>OZ014521.1:53946575-55359075 GCA_963966055.1 Lathyrus aphaca | reverse complement strand
TGTGGGGAACATAGTTCAGTCCAGCTGGCAAAGAATCATTAGTATCTAATATATTTCTGTCAAATTTTAATGTCAATCTAATATACATTAAAATAAATAAGTTGAATTCTTATCTACCGATCTCAAAAAGTTATAACATTAACTTTCAATTTAGATATGTTTATAAAAAATTCACCCAACAGTATAAAGCTACAATTGGAGCTGATTTTGTTACAAAGGAGCTACTAGTTGATGACAAACTTGTAACCTTGCAGGTGAGTGATTCAAATTTTTCTCGGAATCAATTATCAACTGAATTAGCTTAACGGAACATTTATAAGTAAAATTTTAATGGGTTGTGGCAGATTTGGGATACTGCAGGACAAGAGAGGTTCCATAGTCTTGGTGCTGCATTTTATAGAGGGGCAGATTGTTGTGTTTTGGTATATGATGTAAATATACACAAAACATTTGATACATTAAGCAATTGGCATGCTGATTTTCTTAAGCAGGTGTGTATGTTTATTAAATCATGTGATTATCGTTGCTAATTTTTCACTTAAGTTAAACAAATGAATTGAAATTGATTTCAGGCCGATACAGAAAATCCGGATGCATTTCCCTTTGTATTACTTGGGAACAAAATTGATGTAGATGGTGGAAACAGTAGAAGGGTAGGTAGAAAATTAAATTTTATGATTAATACAACGATTATTATCTTAATAATCGAACATTTTTTATGTTAATCGTTGAAGGTTACGGAGAAAAAAGCTAGGGACTGGTGTGCTTCTAGAGGTAATATACCATATTTTGAGACATCTGCGAAAGAGAGCTACAATGTTGATGATGCATTTTTGTGCGTGGCTAAAGTTGCATCAGAAAATGAACATGTATTAGATATGTAAGAATTTAACTTTTGTTTTTGTTGAAATAATTTTAGATTTTTTAAAATAGTTATGAATGATTTTAAACATTTTTAATGATACAACAAAACATTGTTATTTCATAGCAGTTATTTTCGAGGAATTTCTGAAGCTCCTTCGGAAGCAGTAGAACAGGGAAGTGGTTGTGCATGTTGAAGTTGTTGTTTAAGGATGAATAAATTTTGTAAGGAACATGGTTTTGTTCTTTAATTTAATATATTTAGTTGATTACGTTATGTTTGGTCAAGGTTGTAATGGTTTCTATTATCCTTAAGCATGAAAAACCCTTCTCAGTTTTTCTTTAGGTGAATTTGTATTTTTTATTTATAATTTTTATGGTCTAATTTGCGTTGTACCTATTTGAGAAAAATGAATCTCAATTTTTGAGGTATTTCATCTTGTTCTTTTATCTGGTGATAGATATTTTTCTTAATCTCATCCACGAGTGGGTCTTTCTCATAATGATTGTATCATTTTTTAGTTCATCTATGGTTATTGTAGTTACCTTATCTATTGGTGATTAGATATTCTTGGAACATAAAGTGTCTTTACTTTTATCTTTTCCTTCGACAATTTTCAATGAATCGCTAATAATATGACACAAAGAACATAGTGAAGAAATTTTTTTTTCGAATTCAACATCAATGAAGGGGAAATATATAGAATTCCCTCCCGCCTAGAATATTATAACCTAGGGGAGATTATTCCATCTCTTCTCTTAGAGATGTGGAGTATCTGGGAATTGTTTTCTCATATAATCATAAGGAATATGGATTTCCTCCATGACTAATTTCTTCAACCCTTTGGCGCATGCATACATCATTACCCACGTTCTTTAAGGAGGTGGATCATGAAATCATTTTCGGTGACCCAATCCCAATCTGGGTGTTTTACGATATACCATATACGATTTATGGCGTTACTGAGATACTCACTCAACGTTCTTCCAGGAGACATATGACGCTACTACAATACTCGCTCAGTGCTAGTGAGTTTGACTCTCTTGATCCCTCGTAGACCATCTTATTTTAGGCCTAATAAAATTATTCCAATACGCAACTCCTCGAGCACGAGATATTGTAATGGGTGAAGTGATTTAGTTTGAATGATTTAAGATTTCATACATCCACGACAATGGTTGTCTTGATTATTGCCTAGGGCGACCTTTCTAGGACAAAACTTTTAAATCGAGTCCCTCAGCCGAGACTTTTAAGCCGAGTCCCTCATGCAAGACTTTGAAGTTGAATCTCTCAAGCAATAATTTGAAGTCGAGTCCCTTAGGCGAGACTTTTAAGTCGATTCCCTCAAGAGTTGCATGGGGAGAGTTCAATTTTAGGTTATCTCCGTTATTTGCATTTTTTCCCTTTATGAACCCATTTGCAGCCACACACCTTGTGGTTTTTCTTTATTGAGTATGTTCCTACCTTTGGAGGTTTATTTATGATATTCTTAGTTATGTGGTTTTCCTATTATTCATAGTGTCGACGCCTAGTCCTAGTGGCGTGTTTCACCCTAGGGTTATGCCACTTGCTAAGGTGGAGACAATTCCTTGTTAGGCATTAAATGAGTTTCATATTGAGGTGTCAAAGTTCCTTTTATATATTTCCTTTAAGGGTGACAAAGATTCCTCTTTGAGGATCCAACATTCATATTTCATCTAAGGGTGACATGTGTTCCTCTTTTTGGATCCAACATTTATATTGTCTCGGAGGACGAAAAAAATTCCTCTTTGAGGATCCAACATTCATATTGTCTCCAAGGACAGAAATGAGTCATCTTTGAGGATCCAACATTCATATTATCTCCAAGGACGAAAATGAGTCCTCTTTGAGTATGCAACATTCATATTTCATTTGAGGAAAACAAGGATTTCTCTTTGAGGATATGAAATTTATATTTCCTTTAAAGGTAGAAAAAATTCCTTTATAAGGATCCAACATTCATTTTGCCTTTGAGGGTGGAAAGGATTCCTTTTTTAGGATCCAACATTCATATTGTCTCTAAGGATAACAAGGATTCCTCTTTGAGGATTCAAAATTCATATTGTTAATCTCATCATTCATCAGTTTTTAAATTGGGCGTCCCCTTTTAAGGCCCCTCTACTTTGTGGAAACATGTTACCCTACTTCAGATGTTCAAAGAAAGATGTTCTTAATAAAGTTTATACAATGGTGAGCCAAATGCCTCTCACCTTATTAAATAGGAAATGATAAATGACTAACTATAACAACATCTTATATTAACTAAGTTCCATGTGCTAGTGATGTGTCTTCCATCCAACTCTTCGAATTTGTGGGCGCCATGAGGTAGTTTTTGACATATGTGGTATGTACCTTCACAATTAGGGTGCAGTTTCCCCAAGCGAGCTGGTAGGATAACTAGCCTAAGCATAAGGTATCCCTCTTGCATTTCCCTTGGTACCACTTTGTAGTTGTACCTTATAGAGGCCCTTTGTTTGGAGGAAAAATATTTGATATGGACATTGTCGCGGGCTTTGTCAATCATGTCGGCTACACATATAAATCCTACCTCATTTTCCTTTTTATTGAATTAAGCACACATATATGTGGGCATGGCGTCAACACTATATCACTGTGAACAAATTTTCTTTGGTAGTCGAATAGGGAGTGATGTGATACAACCTTAATACTTCATGGAGTTGTTCGGACCATAGCCCTTTTTGCGTCATCCAACTTTTTATTTATTTTTCCTAATATCACCATGTTCAATTGCTTGACATGTTTGTTCGTCTGCGGATGAACATCCAAAATGAACTTCACTTGTATCTCTAGATATTGAAGAAATTAACCACGGTTGGGATGGGGAATTGTGTGTCGTTGTTTGAGATAATGACTTTTAGTAAACCAAATGGGCATATGATATGGTTCCAATAGAAGTGGAAAATTATTTCTAATGTGAATTTGAAGATAGCCTCCGCTTCTATCCACTTTGTGAAGTAGTTTACTTCGACGATTGGGAGTTTCAGTTGGCCAGGTGCAAGCAGAAAATGACCTAGTATATGTCCACGCCCATTGGTAAAATGTCTACGGTGACATCACGAAGTGAAAAATTTCAGCTAGCGTATGATCTAGGTTCGAATGTTTCTGGAGTTTATCACATCTGTAACAAGTTCCGCATTATCCTTCATCATAGTAGAGTAATAATAATTTGTCATGCGCGTTCTATTTTTATTCATTTTAATTCCTTTTATTTCTATTTTTAATCCCTGGTATGTGAAATAAAGTAAAGGCGTATCTTGAAATTTTTTAATATGGGATATACTGCTCATGTGATGACATTTGAGGTTGGAGCAGTGCTTGAGGATTTAATTTGACAGGCTCATGTGTACTGTAACTATATTTAACAAACTTGATTTGATGGTCTATTATGCCAATTGTAACCTGTTTTGTGCGTGGTTGAGTTAACATAATCATTTATGATTCGTTAGTTAGTATAAAGAAGTCGAATAATCAAGACGAAGTGGTAATGACTAATGGAAAGTAGAAACTCTCACACACAACCGTGAAAAATAGAGAAACACAAAAAACTACATCGATATAGATAAAGAAACACAAATCTGATTAATTATGCGATATTGAATACTATCAACAACCTTAATGGTGTCATGTCCACCTCGTGAAGTACCAAGGACAGTTTCTCCACACTTATTGTAACACCCCAGTTTTTAATTATTTCTTTTAATTAAATTTATAATATTTATTTGAGTGCTTTATTTAAAAAATAGAATTATTAAGGAGGGGTGGAGATTTAATTTGTATTATTGTTAATTTAATTAATATTATAAATAATAGAAAATAGAGAGATATTTTAGTGTTGAGAGAAAAATAGATTTAAATTATAAATAATAGAGTTTATTTAAAAATTATTTAGAATTTTATTATTTAATTAAATAATAATATATATTAGAAAATTAGAGATTTTGTGATTTGGGAAGATAAATAAAAATAATTTATAAAATAGTGTATTAAGGAGATTTTGCAACAGTTGAGATTTGATTTTATAATTAAATAAAAATGTTAATATTAAATATATGAAACTCCATTGTAATGTAAGCGACATTTGGTTTACATCCTTGTAAAATAATTTTTTTATCCCCCTTTGTAATGTGAAGATTTACTATCTATGACCCTTGGGTACACTATGTGACGTCTCTATGTGTCATTTAATTAATTTATTTTTTATAAAAAAATCCAAGTCGATTTTATTTTATATTTTGTTTTTATATTTTAAAAAAAATTTAGTATGACTTTCACATTTTACATGATTAATTGACCTTGAAGTTTTAGCTCTATAGCTGATAGAGTTTGGTTAATCAGAGAGAATTGAAATAAGGAAAGTATTTCTCATTGCATTCCCAATCTATTATACACAATGATACAATAAGTTATATATATATATATATATATATATATATATATAGAGAGAGAGAGAGAGAGAGAGAGAGAGTGCTCAGCATGACAGCTGTACAAACTAAAGCCAGCTCAGCATTACAGCTGTACAAACTAATGCATAATATTTTCTAACACTTTCTACATTATATATTTCATACTCTATTAGTCCCCCTTAGAATCTGTTGGTGGGCTTGTCAAGTCAGTTTTGTTTAACACACGCAGCTTGGCACGCAGAGGCACAAATTTGGCAGCAGACAAAGGTTTAGTCAGAATGTCAGCCCACTGGTCTTGGGCTGGGACATGTGCCACATATAAGCTTTTGCTGAGAACTTTCTCACGCAGAAAGAAGATATCAAGCTCCATATGCTTGGTTCTGTTATGGAGAATAGGGTTATGAGCAAGTGTGACAGTGCTCAAGTTGTCACACAGGATCCTAGGCACCTGAGAGGAACAGTGAAGTTCCTTAAGTAGAGACTGGATCCAAATAAGCTCTGCAGCCAACTGAGCCATGCTGCGGTACTCTACTTCAGCACTGGACCTGGCTACAAGCTGTTGCTTCTTAGACCACCAGGAAACAACATTAGGACCAAGATAGATACAGGCCCCTGAAGTTGACCTCCTATCATCAGGGTCTGATGCCCAATCTGCATCACAGAATCCTAACAATTGCATAGGCTGCTGGACAGAAGCAGGTTGAATAAGCAAACCATGATGCAGAGTGCCACTTAAGTACCTCAAGATCCTATTGACTGCCTTCCAATCATCCTCTGAAGGATTGGACAGAAACTAACAAACTTTGTTGACAGAAAAAGAGATCTCAGGTCTAGTCAATGTAGCATATTGCAATGCACCAACAACGGATCTAAACTGAGTTGGATCATCCACAGCAGCTGCACCACCTTTAGATAACTTGCTGCTAGAAACCATGGGAGTGGGCATGCCATTGGCATTGATCATATTCAGTTTGGAAATCAAATCAGAAATGTATTTAGTTTGGGAAAGAAGCAAGGAACCATTAGGGAGATGAGATACTTCAATGCCCAAAAAATAGTCAAGCGACCCCAACTGCTTTAGGGAGAATTTATCATTGAGATGCTTGATTAAGGAGGTAATAAAAGGAGCAGAACTGCCTGTGATGATAATATCATCAACATACACCAGAATCATAACCTGAAGCTTTCCTTGATGCAGCAGAAAAAGACTAGGGTCACATCTGCTAGCCTGAAAACCAAGCTGAATTAGTACACTCTTGAGTTTGTCAAACCAGGCCCTAGGAGCCTGTTTTAAACCATAGATAGCTCTATTCAATTTGCAAACCAGTGTTTTGTTAGCTGCTTCAAAGCCATGAGGCTGCTGCATAAAAACCTCCTCTTCAAGAGTGCCATTTAGAAAGGCATTATTAACATCAATTTGTTGTATGGTCCATTTATTACTAACAGCAATAGTTAAAACAATTCTGACAGTTACTAGTTTGATGACTGGTGAGAAAGTCTCTTGAAAATCACTGCCAGCCTTTTGATGGAACCCTTTAGCAACTAGTCTGGCCTTGTACCTATGTATGGAACCATCAGGATTTTCCTTTGTTCTGAAAACCCACTTACAGCCAATGGGCTTCCTGCAATCAGTAGCTTTGACCAATGTCCAGGTCTGATTCGTCATCAGTGCCTGATACTCTTCTTTCATTGCCTGAAACCAATGAGGAGCAGCCAAGGCCTGATCAACAGAAGTTGGTTCCATGTGAGCTAAAAGGAGGGTAGGGTGAAATCTAGGAAGAGTGATACCTCTTTTGGCTCTAGTTTGCATAGGATGCATATTTTGAGGATGAATGAAGGGTAAATTGGTAGTGGGAGGGCTGGGACTAGGGCTAGGACCAGCTGAAGAGGAGATATTTTGAGAGGAAGAAGGTGAGACGGTACTGGTTTCAGCTGGATCAGAAAGAATAAGGGCAGGAGAATTAGAAGGAGAAGAGGAGATAGGGATGGCAGTGATAGGTTGGGGAACAAGAGAAACAAACTGCTGACTAGAGGTGGGAGATGGATGATCAGAGGGAGCAGATTGCTCAGGATTGAAAGGAGGAGCAGACCTGGGAGAGGTATTGTGGCTGCCAGCTTGATTAGAATTAGAGTTGAGTGAGGAGGAGGAAGTTGAGGGAAGGTGAGACTGACTGGCAGAAGCAGAGGAAAAAGAGAAAGGAGGGACATACCAGGTACTAGAAGGAAAAGAGGAAGAAGAGGAAGATTTGGAGGGAGTGGAAAATAATGTGTAATAGGGAAAATGGCTTCATGGAACACAACATCCTTAGAGATGTAAATGTGTCCATCTGAGGCAAGGCATTTGTAGCCCTTATGAGCTGTGGAGTAGCCAAGAAAAATGCATTGTTGAGACCTATAGGCTAGCTTATGAGAGTTATAGGGACGCATGAATGGATAACAGGCGCAACCAAAGACCTTAAGATTAGAATAATCAGGTGGTTTGTTAAGGAGTTTGTAGTAAGGAGAATAATTGTCAAGTGTAGGGCTGGGAATTTTGTTGATGAGATAGGCTGCTGTGAAAAAGGCATGATCCCAAAACTTTAAAGGGAGAGTAGATTGGGCAAGGAGAGTTAAACTAGTTTCAACAATATGCATATGTTTGCGTTCAACAAGACCATTTTGGTGGTGTGTATGAGGACAGGTGAACCTATGGACAATACCTAACTTAGTGAGATACTTGGTGAGGGACCTAAACTCTCTTCCCCCATCAGTTTGGACACACTTTATGGGACAATTAAACTGTAGTTCAACCATTTTCTTAAATTGAAGAAACTAAAGCATGGTGTCAGACTTGAGTTTAAGAGGAAAAACCCAAACAAACCTAGAATAGGCATCTACACAGGTTAGGAAATAAGTGTATCCACTTGAAGATTTCATAGGGGCTGGCCCCCAAAGGTCACACACAACTAACTCAAAAGGATGAGTGTAAACTGTAGTGGACAGTGAGGAAGGTAATCTGTGTGACTTGCCAAGGCAGCAAGCATGACACAGTTCTGTGGGAGGTTTGAGAGGGATAAATAGGTTACAAATTTTGAAAATCTCAATGAGAGCATGATGGTTAGGATGCCCCAATTTGGTATGCCACAAAACATACTTATTAGTGGCTATAGACAATGAACTATTAGAATGTGGAGAAGGTGACTCAGTGCTAACAGTGGCAGAATTGAGAGAGGAAGAATTAAAAAATTTGCTTGTAGTATTATTATTGAAAGAATCATTACAATGTGACATAAAATTTGGCATACAACTGGAAGTATTACAACTGCTTGTTTCAGAGGAACAAGGTAAACTACAGCTAGTACTACAAGTATGAAGATTGGGACAAGACTTGGACAGTTGAGAGGCAGCAGGATTAGGAAATTTGTAGAGGCCATCATCTCCAACAAGGCCATGGAGTAACACTTCAGAAGAAGCCTGAGATTTGACAACACAGAATTTAGGGTGAAATTCAAAAAACACATTGTTATCTTAAGCAAATTTGCTCACACTCATCAGGTTCTTGGTAATGTGAGGGACAAGTAAAAGATTACTAAGAGTGAGGGATAGGTTAGGTTTGTGTGGTAAAGGAAAGGACATAGAACCAACAGAATTGATAGACAAACCTTGGTCGTTTCCCATGAAGACTTGCTCAGTACCAGGCAAAGAAATGGAGTCAGACACATTAAAGGCCTCAGGAGTAACATGATGAGAAGCGCCTGAATCAGGATACCACCATTGATTATTGAAGCTAGCTTCAGTACCTGCATAGAAAGCTTGTGGTGCAGAGGATCTGGGAGGTGCAGCCCTAGGAGAAGGATAAGCAAACTGAACAGGATACACAGCACGAGGAGCCACAAGGAAGGGATTGAATGGAGCTCTCTGCTGTGAATAACCAGCACCACTGGAATTGGAATAGCGATAATAGCATACTGAAGCATCATGACCAGATTTGAGACAAATCTGACACAGCGTTTTGCCAAAACGGCCTCCACCACGGCCAAAACGACCTCCACGCGAGCCATAAGCGTGATTCTCAGCATTAGCGGTTGTAACACGGTGGGAGAACTGACTTTAGTTAAATGTTGCGGATACCAAGAGTCGCCACCGACTTTTATTTTATCCAAAAGGAAAGGACATAAAAGAACAGGAAAGACCTTAAAAAGATTTTGAGTTCGGGGGGTAGATTATATAAAGGGAAGGTGTTAGCACCCTTTATATCCATGGTTATCCATGGGCTCTTAGTTACTTAGCTCACTTTAAATTGTTTTGAGAAAGGTGTAGTGTGTGATTAAAAATTTTCTAAGTACTTTATAATGATCCTCGTATGGATGTATATAAAGACTTTGTTTTGAAAATTTGTTTGAAATGTGAAGTGTAAAATGTATTTTGAAATGTGTGAGCAAGTACTCAAGAGGAACCTACCCTATATTAAGTCTTTATTGTTCTCGTATGTTCTTTCAATGGTAAGACTATCCCTATTATTTAAGGAATAGGTAGTCATTACCTTGGATGTAATAACGGACATGTGAAGGGACATCTGAATTTAGGCAACTGCAAGGTGTCTTTAGCAATTCGTAGGGACTTATCATCTTTTATTCGAATGGACAAGATCATTTATCGTAGGCAACCTCGAAGGGACTTGATCTTATAATTTGAAGGGACTTGATGATATTTATGAAGGGACGTTGCTTAAGACACCTTACTTGACCTTAGAAATAGGCAACATGAGAGGTAACCTTAGAAAGTGTAGGATGGCGATCAAAGATCGACTTACGTGTGTGAGTGTTCATATTCAAGTATTTATCTTATTTAAATTAGTTTTCTAAATTAAATTAAATACAATTATGTTTGCACTCCTTATTTACTAACCATGGCAATAAAAATATTTACAAAAATAAAATAGAGACAAAAATAAATCTACGACTATTACATGGCTTTCGCAATTACATAATAATAGAAACAATTAATAATAAATATAATAAATAAGCAATAATAATGAAATAATAATAATAAAAGGGGTTAGTAAAAATATAAAGAAGATAAAAATTAAGAGAAAATATTATTTTTAAGTTAAATAAACATTTAGAAAAAAAAATAGAAGAAAATAGAATAATTATAATAATAATAAACAAATACTAATTATTTACATAAAAATGATTAATTATTTAATTATAGTTTATAACAAAAATTAATTAAGTTAAATGTTAAAGTTAATAAAAATTAGGGTTAATAAAAAATTAGGGTTTTGGAAAAATTAGGGTTTAGATTTTTATTTAAGAAAAAATAGGGTTTATGTTTTAGGTTTAAATAGTTAATTAAAACTTACATAAATTATTTACAAATTATAAATAATAAAATTATATACAAAAACATAATATGATATTTATAAAAATAAAAATTTGATTAACATTTTTAATTGAGTTTTTAATTTTAATATAAAACAAATTAACTAATTAGATAATATATAATTAAAATAATTAAGAAAATAGCAAAACAAAGTTTTAAAAAAAATGGGGGAGGCCTGGATTTGAACCCAGGACCTCCCCCTTACCATAACTAAAACCCTGCCACTGGGCTAGCGCATGCTAGCAAACAAAGAATGAACAAAAATCATTAAATATAAAACCTGGTAAATATGATAAATAAAACAACAAAAATGCAAAACCTGGGAATCGAACCCAGGTACCGAAGCTATTCACACGCGGATCCAACCAACTGAGCCAAGCAACGTTAGTTGAAATAAAGCAGAAACAAATTCTAAAAATATTAAGTCAAATTTTCAAATTTCCATATGGCGCCAAGACTTCATCTTCTTCCTTGAGACCTGCAGAATTACCTGCGAAATTTGCTAGGAGATTTCCTGCGAATTTTCCTACACTTGAAACCTGCCAATATCATATCATCATGAATATGTAACGATTCATCAAATTGATCACATGGTTATGATCCTCACACTTCATACAGTTCATTTATGGCTTTAAAATTAATTTATATGGTCTAAATCAAAGAACCCTAATTTTGGTTCAAGAACCCTAACAATGGCCATTTACGGTTTAGATCCTCATTCTCCAATCTCTTTGCCCAGAAACCATCTAAACATCATCACTAACACAAATATATGATTAGAATTTATTATAATTGCATAAATAATCGTAATCGAAAAAAATAAGAATAAGAGCAAGATGAATTCGGTTCATGCTATAGGTCATGATTTGAATGTTGTAAATGATCCAATTAGGTTTAGTGATCATCAAGGAACATGTTGCAACCTTCAAAATTCCTTGAAACCTCCTGTAAATCCAAAACCGAATGTGTGTTTTTGCTTGAATTTTTGAAGATTGAATGTGATGCTTGTGGCTGCCAAAATCGTCCCTTGTGCTTGCTTTAGGTTGTCTATATATCATATAACAGAATTAGGTTAAAAAAGCAGTCCATCCTTTGGACTTTTGGATCAATAAAGATTGAAAAAGATTCACTTTCAAATATTGAAATTTTTTTGGTATATCCTTGCTATTTTTGAATGATCTGATTTTCCATGATTTCAATCAATTCTAAATGGTCTTTAAGACTTTCTAGAACCAAAATCAAATCAAATATTCACACTTTTATATTTTATTTTGATTTAAAATGATTTTTAATGTAAAAAATAATAATAAATAAAATGAATAAAAATTTGAATAAATAATTTTTAATTCGTGCATGATGTCATGGAAGTGTTTGGATCATAAAAATGCAAGCCCATTTGGAGAAATTTGGTTCTAAGATCCCATTTGCTTCATAAACCTCTCAAAAATTTCCCAACTTTGCAAAGTAACAAATCCCTCAATTTTAAGGCTATGAAGGTGTTCTTGGACATTTTGGAAATCTTAAAGAGTCCTCTAACCAACCTCTTTGGTCTCATGTCCATATCTTTTACCATTCTCAAGTTATGCCCTTTGGAAGTTGTTGACTTTTTGTTGACTTTTGAAATGACCTATAATGTCTTAGCTCATACCTTCCAAATGAAGCATTTTTGGGCTTGGCTTGCGAGACACAAAGTTGTAGAGATTCAATTTCCTTCAAAATGAGCTTTGGATGGAAATTTTTTGATGAAGCATGTGAAAGTTATGGCTGGTCAAAGTTCAGTTGACTTTTCCTGTGAAAACCCTAATTTAGAAACTCCTGATTCTTGATGATCTGAAATCTCCTTGATGAATCATGATCAACCCTTGATCAAATGATGAATTTTACTTCATATAATTGATGTTGACAAAAAAAATCAGGAAGTTTGACTTTGGTTTGACCACAGTTGACCTCAGTTTGACTTTTTGACTACTTTGACTGATTTTAGCCTATCTGATCATCTGACTGAGTAAATCTTTTTTGGGAAAGTCTTGAAACTTGACATGGGAATTCTTGAAAACATGTAGGATGCTATGAAGCTCACTTGAAGCCTTGGAAGTCCATTTAGCCTGATGAAAGTCAAAGCCCTAATTTAAGATGCATTGTTTAGGAGGATGCATTGTCTGAGGGAATTGTCAAACTTTCTGACTAATTGTGAACCTTGTGAACCTCTTGAGATACCCTGTGAATCTTGTGAACCTTGTGAACCTCTTGGGACATCTTAGTACACAATGTCTTGTCTTGGTGGGGGCAAATTTTGGGGTGCAACAGCTGCCCCTGTTCAATTTTCTGAAACCTGAGGGGTTAGATTGGTATATGTGCCATTCGTGACCTGGAAGGTTGAAGGGGATTGAACACAAAAGCCCAAAAATTTGCACTCTTCGGTGAGTAAAGTAACACTGATGATTAGTTGTATATGCTTAAGTGGGCTTGAATATGCCACTTGGAAGAACTGGAGATGAGCTTATAGATGTCATCCATACTATCAGGAGGTGATCATATCTTGATGTTGATACTGGATATCAGTACTAGGTCTTCGTATAGGCCGTCTCTGAATCGTTTATGCAACATGGTTTGAATTGAATGCTAGTACTAGATCTTTGTATGGATCGTCTCTGCATTATCTCTGGAGAAAAAGAATATCCTTCATTAAGTGTCAGGGCTTAGATCTTCGTATAGATCGTCTCTGAACCATATCTGAGAACATACTTTAATTTAAGTGTCAGAACCAAATCTTCGTGGCGATTTCTTTCTGAATTAAGTATCAGCACTAGATCTTCGTATAGATCGTCTCTGACCTGTTTTAAATTGTTGAATAGACCAGTAGAAATAAATCTTCGTGACGATTATCTCTTCTGGAAATATCCTGGATTAGGGAATAGATCTTCGTATAGATCGTTTGCCTACTATCCAAGGACAACTTTAGTAATGATTTTCAGTAATGATTTTCAGTAATGAATCTTCGTGGCGATCATCCCTGAATTAAGTATCAGCACTAGACCTTCGTATAGATCGTCTCTGACCTGTTGTGAATTGTTGATAGTATTTTATCTGTATATAACCATCCTGCAAGGAAAAGGTTAGTTTATGCAATAGGTATGCATGCATGGCATGATGCATCTAAGTAAATGTATTATGCATTTATGGATATGTTATGGTATGATATAAATGATGTATGTATGAATCATGCAGCCTGAAGCGTCTGGATATCTTTGTATAACAACTGCTGGCTAGGGAAAATAAATCCCGGCTTGTTGCTGAGGAATATGAGGAACTCGTTCCCGTCTTGTTTGATAGTATAATATTTATAACCTCCCGTCTTCGTTCGTCGTACCTCTATTGAAGGAATAAGTTCCTGAGTATCCTGTCTGAGGATAAAAGAGATGGACATAAATTCAAGGGGAGATGTAACTCGAAGTATCTTATAAAGATAGATTTGCTCTGCTGGAGATTTGTAGTTGTCTTGTGGGGATGAACCGGCGAAGCTTCGTTGCATTCCTACCCTCGTTCGTCCTTAGTAAATACTATTACTGCATTTTATGCATTTCTGGTAAACATCAATCATATTCAAAAACATACATACATTCAAACACAACCAATGGACGTTTTCGCTTAGGTAAACAGGGTAAAAGTAAATCTAGATTCAAAGATGAGATTTTATTTATATTATAAAGTGACCTATACACAGGCAAGTTTGTACAAGGAGACAGAAATCCTAGTAAAAGGAATTCGTCGTAAAAGTTTTACAAAACAAAGAAAACAGCTATGTGAGAAATAATCCTATTGAGTTTCAATTCTACTATTGCCATTATCTTCAAGTATCTCATCTTCTGCTATTGAGACGGAAACGATTGGATTGATCTTTATATGTTCGAACGTGAGTTAAGTAACACAACTAGTTGGGGCTACATGAGTGATCCAAACGAAACATAGTCATATGCTTTAATCCCTAACTTTTGCCTGGATTGCCTTTTCAGGTTTTCAATCCACCGGGATACCCTTTTTTTCCCAAGCCGCCCTTTCAGGTTTTCGACTTGCCGGGTGTATATATATATATATATATATATATATATATATATATATATATATATATATATATATATATATATATCCCTTATTTTTTCCCGAACCCTTTTGGTTCGCCGAGATGCCCTTATTTTTGCCTAGGTCAATCAACCTAGCGGGTCTCTTTTTATGCGTAGTATTTTTTAACTATGTCTGCGTTTACGGGCTGTGGAAAGTCTTCGCCATTCATAGTAGTAAGCATCATGACACCTCCTAAAAATACTCTCTTGACTACAAATGATCCTTCATATGTAGGAGTCCATTTGCCCCTAGGATCACCCTATGGTAGTATGATATGCTTGATCACTAAGTCACCATCCTGATATACCTTTTGCTTAACCTTCTTATTAAAAGCTTTGATCATTCGTTTCTGGTACATCTGACCGTGACAAACAGCTGCCAGCCTTTTCTCATCAATCAAATTTATTTGGTCAAGTCGAGTCTGAATCCATTCATCTTCATCCAAGCCTGCATCCTTCGTGATTCTTAAGGAGGGGATCTGAACTTCAATGGGCAGAACTGCTTCCATACCATAAACTAAGGAGAATGGGGTTGCCCCTGTTGAAGTACGTATTGTAGTACGATAACCATGAAGAGAAAATGGTAACATCTCATGCCAATCCTTGTAAGTAACAATCATCTTTTGTAGAATCTTCTTAATGTTCTTATTAGCAGCTTCCACTGCCCCATTCATCTTTGGACGATATGGAGAAGAGTTGTGATGCTTAATCTTGAACTGTGTGCAAAGATCAGTAATCATGGTGTTGTTCAAATTAGAGCCATTGTCTGTGATAATCCTTTCAGGGATGCCATGCCTACATATGAGATTATTCTTAATGAATCGAGCTACCACATTCTTAGTAACAGATGCAAATGAAGCTGCCTCCACCCACTTAGTAAAGTAATCAATAGCAACCAGGATGAAACGATGCCCATTAGAAGCAGTAGGCTTGATCTCCCTAATCATATCAATGCCCCACATGGCAAAAGGCCAAGGAGCAGTCAACACATTCAACGGAGCTGGAGGTATATGCACTTTATCAGCATAGATTTGACACTTGTGACATGTTCTGGAATGTTGATAGCAGTAAGCTTCCATTGTAGACCAATAGTAACCTGCTCTCAATACCTTCTTTGCCATGGTATGACCACTAGAATGAGTTCCAAAGATCCCATCATGCATGTCTTCCATAATCTCTGTTGCTTCTTTCTTATCCACACAACGAAGCAAAGTTGAATCATGATTGCGCTTGTACAAAATTTCATTACTCAAGAAGAACTTAGCAGAAAACCTCCTTAAAAACTTCTTATCTTTGACAGATGCCCCTTCAGGGAACTCCTGAGTTTCAAGATATCTTTTCACTTCATAGAACCAAGGCTTCTCCTCTCCTCCTTCAGTATCAATCTCATTGCAGTATGCAGGCTTCTCAAATATGTCAATAGTAATCTTGGGAGCTTCATCATCCCAGCTAATCTCAAACATAGATGCCATGGTGGCTAATGCATCTGCCAACTGATTCTCTCCTCGTGGAATATGTTCAAAGGTAATATCTTCAAAATATGGGATCAAAGACAACACATGCTCTCTGTAAGGAATAAGATTTTCATGCTTGGTATCCCAATCTCCTTTAATATGACTCACTACCAAGGCTGAATCTCCATATACATCCAAGAACTGAATCTTCATCTCGATGGCAGCTTTGATACCCATGATACATGCCTCATACTCAGCCATGTTATTGGTACAATAGAAGCAAAGTCTTGCAGTAATCGGGGTATGACAACCTTCAGGGGAAATGATCACAACACCAACACCATTACCAAGTGAATTAGAAGCTCCGTCAAAAACCATAGTCCATCGGGATCCTTGTTCAGGTCCGTCATATTGTCCAGGTTCTTTAGTAACAATCATAATGTCTTCATCAGGGAACTCAAAACTCATTGACTGGTAATCATCCATTGCTTTATGAGCCAAATGATCAGCTACAATACTTCCTTTAATGGCCTTCTGAGTAGTGTACTGTATATCATATTCTGTTAAGATCATTTGCCATCTTGCTATTCGTCCGGAGAGAGCAGGTTTCACGAATATGTACTTGATTGGATCCATCTTTGAGATCAACAAGGTAGTATGAGTCAACATATAATGTCTTAGTCGGCGAGCAGCCCATGCCAAAGCGCAGCAAGTTTTCTCGAGCAGTGAGTATCTTGTTTCACAGTCGGTAAACATTTTGCTAAGGTAGTAGATTGCCTGCTCTTTTCGACCGGACTCGTCATGTTGCCCCAACACACACCCCATTGAGTTGTCTAATACTGTTAAGTACATGATCAAGGGTCTTCCATCAACCGGTGGCATAAAGATTGGAGGTTCTAGAAGATATCTCTTGATTTCATCAAAGGCTGTCTGGCACTCGTCATTCCATTACATCACCTGATCTTTCTTTAATAACTTGAAGATTGGCTCACGGGTAGCAGTTAACTGGGAAATAAATATTGCAATGTAATTCAGTCGTCCCTTGAAACCTCTAACTTCCTTCTCAGTACGGGGAGCTGGCATCTCTTGTATAACTTTCACTTTTGTAGGGTCTACTTCAATACCTTTTCCACTAACGATAAAACCCAGGAGTTTACCAGATCTAACTCCAAAAGTACATTTGTTTGGGTTCAATCTCAACTTGTATTTCTTCAACCTTTCAAACAGCTTATGCAGATGATCAAGGTGTTGTTCTTCATTCTGGGACCTAGCTATCATATCATCTGCGTATACCTCTATCGCATGATGAATCATATCATGAAACAAAGCCACCATAACACGCTGATATGTTGCCCCGGCATTCTTCAAACCAAATGGCATCACTTTATAGCAAAAGGTGCCCCACTGTGTAACAAATGTAGTCTTCTCCATATCTTCGGGTGCCATCTTGATTTGATTGTAACCATAGAAACCATCCATGAAAGAGAATACCTTGTGCTGAGCAGTATTGTCTACCAGAACATCAATATGAGGAAGTGGAAAGTCATCTTTAGGGCTATCTTTGTTCAAATCCCTGTAATCTACACACATACGTACCTTACCATCTTTCTTAGGTACTGGTACCATATTTGCAACCCATTGAGGATAAGAAGTCATAGCTAAGAACCATGCATCAAACTGTTTCATTACCTCTGCTTTAATCTTCTCTGACATTTCAGGACGCATGCGACGAACCTTCTGTTTCTTTGGACGACAGTCTTCTTTTACCGGTAAAAGGTGAACCACAATGTCTGTATCCAACCCTGGCATATCTTTATAGGACCAAGCAAAGATCTCCGCATAATCACGTAACATCTGAATTAGTCTGCTCTTAACATCATCCTCTAGTTCAGCCCCTATCTTGACCTCTTTCCTGTTTTCTTCAGTTCCCAGATTCACAACTTCGATTGGCTCTTCATATGGCTGTATAGCTTTCTCTTCTTGTTGTAACAACCTAGCAAGCTCTACAGGTACTTCACAATCTTCCTCCTTTCCATCTTCAGCTTGATAGATTGGATTCTCGAAATTATAATAGGCAATAGTAGAACTGTTATCAACAGGATCCAGAGTGGATGAGGATCTGCATTTAGTGATGTGGGTGTGTGTAAGAACACATAGCTGATAAAAAAAAATAAAAAATAAAAGAAAGACAAGGAGCACAACATTTACGAAAACGAAACGTCCATTGATTTTTATTGAATGAAGTATGCAAATGAAATGACATCCCTAAACAAGCATGCCATTGTGCCCCGGGCAAGACACAAGGCTTAAAAGTTTAATTGTTTTTTAAAGTAACAATCTTAAAATAAAAACACAGTAATAGTATTTACTCCTGACTAAAGGAGATAGGAATAACGTCTTTGGTCTTCCAATTGTTGAGCCCATCACCCATGGTAGGAAAGATCCAATCATCCAAGTTGTAATCTTCACTATAGTCACCTACAGCATTGATCTGATCTCTCATGACCCCTTGATTGGTGATACGAACAGCACGAGCACGACGAACAGCCTTCTGGGATTCTGCAGTGAAACCCAAACCAAACTTGTCAGACTTGTAAGGGATGTCAGAAAGTTGACCCCAAATAGTACAACCACCTTCTTCGACCACAGCTATAGCATCTTTGAGGGAGGCCATTGTAGGAGGTACTCTGGTAACCACATGAACTCTTTTAACAACAGGGGGAGCTTCAGTAGCAGGAACAACCCAAGGAACTACTTCAAATGTCTGGCAAGGAGTCTCAACATATTCACCCTCCACCTCAACATATTTAAAAGTATTCACATGACTGACCATATATTCTTCTTCACCATGAACAGTGACGATCTTTCCCTTCACCGGATATTTCAACTTCTGATGTAAAGTGGAAGTCACAGCACCTGCCCCATGGATCCAGGGGCGCCCAAGCAAACAGGAGTACACAGGATGAATATCCATTATATAGAAAGTAGAGTCGAAGACTTGAGAGCCTACTTTGACCGGGAGATCTATTTCTCCATGTACCACTCTTCTTGAGCCATCAAAGGCCCTTACCACTACATTACTTGGTATTAACACAACATCTTCAGTACTGAGCTTGTTCAGAACTGTAATACCTCAAAATTTGCCCTCATTCTTTTTATCTTAATTGGCTTATCACTTTGCATCCATCTGCATTTCTCGCTAGGTCATTAACATCATAATCATGCATTTCATGGATTCATAAGGCAGGGGATCAAACATTCTTTTGTGACTCGAATTCTCCTATTCCTAGGTGATTTATTTTATCATCACATTGAGACAAAGGTTAAGCCCATACCATCATAGAATATTCCTATTCAGAGGATCATCAAACTCCAAAGTTTTCCTTGTTTAGAGAATTATTCGAAAGTGTCGGATCAGGAGGTTATTGGCATGAATTAAGAGTTTGTTTCTTTGTTTCTCTCAGAAGATCGGGGTTTCATTCTTTTGGTGTACGAATTGATGTAGGATCTCATGGAAAAAATATATTGATGTTTTTGGTGCAAGAGATCGAATTCCGAGTGTATAGTGGTATTCTTGGTGCAAGAGATTGGATTCATTATTTATGATATAGGCTTCAACTATTTCAAGCCCATGACCATCTTTGAACCCATTATTTATGAACCTTTTTCTAATTTATTCACCCATTCTTCATCTCTCATAATTTAGATTCATTTGAAAGCTAATCAACCAAATCCAAAGCCCATTAAGCCCATTACCTACAAATCATTTGTTATAATCTATTTTTACATATTTTATCTCATCCATATTCCCGCTATTCATTGTAGAAATTCGTTTAATACGAATATTCGAATTTTATATTCACTTGAGCCAATATCATTTTCATATCATTTTTATGATTTACTTCCAATATCCATTATTACCATTTTCAAGTCATTTTCATGATTATTTCCAATATCCATTTTTATCCACTTAAACCAATACTATTTTTAAATAATTTCTAGTGACAGTTATATTTTATTATTCAGTAAGGAGGAAATTAACTGAACAAAAAGCAGATTGATTCTATAACAGAATTTGGACAAAGTTCACTTGATAGGGTTCAGTTCAGTTAGGACGAAAAATTCCCATAACAATCAGAAGAAAAACTCAGTTACATAGAAAGAAAACTCAGTTACATGACAGTGAAAAAAAAAGGCAGATGCAATTAGAAGAAAAATTCAGTTTTAAAACTGATATACATAACAGAAGCAGTTAGAGGAAAAATTCAGTTTTAAAACTGATATACATTACATAACAGAAAAAACAGGGGCGGTGACAAAAAAGAGGGGCTTGGGAATCACTCTTCAACTCTCACACTTTCACCACCTTCAAGCTCAGAAATTGATCTTCATCAATCTGGATTGTTTCTCTTCATCCTGCAAAAAAAATTTCACAGCAACAACAAACACAAATCAGTTCCTGCTTATCAATCTGCAATCTCCATCCCTCGGTTCTTCCATCTCCAAAACCTCTGCAACTTCGATCTTCCACCATCTTCCTCATCGACATCGTCGCTCAACAGCTTCATCAACATTACAACAATCTTTGGAGGACATCATCTTCTATTTTCAATGTTAACGTTGCTTTACGAAATCCTGCAAGATTAGTATCAACTTATCATAACAGAAGATCAACAATGGCGCAAAGACAATCACAATCAGAGGGAGGAATTCACGGCAACTCTCTCAAAATACCTCTTTCTTTCCGCATCTTAATTCTCTCCTCCAAGAACACATCAAAAATCCACGAACCTACAATAATGGTTCATATCAACACAAATTCAACAGAAGAGCCATTCAAAACAAAGAACTGCATAATCAATCGGGTCGTATTATTGAAGTGAAGAAGAAGAAAACCGCAAGAACAATGAAGTGCGGAAGTAGAAATAACGTACCGAGGGTTGCGTATCCGGGTCGTACGGCTCACTTCGTCATCATCACCACGCGTGGAGTGCCAACGGAGCATCTCCGATGTTCATAACGCGAGATCGCACGAAAAGCGACTCCACCGTCATCACCGCGAGGCTTCGACCAAGGATGTGATTCACGGCGGGGTTCATTGTCAAACATCGTCACCGGTGGCGAGAGATTGATGAGGAGAGGACGACAATGTGACTTAGGTTTTCGATGAGCCTTGTTCATGGCGATGTTGATTTCGCAGAGGACGAGACGTGAATCGAAAGAGATGTGAAGGCGAGATAAGGAAGATGAGTGATGATGGGTTGAGTCTGATGGCGTAGTCGGAGAAGGTTCGCGACATATATTGTTCGTCGGTGAGTGGAGTAAAGGCGAGACGGTTATGCTTTGTTGAAGAAGACGACGGTGTGGGTAAAGTCGTGACGACGAGCTTCATGAAGAAGAAGAACGAAAAAACAGTGGCGGCACATCTAGGGAGAAGAGGGTTTATTTTATCTGATGGAGTAAATTAGGGTTTGATACATAAAACGTGATTTGGGCCTCAATCTCTACCATGGATTTCTTTTGACACCTCCCATTCGCTACTGGCACCCCCTCCTACGAATCCTCATGTTCAGTTGGGCTTTAGCCCATTAAATTGCTATTTACACCATCCATTTTACTCTCACACCCCCTCCTGCGGGTTCTCTAGTAGAAGTGGGCTTGGGCCAGTTGCTAGTTGTTGCAGATTAAGTCTCAATTTGCACCCCTTTGTTTCTTTGTGTTAGGGAATTCATTTTTTATTATTATTACTAATTATTGTTCTGGTAAAAATTATGATTTATTTTCTTGCTAGATAGTTTTTGTGGATTAATCCATTAATCCATTTTTTTTGTAACTTTTAATTAGAATTTTTTGTGGAGTTTAATTATTTGTTTTGAATTAAGCTTGGATTAAGGGATTCATGAGTTTTTTCGATCGATGAAGATCGATTCCGATTATGGCAAAGCTCAAGAAAGTGATTATGGAAGATAAGCGTTTATTTTGCTTATGGAGATTGCAAGACCTTGCACGGAGTTTTCGGATTTCTTTTATGTGAAGGATCGACACTTCAACCAAGTAAGAAATCTCGACTTTAACATGATTACGCATCATTTTAGTCGTATGCGGCTTAGGACCATATAACTTAAGGTGAATATTGAGCCCTCCTACCTGAGGCATTGGATATATTTGTGATATATGTTGATTTGTGTTGATTTCGGAACTTAGGGATTAGGTTACGAACCATTAGGATCGATTCCTTCCACTCCCCTCAAAATCCACTTTTTTGCCCGTTCCGTCGCAATTATTAAAAATAGTTTTAGGTGGGATACAATTCTAGAAAAATTCATGAGTGATCCTCACCCTCTTAATTAATTTGACATATTTTTTGTTTCCATATTTGGGTGGTTTTAATAATTAATTTGGATTTTAGACCATAAGTTGTCCCAAAAAGGAATGTTTTGGCATAAGGGACTGAAATCGATTTTTTCCCCATAGGTGTGAAACCTATTTTTTGTATGTGATTAATCACTGTAATTTGTGACATTTTGATGCTCTTAGGCATTTTTTTTCATAATTTTTAGTGCCCTTTTTGATCCACTATGTGGAGTTGTTTTTTGGTGATCATGCTTTGTTACCTTGCTAATCAAGGAATTGTTTTGGCACTTTGGTGCATAAATTTATGAAATCCTTTTAGACCATGTAATATATTAACTATATCATTCCAGGGATTTAATTTCATAATTTTTAAAGGCTTTTTGCTATTTTTCCATGTAACCTAGATCCTAGGTTGATTCATGTGTTTATGTTTCGCATAACCTAAATGTTAAGAAGGCATTCATGCCATTTTCTTGAGGGAATTTTTGGTAGATTTTAGGAGTTGATTATAGGTAATTTGTATGTCTTTAATTCCAGCCATAAGTCATTTTTGAACCATACTCATTTGGTTTGTTTTGGTGCTTTAAAGTGCATACTTATGTGAACTAATTTTAACCTAAATTAGTTTCTTTTCTACTCTAAATAATAACTTGAATTATGTGGGAATCATTAATGCCTATTCATGAATTCTAATTGAATCTCATACCTTGTATGCTACTGACCCATAATCATTTCATGCATATTCACATGCCATTCTTCCCTAACTTTCATCATTTGTGATCTTATGTGATGTTTACTTCATTTCTCCTCATGTATTCTTCTCATTGCTCCATATGCCTAATCCATTGCACCCATGATTGTATATTCATTCATCCATCTTCATAAGCATTCACTACTGACTTTGATGTTCATTTCATGTGTTAATTCATGTTTGTAAGCCATATGCATTCATACTTCATCCATAAACCCTAACTTGCATTTAGGTGAACTTAGGTGAACTTTTTGTACATAGTTTGGTATAGTTTAATCTTGTGAGGTATCCTAGCATACTTAGGGACCTATATCATGTAGCTACTGACTTTAGAAGTCATTTAACCTTTAGGTACCTTCACCTTTAGACTTAGGTCTTATTTTTAACCCTAGTCCCATTCTAGGACGTTTATGGTACTTAATCGCTTTCGTGCTTTGATTTTACTTTCAATATGCATTGTCATGCTAACCTTTGTTTTGTAGGGGGGAAGATTAAGGTAAGCATTACTTCATTCCTATCTCTTATGCATTTTAATTGTCTTTGCCTTAGCACTTTGTGCTTGCTTTTAGGCTTTCCCTTTCTTTAGAGACAACTTAACTTCCTTAGGAAGTAAGTTAGTTTCTAACTCTTTTTTCTTCTTTTCCTTTTTTCCATTAGGTTTAGAAAACCCCACAAACCATAGGATCTTCCATGTAAATAAATCAATAAAATTAGGGTGTGTCTTAGTTCCCATTAGATTTTCCCTTTTCCAACTTGAGTCACTCTTTCTCATCTTCAAACAAAATCCAAAAAAACAATTAACAAATAAATGAAAGGATCCTTTGTGTATAGCCTTATTCCATGAAGCACTTGCATTCATTCCATCTTGGAGTGGTGTAAGCTCGTCTATCATGATGTACAAGTCTCATCAAGGGATTGTTTCATAAAACAAATAAATTCAAAATACTTCTCTTAAAAGACCAAAAAACACAATAAGCGACTATCCTGCGGGAACTTCTTTTCTCATCTCATTCACTCACAACGCGAACCCGCGACGACTTGTCTCGCGTGCAAGACGGTAAACGCACTCGTACCAGACGAGCCTGGAATACCTGAGCATAGACATACGCAGTTCCATCCATAAAAAACACAAACAAATAGTTCTCGCCTTAGTTAGGCGAACTACGTCGACTCTGATCCTCATTATCCCGATGAGGTACGTAGGCAGCGGGGTAGGACCCGTTCGAGCACATTCTTTATTTTCCCTACATTTTCCCCATTCTTTCTTTTCATTCTCTCTTTTCCAGTTCCTTTCTCATTTCAGTTTCCATTCCAGATAGCCTCTCTTTTATTCAAGCAGCATATTATTTCTCACCCTTTGAAACAAACAAGCAAGCGTGGATCCCGTCGGGTACGACGGACAATCTGGGTGCTAATACCTTCCCAGGTCGTAACTGACTCCCGAACTCAGATCTTTGGTTCGCAGGACTTTGTCCTTTCCTTCTTCCTCAGGTTTGTGCAACATTACCTTTCCCATTCTTTCGGGATAAAAATGTCTGGCTGGCGACTCTACCTTTTCCGCGCCACTTTCGCGTTTGTACTAGGATGAAAATCCCGGGAGCGACAGCTGGCGACTCTGCTGGGGATCGAACCCAGAATCTTTGGTTTCCCTTGTAGAGTCAATCCTAGCGCCTGTTTGATTTTGTTTCTTTGGGTGTATATCTGCTTGTTGTTGTGTGCTTTAGTTTAGCTTTATTGTTTTCATTTACAGTTTTATTTTACAGCTTTACTTTACCGCATTTATTTACCGCTTTCAGTATTTATTTTCCATGCATCATATTATACTGGATTGTCTGGCTGTGTTGGTTTTCATTTTTTCTGTGGAATGGGGTTACTGTGAGATGAGCTCGTAACCGGGGCTCGAGTGCACCCTAGGACTTAGAGTGGTTCCACTTTGGCTTCATGGCATCTTGCTATGTTGGTAGTAGTGAGTTTCACACCTTGACTTGTGACCTTCTCGGGAAAGTATTGATACCGGAATCTTTCTGGGTTAATACGCTACCTTGATAGTTATGTGCAGTTAGGGGACCGATCATTGAGAACCTTTGTGGAAACATCCCTCTCCAGTGATGACAGTGGCATACCACATTTGTTGGCAAACCCACTCGCATCCGAGGGCCCACTGGAAACTCGCATAGGATGGCCTGGTTCTCTCATAGGAATCCAGTCAAAGCAAACTGTTCGTATGACGGTAGTATTGTACCCTTCAGGATGAATGTACTATTGTTTCTCGATTCAGTGCTTGAAGCTGAGGACTTATGAGGGATGCTTGTTTTTTCCGGACTCAGCTGAGACCTCCCTGAGTAGTACATAATGCCAAACCGATTCCCTGATTTGGTCATGAGCCATTTCTCGGAAATGGTGAACGTGTTATTGCTATTCGGCCTCGAGAGTCCGTGATGTTTGACCCGAGTAGCATACCTGTGAGATTGGGAGGGGTTTACAGGTTTGCAGGAACCCTAAACTTCAACATACCCACTTTATCAATATTGTTCAGTGTTTTATGGTTCTCTGATTCTGAGATTTGGGAGTTCTATTCAGAGAAATTGTTACTGTGATTACCATTGTGACCTTGATGTTATGACTGTTATTATGACTCTCCACAGACACTTGGCTCGTTGTTCATCTTCAATACCATCAGTGATTATTCTATTATGTGATCCAGTTCTACAGTTATTGGGTTCTCAGTTATAGGGTTCTATACAGAGATGGTGCCGCTATTGTGGTTCTATACAGACAGTTGGTTCACTGCTCAATACCAATATCAGACTATTGATCGCATGCCTGTTGCATACATGACATCACAGCATTTCTGCACACATGTTCAGTTATTTCTGAGGATCACATATATGAATCATGCTGTTGGATTTTTCTGTATCAAAACTTGAATCAAAGCAGATAGATTCCTCAGAAATAACTGAACATGGCATTTGCATACATCCTTGCATTCTTGACAGGTGTTCAGAGACAGATTCTTTTCCTGATTTGGTTTCTCTTCAAATTGTTAACTTGAATCACAATCATTGAGGTATATATTTGAAGCAACTCCGGGCGGAGGTAACCGAAAGGAAGACCCAACTGGGGCAATTCAGGGTCGAGGTGCAAACTTTATTTCAGAATCAGAAACTGTTGAAAGAGGAAGTCAACCAGATGAAGACTCAGATAAGCCGGTTATGGAAATCCTTAATGTGGTGTCAAGGAAATGAAGCTATTTTCATCCCTATTGAGGGGAACTACGCTGCTCTGATTCTCCATTGGTCAATGGAGATACGTAGGCAGGAGATCGTGCAAGATCTTTCCGAGCAACCTTATTTGTTAACTTTATCAACCTCTTCCCTCAAGACTTTATTTGTCGGCATCCAATTTCAGCTTCCCAAGAGAGTCCTAAGGGTCAGAGCATAAGGGTAAAGGCCAGAACAACTTGAGAAGAAGTTTGATCCTATTTTGATGTCGTACGTGCAACGAGTTTCCTTATTTGCCCAGATTCAAACTGATTGAGCTAGTCACATCAGGATCATCTCCGATAAATCTTCCTTTGGGGTTTCAATGCCGAATGCCATGTCTGACTACCATTCTGGGGCACCTAACCATTTAATTGAAGATTGAAAGTCTTTCAGAGACAAAGGTAAAAACAAGGTCGCGAATTTGATTGAGTAAACATCCAGACTACTGACTGCTGAAAGTCTCCGAGAGCTATAAGTCCAGACGGAGTCAAACCTCCTCAATAATGACCACCACGATGTGAAGGTTAGATGCAAGTACCACTCATGGGCATTTAGGCATACCATTTGAAAACTGTGATGTGTTTAACCACAAGGTGAAAAATTTGATTGACTCAAAGGTCATCATGCCAGAAAGATTGTCCACATATTGAAGTCTCCTCATCAAATGGACCTCCCAATTTGCAAAGGCATCTTCAGAAGCAATAAGTCCAGACGGAGTCAATTCACCTCAATGACGGCAATGTTCAGCTTCTTTACTGCATTTTCATTTGTAGTTCCCTTTATTTGTTTAAACATTTGTATGCATGAAACTTATTTGTTTTTGAATGTTAACCATAATAAAATGCACATGTTTTTCTTGAAGTAATCCATTCGTATTCACTCATGATTTTGTGTATGTGCATTGCAATACCAACTGTTGTGCTTAAACTCTATCGGGGAGGATGACGAAATGAAAACGCAAAAACTCTAATTGTGTGCTTTTGAGAAAGACCCTGTTGACGATGTACAGGCATTGTTTCAAATCCTAAACACCGGAGAGATAAGGGAGATAGACCCTCGCCAACCCATTTGAGCCTTGAAGTAGGAGTTTCCTTTCGCATGAAAAAACCCTTGCATTTAACCCAGGGGCAGGGTAGGCGTCAGTTAGTTTGACCGGGCGTTCAAATTTCAAAAAGGAGTGCAAATCTGAGGATCCATTACCTTTCGTTGTACCAAATCAAGAGGTCCCATGACCAGAAACCACAATGGTTATCCCGGAAAAGAGGTCCAAAGACCGGAGGCCACAAAGGTTATCCTTCCTCAACCAAGAAGTGAGACAGTCACGACCCTCGCAAAGCAATCAAGACAACTAGTGTCACACGATTTGTTCAAAAAAAGAGAATTGAAAAGAAGAGAAATGAAATGAAAAAGCCCGCTAAGTCGAAACTTGAAAACAAGCGACTTAGGCAAAAATTAGGGCATCCCGATGGACTTCACAATCAAAGATTCACAAGAATCAGTCCAGGCAAAAGTTAGGGATAATCAAAATAATGCAAAAGCGAAAGACGAAAAGGATTACATAAGAAAGATCCTTGAACAAGAACAAAGTCGTGTGATACAGACATGAAAGACAAAGGGGTGACTGACTCCAAACAACAATCTGATTGGTGCTTAAACTGTTAGAGTAATTGGTTCCTTAATCATCACAAAACCCTTTTTGAGAGGTGAGCTCTTGTGAAAGCTAGTTGGACATAGGATTGGAGAACATCACGAAGATGGATGGGCACAAATAAATTTCGAGCCTATATCTTTTGTTTCTATAACTGTGAACCAGGCCATGATACAACCCTCAAAAGTCCTAACTGAAACAGGGTCATTTTTGAGAGCGTACTACCACGATATCACGTTCCTGACTCCTATGAGTGGTGTTGAAAGATCTTTGTTGGTGTTGCATGTGCATGCTTTCTATTTTTAAAAAAATAATGTCGTATCTTAACCAGTGATTCGCTCACAAAGGTTTGCGACATCTTTTTCAGTAAAACTTAAAGATTAACATATGTGTTGCACTAGAATTTTCGGAATAAACATTTTTTTGCTTGCATACATTTGTTTGGCATCATAAAATTCACGTATAGAATCTCAGTTCAGAAGCTTAATATTTCCAAGTTGAGAAGTCTGAAACTTCCGAAGGTCAATCTTTTGAGATGCACTTTTCCAAGAAGCTCCATTGAATAGGGACTTTTCCCAACGGTCGCGGTAAGAGCCGACCAATCTGGGGCAATAGCTTCGAGATCCAAATCTCTCAAAGAGCCATTAGTTGGAGGCATTCATTCAAATTTTAGCCAATCTGGGGCAATCACTTCGAGATTCAAATCTCTCCAGGAGTATGTAGTATGGATATTTTCTTCAAAGCACAAGTCAGTCATAGATGATCACTTCAAGGGCATGAGAAGTCACTCTCTCTCGAAGACTGTCAATTCAAAGCGCCTATCCGAAGTTCAAAATACTGGAGCAGAATATCTCACAGTGATATGAGGTTTTTCATGAATCCTTGCGAGGCAAATTCTTGCACAGACCATGCAGTCTGGGGCAGTTATTTCGAGATCCGACGAATCTCTCCAAGAGTTTGAAGACACTGAGGCATTTCGTATGCCATGTGTTCTGTAAAATCCTCTTGCGACATTTTCTTCTGATGGACCTTAATTTGAGGCGAGTTGGAAATTGCAAAGAACCATTGATCACTTGTGATTAGTTGGCAATCTATCAACCCAAGGCTATGGGCAAAGCCATTGTCAGCACAATACTGCAAGAGTTGTTTCATTTGCGGACTTCATCGATCAAGGTTCCTTAGCAAGTCTCATGGAAGGTTACTTCTTGAGAAGAAGGGAATCATCGTCTCTCATCACCAGCATGAGACGCCTTACATCTCTCATTCCCAACATGAGAGGATTTATCTCTTATCCCCAGTAAGTGGTAGCTTGAGCTTTTATCTTCAGCAGGAAGCTTTATCATTGACATCACCCGTCATCCCCAGTAATGTGGAAGTTGAAATTTCTCCCAGCAAGGTAGAAGAAGGTGGGTGTCATCCCCAAACAGGAGTTTCCCTTCAGACAGGGGCAATTCTCAGCAGTATAAGAAGTGTTTTTCCTCCCCAGCAATTTCTTCCTCAGCAGTGTCATGCCTTTGGTTCTCAGCCAAGTTAGGAGGTCTTCATTTCCCCATCAGAGTTCAAGAAGAGTCCATCTCCAGCAGGGTCTTGGCTCTCCAATCTCAAAGTCCAATTTATTTTTGGCAATGGCGGCAGTTCAGAGCCGGTGCTTCATTAACAGTATTCCCCGCAGGACTGTTTTCTCCTCACAAGGACTAATTCGATCAATGCAGTGATAATCAGTTCCTCCCCAGTCAAGCCATCTGGGATATCTGTTATCTTCTCATCGGGAGACCCCTTTGCATTTGCATTTGCATCTAGTAATCATCATTACATTTGCATCCTCCAAAGCATAGCATTTCCATCGTCATGGAGCATTACACCATAAATCCAAACATATGCATACCAGCATGGGCCAGTTTTGAGGTATATTACATAAGACCCGTTACATCTCCAATCAGATTGAAGTATTCCCCACAGAATGCAACTTCGTTTCCCAGGGTGGTTACTACTACCAAGTCTCTTTGTTATCCCCAGTTGAGTCTTGTTTTAGTACGACAGTCTCATTTTTTTCCGCGTCTCTGTTTAAGTACAACGGTCGCGTCTTGGGCTCTCGTTTAAGTACAACGATCCCGTTCCTTTCGAGTCTCCATTTAAGTACAATGGTCTCGTCTTTGAGTCTTGTTTCAGTACAACAGTCTCATTTTTTTTCGCGTCACTGTTTAAGTACAACGGTCTCGTCTTGGGCTCTCGTTTAAGTACAACAATCTCGTTCCTTTCGAGTCTCCATTTAAGTACAATGGTCTCGTCTTTGAGTCTTGTTTCAGTACAACAGTCTCATTTTTTTCGCGTCTCTGTTTAAGTACAACGGTTGCGTCTTGGGCTCTCGTTTAAGTAAAACGATCCTGTTCCTTTCGAGTCTCCATTTAAGTACAATGGTCTCGTCTTTGAGTCTTGTTTCAGTACAACAATCTCATTTTTTCGCGTCTCCGTTTAAGTACAACGGTCGCATCTCGGGTTATCATTTAAGTACAATGATCATGTTCCTCTTGGTCTCGTCTCAGTGCGAAGATAATGGATCGGTTGATACCATTTCCTAGTTAGATTGGTTGATCTTATTTGAGTTATGAATCGGTTGATATCATTTCTCTTCGAGTTGTAAATCGGATGATATTACATTCTCGCTTTCCGGGGTGGATCGGTTGATACCATTTCCGTGTTAGATCGGTTGATCATATTTGAGTTATGAATCGGTTGATATCATTTCTCTTCGAGCTGTAAATCGGATGATATTACATTCTCGCTTTCCGGGGTGGATCGGTTGATACAATCTCCGTGTTAGATCGGTTGATCTTATTTGAGTCGCAAATCGGTTGATGTTGCGTTAAGTCCTATTTCGATAATAGGCATCTTCCGTGACTTGGTCCTGCCCAGCAGTCGCGTGTGTTTTCTTTATAGCTTGGTCCTGCCCAGCAGTCATATTTATTTGAGTTCCATTTTGCTAATGGTTTTGTTAAGCCCTGTTTCGCCAACAGGCACCCTCGTTATGGCTTTGATTTGTTCAGTAATCGCAGTGATTGCATTGATTCTATTCCACCTGGTTCTATTTTTGCTACCTATTCAGAGGTCAAAATCAGAAAATACATAAATAAATAAATGGGCAGATGGTGTTTCTACTGTCCTCAGTTTGCAAATTTTCAGGTTTTATTCGAGTATTCAATCACTCCATACCTTGAACGTCTAAAAGTTGTTGCAAGTATCCGTTCAGGTCTGCAGTTGATTGAATAGGGGCAACTGTAATACCTCAAAATTTGCCCTCATTCTTTTTATCTTAATTGGCTTATCACTTTGCATCCATCTGCATTTCTCGCTAGGTCATTAACATCATAATCATGCATTTCATGGATTCATAAGGCAGGGGATCAAACATTCTTTTGTGACTCGAATTCTCTTATTCCTAGGTGATTTATTTTATCATCACATTGAGACAAAGTTTAAGCCCATACCATCATAGAATATTCCTATTCAGAGGATCATCAAACTCCAAAGTTTTCCTTGTTTAGAGAATTATTCGAAAGCGCCAGATCAGGAGGTTATTGGCATGAATTAAGAGTTTGTTTCTCTGTTTCTCTCAGAAGATCGGGGTTTCATTCTTTTGGTGTACAAATTGATGTAGGATCTCATGGAAAAAATATATTGATGTTTTTGGTGCAAGAGATCGAATTCCAAGTGTATAGTGGTATTCTTGGTGCAAGAGATTGGATTCATTGTTTATGATATAGGCTTCAACTATTTCAAGCCCATGACCATCTTTGAACCCATTATTTATGAACCTTTTTCTAATTTATTCACCCATTCTTCATCTCTCATAATTTAGATTCATTTGAAAGCTAATCAACCAAATCCAAAGCCCATTAAGCCCATTACCTACAAATCATTTGTTCTAATCTATTTTTACATATTTTATCTCATCCATATTCCCGCTATTCATTGTAGAAATTCGTTTAATACGAATATTCGAATTTTATATTCACTTGAGCCAATATCATTTTCATATCATTTTTATGATTTACTTCCAATATCCATTATTACCATTTTCAAGTCATTTTCATGATTATTTCCAATATCCATTTTTATCCACTTAAACCAATACTATTTTTAAATAATTTCTAGTGACTGTTATATTTTATTATTCAGTAAGGAGTAAATTAACTGAACAAAAAGCAGATTGATTCCATAACAGAATTTGGACAAAGTTCACTTGACAGGGTTCAGTTCAGTTAGGACGAAAAATTCCCATAACAATCAGAAGAAAAACTCAGTTACATAGAAAGAAAACTCAGTTACATGACAGTGAAAAAAAAGGCAGATGCAGTTAGAAGAAAAATTCAGTTTTAAAACTGATATACATAACAGAAACAGTTAGAGGAAAAATTCAATTTTAAAACTGATATACATTACATAACAGAAAAAACAGGGGCAGTGACAAAAAAGAGGGGCTTGGGAATCACTCTTCAACTCTCACACTTTCACCACCTTCAAGCTCAGAAATTGATCTTCATCAATCTGGATTGTTTCTCTTTAATCTTCATAATTGCAGCAAATCCAATCTTCAATCTCTAAAAAAAAATCTATCTTCCATATCGAAACTTCAAAAAACTCTCTTTTCTTCATATCTTCATCAATCTTCAATATTCTGAAACCTTCAAAAACTCTTCTTCAGAACCGCAAAACCTCTCTCAAACTGGTGCAGATTCATCCACCCAAAACCTTGAACTTTCACTTTCCAAACTCTTCATCCTGCAAAAAACATTTCACAGCAACAACAAACACAAATCAGTTCCTGCTTATCAATCTGCAATCTCCATCCCTCGGTTCTTCCATCTCCAAAACCTCTGCAACTTCGATCTTCCTCCATCTTCCTCATCGACATCGTCGCTCAACAACTTCATCAACATTACAACAATCTTTGGAGGACATCATCTTTTATTTTCAATATTAACGTTGCTTTACGAAATCCTGCAAGATTAGTATCAACTTATCATAACAGAAGATCAACGATGGCGCAAAGACAATCACAATCAGAGGGAGGAATTCACGGCAACTCTTTCAAAATACCTCTTTCTTTCCGCATCTTAATTCTCTCCTCCAAGAACGCATCAAAAATCCACGAACCTACAATAATGGTTCATATCAACACAAATTCAACAGAAGAGCCATTCAAAACAAAGAACTGCATAATCAATCGGGTCGTATTATTGAAGTGAAGAAGAAGAAAACCGCAAGAACAATGAAGTGCGGAAGCAGAACTAACGTACCGAGGGTTGCGGATCCGGGTCGTACGGCTCACTTCGTCATCATCACCACGCGTGGAGTGCCAACGGAGCATCTCCGATGTTCATAACACGAGATCGCAGGAAAAACAACTCCACCGTCATCACCGCGAGGCTTCGACCAAGGATGTGATTCACGGCGGGGTTCATTGTCAAACATCGTCACCGGAGGCGAGAGATTGATGAGGAGAGGACGGCAATGTGACTTAGGTTTTCGATGAGCCTTGTTCATGGCGATGTTGATTTCGCAGAGGACGAGACGCGAATCGAAGGAGATGTGAAGGCGAGATAAGGAAGATGAGTGATGTTGGGTTGAGTCTGATGGCGTAGTCGGAGAAGGTTCGCGACATCTATTGTTCGTCGGTGAGTGGAGTAAAGGCGAGACGGTTATACTTTGTTGAAGAAGACGACGGTGTGGGTAAAGTCGTGACGGCGAGCTTCATGAAGAAGAATAACGAAAAAATAGCGGCGGCACATCTAGGGAGAAGAGGGTTTCTTTTATCTGATGGAGTAAATTAGGGTTTGATACATAAAACGTGATTTGGGCCTCAATCTCTACCATGGATTTCTTTTGACACCTCCCATTCGCTACTGGCACCCCCTCCTACGAATCCTCATGTTCAGCTGGGCTTTAGCCCATTAAATTGTTATTTACACCATCCATTTTACTCTCACACCCCCTCCTGCGGGTTTTCTAGTAGAAGTGGGCTTGGGCCAGTTGCTAGTTACTGCAGATTAAGTCTCAATTGCACCCCTTTGTTTCTTTGTGTTAGGGAATTCATTTTTTATTATTATTACTAATTATTGTTCTTGTAAAAATTATGATTTATTTTCTTGCTAGATAGTTTTTGTGGATTAATCCATTAATCCATTTTTTTTGTAACTTTTAATTAGAATTTTTTGTGGACTTTAATTATTTGTTTTGAATTAAGCTTGGATTAAGGGATTCATGAGTTTTTTCGATCGATGAAGATCGATTCCGATTATGGCAAAGCTCAAGAAAGTGATTACGGAAGATAAGCGTTTATTTTGCTTATGGAGATTGCAAGACCTTACACAGAGTTTTCGGATTTCTTTTATGTGAAGGATCGGCACTTCAACCAAGTAAGAAATATCGACTTTAACATGATTACGCATCATTTTAGTCGTATGCGGCTTAGGACCATATAACTTAAGGTGCATACTGAGCCCTCCCACCTGAGGCATTGGATATATTTGTGATATATGTTGATTTTTGTTGATTTCGGAACTTAGGGATTAGGTTGCGAACCATAAGGATCGATTCCTTTCACTCCCCTCAAAATCCACTTTTTTGCCCGTTTCGTCGCAATTATTAAAAATAGTTTTAGGTGGGATAAAATTCTAGAAAATTCATGAGTGATCCTCACCCTCTTAATTAATTTGACATATTTTTTGTTTCCATATTTGGGTGGTTTTAATAATTAATTTGGATTTTAGACCATAAGTTGTCCCAAAAAGGAATGTTTTGGCATAAGGGACCGAAATCGATTTTTTCCCCATAGGTGTGAAACCTATTTTTTGTATGTGATTAATCACTGTAATTTGTGACATTTTGATGCTCTTAGGCATTTTTTTTCATAATTTTTAGTGCCCTTTTTGATCTACTTTGTGGAGTTGTTTTTTGGTGATCATGCTTTGTTACCTTGCTAATCAAGGAATTGTTTTGGCACTTTGGTGCATAATTTTATGAAATCCTTTTAGACCATGTAATATATTAACTATATCATTCCAGGGATTTAATTTAATAATTTTTAAAGGCTTTTTTATATTTTTCCATGTCACCTAGATCCTAGGTTGATTCATGTGTTTATGTGTCGCATAACCTAAATGTTAAGAAGGCATTCATGCCATTTTCTTGAGGGAATTTTTGGTAGATTTTAGGAGTTGATTATAGGTCATTTGTATGTCTTTAATTCCAGCCATAAGTCATTTTTGAACCATACTCATTTGTTTTGTTTTGGTGCTTTAAAGTGCATACTTATGTGAACTAATTTTAACCTAAACTAGTTTCTTTTCTCCTCTAAATAATAACTTGAATTATGTGGGAATCATTAATGCCTATTCATGAATTCTAATTGCATCTCATACCTTGTATGCTACTGACCCATAATCATTTCATGCATATTCACATGCCATTCTCCCCTAACTTTCATCATTTGTGATCTTATGCGATGTTTACTTCATTTCTTCTCATGTATTCTTCTCATTGCTCCATATGCCTAATCCATTGCACCCATGATTGTATATTCATTCATCCATCTTCATAAGCATTCACTACTGACTTTGATGTTCATTTCATGTATTAATTCATGTTTGTAAGCCATATGCATTCATACTTCATCCATAAACCCTAACTTGCATTTAGGTGAACTTAGGTGAACTTTTTGTACATAGTTTGGTATAGTTTAATCTTGTGAGGTATCCTAGCATACTTAGGGACCTATATCATGTAGCTACTGAATTTAGAAGTCATGTAACCTTTAGGTACCTTCACCTTTAGACTTAGGTCTTATTTTTAACCCTAGTCCCATTCTAGGACGTTTATGGTACTTAATCGCTTTCGTGCTTTGATTTTACTTTCAATATGCATTGTCATGCTAACCTTTGTTTTGTAGGGGGGAAGATTAAGGTAAGCATTACTTCATTCCTATCTCTTATGCATTTTAATTGTCTTTGCCTTAGCACTTTGTGCTTGCTTTTAGGCTTTCCCTTTCTTTAGAGACAACTTAACTTCCTTAGGAAGTAAGTTAGTTTCTAACTCTTTTTTCTTCTTTTCCTTTTTTCCATTAGGTTTAGAAAACCCCACAAACCATAGGATCTTCCATGTAAATAAATCAATAAAATTAGGGTGTGTCTTAGTTCCCATTAGATTTTCCCTTTTCCAACTTGAGTCACTCTTTCTCATCTTCAAACAAAATCCAAAAAAACAATTAACAAATAAATGAAAGGATCCTTTGTGTATAGCCTTATTCCATGAAGCACTTGCATTCATTCCATCTTGGAGTGGTGTAAGCTCGTCTATCATGATGTACAAGTCTCATCAAGGGATTGTTTCATAAAACAAATAAATTCAAAATACTTCTCTTAAAAGACCAAAAAACACAATAAGCGACTATCCTACATGAACTTCTTTTCTCATCTCATTCACTCACAACGCGAACTCGCGACGACTTGTCTCGCATGCAAGATGGTAAACTCACTCGTACTAGACGAGCCTGCAACACCTGAGCATAGACATACGCAGTTCCATCCATAAAAAACACAAACAAATAGTTCCCGCCTTAGTTAGGCGAACTACGTCGACTCTGATCCTCATTATCCCGATGAGGTACGTAGGCAGCGGGGTAGGGCCCGTTCGAGCACATTCTTTATTTTCCCTACATTTTCCCCATTCTTTCTTTTCATTCTCTCTTTTCCAGTTCCTTTCTCATTTCAGTTTCCATTCCAGATAGCCTCTCTTTTATTCAAGCAGCATATTATTTCTCACCCTTTGAAACAAACAAGCAAGCGTGGATCCCGTCGGGTACGGCGGACGATCTGGGTGCTAATACCTTCCCAGGTCGTAACCGACTCCCGAACTCAGATCTTTGGTTCGCAGGACCTTGTCCTTTCCTTCTTCCTCAGGTTTGTGCAACATTACCTTTCCCATTCTTTCGGGATAAAAATGTCTGGCTGGCGACTCTACCTTTTCCGCGCCACTTTCGTGTTTGTACTAGGATGAAAATCCCGGGAGCGACAAGAACCTCTTTGGGAAGTACATTCAATGAAGAACCATTGTCCACCAACACATGAGACAAGGTAGTGCCCCTACATTCAATGGAGATATGCAGAGCTCTGTTATGGTTTCTCTTGGCAGGAGTCAAGTCAGCATCAGAAAAGCCTAACCCATTATCATAAGTCAGATGTGCCACACAATTCTCGAATTGATCCACAGAAATCTCATTTGGCACATGGACAGTCTTCAAGAACTTGATTAAGGCTTTAGCATGAGCCTCAGAACACAGCAACAAAGATAACATGGAGATTTTGGAGGGAGTATGCCCCAACTGGTCAACAATATCATAATCACTCTTGCGAATGATCTTCAGCACTTCTTCCATCTGTTTAAAGATATTTTCAGCAGTTGGTGCCTCAGCTTGCACAGGTTCAACCACAGGACCTTTACCCCGAGCATCAGTACTTGGCTCAGAAGTGGAGGTAGGAGTAACTGCACTTTTGGAGGTAGCCTGGGGAGAGAAAATTCTTCCACTTCTGGTGATCTTACTAGATCCAGCAATATTATCAACATCAAGATTATCATGAGTAACAGGTGTATCAGTCAAAGGTTCCTGTTTAACACCATGGATATAAACATCAGAACCATAATTCTAGGGTATATCTTTATCAGAAGTATAAGGAACAGGGCCAGGAGTGGTAATGATCATGGGAGCCACTCTAGCTTCAACAACAGTCTTCACAGGGCCTTCAGCAGTAACCTTGACAGGACCCTTAGAGGTGATCCTGACAGGGCCTTTGGAGGTAATCTTCACAAGCACTTTATCAACCATAGCCACATCTTCAAGCTTCGTACCTTGAGTTATATGTTCACACATACTTTCCACAAAGGGTGTCCTCTCAAACAATATAGTATAATTGTCCATGAGGCGTTGAATACCATCCTTCAACTTCCAGCAGTTATCGGGTTTGTAGGCACAATAAAAATAGTCTTCATTACAACCTGGAAAGAAACCAGCCTGTACCAGCTTCTTCTTGATAATGGATAAGGGAGTAGTCACATCTGCTACTGAGGAAACATATGAAACTTCATCAACAACATTAACAGTCTTCTCATGATTGGGCATAGGAGCAGTGATCACATTTGGAGTCCCATGAGGGTCAAATTCAATCTCCCCAGCTTCAATCATATCTTGAATCTTGTTTTTCAACACCCAGCAGTTGTTGGTGTCATGCCCCAAACTATTAGAATGATAGGCACATCGTGCATTAGGATTGTATCGAGGAGAGGAAGTATTAGGATTCTGAGGAGGGTCCTTCAAAGTAATGAGTTCCCCTTTCAACATGTGTTGCAAGGCTTGGGCCAGTGACATGTTGATCTTGGTGAATTGTCTTCTAGGCTTTTGTTGATTGTTTTGTGGTAGCTCTGGTGCTGCAGTAATAGGATTGGAAATGTGGACTGCTCCCACAGATTGGTGACTCCTGTTATGACTATGTTGACCATACACAACATTAGACTCCTTATTTCCACTAGGGGGCTTCTTAGCAGTGCTTGATGAAGAGGCACCCACTTGTATCTTACCACTTCTTATACCACTCTCCACACATTCTCCAGTCATTATCAGCTCAGTGAAACCAGATGATGAGCTTCCAATGAGGTGACTATAGAAAGGACCACTCAGCGTACTCATAAACATATCCACTAGCTCTCTATCAGTCAGAGGAGGTTGAACTCTGCCAGCCAGGTCTCTCCATTTCTGGGCATACTCCTTGAAATTCTCCTTAGCACCCATTGACATGCTTTGGAGCTGCATGCGAGTAGGTGGTAAATCAACATTATATTGGTATCGTCTGTAGAAGGCCTCAGCAAGATCATTCCAATCACGAATATTGACACTCTCCAATTGGTAGTACCATTCCAATTGAGCTTCAGACAAGCTCTCTTGGAAGAAATGAATCCATAACTTCTTATCAGCAGTATGTGGTTGAATCCTCCGGACATAGGACCTTAGATGCAGCTTAGGACATGAAACCCCATCATACACCACAAAAGCAGGAACCTTGAAGCCAATAGGTATAACCACTCCAGATACTAAACTCAGATCTTCAAAATCAAGCCCAGAAGATTTTTGTAACTCCATGGCATTCATTATGTCTACCAGCATCTTATACTTATCTTCACTAGGGTCATGATAATAATTTGCTTCAGAATCAGAATCTCCCACAGTATCATGAAGACTACCTCCCTCTTTCTCAGAATTGTCAGACTCAGAATCCTCAATCTGTTCTTTTGTCTTGATAGGACCTTTGAACCTTCTTCCCAGATTGATAAGGCCTCCTGATCTTCTAGTCTTCTTCTTCTTCTTAGCCAGCAGTGTCTTCAACTCATCTTGTCCCTTGGACAAGTTCAGAATCAACTATTGGAATTGTGCATTCTGAGCCTGGAGATCTTTGACAGTCTGTTCAAGAGCCATTTCTGCTGAAATAAACAGCGAGAAGATAAGATACCTGTTCATAAGAAACCTGTGATGCAATGATATGGTGTGTAAATGTATATGCAATGTTTTCAAGGACCGCAAGATTTAAATTTGTTTAAACAATCAAAAAGTAAACTTTTATTAGTAATCAATAAACTTGTTTGCCTCTTGGGCTTACAACAAAAATGAAATGAATACAAATATGGGGTTTTAAGTCTCCCATGGACGTTTCCTCTTTGTGTTGAGGTATGAGTTGAGATTCCGCTCCTCGTGAAGTTGTCTTGTTAGCTCCAGGATTCTTTCTTGACTAACTTTGAAATGCGTCTCGAAAGTATCCCTTTGCTCCTTCAACTGGATCCAGGACCTTTGTAACTCCTCCATGTCAGTGGGCATGTCTGGATGAAGAATGATATAAGAAGTATCTCCTTCAGCAACATGCTCCATGGTAACTGGCAGGATGGCAGGATATGGCATCATAAGAGTCTGAGCACGAGATTGCACCCATCTGAGATAAGGTTCCATAGGAATAGTGTACTTAGGTTCCAGAGTCCTGCTCTCAACCTTGTTCACATTACCCCATGCTCGTACAAACCTTTGACGATAACCTTGAAGATCGTTGTCGTAGTCGAACATAATACCCTGAATAAGCATGTCATGAGGACCATCACTCCGAGCGTAACCAAACTGTCGTAGAGCTAAGGAAGGATTGTAGGTAATGCCCCCTCTTATACCAAGGAATAGCACATTAGGGAATTCCCCACAACGGTCAATGATGGTAACATTCTCCATAGATCTAGAGCACCAATGAATATCTGAATGAGAAAGTGACATGATCCTCTTGGACCACCTGAACCCTTGTTCATTCTTCATCACTGATCAAGGAAGGTGAGAAATAAACCACCTAGACAATAGAGGTATATAACACATCAGAGTTCCTCGTGCCTTCGTAGTACGGGTATGGAGAGAGTGTAAGATGTCTCCAAGCAATGTAGGCACTAGGTTATGAGTCAGAAATATGTTGATGGCGTGTACGTCTATGAACTGGTTTGGATTGGGGAACAACACTAAGCCATATATCAATAGGGCTAAGATCTCCTCAAAAGCATCATAACTCATAGCCTTCAAGAACACTTGAGCTTTCTCCATCAATACCTTGGCAAGGATACCCTTAACTGCACTTCTTGTTTCTAGGACAATGTCTGATTTCTTCAAATGTAAGGCTGCATCAATGACTTCAGATTTAGGCTCTTTTTCCAAGCCTGTGAAAGGTCTCTGATTGAGGATATGTATACCCAAAAGCTTGGAGAATTCTTCCATTGTAGGAACCATCTGATAATCGGGGAATGTGAAACAATTATGTTTAGGATCAAAGAACTGAAACAGAACACTCATCATGTCTTCATTGAACCCTGAAGTGACTAGATCCAGTAGGTGACCATGCCTCTTGATGATATGGGAGTTTTCAGAAACTTGAGAGACCAATTCCTTAAGCTTAGGAGGTATTCCTACAAAGTTGACCGGATAGTATTCCTACGAGCAGAAGCCATAACCTGCAACAAAGAACAAAGATAAATCCTTTGGTCCTTGAAATGGTTAATGAAAATGTTATGCTTATGATGCATGATGATGCTATGATGTTATGCTCGATCACAAACATGTGGCACACACAAACAAGTCACACAATAGCCCTAGGTTTTGAAGGCTTGCATGAAGTTTAAAGGTAAATACCCTCCCCTGAAGTTTAGTTGGTTCATCCTGTCCTATAAAGTAACCAGGTTCTAAGGGATCTCAAAAGCATTGATCCTTCACAAGGGTGGTTGTTCAGTAGGCAACTTACTTTCCAACCAAAACCCTCCAAGTTTAGAATCTCAATGAGTGTAGCATCGAGTATCAACCAACTTCAGTCTTCACCAAAGTCGGTTATCTCACTACTTTCTAAAGGCCAAGATGGGATGACTAGGGTTCTAAAAGTCAGTTAGTGTATTGACAACATATGGCAGCCTCGTATTATCCTCAACTTGCTTAAGGAACATAAGCATCAACTAAGAAGTCACACTAACTATGGCCACCAGATCAACCATATCGGTATACGCCGTACAGTTTCCTTGGTCTATTGCCATTTACCTAAGGTACACTAGATCCGGGTTAGGATCTTTCACACATAAGAGCACCCAACAAGTAAAGTAAAGCAAACAAAGCAAACAAGTTTAAAGTGATCTAATTCCTAAGGGTACCTCTCTTTTATTATTTTCCCCAGCAGAGTCGTCAGTTCTGTAACACGGTGGGAGAACTGACTTTAGTTAAATGTTGCGGATAGCAAGAGTCACCACCGACTTTTATTTTATCCAAAAGGAAAGGACATAAAAGAACAGGAAAGACCTTAAAAAGATTTTGAGTTCGGGGGTAGGTTATATAAAGGGAAGGTGTTAGCACCCTTTATATCCATGGTTATCCATGGGCTCTTAGTTACTTAGCTCACTTTAAATTGTTTTGAGAAAGGTGTAGTGTGTGATTAAAAATTTTCTAAGTACTTTATAATGATCCTCGTATGGATGTATATAAAGACTTTGTTTTGAAAATTTGTTTGAAATGTGAAGTGTAAAATGTATTTTGGAATGTGTGAGCAAGTACTTAAGAGGAACCTACCCTATATTAAGTCTTTACTGTTCTCGTATGTTCTTTCAATGGTAAGACTATCCCTATTATTAAGGAATATGTAGTCATTACCTTGGATGTAACAAGGGACATGTGAAGGGACATCTGAATTTAGGCAACTGCAAGGTGTCTTTAGCAATTCGTAGGGACTTATCATCTTTTATTCGAAGGGACAAGATCATTTATCGTAGGCAACCTCGAAGGGACTTGATCTTATAATTTGAAGGGACTTGATAATATTTATGAAGGGACTTTGCTTAAGACACCTTACTTGACCTTAGAAATAAGCAACATGAGAGGTAACCTTAGAAAGTGTAGGATGGCGATCAAAGATCGACTTACGTGTGTGAGTGTTCATATTCAAGTATTTATCTTATTTAAATTAGTTTTCTAAATTAAATTAAATACAATTATGTTTCCACTCCCTATTTACTAACCATGGCAATAAAATAGAGACAAAAATAAATCTACGACTATTACATGGCTTTCGCAATTACATAATAATAGAAACAATTAATAATAAATATAATAAATAAGCAATAATAAAGAAATAATAATAATAATAAAAGGGGTTAGTAAAAATATAAAGAACTGAGCCAACCAACTGAGCCAAGCAACGTTAGTTGAAATAAAACAGAAACAAATTCTAAAAATATTAAGTCAAATTTTCAAATTTCCAGATGGCGCCAAGACTTCATCTTCTTCCTTGAGACCTGCAGAATTACCTGCGAGATTTGCTAGGAGATTTCCTGTGAATTTTCCTACACTTGAAACCTGCCAATATCATATCATCATGAATATGTAACGATTCATCAAATTGATCACATGGTTATGATCCTTACACTTCATACAGTTCATTTATGGCTTTAAAATTAATTTATATTGTCTAAATCGAATAACCCTAATTTTGGTTCAAGAACCCTAACAATGGCCATTTACGGTTTAGGTCCTCATTCTCCAATCTCTTTGCCCAGAAACCATCTAAACATCATCACTAATACAAATATATGATTAGAATTCATTATAATTGCATAAATAATCGTAATCGAAAAAAAATAAGAATAAGAGCAAGATGGATTCGGTTCATGCTATAGGTCATGATTTGAATGTTGTAAATGATCCAATTAGGTTTAGTGATCATCAAGGAACATGTTGCAACCTTCAAAATTCCTTGAAACCTCCTGCAAATCAAAAACCGAATGTGTGTTTTCGCTTGAATTTTTGAAGTTTGAATGTGACGCTTGTGGCTGCCAAAATCGTCCCTTGTGCTTGCTTTAGGTTGTCTATATATCATATAACAGAATTAGGTTAAAAAATCAGTCCATCCTTTGGACTTTTGGATCAATAGAGATTGAAAAAGATTCACTTTCAAATATTGAATTTTTTTTTATATATCCTTGCTATTTTTGAATGGTCTGATTTTCCATGATTTCAATCAATTCTAAATGGCCTTTAAGACTTTCTAGAACCAAAATCAAATCAAATATTCACACTTTTATATTTTATTTTGATTTAAAATGATTTTTAATGTAAAAAATCATAATAAATAAAATAAAATGAATAAAAATTTGAATAAATAATTTTTAATTCGTGCATGATGTCATGGAAGTGTTTGGATCATAAAAATGCAAGCCCATTTGGAGAAATTTGGTTCTAAGATCCCATTTGCTTCATAAACCTCTCAAAAATTTCCCAACTTTGCAAAGGCACAAATCCCTCAATTTTAAGGCTATGAAGGTGTTCTTAGACATTTTGGAAAGCTTAAAGAGTCCTCTAACCAACTTCTTTGGTCTCATGTTCATATCTTTTACCATTCACAAGTTATGCCCTTTGGAAGTTGTTGACTTTTTGTTGACTTTTGAAATGACCTATAATGTCTTAGCTCATACCTTCCAAATGAAGCATTTTTGGGCTTGGCTTGTGAGACACAAAGTTGCAGAGAATTCAATTTCCTTCAAAATGAGCTTTGGATGGAAATTTTTTTATGAAGAATGTGAAAGTTATGGCTGGTCAAATTTTAGTTGACTTTTCCTATGAAAACCCTAATTTAGAAACTCCTGATTCTTGATGATCTGAAATCTCCTTGATGAATCATGATCAACCCTTGATCAAATGATGAATTTTACTTCATATACTTGATGTTGGCAAAAAAATCATGAAGTTTGACTTTGTTTTGATCACAGTTGACCTCAGTTTGACTTTTTGACTACTTTGACTGATTTTAGCCTATCTGATCATCTGACTGAGTAAATCTTTTGGGAAAGTCTTGAAACTTGACATGAGAATTCTTGAACACATGTAGGATGCTATGAAGCTCACTTGAAGCCTTGAAAGTCCATTTAGCCTGATGAAAGTCAAAACCCTAATTTAAGATGCATTGTTTAGGAGGATGCATTGTTTGAGGGAATTGTCAAACTTTCTGACTAATTGTGAACCTTGTGAACCTCCGAGATACCCTGTGAATCTTGTGAACCTTGTGAACCTCTTGGGACATCTTATTACACAATTCTTGTCTTGGTGAGGGCAAATTTTGGGGTGCAACAGCGGTGACGTGACTTGTTTCTTGAGGAAACGCGTCAATAACAGATTGATCAGCAGCGACCGGCACAGGCGGTGGTGCTGCGTGAGTGAGATTCACCGTCGCTGGCTCTGTAACCACGCCTTTACGATGTTTCTCCAGACGCGACTCATGATCCAGTAGAGACGACTCCAGTTCATCTAAAGAACTCAATTCATCCTTACTATTGACAGCGACAACAATGGAGTCATACACCTCAGGAAGCGAATCCAGAACAATCTCAATTAGGTTACGAAGGGGAACCGGATCCCCAATCGAGACCAGCGACTCACTAATCTCACGCGTGTGAGCCATAAGTTCCTCTATCGTCAACGTTCCCTTCGTGAGACGATGGAGCTCCGATCGTAACTGGCGCGCTTTGGTGGAGAGAAGAGTGTTGAAGTAACGGTGGATCTCTGTCCAAACTTGCCACGCATGTTTGCACTCAACAAGCTTCGGAAGAAGCGAATCAGAGATGGTGGAAAGGAGCTAGGTGAAAATTAGGGCATCTTGTTGCTCCCATTCAAGAAACGCACTGTGAGATGCAGAATCGGAAGGTGACGGCGACAAAATCACCGGAACTGTAACAAACCTTTGAAGGCGATGACTGCGAACGACTCCGTCAATCTGTTGCTTCCATTGTTTGAAATTTTTATCGTCAAGCTTTACAGAGATAAGGTGAGAAAGCTTCACCTGAGAAGAAGGAAAAAGAGGCTCCATGGATCGGAAAAAAAAAGCTCACGATACCATGATAGAGTTTGGTTAATCAGAGAGAATTGAAATAAGGAAAGTATTTCTCATTGTATTCCTAATCTATTATACACAACGATACAATAAGCTCTATATATATATAGTGTTCTCAGCATGACAGTTGTACAAACTAAAGCCATCTCAGCATTACAGCTGTACAAACTAATGCGGAATATTTTCTAACACTTTCTACACTATATCTTTCATACTCTATTAATAGCAAACCTTTTAGGCCATAATGCTTATTTCACAACTTCTGTGAGGGCGATATACTCCACTTCAGTGGTTGATAAGAAAACAATCTTCTGAAATGTTACTTTCCAACCAATTGTTGTGCCAGAATGTAGTCTTCATATCCATTTGTTCAAGTTCTAGGTCAAACTTTGCCCCCATGGCTAACAACATTCTAATGGATCTATGTTTCACAATAAGTGAGGACGCGTCATTAAAGTCGACTCATTCTTTCTAAGTGAACGCCCTAGTAAATAACCTTACCTTAAATCGCTTCGACATCACTCACATGATCCCTTCCTTAACCTTGAAAATTCAATTACAATTGACTAACCTGGCCCCTATAGGTTTCTCGATCAGCTCCCAAGTGTTATTATTATGAAGAGATTTCATCTCATCATCCATGGATTTAATCCATTCAGTCTTACCTCGACTCCTCATAACTTCCTTATAGTCTCTAGGTTCTTCATCTAAAAACTCACTTGTAGAGATTAAGGCATAAGCTATTAGATCTACATAACTAAGTCTATGAGGTTGCTTTATGACTTTTCTCTTGCTATGGGGTAGGTATTATCAGTTTCCTCAACTTCGTCAACAACTTGTGTTTGTTCTTCAACTTCACCTGGGTTATGTAATTCAACATCACTATCATCCACACCAACAAGAATCTCTTCTTGTTCCAGCTCTTCTTCAGAGATCTCTGCATTTCGACGAGCATCATTAATTTTCTTGAACGTCATTTCTGATTTAATTAACTCCTATGATCTAGCTTTAGGCACCACAACGTATACATTTTGAATCCTTCAGGGTATCCAAGAAACACATATATCAAAGCTTTATGTTCGACATTGCCTTTCTTAATGTGAGCATATGTTACATATCCAAATACTCTAAATCTGTCGAGGTTTGATGGATGATCTGACCAAACTTCTTCAAGTGTATTCTTCCCCAAAGCAGTCGAGGGACCTATTTATCAGGTAAGTTATAATCATGGTTGCCTCAGCCCAAAAAACCTTATTTAATATTGCACTAACCAATATGCACCTCACTCTTTCAAGAATGGTTTGATTAAACCATTAAGTATAACCATTTTGTTTGGGAGTACCTACAATAGTTATGTGTCTTGCAATACCACATACAACATAATAGTTGCTGATAGCCTCATTGCAAAATTCAAGACCATTATCGGTCCTTGACCTTTTAACCTTCTTGCTAATTTGGTTTTCGACCATAGTCTTCCAACTTTTGAAATTTTCAAAATTCCATCCCTGGTTTTCTAAATGAATACCCATAACTTTTGTGAGTAATCATCAACTATGGATAGAAAATATCTAGCACCTGAGTGTGAAGGGTTTCTTGCAGGCCCCCAAATATCATCATGGGTATAATCAAAGGATCCATGTATTCTTTATTTACCTTTATTAAACATCACCCTACAAGATTTACCAAATACACAAGGTTTACAAAACTCCAGTTTTTCGACTTTGTTACCACATAATAGATTTTATTTCTATAATTCGACCAAACCTCTTTCACTAACATGTCCAAGTATTTTATGCCATAGCTCAGTTTTTTATATAGGTTTTGTGGATGACACGTCTACTGAACCACTTACAACCCCAATCTCAAGGGTATACAGGTTTTGCCTCTTGATGCCTCTCAAGACTTCTTTTGACCCCTTCATTACCATTAAGACATTTTTCTCTCCTTTGAAAACATATCCTTTCTTTTCAAACTCACCAAGAGAAATAAAATTCCTTTTCAGGTTCATACCTGATATCAATCAATAGCCTTATTGACTCATAAGGAGCTTGCATCTAACAGATCTAATTCATGCAATCTTGCAAGCTCTATTGTTTTCCAACAACGTTGATCCACCATTTTGATCACATAATTCTCAAAAACGTATTTTCTTAGTCATCTTCCTAGTACAACCTGAATCTCTAATCCACGTCTTTCTTGAGTCTCTACTTGAAACCACCAGGACATTAAATGATTCATAATCATCTTACACAATGGTCGCATTACCATTATACTTTTCGCCATGATTATTCAAACATTTAGGGCACACCTTTCTTGTATGTCCATCCTTCTTACAATGATAACAACTAATTGCAGAAGCATTACCACCATAATAATTTTGTAGAACTTTACCCTTATTCTTCTCAAACCTACCATATTTCTTTGTGAATTTTCCTTTTACGGAAAACCCTTCACCAATGGATGATAGATTATGCTCCTTTCGTTTGTTCAAAATCCTTAGAACACGATGATGATTGAACTTCTTCAAAGGTTAACAAATATTTTCCATACAAGATAGTTTCCTTGAAATAAGCATGAGATCTTGGTAACGCATACAATAACAACAAGACTTGATATTCATCATTAATCTTAAACTCAATACTCTCAAGATCAAGAATAAACTTGTTGAACATATTCATCTGCTCAGCCAAGACTTTCTCTTAACTCATCTTGAATGAATACAATGCTTGCTTAAGGTAGAGACGATTGACCAAATATTTTGTCATATACAAACCCCCGAGTTTACTCCAGACACCTGCTTCCACCTTCTCCTTTGAGACTTTCCAAAGAACTTTATCACCAAGACTCAGTATATTGGCACTGTGAGATTTCTTTATAATCGTCGTTTTCTCCTTCTCTGTTAGCGAAACATTCGTCTTTTATGATCCTTTCCATATTGAACCAGTAAGGCTTGCATCTTCAAGCGCCACAAATCGAAATCATTCATACTGGTGAATTTCTCAATCTCATACTTTGTTGACGTCATCTTCATCTCCACAATCACCGCACCAATTTGTTGTGAAAGTGATGCCCATAAAACAAATTATGATTGGTTCCTTGATTAATAATAAAACCATGAAATAAAATAAAATAGAGAAGAGAGGACAAAGACAATTCAAAGTGATTAAAACTGGATTCTTGATTCAATTACACATTATGGAACAATTTTTACAATTGAATCTCAACCACACCATTTCATCCCTTAATTAGGATTATAGAGATTCATTGGAAAAGTAATGACCAATATGCTATTTATAGGAAAAATAAACCCTATATTTCAACTAACATACTAAACAATTGACCCAATAGACTGACCAAATTCAACATGTTTACTTAAACAACAAGCTAACATATTTATACAGCTACACTAGCTCTTCGACTTCGACAGAGTCAACTACACTAGCTCTTTGACTACGATGGAGCTCTTCGAATTTAATAGGGTTTGCTACAATACTAGCTTATATGCCATTAGCTACACACTATATATATAATAAATTCCCGCCACTATTGACATCATTTTCCACCCTTCTAAATGCAAAATCCCTTTTTACCTCAAATCGAACATCATCATCCACTTTCTTTGAACCCCAAACCTTGTAAAAAAATATGAGTTACATTCCTAGGAACTTGTCTGAACCAAAAAACCTTGTACCTTAAATAGAAACCACTGAGTTGAATCCTTACTGCAACCACTTTACCGCAAAGCTTGCTTATCTTGCTACTCCTCTTAGTGCAAGAGCTATAGTCCTCTTTGTGTGTAGATTCCCTCCTGATCCTATAACCAACATCATCAAACACAATAAAAAATTAATCTTTATACTAAGATAAATTCTCACTATTAAGCAAAATAACATCCACACGCACCCAAATGCTAATGTGGTTAATTGAATTGAGCAGATGATTAGTTACCTAAAGACAATGGAGAAATGAAAACTCCGCTGGGGTAAAATCTCTATAATTGATAAAGCAACTAAAGAGATAAATTTGAGCAGAAATTGAATAACCACACTCCAATTTAGCTTCTTTGTTAGCACTCTTAACTTAATCACTACATTATTTCCTAAACTACCCTCACACTGTCACAAAACATATAAAGACATATACTTCCCCAAACCTCTAATATTGTAACTAAATGATCTCAAACATGATAAACAAATATATATTCCCCATAATATATATTATAACTACTTTGGGGCCCAAAAGATATTTTGATGCAAAAATTTGATTGGGTTGTCTCCTTAAGTGATTTCTTATTTTGATCCCTTCAACATAACGACTCTAGCAATTTTGACTATTTCCTTTCAACCCCACACAAACATTTAATTATCATACAAATACTTTTGTTGTAGGCAATGAATATGTTAAAGGTGCACAAATCTTCTTTTAAAATTTTATCAAAATCGAACTGATACCATGTTTCATATAAGTTAGCATTCCTCATAGTATATATAACCAATAAGTTAGCCACACAAGTCTATTTCTTCTAACATGCTCTAGTTACCTCTTCTAGAGTAAAATTATTGAGCAGTTAAGAACAAAAATCTATATCTTGACAAAAAAAATCAACAAAAAAATATAATTAAGGCATGTTAAAGCATTGAAATGAAGTGAGAATGAAACCGAAAAAAGTTATGTTACAAACGAAACACAAAAAGAAATGGTGGCACTATTTGCTTTCTCGGTAGTGTTGGTTTTACCAATGGCCATCTCTCTCACACTTGCATAAATCATTGTCGTAACAGTATTAGAGATGCCAACATTCATTCTTCCTTCCCATTGCTATAACACCAGCATTCTTCCTTCACACTTGCTTAAATACACAAATTACCCCACAAGTGAATAATCAAAACCAATTTATTGAAGATTCAAAGACACATTTGAAATTTAGTAAAATATAAGTCACAATTCAAGACCACGAAGACAAAATATGCTAAAACTTAAAATCTGCTAAAACTTTATTGAACATACATTTCTTTAAACTGAGCATTGTATAAATCAAAGAAACTGGAAATATACAAAAATGAAAACATAGTTAAAAATTCTTTCAAAATGAAACACACACATGAACAAATATGTTCTTAACAAAAATAACCTTTCATGAAAAAATAAAGTAGAGAATGAAAAAAAATCGATGAGAATTCACTGCATAATTTTACCAAACACCTGGTGGGTATAAATTGAAAAAAGTGAGGAAAAAGTAAGGTACGCTTGGAGAAAAAAAATCCTAAAATCTGCACATATAAAATACCAATTAAAAAAACACAAAATTTGAGAACAAAAGTACATATTTTCCATCACAAATCTTGCAAGATATATGATTCAATACGGAGAAGAATGTGAAAGTGAAGAAGAAAAAGATTTCAAAATAGGATTAATAACATATGATTCAACGAAACACAATTATTAAGGAACGAAACACCTTTAAGAAAATATTTAGTTTCATTCATACCTTTTCACGGAGGAAGTAGAAAGATGTTTGAGAACTAAACCCTAAAAAATATTGAGAATAAGAAGAAGATGAAAGAGGGAGAAGAAGAAACGTAGATGATTAAGGAGATGAAAGAGGGAGAAAAAGAAAGAGATGAAATAGTGAGAACCAGAGTCGGAGAAACTAAATAAAGCAAGTGGAAAAGTTAACATATGACAAAATAATTCATTCAAATGAGAAGTTATTGCATATGACTAAAAGGTACTTGTTTGCAACCACCCAAGTGATATCATTAGTTGGAAAATGTATTATTAATTGGACAACATTTAGCCCAAATTTGATGTTGCAGTAACCTAACTAACGGCGTAACTTCTAAACAATTTTTCATTTCTATTAAAAATACTTACGATTTTTTTCCAGAACAACCTATATTTTAAAATTAAATACGATAATAACCATGTTTTCAAATTATTTATCAAACTAACTATATTTTGTATTATATACACCATACCATTTGGTGTATAAGTATAAAATGATATATTTTTTAATTATGGGATGTACTCATGCGCCAATTCAAATGGCTTATGCATGTTTTAATTTTTTTTTAAATACACATATACGCCAATCAATTGGGTTATGTGTTTTTTATTTTTTTTAATATAACACACATACGCCAAATCATTTGGCTTGTATATGTTTTTTAATACTTGATCTCAAGCGCCAATTCAATTGGTGCATGAGTTTTATTTTATTTTTTAAAAAAATTATTAATAATTACAAAAATGAATTTAAAAAAATATTAATAAATAAATAAATAATAGAAAAGAAATCAAAGATGTATTATTTGAAATTAACTATTACAAAAATCAATGCCCCGCACGATCGATACATCCCCCAGTTCCACATCCACATAGACGACCCCGCCTCCGAACTCTAGTACGTATTTGTTGAGGTGTTTGTGGTCTTTGCGTGTTTGGTTGAGGATATTGTTGTTGGTCCGATGATCCCTGAGTATTTGATATGTTTGCAACCATTTGTCCCCAATAGCCTGGTGGGTTGCTGCCAACGACGCTACTGCAATTCAATTCAGTGCTTGTGTTTTCAAAGTTGGATCGTTGTGGTTGGGTTGGGCGAGGACGGTACGGTTATTCGAATTGGGACACTGACTCATTTTAGGAACGAAACAATGGTTCTTGAGGGGTAAAATAATTAAATATGTGTTTTTGGGTGCTCATTGATGGAGTGGAAGGAGTCGGGGGTATATTGGTGTGGTTTAGGCTCTTGTTGTTGTGATTGGGTGTGTGGAAAGAATGGGTTACGGATTTGGATGAATGGTCGATGAGTGTTTGAAGTTGATGGTTGGAATTGGGTGGGTAGATCATGGTGTGGGTTGGTGGTTGGGCGTATCCAACGACTTCTATGCGCATGTTAATCAAATACGGTTGAGCAGACACCCAATATTATGTTGTAACCGACCTAAACCAAATTAAATATTGTTGAGTTGGTCTAACATCTTGCACGACTGGGTCATTTAAGACGTATTAGCGGCGATCTCTCCATTGGTGACGCAAATCCTAGCAAATTCTTTCCAATCATTCAAATTCCATTATGCATCTTCTCTTTTTATATGCCACTCTCCCAAACACGTCGAAGGGCTTAGAATATCTTGTTGCATTCCGAACTATATTTTCACTCGATCACTCTGGTGCATTTCAATAGTAGTGAACCGAATGATTGGCGTTTTTACTGGACAAATGTTTAGTGATAGTTCAATGACGTTCATTAAGGAGGAGGCAGTCAAATCTAACACACACGTGGTCACAATGTTTAACCGCAATAAAGGACATTTCAATATTAATGAGATAATGGATCACAATGAAGGGGGGCGAGGGGATCCTATCGGGTAGAACTAGATAAAAATTGGTGCGACTGCGGAAAATTTCAAGCCTTTCGTATGCCTTGCTCCCATATCATAGCGACATATGATCAAAGGCTCGCCTGGACTCATCCAACTTACTGTTCGATGTTTACCAAGTGAAAAAAATATGCAATGTCTACAACAAAAGCTTTATGGTGGTTGCAAATGAGGACTATTGGCCTGCATGCGAATAAAGAAAAAAGGGTCGCCCTAACAACACGCGTATTCGAACGAAAATGGATACAATAAACAAAATGGTGAGACTATGCAGTTCATGTCGTCAGTCCGAGCACAATCGTACAAAATGTCCAAATGTTGGACCAAACACAACGACATAATTTAAATAAATGTAATTGTATCTCAACAATATTTTTAGAAAAACAACTGCGTTAATTTCATTCATAACACTATTTTAAAAAAAAAGCGTTAAACTTAAACAACTCAATAATATAACACACAAATACAACAAATAACAAAACATTACTACACAATTACAACCATTAAGACAACATCATTTGGTTGGAACATCATCATAAGGACACCAACATCATTTACCACTTTTCTCCAACTCCGAGTAACTCCATTTGGGCCTGACTCCACAACTTGCCTCTCAATTTTCCTAATTTTTTCTTTATGACCAATTTCTCCTTCTAGCCAGCAGTTCAATTCCTTATACAAATGTTCCAAAGTGCGTGTTCTAGAGTAGCATCATCAACGGAGGCTTTGTTGCTGGAAAAAAACTCAGAGCATCTCTCTTCATAAGTGTAAATTTTAGAAATGGTTCTTCTGATGTTGTTAATGATGATGAACACTGATTTTGGAATGCAGACATGTTGAGGTATAGGAACTCAGAGGTGTGATGTTGAAGAAATTGAAAAATATTGTGAAGAATGAAAAATATTGTGTGGAAGAAATGAGCGCATACACATCGTATTTATAGAGAGAGAAAATTATTATAATGTAAATACTTCAATTGAATTGGCGCATAAGTATAAAATAAAAAATAAAAAAAAAAATTACACTCATACACCTATTGGATAGGCACGTGAGTATAAATATTTAAAAAAAAATAAAAACACTTAAGTCAATTAAATTGGTGTATATGTGTTTAGAAAAAAAAACACATAAGTCAAGTCATTTGGGGAATTTTTTTTAGAATAACGTAGTTTCTAAAAAAAATACGAGAATAACATAGTTTTCAGAGTAAACACCAAAGTAACATAGTTTGGTGCTGTATACACCATATGGATTGGTGTATACGTACAAAATGAATATTTTTTTAACATACACCCATGCGCCATTTCAAATGGCTAATGAATTTTTTTTTCTTTATAAAGCATTCACCAATTGGTTTGGCGTATGGGTTAAAAAATTCTTTTGAATCTGTTGTGAATTGGACACCTTAGAAACAAAGTATAATAGATTTTTTTGTGATCAAGAAACCCACAAGGGTTAAGGTTTAGGGTTACCAAAGATAACAACAAGGATTGATCATAAATTGTTATTCTTTCCTTTCTCTTCAACAAGATTATAAGTATACAAGAATAACAAATAACCTCTCTCACTTTTGAATTAGTGTTTTATCTTTCCAATTTCCATTATGCAAAATATGAGAGACTATTTATAATAAAACTAACATACTAACCTAATGGAATTTTTAATAATTACCCATTACAAGCTAACTTAGGGTACAAGTTAACTTAAACAATTTGATCCATAATACAAGGCCTAATTAAACAATAACATGTGAGCAGAATTCGACGACATGCTATTCGTACTAGGGTTTGTTTCAATATTCCATAAATCTCCACCTTGGAACACACTCTATACCAACAAGAAACAAACTAACTTTCTTCATGCAACTTTATCAACTGCAATATAGTGAAAAAACTTGCAACTGGGCAACGTCTTAGTGATCATATCAGCAACATTATAATTTGTCGAAACCTTCAGCACTTGGACTTCTCCATGCTCGATGACCCCTTTGACGAAATGCAACCTCACATCAATGTGCATGGTTCTCTCATGATAGGATGAGTTTTTTGATAGGTGTATTGCACTTTTACTATTACATTTAACAATGATACTTTGACCTTGAAGTTTCAGATCATTTGCAAAACCTTCAAGCCACAATGCTTCCTTTACAGCTTCAGTTAGGACGATATATTCCGCTTCAGTGGTTGATAAAGCAACAACCTTCTGAAGTGTTTCTTTCCAACTAATTGTTGTGCCAAACGTAGTGAAAACATATCCAGAAATAGATTTTCTGGAATCCATAACAACCTGCATAGTCAGAGTCGACATATCCTTCGATTTCTGCTTTACTATCTTCACCCAAGGCTCCACCATAAATCAGTACTCTATTCAGAGACCCATTTATGTACTTTAGAATCCACTCCAATGCTTTCCAGTGAGCCTTTCCAGGATTTGACATGTACCTGCTTACAAGACTTACTGCATATGCTATGTCGGGTCTAGTATATGCCATAACATACATCAAAGAACCTACTATATTGGCATATAGAATTCTATTCATATAAGCTCTTTTGACATCAATATTAGGATATTGATCTATACTCAATTTGAATCGAGAGTTTGTTGGAGTCACAACAGGCTTTGAATTCGACATACCAAACTTATCAAGAATCTTCTTCAAGTGTGCCTCTTGAGATAAGCATAATCTTGATTTCTTTCTATCTCTCATGATGTCAATCCCAAGAATCCTAGATGCAGCTCCCAAATCCTTCATATCGAACTCCTTATTGAGTTCAACCTTCACCCTTATTACATCTTCGACATTGTTGCTTGCTAATAGAATATCATCCACACAAAGCAACAAAATAACAAATGAATTACAAGGTCAAAATCTGAAGTAAACACAATGATCGAACTGACTTCTGATAAAACTTATGCATGCCATGAACTTGTTGAATCTCTTATTCCACTGTCGAGGAGATTGTTTCAGCCCATATAAAGATCTCTTTAGTTTGCACACATACTTTTCTTTCCCCTCTTCGACATACCCTTCAGGTTGCCTCATCAGGATTGTTTCATCAAGATCACCATACAAAAACGTAGTCTTCACATCCATCTTTTCTAGTTCAAGGTCGAACTGTGCCATCATAACAAGCAACATTCAAATGGATATGTGTTTCACAGCAGGAGAGAACACATCATTGAAGTTGACACCTTCTTTCTGAGTGAATCCCCTTACAACCAACCTTGTCTTGTATCTCTTCGACACCACTCCTTTGATTCATTTCTTAACTTTGAAAATACATTTATAGCTGACTAACATGGCTCCAATAGGTTTCTTGATTAGTTTCCAAGTATTGTTATCATGAAGAGATTTTATCTCATCATCCATGGCCTTCAGCCATTCAGTCTTATTTCGACTCCTCATAACTTCCTTGTAGTCTCTAGGTTCTTTGTTTAGAACCTCACTTGCAGAGATTAATGCATAAGCTATAAGATCTGCATACCCAAGTCTCTGAGGTGGCTTGATGACTCTTCTTGACCTGTCTCTTGCCAGCAGGTAGTCATTATCTGTCTCCTCATCTTCGTCAGCAGTTTCTGCTTCTTCTTCGACTTCATCTGGGTCATGCAATTCAACATCACCATGCTTCACCTCAACATGAATTTCTCCCTGTTCCAGCTCTTCGACAACATCGTCAGTTTTCTTGAAAGTCATCTCAGCTTCATTGAAAACTACATCTCAACTGGTGATACATCTCATGTGACATGGCTCTATGCACCATAGCCTATAAGCTTTGAATCCTTCAGGATATCCTATGAACATGCATTTCAGAGCTCTAGGTTCGACCATGTCTTGCCTAATGTGAGCATATGCTACACAGCCAAGTACTCTCAGTTTGTCGAGATCTGGTGGATGTCCCGACCAAACTTCTTCAGGTGTCTTCATATCTAACGTAGTCGAAGGACATCTATTTATCAGATATGTTGTTGTCGAAATAGCCTTAGCCCAAAACACCTTCTTTGATCCAGCACCAACCAACATACATATAACCCTTTCGAGGATTGTTCGATTGAATCTCTCAGCTAGATCATTTTGCTGAGGAGTACCTACTACAGTCTTATGCCTTGCAATCCCAGACTCGACACAGTAACTGTCGAAAGCTTCATTACAGAATTCAAGACCATTATTAGTTCTCAACCTCTTGACCTTTTTTCCAGTTTGAGTTTCAACCAGAACCTTCCAACTCTTGAAATTCTCAAAAGTTTCATCCTTCGTCTTCTGAATGAATACCCATAACTTTCTGGAATAGTCATCAACTATGGATAGAAAATATCTTGCACCTGGATGTGAAGGATTCCTTGCAGGCCCCCAAAGATCATCATGGATGTAATCAATGGATCCATATGTTCTTTGTTTACCTTTGTTAAACTTCACCCTACATGATTTACCAAATACACAAGGTTCACAAAACTCCAACTTCTCAACTTTGTCACCACCTAGCAGGTTCTGTTTCCCAAGTTCGACCATGCCTCTCTCGCTGACATGGCCCAATCTCATGTGCCATAATTTTATCTTCAACAACAGTTTCGTGGATGCAACATTTGTCGAACCACTTAAAACTTCAGCCTCAAGGGTATACAAGCCTTGTTTCTTCACGCCTCTCAAGACTTTCGTTCGACCCCTTCATGACTCTTAGGATACTTTTCTTTCCTTGAAAGACATTTCCCTTCTTGTCGAATTCACCAAGAGAAATCAAATTTCTCTTCAAGTCAGGTACATACCTAACTTCAGCCAATAGTCTTATTGACTAATCATGGAGCTTGAATCTCATAGATCCAATACCTGCAATTTTGCAAGCTTTGTTGTTTCCCAACAGCATTGATTCACCGTTTTGATCACATAATTCCTCAAACAACTCTTTATTTGGAGTCATGTGCCAAGTACAACCTGAATCCATAATCCACTCTTTTCTTGAGTCGCCGCTCGAAACCACAAGAACACCATATTACTCAAAATCATCTTGAACAATGGTAGCATTGCCATTATCACTACCTCCATGATCTTTCAGGCGTTCAGGGAACACCTTTCTAATGTGACCCTCCTTCTTACAATGATAGTATCGAACACCAGATGCTTCACCATTATAAGATTTCTGCTGACTTTTTCCCTTCTTCTTGTCGAACTTACCATCCTTTCGCAAGAATTTCGCCTTAACGGCCAAACCTTCACCAACCGTCGAAGGTTTATGTTTTTTTCATTCGTTCAAGTCCTTAGAATACAAGGCAGATTGAACATCTTCAAAGGTCAGGGACTCTCTTCCATACAAGAGGGTTTCTTTGAAGTGAGCATATGTTATGGGCAAAACGCATAATAACAACATCGTTTGATCTTCATCATCGATCTTCACATCAATATTTTCAAGATCAAGAATAAACTTGTTGAACATATTCAACTGCTCAACCAACACTTTGTCTTCACTCATCTTGAATGAATACAAGGCTTGCTTCAGGTAGAGTCGATTCACCAACGATTTGGTCATGTATAAACCTTCAAGTTTCCACCATAACACTGGCGTCGTCGTCTCCTTTGATACCTATCGAAGAACCTTATCATCAAGGCTCAACAATATTGCGTTGTGTGCTTTCTCAATCATGGTCGTCTTTTCAGCTGTCGTCAATGCAATATTCATGGCTGTCTCTCCCTTCAACGCTTCCAAACAACTCTGTTGAACAAGTAGGGCTTTCATCTTTAAGCGCCACAGATCGAAATCGTTCATTCCAGTGAACTTTTCAATCTCACATTTTGTTGAAGGCATTTTCTCCACGCTCACCGCACCAATTTGTTGTGAATTTGATACCTTAGAAACAAAGTATAATAGGTTTCTTTGTGATCAAGAAACCCACAAGGTTATGGTTACCAAAGATAACAACAAGGATTGATTATAAACTTCTATTATTTCCTTTCTCTTCAACAAGATTACAAGTCTACAAGAATAACAAATAACCTCTCTCACTTTTGAATTAAGGTTTTATCTTCATATTTTCCCTTATGCAAAATATGAGAGACTAGTATGTTATTTATAATAAAACTAACATACTAACCTAATGAGCTTTTTAACAATTACTCATTACAAGCTAACTTAGGGTACAAGCTAACTTAAACAATTAGATTCATAACACAAAGCTCAATTAAACAATAACATGTGAGCAGACTTCAACGACATGATATTCGTACTAGGGTTTGTTCCAATATCCCACAGAATCATAATGCAGTCGCCAATCAATTTGACGAATGAGTTCATTTTAAAAATAAAATAAAACAAATCAATCCAATTGGCAAATGAGTTCATTTAAAAAAAAAACAAGTCATTCCAAATGGCACATTACTTCAATTTAAAAAAAATAAATAAAACAAACTCATTAGCCATATGAAATGATGCATGGGTGTACTCAAAAAAAAATCATTGTGTACTCATACGTCAATACATAAGACGTATATAGTACCAAACTACATTACTTTAATATTTACTCTCGTATTTTTTTTAGAAACTAATTATTTAAAAAAAATCGTCATTTGGTGTATGTGTATATTTAAAAAAAGTAATAATAATATAGATGAGTCATATCATTTGATGCATGAGGCAGTGTAAGAATGAAAAAAAAAACCATTTTATAAATATATGTCAAATGATATAATATTGCATATTTAATTTCATAAATAATTTGAAAACATATTTATTATAGTATTTTATTTGAAAATATCCGTTATTCTTAAAAAAAAAAAATCAACTTATAACATGTGTTTTATAAAGGTAAAAATAAAACAAATTTCCTTTTACACCTATTTGGTTTTGTGCTGAAAAAACCAAGGCCCCTAATAATTGCATCAAAATATATCATCAAACAAATTGAGACAAAACAAAACACATACAACACGTAGTTAATCGGTGTTTCCCTTCTCTGCACAAAAATGGCTTTCTCTGCAATCACTACGCACTACTCTCCTCAATTTGTTCGCGTTCCCATCTCTGTTCCTCAACCTCGTACCTCTCTCTCTTTTCGATTTTCAACACCAATTCTCAATCGCCGTCATACTCCCAAACCTCTCTCAATCCGATCAGTTTCCGTTCCTGCCACCGGTACGGCTTTCCCCCCTTCCGAATATATTCTCTGCCTCTGTTAATTATCTGCGTAATCAACGTCATAATTATTAGGTTTTCCATGTAATTAGAAAGTTGGTTATTTACTTGAATTGGATTTTACAATAATCCCTAATTAGGTTCTACGTAGGTGATTTCTTATCACTTTGCTAACAATAGTTTCTTTCTCAACAATTAACTACAGCAAATCATAACTAGATATTGAGATTTAGATGAGGATGATTTGTGGAAACTTATTTTTCGTTATTTTCTGACCTCAAGGACTATCACTCCAAGCTCTTTGGATTGACTCAAGAAAATATAGGAAAAAGTTGAGAGTTTTGTATTGTTGTTCAGTCTTGTTTTGATATTATTAGTATGTGTTTGGATTCACGTTAGAAACCATATTACGGTGAGAAATCACATCTGAATGCGATAAAACATATAAATAATGCCGCAGCTATTTGGAGCTTTTAGATTGATGTTTTTTCTTAACAGGATTTTGATCAAATTGATGGACAATTGGGCATCCAAACTCACTTTTAGTGTATGTTAGGTTTCACGTTTGAGGCACCTGTAATTGATTCTGGATGTATAGAATTGATTTTGACATGTTTGGTTGCTCTCGGATGGAATTGATTATGCTTTTCAGAATTGATTCTACTTGAAGTTAGGATTTGTAGCTTTTGAGTCTAAAAGTGATTTTTAAATTGAAATTTACTGTTCAACTCACTTTTGAATAAACTTATCCAAATATAAATTACTTTACCTTCAATTCACTTTTAGTCATGATCAGTTTTTTCAGAATCAATTCACTCAAAATCAATTTTCTTTATTGTAGAACCAGACACATGCTTAATAAGCTTGTTGGTTTTAGCGATGATGTGTTACTTGGTTTCCCTTTAGTAAGGTTTCACTTTCAAGTCTTGCAAATGAGAAATGTAGATGCTAGGAGAGTTTTGCCTACTTGTATGAGCTCGTTCGGCTCGACACTTAGCTGGAATTCCCCGTCACTTTTGGATATTCAAAAACAAAAATTAATCGGAGTGTAAAATAAGACTCTGGTTTTTGTTATATACTAGTGTACATATACTGTGATATTTTCTCCTGCCTTCACGATTTGCTAATTCGGTATTTGCTTTCATTTCCACGTTTCAGCTGCGCCTGCATCTGAGGCCGTGGCACCTGCAATTTCGCTTTCAGATAATGCACTGAATCACTTGAATAAGATGAGGTCTGACCGAAATCAAGATTTGTGTTTAAGAATAGGTGTCAAACAGGGTGGGTGCTCTGGTATGTCATATGCAATGGAATTTGAGGACAGGGCTAATACAAGGCCAGATGACTCCATCATTGAATACAAAGGTTTTGTAATTGGTATGCCTTCTTATTCTAATTCTTATTCATTTGCAACATTTTTAAATCATAGGGCTTTTTCTATCTTTCTTTTATTTCTCATGCCTTAGCTACATCCAATATCTTCAAATGCAATACGGGTTCTAGTATTGATGAAAATCTTAATTATGGTTTTATGCAGTAGGGGTTTTGTTTCAATGTGGGTATATATATCTGGTTTGAGGCGTTTAGTATTAATGTAACTTTGTACAACAAATACCTTCTTTTCTCTTGGCATGATTTGGTTTTTCGTATTGTTCACGTGTATCGCGAAGCCAACCATTGTGCCGATGCACTTGCTAAACTTGGAGTCAATCATAGGGTAGACATAAAGTATTATGATAGTTGTCCTCAAGAAGTGTATGGTAATTACGTAGGGGGTATGATTGGCAAATCCTCCGCGAGGATTGTTTTTATGTAGTTGTTTTTCTCTTGGGCCTTGGCCCTCCATAATCCCAAAAAAAAAAACCTTCTTTTCTTGAGGAGAGTGAAAGATTTAACGAGTACAACTGCTATCAGTGGTTCTATTTAGGCCTTGTTTGGATAAACAACTTATTTGTAACTTATAGCACAAACAACTTATTTGTAACTTATAGCACAAACACTTATCATGATAAGCACCCTGTGCATAAACTATTTTTATAGCAAAAGATAAAATAAAAATTAAAGTATTTCTATTTTCATTAGTTATCTTTGAGAACTTACGAAAATAAACCGAAAACAACCTGCAAATGGTGTTATAAGTTCTCCAAAATAGTCTCATAAAATTTATCAGTAAATAAGCTCAAATAAGCCGCAATCCAAACAGGCTCATATAATTAAACATTTTCTCTAATAGGAATTAACGACTCTTTAGAGAGATAGCCTTATGTATCAACTAAGTGTAATCTGTCAGAGTATTATTTTAAAGAAATGCAAGCTATCTGCGATGTTCAGCAGTAATAAGTTCAACTCTTAAGACTTGATTGAAAGCATGGTCCTTTTCACATTACTTCTTTAGTTCTTTTTAAGATTTTGTTTACTGGTTTTCGCAGCAATTGGTAGTTGAACAGCAGTTAAAAGATTTTTTGAGGCTGCACTCGGATTGCTTTTCGTAATTAATCATATTATATTTGGAAAATGAAGGAACATCATTTTAAACTGTATCACACATTGTGCTAAAACAAAACTGATGCATATACATAGTGACTTTGATAGAGGAAACATTTTCTCTGTATTTCTATTATTAATGTGCCAGCTGCAGTGCTTCATGGTTCAATTCTTGTTGTGTCATGAACTTTTTAGGTCACTGCACGACTTATTTGACCTTTCCATTTGTTCTTACAGTTTGTGATCCTAAGAGTCTACTCTTCGTATTTGGGATGCAATTAGACTACAGTGATGCCCTGATTGGGGGAGGCTTCAATTTCAAGAATCCTAATGCAACACAGACCTGTGGATGTGGTAAATCCTTTAATGCAGAAATGTAAAATCATGTTTATAGACATTAGTAACAATATTACGGTCATTGTTTCAAGCAAATACTTTGGAATATTTATAGGATTTTATACTAACAATTAGTACATTATAGGAATTGTCGGGAAAAAAAACTACTGAATTTGTCTGTTATTCCTATTTCTGTGTATGTTTGCTTTGCTGCATCTGTTTATTGTTAAGGTCTATATTGTAAACATACTCATAGGATCTGTTGTATTTGTTGTCCGAAATCTGTTTCTTATAATATGAAGGATCGGCAGAATTACTAACCATTGAATCTCGAATCTCTCTAACTGTTGATGCTTCGACTATGGTATTAGTGGTGCTCTGAAATTAAAACTCGAAAGTACCTGCAGAAATTTGAGAGAGTATAAGTATTAATATTTCAAAATAGGTATTTTATGGCACATGATGCTTAAATGCTAAAGGTAACACATTTTATTGCATCATTGGGGGCTTTTGGACATTGAATTTCCGATTGTGTGTACTTGGTTGAGAGTGAATTATTTTGTTTCTTTTTCCTGAACCACTTTGAGAATTGGGGAAGTATCTGAAGCATAAGTGCACACTCACACGATCTTTGTCGATAGATAGGAGCATTTGGTGGAACCGATGAACTTACTACACAATATTTTTCCTTGAAAAAAGTACAGTATATTATTATTGTTATTCTACTAGAAGTTCTCGATTCTGCACTAAACTTCTTTATATATCAGTGCATTCAAACAATTGAATATTTTTTTACTGGTTCAGCAAGCAAGCCGAACTATTAGACAAACAAAAGTCTTAATACATTTATTAGATCAAAGGGAAATATGAACATTATGATTGATCAAATACTTTTGAAATCTTAAACTAAGAAAATCGAGGGTGGTAAATACTTTTTAGGGAATTTTTTTTTCCATCTTATGCATTTCTTATGCATCATGGGGATTGCTTATTATGCTCTCTGTTTTCGGAAATATATTTTCGGACGCAATTTTTTTACAGTCAAGGAAGACCATTTTGAATGGCGTCCCATATACTGGGTTTGATTAGTTCCGGAGATGCATCTCCAGAATCATACCGTAGTTATATTTTCGAAAAGTATCAGATATAGATTCAACACAAAAATGAACTTTCAAATCATAAAATGAGCATTATAATGATGATTTCAATAGAAAATTAAATATTATATTTCAATATCTCGATGGACGTTTGCACATCTCTAAGATATCTTCGATTGATCTTCGTAGCGTCGCTTCCAACTCGAGCGAGAATTTCTCTTCGAAACCACCGAAAGACGTATCCCACATAGCCCTAATATTCGCTCGAGTCTTGAGTTCAAATTTGCTGAATACAATGTTCCTTTCGTTGTCAATCGAAGGTGAATGATATTCAAGCTTGACAATGATTCGTTTGTCTCCATAAGGTAGGAGAAAATGGATTTCGTCTAGGATATCTTCGATGAGGGTGAGATCGGCGAGCTTAAACGTCCTCCTGGTTGTTTTGTCGTCGGAGTAGGAGACATTTGCGACATAGCAACAAATATTTATTTGTGACATTTTTGAGTTTGTGTGAAATGTAACACAAGAACACCTAAATTTATAGAAGACCTAGTTCAATATGGATCACTCATTATTTGTTTATATATATATATATATATATATATATATATATATATATATATATATATATATATATATATTTATTTATTTATTTATTTATTTATGGAAACACACTCCATTATCTTGTTTCAGAGATGTTTCTCTGAAACTTTTCCCGAACCATTTAGAAACAACCATTTAAGGGAACCTTCTGGAGATGTATTTTCGAAATTTTTACTGAAACATTTTTACTAAAAATCATGAAATGTTGAAATACCTAAATAACATTATAAAAAAAATTCCTTGAATACCACATTACTTGTTTGAGACAATGAGATTTTGTCTTTGTCATGAATTAAGATTTTCAAACCAGCATTGTTATAGACGTTTGACATTGCCACATAGAATTGTTTGTGACTGAACACATCTTTTTGTAAATATAAACCAACAAAGTATAATGATTGACCTTGAGATTTGTTAATTTTCATGGCAAGTGAAACAATAATGGGGAATTGTCTTATAGTAAGTTTGAATGAACAATGAGATTGAGAAGGAGACAAATACATTATGTAAATAGTGTTCTCAATATGTGTACATGATATAATCTTTATTTTGATGACATGATTTGCTAGCCTAATATCAGTCGATCTTGTACCTTTGCAATGTCATTTAGATTGATCCAAATTCCTTATCAACATTATAATTGTGTCAATCTTTATTTTAATGGAATGATTTGGCAATCCTGAAGTTTTCAAATAACTTAAGAATTCGGGTGTCAAATGCTCGAAAGCATCATTGTCATTAGCTTCTGATATCTATCAATGGAATTATTACTCAAAAACTCTTTTGCAAGTTTTCTATATGGATATCCATGACTTCAAAATGCGAGTGAATGATGTTTACTTGGATGAGAATTGGAACTTCAACTCATTATATACAAATATTCATATGGTTATTTGTGACTGTCTGAAAACGGTTCCTATTGATTTGTATTCTATGATGAGTTATTGGCTAGCCTAGAAAGAAAATTTATATGGTATCTGATCTGACCTGATCAAGAGGGACCTTCCAGTGATGAGAATCTACGGAGATGAACTAGGGGTGTACCTGCAAGGCACTCTGATGTCAAAGTAAGAAAGTGCAAGTACAAAATAGGAAAAATAGAGAATATAATGTTCAGAATACCTGACCCTATGGTGAAAGAGGGTATTTATAGTGTGCCTCCAACATTGGGCCAAAATTCTCCCTATGGGCTGGGTTAGTTAGACCCAAAGAAGAACTGTCAAGGATTGCGTTGGAGCAGATAAGACCTAACACATGGTTTTTCCCTTGGTCCAACTGCCCATAAATATCAGGAGATAATAGTGGACAGTTGGGTAACATGAAGCACGTGGGGAAAACACCCTCCCTACCTCTCCTTGTTATTGGGTCGTGGATCGCGTCCGACGACTGGGCCTCTGCCCGATGCATATTGCGTCGGCCTAGTCCATAACATGAGTCCCCAAGTCGTAACTCCGGTATGGAGTGATGACTTAAGCGCAAGTATGTCGAGCAAATGTTTCACTGGTGGCAAGGCCAATGGATGTCGAGGACATTTTCCCGTACTTATCGAGGTTTGCCCAAAAATGGTGTGGGCAAGGCCTTGCTGGAGTTTCGATATGTCGAGGAGTGGTTTTGCGCTCGAGGTTTTCTTTGCGTTTTTTGGGGTGTCGAGGACGCACATGCTCGGTACCTCGAAGAGAGATTTGGTGGACCTTGGAGTTCCCAAGGGTGACATGTATGTCTTTTCGTTTCCTTCCATAATGACATTTAATGTGTGTCGCTTCGTTTTAGGCGTGACGATGCATTAAATGCCTGACTGCCTAGGAGAATCTAGGCATCATAGGAAATGATGGCCTAGGCACGCCCTCCCACATGGGAGCCTATAAAGGGGTTTTGGGAGAATTTCCCTCCACTTCTCATTTTCACTCTCAATTATCCTTAGAGGTTTACCATACGCTCTCCATTTCTCACAGTAAACGCATCGCCATCGTCATCGCAACCGCGTCATCATTTCGTCAGAAACCATGTCAGATAAAGCTCATTCTCTCTTCCTGGTAATTTAGGTTTAATTCGTTTTTTTCACAGTGGTTTCTTCCACCGGAGTGGCCAAGGAAGTCCCTCATCGGTCTTCATTTAAGGGAATTCTGATGAATGTCCTGAGCATTCCTTGATTTTGCCATGAATGTGTCAGGAAATCTCATGAATTTCCATTGAATGTCTCGGGCACCCTTTGAATGTCCCGGGAATCTTATGAATTTTCGTTGAATGTCACAGGCGCTCTTTGAATGCCTCGGGCATCTTTTGAGTTTCCCATGAATGTCTCAGACATCTTATGATGAATGTCCTGGGCATTCCTTGGGTTTGTGATGAATGTGTTGGGCGCTTCTTTCCCTGGCCTTGACCTTTTCCCTTTCACTTGAACTGCGGTGGAAGGGTGAATTTGATGCAATGTCAAATTAATCAATTTTCTCTGATTTTCAAGTAACGTGGATCAGAGAGCCGAGGATGTCCCTGTGGAGGACATCAATATAAAGGTAGACAAGGAGGAGTGGGACGAACAAGAGCATATCGCGAGCAGGAGTGTGCCTGCTGCCTCCGGGGAGCCCAGTCTATCTTGGGTCGGGGAAGAACCGTTGGAAACTGGCTCATGTTTTATACAAGATTCTTGCACTGCTCATACGATCGTGGAAGACTTATCCCCGGGGGAACCCCACAACTGGGAGTGTTATGCCCCTCTCCCTGAAGATTATATTTGCTCGACCTTTCGGGGAATGCGGTTCCCGATGTACGAGTTTTCTTTTAGAGAGGCGGGGATTCGACTTCCTTTCACCAGCTTTCAGGCGGGCATCTTTAGAAGGCTCGACTTGGCTCCTTCCCAACTTCATCCTAATGTTATTGCGTTCGTTCGTGCATTCAAAGTGGTATTCCAACACCTTGATATCGGTTACACCCTGCCCCTCTTTTTCCAGGTCTTTCACCTATAGCGATTGAGCGCAAATGGGCAACACGGTTGGGTCTCGTTCAAGCAGCGGATGAGGTTTTTCAAGAATTACCATGATTTTGTCTGAAATTTTAAGGACATATGGTATATGGTGAAACCCCTCACTCCGCATGCTCTGAATAGTATTTATGCCACGCAGCGAGACGATTTGGGCGAGGAGCGTCTTGTCGTGACCATTCCACTTGAGTGACAACGAGCTCATTTTAACTGCTCGACTGATCACTTCTTTGTGAAGCCCGAGAACATATGGCCCAACGACGCGACAACCTATGATAGATTAGTGGATTATGTCTAGAGTTTTACCCTCTCTCAGTGCGTAGACCGGCTAGACAATCTCGTTTTGGATGACAACGGGGAGCCCCTCTTTGAGACTCGGTTGATAAACACCAAAGCGGTGCTCGAGTGCAAATCGGATGGGGAGTCCCTCTGTCTTTTAGGTAGTTTTTTCCTAGCTCTTTTTTACCTTGTTATTTTTATTCAATAGCTGACTTGTTCTTTTCTTTTTGCAGCTGCCATGTCTAACCTTAAGGATCGCGTCCTGAAGCTGTCTAAAAAAGGCGCGTGCAAGGGTCCGAAGAAGGCTGGAAAGAGTCGTGTCCGCCAGGTGGTCGCTGAATATATGGTCGGTGGCACGTGGACTCCTACTCCTCCTCCAAACTCTCCTCATGTCGTGGTGACGCCAGCCAGCCCAGTTGTCGAGCGATAAATTCCTCCTCTCAAACATCAGCGTAGTGAAGGCTAACTGAGCCAGGTTGATGCTGCGGGCGAGGGTCCGTCTAAGAGCCAAGGGACTTACCTCCTGCCCCCTTGACATCTCCAGCGAGAACTTTTCAGAGCTGAAGGTTCCGTCGGGGTATCAAATACTGAAGTCAAGGCGATCCTCGATCTGGACAAGGCGACTAGACGGGCGAATTTGTCTCAAGATATCACCGCTGTGATCAGGGTTATGAAGACGACCTTGGTCCTGTCCGACAACACCTGCCTGCTATCTGAGCTGGAGGTCATAAAAGAGGTGTTGAAGTTGTCGAAGACAAAGAGGGAGTAACTCTCGCACGATTTCTTCGACTATAAGGAGAAATATAGGCTCTAGGAGGGTTGACGATCGAGCTGGGCGAGGTTAGGTTTGAGCGGGACGGCTTGGAGGATGAGAATAAAAAGCTCAAGGATAGAGAGGCTGAGTTCGACGAGGCTGTCGAGGAAAACAAACACCTCCACCTGAGGGTGGCGGAGCTAGAAAGCCTGGTCGCCCCCATCGAGAAAGAAAATGAGGAGGACAAGGCTTTGAAGAGTCGGGTGATTTGATTGCTCGAATCAGGAAACTGGAGAGTGACTACGTGGAAAAATTTTACCTGGGTTTTGATAACACTGTCGAGTAACTGAAGATCGTCAACCCAGAGTTGGTGACCGAGGGGACCGCTTTCAACTATGATATGGTTGATGGGGAGATTGTCTGCCTAATCGTCGACTCAACCGATGAAGAGAAGGAAATGGGAAAGGATAATGAGTAGGTGTGGCCTGTGCACCATGGTTATTTTGTCGGCCTGTATGCCATTGTTTTTGTTTTGTTGGCTTGCGTGCCATTTTGTACTTGGGCACAACCCCCCTTTTGTAATTTTGTGTCGACCAGTTTTGGTCGGTTGTTTGAAATGAAACAATTTATTTGCTAAGTGCTTTTTGTTAAGTTAATTATATGTGAACTTTTTGTTAAGTCCATAACAGTATCTATATTGCTCAAGATGGTTAAAATATGTTCAAGAAACTTGAATTTGTTCAGAATGCAATAGACAATAACTCATAGGAGTCGGTAAGGCATATTCTTGCTCACGAGAAAGTGAAATTCTTCCATTTAGATGATTTTACATAAGTCCCTTCCTACGAGATTGATGTTCTGTCATCGTGGTATGCTCTGGACGAATCTATATCCTAGATGCAATCAGAATGTTGAGACGACTCTACACTATTTGAGACACTACGAATTCGCTACTCACTTTTGCAAATCTATTGGTTTATTGGACACATATCCTTCCAATGGAATAATTTATATGATTAGATTACACAACATCTATGGTGGCGCGTTCTTTTTGTCTACTTGCTAGTGGTGTTGGCATGTGTAACACTCTAACTTCAATCACATAATTTTAAAAGAAAAATCATAGTAATATAATATCATCCATAAATTAAGGTATTACTTTCAACACTAAAATCACTATTTTCAAGACATGTAACATGAAACTAGAGTAAATCAAACTTTATTCATTATGCAACGGAAAATAAATCGTCTCAAATGTAAAAACATTAGTTTATGAAAACCTAGAGACAAATCTACAATTCTTCAACAAAACAAATTAAAAGTAAAGCATTTCCGACTCCCATTGATACCATATCAGAGCAGACGACACTAACGCAAAGTACTTCGACTTCACCGACCATGAACTCTAACTATTCCGGATTACCTGCATGTTAGCCACATAGAGGTAACATTCAAACGAAAGGGGTGAGATTCTTAAATCAACAAAAAACAGAGATGATATAAATTCAAAAGCATGCATCATCAAGTCATCCACTCGCATCACAACAATCAATAACATCACACCCTTAAATTCATACATAGATAATCACATCAAACATCATGCAATGCGACTATCATAAATGCAATGAGACACATCTAGAATCAATGCACGTGGTACCAATTTGATCTCTATTTCATGATCACAATTCCCAGAACGTCTATTAGTCGCTAAAACCCCATATGGGCACACGAAAATTGTGATTGCTCACACCCCACATGGACACATAATCACCTCAACAACAACAACATCATGCAAATGATATGCACCTCAACGACAACATGCAATGACTAAATGTACACCTATAGCATATTCATCACCATATCAATATTGCTCAACTATCACATGCATTTATCGAACATACATCATTATGTTACTACAATAGCTACTCATCTTTGCATTCTTCAATCATACATTTCACATTATCACATCAACATCAACAAAATAAGTATATAACACTTCAATACATGCTCACAACATCACAACAACAAAACAATATTTATAAAATATAAAACATAGAATTTCCACAAATTTTCAATTAATAAAAACAATGTTTTTCATTCCAGGATGCGCTAAGCAATCCCCTAGCGCACTCGCCATTGCCTCAAAGAGGCGAAAGTATTTCAGACCGCACTAAGCATGCTCTGAGATTTTTGAATTTGAACCCTGCGATGACAACCACTATTCACCTACGTTTTTCTGCACCAAACTCGACTTCTAACAACAACTTTTCACAGATATTGCACAAATATTCTACATATAACAATCGCAATCCAACCAAACAATCTAAACACAACAACATATCAATTCCATTCAAATTTCAAAAATCCTCCAGAACCCTTGTACAAACCCCAAACAACAATTCCATAAATTTCAACCTAACGATTTATACCTCAATACCTACATCACCTAACCCTTGAGAGATGGAATAAATTACACCCTTACCTTAGATGAAGTTTTCCTTCGAAGCTCTTTAAGCCCTAACTCTGCTCCTCTTTCCTGTACCTCATTCTCTAAAACCTCGATCCTTCGCAATGAATCTCCTTTTCCAATTTTTCCTATTTTTTCCTACTATAACCCTTAAACCCCTAATATGATAATCCCTTCTTACCCTTACTAAACCTCAGGAATCGTCCATCTTGCCCTCCTTATCCTTTTATTCATTTTATCAAGTCTTATTTTAATAAAATAATTAAAATCAATTATTTAAATCTAAATAATCTCAACTAAATTATTTAGATTAAAAATAATGAACTAATTACTATTACTAATATAATTTAGTTAGTACCATACTACACACTGTCAAACACACATAATCACATATACCCACACATCAATGCACATAAGAAATCACACTGACTCGCAATTACTTTGCAAATAATAATTAAATAAAAATAGGTTGTTACAACTCTCCCACACTTAGAACATTTTCATCCTCGAAAATTACCTGATACGAACAAATTCAGATATGACTCTCGCGTCTTTCTCTCAAATTCCCACGTCATGTTCCCACTGACAGCACCTCCCCATACTACCTTCACGAGAACAATTTCCTTGCCTCTCAACTACTTCACTTTGTGATAATTAATACGCTCTAGCAAAGCCTCAACCGTAAGATCATCTCTCACCTCTACCTCATCCATCAGAGTCACATGTGACAAATCTGAAATATACTTCCGAAGTTGTGAAACATGGAATACATCATGCAAATTTGACAACTGTGGTGGCAATGCCACTCTATGAGCAACAAGTCCAACTCTTGTAGAAATTTGATACATACCAATAAATCGAGGAGTAAGCTTTCTCGACTTCAAAGTACGTCCAACACCAGTTACTAGAGTAACTCTCATAAACACATGATATCCTTCTTGAAACTCAAGATCCTTCCTCCTCTTATCGTGGTAACTCTTCTGCGAAGTTTTCATCTTTTCTCGAATCAACTTCACTGTCTCGGTAGTCTGTTGGACGATATTAGGTCTGAGCACTTCACTCTCATTGGACTCATGCCAACACAAAGGCGTTTGACATCTTCAATCATACAACGCTTCAAAAAATGCCATTATGATACTGAAATGATAACTGGTATTATAAGTGAATTCGATCAATGATAAATAACTATCCCAGGCACCTCCTTGTTCAAGCATACAAGCTCTCAACAGATCCTCCAAAGATTGTATAGTTCTCTCTGTCTGTCCATCCGTATGCAAATGATAAGCTGGACTTAACTTCAGCTTTGAACGTAACATTTCTTCCAAACTTTCCCAAAATTTAGAAGTGAACCTCATATCTCTATCCGACACAGTACTCAAAGGAATCCCATGAAACTTCACAATCAAACAAATATAAATCTCTGCCAACCTCTGTAAAAGAAAACTGATAATAATCAGAATAAAATGCGCCTAATTCGGCAGTCTATCAACAACTACCCAAATCACGTCATGTCCTCGTGGAGTATTAGGCAACCCCGTAACAAAATCCATAGAAATATTGTCCCATTTCAACTCTGGGATATCCAACGGTTACATCAAACCAGCAGGTTTCTGAAGTTCCACCTTCGACTTCTGACAAGTCAAAGAAGCATAAACAAAGTGAGCCACATTACGCTTCAATCCAGGCCATCAAAATATCCCTTTCAAATCCTGATACATCTTTATAGCTCCTGGGTGAATACTCAGGCTACTTCTGCGACTCTCCTCAAGAATCATTCTCTTCAATTCAAAATTATCAAGAATACAAATCTGTTCACGAAATATTAGTACACCTTGTTCATCAACTCGGAAGTCACTACTCCTAGCACGCTCATCACCAACCATCAAGTATACTAATTTTACATCTAACTTTTGTCCCTCTCTAATACTATTGAGAAAATCACTGTTAATCTTCAACATACACAACATCACGCTATGCAATGTCTGTTCACAAACCAAACTCATGTCTTTACACTACTCAATTAACTCCAACTCTTTAACCATCATAGCGGACATATGCAAAGTCTTTCGACTCAAACCATCAGCCAAGACATTAACTTTACCGGGATGGTAGTTTAAGCCAAAATTGTAATCTTTCAAAAATTCCTACTAACGTCTTTGCCTCATATTCAACTCCTTCTGGTCAAAAAGACACTTTAAACTCTTATGATCACTATACACCTCAAATCTAAAACCATACATATAATGCCTCCAAATCTTTAACACAAACACTACTGCTGCTAATTCCAAATCATGGGTAGGATAATTCCTCTCATGAGTTCTCAACTGACGTGAAACATACACTACTGCTTGATTGTACCTTATTAACACACCACCCAAATTCATCAAAGAATCATCACAATACACTACAAATGGTTCATCTGGTTTAGGTAGAATCAAAATTGGAGCGGTAGTCAACTTCTTCTTTACTTTAATGAAACTCTATTCACACTGGATGTCCCATACAAATGACTTATCCTTACAAGTTAATTGGGTCAATGGAAGTATCATCTTCAAAAGAAACCTTCAATGAATCTATGATAATAACTAGAAAATCCCATAAAGCTTTTGATCTCAGTCACTGACTTCGGAGCCTCCCACTGTAGAACTACATCTAGAATGCATGCGAAATCGGAGTCAGAAATACAGTGAAATTTAGTGTTATCACTTCTCCTGCACATCAACAAAAGCAAGGTCAAGTTGTGTAGTAAATTCAGCAGCAGTGAGAAAATTCTCACTGTAATACTTGCACCACCAATCATGGAAAATATGGGTGCATTGGGTTGAAGGTCGAAAGAAGACGGGAGACAAAACCTCCTTCTGGGATTCCCATCTGGCGAAGTTGTCAGTAACATCTTCCTCGTCGAAAACATTATTGTAAAAAATGACTTGGCTTTTTCGATCATAAATACATTTGGGAAAACTCTGACTTAACCCAAATTGCCTAGACACCAAATTGGGTTGGTAAGCAATAAGACTTGTATCAGGCCTCCCACCATTCAACCTATAAACAAAGAATCTGGGAATAAAAAAGGCTTTCCAAATTCCAACAGAGTCCAAATGAAGCTTCCTTGTAGGAGAGTTAGGGAAGACCCCGGTGAACCACCTAGGACCACACTTCCTACCAGCAAAGGGAGCCATATATGGTGCAAAATCATACTGATGTGCAAACATCATCACAAAACTAGAGAAGGGCCCTTTCAGGGTTTCTCCTTCATCATTGGGAGTAAGTTGGGCTAGTCGAACGCCCTTAGTACTCTTTAGCCTGATCTCCTTTGATTCCTCATCAACTTTCCCTTTCCTGGGAAGTACAAACTCGAAAGTGGCATTTAACCAAATTTGAAGGAGCCAGAGAGGACCACTGAGACTCATAGAACCATAGTTGTGGTCTAGGTCCCTTAGTCGAGTCACTCCCTCACTGCGAGACTCATAAAGACTGGCCTGGATGAGCTCACTTAAGCAAAACTTTCTGTTGTTGTGAAACTGGTTTGCTAAGGGTAGATACTTCTTCGCCACCTGAAGAGACTTGGTGCATAAGACATACCTAGACAACCAAAGTGTAAGGAAAGTAATATGTTCCTCACAAAAACTACTTCTTCCTTAGGTTTGGAATGATGCTTCAGGAAGAAAGTGTACGTTAGCTTGGATGTGTTGAAGTCGATAATATCTTCGGCATCAACGATGGGGTCATAAGCAGGACCATCAGGTTGAAGCCTGTGATAACGGCTATGTCAAAAAGTGTGGGGGTAATCATCCCACAGGAAAGATGAAAGATATAATGGGTAAAGTTCCAGAAATACAAGGAGGCAGCCAGGAGGTTTAAGCAGTAGGGTATATGCGTCTTTGTTAGCATTAAAAGATCATATATCCCAATGCTTTTCCGATGGTCAACCTTAGTCTTCTCTAACCTAGCCAACCATAGATCAAACTCAACAAACTGGCTGACAACTCTGACCAGCTTAGTACCATCATAAAGGTACTTCACATCCAGTTCAGTAAGAGGAAGAGGGTCAGAAGAAGAATCGTCAGATTTATGGAGGTGTTTGTGCCCTAAAGGTTGAGTTTTTCGGTAGCAGGGGAAGAACTATTTCAGTCTTTCATTCGTTCTATGTACAATAGTCAATGGACCAGAAACAACAAAAGGACAATCATTTACAAGGAATGGAATCATTACTTGAGATTGGTACACGCTCCTTGTCTCGTTGTTCAAAGGTTATGGAGCGAACTGAGGATTTTAGATAGTTTTCGGTTCAGAAATGTTGTTGAATGGTGGAAGAGTTTACTCAAAATGAAAAGTTTTTGATTTCTGACCTTTCTTTTGAGAAACGTTGGTCTTGGAGGACGCCATTGTTGATAAGGAAAATGAAAGTTTTCTGGGGTTCTTGAAAGAAAGGAGGAAACTTTAACAAAAAATAGATGAATTCACAAATAGTTTGGAAACTTTTCTTTGTTTGCTGAAGAGGGTATTTATAGGCGTAGGCAATGAGAAGTTGCAAAGTCTAACCGCTTGATGAATACATAAAGTAGTGGGGCACGTGGCACTTGGAATCTGACGTGTTGAGGAAGTAGTTAATGGAAAGGACTGTAGCGTATTATTTCAAGGATAAATTCATGATCAGAAAGTCGTAGAAACGACTGATGGGACTTTTGGGATTTTTGCCATTATTACATGATGTCATGCGCGTGGGCGAAGAATCACAACAGTTTTAGAACATGTGGTAAGTGTTTTCAACCATGCTTTTGTCTGACCTAAGTTGGGTCGAAAAGATGAATATCAAAAAATGATCTTTTCATCAAGATGGTAAAAAAAACATTTTTGGGGGACAATTTGTTATCCCTAAATTTCGACGCTAGCAATTAATGATGTTATCTTGGCTTAGTAAAATACTTTTCTTGTGATGAGCCAAAAGTAAGGTTTTCGAGTTAACCAGTTAAAGAATGAGAGTCGAAGCGAACTACCTACAAGTTTCATACCTAGTGAAATTCTAAGTTTGGAGCATTTTCTAAGTGTTGAGGGGGTTCGACCAAGCATATGTTCAACGAAGGTGGCAGTTACGAAGGGTCTTACACGTTCAATCTTGGAGGGAAAATGTGGAGTTTTCAATTCAAAGACAGGGACAAATGGCGCAAGATGAAGCTTCTTCATCATGTAATGGGACAAATGTCACCATCTTAGGATAGTTGTAGGAGAAACCGTCGAAAGCGGTTACTTTGTAGTGTATATAAATAGCTTAGTTTAGTGTTAGAATAAATGTGTGGAAATCATATGTTCTAGTAACTCCGTAGACTCAAAGTATCCGCGTGTAGAGAAACGAGTGCAGTGAGAATGTACGTGATTGAAACACCACCACCAATTTATCTTTAATTTCAAATTTATCTTCAAGGTATTTACTTTTGAAGCCATTTATCTTTACAAAGCCTTTATTTTAAAGCAATTTATATTTCAAAGTCATTTATCTTCTCAACAATTTACTGCGTTTTCTTTTACAATTCCAACCTCTTTACATTTCCAGCAATTTAAAACTCCCCGCCTTGCCTTTAAATTTCATTTAAGTTTCAAGTCTTGCCTTTATTTTCCTTTAAAATTCCAAGTCCTGTCTTTACTTTGATTTATTTTAAAAGCCTTTATCTCTTACTTTGTTTTCTCTTTAAAATCAAATCTGAGTCTCGTTGAGAGATTCAAGACCCTTTTTCCCCAAAAACGTGATATATCAAAATCACAATCCCTTTTAACTTAGCATATGTCCTATGATCAATCTGGTCGATCCTGCGAGTAACTGAGGGTATTTTTGGTATCTTCAAAGGACCAGCGGTTGTTTACCAATTTTGGGGGTAAACAAATACATCATCAAGTCATCCACTCGCATCGCAACAACCAATAATATCACACCCTTCAATTTATACATAGATAATCACATCAAACATTATGCAACACAACTATCATAAATGCAATGAGACACAACTAGACTCAATGCACGTGGTACCAATTCAATCCCTATTTCATGATCACAATTCCCGTCAGAATATCTATTAGTCGCTCACACCCCATATAAGTACACAATAGTCGTGATTGCCCACACCCCACATGGGCACACAATTACCTCAACAACAACAACAATATCATGCAAATGAACGACAACATACAATAACTAGATGCACACCTATAACATATTCATCATCATACAAATACTGCTCAATATCACATGCATTTATCGAACATACATAATCATGTTACTACAAAAACTACTCATTTTTGCATCATTCAATCATGCATTTCACATAATCACATCAACATCAATAAAACAAACATATAACACTTCAATACATGCACACAACATCGCAATAACAAAACAACATTTATAAAATATAAAACATATAATTTTTCACAAATTTTCAATTAATAAAAATAATTTTTTTCGTTCCAGATCGCGCTAAGCGAGTCCCTAGCACGCTAAACGCGTCCGCCACTGCCTCAAAGAGGCGAAAGTATTTCAGATTGTGCTCTGCGATTTTGGAATCCGAACCCTACGATGACAACCACTATTCGCCTATGTTCATTGATATTGCACCAATATTCTACACCAAACTCGACTTCTAACAACAAATTTTCATTGATATTGCACCAATATTCTACATATAACGATCGCAATCCAACCAAACAATTTAAACACAAAAACATATCATTCCATTCATATTTTCATAAATCCTCTCAAACCCTCATACAAACCCCAAACAACAATTCCATAGATTTCAACCTAACGATTTCTTCCTTAATATCTATATCACTTAACCCTTGAGAGATGAAAGAAATCTCACCCTTACCTTAGATGAAGATTTTCTTCGAAGCTCTTTAAGCCATAACTCTGCTCCTCTTTCCCGTACCTCATTCTCTAAAATCACGATCGTTCACAATGAATCTCCTTTTCCAATTTTTGCTCTTTTTCCTATTATATTCCTTAGACCCCTAATATGATATTCCCTTCTTACCCTTACTAAACCTCTAAACCTCACGAATCGTCCCTTTTGCCCTCATTACCCTTCTATTCAATTTATCAACTCTTATTTTAATAAAATAATTAATATCAATTATTTAAATCTAAACAATCTCAACTAAATTATTTAAATTAAAAATAATTAACTAATTACTATTACTAATATAATTTAGTTAGTATCATACTCACACCGCCAAACACACATAATCACATATATTCACTCATCAAAACACACAAGAAATCACACTGACTCTCAATTATTTTGCAATTACATCGATTTTTACTGTTTTCCTGGCTCAATAATATAACCAATCTAACAATCGGATCAGATCGATTACCTATCCGTTTTCCGATTTGATCGGTAGGACATAATACTATTAAAAAACCAAGAAATAGTATATTAATGTAATATTTCTAACTAAAAAAAGAACGGCTGAGATAAGGCAAAACCTATTCATCGGGAATAGGGTGCACCTTACCTTGTGAATCTCTCAATTTCAATAGACGCTAAGAGAGAACAACGGCATCAAAGTGAAACAGAGAAAGCCCTAAACGCATTTCAGAGAAAGAAAACTCATCAGCCATGGCACTCGCTTCTCGCATCGCATCCAAATCCAGATTGGTTTGTCCTCATTTCTTCTCTTCCTACTACCTACCGATTGCATTCATATTTCATATTCCGATTTCCGATTTTGCTCTTGTAAACTGCAATTTCCGGATCTCAACAGATTTTTTTTTCAGAAAATACATATTTGATGATTTTCTGTTCGATTACCAGTGTTTGGATCTCATTTCTTAATTCCTTTTGGAAAATTAGGTTATTAGTTTTTACAGATTATGTGCATCTAGCTAGAACTGTTCGATAATCCATCAACATTATTGCCGCGGTATATAATTGATTTTTTCGGCTGATTATTTTCTGAGTTGTATTGTAGTGATTGATTGAAATTGAATAAACTGGCTTAATGTAATTATCATTTGATATGAATTATGAACTAGTGATTTATTAAATCAACTGTGATAGGTTCTGTAATCTACTTACTCTGATTCCCCCTGAATTGTGCCTGATTTTCTATTGTTTATTTTTATTTTTTATATAGCTGTATGGTAGTCAAATTCTTCTGCAAAGGGAGTTTGCTGTTCCGGTTCGTCACTATGCTAAAGGGTCTGAACTTCCTGCCCTTAAGGGAGACGGTGAGTTCTCCTATACTTTAGGGTTGTATTTTTTATTTTATTTTTTAATTTTCTTTATTGTGTGTACTCATATGGATTTTTGGGACTGAGACAGCCATAGTCATGTTAGGGTTTGATTCAATAGTTTGATTTTAAAGTTGTTTGTCTCTGCGTGTTTGTGCAACTTGATCTGGTTTAATGCGAAAGATGAAAACAAAATAAGCACTCTGATTTTCAGTAGGACTTGTGTTTTTTTCATGTGTCTTTCTGACAATATACTCTTATTTGAATACTAAAAGAGATGCTGAAGAATGTTTATCTGGAGGTGAAGAACAAATTTGAGACAGCCATCGGAATATTAAAAAAGGAGAAGATCACTTTAGCTCCAGAGGACCCAGCTGCTGTTTCTCATTATGCAAAAGTCATGAAAACGATCAGAGAGAAGTGAGTTTCTCCTTTATCTTGTTTTTACCAGTCTTTCTTTTTAGTATATTACCAGCTTCTTGTAATCTTTCAAACTTTTTTATTTTGGTTTTTACAGAACTTCAATAATGTTTTGCCTACACTGTGCTGTGCATTTTGCAGGGCAAACCTCTTGACAGAGTCCCAAGATATCTTAGAAACCATTGATCTTGCAACACACGATATTCCTGATGCTCGAACTTATCTTTTGACCTTGAAGGAAATAAGAACCAAGTACGCGATGTTCTATTCTACTCTCCATTTTGTAATTAGATGTTATGCATACCTATAAGTAACGTGTGTTGTAGTTGTTGCTGTTGTTGTTTATTATTTTTCTCATTATAATTTTTTTTTAACAAAAAAAATCTTTATCTTGCCAATGTTGTCAATTGAAGATAGCTGATATGTAATGTGATATTCCTATTCAGTTTACCTTTTTATTCATTGTCTAAGTGCTTTTTTTAAACCTTTAGCTCTTAAAATTGTTCAAGGTTATTATTATTTGTCAGATTAGTTGTCATTTTAAACTTTTGTGCGTGTTTATGTTATACACACAAATGAAAGAAAAGGCAATGTGATGCAGACACCCCTTGCTTAAGGGTACATTAGGCTCTAGTCACATCAACTCATATATGTTGGCACACTCTTATTTTTCAGGAGAGGTCTTATAGATAATCTTGGAGCGGAGGCTTTGATGATTGATGCATTGGACAAAATTGAAAAGGATTTAAAAAAAACCCTGTTGAGAAATGACAAAAAAGGAATGGACCTTCTTTTGGCAGAGTTTGATAAGATTAATAAGAAGTAAGTTCATATTCCTATATTATATCTATTCAAGCTTTGGTATGTAACTATTTTATTTACTTTATGTTTTCATGCCATTCATCAAGATTCTTGCAAACTATTTGGTGATTTTTAAATATTATTTTCTGGTGTAGTTGGATTTCAGCATCCTCATTCTATTGAAAAATGCTCATTTCATATTATGTTGTAGAGGTGCAAGTTTTGTGATAAAAAATTATTTTTGTTGACTAGAAAGTAGGTGTCAGTGGACTCTTACAATTTACAAACATTTGTATTTTTTTTCTTTTCTTTCCAAGTATTGCATTTTGTGGCTGCTTGTTTGAGAATTTCATAGTCTATCCTTTGTGTGTTGTATGGTCAATTGTCCCCTCTTGTGTGTTTGTTTGGGATTCCATTTTGTTGTTTGAAATGAATACCTTATTTTTTGGGTAAGATAAATGCCTACTTCACTAGTGAGGAGTCTAAAATGTTTAATAATTTATATATTCATTTGAGCAGAATGAATTATTGAGTTATAATTACTTATTTTTGGGTTTCCTCTTGTTGAATTTTTGGGCAAGTTAAATGTCTACTTCACTAGTGAGGAATCTAAAATGTTAAATAATTATCTTCAGCAGAATGAATTACTGAGTTATAACTTATAATCACTTTACTTATTTTTGGTTTTCCTTTTGTTGGTTTTTTGGGTAAGGTAAATGCTGGGTAAGGTAAATGCCTACTTCACTAGCCGGGTTCTAAAATGTTCAATAATTCTCTTTATTTGATCAGAATGAATTGCTGGGTTATAATTACTTGTTTTGTTTTTCCTCTTGATTTTTCACCTTTGATGGTGCTATCTTAGTCTTGGAATTCAAAAGCAAGAATTGCCAAAGTTAGAAGAGGAGCTAGAGCTTAAAATAGCCAAAGCACAACTGGAGGAGTTGAAAAAGGATGTTGTTGAGGCAATAGAAACTCAACAGAAAAAGTAAGTTACAGTCACAACACCATTTCTTCTTTTTTTTTTGAAAAGGCAAATTAACTACTGACTGCACCATTTCAAACTACTGTAGTTTTCCCCTTTTCCCTTGATAAGCACATGTTACTATTTCTATTTCCTGCATGATTTTAACTTCAAAGATAGTCAAATGTTCCTTATAACCTTTGCATTTTGGAATGTGAATTTGACATGTTACCAATTGATTCGTTGGAAACGTGACTCTTGTTTTTATCTTCTATGATACACTTGACCCGTCTATGTATAGTATGTAAATATTTAAACCTTGTACGATTCATATTTGCTGTTTGAAATTTCAGGGAGGAATTCAAGGATGAAGCTGGGGCAGTTGATGTCAAATCTTTGGACATCCGGAACTTCCTTTAAAAATGTCTTCCAACATATTTTTATACATTATAAAATATTGTACTTGGATAATGGTGAGGCCATGTTTCTTCAATAAGTAGACACCAATGATTTTGAAATGCAACATCGAAGTCAGTTTGAAGATTCTTGAGTTTTCAAGGTCCTTGTTTAAATCTGGAAGTTGAAGTAATCAAATTTTCTATTTTTTTGGTTAAGTTGTTTCCCGGTTTATTCTTATTTATTTCATGGATGTTCTCAATTTTGATTGCTGAGGTCCAGACATCTCTTCCCCTTTCAGCATTTAAAATGAAGTATTTGGTTTGATATCCCAAAAGTGAAAACTGGGATGATCAGATTTTGATTAATAACTTGTAGATATGATCACACATCTAGAAGGAAATAATCTAGAATGTTGATCAATTACTACCTTTTTAAATCAAATTGAAACCGTGTTTTTTTAGATCTTATGATTTGAGTATGCTGCTATTGGAAAGGTTCCTCTTAAAATATTTCAGGAAATTGTTCTTATACTGCAAAACAACGAATATGATGATGTACAAAAACAGAAGACATTATTGCTTATACTGTTAAACAACGTCAAAATAGTCAATTGTTCTAATTATCCCACGTGTCCTAGAAATAATCAAATTTCCTCTCCATTACATTGCCGCGATCAAAGCAAAAACTTTAGGGTGTCACTCTTTTCAAAATTGCCCTTTATTAATTTGGAGATGTATTTTTGAATGCATCAAAATCACACCAAATTGTATTGTGCTATTCTCAGATCCATCTTAATTTTATAATTTAAAGATGTATCTCTGGATATTATTTGGGTGTCTATGGAGATGCATATCCGAAATGTTTCCAAAAGTCAATTAAATGAAAATTGCAAGGGATGAATTATTTCGAAGATGTATCACTGAAAAGTTTCTCTGAATCATTTCAAAGCAAACACCATTGTTCCAACATCATAATTTTGTTAGACCAAGATATTATATTTGAACCCAAGTAAAATACAAATAAAATGAAGACATGTTAAAGATATATAAAAATAAAAAGTAATACATAATTGAAAAAGACAACATTATAAGTAACATTTGTCCGAAAATACAACAAGTAATACATCAAAGTATAAACTAACTACTGAGTATGTCTATCCCCCTTGCCTCCTCCGCCGCTTGTACTGCACAATATTCTGGAACTTCGCAACCACGGTTTCCATGTGGGTCAGCTGAGGAGTGTCATCCTCAAAGAGTCTTGCATGTATGGCTCCTCTACCCATCTCCGCAACACGTCGACATGCAATTGTCAAGCTCTCGGTCTGCTCATCTTGAACCTCAAGTACCTTCAGGTTAGCTGGCCTAAGTGCTCCACTAGGAGCGTCTGGTGTCATGATAGGGTGTGACATCCTATAGAACAATGTTATTTAGCCCTCAACATAGGTCCAATGTACATGAGCCGGCTCCCGACGATACTCCTCTAATATCAGGTGTAACACCCGAGGCCGGAAAGGGCGGAGAATGATTACATGTAACACCCGAGGGCGTGGGAGTGGTTGTCGGTGCACGAAGCATCAGAATGAGACACTCCTAGTAGCTTCTAGGAAAAAACCGAATTCACATCAGAATTAGAGGGATCCTGAGGTTGTACATGTATGAGATTGCATGGTTGAATGAAGACTTATAAGGATTAATTGTTACTATCTATACCTATAAGATGCATCTTCTTTTCAACAACTCATTCCATAAGAACTCCATAGTTAAACGTGCTCGACTTAGAGCTATTCTAGGATGACTGATCTTATGGGAAGTTTCTCGGAAAACATGTGAGTGAAGACAAAGCCTGACGAAAAAGACCCGTGTTGGTTTGTGGGGTCAGTCGGTAATCCTGAAAGCAGTTTGAGGTGTTACAAATGGTGTCAGAGTCAGACCTTTCGCAATACGATGTGGTTCGGGGACGAACCTAACAAAGGACAGAGAGTGGTTACATGTAACACCTGAGGGCGAAGGAATGGTTCTCGGTGCATGAGGCATGACAATGAGACAATCCTAGCAACTTTTAGGGAAAAATCGAATTCACGTCGGAATGAGAGGGATCCTAAGGTTGTACAGGTATGAGACACAATTTTGGGATGAATGACCTTTTGGAAAGTTTCCCGAAAAGCATGTGAGTGAGGAAAAAACATGATGAAAAGATCTGTGTTGGTTTGTAGGGTCAGTCGGTAATCCTAAAAGCACTATGGGTCTCTAAAAATCATCTAGTATTGTCTGTAAATTTATACGACAAACGAAGGGACAAGAAATCTCACGGGGAGGTCTTAGAATAATATGCAAGTAGCCAAACTGACGTATCACTCGCTCGAGCAGATAATGATACATAAGAGATGACTAACATGCCAGTCATCCAGAATATAAAGAAATGACGTCAAACTGACGTGTCTGGCGGTGACCCTCTTATGGAAAGAAGCAAGTGTTATCTAGTACCATATGATCAAGAGAGACTTCAAATGCCTCGAGCACACCATTCCTCCTGTACGGAACAAAGGTGGTTGCACGTGGCTAGTATTTATTGTAGGTAGACACATCTTCCCACCCGATGATGCAAGGGAAGTTAGAGACGACCCATCCTTGAAAATGGTTTGGATACAATATTAATAACAAGTGTAACAAATGAATTATGAAAATATTAGTAACAATAAATTACCGTAAGCAACGTGCAACTCCCTGTCATCTGGTTTGTCTTTCAAAGACAATATTTACCCAACTTTGAGTACCGGTAGACCAAACAGTCGGCCCCTACGTGAATCGCAGTCAATTCGTTGAAGTACTTAAGGTAGACCACATCGACATATGTTTACTTTTGTCCACAAACATGGACGTGCCAATCGGGAACAAGAGGCAACACCACAATACACAATGTTGGTGGAACTCAACCTGCATATCATCACCTACGACATCAAGGCACTTTGCAAATGATGTTTATAAAACTTTTCCAACAAGTTGAACAGTGTATAAGCACCTTTAGTGTCACCTGCCTCCTTGGCGGCCTTACCAGGGCCAAACCCAACATGGTGACCATCATACCGACCTTTTCCTTGCGGCTAAAACTTATGTGCTCTAGTAATTTCCCTTTATGGGAATATGTGGGAGGCATGAGACGTCATCCAAGGTGATAGTCCTCTTGCCTATAGGTAGGTGGAAAGTTGACGCCTCTGAGTTCCACCTCTCAGTAAAATCCACCTGCATGTCGTGGTTTATGGTCACATACGCAGAAGAACATAAATTGGAAAGACTGGAATAACATATAACATCAACAAACCAAGCAATAATGCTTTATGGAAACTCCAAAATCTTCCTATCGTGGCTAATCATTTTCAAATACCCATGTTCATGTAAAAAGAAAATATAACCATCAATATTGATTTAATTAGTTGACAACATATGTATTGCAAAAGAAAATACATATACCTCTCCATGCCAAACATGCCTAGCATCATGGTATGCATAAAGGTGAAGTGAAAAAATTTCAAATGGCCCTTCTGGGTAACTCTTTAATCAGGCATCAGGATCGGCAGCAACTTCCTCCTGTCCTTCAGGGTCAACAGGGGCTTTAAGAACTTCAGGTTCTACTGCATCATATGCTTGAAAGGCCTGGGAGAGTCAGCTACGAGAACCAAATGGTTGGTTTTGCAAAGTAGATGGACCATTAAATGAGTTATCAGTAACTCATGTCCTCGTGGTCCTCACTGCCGCGACCCTATCTCGTCGTATTGACACAGTTTGGGATACACGTCTGAGCTTAATCCAACCAACATTGTTTTTTTAGCCATTACATTTGCGTTAGAAACATATATAAATATAAAAATCATGTTAGGATAAATTTACACATTCTACAAAATCCCCCAAAAAATTTCATGAGTACGATTCAGAGATATATCTCCCAAAACTATGCAGAGCAAATCCGAAGATGCATTTTTGGACAAACCTGCGATTTTTCTCCCATGGCAGCAACCTATTTTCTGCCCTACCAGTCTCCAAAAAACTCAATGCATGTTTGAGATAACCTACTATTTATTTTACACTATTTTATATCGTACCTAATACATCTAATGTAGCCTAAACAACTATCTAGAAATCAAAAAATAAAAAGAGATTAAATTTTGAAATACTTACCTAATCAAAATGATGAGAAGTAACTTGAATGTTTGAGGTGATAGAAAGGAGGAGAAGTTTCAATGTTACAGAGCTCCAATAAATGATTTTTGGATGAATGCATGAGAAGGTTCAATGTTGCAGAGCTCAAATGTTGTGCTGATAACTTTTTGAGAAAATGAAGAAGGAGGAAGAGATAAGGTATGACGCGAGATATGAAACAAAATTGTCCAAAGATGCATCTTCGGACCACTCACTAACTTTTGAATAAATGGTGTTTATGGAGATGCATCTTCAAATGCACTCTTTACACATACGAAGATGTATATCCATATCATATTTTAACGTAAAAGGGTTGTCTCTTCAATTTGGTATTAGAAATGATTAAAATTGATGCGTCCAAAAATGTATCTTCGAACGCTAGGGACATTCAGGAATTTTCATGGTGGTTTGGGATAACACATAAGGGTGGAAAGGTTATTGCACAAATTTTATGATACCCATGTTCCTTGTAGCTTATGTTCAATGTAAGCCCAATTTTTCCCTAGTAATAATAGGCCTTGCAAGTTTTTTAAGCATCATAAATAAGATTGAGATTTTGTTAGGGTCTTGTTCACTATAGTACATAAAGTGATTATTCACCCTATGGAAATCCCAAATATCTTTCGTATGCTTTTGATTTAAAAATCTTGATGTGTCATTTCTACAACAAAATCATTTTATGACCGAAACACTTCATTTTTGTCAAAAATTGATCCAGATTCTAACCTCTAGATTGACTTGCATGCATATATTATGTGTTTTCTTAAAAACACAATTCAAGATTCAAATATGTGAATTAACGCTATGATACTACTTTACACCCTTTGACAATAAGTCATAAGAAATTTGATATTTTTTAATAAAGTCAATTTATAAGTAATTTATAAATCAACCCCACAATAAACCATACACATTAGTTATTCAATAGTATGATCAAAATTTTGAATGCTAAAATCTCAAAATATAAAATACAAAATATCAAAATATTATAATCAATCTCATAACAAACCATATACAAAAGGTAAAAAATATACAAAGTAAAAGATAACTACTACATATTTTGACGTTCATGTTCCTCCTTTGTCGCCGGTATTACAACACATGCCGTGCATTTGCTAAGATATCTTGTAGAGTGGACATCTGAAGAGTGTCTTTTTTAAACTCGCCCTTAGCTATGAATTCTATCCCAATACCCACAATACGATGACATGTCACTAACACATCCACGCCATAGTCTGCCCTTACTTGCTCCTCCTCTAAGATCTTTGAATAAGTTGGTATTAGGGGATCTGCTTCTGCATCCGGTGTCATGTAAGAATGTGACACTCTATAAAACCATTGGATGGAGTCGTATACCATACTCTATAGATGAGGAGTTGTATGGAAGCCAACTTTGTTTGCAGGCTCCCACACAACTATACCGAAGTAATCTTAGAGAGAAGAACCTCCTTCTTTTTTTGTTGGATTTATCAATCCCAGCCACAACCACATATACAATGTCTAACCCCCAAAATTCTTAAGATATATTCAAAAAAGAAACATCTTCACACAGATGTTGTCGTACCTCGAAAAATACGATCCTAAAATAAACAACAGAGTCGCCACCTAATTCTATTTATTCTAACTAGAGAAAAGGGAGATATAGACACAACCTAAATGGGATAAGAAATGGTCAACGAAACCACTAATCTAAGTTCGGGAGTCAGTTACGCAAAGGTAAGGTATTAAGCACCCCTCACATCCGTTGTACTCAACGGGAACCTCGTAGCCTAATTTGCGCTTAAATGTTAACTTATTTTACTGTCTTCTCTTTGTTAAGATTGCTTATTAAAGGGAAAAGAAAATTGTTATTTATTATGTGGAAAAAGTTGAGTTTTTTTATTATTGTGACAGAAACATGATTGAATTTTTTATTATTGTGCTCGCGATGGATTAAAATCCCCGTGCCTACGTATTCCCTTTTGCAATGGGAAAGTCAGAGCTTCGTAGTTCGTGCAACTACGATTTGTGATTTTTATTGAACGATTGTTTGAAAATGCTTTCTACTGCTAAGCGTTGGCTTATCTGCTCGCGATAGGAGGCTGAAGCGCTAGCTTGTTTGCGAGATAGAAAGATTTAAACAATGTTCGTTTAGAGAAAAAATGTTTGATCTTTATTAAAGTGTTTTAAACGAGAGGGCGAATGAACCACAACGAGTGGGGCTAGCCCAGGAGTGATTATATTCAACAACGTGCGGAGTGCTAGACTCCGGAGTTCAGTTACTCGTTGATTAATTATGGAAAATGGTTTGTGTTGGTTGGTAAGTTTTAAATTGTTTTTGAAAATAAAGAGACAAGTCGTCATCTTTAAGGGGAGGTATCCCGCCTAATCCACCACAAACATTTGAAGAATGAGAAATCGAAAGAAGCTTTAAACTTGGATGCGAGGATCGACAAGCAATGCCACATTCTTTCTTTGAGAAATAAAATCGAAAAAAGCTTTGAACTTGGATATGAGTATCGACAAGCAATGCCACATTCTTCCTTTGAAAATAGATAAAAAACGGAAGAAGCTTTAAACTTGGATACGAGGATCGACAAGCAATGCCACATTCTTCCTTTGAGAATAATTGTTTGAAATATTTTTGTTTGTGTTTGTGGGGATAGAAGATAATATCTTTCCTATGGAGATGAATCATGCCTAATCCCTCAAGGTTGTTAAGTGTTTTGAATACGAAAGAGCGAATGAATTACAACTCGAAGGCTGGCCTCAAGAGTAATTCAGTTCAAGCACCCGAGGAATTCTAGATTCCTGAGTTCAGTTCTTCGTATAATTTATTAAAAGGTTTCCGTGTTTTAGGAACGAGAGGGTGAATAAACCACATCACGTGGGGCTAGCCCAGGAGTGATTTAATTCAACAACGTGCGGAGTGCTAGACTCTGGAGTTCAGTTACCTCGTTATTTGATTTGTGAATTAAGACGCGATTGTTTAGAAAACGAAAGAGCGAATGAATTACAAATCGGGGGCTAGCCCCAACAGTAATTCAATTCAAAAAACCGAGGAATGCTAGATTCCTGAGTTTAGTTCTTACGTTAATTAATTATGACGCGTCAGGTCGTGCAGACGGCGATCACATAGTGATCGACTTACGTGTATGCAAGTGTAGGCGCAAGTTGTTTAATTGATTTTGTGAATCGAGTATTTTAAATACGAAAAGGCGAATGAACCACGCCGCGTGGGGTTAGCCCAAGAGTAATTCACTCAAGAACGTGCGGAGTGCTAGACTTCGGAGTTCAGTTCTTTCGCAAATTGATTAGTTTGAAAGTTTGATGAAAATCGTATTTGTTCTAAGAGATTTAGGATTTAGAGTCAATGGTGAGGTACGAGTAAATAAACAAACGCAAATGCGACATCGAGACTATATTGAGGCGCAAAAGAGATAACATCGAGTTTTAGTGATACCTAACGAAGTAGGTCCGTTGCCTCTTCAACACGCGCAAGAATCGCAAAAACACTTGTTAGAAACAACATCATATCCTTTCAATTAATGCTCTAGCGCTTGATATCAAGATCTACTCCAGATTCGACTATCCAACGCGTAAACTCAACCAAAATCAAACATCAGCAATTAAAATTCAAGATCAACATTTAATCTAGAAGAATATTAATCAATAGTTAACGCTTAGATCAAACAATTAAATAAATAAATTAACTAACAATTAACAATTAATTCAAAACAATTAGTTCAAAACAAATTAATTAAAGTTCTACCAAGAGAAATAAAAATAACAAGGCAAATATTGATATCCAAAACCAAATTAGCATAAAAAACTCACAAGAATTAATGTTAAGGATTGAGAAAAAAATCAGCATGACATGGGATTAACAAAATAAAGAAAATAATAAAAAAACGTGTAGACAAAAAACAGGGAGGCCCAGGAAGCAAGCTTGAGGTGCAATTAGCGATCCATTGGGGGTCCTAAAGCCCAGGCCGATTGACTTGTAAAGTCTTGCTTTGACCTAAAAACAAACAATAATGTGTTATTCTTTTCACGGTTCAAACTAAAATAAGGGAATAAAAAAAACGAACAAAATCCTCTTCTTCTTTATTCAATCAACAGTAAAAAAAGTGAAACCCTCCTTATATCACAACTAAACCGCGTGCAAATATCCTCCGTTGACCTCGATCTCGCCGGCGTACCACCACCGTTCAAGCTTCTAAAATCCCCAGTCGACCTACTCCTTACATCAATAGAAACTCAAAAATTTCCATTTCTGTCCCAATCATCCTATCCGGAATCATTACTCCAGCGAGCCTGTGACATCGGCGGCCTCCACCTCATTTTCCTTTCGTCTCGTTCTCAGTTTAGATCTTGGCTTCTCGTTGGCTTTCTGTTTGTGTTCGTTTCGTTCTTAGATCCGTTTTCACGGTGGCGTGAAGGTGGTGAACAGGTTTCACGGTGATGTTGGTTTCGCGGTGAGGGTTTTGAAGAGTTGCGGTCGACGAAGGTTTGAGGTTGGTTATTACAGGTTGTTCAAATGGTGGTGGAGAAGAGGTTCAGAGGGTGACTTGTTTTCAGTTTTGGCTGTGGATCTGTTTCGGTTTGGCTGTGGATATGTTTCGATTGAAGATTGAAAATGGTTTACGGTTATGAGTTTGTTGAGGTTCGTTTGTTTTTTGGTTTGGGTTTGAAAAGGGGAGAAAAAAAACAGCGGTGCTTCGTTGTTGTTTCGATTGTGGTTTCGCAGGTTGTGACGGTGGAAGTGGAGTTTTTCAGAGGCGGTTCTTCACGGTGAAAGGTTCGAAGCTGTGCAGTGGTGTGTTGGCTTGTATTGTTTGCGATTCAGGTTGAGTCATATGAAGATTCAGAGTTGGAAAGGTAAACGGTTGGTTGTGATTGAGTTTCAGAAATGGTGAGGGGTTTTTCCAGTCTTGTTTCACGGTGGTTTCAGATTTGTGGGCTAAGTTGCAACGGAGGTTTGTTGTTCTGAGTTACAGGTTCAGTTTGAAGGGTGAGCCGGAGTGTTTGCGTTAAACTCAGTTTGGTTTGTTCGTTTCAATCTCTTCTTCTATTCTTTTTTCATGTTCTGTTTTCTTTCATTTTCGGAACTGGTTGAAAGTTTGAGGATATTTGGTGAGGGGATGTGTTGAATATGACGAGTTGTTGTTGATTTCCGAAATAGAACTTGTTGTGATGTTTGTTGTAGCAGTGAGTTTGATGTGTGGAAAATGAAAGGATGATGCGGTGGTCACTTTTAGTAATGGAGTGAGTAGCAGCAGAACACATATGTATTGAAACAACTTTGTTAGAACCGAATCATTGCACCCGCTCTTGAACATGGATTCTGTTATGAGCAAAGTTGAAGTTTTTTTGTAAGGAAGAATATTGTGTTGTAGTTGATAATGAAGTCAGTTGAATGAATGGTGAAGGATAAAAGTTATGTTGTTGTTATCTTACGTAATGAATGGTCCCTTTTTTTGTTATATCCTTTTCTTTCAAAAATTTTAATAATACTAAGTATTCAAACTTCTTCAACAAGCCTTTCCCTTTTCCGGTATTGTCTGAAGACCCCTTTTAAAAATGTAGGTTTGACTTGACATATTTTGGTGAATGTTTTAGGAGTAGCATGGTGCAGGCAGTGTGGGGGGTTGTGTTCTTTGGTCAAAGTTGTCTTGAGTGTATGATGTGAAGTTGAATTTGGACCAAGAACATATAACAAATACTTTTAAAACTAACCAAACAATTATATCTCAACCAAATATAGACCAAGACTAATTACACTAATCTAATAAATAAATAAATAAATAAAATAACAATAAAATAAATTGATATATAAAAATAATATTGATATAAAAATAATTGAGTGAGGAAAGAATAATTACGATATAAACTAAAAGAAAAAATAAATTAAATTAAAACTAAATTTAAGTGAAATTGAAATTAATTCTAAATAGTCTAAACTAAAATAAAGAATACAATTAGTAAAATAGTAAACTAATTAAAATGACTAAATTAATCTAAATTAGTCTCAAAATAAGTAATAATTAAAATCTATAAAAAAAACTAGAATTAAAAGATAAACTTAAATTATAATAACTAAATAAAAGAAAATGATTAAAGAGGAACCAAAAACCTAACTTAATTCTTCGAAATCAATAAAATAAAACGATATAAAATCGAACAAGAAAACAATGATTAATGATTAATGATATGCTTTAACTTAAAAATGCAGGGTGATTGATTTTTGATATATTGGCGAAAATGCGTCAAAAAATTCGAAAATTTCTGGTCAAAATTTAGGGTATGACAGATGTCACACCCTAAGATTAGAACTTAATCCAAACAACAGTGGATGATGAAAGAGTTTGAAGATTAAGACATATTTTAGTTGCAAAACACATAATAAAATTCAAAACCCTTTTTGAAAATTGAGAGAAAATGTGTGTTGAGTTATAAATCATAGAATGTTTATGAGAGATTTTAGAAAAATGGTTTATATATGTGTTGGAGATAAAGCGCAAAAATGAGAACAAAAGGTCATTTGATTTGAGTCATAAGCAAGAAGTATGAGTTGATTCAAAAGAGTGAATGATGTGAATCAAAGATCCAAGAACCGAGAAAAATCGCTCCCATGATTCAAAATAAACATTTTATAATTTGAGTATGTGGGATATGTGAGTCCAATTTGGACAACCGAACCAAAACCCAAATTTTACTGTCAAAATTTGATACTAGTCAAGAAAGTCTATGATTCGAATCAAACCTCTCTAATGCAATTCATGCATTTATGTTATTCGAATCAAACTCATAGAGGCAGACAATCATGTGATTCAAATCCGAGTCACATAAGCATAATCCTGATTTTCGATATAAAGTTTGTTTCAAGTCATGAAGTCCTATGATACGAATCACACTTCAATATTTTCAAATTTTCATCAAAATGAAGTGATATTCTGAATTACAACTTGGCATGACTTAAACCATTCTCAAATGTGCTTATTGATTCAAACCTTGGACTATTAGATTAGAACCGTATTGCTAAGAATTTAATCAAACAATTTGATTTATGCATGCATAAAATAATTAATCATTGAACCATAAAAATCACAACTATGCGAGGAGACTCAAAAAATAAACATTTAAATACTTTTATAGTCCTCCTAAATATTGCAAAATTTTCGTTTTTAATCCCTCAAAAAATTTCCTTCAAAGAATAATCCTCTTAAAGTTTTTATTCCACACTTTTAGACTATGTGGTGTATTTGATCTAACGAAAGATGACACGACACGCCACATCACTTAAAGTCAACATCATAATTGACTTTACAAAACTACATTAGATTACGGGATTTTAAACCTCCTTAAGTTTCTTCTCTTTTGCAAATGATGTGCTGAAACAAACAACCATGAGAATGCTCATAAGTTGTTTGATGAAATGCCTGCGAAGGATAGATGGTGTACTCTAACATATAAACATATTATTGTGAATCTTGTTGTGAATTACAACAAAATTCAATATCAATTTGTGGGGCAAAGAACAATTGCGACCAAAATAAATGGACTACAACAATAATAATCCGTACACAAATAATATAACACAATAAGGCAAAAACAAAATGAAGGTTTGTTTACCCAGTTCGATCAAATGATCTACTCTAGGGGAGAAAGCAGTTCTCTAATTCACTATACTCAGAAAGTTGTTACAAGAGATTACAATGAGATACAAGAAAATAGCTTTTGCTTAAAGTTTCCCAAAAACAACCCTGAAGCCACCCAAGAACAACCTTATTTTCTACCCAAATGTTTCCCAACCTCTCCAACTCTCAATATATGAATCATCAAACCCATGGTGTAATCCAAGATTTCCTTTGTGCTGAAATTTAATACCTTTAAACTCTTGCTCTCCCTTATTGGTGTAAATCATAAGATTGTCACACACAAAACATATAAGAGATACATATTTATAATAAAAACTACCAAACAATCAAAGCCCAAAACCAAAATAGCCTAAAACATGCCAAACAAGAAACTGTCGAAAACCCCGAAAACTTGAAATCACTATTCACCGTACATATGCCACTATTCATCCATACGGGGCGACACTATTCATCAGGCCGATTTTTTCTTTCTTTTCGGATTTTTGTCCGACTTTCTAAAACTTCTGATTTTCGCGGTAAATGCAATCTCCAAAATATGTTTTCCTTCTCTTCATCAACAAAGGTTTTAAGGCATTTTACAACAATCTCCACCTTGACTTTAAACTGTGTTGATACCAATTTAACAATCAACAACATTTCTGCTCTCTACCAAGTTAAAACTTTAATCAATAACTTTGATCAAATTCAAACAATCTTTGAATCTTGATTTCGCCACTTGCATCCACTTGTTTCCAATTACCTTTTTCTTCCTAGGTAATTTAACAAGCCAACAAGTATGATTTTCAACCACCTTTGACTCCACCTATTTTCAAATGTCTCCCTGAAGGTTTTTCTTCTTTTATTTTGCAGTCCTTCAGCCACATTAAAAACATTATATCCAAGGATAGCATAACCGTCCCTTTGAGAAGTTACAATAACCCTCTTTATCTTAGCATGAGTCAAATTATAATCAGAGATCTTTGTAATCGCTTCTTCATTACTGCTAGTGTCCATAGTAGGAAACTCCATCTTAAACTGAGTTTTCTTTGTTATAGTTTTTACCAGGTTTCTCCCTTGGTTTTCACTATTCTTCTTCTGAAGAAATTCTCTAGAAACCAACTAAGTTGTTTTAACCTTAGATCTTCCCCAAACACTCATTAACAACTCAGCGGTAATTGTAACGCCAATTTATTTAATTAATTATTTAATTAAATATAAGTGTATTGCATTGTATTGATTTGCGGTGATTTGTGTATTTGAGTTGATTTAAGTTTATTTCCGAAATATCAGAATAATTCATTGATGTATATAAGTTGATTCGAGTTGAATTGATTAAATAAGTTGATTTAAGTTGTGGAAAATAATATTGGATATCTTGCATTTATAGTTGAATAAGCTGATTTGGTAGTTTGGGCGATTTATTTGATAGTCGGTAATTGGTCGATTTAGCCGGGAGAAATAATATTAGAATTAATATTATGTAATTATAAGAGTATTTATTTAAGTGAGCTTAATTGTGGCGTTGTTGGTAGAAGTCATGGGGGTGCTGATTAGAAAGCCCAATTAAGATTTGAATTATAATAATGGTTATAATAAAAAGAAAAATAAAAAGGAGAATTATTCAAGAGGAGAAGTTGAATCAGTAGAAGTTGAGAAAAATGGAACGTGGAAAAGTTAGAACGAGTAAAATTGGAGAACGAGGAAAAATGGAGAAAGCGGTTACGAGAAGTTACCGCCGGAAGCCAAATCGGAAAGTCGATCGAAGATTCGAAGCGGCCACCGATTAAGGTAAGGGTTGGGTTCGAACTCTATAATCGGGATTATGATGATTATTATGTGGGATTGGGGTTATATGATTTTCATATTGTCTGTTGTTGAATTTGTATTGATTTGTGTTGCTCCGATTTATAGTGACAAAAATATGTTTTTTGGTGATATAATTGTACAATGGATTTGTGAATTTCGTGGTGATTTAATCGGTTGCTGGAAAAATTAATTTTGGGACAAATTCTGCACAGGAGAGGGTGGCTCAGGCCACCCATCGTTCAAGAAGGGGTGGCGCAGGTCACCCAATGTAAGACAACCAGGTGTGGCGCAGGCCACCATTATAATGGAGAAGTTGTATGGCGCAAGCCATACATTTTTTTTATATACATTATTTTGTACGGCACATGCCATGCATCCATGGCACAAGCCATACAAATGTGGCGCAGGCCACAAAGATTATAGGTGGTGAGATAATGACATAAAGAGAATAAAATAAAATAAAGTTCTTATTATATTTTGTTTATATTTTGTAGGATAGTAAATGTTAAATATATTTTCTTATGATACTTTGGAGACATGTAGAAACAAAATATGATTTATAATATAATGCACTAAAGGTAATTAAAACTTAAGTAGTATATGAGTGTATACCAGTATGTTGCAGAATGAAAAATAACTAGTCTTTTGATAAAAACAGAGTTTTGGGAGTCTGATAGAAAAATGGTTCGTTGAATTTCATGACAGAATAATTTGAGGAAAAAAAGGATTTGTATCTGTAAGCGGGAATTTAATAGATTCGGTGAAAATTATTGGTAGCAGTAATAGTAGTAAAAACAGTACCGATTTGGTCGACCGGGTGAAATTACGCGATAAAATTAGTTGTCCTGAATTTAACAAAAATTGACGAGGTAGTTTGTAATAGTTAGTAGGTGATTTTAGCCGGTGTATTTTGTTGATTTGAGTTGAACGTGTGTATTTTTCTAGTACTGTTGTGTATGTTGATTTGCTCCGCTATATGGGCATTGCTAAGTTGAAGGTCGAAGGACCAATGTTGATTATTAAAGTTGTAGGTCGTATGACCAACGTTGAAAGTTGTAGGCTTATGGACAAGGTTGAATCGTATTGAATTTAAGTTGCTATGTTCTTCGTTGTATGTTGTTTTGAGTTGTTCGTTGTTTATGTTATTGCGCTGTTGGTCGCATGGCATACATTGCATTTCTAAGTTGGAGCGGATGCTCACCACGTTGGCCTGGATTGGCAAAATTATTAAGTTGAAGGCTTATGCCTTGCAGATACCTCGATAACCTGGTATATTTTAAGTTGGGAGTTTTACTCCAATGGTACCACATGCATATGCATAGTTGAGTCGCATCCCGTGTCACATTAATTATGTTGTTTGTGTTGTTTATGTTGCCAAGTTGATAAAAAATTTCTTGTTGCTTACGTTGATAAAGTTGTTTACGTTGCTCAAGTGGAATAAGTTGTTTATGTATATTTAAGTTGATTAAGTGGTTTAAGTTGATTACGTTGAGTAAGTGGTTCATGTTGGATAGGTCGATTATGTCGCTAAGTTAATTATATAATTATGTTGCATGAGTTGTTAATATGTTTATGTCCGTAAAGTTGATTATGCTGATATTGAAGAAGTTGAATATGTTGTATATGTTCGTCGAAGTCGATGAAGGTGTTTATGCTATTTTTATAGTTGGAATTGGTTATGTTGATGTGTGAATTAAGCTGATAAAATATGTTGATTGTTTGGGGTGATTGGTAAGGTGTTGTTGTGGGATAGTATGAAAATTGTATGATTCTATCTAGCGTATTAATTATCATACTCTTGTTTATATGGTTCTGTACTCACCCCTTCCCGTGTTAAATGTTACTCTTGGTTGGTAACGTGCAGGTTAGCTTGAAGGAAGATTGTTGCCTTCAATAGTTCGAGTCGGTCGTCGCTCTGATACGTAACACTCGGGGGGGGGGGGGGGGGGGGGGTTGACGCTTGTTATATCATTGTAGTTTTTTTGTTGTTGTTGTTGTTGTTGTATTTACAAGTTGAAGTTGAATAAAAGAATAAGTTGTTATAAGTAGTTTTCTAGTTGAATAAAGTTGTTATGTCATGACAATGAAGTTGAAAATTATGAACATGTTTTTTAATAATAAAGATGTTTTGGTTTAGAAAAATAAATGAAGTGGTTGTTGTCTCCCGATCTAAATGTGTTATGTATCCATGATGATTAAGGTTGTTGTCTCCCGATCTAAAAGTTGATGTTTTAAAGTTGAAAATGTAGCATCCTAATTTGTGTTGAATTTTTGAAACTCTAATTTATGAATTTCCGCCGGGTAGATTTGGGGTATTACAGTAACGTGCATTTTAATCCCTTGATATTTGCAAAATTCATTATACTCCTTTGAAACTTTCTCAAGGCATTCATAACGCCTTAAACTCAAATCTCATAGCTTTTCCTTGTCATAAAAGCCTCCACTAGTTAACGATGAATGAATAACAACATTTGAACCTTCTAAAATATATATACAACATATTTTAGACCCTTGGGCAATAATTAATTCATCACACGAAATCTTCAACTCTCCACGTCCAACACTAGTACAATATCATAGATCATCAAACATACTTATAGACAACACATTTCACTTGAGTTTTGGAACATACCTCGCATTGTGAATAAGAAGTTCACGATGATTAAACATTTTAAATCTGACCGTACCAATACCATGAACCTTGCATGTCTTATTATTACCAAGGCAAACTACTCCACCTTGCACCATCTTCAAAGTTCCAAAGTATTATATTCTTGGACACATGTGATAAGAGCAACCTGAGTCAATGATCAAACTATCATCAGTTTCCAAACTCGATACTATTAGTGTTTCATAATACTCATAACTTTCCTCACCTAAGGCCACTGCAGCTTGAACAGAATCTTCATTGACCTTTCTTTCAGTACAATCCCTTTTAAAGTGACTGATTTTCTGATAATTAAAACATTTTACCTTGACTTGTCAGACCTCTTTGATTTAGACATCCCTTTACGCTCACATCCTCCTTTTGACACATTTAAGTCTTCACCACTATCTTCAATCTTCAAATCTTTCGACTTTGAAAATTCTTTGGATTTCACTGCCATCTGGACTTCATCTAAAGTAATAGTACCTTCCTTACCATAAAGAAGGGGATCATTAAAGTGCTCAAAGGATTTGGGTAGTGAACTCAACAGGAGCAAAGCCTTGTCCTCATCATCAATCTTCACTTCAATATTCTCAAGATCATCAATAATCTTGTGAAATTCTATACGTTGCTCAACTATGGATTTGTTCCCCACCATTCGGAATGAATAGAGTTTTTGTTTCTGATACAACCTGTGAGCCAAAGACTTTGTCATATACAATGATTCAAGTTTTTCCTATATAGAAACCAGAGTTTTCTCCCTGGCGACTTCTCTTAAAACTTTATCCCTGAGGCACAAGATAATGGCACTCCAGGCCTTATCCATCATCTCGGTCTTCTGTATCTGTGTAAGCCTTGCAGGCATCAATGCTTCACTCTTCAAAGTATCGATACACTTCTCTTGAATTAAAATTGCTTGCATCTTAATTTTCCACAACCCGAAGTCATTGTTACCAGAAAATTTCTCGATATGCCATCTACTAACCATGATGCTCACTTTGCTCCATGCTCACCGCACCACTTGTTGTGAATCTTTATGTGAATTACAACAAAATTCAATATCACTTTGTGGAGAAAAGAACAATTGCAACCAAAATAAATGGTCTACAACAATAATAATCTGTACATAGATAATATAACAGGATAAGGCAAGAACAAAACGAATATTTGTTTACCCAATTCGATCAAACGATTTACTCTGGGAGAGAGATCAACTCTCCAATTCACTATACTCAGAAAGTTGTTACAAGAGATTAAAAATGAGTTACAAGAAAATAACTTTCGCCTTCAGGTTCCCAAGAACAACCCTGAAGACACCTAAGAATAAACCTATTTTCTACCCAAGTATTTCTCAACCTCTCCAACTCTCAATATATGAATCACTCAAACCCAAGGTGTAATTCAAGGTTTTCTTTGTTGAGAAACCTAATACCTTTTAATCCTTGCTCTACCTTGTTGGTGTAAATCCTAAGATTGTCACTCAAGAAACATATACAAGATATGTATTTATAATAGAAAATACCTAACAAACAAATTCCAAAGCCACAATAGCCCGAAACATGGCAAACGAGAAATTGTTGAAAAGTCCGAAAACTTAAAATCACTATTCATCGTACGGACATCACTATTCATCCGTACACATGTCAATATTCATCCGTACGGATGTCACTATTCATCCGTACGGATGTCACTATTCATCCGACCAAATTTTTTCCTTTCTTTTCGGCTTTTCGTCCGAGTTTCGAAGACTTCCAATTTTCACGATAAATGCAATCTCAAAATATGTTTTCCTTCTCTTCATCAACAAAGGTTTTAAGGCATATTTAAAACTCATATTTTATACATATTTTACGATCTGAAAAGAGACATTATTTGCAGATACGGATTGCCCGAGCGAATCATTACTGATAATGGTTCCAATTTGAACAACAAGATGATGGCAGAACTGTGTCGGGACTTCCAGATTCAGCATCAAAATTCTTCTCCTTACCGACCAAAGATGAATGGCGCGGTAGAGGCGGCTAACAAGAATATTAAGAAGATTGTGTAGAAGATGGTTGTCACTTACAAATATTGGCATGAGATAATACCATTTGCACTGCATGGGTACCGAACGTCAGTCAGGACATCAACTAGAGCAACTCCTTTCTCATTGGTGTATGGCATGGAGGCAGTCTTGCCTGTTGAGGTGGAAATTCCTTCATTGCGTGTAATGCTGGATGTGAAGCTTGATGAGGCTGAGTGGGTACGTGCCCGATATAATCATTTGTGTCTAATTGAGGAAAAGAGATTAGCGGCTATCTGTCATGGTCAGCTTTATCAGAGGAGAATGAAGCGAGCATTCGACCAACGAGTACGTATTCGAGAGTATTAAGTGGGTGAGCTTGTGCTCAAGAGGATCATTCCTCTTAGTTCAGATCACAGGGGCAAATGGACCCCAAACTACGAAGGCCCATTCATAGTAAAGAATGTTTTCTCAGGTGGAGCACTAATGCTCGCTACTATGGATGGAGAAGATTTCGAGTCTCCTGTTAACTCGGACGCAGTTAAAAAATACTTCGCATAAAAAGACCCGCTGGACACAAAGACATAATTAAAGTCCATGCAAGAAAAGGGCATCTCGGCGAGCTAAAAACAAAATAAAGAGCTCGGGCAAAACTTAGGGAAATAAGAAAAAATGTACACCCGCTGAGTTGAAAAGCCACATCGGACAGCTCAGGCAAGAAAGGGTATCCCGGTGGATTGAAAACCCGAAGGGGCGGTCCACGCAAAACAAGGGAATAAGCGAACAACTGCAGTCCGGGTAATCTGAACCACATCACTGTTTCATGCAGTCTGACAATATCAGAAGGATAGGAATCAGTCCCCTCATCTTCTTCAAAAAGCAAAGGCAAGAACAAAAAGTCTTGAAGACATGCTGGTCATAGCAAGAAGGAAACTCATTGGAATGCCGTGTACATTGCCATTAGGAGTTTCTTTTCTCAATTTTATGGTAGCTACCTCTTTCCAGGTAGTTGCTTCCTGATGTAAAACTTTGTATATTCAGAGGCCATTCAATGAATGAATATTCAGTCATAAAGTTGTGTTGTGTTGTGTTTACTTTGTTTGCAAAAAATGTCCTGAATTTTTGGCAAAAAGAGCATTGCATACGAAACATGTTGATTTTTCTAAAAAAAAAAATTTGACATGGCATGGAAACAATTAAAAATTATCTTTGAGTGTCGGGTGACAATGGATGAGCAGATCATACCATGCAAGTCCCTGAGGCACATGTGTGTATACCGTTGTTGCAGGTTTTGCAGGGTGATGTTGTATTTCCCCAAGTGGAGAGTGTTCCCCAATTGAGCTAGAGCAAGGGGAATCCTCAGAGAGATTTCAAATCTAATCGAAGATGGTGTCCTCCCCAAGCGGTGGTTGTTCTTCACAAGAAAAACGTGGTTATCCCAGTAGAGTTCAGATGGAACCTTCCCCAGTTGAGTCAGAGTAGGGTGGTATCCCCAGCAGAACTTCAAAACCCAATCAATTTACATTGCTAAATTTGTCATTTTCTCTCCTTTTGAAGTCGTCTGAGTGATTCTTGACTTTCCTACTATATTGTTTGATGATTTGAGATCTAAGAGAGTGTTGCTAAGTAATTCAGAGGATTTCAAAGTTGCAGTTCCTTCTTCAATGATAATAATCTTTTCTGGTGTATCAGCTTGAGCCTGTTTATCAAGAGTCAACTCTAATTCTTCAAGTTCCTCTTTATATCTTCATCGACAATATCTGTGTATGATGGAGTTTGCTTTACAGCTAACAAACAACATGCTTACAAATTCAAACCCTTTTAGTTATTGATTTCAGGATAGTACAAGTCACAAAAGATATGATAAAATATACCTAGTGTTTTTTCAACTTTCTTTTCTGAAATAATGCTCTCTTGGATATCTATCAAACAAAGATCAACATCTTCCACGCTTATCTTATTTTCTTTCATTGTGTGCGCTTCAATCTACATAGCTTCATATCTTCATAAACCTGATAACAGATAATGGATTATGGGATATAACAAAAACAATATTCTGAAGCTGGATTATAGAATATAACAAAGACAAATAATGAATTACACTATTAGAAATACTTTGTTTCCTACGAATTTGAACTAAAAATCCGTAGAAAATAGGTTTCCAGCGGTTTTTCCTACCTATTGTAATTCCTAGCTAAATCCTTCATGGATAATTGTAAATCCACAGGTAAACTAGGAGAAATCAAAATCTGCAGATAAATACCCAAAAATCAGAATCCACAGGTAAATTTGTAGTAATCAAGGATCAGAATCCGCACGGTTAATAAAATTTTGTAATTAAAAAATAATAATAAATTTAGACTGTAATTTTTCTATGCTCAATAAAATAGATGGTAGTATCTTACAAATCAAAAGCTAAGAATATCAGCAACCCAAAATTCAAGCATCATCCAAATGAAAATAAATTATGATAGAACAGGAGGAGAAAGGACCAAATACTAAAATATCTGATGACGCAAAATGCAACAGTTAGTTACCACATCCTAAGAATTAGTTAATAAGAAATCTAGTAAAATGATAAGACCTTAACACCAAATTGCGAGAATTGCTTCAGATTGTGACTGTATTATTCTACTTGGCCTCGACGTGTTACCAATCACATCCATCATTTCTTTGAATTCCCTTACTATGTTTCTCAATGATAGTTTTGCTCAGAATATCAATTTGACTTCCACCACAAGATCTTCAAACATCAAAACAGATCCAAAATCATTCTCCACTATGAAAATGAGAAAACATGTTTAACTTATGATAATGTAAACTACTCCAACTTTTCTGATGTTAATACCTATACATATGCTGATATTGTAGATAACTACAAACAGAAAGTTGCTCTTGAGACAGATACAATGGATGCAGACATATATCAAGATTCAATGCATTGAAACACAAACTACACAGTTCCACACAAAAACAAAAACATAACTTTAAGCAAAGTCTTCATTTTTCAATACAACAACAACTTAACAAGTAAATAACCTAATTCATATCAAGAGTTGCGACAATTTTCATACCCCATGGTCCCAAATGGAGTACTAAACAAGTGGTTTTTTATTCATTAGGCACTCCACATATTTCCTGAAATTTCTTCATTTTGATGATACAAGATGAATTCCAGTGACTTTCTGATAGATGTTTTACAACCTCAACAACCTTATCCTATATATTATGATAAAACAGAACAATAATCTGAGTTATATATCGAAAATGTCTAGCATACTTAAGCAAAGATAATTTTAGTCCAATCCTACAAACTTAATTAACTTGATACACCATCTTTGTATTAAAGCAAACATGAATAGTTGCAAATGATTTATAAAAATATTTGATGACAACATTAACGATAGGATTACCTAAAATTTGATAAATTTCTTGTGAACTCTCAACAAGAGGTAAGGCAAACTGGAAACTAGCTTCTAAAACTCAAAAAGATAACATGAATATGTTGTGAATTTTATCTTGAAGTCATGATTGCTTAGGAGCAGTGGTTTAATTTTAAAACCATATAACAATGGCATCATTTCAATAAACACTTAAAAAACCTGGTAACCAGCTCCTATTTGCAGTTGTTAAGGAATTTATCCATCAGCATTACACCTTGCTCAACACCTGATTTATTGTTTGCCAAATAAATGACATTTTTACTATCAAAATGCAATCGAACTCCGCCTTACTCAACACCCGATTCTCTCAACCCTATAATCTATAAGACTTCTTTGACATTTTCGTTTGCCGCAATGTACTCTACTTCAGTTGTCAACATGACCAATATGGATTGAACTGATGATTTCCAACAATTAAATCCTCTTGCTAAAGTAAAGACATATCTTGAAAATCAATTGAATGCTTCCAATGACGCTTTAATGGTTTACACATAAAATTACTAACACTATTACAAAATAGATCTTTTGTAACAACTTATTACAATGGTCTTTTTGTTAACCGTGGTAATAACTCTTTTTTGGACCTTTTTTTTTGTAATTACTAAAAGACATTTCACTACGGTCATAATTAAAAACCGTAATGAAATGTACCTGGAGTGCAAGGGTTCGAATCTCAACACCAACTATTTTCCATTTATCGTGACATAATGGACTTGACCTTGTATATCACCATGATTCTTATAATCAACTGTGGTGTAAGGTGCAATCATTTCATCATGGTTCATATTATCAATAATAGTTAAAGGTGTTACATATTCATATATAAGCGAAATTATCTCTCACTTTAGTATATAATTGTTGTCTCTCTCAAAATAAAACCATAACATCTCTTTCACCCGTCTCTCTCAAAATAAAACTCTAACATCTTTGTCATTCGTCTCTCTCATATGGAAGCCCCAAACTTATGCAGCAAACTCGTCTTCTTCAAAGGGTTACCTTTGTTGCATCAAATCTTAGCAAATGGCTATCTTACAAGTTCATCTTCATAATAACTCATGTTTCAAAATCTGTTTGTGTATTATTGTTTATATTTCAATAGCTTGATTCATAATGTTTGAACTTTGTGCTTATTTTGACTTATAGGTAGGGACAATGAATGAAAATAATTAATGAGGATGAAAGTAAAGTGAATATTGCAAACTTGTGTAAAAGACCTGGGATGACATCCATTCAAAATTAACACAAATTTGTAGCTCTCACTTCAGCTCTATCCTCCTTTCAATGTGGATGACATTATGAGATATGTATGTTTCTGAAAAAATTTATGAGTTGATATGTTGTTGTTGTTGTTAATAAAAATTATATATTGTATTTATTTTTATGTTATGTATTAATGATTTTGTTGTTTTATTAAGAATTGTTTGTTGTATCTTGTATGTTTTTTAAGGTTTGTTGTTGAAGAATGTTGTTGTTAATATTTGTTTAAGAGATGAGTTTATTATATCTTATGTGGTTTGATTGTTTTTCCAACCCCTTACCGAATATATAACTTTTCAGATTGTATTAGAAAATTATAATATGATAGATAAAGTTATATTAGAAAACAGGTAGTACATTAAATTCTAGACAAGAATTCTTCAGTCAGGTATCTGCATTTCGCTCTTTAACTATTAGAACTTGGTTTAATGCTTTTAGTTCTTCAACTGCTCCTTTCTCGACCTCTAATTTTGTTTTCAAAGTAAATAATATTTTACAAAATGAACTAGAGGTGAAGGAATGAGAGGTTGAATAGCTAGGAGCATTAAACCACGTTCTAACTTTTAAAGAGAAAAATATGGATAAGGAGTTGAAGAATTCTTGTCTAGCATTGAACGCGTACCTTTTTCTTTAAACATAACTTAATTATCATATTATAATGTTCTAGATCAGATTGAAAGGTTATATGTTTAGTGAGCATTGATGAAATAAGCATTATAGATCAAATTGAAAGGTTATATGTTTAGTGTATATATCACAAATTGTTGTTTATAACAACCGTTGTTAAGTGTTATGCATTAAAGAATATCACAACGATGTTTTAAAATAACCATTATGATATGTACCGTGCTACATAACTTATAATCATGATCTCACGACCGTGGTGGAAAGTATCATACATATAACAACCCCTTACCTCACAACTGTTGGTTAGGCGTGGTATTATCCCTTTTTCCAACCGCTGTGAAATGGATTTTACATAGTAGTGAAACTTGACTTACAACTTATGCCAAATATGGTCTAGTGCAACTCATAACATAACATTAAACAACCAACAACACTGGAATAAGGGACATTTGACATATAATCAAGTTCAACATTTGTCTTTGGACACTGATCCAATGAAAGTTTAAAGTGATTCTCCAATGGAGTACTAACAACTTTCAAATTACTCATGTCAAACTTGTCTAACACCTTTTCAACATATATTTTCTAAGGGAGCCATAATTTTATAGCACTTATATCTCTAGGAATTTTTTACCAAGAATCATCTTAGCAACACCTAAGTCTTTCATGTCAAACTCCTTACTCAACATGATTTTAAATTCATTTATATCATTTAATTGATTATCAACAATCAACATATCGTTTACATACAATAACAGAAAAATAAAAGAGTCTTCATCTAGGATCCTAACATAAACACAATAGTCATACTCCCACCTTATGTAGCCAATATTTAGCGTAAATGAATCAAAGTGCTTGTACCATTGTCTTGGAGACTTATTTAAACTATACAAAGACCTCTTCAATTTACAAACTAGTCCTTCATATCCATTGACATTGAAACCCTCTAACTACTCCATGTAAATTTGCTCATCTAGATTACCGTGAAGAATATATGCTTTAAATGCATGTCCTGGATGGCTACCAAGGATATTACTCTCCAGATAGAAGTATATATGATAACTGGAGGAAAACCTTAATCATAATCAATCCCCTTCTATTGCAAGTACCCCTTTGTTACAAGACGAGCTTTCAATTTTTCCCTTTCTTTATCTATTACTATTGGTTTTCTCTTGAACAACCACTTACAACTGATGACCTTTTTTTCCTTTAGGAAGCTAAACAAACTTCCATGACTGATTTTTATTCAAGGACTCCATCTCATCCACTATTGGACCCGTCCATTTATCTTTCTCCTTGCTAGCTATATTCTCTCAAAAAGTATAAGTGTCTCCAAAACTAGTAAAAAATGCATAGGTTGCCAATTATTCATATACATATCTTTTTGGTGGCTTGGTTGAACAATGCTCTCTATCACGTACAAGAATATATATAACCATGTACTCCACATAAAACTTTAGGGTTGTAGTTGATTTCCGTATCAAAGCATGGTTCCTCATATTGTTTAAGTACTACTTGCAAATTGTTCACTAGTGGTGGACTAACATCCACCTTAATCACTTGTTTCCTAGAAGTTTCTTCTTCAGATGTTGATACATCTATTGCAACTAACTTCTTCAACATAAATGCTCATAACAAATAACTTCTATGATGATTATCATATTCTTTTTAATCAGATCCCATAACTTAAACCTATTCACACATTTTGTGTAATGAACAAAGACTCGCTTCTTCGATTTTGGATCAAGTTTGAATTGATCTTCACTAGGTATATGCACATAAACCAAACATCCAAAAATCCTTAAATTTTCAAGATTAATAGGATCACATGTCCATTTATCCTTTGCAATCTTCCCCTTCAATGAAGTTTGTGGTAACCTTTTGATAAGATAACATTCCATGTTAACTGCCTCAGCCCATAAAACTTTTGATAGTCCAATATTTAAGAAAATACATATCGCCCTTTCAATTAAAGACCTATTAATTCTATCTGCCATATAATTTTTTGTGGTGTCTTGCGAATTGAAAATTTTCTTTGAATATCGTGTTATTCACAAAACCTCTTGAATTTCAAATTAGCGTAATACTTAGAACTACCCAAACCTTGGGAGAAAAATCATCTCTGAAATTAATAAAATACCTAGAACTACCCATGGAAACCTCGTTGGTAGGTCCCCACGCGTTAGAATACACAGGGTCTAAAACTCCCCTTGTTTTGTGTTTCTCGCTCTTTAAATAAACACAAAATTATTTCTGAAGTATTTAATACTTGTACAATTCTAACTTGCTACTAAGAACACCCTTCAATAGATTTCTCTTTTGAAGTTCCATCATCCCACACTCACTAAGATAACCCAAACACATATGCTAGAGTTTGGTTGCATCACTATCAGACTCAAATGATGCAAAATCAACTACAATAGTACTCCCTAACAATTTGTATATGTTAAATGCAGTCTCCCTTGCTCTCATCATAGTCAATGCATCCTTTCTAACCTTTATAATCTCCCTATATCCACCAGACTCGTAGGATGGACTATTTTCCTATACAATACTTAGGAAATAACGTTTTCCCTCAATTCTTTAATATATCTGACAATGTTCAGTTTTCGTACGCCACCATCGTCCATGGAAATTTTAAGTTGTCACATTCTAGTGACAGTACAAGCTTTATCATCACTTAGATAAACAAATCCAAACTTACATGACCTAAATATAGAAAATCATTATCGGTGTGGCATTATGTGGTAAGAATAACCAGAGTCAAGAATCCACATATTTGTCCACTTACTAGATGAAACACGCAATATATATCTACTTCTTTTCCATAATCATCGGTTTGAACCACATTCAAAAAATTGGATGATCCTTGCTTTATATTTGGGCAACCCATATTCTAATGTTCAATATGTTTCTAACTATAACACTCAGCTATTTTTTGATTCCTAGCTTTAGACCTCTTCTTTCCAGAACCTCCATTACCCTTATTCTTCCCACGATCTTGACTCCCTTTCACATGCAGACCCTCACTCTGAGTTTCTTCCTTTACGCATTGTCTCATAGGAGAATGAGACAAAAGTGTGTCAGTAATCACATCAAGATTGATAGTTTTTTTCTCGTAGAAAAGAGTAGTAATCAAGCGGTTATAAGAATTCAGTAACAAGCAGAGCAATATGCATTATTATCTTTGCCATAAATCTTCACTCCAAGCCTCACTAGATTGGTGCTTATGTTGTTGAAAAATTTGACATGTTGTTGCAAACCAGATCCTTCCTGCATCTTCAAACCGTATTGTTGCTAGTTCGTGAACAAATTAGTCATCAACGTCTTTGACATATATTGACTCTCCAATTTGTACCAACCCTTCTTCGGAGTTGTTAGGTCCAGAATATGATCACCTCATATGAAACACACAAACAAATCAATTATACAACTTTCTCCTTCATCTTTGTCCAATCGGTATCCTCCATGTTGTTTGGTTTCGTCTCACGCAATGCCTTTTATAAATTTTGTTGAGCCAACAAATCCTTAACTCTCATTTGTCATAATCCAAAATTATGTGTCTCGTCGTACCTTGTTACTTTGAATTTTGTACTAGGGTTAATTGCCATCGATACCAATTTTTAGAACAACTAGTATAGAAAATAAAAGAAAAATGAAAGTAAAAGATAATAGGCGCGGTTGATCTTTGTTAACACAATCCAACCAATGGTGTTACCTCTACAACTATAGAGTAACTATACTTCCTTTATTTATATCTTCTAAATTAATTGAATTATAATATTATAAGTCATATATAATACTAGTGTTTAATTTCTCTAAAACCCTACTTCAAGTTTCCTTCAACAAATAACTATCTCACCAATAATTAATAAGTGTATTGACTAATTAATTCTAAATTTGTATGTTATATTTAGGGATATCAATTGGACCCATTCCCATTGGATATCGTCAAAATTTACCCATAGCGGATAGGATAAAAAATCGCAAAATTGGTACGGACAATTTACCCATAAGCGGGTATGGACGCGGGTACGGGTACCTTAGTACTTAGTCCGTCCCATAGCCAAACAAAATATATATATATATATATATATATATATATATATATATATATATATATATATATATATATATATATATATATATATATATATATATATATATATATATATATATATATATGTATTTATTTTTTATTTTTATAATTATTTATAAAAGTTAATTTATCAATTTTAGTAAATACATCACTGTTAAACTTGTTTGCATTTTTATATAAATGTTTGTTTATTTCTTAATTCAACAATAACATTATTGGATTTTTTTCGTGTTATTAAAAACATAAAATTTACATGATAAATAATAGTTGATCAATTATTTTTATTAGAAATGCGGGTAAACGGGTATGGATATGGGTACTTAGATATCCATAGGATATGAGTACGAGTATAAATATTGATGTCCACGCGGGTATGGGCTCGGGTACTGAGATCTTTATAATTTGCGGGTATGGGGACAATTATTATAGTATCCTGCACATACCCCCTATTGCCATCCCAAGTTATATTTGTAAGGTGTCAAACCAACATTGCCCATTATCTTATTAATATAATCATATTTTTTTAATTAAATGTAATAGTTCATTTTCACTCAAACATGATAAATGCATAAATATTATGAATCGTTAGTTGGTCCAGTGGTGATTGACGTTGGATTTGGTAGGGAAGATCACGATTCAAACCCCCTCAATTACGATCGGGAGGAGGCTCGAACCACTTGATGTCAGAACTGACCCCTAAATTAGATTAGACGATTTAGTGGATCGGATACTGGTGGTTAAAAAAATAAATGCATAAATATTATTTTAAAGTTGATGTATTTAGATTTTGGAGATGCATCTCCGACCATACCCAAACATACACGACATAGTCCAATTTTGAGTGACGTCTTAGGAGTGTGTCTTTTTTTTAATCCAGAGATGCATTTTCAGAATATGTTCGTAGATGCATTTTTGTAGCATACTAAAACAGAAACAGAAGCAGAAAATCAGAAAATTGTATTTTGACAAAATAAATTTATCATTCATAATATAAAATCAACATTACATAGGTGATGTTAATATAAAATCAAATATTACATTTCAATATCCAGGTGGACGCTTTAAATTCTTCATAATATCTTCGACCGATCTTGAAATCGTAGCTTCCAGCTCAACCGAAACTTTTGTTTCGAAATGGAAAAATGTATTTCACACATCCCTTACACATGTATTCGTCTTCGGCTCATAGTTGTTGAACTCAATCTTGCCTTCGTTGTTAATTGACGGTGACCGGTACTCGAGCTTCATAATTTTTTCAATTATCTTCGTAAGGTATGAGATCTTACACCTCATATTGCAGATTTGCAAAAGAGGTGTACTCATTGATCTTAAACTTTCGCTCGTGTGTCGCGCTGGAGAAGGAGACATTTTAGACATACCAAATGATGTTTATTTGTGACATTTGTGACATTTTATGTTTGTATGAAATAAAAAACATGAGCCTATTTATAGAAGTTGTAGAAAAATATGCATCTCAAAAGTTCTATCATGTATCCATGGAGATTTCGGAGATGCATCTTCGGTAGCACCCTATTATCTTATTCTAGAGATGTTTCTCTAGAACCTTCACTGAAAAATTGTATCTTGTAAGATCAATACACACTTTATCTATCATACGCACCTGCTATGAGATGACTTATTTCAGAGACACATTTATTTTTCCTTTGGGGTAAGTCCACTAATGCAAGGAACAAGAGACTTATAAATTGTACCAAAATTTCTTTCTTTACATAAAGTCGTGTGTATGATTCTTTATGGGTCTTCAAAAATATCTTTCTTTCGCATATCATTGTCACAAATACACATCTTATATTTGAATCATTATCGGACCTTTCGATTACCACAACAAATCCCAGTTTTATGAGCTTCGTACGAATTCATTGAAACATGTGATCACGAAAGAGTTTTTGAAAAGGGTTTGGAGTAGAAAACATGTATGGTTGTGTGATCAGGCAAATATTTTATCAACTTATTCCGGAGATGCATCTCTGGAATATTCATCAGATATATCAAATATCAATATATTTATTGAAAATACTCAGAGATCTATCTTCGAAATAAAATTTTGTTTTACTCAGGAATGACACACTCATTTAATGCATATATCTTAGAAATCTAAAAGATATTTTTGATTTTCTATAGGGTGTTTTTCCATTCCGTTAGTAGTAGGAGTAGTGTGTGGTCGTGAGTCTTTTGTTTTGCTAACACATAATAACTCTTAGCGTTTGCTTTCTACTTGTATTCTACAATGTTCTTACAACTTCAACTGCATCATCATCTTCTTCTTCCCACACCACTGCTTCATAGAAACACTCCATTCTCTCCTCAACACTCCTTTCTCTCTCCCAACCTCTTTCCCTTTTACTATTCTTCTTCTTCACCATCCTCATTCTCAATCACTCTCTCTACTTCACACACTTCTCCTTTCTGCCTTCGTCCATCATCAACTCTTGACTCCACCGTAACCACAGATGAGCCTCCGGTGAGGTTGGTCGCCGTCGTTGGCCATGGAGCTGTCAGCCCTCTCAACTCTTCTTCTTGGGAACAAGTCATGCTTCACACGGTTAAGTATTCTCAACTCTGAGATCCAAATGCTAATTTCAATTTATATGAAAACTTATCATTGCAAATTTCTTTCAACTGTTATTGAGAAGCTTAACAAAGTGATTAATTTTTCTATCTGTTACCAGGCAAAAAGATTGAAATGGGTTGATGAAGGATATGAACTTCTTGTATTTACCGACGAATCCATTCGATCAAATGATCGAATGGACACCAGGCTCGAGAGCGAATTACCGAAGGCGGATATAGTAGTGATTGTTGCTGTTACAAACAAAGAGTCGGTTAACTGGATTAAAATCAGAACCAAAACTATCGAAAATGTAATATGCTTCGACTCTTCACCGGATTTGAAGAACAAATTAGGAGGCTATGATATTCATAATGAAGTGAACGGAAGTATATTTGGAAAAATATTGGGGAGTTCCGAGTTAGATAAAAAGAAAGATTCATACCAAGTAGTACAAACTGTGTCCGAAGCATGGGATCGACGTAGTTCTGATGATATACGATTCTGTTTGCTATTGTTAATCAATGCTTATATAAGGCCGGTTCCAATATTGAAGAACTTAAGAGCAAAGGGTTTTTCAACCTTGAACTGTATGTTGAAGAACTGTGGCAAGCAAGTACTTAACTGCTTGTTGGATCCTAATTGTAGAAAAGCTCTTCAATGCTTGAATAAGTGTAGTCCCGTTGATCAAGTTTGCAACTACCGATGTATCGCTTCGTACGAAAGTGAAAATCTAGAAGCCTTTTCGCTTTGCGTGTTACAGAAAAACAACTGTCTTGAATTGGAAGCAGAAGTCCCTACTAAGCCATTCGTGCCTCCGATGGTTCAGTTTCGCGGGCAGGATTTTAGCCATGAAATCGCAGAAGATTTGTTTGTTGGTTGGTTAGGAAGTTTGCAATGGAGCTGGCGCGTTGTGGCGGGGCAGAATCCAGCGTATGATCAGTTCCCTTGCCAATATCAGCTATTCTATAGAGGAAAAGCCAAAGGGTCGTTCTGGTATGAACCAGTGTTTCAGGTAAAAACATTTGAAGGTGAAATGGTATGGAGGAGGAGGAAATATCGGGTTAAAAGAGGTAAGACACAAGGAACATTCTATTTCAGTGTATTGGATAACGGAGTTGTTTCGAATGAGTTTTGGACGGTTGTTGATGTAGCCGATGATCTTAGTTGGGGTTTGTTTCACTATCATGGTGCTGCTAGAGCTGCAGGGCAGTCTTACACTGGGGCAGTACTTGTTAGTCCTGATGGAGCATTTCCAGATGAAAGAGAGAGGAGAAGAATAGTTGCTGCATTAGATAAGTGTGAAATCAAAGAGTGGGAGCTTTTTTTTGTTGACAATTGTTCATGCATTGATCCTCCATTAGGAACTCCAGAGGGTTCAACTTTACATGCTGTGGTACAAATTGATGATCCAAAATGGATGATGTCTGAAACAGGTGTATGAGATTTATCAATTGGCTTTGCTTTTTTTTGAAATGTAAAAAGGTGTATGAGTAATAAAGATAACTTCCAAACACCCCGAGACAATTGCTATTTGAGTCGTAACCAATAACATGTTGCTGATATGACAAGGAATTTGGTTTTGCTTAAAAAAGTAATCACAGTTTTGAAATGAAAGAGCTCTTATCGGACATTAATATTAAACTTGGTTCAACGTAACATATTGTTTTTTGAAAATTATAAACTTCTTTAACACCGCACATAATATTAAACAATTTTTAAGTTCCCTTTACTGGTGTCTGCATTATCTTAAGTTCCCTTTACTGGTGTCTGCACATAATATTTTACAATTTAAACTCGATTTTAATATGACACCAATTTTTTGGTGTCTGCATTATCTTAAGTGTGCCACTTCTCTTCCAATCTTTTATAATAACTCTACAGATATGGTGAGTAATTGAGGATTAGAACTCTTCTCATAACCATAAAACATTGAATAAATCATTCACATCAAAATTGTTACCTAGAACATTTTCTTGAAAATAAGTGTACAAAATATTAATAACAGGGAATTGCCTCAAAATTAGCAGTTTCTTCAATTTAGACATACTTCACTATTACTTCTGTTCTGACTACTACTACCCACGACCAACAATGCCTGAACCCTTCATGGTTAGTTCTGCAACAGTTCTCTTAGTCAAGAAGACCTTTTCTTCTTTTCCTTTTTACTTGATGATTTATGGCTGTTGTTGTCTATACGCCTCTTTTTATCACTCTTATGACTTCCATTCTCCTTTTCAGATTTGATTATTTTCCTGTTGGATTTCACACTGATAAGACCACCTGTGGGTATTTTTCCACCAGTACTTTGCAAAACATTGTCAAAGGATTCTCCGTCTTCAATGGCATATCGCTGGAGCAACTCAGGAGTAAAGAGTGATTCTGATTTTGACTTCATATCGTCCTATCCAGTAATCCAGAAATAATATTAAAGATAAGAGCTACTAACAATTGGATGTGGAAACAAACAAGTGTGGGGATTATCATAGGATCTTCAACAACAACAACAAAAAAGTTGGAAGTACATACCTCAACTTGTTTAGCCCCGTCGTTGAGGTCTTCGTCCACAGAAACACTATGAGGTTCCATGACAATCTAAGAACAAAATAAAAAGAAAACCAAGAAAAAGAGACTCAAGATTAGTGAAAGATAAAAAGAGAAGCTGCAAAATTAGGTAGAAATTTGTATCACTACATACTGCAGAACATGCATGTGAGGATTTCATTAACCAAACTTTCTACGAAGTTCAGTCAAAATGTTGAACTAATATTAACTTACTTCCTTCAGTCGTGGCATGGTTGATTCAATCTCTTTGGATGCAAGGCCATATAGATGTTTGTAGAATTTCTTCATAACCTTAATAAATAGAGACAATATTTGTTGCCTTTCCAGCTTCATTTGTCCCTATTAAACGAAAGTGCACAAAATACAAAGTGATTCCATCTTTATTAAAATGCGCCAACAGGGAAGAAATCAAACAGGATAAATAGTAAATACTTCTACTTAATGGCAAAAAAAGGTAGTCTATTCAAACCTCTTACAATATTAAGCAAAGAATTTTATAGTGACTTGTTGATTTAATAGACAATTTGTATAATGAATTGCCCGACGTACAAAAGCAAATTTCAAAAGAGTGAGGATAAAATATTCTATAACATTAATCCAGTAACGGCTAGATTAACGGGAGACAGCATTTGGCTTCCCTTTGTTGCTGCTGCCTGTATAAAACATTAGATAGGTAGGTGCCGACTGCTAAATGATCACATGATTGTGTTATTTAAACAAAAAATGATGTAAATTTGCGAACAGACCTCAATGTGCGAAATGTTCTGATTCTGCAGACCTGTGCAGAGTAACACACAAGCTTGAGCATGTGATAATGTAACTGGAATCTTTTCTTGGAAGTACAGGTGCGACAGCGTAGGAACTAAATCTAAAATCTGTCAAATAAATAAAAATAAAAGTTAAGAAAATGCTTAAAAGCACACCATATCAATGGCCTGAACTTCAATACAAATTACATTGCAACTTCAGCTATATAAGCACATACACACACCAGAGTTATCAATCCCGGCCGCGGTCGCCGCTATCCCGGGCGGTCCGGCCAGGGCAGCCACTAGCCGCGCGCAAAGAGAGGGCGATTTCTCCAGGATCGCGGGTTGTGGGTTGAAAAAATTAAATAATAACAATAATAGAAATAATAATAATTTTTTATATGTATAATTTTTCATATTTTTATATATAAATATTATTCATATATATTTTTATATATAAATATTATTCATATATATTTTTATATATATAATTATTCATATAATTATCCCGCTATCCGCTATCCCATTTTTAGAGCTTACCGCTCCGCTCGGCTATCCGGAATTAATAACTCTGACACACACACACGCTCAAGCACACATGGTGCTTTATGTCCGATGCTACATAAGGCTGCCATCAACCACTTCTTAGGTCATTTAACTTAAGGCAGAACATCATATTTTATTAAGAGTGAGAACTGATAGGACTTTAGAGTGGAGAACCAGCTCATGTTTTTATGACAAAAAAAGTATCGGTTGGGTGATCATCAAGAAGTAAAGTTAAATAAGTATCCATCAAATGAGAACTTACCAGGTGAAAGTCAGCAAGATTGTCAACATAAGCCTCTAGTCGCTTCATATCATGTGGTGATAAATATTCTTTAACTGATCCCAATAATTTGTCGGCAGTTGTCTTTATAGGCTCTTGCTCCGTAAAGTTGATTTTTGGGTCTATGATGCTGGATACATTATCAAAATAAAAGGCACTAATGAGTAAATGAAGCATGTAGATCCTACAGAATTTCATATTTGAATTCTATTTAATGAATATTGGACTAAAGTATATGCAATAACTGTAAACTTTATGGAAGGGCAAAAGCATGAATTGTAACTTTCTTTTAATTTCTTAGACCAAACGAAATTTTCACTCCTAGAATAATAAATAAAATAAAATAAAATGGGCAGATGTAATGGTAAAGTATATGCAATAACTGTAGAACTTTATGGAAGGGTAAAAGCATGAATTGTAACTTTCTTTTAATTTCTTAGACCAAACGAAATTTTCACTCCTATAATAATAATAAAAAATAATAAAATGGGCAGATGTAATGGTAGTTGTGGGATAGTGGTATAGGGAAATACTTATCATGAGCCTGATTTGCTCCATTTATCTACCTTTCATTTATGAGAGAGATAGACGACAACCTTTACCTATTAAGTGGGATCAGCTACTTGGATCAAACAATATCATAATATTCTATCAAAAATCATACTTCTATCCAACTCATCAATCTTGAGATCTTTCTTTACAATTTCTCCTCTAATCTTCCTTATATTAAGTGGAGTCAACTACTTGGATCAAACAACATCATAATGTTCTATCAAAAAGCATACATCTATTCAACTCATTAATCTCGAGATCATATGATCTGCTCTCCTAACTACATAATTTAATGGTTTCTATAGTTTCTATAACTTAAACCACCTAAGCATAGTTTTCCATCATCTTTTCTACTATAGGTATCACCCCAACTCTATCTCTAATATTATTATTTATAATATTATTTCATCGTGTCTTACCACACATCCAACAAAGCAACCTCTAATATTATTATTTATATTATTTCATATACTCTTACTACACATCCAACACAACAACCTCAACTCTACTACACTAAGTTTATTTTCGTGTTGGTTCTTTACGCCTAAGATTATGTTTTGAACAACATTGTCGGTTGTTGTCCAATAAAAAATTTTGTTCAATTGAGTTGTACTTTCGTATCACCTAAAACACCTGGAGCTCTTCTTGAAATTGATAGTTTGTCTACTATTTCTTCATTGTTTTGTACTATAGACCCAAGATATTTAAATTGTGTAACTTGTGGTATGATATGATCTCCAACTTTCATCTCTAAGTTGGAACCGCTTCTCCTATAGCTAAACTTACATTCCATATAATATGTCTTACTTATGCTCACGCGGAAGTAGGGGTAAGAATAGGTTAGGCTGACCTACAGGGGTCTATAGCTTAACCTACTTAAGACCAGACCAGACCAGACTTTTTTAATATAAATGTTAGGCTTAAGCATTTTTTTAAGTCTATTTAATTAAATAGGTCATGCTTAGGCTATTAAAAAAGCCAATGAAATTTATAGGGCAGCCTATATTTTCATATATATATTAAAAATATTTAATATGTTGTTCTATATATGCATATATATTAGAAAAAATGATACATATGTTGACCTATATATACATATATATTAGAACAAAGGCTAAATAGGTCAACCTATATATGCCTATATAGGCCAGCCTATAAAGCTTCTTATGTAATATGGAATAATTGAAAACCTTAATGAGAAAAAAGCATGTAAATAGACTTTCAGGTCAGGCCAGGACAAAAAAAAGAGCCAATAATAGGCCATAGGTCAGGCTCAGGCCTTTTAAGTTTATCGTAGACCACGCTCAGGCCTTATAAAGCCTAGCCTAGCCTATTCTCATCCCTACACATAAGTCATATGCTTCTAAGACTCTCCTCCAAGTCTCTAACCTCCAATTTAAATCATCCATCAACTCTCCAATTCAAACTATATCATCCATAAAAAAAATGCATTTGAGTGTTAGCTCTTAAATGTCTTCTGTAAGCAAAAAGATAAGGATTTACATTTGAATCTTGGCATAATCCTATTATGGAAAACCATTGTCTCTTCACCCTATGTCCTCACATTAATCAAAACCCCTTCATACATATCTTGGATAGCTAGAATATAGGTGAATGAGTCTATTTAGTATCCTTCTTTTAAGAAATGTGATAGGACTTAACTCAACCCTACAAAACCGGCTTGTAGGGTGAGGATTGTCCCCACTTATAAACACATGTTCAGGCCATATATTATCCAATGTGGGACTCTTAACACACACACCCACGTCCAGGACTAGACTGCTGGAGCGTGGAAATAAATGGTGGGTGACACGATAGCTGAAATCATAGTAGGCGGTCCACCGAATCTTAAACGACTCTTGATACCATATTGAATTAGGAGAGACTAAGAGACATTTAGGATAAACCTTGTTTTGAAAAGCTTGCTATGATCTACTCTATATTTAAAGCCAATTTAGCTATGTGATCCCTTAACTTCTTATTGTTCCCGCCTTTATAAATTATCATCTTAATGATTCTATCTTCAATATTCTCTATAAACCATCATCTCAATGATTCTATCTCCAATATTCTTATGTACATCCTTTCCAAAACTAATGTCATTTCTATACCACCAAATTTCGTAAATGCATTCCGTGGCTTCCAACTTTAGAAGTATGGCTCAATTCCCCTTACCTTTGCTATGCTTGATAATCCAATCAATCTCTTGACTCCACGGGCCAGGGTGGTGAGGAACCTGGATCCAATCAATTGTGTTTTTCTCTCATAAATTGGCAGTAAATATAGAGTAGATAAATAGAACAAACGCTGACTCTCACTTACTCTCGCCATATATTTGTAACACATTATTCAAAATATTGAAAATAAAGAAAAGAACTTCAGTTACTTATTTCAATTTCTTGCATGAAAAAATTTTATTAATAATATATTACTTTGTAAGATATTGAAAAGGAAATTGTTCTTAAGCCAAAATCACGTGTGGGGTCCATGTATGCCCACTCACTCAACTTTCCCTCTAATGGGAGTTTTTCGCGAAGTTGCTTAATTCCCCTCCCCAAAGTCCTCTCTCTTCAACGCCTCATATCTTTTTGCCACTTATATCCTATCATTCGCGCACACAAAAACATTTAAATACTATGGAAGTCTCTTTCAAGGTTTTGCTTAAATATGCAACTCTAACTAAATATATGAAACACAAATCACATGTGGCATACCAAAATAATATTATATTTTATTATTAATGGTATGTTTGGATTGGTGGGATGTGATGGAATGGAATGGAGTGGTAACTAATGTGATTTCATTGTTTGGATTTACAAATAATTGATGGAATGGAATGGAACATGATGGAATCCGTTCCATCTTATTCCATCCAAATCCTCATTTTTTGTTCCATCCAATTTGGGATGTATGTGATGGAATGTGATATTTTTAATAAGACATCCAAACAATGGAGTGGAATCTATATTCCATTCCGCTTCGCTCCATTCCGCTTCGCTATGTCCCACTACTCTCATTTGAGATGCACTCTGCAAATGAATATTCTAACGTACTTTTCTTTTAGGAGCATATTTTATCCACAGCTAATGTACTTTTCTCATCTAACGATACTTCATATATTTGAAAAGATAAATTGAGGTGGAAAATCTTACTCGTCAACATGATCTAATTGTTAATAACTGCAGCCCCCTAGATTTCAAGAAATTTCATAATATCCATTTCAAAAATTCCAAATACTAACCTCATAGCAAGCTTGTATTCCATGTCACGGAAAGTGGAAGCCAGAAGTTTTGCAAATCTTTGCCTAAAATCTACAGAAGATAGCAAACTAAATAATCAGAATTTAAGATGAATCGCGAATATGGAACATAGAGATCATAATGGCAGAGAAGGATACCTACCCTGGTAAAATGGACCATAAAAGCCCCACTGATTTGAATCATCAACTTCAACTTCATCATTATTCAAAGATTTCAGAACCATGCATGAATGCTCACCGGTCACATTATTCTATCAGGTAAAGAAAACAATGTCAACTAATTATTGATCAGAAAAACACATTGCCAAGTCTATTGGTTAAGAAGAAGAAAAAAAGGAAAAAAAACAAAGCTTAACTGGAATCTGGCCAATGTAGAAAGGCGCAAATCTATGCTTCTTCCAAAAGCGGAAAAGTTCCAAGGTTAGGCCAAAGGAGACACCAATATAATGGAGCTTCTCCGGGCGCCTTTCACGTAGATGTACTAGCAAATGAGGAAGATCTGTTCTGGGTTTTACAGTTTCTTCAAGTAGTGAAACCTGAATTCATAATTGTGTCATAAGAAAAGGTAAGTGTTGGAAAGATAATTATAAAGTGATATACATAAAACCGCAAAAAATTACAAATCAAACATAGCCTATCAATTTTGTTCGAATTGCAGCCTTCAGTCATGATTAAATTCAGATATTGAAATTGAATTAGCATACATACATAGGCCTCTAATAAGAGTAATGATTTCCTCTATTTATGAAATATGATCGAAGCAAGTAGAAGAAACAAACAGTGAATACTATAACAATCTTAAATATTAATAGAATATACTTCCTCTGGCCAACAATAACTGTAACATTTCCTTGTTTCACACATATTTAAGAGTTGTTTCAAATTCAGGAAAAATAGCAACAGTTTTACCAAATTAACCTTCTTAACCAACTGTGTATTCCCATTATCATAAATGTGAAGTGAAGAATAATAATTTGGTAATGATGCATATACTATTAGTGAGAGGATACATTTGAAAAAAATCAATTACAATGAAATGGAAATTAAAAATGTCTATTTTTGGGACACCACCTAGCCCCCACAAAACCTCCAAGGCATTCATCAGTGTGCCCTCCTTTCCCACCACCAGCAACCACCATTGTTCTTGCGGCACTAGAAAGGACAACTCCGGTGTACATGTCATCATGACTGTTTGTCCAAAAACATTGAAAACACTACATGCCTCTGCATCTCCAAGCCACTTATGCCAAGCAGTGATAATACCTTGTGTTTCAGGACTGTTTTGTCTTACCAACTGTGTCATACCTTTCCTGCAACTACTCTAATGGACAACATGTCCACCTACCTATCACAGACTATAAGACAAGACAAGCAGCAAACAACCAAACCATAACTTTGACAACTCAGAACTGCCATCTGTGAGCAGCATAATACCAATGAGCTTCATTGCCATACAACAAAAGAAGAAATTATATGACATCTAGCTGAATAAGTTTCTGATTCTACTCCGGACATACATTGCAACACACTCAACACAGCTCAGATGCTTTTGCTTCATGTCCACGTCAAGCATAATGTGTTGAATATTGTTATCCATGATATAGTTTTGAACCAGATCAGGACTAGTAACTATTGATAATGTTTCTTCTTGTGCACAAGTTGCATATGCTCTAACAAAGGCTCTATCTAAGCTCAGGTTATGTTCTCTAAGACAAACTCAAGATGATCAACAAAGTTTGCCCACCCTGAATTTGAAAAGAGAATGATAAAAACTGTCTATTTTCAGATACTGTGGTAGCTGTTGCTTTGTCTCTGTTATTTAACTATAATTAGAAATATACATTTCTGTGACTCCTCAGTTTCTCATCCTTGCAATTTGCAATCTTCTTTTTCTTTTATTTACTCTCTTTGATAAATAATAAAAAAGAAAAAAATTAGGGATGGAAAAAGAACAGAGCAAAAGTTATCCTATTTACTGAAACAGGAAAGAGGACGCACAATAAATCAACGCGAAAGAAAGTCCTGCTGCATCACCTACAAAGAAGCTCCTCTAAAAAACCCGTTAGTTGAACACCACAACCCAAGACAAAATTTTCCATTCAAGGGGGCTGCAGCATACATCCTAAAAAAAGCTCTTCCATTTGTCTCTAACTATAGACAATGACCAACTGCTATAAAGCATTGCCATTACACAACATTATCTCAAAATTATGAAGTTCTTTCTTTACCAAGAGAATCTTGGTCTTAACAGTGCCGAGATGCTAATCAACTAGACTACTCCTAAATAACTGACGTACGTTATCACAACTTGCAGAGGCAGAACAATATAAGCCAATAAAAAAGGATTTTAGAAGTATTATACCTTCTCGGCAGCTTCTGTAATCCTAGCTCGTGGAATGTGAACTTTATCATCAACATCATTCTCAGATATAGGTGTAAGTTGTCCTTCATAATAACTGCAGATGGTATGTAGAAATTGATCAATAATGTGCTGCTTAAAACGTTAACATATTTAAAGACTAAAAGCAGACCAAATTGAAGCATCTTCTATGTAAACAAAATAAGGAAATGAGGGATCCATACAGTCATACACAAGATAAACCATGGTAGTTAAAATCGCCCCGCAGGCATGTAAAATCGCATGATTCTGCGATATCATTCAACCACGGGCAATTGTGCACGTTACTGATTTTGTTCGCGTCCCTTAGTTCTGGGTTTGCGGGTTAAGTATGAGATTGAGAGCATGTCACCCGAATCCTTAAATACGAAGACTAATAATGTTCATAAACCTTTTAAAAGCTCCTTTTATTTGTGCTGTTACCTGCAACAGTTAGCTTCTCACCCACTAAGTCTATTAGTTTGTGGAAATCATCCTATTACACACATATTCATTGCACTCCCTCTCTCATACAAGAGAACAACCCACTTGTATTTATAAGCTGTGAAGCAGCACATCCTTTGAGCATTTCCCTATGTTCTCTACATTACTATGTTGCTACAGGTTTATATCCGTGGCTTCTGTTATGTTGTTGGTGTTGCCTCCCATGTCTGCAAGTGCACCATAAGAGAAGGTATTGCCAAAAAAATGTTGCTGGTAATAGAAGTGATACAGCCGGGAAGTATGGTATTCCTCTTGATGGAAATCCTATGAAAAATACTGTGCAAGTATTGTCAAAAAAGAGAAACCGGGGGTGTTTATTGAATGAAGCATCGCTAATCTGGAACTCAAAGATATGGGAGCAGGTAGGGCTGTACCAGAGGAAGTCAAGAAGGAAATGCTGAAAATTGTTGCTTATTTTCAAAATAAAATTTGATCAAGAAAACAAAAGCTCAAGTGGAGAAGGAGTTTATAGAGGTTGGTGAAAAAAGAATGAGCTAGGCACATGATAATACTTCTGGAAAGCACGAAGCTTGGATAAGAATGTTCACTTCCAAGGAATGGAAGTCCAAAGGTGTGCAAAGTCAAAAGATGGGAAAGTTCTTGAAGATGCGGCTTCACATAACAAGTTTTGGAAGGTTTCCAATAAATTTACCATTTGTGTATTGTGCTTGATAAACAATTCCTATTTCATACGGGAGTGAACATAATTGGAGTGCTTTCAAGATGAAAAAATAAAAAAAATAAAAAATTGAATTAAATTGTAAAATACTTTCATTTTGTTTATCTTGATTTGTATTCGATTATTGTTCAAGGTTCATACAAAAAGAAGAAATTGTTTATGCAAAAAAAAAAAAAACAATGAATGGTTACATTTGTCATGGCTAATTCAAGATGGGCTAAAAAAAGAAAGTCATAATAAGAACACAAGATGGAGTTTGTTGACATTGGATTTGATGATGATTGATTGGGTTACGGATGAAGATGGAGACAAAGATGGAGAGGACGAGGATGTTGTTCTCATCCATAATTTGGACGATGAACATGTGGAGCTAGAGATAAAGATGGAGGCAAAGATGGATATGAAAATAAAGATGGTGATGGTGATGATGGAAATGAAAATCCCTAGTGATTATGACATCATCTAACATGAATTGTTTGAAATTTGAGTAACTTGAAATTATGTTTAAAATTGTACGGATTTTCTTATTTTGAGTTTTTAAAGTTGTTTTTGGCATTTAAGATTATATGTTATGAATCTTATGATTCTAAATTTGAGTTTCTTGAAGAATTTATGGCATGATTTGGAGAGAAAAAGAATAACTTAATTATGTTGGGTAGTATCTTGACTCTGACTACCTTGAGCTAAACCATATATTTTTATGATGCATGCCGAGCATCAGGCTCCCACTATTTTGAGGTCAAAGAACATTAGATGTGCACAGCCATACTCCATAAAGATGCTCGTATTTATATGACTATAACTGTAACCATGACGTCCCAAGGCTACTTACTTGATCTTGAAAATGGAGTATACAATTAAGTGTGATCATTCTAGTTAAACTCTTTGAGTTATTTATTTAACCAATGTGGGACTTGAGTTTTTCCCAATACACCCCTCACGCTCTACACTATTGGGCTTGATGTGTGGGTATAAACGGTGGGTGACCCAAATTATCGATAAATAGGACTTAGTTTTTCCAATACACCCCCTTGCGCCTAGCACATTTTGGGTTTGGTGCGCATATATAAATGGTGGGTGGCCCGAATCGATAGGCTCTTAATACCATGATAGAATTAGAGTTTGGCCTAACTCAACCCTACAAAACGGGTTAGTAAGGTGAGGAGTGTCATTCTATTTAAACTCTTTGTGAGTTATTTATTTAGCCAATGTGGGACTTGAGTTTTTCCCAATACACCTCTCACGCCCAGCACTATTGGGCTTGGTGCGTGGATATAAACGATGGGTGGCCCGAATTATCGATATATGGAACTTAGTTTTTCCAATAAACTAATACTCCAACATTTTATAATTAAAAGCCTAACTAAAAAATAACTCAGCTTCTTCATTAGACCACTAATTGATTGCAGAAAAATGTCAGATGAATTGTTGACAAACAATGAAACCAAGCATAATCCAAACAAAACAAAAAAAGGCAACAACCAAAATATTCTATCATTAATCATATCTCAGACCAAACTATTGACTTAAGTTCAATGGTTTTTCTTGGTCCTCTCTGCTGCTAAAGATCAGTATTGTCAATCACAGATAACGGAAATTAGTGCTTTGCTCAAATAATCCCACGTCGCAATGTTGGGGCTTTATTCAAATTCCTTTGCGATATAGCCTTTATATAACAATATTGTTAGCGATTTGACCATGGTTGTCAAGATCTCGATCTAGATCTATAAATTTTAAGATTTTACGATCTCAATCACTCCAACGATCCTGATCTTAAGTAAAATTGTGTACGTGAGTTGTAGGGTTTGTCAGACTTATGGAAAACTAAGTAATGGGTCAAATATGTCCTTATTGTCTAACAAATGTATACTGCGGGAAATGGTAATAAAGTATAAAAACACAATCATAAATGTCTAAAGAATATGAAAGAGTCATTCCCCCAAACACACTTGCCTACCAAAATATTGTGTATGTGAGTTGTAGGGTTTGTCAACTTATGGAAAACTAAGTAATGGGTCAAATATGTCCTTATTGTCTAACAAATGTATACTGCGGAAAATGGTAATAAAGTATAAAAACACAATCATAAATGTCTAAAGAATATGAAAGAGAGTCATTCCCCCAAACACACTTGCCTACCAAAATATTATGTAAGAGCAATTCAAATATATATTGTTATGTTTTTGTTTTAGTAAAATCTTGAAATTTTTGTTACGATCTTATGTTTTGCGATCTTTCTACCCCTTCTCAATCTTAAAAAATAATTGGGTAGGATCTTCTGATCTTAATTACGAATCGTATGTTTTACAATCTTGCTACCCTCTCCCAATCCTATGTGAGATCTTGATCTTGACAACATTGGATTTCACTACTCCCCCTCTAATCTAACTTCTTACTGTGAAATTTATAGGTGTTCTCCACATGTCAAAACCACCTATGTCAAGATCCAACCATATTTTTCAAAATAGTTGATACCCGAACTCTCTCAAATGGGATTATTCATAATTCAACTTCTTTAGCATTTCCACACATCCTCCGTGACATTCTCAACTCATTTAAACTAAGTAAATTCTCGTGTTGACATTTTATCACCCACCACTCTATCTCCTTCAACATTGCATGTTGTTTACTCACTGTAACATAAAATTTTATGTTAAGCTTGGGCAGTATCTTTTTATGATTTTATCTCTTGAATCCCATGGTTTATATCTCTCCATTTCTCTGTCATTTCGTAGACTGGGCCCGAGATATTTAAATTGAAACTTGAGGTATGAAAAATTTTCCAACTTTAACCTTGAAGCTAGGGATACTTCACCATTTGTTAAACCAATAATCCGTATAGTTAGTCTTACTTCTACTCTAATAGAAATAATATGCTTCTAAGGCTTGTCTCTAGGCCTACATTGCATGTTGTTTACTCACTGTAACATAAAATTTTATGTTAAGCTTGGGCAGTATCTTTTTATGATTTTATCTCTTGAATCCCATGGTTTATATCTCTCCATTTCTCTGTCATTTCGTAGACTGGGCCCGAGATATTTAAATTGAAACTTGAGGTATGAAATTGTTTCCAACTTTAACCTTGAAGCTAGGGATACTTTGCCATTTGTTAAACCAATAATCCGTATAGTTAGTCTTACTTCTACTCTAATAGAAATAATATGCTTCTAAGGCATGTCTCTAGGCCTCTAACATCTTATTTATTTTCTCTTTTGATTCTCTGCGTAGGATTATAATTTATATCATTTGTAAAAGGCATGCATTTCCATGTTGGCTCTTGAATTTGCTGCATAAGTTATTTGAAAATCCTGTGCCACAACATTCTCACACTAGTTGTGATCCCCACATATATTTCTTTCATTTCAAAAACCTTTCTAGGCACATATATGTTGAAGTTAGGGCAAGTTGTGAAACATCCTCCAACTCCATCTTCAAATAATTTTGTCTTTGGTTCTAATATTGAAGAACCTTTATCATAAGGAGATGAATTTAATCAAGTTGAAAATGAAGACATTGATGATGATGATGTTGTTAAAAGATTGAACTTCCAATTAAGTTGAAGAGGAAAATGAAAACATCTGCTTTTTTGAACTTGAGAAACTTAAGAAACTCTTGTTTTTGGGATAGTCTTGTGGGCGTTACTTTTTATGATTCGGAGGATAATTTATGTAGTTTGATACAATTTTATGAATAGTAACACTTTACTTTATTATGGTGATTTAGTATATTTTTGCTTTATAATTAAGATAATATTTTAAATTCATGATTCATTTACAATATTATATAAGTATATATATTTGTCTAGTATATAAATTTAATATTATTTTAATGAGGTAAATTCTCCGATTTTACATTTTGATTTTACCTAAAGTGAGTCAAGGTGAAAAACTCAATTATGACAACCTTGCTTTTAGGCATAAAACCAAATAGATGAACAATTTTGGTTTATTTTCTTAGCCTCCACTCAACATACTTTCCATTAACATAACTTATTATATGGCTAGTAAAGTTTGATACCTTTATAATTGCACAGTTTTATATTATTTCACTTGTTCTTATTAATCAGATTTGAAGTGTAACTCTCCATTCGTCCATTATATTCTTTGACATCGTAATCTTATTAAAAAATTGAGCCAACTAATATTGACCCCAAAACAAATCAATATTAAATTAAAAATTTAGAGAACACTCAATGCTCTTGCAACATCTTGAGTAACACACAAGCTAAAAATGAGCATCACTAAGTTAGAAGGAAAGGAAACCAGGCATGCACTCACCGTGTTAATAGCTCAACTGCTTGAGAACCATAACCAAGCTGAAATTGAAAAGAAAAAAAGTTAATAATAAGGTAGGGGATAAAAAGGTGAGGTGCAACCTTGGAAGAATTGGGTTAAGCAAAATCCTATGGCGAATATAGAAGTTACCCTCATTGCATTAGGGTGTGTAGCAATGCGTACAATGCGAGCGCCAGAGAGTGAAGGAAAAGTTGTATCTCGGAATTGCTCACAGAATTTCCATGGTATTTGATCTCCAAAAGGTTGATGACCATGGCTCAAACTTTGAATGGCTGACTGACGAGATATCTGCCCCTCAAGGCTAACCTGTGAATAAAGTTATGGACCGTAGGAAGTCACAACAAAAAGACAAGCATGATAAACAGAAAGTAGTGTTGCTGTAATCAATGATAACAAAAAATAGCATTTTCTTAAACCAAACAAAACCCTTGGGTTCAATCTAGAGAGATTAAAGGAACCCAATGTCGTGAGGGTTATTTATGCCTAATGTGGAAAGCAAACCTGGATGACACACAAAATATCAGGAAGTTGATTCTTTGATTCATCCACAGGCCCTGTCATACAAATACTCTTCTGTTTAAGTCAAGTCTGGTCAATTTAAACATATGAACAAAAAAAAACAATAAATAACTAGAAAGAAAATCAAACATACCAAGTAGCACAAACAAGTGATGTGCTGGAGCATCTGCCATCAATTGTAGATCATTTGGAGAATTCTTGTAATGTGATGCAACATATAAGGCCATCATTCGCTGCAAGAATACAAATATTTTATCATGGAATTTGAACACGTGAAACTATAAATCACAACCAACCCACAACATTCAATGAATCTGGTTTTACCTGCAAAAATAATTCACTATCCTTGTGATAGGAAAAAAGAGTATCCCGATTAACATAGTATAGATCACACTCATTGGCTGGAGGTAACCTGATTTCAGACCAAAATAACCGTAAATGGGGATTGAAAAAATGGACTCATATTCCAAATATGAAATGAGCTTTTGTAGAACCTGCTAATACTGGGAATGGCGCTTGAAACATCTAAGCAAAGTAATGTGTTAAGCCAGCTTTCAATGGGATCTCCAGAAGCATATCTGATGGATTCACTCAGTTCTATTTTCTTGAACAGGCGACCTGAAAGTTTATAAAAAAGCTACTAATAATATATGCATATACCTTTGTTAAAGATGGTTGGGAATTCGGTATAACACCTTAAATTAGTTTAGAGTATTATAAGATTTTAATCATCTCATTCAGATACGATTTACTTTCTATTTTATTTTCTATCCTTTGCATTTGTATCTATGTTTCCTAGCTAGTAAATTGGTTATCATTTTTCTAACAGTCTCTGCTTATATATTTCAGTGTATAACCTCAAATGAACAAGAAATAAAACTAACACTTATTATAAAAAAAAAAACTTTAAACAAAACTTATTACAATCATATAATGGGTCATTGAAAACTAAAGAAATTAATTTATAATTTACTTGGAATGTTTTAAAATTTTAAACAGTGTATAGCAAACAAACACCATTTATTTAAAGTGAGTTCTTAAGAACAGAAGCACCGTACCAGTGCCCTCTGTGCTCTTAGCAGACACATGGCTTTGCTCTTGCAGTTGCTGTACAAGTTTTAGTGACAAAGAGCGTCCAGTTCCTTCATAACTTCACATGAGCAAAAGGAACACAGTTTTTTTAGTAAATCAAATTTTCATCATTCGTAAGGGCTAATAATTCAAGAGGATAGATATCTCATCACTAGAAAAAATTATTATGATATATGGAGGTTTTCCCAAAAACAAAACTTAGCCATACCCATTAACAGTAGAAGACAGGAAGACCATGTATGGGCCAAGTAAAGACTTCACCATTGGCAGCGGAATAGCAGCTGCTTCATCAACAACCAATAATTCAACTTGTGAAAGCTTTTCATGTTCGTGTGGCAGTATATACTGAAAGAAATTAGGATGAAAAGCAAGGCCAGAATTACATTTTTTCATTACTTGTAACATCACAGCAGTAAGTTTCATTAACATCACAAGACACTTATTGAATTATATTCATCAATGAAGAAATATCACTGATGAACTTACCTGAATAGTCTGCCTGTGGTGCTTGTAAATGTTGACTCTTGTAGTGACAATCTTGTGCTCAGAAATCTGACTTTTTACCAAATCAAAATGTTCGTGCTCCTATTCACATTGGAAATGCAGCTTTCTTAGACACTCTTTTCTCAATAAATTAGGTAAAAAGGAGACTGTAAAAGACCCAAAACCAATAACCCTATGTCTAGAATCTTTCCACTCAGTTTCCTAACATGCGACAATGAATTATTGAATGAGGTAAGCTTACTATATACTTAGTGTTGACAATATTTAAATTTAAAGGTCAGAGCTACAACGCTGTCTAAAAGATATGATTACCCCGTTGCATAAATTGTGTTAATAACTTTCACCACAACTTACAGGGCCTTTGAAACTTGAATTGATTAAACATTCCTATGATTTTAATGGCTTCCGTTACTGGTCAGACACATGTGTATGGGGATTCGGTTTGCAAACTTGCTCTTTTCTTCTCTTTGATGACTCATTCTTAAGGGAAGATATCTTGATCACAAGGGGAGTATAACAATGTGTTATCTATTTCAAACTTGGTCAAGAAAACCATTACAACTGAGAATTTGTGCTTAATCCACAGGTTCATAAATCAAATTTTCATCATTTGTAAAAAAAACGAAATCAAATAAACTGAGTTGTAAGCTTAGGCACAATAAAACAGTCCAAATTTGCACCATATTATGATTTAAATGGGAATGAACCATTTCGCAATCAAATACAGATGTCAGTGGTTACTTACAACTCCCGTCCATTGCCAAAGTTATGTTGCTCAATTGACATCCTTAGATCTATTGCAAGTTTGCAACTAAATACATCTTAATTAGGGATCAATGATAATAGCTGTCAACAAGTGAAAGAACATGTACCTTGTAGTCAAGTACACCCAAACCTTTGCATATGAACTCGAACAAGGTTCTCAGATTCTCAGGGCTGGGTGCAGTAACAAAGATATTTGAGTACCTACACCAGATAATTTTCAAATGAGGCCCTAAACAATTTTGGTGTATCCGCCATGCATGAAGATATTTATGTCTGAAAAACCTAGTACCCCACGGCAATAGCTCCAGCAATTGATAAACCAAGAGCAGCTGATTTCCCACGGCCACGTGCAGCAAATGTAGCAACGGTACCACAGAGCTTCTTGTCCAAAATTGCATCCAGGAATGTTATGACAGCTTTTCCCTATAAACAGAAAACATATATATTCAAACATGCACCACTTCAAAACACCAATTTGACTGGCCATAGTAGACAGTTAAAAGTTGAAAGGTACATAGTCGTACCTGGTCCAACGTGCAACACTTCCGGATCAGTGGTCCAACAGGAAAATCTTCATTTAGCTCTTCTTTAAGTTTCTTCAATCCCTGATCAGTTTCTGAGAGTCCCTCTGAGTCCTACAGCATCAATTCAGTAACAAACTTACATTCCATCCGAATTCAACAAACAAGCATCCAGCTTGGCTGCCAAGATTGGGAATGGAGAGGGAAAAAACTCGTACAATATTAAATAACAGTTTTTTGGCAATCCGATTTATATAAAAAATAGCAAAGCCATGCCCTACAGTTAGCCGTAGGTTAGGTTAGTGAGTATGTGACACGAGCCATTATTAATATTCTAAGAACAACAAATACCTCAATTTAAAAAAATAAATAAATGAGTGTTATATACAAATTTGCAACACAGGAAAACAGAAGATGATACTTTCAAAATTCAGTCTAATAATAATAGTTGTCAATACTCCCTCTGCCCAAAACAAGTGATCTATTTGACCATTTCACACAAATTAAGAAAAGTGTAAAAGTGAACAAGAGAATAATATTTCTACTCAATTATCTTTTATTTCTACTCAATTATCTTCTATTTCTACTCAATTATCTTTTATCGTGTATTACCATTACCATAATGCATAGTAGACTATATTGCCTTGAGAGTGGTGAAAGTAGTATCAATTAGAGGGTAAACTTGGAAAATAAGTAATTAATATTGCCTTGAAAATCAAAAGGTCATTCATCGTCTCTCTCATTGTGGGACTGAGGGAGCAATAACAAAGTGTCTAACACTAACAATGAGGAATTTCACACCACAATGAAAGACAACAGAAAAATTGGACACTGTTTAGAATAATTGAGAATATATGTTTTGGGCCTAGATGTGCTTTAGCCTAGACCTATAGATCATCCCATGGTAGGACTACTCCATTCTATCTTCCTCTTTCTACTTTCTCAAGCTGGCATCTTAACAAATATAAAATTTGCAGTTATCAAACACAATCAGACTATCTTTAAGATTCCAGAACAAGTATCATACATTAAAAGCTTGACAAGTAAGAACACCCTCTAGTACCAGACAGGAAAGAAAAGGACCTATTTTTACTGTGACATCAACCAAGATATATTATATTTAAAGCCACAAGTAATAACGGGGAAAATGTGACCCAAAAAAACACAGCATTTTCGTTTCACTTTAAAAGTAGGTTTTCTATCCCCCGCCATATCATGAAAGAGTAAATAACAAATATGGCTTCAAGATATATGTTTTGGGCCTAGATGTGCTTTAGCCTAGACCTATAGATCATCCCATGGTAGGACTACTCCATTCTATCTTCCTCTTTCTACTTTCTCAAGCTGGCATCTTAACAAATATAAAATTTGCAGTTATCAAACACAATCAGACTATCTTTAAGATTCCAGAACAAGTATCATACATTAAAAGCTTGACAAGTAAGAACACCCTCTAGTACCAGACAGGAAAGAAAAGGACCTATTTTTACTGTGACATCAACCAAGATATATTATATTTAAAGCCACAAGTAATAACGGGGAAAATGTGACCCAAAAAAACACAGCATTTTCGTTTCACTTTAAAAGTAGGTTTTCTATCCCCCGCCATATCATGAAAGAGTAAATAACAAATATGGCTTCAAGATACATGCAGTAAAGCCCAGCATCAAATGTAACCAGAAAGAAAGGGTAAAATAGAAAGGGAAGCAAGAAATAGTTAAAGGTGTAACAAGAATACCTCTTTAACAGGGACTGAGGTAATAGACCTTATGTGCGACGAAATTGGTAACACATTCAGCTCGTCGTCCATTACCACACATGCCTTACAGGAGGCAAGTGATAGTAAGAAACGTTCATTAAAACGCCCAGTAGCCTCGGAATGGGATTCAGTTCGATATCTGTCATGGACATCCTGCAATAAGTGAACCATATGTAAGTTGAAAGGAATGAGACTTTCAAGAAAAGAGTAGGATGGTAGGCAATGGCCTTATAAGCTACTTAACCATATAAACATGAATTTATGGCACTAAGGGAATGTGAACGGTGCATTCATTTCTGTCGGGCGCCAAATTATTTAAAGGCGGCATGTCTACTATACAATACAGCTATTTTACAGAATCCTTGACCAAACAGTGTTATTAATAGCGGATTGCAGAAAATAGCAGATTGCCAGAAAACTGATAGGAAAAATAGCGGGTAAATAGCGGAAGCCGCAAAACAGTTGAAATATAAATAATTGTACTCCCTCCATTCCTATTTATAAGCAAATTTTAACTTATAAAGTTCATTGAATAATTGATGTATCTAACTTATATGTAGTCCAAATACGTCATTTATTCAATGAACCTAAAAGGTCAAAATTTGCTTATAAATAGGAATGGAGGGAGTATATAAAATAAAGCTTGTTGCAGCACAAATAAAAGTTGCATGAACACAAATTAAACAAAAAATAAAATCTGACATAAAACGTAAAATCTCTATTTCAAACAACTAATAAAGCATGATGCACAGTTGCATACATTGCATGTAAGGGATGAAGGAACATAGTGGATAATAGAGCTGTTACTTGATGATGGAGGCAGGGTGCAGTGATGTTTTTGATGTTTTAGGTTTTATATACAATACCAACAACTAACCGACTCCCCACTTCAGGTTTTGTGCTTCTTTAATGTAGTGAAAACAATTGGTCACCACTTTAGTTTAGTAGTTTTTTGTTTAAAAAAGTCTAGCCACCACTAAAACACACAATTCCGCTATTGATTGTGTACAGCTATAACCGATATATCAAAATGCACGGATATATATGCAAATAGCAAAGTTGACATATCGTATCGGATATTCAAATTCCGTTACATAATAGCGGTATAGCAGCGCTATACCGATTTTTTAAACAACAAATTTCAAATATATGTGTGATTATGTCTAAAAAAAGTTTTAGGTTTGAAGGTAAATAGTGGATAATAGAGCTGTTACTTGATGATGGAGGCAGGGTGCAGTGATGTTTTTGATGTTTTAGGTTTTATATACAATACCAACAACTAACCGACTCCCCACTTCAGGTTTTGTGCTTCTTTAATGTTAATGTTGTGAAAACAATTGGTCAGCACTTTAGGTTTAGTAGTTTTTTGTTTAAGAAAGTCTAGCCACCACTAAAACACACAATTGCGCTATTGATTGTGTACAGCTATAACCCATATATCAAAATGCACGGATATATATAGCAAATAGCAAAGTTGACATATTGTATCGGATATTCAAATTCCGATACATAATAGCGGTATAGCAGTGCTATACCGATTTTTAAAAAAACAAATTTCAAATATATGTGTGATTATGTTTAAAAAAAGTTTTAGGTTTGACAATTAACTCGACTAAAATGTGAACTTGTTTTAGTTGAGGCATAAACCAATAGTTGGAAGGAGCTCTTGGTTGCAGTTGCAGAAAAGTTAATTTGCATATGAATAATTTTATATATGTCTTTCATGTGCACTACAAATCTGTTTCTGCATGTAAATGAGTGATTTCAAAGGTTTTAAGAAATAAAAAAAAGAGGGGAGGAGTATAGAGAGAAATACACAAAGGTAGTGTACAACATGTGTTGCCGTTATTCTGCGCTTGCATGGATGTTAGAGTCAAAGTAAAAACTCCCATGGATTATGTTTTCATTGTTTGCAAGAATAAGTGACCTTTATAGAGCTCACTGGATAAGGTACATCCTGATTAGAGGATTTTTTTATAGATGCCAGTAACATACACATAGTAGATGTGCCTTTCTTGTTCTACATTTTGCATTTATCAGATTCTCTTAAGAGATGTCTTATCCTCTTTTTTTGTGCTTTCATTTGATTGCCCAATAATTGTTTACATTTTATTTGTCCTTTTTTAGTTTTAGGTGGTTGAAACTACTTAAGATGCCAAGTTATTGTTGCATATAAAAAATTTATTAGACAGGAAAGAAACACCTCTGAGAAGGACAAGAAATCCTAAGTATAACATCTAAAACAAGAAAATGAAGGATATGACTGAATTGTGAAATGAGAATAAAGAACACGACCCAAAAATTCTGAGAGCTGTCCAGTCTAGCTGACAATACAACAATTTTTTTGAAGTGAACTCATGAGTTATCAAGTTTGTGATTACCTCCTCTCCTCTCCCATAAAGTTAACTCAAACAGTTAAACACTAGAACTTCACAAGCATGCAAATGAGATGAATTTCCCGGGTGTTTGTGGTTACTTCCTCCCCTACCCCGTAACTTCACTCAAATAGTTAACACAAAAACTTCACAGGCATGCACATGAGAGATGACTTTAATAGCAAAATTAGTATCCTAACCTGACAATTCTGATGAACACTAGCATTTAATTATCCCTTTCCACAAAGAATAATATCTCAAATACGACCACCTGACCACTAGAAAGAAGTTCAAAGTTACTAACTAATAGGATAATGCTCCAAACCCCACTTAAACTTCTCACTCTTGTCCACGGCCCTATAGACTTACCAGATCAAAACTTCTATATAGTTTCCTTCTATTAAATGGTGTATGTTTTTTTTATTCATTAAATATTCTTATGATAATTGTGAAGGCTTAAAATTATTACTTATCAGATAGAAGAGCTACCTCGTTCATTTACCAGTATTCCTTTTATTATAAAGGATAAATTTTGGGAAAGGGATGACTGTCTATTATAGTGAGCGTTATGAACTTCAATAAATACAATGCAAAAGATCCTAAATCAAACTACTGGTGGAAGATGCTCAAAGTTAAACAGAAGAGCGTTATATAATTATAGTCTATGAGAACTCCAATAGTTAACCAAATGAACTATCATGGTTTTGCAAAAAGGGCTAAAAATAAGAATTGTGAATCTGCTTACCATCACCATCGTGTACAAACTGGTTAGTGAGGATAAAGAGCGTAAAAGCAAAACAACCAACCCTCCTCCCTCCACCGTCTCTATTGTTCTGGCCAGTAGATTAGGTTGTAATGCCTCAAAATCCTAAAAGAAAGATAATGGCAAAACTGATAAATTTATGTTGGGGAAAAATAAATACTCAAAAGGACAAGATATTGAATTAGTATGAAGTGTAAGATACCTGAAGAATGCACATCCCAAAGGTGTTGCCAAGAACTTTTTCAGAATCCTTATATAAACAATAAGTTATTTCCCCACTTTCCGCAAACAATGAAAATGCGTCCGCTTTCTCAGGATCCCAAAGTCCCTGTTGCATCATTTTTTTAATCTGCTTTTGGCGTTTTTTTATATGACTGCATGCATTCAAAATCATTTTAATAAAGTTCAATGAAACTTTAACATCATGGTTTATTAACACAACACTGATTCATAGTCAATTATATATAAAAATAAAATAAACCTGCTTAGTTCCAGCTTGTGCTTGTAACACCATAAAACATTTGGCCTGGATTTGATTTGAGCCTTGCTAAGCATGTAGTGAAGATTGACAATCTGCATACAACAGAGTTTGCATTAACCACTCAAATTCGCAACACTCTCGAGATTCAATAATAGTTGAAATTGTCAATTAAAGCAAATCACTATGCTGAAAACGATACCTGGTCACGGGATTTGTCACCAATAATGACAAACATTGACCTATGCCTTGATTTGACACCATTTTCAATAAGAGTTCTGATTCGCTCATCTACTTTCTTCCTCATTTCTCTGTAACAAAAATTAAGCAAACATATAAGCCACTAAAATTGAAACTGTTTCGGTTCAAGTATTTCAAATTCATTATTTTGTAACTGAGTCGTGAACAATAAGTGATTTATTTCATTTCTTGTCGTTCCAATTAAACTTTGAAATTAAAGAGAGAGAAATAAAGGAATCGATGATGGAACCTGGTGAAGACGGAGGTTAACGGTAGAAGGAGGGGATTTGGAGAATGAAACAGAGGACGAAGGGAGGTAATGGGTTAGGGTTTATGGAGGGGTTAACGTAACGATATATGTATATATACCTGCCCCTGTTCTCTATCAGTGTTCAACTAACTAGGTAAATCAATATTGTGTAGGTTATCATACATTATATATTTTGGAAATTACAATCGCCTCCCTTTAAATTTACAATGACATCCCTTCTAGTTTATAAATAGAGAACAGATATATTTTTCCTGTTATAATAATAAGAAAATATTATTATTATATGAAATATACTGTGAATAGTGAAAATTTTCTATTAAGGAAGATTTTTAATTTTGTATAATAGAATATATTATTATATTTAAGTAACGGTTAGAATTTCATCATTATATATACCATACATTTTTTTAAAGCAATTGGAATTGATAATAGAATACTAGGTGTATTCAAATCTTACAAGAGAAAAACAAAAAATCGATTACAAAAAGATATTCCTTACTGACACTGATCTAACTAATGACCCAAAAGGATTCGAGAAAAAGCAAGATAATTAGATTTGGATTGAGAAATATCACTTAAAATCGATCAATTTCAAGCCAAGAATTTATAAGACAAATAATATACTCTCTCAGTCTCTTCTATATCTCTATATTTTGCTAATCTTAACACGTTATCAGCACGGTCGTTTCTATCGAAAGTTTTTACTACACTAGGTATATATTCTATACTTATCTCTTTAATCTTATTATTATTGTTGTTATGATGTAATTTGAACAGATCTTCCTGACCTTCAACGTGGGGAAGCAACAACGGTTACAGGAGAGGGTATGGTGTACCTGTATGGGACTTCGACGCTCAAGTAAGTTTCAGCGGGAGAATGAAAGCAAAGCAAAGGCGTTTAGGTAAGTATAGAAGTGAATAGAATTGAATACTTGGCCCTCCAAAGGGGGAGGGTATTTATAAGGGTATGTGGCTGAAATAAGTGGGCATGTGGTCTACGACCTGGTCCAACTGTATTCATGAGTTTCAGAGGGGCAGTTGGTCACGTGGCAACTTCTAAGCGCGTGAGAAGAAGATTCTCAACGGCTATAATTCCAACGGTTATATCCTTCTCAATGGCCATATTGTCCTAGGTTGCTTGTTGGGCATTTGCCCAAAGCTGGACTGGGTTGGGCATTTCCATTTGTAGGGCATCTGTCAGTCTAGTCCAGAACAGGAGCCCCCAAATTCGATGCGCTTGTCTAAATAGCAGTGACTTAAGTTAGCACAAGGTGTCGAGGAGAAAAGGTTGTTGTGGCCGACATACTACCAGTGACTGCTTCGCGGGAAGGCGCACGCGAAAGCCAGCTGTTCGGGGATACGGTGGTTTCAAGAAGCATTTTTAGCGTCAGGAAGAGATATACGAGGAAGCTAATGAGTTGCCTTTGGAATACGTAGTTTTTCTTGAGAAGACAAATCGCTTGTTATTCTTCTGACATGTGTGGCGGTGCAATAATTATTTTGTTAAGGCTTATGGAATCTGGGCTTAGGCAATAATGGCTTTGCCCTTTACGTTTCTCAATGCGAGCAAAAACCTTGTAAAAGGAGGGACAAAAGCTCATTTACGTACTTCACACAAATTCCTCCTCTCACCGTCTTTTTGCTCTGCAACTTCTGCCTTCATCGGTGTTTGTCTCTCCGCCGTTCAGTTTCATATTTCAGTCGTCTAACTTCATTTTCTCCAACGGATACAGGTGACCTTTCATCTCCTTCTTCCTTGTTTTCTGCAAACGTGATGAATGTTCGTGGGTCTTCATGATATTCTGGATGAAGTTTATGTGTTTTTCGTAGAACACATGAATTTTCTAGAAAATTTATGAAGATCCTGAAGAACGTGTGAACATTAGGATGGAAATTAGGCTTAACGTAGAAGATGATTATTAGATCTTTGTAGGATGTTTGTTGGGAACATTTAGTGTTTTTAGTTGGGCATTAGGCCTTCGTCGAGGATAATCATGCATGTAGGGGACGCTCCTTGTTAGGAAACTGTAGTTTACAGTCGACGACGGATTTCTCCCGCAAGGATAATCTTATTTGGCCGAGGTTAATCTCTTGCAGCCTTGTTGTGGACAAGGGGTTGAGTCGAGGATATGTCATCGACCTTATTATCGCCCATTCACTTGACTTGCGATGGAAAGGTGGATTTGATTTCGTCAAATTCACTTGTTTTCCTCTATTTTTTAGGTGAAATGGCCAACAAGAATGTCGGTCATATTTTGGAGGAGAGTATAACCCAGGCTAAAAGGACATGGGTCGCGAGTGTCCCCCAATCAGATAAACCTTGGATAATGTTGGAGCTTCAAGAGACTGTTTCACCTTTTGCTATCGACGATTCATATGCGTGGAGCGTGATTGATCATTCCAAAAAAAGGGGATCCCATGCACTGGGGGGCTTTGCCCCAAGGCCCAAGCACAAGATATGCTCGCACTATCAAGGGTTAAGGTTTCCCATGTATGAGTTTTTTCCGGACAACTGGATATCGCCTACCTTTCACTGATTTTCAGGGGCCGATTTTTTCCCATATGATGATCGCGCCCTCTCAGCTTCACCAGAACACGCTGGTGTTTATTAGGGTGTTCGAGTTGGTTTGTTGATACTTGGAGGTCGGTGTGATAGTTACATTATTCTTTAGAGGCTTTTCAAGGTATACTTGGAGTCAATTTGTAATTTCAAGGAACGGTTTTATATTATCAAGCCCTGCTCGCAAGAGGCGAATGACTCCTTCTACCACAAGAAGGTTGTGGATGGAGAGGAAAAGATGTTATCCAATTTTCCCTTGGAGTGGGTGGAGGCCCATTTCAATCATGGAACCGACTATTATATTACCAAATCTGATAAGTTATGGGTTGGTGACGGAGACCCATACCAAAGCTCGTTCAGTTCGTGGAGGGCTTTCGTCCAACCACGTTGGTCGATACTGAAGACTTTGTGTTTCTAACTCTTTATGGGGTGTCTGTGATTTCTCCCCGACTAATAAACACGAAAGTTGTCCCTAGCTGATCCGACGAGGATGCGGCCATGGTGCTTCTAGGTGTAATAATAGTTGTTGATCGAGTGTTCTTTTTCCTTAGATCATATATAACCTTTTGTCTTTGTCGTGCAAGGAAAATGGTGGAGATGCGTGAGCGCCTGGTCAAGGATTGATGAGGGAATCTGAAAAGGGAAGCTAAGTTTAGTGTGGAGATTGTCAAGGAGCAGACCACCATGGAAAAATATATAGGGTTTTCCTCTACTTCACCGAGCAACATTCATGTGGACCACTTCCATCTTGAGAAGGTAAAGAAAAGGAAAGTTGATCATCTGAACTCCTCTACACTCGAGACCACGGCCAAAGCCTCAGGCGTGAAATTCGAGTTGCCTTCATGTTATTTACAGACAAAGATTTTTGATGACGGGGAATCAGTGGTCATTCCTGAGCTGGAGGCAGCGACCACCCTATCTCAAGATCCTACTGTGAGAAGGGAGCAAATGTATCGGGATGCTGATGGGATGATGAGGGTGATGGAGGCCGCTTTGGCGCTTGGTGATGTTGAAACTTATCCTATGAAGGATTATAAGAAGCTAAAGCAGACCAATTTCGAATTAGAGCAGGACATCAGAACTTTTCATGACAAGTTGCTCGGGCTACAGACTGAATATGATAATAAGATCGAGTTTTTGAAGCACTACAATGAAATGATGCTTGAGCGTAATGTTGTCGTGGAAAAGAACAAACAGTTGAATACCAGGTTGGCTGAGATGGAAGGCGCAGCGACCCCTACGAAGGAGGAGACACAGGAGGAGTGAGCTCTAAAGACTCAGACGAAACTGATTGGTCGTGTCTAACTGTTGGAGCAGGACAATTTGTCCATGGCATCTTTAGGTTTTAACAATGTTGTGGAATAGATACAAGTGAAAAATCCTGACGTACAACTGGTTATCGAGGGAATATGTCATCTGCATCAGGTGGTCAACAGTGAAATGGTTCCTTCTGAAGTCGAATAGTGATGTGTATTGGCCTGCGAGCCTCAATGTTTTGTAGGCCTGTGTACCGTTTATATAGGTATTTCTTGGCTTTCGGGGCTTGGCCCCTTTTATGGTAAACTTAAGACAATTTCGTCCAGTTGGTCAGCTAGTAATATAATCTTATTTCATACATGTGTACCTTTCTTTTATTTGCTTTGAAAAAATATTTGAATATGTTGTTTTAGTACAAGATTTTTGCTCGACTTGTTTTTAAGATGCCCGACTAGTGTGTGGAACTTGTCGAGGAGATGAAGATGTTTTCACAAGTCAGAGGGATTGGGATCTTGGTCAAGGTCTTGATCCCACAAGGCTTAGACTTTTCCCATCGTGAGTTGGGAGTCTTGCCACGCTGATATGGCAACGGAGGAGCTTGATTGAGGTTTTCCCGTTGAGCACAACATTGGTTCTTCCTATGAACAGATACTTGCTTTTGTTTTTTTTAAGGATCGTACTTATACCATGGTACGTTCCTTTGGCGGAGTGATTTCCTCCCTGTTATGGGATGAGGTCGTCGGCAATTAATCTTCAGCGCTTAGTGGGAGTTAATTGTAATATTGTTTGAGCTTTTCAGTATTCCATGGTCGACCAAATGGTTCTTTGTTCAGATGTTCGAGGTAGTAGGCTCTTGTGTATGTTTTTTACTTGACCCGGTATGGTCATTCCCAATTGGTGGCCAGCTTACCCTCGCGTGAGTCCTTTTGATTTCTATGTAGTACAAGGCTGCCCACCTGGAATTCTTGTTTTATAACTTTGGCATCGTGGCACAAGGTTATATTTTATTTAAGCAAAGCCTCACAAAGAGTTGCTCCTAATCGGATTTCCTCAATCACTTCGAGTTCTTCCCTTAGGGCTTCATCGTTTAACTCCTCATCAAGAGGGACTGAAGTTCCTTTAGACGACTCTCTAATTTCCACGAGGATGACTGTTTCTATTCTGTATTCTAAACGGAAAGGAGTCTCCTCAGTGGTCGAATGTGGAGTCATTTTATAGGCCCAGAGGACGTTGTGGAGCTCTTCGACCCATCTTTTCTTGGCTTCGCCTAGTCTTCACCTCAGACCTCGTAGGATGACCATGTTCACGACTTCCGCTTGTCTGTTTGTCTGGGATACTCGACGGGATGTAAAGTGTTGCTTGGTGTATAAGTTGGCGACAAAGTCTTGGAACTTGCCATCCATGAACTGTGTTCCGTTGTCTGTTACTATGGTTTGGGGTACGCCGAAGCGAGCGAGGAGGTTTCTTTTATAAAAGCACGATATATTGAACGCAATTATTTTGGCCAGAGCTTCGGCCTCAATCCATTTGGTAAAAATAATGGACAACCAGGATCAAGTATTTTTTAATAGGAACCTACCATGAAGGAGCCGAGGATGTTCATTCCCCATTGATAGAATGGCCATGGTGATGATATAGTTTTGAGCTCGTCAGGTAGTGCAAGTTGCATGTCCCCGTGGCGTTGACATTTATCACACCTTTTGACGTGCTCTTTGGAGTTGTGTTGCACGGTAGGCCAATAAGACCCTGCTCTCAAGGCCTTAAGGGATATGGATTCCCCTCATAGGTGTTGCGCATTGACACCCTCATGGATTTCTTGAAGGACGTTGGGAACTTTATCATCCCCGATGCATTTTAGGAGGGGAGAGAAAATCCTCGTCTGTAAAGTTTCTCATCGACCAGAACGTAGGAGTATGCCTGACGTTTCATTGCGCTGGCTTCTTTACTGTCCGATGGCAGTTCTCCAATCGTAAGGTAGTTGTAAACTGGAGTCATCCAGCATGTGTTGTCTCCAATGACGTTAACATCGAGCAACGCGACTGCCTTCTCGATACTTGGTCCAGGAAGAATTTCTTGTATTACGGATTTGTTGCCCCCTTCTTCCTTGTGTTGGCTAATTTAAATAAAATATATGTGCGATAATTTTTCTTACGGGGGATGTGTTAGACTTCCCGTGAGATGAACTGCGCCAACTTCTCTTGTACCATAGTTAGGCATTCGACCAGGTGGTCGTTCTTGGCCTGGTATTTGCCTTTGACTTGTGATGCTACGAGTTGAGATTCAGTGAAGATTTTGACCTCCTTCGCGTCCAGGTCTTCGGACAAACGTAATCATGCGAGAAATGCCTCGTATTCGGCTTGGTTGTTGGATGTCGAGAAGGACATGAATATGGATACCTCTATCAAGAGTCCCTCTTTGTGTTTTGATGATGATGCATGATCCACTGTCCAGGGGGTTGGATGCTTTGTCGATGTAGATAGTTCATTTGTGAATTTCACTTGCTTGGGGTACTGAGGGAGTCGTCTCGGCCACAAAGTTGGCAAGAGCCTGGGATTTGAGGGCTTTCCTATTTTTATAGTAAATGTCAAACTCTAAAACTTCCAACAACCATCTGAGCATCCTACCGGCCATGTCTGGATGACCCAATAATTGCTTGATGGCTTGATCTGTTCACACAACTATGGTATGCGTCGGGAAGTAATGCCTCAATCTTCTTTCCGCATTGATGAGTGCCATATCAACTCTTTTGATCTGCTGGTATCTAAGTTTTGGTCCTTTTAGGGCCTTGCTCGTAAAGCATATGGGTCGTTGCCCCTCTGGAATTTCTCTGATGAGGGCAGTGTTGATTGCTTCACTAGTGACAAAAGATATAGGTAGAGGATTTCCCCTACATTCGGTATGGAGAGAATTGGCGGTTCTGAGAGAGCCTGGTTGAGGTGTCATAGAGCCTGCTTGCATTTTTCCATCCATTCAAATGTTGCTTTTTTGCGGAGAAGCTTAAAGAATAGAGAAGCGTGTTGGGCAGATTGGCTACAAAACGATAACGAGGTGAGCATCCCATTGAAAGGTTGTATGGATTTCTTTGAGTCAGGCGTGGGGAACATAAAAAAAGCTTGACATTTGTCGATGTTATCCTTGATTCCTCTTTCTGTAAGGTAGAATCCGAGGAACTTTCCTGTTTTTACGCCGAACATGCATTTTTTTGGGTTAAACCGCATCTTGCATTTCCTTGTTTGGTTGAAGACCTTTTGTAGCTGGGCAGTATGGTCAAACTACTCAAGGGATCTCACGATCATATCGTCCATGTATACTTCGAGCATACCATTAATCTCGATTGAAAGACTTTGTTCATCACGTGCTAGTACATAGCCCCAATATTTTTCAGACCGAAGGGTATTATGTTGTAATAATAGTTGCCCGACGAAGTCATGAAAGCGGTGTATCACTTATCCTTTTTTGCCATGAGGATTTGATTGTACCCCGAGTAGGCGTCTGTTGCACCCCAAAATTTGCCCTCCCCAAGACAAGACATTATGTACTAAGACGTTCACAAGGTTCACAAGGTTCACAATACATCTCATGAGGTTCACAATTAGTCAGAAAGTTTGACAATTCCCTCAGACAATGCATCCTCTTAAGCAATGCATCTTAAACTAGGGTTTTGACTTTCATCAGGCTAAATGGACTTCCAAGACTTCAAGTGAGATTCATAGCATCCTATATATGTTCAAGAATCCCCATGTCAAGTTTCAAGACTTTCCCAAAAGATTTGCTCAGTCAGATGATCAGATAGGTTAAAATCAGTCAAAGCAGTTAAAAAGTCAAACTGAGGTCAACTGTGGTCAAATCAAAGTCAAACTTAATGATTTTTTGCCAACATCAAGTATATGAAGTAAAATTCATCATTTGATCAAGGGTTGATCATGATTCATCAAGGAGATTTCAGATCATCAAGAATCAGGAGTTTTTAAATTAGGGTTTTCACAGGAAAAGTCAACTGAACTTTGACCAGCCATAACTTTCACATGCTTCATCAAAAAATTTCCATCCAAAGCTCATTTTTAAGGAAATTGAATTATCTACAACTTTGTGTCTCCCAAGCCAAGCCCAAAAATGCTTCATTTGGAAGGTATGAGCTAAGACATTATAGGTCATTTTAAAAGTCAACAAAAAGTCAACAAAAAGTCAACAAAAAGTCAACAACTTCCAAAGAGCATAACTTGATAATGGTAAAAGATATGGAAATGAGACCAAAGAGGTTGGTTAGAGGACTCTCTAAGCTTTCTAAAATGTCCAATAACACCTTCATAGCATTAAAATTGAAGGATTTGTGCCCTTGCAAAGTTGGGAAATTTTTGGGAAGTTTATGAAGCAAATGAGGCCTTAAAACAAATTTTTGCTAAATGAGCCCACCAAATTGCCATCCAATCTTTATAATATCATCAAGCACGACCCAACCCACACCTTTTCTGATTTTTTTACATTTTATTTAATATTTATTTGAATTTTATTCATTAAAATACAAATTAAATTAAAATAAAATATGAAAATCATATATTTGAAAGAGATTTTGATTCTAGAAGGTCTTAATGCTCATTTAAAGGTGATTGGTACCATATAATTTCAGATCATACAAATATAGAAAGGTAAGATCAAAGAAATTCAAGTTTTAAAGACAAATATTTTTCAATCATCTAAAGTCCAAAAGTCCAAAGGAGTGATCTCTTTTTTGACCTAATTATGATGTATCATATATATACAACATTAAGTAATGCCTTAGACACGAATTGCTGCCTCCAAGAACAACATTCAAGCTTTCAAATTTTGCAAAAAAAATCAAATTCGGATTTCAAGCTATAAGTGATTTCAAGGTGTGTTAAAGGTTGCAATGCATTCTATGATGTTTACTGAACATGTCTGGATCATTTCCATCATCCAAAACACTACATAAACCTCTAACCAAATCATCATATGCCATTAAAACTTAATTTGTCGATTTATCATGTTTATGCCTTCTAACTTGTTTTTGATCGTTGATTGTTGTTTAGAATAGTTCTTAGATCGATTCTGGATATTTTATTGTGAAGTTCGAATCCACAATCCCCATACGCCATGGTTAGGGTTCGCAAGCTCCAAAATGGGAATGGTGGTCTACACGCGATTTCTTCTCAAATTAATGGGATAATTGGACCCTAGACACTCCATATGATTGATCTTTGGTGTTGGAATGAATTTATTTCTTGTCTAACATGGTTTTTGATTTCCAAGTTTTGTAGTGACAGCAAAAATCCGTCACTAAAGCCTTTAGTGACGAAAAAAACTGTAGCTAAAGGTTAAACAGACGAACCAACGGAGAAGAAGACTGTTCGCGTGCGTTTCTGTTTTTTAAATTTCATTTTATTATATAATAAAATCTTGTGGATTAATATTAGTTGAGACGCGTTTGGTCAAGTGGTAGCAGCGCACGCTTGTGATGTACAAAACCTGGGTTCGATCCCCAGGTTATTCTTTTTTGCTCAAAATTTCTTTTATTTTGCAGGTTTCCCATATAATATTTGTTAACTCTTCCAGTTACAAGGCGCGCGCCTGGCCCAGTGGTAGTGTGTGCAATATGTGAGGTAAAGGTGGTGGGTTCAAATCCCAGCCACCACCATTCTTTTTAGTACATCTCCTTTTTTTTTTTCTATTTTTTAAAATTAATTATTTTGTTATAGTTTTAATTAACAATCTAGTAATACTTAATTAAATCCTTAATCATTATTAACCATAATATTAGTTTCTTGTAAATTAATGATTTAATTTATAATATTTTCTATAAATTATTTTTTTTCTAATAAAAATTTTATGAATAGATTTTTTAGGTTTTCACTAATTCATTTATTTTAATTAAACTGAAAATTAATTAGTAATTAGGTTAATTCTTTTCTTAAAACCCTGATTTTCTTTTTTCTTAAACATGGCATTATTTTCGCATTTATTTTTCGATTATGTAATTATTCCTCTTATGTAATAATTAATTAGGTTTAAATTTCCGTATTTAGTTTTTTTGCAATCCCCTTAAAAAGACAAATGTACCCCTCTCCCATGATGTAATAGCGTATGATTTTTTTTCGCACTTGTATTTATTTATGTTATTGCCATGGTTAGTAAGTTTAGGGAGTGCCAAAACTTAATTGAATTAATTGGACTTAGAGAATTAAACTCAAGACGAATATCTGAAATTAAACACTCACACACGTAAGTTGATCTAAGATCGCCATCCTACACTTTCTAGGGTTACTCCTCATGTTGCCTACTTCTAAGGTCAAGTAAGGTGTCTTAAAGCAAAGTCCCTTCGTTAATATCATCAAGTCCCTTTAAAATTATAAGATCAAGTCCCTTCGACGTTGCCTACGGTAAATGATCTTGTCCATTCGAATAAAAGATGATAAGTCTCTTCGTATTGCTAAGACACCTTACAGTTGCCTAAATACAGATGTCCCTTCACATGTCCCTTATAACATCCAAGGTAATGACTATTTATTCCTTAATAATAGGGATAGTCTCACCATTGAAAGAACATATAAGAACAGTAAAGATTTAGCATAGGGTAGGTTCCTCTTAAGTACTTGCTCACTTTTCTTCAAATTACTTCATTACATTTCACATTTCAAACAAATTTTCAAAACAAAGTCTTTATATACATCCATACGAGGATCATTATAAAGAACTTAGAAAGTTTTTCATCACACACTACACCTTTCTCAAAAACAGTTTAAAGTGAGCTAAGTAACTAAGAGCCCATGTATAACCATGGATATAAAGGGTGCTAACACCTTCCCTTTATATAACCTACCCCCCGAACTCAAAATCTTTTTAAGGTCTTTCCTGTTCTTTTATGCCCTTTCCTTTTGGATAAAATAAAAGTCGGTGGCGACTCTTGCTATCCGCAACATTTAACTAAAGTCAGTTCTCCCACCGTGTTACAGAACTGGTGACTCTACTGGGGAGTTACTAAGTAAAAGAGGGGTACCCTTAGGAATTAGATCACTTTAAATTGTTTGCTTTGTTTGCTTTATATTACTTGTTGGGCTTTATGTGTGAAAGATCCTAACCCGGATCTAGTGTACCCTGGGTAAATGGCAATAGACCAAGGAAACTGTACGGCGTATACCGATATGGTTGATCTGGTGGCCATAGTTAGTGTGACTTCTTGGTTGGTGCTTATGTTCCTTAAGCAAGTTGAGGATAATATGAAGCTGCCATATGTTGTCAATACACTAACTGACTTTTAGAACCCTAGTCATCCCATCTTGGCCTTTAGAAAGTAGTGAGATAATCGGCTTTGGTGAAGACTGAAGTTGGTTGATACTCGATACTACGCTCATTGAGATTCTAAACTTGGAGGGTTTTGGTTGGCAAGTAAGTTGCCTACTGAACAACCACCCTTGTGAAGGATCAGTGGCATTGAGATCCCTTAGAACTTGGTTACTTTATAGGACAGGATGAACCAACTAAACTTCAGGGGAGGGTACTTACCTTTAAACCTCATGCAAGCCTTCAAACCTAGGGCTATTGTGTGACTTGTTTGTGTGTGCCACATGTTTGTGATTGAGCATAACATCATAACATCATGCATCATAAGCATAGCATTTTCACTAACCATTTCAAGGACCAAAGGATTTATCTTTGTTCTTTGTTGCAGGTCATGGCTTCTGCTCGTAGGAATACTATCCGGATCAACTTTGTAGGAATATCTCTTAAGCTTAAGGAATTGGTCTCTCAAATTTTCGAAAATTCCCAATTCATCAAAAGGCATGGTCACCTACTGGATCTAGTCACTTCAGGGTTCAATGAAGACATGATGAGTGTCCTGTTTCAGTACTTTGACCCTAAGCATCACTGCTTCACATTCCCCGACTATCAGCTGGTTCCTACAATGGAAGAGTTCTCTAAACTATTGGGTATACATATCCTTGATCAGAAACCCTTCACAGGCTTGGAAAAAGAGCCTAAACCCAAAGTCATTGCTGCAGCCCTACATCTGAAGAAATCAGACATTGTCCTAGAAACAAGGAGCGGAGTTAAGGGTATTCTTGTTAAGGTATTGATGGAGAAAGCTCAAGTGTTCCTAAAGGCTATGATTTATGATGCTTTTGAGGATATCTTAGCCCTATTGATATATGGCTTAGTATTGTTCCCCAATCCAGACCAGTTCATAGATGTACACGCCATCAATATAGTTTTGACTCATAATCCAGTGCCTACATTACTTGGAGACATCTTACATTCTCTTCATACGCGTACTACAAAGGCACGAGGAACTTTGATGTGTTGCATACCTCTATTGTCTAGGTGGTTTATTTCTCACCTTCCTCGATCAGTGATGAAGAATGAACAAGGGTTCAGGTGGTCTAAAAGAATCATGTCACTCTCTCATTCGGATATTCATTGGTGCTCTAGATCTATGGAGAATGTTACTATCATTGACCGTTGCGGGGAATTCCCTAATGTGCCACTCCTGGGCATAAGAGGGGGCATTACCTACAATCCCTCCTTAGCTCTACGTCAGTTTGGTTACGCTTGGAGTGATGGTCCTCATGACATGTTGATTCAGGGTATTATGTTCGACTACGACAACGATCTGCAAGGTTACCGTCTGAGGTTTATACGAGCATGGGGTAAAGTGAACAAGGTTGACAGCAAGACTCTGGAACCCAAGTACACTATTCCTATGGAAGCTTATCACAGATGGGTGCGATCTCGTGCTCAGACTCGTATGATGCCATATCCTGCCATCCTGTCAGTTACTATGGAGCTTGTTGCTGAAGGAGATACTTCTTATATCATTCTTCATCCAGACATTCCCACTGACATGGAAGATTTACGAAGGTCCTGGATCCAATTGAAGGAGCAAAGAGATACTTTTGAGACTCATTACAAAGCAAGTCAAGAAAGAATCCTGGAGCTAACAAAACAACTTCACGAGGAGCGGAATCTCAACTCATACCTCAACACAAAGAGGAAGCGTCCATGGGAGACTTAAAATCCCATTTTTGTATTCATTTCATTTTTTATTGTAAGCCCAAGTGGCAAACAAGTTTATTACTAATAAAAGTTTACTTTTCTTTGATTGTTTAAACAAATTTAAATCATGCGGTCCTTGAAAACATTGCATATGCATTTTCACATACCATATCACTGCATCACAGGTTTCTTATGTACAAGTATCTTATCTTCTCGCTGTTTATTTCAACAGAAATGGCTCTTGAACAGACTGTCAAAGATCTCCAGGCTCAGAATGCACAATTCCAAGAGTTGATTCTGAACTTGTCCAAGGGACAAGATGAGCTAAAGACACTGCTGGCTAAGAAGACTAAGAAGGCTAGAATATCAGGAGGACTTATCAATCTGGGAAGAAGATTCAAAGGTCCTGTCAAGACAAAGGAACAGATTGAGGATTATGAGTCTGTGGATTCTGAGAAAGAGGGAGGCAGTCTCCATGATACTGTGGGAGATTCTGATTCTGAAGCAAATTATTATCATGATCCTAATGAAGATAAGTTCAAGATGCTGGTGGATAGAATGAATGCTATGGAGTTACAAAAATCTTTTGGGCTGGATTTTGAAGATCTGAGTTTAATATCTGGAGTGGTTATACCTATTGGTTTCAAGGTTCCTGCTTTTGTGGTGTATGATGGTGTTTCATGTCCCAAGCTGCATCTAAGGTCCTATGTTTGGAGGATTCAACCACATACTGCTGATAAGAAATTATGGATTCATTTCTTCCAAGAGAGCTTGTCTGGAGCTCAATTGGAATGGTACTATCATCTGGAAAGCATTAATATTCGTGATTGGAATGATCTTGCTGAGGCCTTCTATAGGCAATACCAATATAATGCTGATCTGGCACCTACTCGCATGCAGCTCCAAAGCATGACTATGGGTGCTAAGGAGAATTTCAAGGAGTATGCCCAAAAGTGGAGAGACCTGGCTGGCAGAGTTCAACCTCCTCTGACTGACAGGGAGCTAGTAGATATGTTTATGAGTACGCTGAGTGGTCCTTTCTATATTCATCTCATTGGAAGCTCATCATCTGGTTTCACTGAGATGATAATGACTGGAGAACATGTAGAGAGTGGTAATAGAAGTGGAAAGATACAGGTGGGTGCCTCTTCATCAAGCACTACCAAGAAGCCCCCTAGTGAGAAGAAGGAGTCTAATGTTGTGTATGGCCAACCCAGTCGTAACAGAAGTCACCAATCTGTGGGAGCAGTTCACATTTCTAATCCTACTCCTGCAGCACCAGAGCTACCACAGAGCAATCAACAGAAGCCTAGAAGACAATTTACCAAGATCAACATGTCACTGGCCCAAGCCTTGCAACATCTGTTGAAAGGGGAACTCATTACTTTGAAGGACCCTCCTCAGAATCCTAATACTTCCTCTCCTTGGTACAATCCTAATGCACGATGTGCCTATCATTCTAATTGTCCGAGACATGACACCAACAACTGTTGGATATTGAAAAACAAGATTCAAGATATGATTGAAGCTGGAGAGATTGAATTTGACCCTCCTGGGACTCCAAATGTGATTACTGCTCCCATGCCAAATCATGAGAAGACTGTTAATGCCATTGATGAAGTTTCATATATTTCCTAAGTTGCAGATGTGACTACTCCCTTATCCATTATCAAGAAGAAGCTGGTACAGGCTGGATTCTTTCCAGGTTGTAATGAAGATTGTTTTTATTGTGCCTACAAACCTGATAGCTGTTGGAAGTTGAAAGATGGTATTCAACGCCTCATGGACAATTACACTATATTGTTTGAGAGGACACCTTCTGTGGAAAGTATGTGTGAACATCTAACTCGAGGTGCGAAGGTTGAAGATGTGGATATGGTTGATAAAGTGCCAGTGAAGATTACCTCCAAAGGCCCTGTCAAGATCACTTCCAGAGGACCTATCAAGATTACTGCTGAAGGTCTGGTGAAGACTGTTGCTGAAGCTAGAGTGGCTCCCATGATTATTACCACTTTTGGCCTTATTCTGTATACTTCTGATAAAGCTATACCCTGGAATTACGGTTCTGATGTTTATATCCATGGTGTTAAGCAGGAACCTTTGACTGATACACATGTTACTGATGATAACCTTGATTTTGATAATATTTCCGGATCTAGTAAGATCACCAGAAGTGGAAGAATTTTCTCTCCTCCGGCTACCTCAAAAAATGCAGTTACTCCAACTACTACCTCCACTTCTGAGCCAAATGTTGATGATCGAGGCAAAGGTCATGTGGTTGAACCTGTGCAAGCTGAGGCACCAACTGCTGAGAATCTTTCTAAACAGATGGAAGAAGTGCTAAAGATCATTCGCAAGAGTGATTATGATATTGTTGACCAGTTGGGGCATACTCCCTCCAAAATTTCCATGTTGTCTTTGTTGTTGTGTTCTGAGGCTCATGCTAAAGCTCTGATCAAGTTCTTGAAGACTGCTCATGTACCAAATCAAATTTCTGTGGATCAATTTGAAAATTATGTTGCACATCTGACTTATGATAATGGGTTAGGCTTTTCTGATGCTGACTTGACTCCTGCCAAGAGAAACCATAATAGAGCTTTGCATATCTCCATTGAATGTAGGGGCACTACCTTGTCTCATGTGTTGATAGACAATGGCTCTTCATTGAATGTACTTCCCAAAGAGGTTCTGAACAAGCTCAGTCCTGAAGATGTTGTGTTAAGACCAAGTAATATAGTGGTGAGGGCCTTTGATGGTTCAAGAAGGGTGGTGCATGGAGAAATAGATCTCTCGATCAAAGTAGGCTCTCAAGTTTTCAATTCTACTTTCTATGTAATGGATATTTGTCCTGCATACTCTTGTTTGCTCGGGCGCCCCTGGATCCATGAGGCAGGTGCTGTGACCTCCACTCTACATCAGAAGTTAAGATATCCAGTGAAGGGAAAGATTGTCACTGTTTACAGAGAGGAAGAATATATGATCAGTCATGTGAATACATTTAAGTATGTTGAAGTGGAAGGTGAATATGTTGAGACTCCTTGCCAAACATTTGAAGTAGTTCCTTGGGTCGTTCCTGCTACTGAAGCTCCTCCTGTTGTTAAAAGAGTTCATGTGGTTACCAGAGTACCTCATACGATGGCTTCCCTCAAAGATGCTAGAGTTGTGGTTGAAGAAGGTGGTTGTACTATTTAGGGTCAGCTTCCTGACATTCCTTACAAGTCTGACAAGTTTGGTTTGGGTTTCACTGCAGAGTCCCAGAAGGTTGTTCGTCGTGCTCGTGTTGTTCGCATCACCAATCAAGGGATCATGAAAGATCAAATCAATGTTGTGGGTGACTATAATGAAGATTACAATTTGGATACTTGGATCTTTCCTACTGTGGGTGATGGGCTCAACAATTGGAAGACTGGAGACGTTATTCCTATCTCCTTTAGTCAGGAGTAAATACTATTACTGTGTTGTTATTTTTAAGTTTGTAATTTTGAACAATTAAACTTTTAAGCCTTGTGTCTTACCCGGGGCACAATGGTATGCTTGTTACAGGATGTCATTTCATTTGCATACTTCATTTAATAAAGATCAATGGACGTTTCGTTTTCGTAAATATTGTGTTCCTTTATCTTTCTTTTATTTTTGTTTTATCAGCTATGTGTTCTTACACACACCCACATCACTAAAATGCAGATCCTCATCCACTCTGGATCCTGTTGATAACAGTTCTACTATTGCCAATTATAATTTTGAGAATCCGATCTATCAAGCTGAAGATGGAAAGGAGGAAGATTGTGAAGTACCTGTAGAGCTTGCTAGGTTGTTACAACAAGAAGAGAAAGCTATACAGCCACATGAAGAGCCAATCAAAGTTGTGAATCTAGGAACTGAAGAGAACAGGAAAGAGGTCAAGATAGGGGCTGAATTAGAAGATGGTGTTAAGAGCAGATTAGTTCAGATGTTACGTGATTATGTGGAAATCTTTGCTTGGTCCTATGAAGATATGCCTGGGTTGGATACAGACATTGTGGTTCACCGTTTACCAGTAAAAGAAGATTGTCGTCCAAAGAAGCAGAAGGTTCGCCGCATGTGTCCTGAAATGTCAGAAAAGATTAAAGCAGAGGTGATGAAACAGTTTGATGCAGGGTTCTTAGCTGTGACTTCTTATCCTCAATGGGTTGCAAATGTGGTACCGGTACCTAAGAAAGATGGTAAGGTACGTATGTGTGTAGATTACAGGGATTTGAACAAGGCCAGCCTCAAAGATGACTTTCCACTTCCTCATATTGATGTTCTGGTAGACAACACTGCTCAGCATAAAGTATTCTCTTTCATGGATGGCTTATCTGGTTACAATCAAATCAAGATGGCACCTGAAGATATGGAGAAGACTACATTTGTTACACAGTGGGGTACTTTTTGTTATAAAGTGATGCCATTTGGTTTGAAGAATGTCGGGGCAACATATCAGCGTGCTATGGTGGCTTTATTTCACGATATGATTCATCATGAGATAGAGGTATATGTGGATGATATGATAGCCAAGTCTCATAATGAAGAGCAACACCTTGGTCATCTGCATAAGTTGTTTGAAAGACTGAAGAAATACAAGTTGAGATTGAACCCAAACAAGTGTACTTTTGGAGTAAGGTCTGGTAAACTCCTGGGTTTCATTGTCAGTGGAAAAGGTATTGAAGTGGATCCTGCAAAAGTGAAAGTTATACAAGAGATGCCTGCTCCCCGTATTGAGAAGGAAGTTAGAGGTTTCTTGGGACGATTGAACTACATTGCAAGATTTATTTCCCAATTAACTGCTACCTGTGAGCCAATCTTCAAGTTGCTGAAGAAAGATCAGGTAATGGAGTAGAATGACGAGTGCCAGACAACCTTTGATGAAATCAAGAGATATCTTCTAGAACCTCCAATTTTGATGCCACCAGTTGATGGAAGACCCTTGATCATGTACTTAACAGTATTAGAGAACTCAATGGGGTGTGTGTTGGGGCAACATGACGAGTCTGGTCGAAAAGAGCAGGCAATATACTCCCTTAGCAAAAAGTTTACCGACTGTGAAACAAGATACTCACTGCTCGAGAAAACTTGTTGCGCTTTGGCATGGGCTGCTCGCCGACTAAGACAGTATATGTTGACTTATACTACCTTGTTAATTTCAAAGATGGATCCAATCAAGTACATATTCGAGAAACCTGCTCTCTCCGGACGAATAGCGAGATGGCAAATGATCTTAACAGAATATGATATACAGTACACTACCCAGAAGGCCATTAAGGGTAGTGTGGTAATTGATCATTTGGCTCATCAAGCAGTGGATGATTATCAGTCAATGAGTTTTGGGTTCCCTGATGAAGACATTATGATTATTACCAAAGAACCTGGACAATATGACGAACCTGAACAAGGATCCCGATGGACTATGGTTTTTGACGGAGCTTCTAATGCACTTGGTAATGGTGTTGGTGTTGTAATCATTTCCCCTGAAGGTTGTCATACCCCAATTACTTCAAGACTTTGTTTCTATTAGACCAATAACATGGCTGAGTATGAGGCATGTATCATGGGTATCAAAGCTGCCATTGAGATGAAGATTCAGTTCCTGGACGTATATGGAGATTCAGCCCTGGTAGTGAGTCAGATTAAAGGAGATTGGGATACCAAACATGAAAATCTTATTCCTTACAGAGATCATGTGTTGTCTTTGATCCCATATTTTGAAGAGATTACCTTTGGACACATTCCACGAGGAGAGAATTCGTTGGCAGATGCACTAGCCACCATGGTATCTATGTTTGAGATTAGCTGGGATGATGAAGATCCCAAGATTACTATTTATAGATTTGAAAAGCCTGCATACTGCAATGAGATTGACACAGAAGAGGTAGAGGGGAAGCCTTGGTTCTATGAAGTGAAAAGATATCTTGAAGCTCAGGAGTTCCCTGAAGGGGCATCTGTCAAAGATAAGAAGTTTTTGAGAAGGTTTTCTGCTAAGTTCTTCTTGAGTAATGGAATTTTGTACAAGCGTAATCATGATTCAATTTTGCTTCGTTGTGTGGATAAGAAGGAAGCAACAAAGATTATGGAAGACATGCATGACGGGATCTTTGGCACTCATTCTAGTGGTCATACCATGGCAAAGAAAATATTGAGAGCAGGTTACTATTGGTCTACCATGGAAGCTGACTGCTATCAACATTCCAGAACATGTCACAAGTGTCAAATCTATGCTGATAAAGTACATATACCTCCATCACCATTGAATGTGTTGACTGCTCCTTGGCCTTTTGCCATGTGGGGCATTGATATGATTGGTGAGATCAAGCCTACTGCTTCTAATGGGCATCGTTTCATCCTAGTTGCTATTGATTACTTTACTAAGTGGGTGGAGGCAGCTTCATTTGCATCTGTTACTAAGAATGTGGTGGCTCGGTTCATTAAGAATAATCTCATATGTAGGTATGGCATCCCTGAAAGGATTATTACTGACAATGGCTCTAATCTGAACAACACTATGATTACTGATCTCTGCACGCAGTTCAAGATTAAACATCACAACTCTTCTCCGTATCGTCCGAAGATGAATGGGGCAGTAGAAGCTGCTAATAAGAACATTAAGAAGATTCTACAGAAGATGATTGTTACTTACAAAGATTGGCACGAGATGTTACCATTTGCTCTTCATGGCTATCGTACTACAATACGTACTTCAACAGGGGCAACCCCATTCTCCTTAGTCTATGGTATGGAAGCAGTTCTGCCCATTGAAGTTCAGATCCCCTCCTTAAGAATCATGAAGGATGCAGGCTTGGATGAAGATGAGTGGATTCAGACTCGACTTGACCAGATAAATTTGATTGATGAGAAAAGGCTGGCAGCTGTTTGTCATGGCCAGATGTACCAGAAACAGATGATCAAGGCTTTCAATAAAAAGGTTAAGCCAAAGGTATATCAGGCTGGTGACTTGGTAATCAAGCGTATCATACTACCACAGGGTGATCCTAGGGGCAAGTGGACTCCTACTTATGAAGGACCATTTGTGGTCAAAAGAGTATTCTCAGGAGGTTCCATGATGCTTACTACTATGGATGGTGAAGACTTCCCACAGCCTGTAAACGCAGACATAGTTAAAAAATACTACGCATAAAAAAAAAACCCGCTAGGTTGACCGGCTTAGGCAAAAATAATGGCGTCTCGGCGAACCAAAAGGGTTCGGGCAAAAATTAGGGATATATATAAAAAATGTACACCCGGCAATTCGAAAACCTGAAAAGGCGGCTTAGGCAAAAAAGGGTATCCCGGTGGATTGAAAACCTGAAAGGGCAATCCAGGCAAAAGTTAGGGATTAAAGCGTATGACTATGTCTCGTTTGGATCACTCGTATAGCCCCAACTAGTTGTGCTACTTAACCCAAGCTCGAACAAATAAAGCTCAATCCAATCGTTTCCGTCTCAACAGCAGAAGATGAGATACTTGAAGATAATGGCAATAGTAGAATTGAAACTCAATAGGATCATTTTTCACATAGCTGTTTTCTTTGTTTTGCAAAAATTTTATGACAAATTCCTCTTACTAGAATTTCTGTCTCCTTGTACAAACTTGCCTATGTATAGGTCACTTTGTGATATAAATAAAATTTCATCTTTAAATCCAGATTTACTTTTACCCTATTTACATAAGCGGAACGTCCATTGGTTGTGTTTGAATGTATGTATGCTTTTTTATATGATTGATGTTTACCAGAAATGCATAAAATGCTTGAATATGATTGATGTTTACCAGAAATGCATGAAAATGCAGTAATAGTATTTACTAAGGACGAACGAAGGTAGGAATTCAACGAAGCTTCGTCGGTTCATCCCACAAGACAACTACAAATCCCCAGTAGGGCAAATCTATCTAGATACTTCAAGTTACATCTCCCCTTGAATTTATGTCCATCTCTTTTATCCTCAGTCAGGATACTCAGGAACTTACTCCTTCAATAGAAATACTATCAAACAAGACGGGAACGAGGTCCTCATATTCTTCAGCAACGAATCGGGATTTATTTTCCCTAGCCAGAAGTTGTTATACAAAGATATCCAGACGCTTCAGGCTGCATGATTCATACATACATCATTTACACCATATCCATAAATGCATAGTACATTTACATAGATGCACCATGTCATACATGCATACATATTGCATAAACTAACCTTTTCCTTGCAGGATGGTTATGTATCAACAATTCACAACAGGTCAGAAAAGATCTATACATTACTCATGATGTCCTTGGATATTAGGCAAACGGTCTGTACAAAGATCCATTCCCTAGTCCAGGATATTTTCAGGAGATTTAATCCTGACACTCTTTTGTCCTTGGATATTAGGCAAACGGTCTGTACAAATATCCATTCCCTAGTCCAGGATATTTTCAGGAGATTTAATCCTGACACTCTTTTGTCCTTGGATATTAGGCAAACGGTCTGTACAAAGATCCATTCCCTAGTCCAGGATATTTTCAGGAGATTTAATCCTGACACTCTTTTGTCCTTGGATATTAGGAAAACGGTCTGAACAAAGATCCATTCCCTAGTCCAGGAGGCTTTCAGAAGATTTCATCTATTTGGTATTGAATAGTAGGCAAACGGTCTGTACAAAGATCCATTCCCTAGTTCAAGATATTTTCAGGAGATTTAATCCTGACACTCTTTTGTCTTTGGATATTAGGCAAACGGTCTATACAAAGATCCATTCCCTAGTCCAGGATACTTTCAGAAGATTTCATCTATTTGGTCTTGAATAGTAGGCAAACGGTCTGTACAAAGATCCATTCCCTAGTTCAAGATATTTTCAGAAGAATTAATCCTGATATTCTTTTGTCCTTGGAGAGTAGGCAAACGGTCTGTACAAAGATCTATTCCCTAATCCAGGATATTTCCAGAAGAGATAATCGTCACGAAGATTTATTTCCACTGGTCTATTCAAACCATGTTGCATAAACGATTCAGAGACGGCCTATACGAAGACCTAGTACTGATATCCAGTATCAACATCAAGATATTATCACCTTCTGATATTATGGATGGCATCTATAAGCCCATCTCCAGTTCTTCCAAGTGGCATCTTCAAGCCCACTTAAGCATATACAATTAATCATCAATGTTACTTTACGCACAGGCGAGTGCAATTTTTTGGGCTTTTGTGTTCAATCCCCTTCAACCCTCCAGGTCACGAATGGCACATATACCAATCTAACCCCTCAGGTTTCAGAAAATTGAACAGGGGCAGCTGTTGCACCCCAAAATTTTCCCTCCTCAAGACAATACATTATGTACTAAGAGGTTCACAAGGTTCACAAGACATCTCATGAGGTTCACAAGGTTCACAATTAGTCAGAAAGTTTGACAATTCCCTCAGACAATGCATCCTCAAAAGCGATGCATCTTAAACTAGGGTTTTGACTTTCATCAGGCTAAATGGACTTCCAAGACTTCAAGTGAGCTTCATAGCATCCTATATATGTTCAATAATCCACATGTCAAGTTTCAAGACTTTCCCAAAAGATTTGCTCAGTCAGATGATCAGATAGGTTAAAATCAGTCAAAGCAGTTAAAAAGTCAAATTGAGGTCAACTGTGGTCAAATCAAAGTCAAACTTCATGATTTTTTTGCCAACATCAAGTATATGAAGTAAAATTCATCATTTGATTAAGGGTTGATCATTATTCATCAAGGAGATTTCAGATCATCTAGAATCAGGAGTTTCTAAATTAGGGTTTTCACAGGAAAAGTCAACTGAACTTTGACCAGCCATAACTTTCACATGCTTCATCAAAAAATTTCCATCCAAAGCTCATTTTGAAGGAAATTGAATTCTCTACAACTTTGTGTCTCACAAGCCAAGCCCAAAAATGCTTCATTTGGAAGGTATGAGCTAAGACATTATAGGTCCTTTTAAAAGTCAACAAAAAGTCAACTTCCAAAGAGCATAACTTGAGAATGGTAAAAGATATAGACATGAGACCAAAGAGGTTGGTTAGAGGACTCTCTAAGATTTCTAAAATGTCCAAGAACACCTTCATAGCATTAAAATTGAAGGATTTGTGCCCTTGCAAAGTTGGGAAATTTTTGGGAAGTTTATGAAGCAAATGAGGCCACCAAATTGCCATCCAATCTTTATAATATCATCAAGCACGACCCAACCCACACCATTTCTGATTTTTTACATTTTATTTAATATTTATTTGAATTTTATTCATTAAAATACAAATTAAATTAAAATAAAATATGAAAATCATATATTTGAAAGAGATTTTGATTCTAGAAGGTCTTAATGCTCATTTAAAGGTGATTGGTACCATATAATTTCAGATCATACAAATATAGCAAGGTAAATTCAAAGAAATTCAAGTTTTAAAGACAAATATTTTTCAATCATCTAAAGTCCAAAAGTCCAAAGGAGTGATCTCTTTTTTGACCTAATGCTGATGTATCATATATATACAACATTAAGCAATGCCTTAGACACGAATTGCTGCCTCCAAGAACAACATTCAAGCTTTCAAATTTTGCAAAATAAATCAAATTCGGATTTCAAGCTATAGGTGATTTCAAGGTGTGCTAAAGGTTGCAATGCATTCTATGATGTTTACTGAACATGTCTGGATCATTTCCATCATCCAAAACACTACATAAACCTCTAACCGAATCATCATATGCCATTAAAACTTAATTTGTCGATTTATCATGTTTATGCCTTCTAACTTGTTTTTGATCGTTGATTGTTGTTTAGAATAGTTCTTAGATCGATTCTGGATATTTTATTGTGAAGTTCGAAGCCACAATCCCCATACGCCATGGTTAGGGTTCGCAAGCTCCAAATTGGGAATGGTGGTCTACACGCGATTTCTTCTCAAATTAATGGGATAATTGGACCCTAGACACTCCATATGATTGATCTTTGGTGTTGGAATGAATTTATTTCTTGTCTAACATGGTTTTTGATTTCCAAGTTTTGTAGTGACAGCAAAAATCCGTCACTAAAGCCTTTAGTGACGGAAAAAATTGTAGCTAAAGGTTAAACAGACGGACCAACGGAGAAGAAGACTGTTCGCGCGCGTTTCTGTTTTTTAAATTTCGTTTTATTATATAATAAAATCTTGTGGATTAATATTAGTTGAGACGCGTTTGGTCCAGTGGTAGCAGCGCACGCTTGTGATGTACAAAACCTGGGTTCGATCCCCAGGTTATTCTTTTTTGCTCAAAATTTCTTTTATTTTGCAGGTTTCCCATATAATATTTGTTAACCCTTCCAGTTACAAGGCGCGCGCCTGGCCCAGTGGTAGTGTGTGCAATATGTGAGGTAAAGGTGGTGGGTTCAAATCCCAGCCACCACCATTCTTTTTAGTACATCTCCTTTTTTTTTCTATTTTTTAAAATTAATTATTTTGTTATAGTTTTAATTAACAATCTAGTAATACTTAATTAAATCCTTAATCATTATTAACCATAATTTAAATTAATCATTTTTTTAACAAATAATAATCATAATATTAGTTTCTTGTAAATTAATGATTTAATTTATAATATTTTCTATAAATTATTTTTTTTCTAATAAAAATTTTATGAATAGATTTTTTAGGTTTGCACTAATTCATTTATTTTAATTAAACTGAAAATTAATTAGTAATTAGGTTAATTCTTTTCTTAAAACCCTGATTTTCTTTTTTCTTAAACATGGCATTATTTTCGCATTTATTTTTTGATTATGTAATTATTCCTCTTATGTAATAATTAATTAGGTTTAAATTTCCGTATTTAGTTTTTTTGCAATCCCCTTAAAAAGACAAATGTACCCTTCTCCCATGATGTAATAGCGTATGATTTTTTTTCGCACTTGTATTTATTTATGTTATTGCCATGGTTAGTAAGTCTAGGGAGTGCCAAAACTTAATTGAATTAATTGGACTTAGAGAATTAAACTCAAGACGAATATCTGAAATTAAACACTCACACACGTAAGTCGATCTAAGATCGCCATCCTACACTTTCTAGGGTTACTCCTCATGTTGCCTACTTCTAAGGTCAAGTAAGGTGTCTTAAAGCAAAGTCTCTTCGTTAATATCATCAAGTCCCTTTAAAATTATAAGATCAAGTCCCTTCGACGTTGCCTACGGTAAATGATCTTGTCCCTTCGAATAAAAGATGATAAGTCCCTTCGTATTGCTAAGACACCTTACAGTTGCCTAAATACAGATGTCCCTTCACATGTCCCTTATAACATTCAAGGTAATGACTACCTATTCCTTAATAATATGGATAGTCTTACCATTGAAAGAACATATAAGAACAGTAAAGATTTAGCATAGGGTAGGTTCCTCTTAAGTACTTGCTCACTTTTCTTCAAAATACTTCATTACACTTCACATTTCAAACAAATTTTCAAAACAAAGTCTTTATATACATCCATACGAGGATCATTATAAAGAACTTAGAAAGTTTTTCATCACACACTACACCTTTCTCAAAAACAGTTTAAAGTGAGCTAAGTAACTAAGAGCCCATGGATAACCATGGATATAAAGGGTGCTAACACCTTCCCTTTATATAACCTACCCCCCGAACTCAAAATCTTTTTAAGGTCTTTCCTGTTCTTTTATGCCCTTTCCTTTTGGATAAAATAAAAGTCGGTGGCGACTCTTGCTATCCGTAACATTTAACTAAAGTCAGTTCTCCCACCGTGTTACAGCGTCCATGAAGGACAAAAGTTTAAACCCTGCAGAGTTATCTACTAATTTATCTATGTTAAGCAGAGGATAAGAATTTTTCAGCCAAGCCCGATTGAGATCGGTACAGTCAATGCATAATATCCACTTTCCATTTGATTTTTTCACTAATACAATGTTGGATAGCCAGGTCGTATACCTGGCCTCTGATGTAAATTTGGCCTATAAGAGGTTTTGTACAAGTTTTTAAGCAGCTAAGGTCTTCTCGTCGGACTATTTACGTCTGCATTGGGTAACAACTCGAGCAGAAGGGTTGATTGTGAGTTCATGAATCGTGATAAGCATTTTCAAGGTCAAGGTCGGGCATGTCTGTGGCACACCATGCAAAGAGATCTGTGTTGTTGTGTAAGCAATTCTTTAGTTGTTCCTTTACACTATCGGGCAGTCTGACTCCTATGCATACTCATTTAACGGGGTTGTCCTCGAAAGTAATTACTTCGAATTCCCCTCCTAGAATGGCGCGCAGGATGGTCGTTGACGGGCAGCTGCTTGCTGTTGTGTCTTCAAATTCTTCAGGGATGCGATTGTCAAGGTCGACAATATGGATATGTAGCGTTTGTTTCTTCTTTGGCTAGCTCTCTTCAACTGGGAGGTCTTTGTCCATTGCTCGCTTGTTTCCCTCAGGCGTTATATCTATCATGTTTTGCCTCTTGTTCACAGCTTCGAAGAATTTTCTGGAAGCTTCGAGATCCCCATGTAAGATGGCCATGTAACACCCCAATTCTACCCGGTAATTATTAACGAAAACAAGGTATAAAAACTTTAACAAAGTAAATTAAGATGATACATTTTGACTTTAAAACATTGTTCAACACTTGATTAGTCTTTAAAACAACTACTTTATTACTACGCAACATATTCAACAAAAAAACTTATATTGTATTCAACATTAAAACAACTTAAGGAAACAACAATTATTTAATTAAACAACGCAAAATTCAGCAATTATGACAATTGTTAACATCAACATAAAACAAGTGTTATCCCCCCGAGTGCTATGTATCAGAGTGACAACATCGACTCAAATCTACTAAGGTACTTCGTCCTACTCTGAATCACCTACACGTTACCAACAGAGGGAAATATTCAAACAGAAGGGGTGAGATGTCTAATATTATAATCAAGCATATGATAAATAGCATAATGAATTAGATTACAAAAATCACCACTTCACACAGAACCAACAACTTAGAATCAACATAAAATACAACACCACAACATAATATGAGACTTGATATGCAACTTAGACAAATGTGATGCATGTGGTACCAACGGAGTAAAACTCCCAACTTATAATCATGCCAATTAATAGAGGCAACAAGGCATAAGCCTTCAATGCTATTTTTCCCAATTCCAGGCCAACTTACCAAGCAACCAACTCCAACTTGAATAATGATATGTTATGCAACTCAACATGATTATCAACCAACAACAACATAACGACATAACAACATTCAACTTTGGCCAAAGTCCTACAACTCATAATCTTTGCCACTTATAAGGCACTGCAACATGAACAACAAACAACAACTTTACAACTTATAACAAATCAACACAACAAAAACAACCAAATCTACTACATTCCTATCCACCCAAGTTCCGATTAAACCAATTAATTAAACTAATTAATGTGCTCTATTATTAATACTTATTATTAAGTATATAACATGCTTCTGTTAACTTTGTCACAACGCCCACCTGCTACTAATCTCATACCATTATTAACTAATTTTCTTCTACTAATTCCTTTTTGTATAACTTACTAATTATCTGTTAATTAATTACTAGTACCTATGATACTTCAAATGATATTTTGCAACTTAATTACCTCACTGGAATTAATTAATGACAATATAAGTTTAGCAGACAACGCAAAATTTCAACACATAAACCATAACAAGAATTCCTCCCAGACCCGTGTGACCATCGTCACAACTGGGTGACCCTCTTCACACACATGATGGTCTTCTCAGGGATGTGACGGTCATCTCCAATCCCAGACGGTCGTCTGGATTTAGGGATGGTCATCACACAACCAAATCTGCTACACTCTTTGTTTCTCCTGCTTCGTCTCTGTAATCTCTTCACGATTTCATCACAGACCAATTTCAATAATCCACCACAACGATTCACTATAACTCAATACAATCATAATTTTCTTAATCACCTAAACAACTTAGTTATCACAAACCACTTATTCATCAAACAAATTATTAATAAAAAACAACTCATTCATCAAAACAACTAATTCTTCCACAAAAAGCAACAATTAACAACAACAAATTTTGTACCCAATCCCAATTCATCATATATTCCTGATTATAAGGTTAGAACCCCACCTTTACCTTTGGATTGAAGGCAACTCTAACACTTTTCGATCGGAACCCTAGCTTTTTCCTCTCCTATGCACTTCACGTAACCACCTCTTTTCCAACTTTTGTTCCTCTTACTGTTAACCTATTTCCATTAATTCCACTTAACTTATAGTTTTATTTTAATTAGTCTTAATGATTCTATTGGGCCTCAACCACGCATCCCCTCCCCCCACAATTACTACTTCTAATTACCAACAATCCCAATTATCAAGCTACCACAATTCTACTAATAACCCACACTTAATAAATTCAACTTAGTCCAAATAACAACAATGCAACTTAAATCAACTTAAATTGACTTATTCAATTTTATTCAAACCAACTTAGCAACTGATCGCAAAACAAGACCAAACATACAACAATATTTAATTAAATAAATAATTAGATAATCAGGGCATTACAACTTTCCCCCACTTAGAACATTTTCGTCCTAAAAAATCTTACCTTATTCAAACAACTCGGGATAAGATTCTCGCATCTTGCTTTCCAACTCCCACGTCATACTTTCTTCGGCTGCCCCTAACCAGACTACTTTCACTAACACTATCTTTTTGCCTCTTAGAGTCTTCCTTTCACAATCCGCGATTCATACATGCATTGTCTTAATAGTAAGATTATCCCGTACTTGCACGTAATCCATACTAATCGATTAAGATGGATCTGAAATGTACTTCCGAAGTTGCGACACGTGAAACACATCATGCAAATTCGACACATTAGGAGGTAAATCCACTCCATAAGCAACCTTTCCAACATTGTCTGAAATCTGATACGGACCAATAAAACGAGGAGTAAGCTTCTTAGACTTCAATGCTCGTCCAACACCGATTACAGGTGTAACTCTAAAAAACACATGATCATCAGCTTGGAATTCCAAATCCTTCTTTCGCTTGTCATGATAACTCTTTTGCCGACTTTGAGAAGTTTTCATCTTCCCTCGAATCAACTTCACTTTCTCAGTAGTCTCTCGAACGGTCTCGGGTTCGAGCACTACGTTTTCTTCAAATTCATGCCAACACAACGGAGTTTTATATCTTCGACCGTACAATGCTTCAAAAGGTGTCACTCCAATACTAGAGTGGTAACTGTTATTATAAGTGAACTATACCAAAGGAAGATAAGTATCCCATGAACCTCCTTTCTCGAGAGCACACGTTCTCAACAAATCCTCTAACGACTGAATAGTTCTATCCGTTTGACCATTTGTCTAAGGATGATACGTTGAACTCAACCTCAACTTAGAACCCAATGCCTCATTCAAACTCTTCCAAAACTCAGAAGTAAATCTCAGATTTTTATTTGACACAATACACAAAGGTACACCATGCAACTTAACAATCACGCGAGTATAAATCTATGCCAACTTAGATACTAGAAAACTGATGTTAATACGAATAAAATGAGCCGACTTAGTAAGCCTATCATTAATCACCAAAATTGAATCATGTCCTCGTGGAGTATTAGGCAATCCCGTCACGAAGTCTATTGAAATGTTATCCCATTTTCATTTTGGAACTTCTAACGGTTGTATGAACCCTGCAGACTTCTGATGTTCAATTTTCGACTTCTGACAAGTTAAACATGCATACACAAAACGTGCTACATTGCTCTTCATCCCAGACCACCAGAATAAAATTTTCAAATCTTGATACATCTTTGTAGCACCTGGATGAATACTCAACTTACTTCTGTGACTCTCTTCAAGAATCATTCTCTTCATCTCCACATCATCCGGAATATAAATTCGATCACGAAATCTCAACATGCCTTGTGCATCCAACTTGAAATCACCATTCTCAAACTGATTGATTCCCACCGTCGAATCTACCAACTTCACATTTAACTTTTGAGCCTATATGATATTGTCTAGAAAATCATTATTAATCTTCAACATTCCCAACATAACACTCTTCGGTGTTACTTCACAAACTAGACTCATATTTCTGAACTGTTCAATTAGTTCCAACTCTTTAACCATCAACGCCGACATATGCAATGTTTTCCAACTTAAAGCATCGACTACAACATTAGTTTTACCTGGATGATAGTTCAAACCAACATCATAATCCTTTAACAACTCCAACATTCTTAGTTGCCTCATATTCAACTCCTTTTGATCAAGCAAATACTTTAAACTCTTATGGTCACTAAACACTTCAAATCTAGAACCATAGAGATAATGCCTCAAAATCTTCAGCACAAAAATAATTGCAGTAAGTTCTAAATCATGCGTAGGATAGTTATTTTCATGAATTCTAAACTGCCTTGATGCATAAGCAACCACCTTATTATTCTGCATAAGCACACCTCCTAAACCCATCATAGAAGCATCACAATAGACCACAAATGGTTTCCCTACATTCTATAATGTCAAAACTGGAGCCAACATCAACCTCTTCTTCAATTCGGTAAAACTTTGTTTGCATTGAACGTCCCACACAAAAGCCTTAATCATACAAGTCAACTTAGTCAACGAAAGTGCCAACTTGGAAAAACCTTCGATAAATCTCTTATACTAACCAGCTAGACCCAAAATGCTTATAATCTCAATAATCGACTTTGGAGTCTCCCACTACAACATAACATCAAGTTTAGATGGATCCACAGCAATGCCACTTCCTGAAATGACATGCCCAAAGAAACTAACTTCCTTTAACCAAAACTCACACTTAGATAGCCTCACATATAACTTTTTCTCTTTCAAAACTTGCAATACTAGCCTCAAATGTTCTTTATGCTCTTCTTCCGACTTGGAGTAAATCAAGATGTCATCAATGAACACCACCATGAAACGATCCAAATAGGTATGAAAGATACAATTCATGTATTCCATAATTACTCCCGGCGCATTAGTAACACCGAAAGGCATCACCGAATACTCGTAATGCCCATAATGTATTCTGAACATCGTCTTCTAAATATCCTCATATTTCACCTTAATCTGATGATAGTCCGATCTCAAATCGATCTTGCTAAACATACAAGCACCTACCAACTGATTCATCAAATCATTTATTCTCAGAAGCTGATACTTATTCTTAATCGTCACTTTATTCAACTTCCTATAATCGACACAAAGTATCATACTTCCATCTTTCTTCTTCACAAACAACACTGGAGCTCCCCACGGTGATACACTAGGTCTCATGAACTTCTTCTTAAGTAGCTCCTCTAACTGCTTCTTCAATTCCAAAAATTCAGATATAGACATCCTATACGGTGCCATAGACACAAGTCTAGTACCAGGTACAAGATCAGTCGCAAATTCAACTTCTCTCTCTAAAGGTACATCAAGAATTTCATCAGGTAAAACTTCAGGAAATTCTCGCACCACTAGCAACTCTTCAATCTTAGCTTTGCTCTCAATAGACAACGTCGCCATTAACGAAAACATCTAAGCTTCTTCCTTCATCAGCTATTACAACTCTCTAAAAGATAACAAACCAACTCTTTCCTCTTCAGGAGTAGAAAACCTCACTGACTTACTATAACAATTGATATGAACATAGTTGTACTCTAACCATTTCATCCCCAAAATAACGTCTATTCTGGTTAACAGCAAACACACCAAATCAACAACAAAGTCTCTATCAAAGATAGACAACGGACACCTTAGACACACAAGAGAAGTAGTCATCGATCCCTTAGCCGGAATCTCAATGACTAGTTCTCCATTCATAGCAGACAAATTAAGACCCAATCTTTCAACACACTCAACATCAATAAAACAATTGCATTCAGATATTGCATGCCCAATCTTACCACAACAAAAACACCTATTATCCTTAACAATACACATATTACTCTTGTGACCAGGTTTCCCACATTTGAAACGAGCAATACCTGCAGGAGCATCTCCCCACCAGTTCTCTTACCATCAGCCACTTTCTGTTTACCCTTCCCAGCTGGAACATCATAAGGCTTGCCACGATTTTGATGGTGCTTGCCTATCCTCTCATTAATGATCTTATAATGAGCATTGTCATCCTCCTCATAAATTCTGCTACTATCGACCAAATCAACGAAGGCACAAATCTTATGATATCCAATAACCTTTTTAATCTTGGGACGCAACCCATTCTCAAACTTAATACACTTAAAAAATTCAGCATTCGTTTCATTGTAGTGCGGGTAAAACTTATCCAGCTCACGAACTTCACAACATAATCAGTAACCAACATGTTACCTTGCTTCAGCTCGAGGAATTCAATTTCCTTCTTTCCACGGACATCCTCCGGATAATACTTCCTCGGAAATTCCATATGAAACACAACCCAAGTGATCTTGTAACATCCCAGATTTTGATCCAAGACATTAGTAAGAAAAAACTATTTACTTTCTTAAAAAAATACTACAATTTAATTTTGATTTAACATTATAATTACAAGCTTTCAAATCCATGTAATTTAAAGTGAGACAAATAGAGTTTGCTAAAATCCAATTTTCTCCCTGCGACCATGTGAACATCACACCATTTTCACCTCATATCTTCAAATTTATTGGTACCTAAAATATAGTCGTAAGGGTCAATCTTCCATCATCCATATCAAATCAAACAAAACATATAGTATAGTATTATAAAACAAATCATACAAAATATAACTTCTTAAGAGAATCAAATCCACAAATTATTTATTTTACAATTGTCTTAGCGTATGAATATGCATGCTCTTAGGACTACATAATCCAGATATAATCAACCTGCCACTAAGGCACCACAAAGAATTTATCCCATATCAATGAGGAAATAACCCACCACAAAGGCAACCCGCCACTAAGGCAAACGATGCATATGCCATGAAATGATGATGCAAATGCAAATCACGCCACTTAGGAAACTACCGCCGCTTAGGCAATTATACGACCATATAGTATCACATCATCTACATCGTCTTAGAATTTATTTCACATAATCATCTATCCAATCTTAATCGATTCACATCACAACCGCACATAATAATAACAATCACAACCACATATAATAATAACACATCACAAACAAAATAAAGATTCACACACGTCACAATTTATTCTATAATACCTGACTATTAATTTTGTTATAATAAGTATGGGGAAGTGCCCTTACCTTGTGTGTTTTTCTTTCCAAACCATGTTAAATTGTCCTCACGAGCAAGATTTTATCTTTATCATGCTTTTACATATTGATTCAATTTCATGTCTAGAATATTCCCTCTCTAATAATTCTAGTCCTTTCACTGCTATAGATGAGAGATGAACTCGCTTTCGGCTCAAAGCATTCGCTACTACATTTGCCTTCCCTGGGTGATACTGTAAGGTGAAGTCATAGTCTTTAACAAATTCCATCCACCTTCTTTGTCGTGAATTTAACTCTTTTTGATCAAACAAGTACTTTAGACTCTTGTGATCACTAAAAACCTCAAAAGTACAACCATATAGATAATGCCTCCATATTTTTAGTGCAAATACAATAGCAGCAAGCTCCAAATCATGTGTGGGGTAGTTCTTCTCATGTACCTTCAATTGCCTCGAAGCATAGGCCACCACTTGCTTATGCTGCATAAGGACACAACCCAATCCTTGATAAGACGCATCACAATAAACTTCATATGGTTCCCCCGGTTCTTATAACTAACTAATTCAGATCAATGGCTTACTCTTCCATATTTTTAGTATGACTATAATTTTGACCACCTACCCACTACTAAATCTCTTAACTAGTTCCATATTCCTCTCAAATTATGTCTATAAAAAAATCCCCAAAGGTTTCACGTAGGAACTATTTGCAGAAAAATATTTCTTAATCACCGGTGAGTTGCAATGTCCATAAATTTCATACTTCATTCCGGTATTATTCTGGATAGCGTCTCTTAGGATCGTCGTGAGTTTAATCAAATCGGAGAATTTTGTTGATTCAGAGAAAAACACTTTAAGGTAAGGGCTTTTTCCCATGCAAAATTTAAACTAGACTTGGGTTAGAATTGGTTAAAGATTATGTACATATTTTGTTTAGAGATGTAAGAATTGAAATGAAAATTTTAAATAATACATGTTTATGGTTTTATCCCCAATGCATGGTGTTGGTTGGTTTAAGTAAATAATAGTTGTGATTAATGCTTACGGCGACGAGTACATAGGTAGCGGCAAATATTGTTGATAGTTTTATACATATTATCATTAAAAATTTGTATTTGTTGAAGAAGAATAATTAATCTACAGTTGTGATTAATATTGGTTTGGTACGAATGACAATAATTAAAAAAAAACTTAATTCTTAATTCTTGGTTAATTAATTAAATTGGCAATGCTATGATTTTGCACATCACAATTATTTAATAGAGAGTGGTTATTATAAGTGTAGAATCCATAAGGTTATTTTTACTATACAAATGACTAAGATCTCTAATTAATGTGTGGGATGTAGCTAGACAATAAGAGGAAAAAAATAGAGATTTTTAGTTCAATTAAATAAGTTTTTTCAAAACTCAAGTTTCTACTGTCATCAAATTTTGAGTCTATGTTGCTTTTGGTGTAGAATATGGTGTCATACTAATTAACAATTCAATGAAATTATTGTGTTGCGTTTGATACGAAATGTTACTGAATTAACTAATATATCATTTTGATTGGTGCACTTGAGTTTTGATACGGTATATTAAGATATGTATTGGTGATTGCCTAAGTGGCGGGATCCGATTTTAATATCTTGTGCATTTTTTGATTGCCTAAGTGGCGGGATCCGATTTTAATATTGTGTGCGTCTTTTGATTTCCTTAGTGGCGGGTGATTATATGTTATTTATATCATGCATGTCATGGCATATGCATTTCTGTGTAGTGCCTTAGTGGCGGATTATTTTCCTCGTTGATATGAGATGAATTCTGTGTGGTGCCTTAATGGTGGGCTGAAATATCCGGATCATGTAGTTTAAGAGCATGCTCATTTTCACATATAACATTTGGTGTTGTTGTTGTCGTTGGTCTTGAGTTGATTAATTTATGTGAATGGCGTGATGACTACAGTTCGATATTAATGATTTTGGTGAATTTTAATTTATTTATTTCTCTTGGACATGATATGTATATTTATATTTGTCTGATTTTTAATTCTTGTTTAGTTTAGTTTGACATGGTTTGTGGTTAATGGAAACTGACCCTTATAATAACATTTTAGGTACAAATGAAGAGTTCTCAAAGTGATTGGTGATTGCTTGATGTGTGCTCGTGGGGAAGAAGGGTTTTTAAAACAACACTATGTGAAAATAAATTTACCTTACTACATTTTGAAACTATTTATTTAGCATTTTTTTTGCTCCATGGATTAGAAGCGTGTTGATTTTCCGCTTGATGTTGAATTGACTAAATTTTTAAATTGTTTCAATTATGTTTAAAACAAGCATTTTAATAATTTATGAGTCATGTCTTGGATAAAATTCCGGGACGTTACAGATTTCCTCACATGCAGCATCCAATCTCTAACGAGTCTCTAGCCACCAGTCATCAGCTTCTACTACAACATATGAGTCACATACCGAACCATTTGCGCTAGAGTTCAATCCATTACATGAAAGATTCTCTCAATCTCTTTCAACCAAGTCAATGTTGCATCAGTATCATACTTACCCTTGAAGGTAGGTGGATTATCTCTCTAAAAATTCGCCAAACTACGAGATCCAACATCCTCACTAGCGTTCGACAAATTCTGCACAGCCCGAGACATTGCTTGCATAGCAGTAGCCATCGCAACATCGTTCCTTCCAGCCATCTCAACTTAATTACTACAACACAACAAAAGTTAGAACTAGCTAACAATACTCGACAACTTGGTCGGATGAACCGACCTGCTTTTATACCACTAATGTAACACCTCAGTTCTACCCGGTAATTATTAACGAAAACGAGGTATAAAAACTTCAACAAAGTAAATTGAGATGATACATTTCGACTTTAAAACATCGTTCAACACTTGATAAGTCTTTAAAATAACTACTTTATTACTACACATCAGATTCAACAAAAATAACTTAAATTGTATTCAACATCAAAACAACTTAAGGAAACAACGATTCTTTAATTAAACAACTCAAAATTCAGCAATTATGACAATTATCAGCATCAATATAAAACAAGCGTTATCCCTCCGAGTGCTACGTATCAGAGCGTAGCACCGACTCAAATCTACTAAGGTACTCCATCCTACTCTGAATCACCTGCATGTTACCAACAGAGGGCAACATTCAAACATAAGGGGTGAGATATCTTATATTATAATCAAGCATATGATAAATAACATAGTGAATTATATTACAAAAATCACCACCTCACACACAACCAACAACTTAGAATCAACATAAAATACAACACCACAACATAATATGCGACTTGATATGCAAGTTAGACAGATGTGATGCATGTGGTACCAACGGAGAAAAACTCCCAACTTATAATTATTCCAATTAATTTAGGCAATAAGGCATAAGCCTTCAACGTTATTTTTGCCAATTCCATGCCAACTTACCGAGCAACCAATTCCAACTTGAATAATGTTACACTATGCGACTCAATATGATTATCAACCAACAACAACATAACAACATAATGACATAACAACATTAAACTTTGGCTAAAGGCCTACAACTCATAATCTTTGCCACTTACAAGACACTGCAACATGAACAACAAACAACAACTTTACAACTTATAACAAAGCAACACAACAAAAACAACCAAATATACTACATTCCTATCCACCCAAGTTCCTACTAAACCAGTTAATTAAACTAATTAATGTGCTCTATTATTACTACTTATTAAGTATTTAACATGCTTCTGTTAACTCTGTCACAACAACTAATACGCCCACTTGCTACTAATCTCATACCATTGTTAACTAATTTTCTTCTACTAATTCCTTTTTGTATCACTTATTAATTCTTTGCTAATTAATTATCAGTACATGTGATACTTCAAATAATATTTCCCAACTTAATTATGCCATTGTAATTAATTAATGACAGTATAAGTTTAGTAGACAACACATAATTTCAACACAGAAACCAAAACAACAATTCCTTCCAGTCTTGTGTGAACATCGTCACAACTGGGTGACCCCCGTCACACATGTGACAGTTGTCCCAAGGATGTGATAGTCATCTCTAATCCCAGACAGTCGTCTGGCTTTAGGGACGGTTGTCCCACAACCAAATTTGTTACGCTATCTATGTTTCTTCTGCTTCGTCTCTGTAATCTCTTCACGATTTCATCTCAGACCAATTTCAATAATCCAGCACGACGATTCACTACATCTCAACACAATCATAATTTTCTTAATCACCTAAATGACTTATTTATCATAAACCACTTACCTTTGGATTGAAGGAGACTCTAACACTTTTCGATCGGAACCCTAACTTTTGCCTTTCCTATACACTTCACGTAACCACCTCTTTTCCAACTTTTGTTCCTCTTACTGTTAACCTATTTCCACTAATTCTACTTAACTTATAGTTTTATTTTAATTAGTCTTAATGATTCTATTAGGACTCAACCACACCCCCCATAATTACTACTTCTAATGACCAATAAACCCAATTGTCAAGCTACCACAATTCCACTAATAACCCACACTTAATTAATTCAACTTAGTCCAAATAAAGAAATGCAACTTAAATCAACTTAAATCGACTTATTCAACTTTATTCAAACCAACTTAGCAACTCATCGCAAAACAAAACCAAACACACGACGATATTTAATTAAATAAATAATTAAATAATCATGGAGTTACAACTCTCACCCACTTAGAACATTTTCGTCCTCAAAATCTTACCTTGTTCAAACAACTCGGGATAAGATTCCCGCATCTTGCTTTCCAACTCCCACATCATACTTTTTCCGGCTGCCCCCAACTAGACTACTTTCACCAACACTGTCTTTTTCCCTCTTAAAGTCTTCCTTTCACGATCCACGATTCATACAGGCATTGTCTCAACAATAAGATTATCATGTACTTGCACACCATCCATACTAATCACATGAGATGGATCTGAAATGTACTTCCAAAGTTGCGACACGTGAAACACATCATGCAAATTCGACAAATTATGTGGTAAAGCCACTATATAAGCAACCTTTTAAACTCTGACTGAAATTAGATACGAACCAATAAAATGAGGAGTAAGCTTCTCTTAGACTTCAATGCTCGTACAACACCGGTTACATGTGTAACTCTCAAAAACACATGATCACCAACTTGGAATTCCAAATCCTTCCTTCGCTTGTCATGATAACTCTTTTGCCGACTTTGAGAAGTTTTCATCTTCTCTCGAGTCAACTTCACTTTCTCAGTAGTCTCTCGAACGGTCTCGGGTCCGAGCACTACGCTTTCTCCAGATTCATGCCAACACAAAGGAGTTCTATATCTTCGACCTAACAACTCTTCAAAGGTGTTATTCTAATACTAGAATGGTAATTGTTAGTATAATTGAACTATATCAAAGGAAGATAGGTATCCCACAAGCCTCCTTGCTCAAGAACACACGCTCTCAGCAAATCCTCTTATGACTGAATAGTTCTCTCCATTTATATATTCTCTATTATAAGGTTAAAACCTCACCCTTACCATTGGATTGAAGACGACTCTAACACTTTTCGATCGGAACCCTAGCTTTTGCCTCTCCTGTGCACTTCACGTAACCACCTATTTTCCAACTTTTGTTCCTCTTACTGTTAACCGATTTCCACTAATTCCACTTAACTTATGGTTTTATTTTAATTAGTCTTAATGTTTCTATTGGGCCTCAACCATGCACCCCCCACAATTACTACTTCTAATTACCAACAAACCCAATTATCAAGCTACCACAATTATACTAATAACCCACACTTTATTAATTCAACTTAGTCCAAATAACAACAATGCAACTTAAATCAATTTAAATCGACTTATTCAACCTTATTCAAACCAACTTAGAAAATCATCGCAAAACAAAACCAAACATACGATGACATTTAATTAAATAAATAATTAAATAATCAGGGTGTTATAGGCCACGTGAACCTTCTCAGTATGGTACTTCATCTTGAGATGAACAATTAAAGGTACTGTAATGAGCTCCACGAGCGTTGGTCTTCCAATGATGCACTGTTATAGAGAGGGGTAGTCAATGACCAATAAGTGAGTCTTGATCATTTTGGAGGCATCCCTTTCCTCGAAAGTGACCATGAGCTCGACCCATTGAATCCTTGCAAATCGGATCCTACATAGGGCGACAAATTCTTTTGGTAGAGTTGGAGTGCCCGAAAAAGAGACGTGTACATGATGTCGACGGATCTACCCTGATCAATGAGGATCCTTCAGACATTTATCTTTTCCATCTTTGCCCTTATCAGCAAAGGGATGTGAGAATTGGGGGAGCCTCCTTGGAGTTCCTCCATATAAAATATAATGGACTGTGATTTTCCCGGGACCCTTACAAGGGAGCACAACTGATCTGGGTTATAGTCGACCAGCAACTTTAGCTTCCTCCTAACTGAGCCGACTGTCAGATCGTTATAGCCCCCGCCAAAGATGAGCGTGAACAAGGGAAAGGTATCCTAGGATCTATGCACTACAAGGTATACTAGGTCCTCGTGGTAGCTAGGGATGAAGAAATCTTTCGGGCGAGAGACAAATAACGCGACTTACAGAGGAACTACTTCCCCAGATACTTCTTCTACTTTCTTGGTATCTTCTTGTCGAGGAGCTCCCTCTCTGACGTACTTATTCAGGTGACCCTCTTTGATGATGATCTCAATGGCGTCTTTAAGGTAAATGCAATCCTCGGTGACGTGCCCATTGTTGCGATGGAATCGACAATATTTGATTTTTTCGGTGTTGCTATTGGAGGTTGTCTGCTTTGGGAAGTGCAATCCACCATGTTTAAACTCCATGTTGATACATTTAGAGAGGGTCTTCTCGCGAGGGGTCGTCAGCAGTGTGTATTCTATGAAGTGGCCCTTTATCGTCGCACATGCGGTCGTTTCTTCGTTTTTCTCATCGAGGAGCCTCAAATTCGTTTTTCTGCTTTGGGACACTCGAATTCTCTTTATTTTTGGAGTCTCTAGTCTTGTAGGCAGTCTCCTTCTCCTCGTATTGAATGTTTATTTGCGCCTTGTTGAGGAGTTCGACTAAGGAGCGAGGTGTTTCAATCCCCATTAACCTGCAAAATTTGTTGTGAGGTCACATACCCTTCTCGAGGAGGTACCTCTTCATGCGGTCAATGGTATGAATCTCTAATGCCTCCTTTTTGAACCTATCAATATAGTCGCGCAGAGGTTCTTCTTTAACTTGGATAATCCTTTCGAGCGTGGCCTCAAATTTGGGATGGCGCCTCAACGCAGTGAAATGCCTCGTGAACTGGCTCTTCAGGTTTCTCCATGTTGTGATTCATCTTGAGGGGATGTGCTTGTACCACATCATAACCCCTTTCCCCAGTGTGATGGGAAATAATATGTATTTAATAGCCTCCCACGTTGCGGTAGTGGAACATAACTTCTATGTGATCGTTGGGGTCAGTGGAACCTGCGTGGGATGCGGGTGCCCATGATATCACGACACACAAATAAGGGCCATGGTTGTCTTTGTCGTTGTTGATGTCCGACAAAAAATAAGGGGAACGGCTACACCAAGGGCTCTTGCTGCGACGGGGAGAATACTTTGGGTTGGGACGATCCTCGTGCCTATCGGATTTTCGGGCGTCTTTACCCCTTTTCTTGTCCGGATAGCGGCGTGCTTTTTGGGGAGGAAAGCAGTTGCACTTTCTTTTCTTCTATGGGCATGGACTTTCCGTTTCCAGTTGGTTTTTCAATGGGGAGAGGTTTTAGGCATCGCTCCTTTTTCGCTTCCAAGGTGGGGATCGCGACTGGGGAGAAGGAGTGCGGGTACCACCTCGACGATGTCTCTGTGGGGGAGAGTGGGACCTACGTTCGTTCTCCATCATTTATAGACGCTCGTTATGCTGGAAGAGAACCAGATTAGCATTGTTGAGAGCAATGATGAGGGTCGCGGTGTTGGCATCCGCGTCTTGAGGGATGAGGGTGAGTTTAAACATATGGTCCCCTTTAGGGATGAGGGTAGGCTTCAAATTGTTGGAAGATGGTGAGGTATTCTTCCCGTCCAGAAGGTTGGTGTCGTGAGTAGTTCCATGATTTTCGGGGTTATCGTCGTTGTTGAGGAGGATGGTGATAAGATTGTTGGCGACGTCGTTGTGCTGAGCAGCCATGAAGACGGAAAAAGGTATAAAGCTTTGGTCTTTGGTCGAAAAGATGGATCTTGATTCAAGAAAGACGGGGGGAGTCGTGTTCCCACAAATGGCGCCACTGTTTTGATGTACTCTGAACAAATTTTCATGGCCTTCAATGTGGGGAAGCAACAACGGTTGTAGTAGAGGGGGTGGTGTACTTGCAAGGTACTTCAACGCTCAAGTAAGTTTCAGTGGAAGAATGAAAGCAAAGCAAAATCGTTTAGATAAGTATATAAGTGGATATAATTGAATACTTGACCCTTTAAAGGAGAAGGGTATTTATAAGGGCATGTGGCCAAAATAAGCGGTCGCGTAGTCCACGACCTGGTCCAACTATATACATGAGTTTCAGAGGGGTAGTTAGTCGCGTGGCAACTGCCAAACGCGTGAGGGGAAAATCCTCAACGGCTATAATTCCAAAGGCTATATCATTCCCAACGATCATATTCTTCTAGGTCGCTTGTTGGCCCTTTGCCCAAAGCTGGACTGGGTTGGGAATTTTTAGTTGTAAGGCATCTGCTAGTCCAGTCCATAACAACTGTTATTATTATTATTTGCCCTTATTATAGAAAACTAGCAACTTGTCAAGTACTCTATAATGTTTGGCTATTCTTATTGTAAATTTTGTGTGAAGGTTTAACACCCCATATGCAATTACTAACTTTTATATTTAGTGGAGGTTTAAACCCCCCCCCCCCCCATATATTGTTACTAACTTTTATATTTATTGGAGGTTTAAAAACCCCATATGCAGCAGATACTAACTTTTATATTAAATGGATGTTTAAAATCTCATATGCAGTTACTAGCTTTTAAATTTAATGGAGGTCTAAAACCCCATATGTATATTCTAATATTTATCATATTTGTTCTTCTATCTTAGATGTTATATGATATTTATCTTTAATGCTTAACGCTCGTATGATTCTTAACACACTTAATTTTTGGGCTTTATATTCTTATAATCACAAACTCACAATCAACCTTTTTCTTTTTCTTTTTCCTTTCCCTAACGATAATATAACGGTTATTTTTTTCCAAAATTACCTCTATAAATACTAAAATTTCTTCTATATTTTTTTCCACATCATTCTCAATATATCTACCCATATTTTTCAAAAGGCTAAAATCCTTCTTTTGTTCATCACTCTACTTGTAATTTTTTTTCTTAACAGTATTATCAAGCGTGAAGAATCAAGTAATAATTTTGTAGCTTTAATAATAATTATCGTCTTACCATCACTAGTCATATCTTGGTTTATTAGTAGAGGTTTTTAAAGAATATGTAGTCATTGAATAAATTGATATTCTTTTTAGTTTATTAAATATTGATTATGTTCATCTGAATTATGAATATAATCACGTCAAATAAGCATCAATTCAAAATTCTAAGCATAATTGGGGACAACTTCATAACATAGAATAACAATTTGATCGAATACCTTACATGTGAAGGACTTAACAAAATACTTGAAGGAGACAATTTTGGAAAATCAACAGACGACCCAAATGAAATGGAAAAGAGAAAGTCAAAAGTGAACAGAATAATAAAGCGCCATCTTGATGATGAATTGCAAACAAAATATTCATATGCTTAAGATCCTAAGACTTTGTGGGACAAAATAAAAGTAAGATTTAGACATCAAAATAAAGTCTCATTACTCTCATTAATGGATCAGTGGAAAAAGTTAAGGCTTCAAAATTATAAAAGCGTCATTTCATATAACTCTGATATGCACCAAATTATTGCACAACTTGAATTTTGTGGCACAATTATATCTGAAAAAGAAAAGTTGGAAAAAATTTCATGAACTTTCCATACATCCCAAGTATTATTGCAACAACAATATAAAATGAGAGAATTTATGAGTATTCTGATTTAGTTGCAACCCTTTTGGCGGTAGAACAAAATAATGAGCTCCTTATAAAAAACCACCAGACACGACCCACAAGAATAATAACATATCTTGAAATTAATGCCACAACCTTTATTCATGGGTGTGGTAGCTTTAATCATCTTAAGAGATGTGGTGGTCATGTTCGTTTTGATGGTAATAATGGGCGTACTCATTTTGATGTGTTGTGAATCAGATACCTTAAAAACAAAGTATAATAGGTTTCTTTATGATCAAGAAACCCACAAATGTTAGGTTTTATGGTAACCAAGGATAAAAGGATTCTTTATAAACTGCTATTATTTCCTTTCTCTTGAAACAAGATTACAAGTATACAAGAATAACAAATAACCTATCTCACTTTTGAATTAGGGTTTTATCTTCCTATTTTTCCTTATTCTCAAAGATTAGAGACTAGTATGTTATTTATAAGAAAACTAACATACTAATCTAATGGGATTTTTAACAATTACCCATTATAAGCTAACTTATGGTACAAGTTAACTTAAACAATTTGATCCATAACACAAGGTCTGATTAAACAATAACATATGAACGGACTTCGACAACATGTTATTCATACTAGGGATTGTTCCAATATTCCACAAATCTCCACCTCGGAACACACCTTATGCCAACAAGAAACAAACTAGATTTCTTCATGCAACTTTATCAACTGCATACAGTGGAAAAACTTGCAACTGGGTAATATCTTGGTGACCATATCAGCAACATTATGATCTGTCGAAACCTTTAGCACTTGGACTTCTCCACACTCGATTACCCCTCTAACGAAATGCAACCTCACATCAATGTGCTTGGTTCTCTCATGATATGCTGAGTTCTTTGACAAGTGTATTGCACTTTGAATATCACATTTAAGAGTGATACCTCGACCTTGAAGTTTCAGCTCCTTTCCAAAACCTTCAAGCCATAATGCTTCCTTTATAGCTTCAGTTAGGGCGACATATTCTGCTTTAGTGGTTGATAAGGCAACAACCTTATGAATTGTTTCTCTTCAACTAATTGATGTGTCAAACATAGTGAAAACATATCCAGAAATAGATTTTATGGAATCCATACAACCTGCATAATCAGAGTCGACATATCCTTCGATTTCTGCTTTACCATCTTAACCCAAGACTCCACCATAAATTAGGACTTTGTTCATAGACTCATTTATGTACCTTAGAATCCACTTCAATGCTTGTCAGTGAGCCTTTCCAAGATTCTACAAGTACCTGCTTACAGGACTTACTGCATATGCTATGTCGGGCCTAGTACATAACATGACATACATCAAAGAGCCTACTATATTAGCATATGGAATGATATCCATATAAGTTCTTTCGACAATAGTATTTGAACACTGATCTATACTCAACTTGAATTAAGAGTTTGTCAGAGTCACAACAGGATTTGAATTTTACATACCAGACTTATTGAGAATCTTGATTTCTTTCTATCTCTCCGGATGTCAATCCCAAGAATCCTGGACGCAGCTCCTAGATCCTTCATATCAAACTCCTTATTAATTTCAACCTTCACCCTCATTACATCTTCAACATTGTTGATTTCTATTAGAATATCATCCACATAAAGCAACAAAATAACAAATGAATTACCAGGTCAAAATCTGAAGTAAACACAGCGGTCGAACTGACTTCTGGTGAAAATGATACGTGCCATGAACTTGTTGAATCTCCTATTCCACTGTCAAGGAGATTATTTTAGCCCATATAAAGATCTATTCAGTTTGCACACATACTCTTCTTTCCCCTCTTTGACATGCCCTTCAGGTCGACTCATCAGGATTGTTTCATCAAGATCACCATACAAGAACACAGTCTTCACATCCATCTGTTCCGGTTTAAAGTCGAATTGTGCCACTATGGCAAGCAACATTCAAATGGACCTATGCTTCACAACAGGAGAGAACACATCATTAAAGTCGACACTTTCTTTCTGAGTGAAACCCCTTGCAACCAAACTTTCCTTGTATCTCTTCGACGTCACTCCTTCGATTCCTTCCATAACTTTGAAAATCCATTTACAGCTGACTAAACTGGCTGCAACAGGTGTTTCGACCAGTTCCCATGTATTGTTATCATGAAGATATTTCAGCTATAAGATCTGCATAACCAAGTCTTTAAGGTGGCTTGATAACTCTTCTCGACCTGTCTCTTGCCAACAGGTAGTCATTACCAGTCTCCTCATCTTTGACAGCAGTTTCTGCTTCTTCTTCGACTTCATCTGGGTCATGCAATTCAACATCACTATACTCCACCTCAACAGGAATTCCTCCATGTTCCAGCTCTTCGTCAACATCATCAGTTTTCTTGAAAGCCATCTCAGCTTCACTGAAAACTACGTCTCGACTGGTGATACACCTCATGTGATCTAGCTCTAGGCACCATAACCTATAAGCTTTGACTCCTTCAGGGTATCCTATGAACATGAATTTTAAAGCTCTAGGTTCGACCTTGTCTTACCTAATGTGAGCATAGGCTACACATCCAAATACTCTCAGTTTGTCGAGATCTGGTGGATGTCCTGACCAAACTTCTTCAGGTGTCTTCATATCTAACACAGTCGAAGGACATCTGTTTATGAGATATGTTGTTATCGAAATATCCTTATCCCAAAACACCTTCTTCAATCCAGCACTAACCAACATGCATTTAACCCTTTCGAGGATTGTTCGATTGAATCTCTCAGATATACCATTTTTTTAGGAGTACCTGCTACAGTCTTATGCCTTGCAATCCTAGACTCGAGACAGTAACTGTCGAAAGCTTCATTGCAGAATTCAAGGCCATTATTAGTTCTCAACCTCTTGACCTTTTTGTTAGTCTGAGTTTCTATCAGAACCTTCCAACTCTTAAAATTTTAAAAAGTTTCATGATTCGTCTTCTGAATGAATACCCATAACTTTATGGAATAATCATCAACTATGGATATAAAATACCTTGCAACTGAATGTGAAGGATTCCTTGCAGGCCCCCAAAGATCAACATGGATGCAATCAAGGGATCTATGTGTTCCTTGTTTACCTTTGTTAAACTTCACCCTACAGGATTTACCAAATACACAAGGTTTACAAAACTCAAACTTCTCGACTTTGTCACCACCTAGAAGGTTCTATTTCCCCAATTCGACCAAGCCTCTCTCGCTGACATGGCCCAATCTCATGTGCCATAATTTTGTCTTCGACAACAGTTTCGTGGATGCAACATTTGTTGAACCACTTACAACTTCAGCCTCAAGGGTATACAAACCATATTTCTTCATGCCTCTCAAGACTTCCTTCGACCCCTTCTTGACTCTTAGAATACTTTTATCTCCTTGAAAAACATATCCCTTATTGTCGAATTCACCAAGAGAAATCAAATTTCTCTTCAAGTCAGGTACATACCTAACTTCAGTCAATAACCTTATTGACTCATCATGGAGCTTGAATCTCACAGATCCAATACTTGCAATTTTGCAATCTTTGTTGTTTCCTAGCAGCACTGATCCACCATCTTGATCGCACAATTCCTCGAGCAAATATTTGTTTGAAGTCATGTTCCATGTGCAACCTGAATCCAATGTACTATTTTCTTGAGTCTTCGCTTGAAACGACAAGAACATCAGATGATTCAAAATCATCTTGAACAATGGTCACATTGCCATTACCCTTACCTTCATGATCTTTCGGGTGTTTAGGGCACACCTTTCGAATGTGACACTTCTTCTCACAATGATAGCATCGAACACCAGATGCTTCACCCCCATAAGACTTCTGCTGACTTTTACCTTTCTTCTTGTCAAACTTACCATCATTTCGCAAGAATTTCTCCTTAACGACCAAACCTTCACCAATCATCAAAGGTTTATGCTCCTTTCGTTCGTTCAAGTCCTTAGAGTACAAGGCAAATTGAACATCTTTAAAGGTTAGAGACTCTCTTCCGTACAAGAGAGTTTCTTTGAAGTGAGCATATGTTTTGGGCAAAGCCCATAACAACTGACAACATTTGATCTTCATCATCAATCTTCACATAAACATTTTCAAGATCAAGAATCAGCTTGTTGAACATATCCAACTACTCAACCAACACTCTGTCTTCACTCATCTTGAATGAAACAAGGCTTGCTTCAGGTATAGTTGATTCACCAACGATTTGGTCATGTACAAACCTTCAAGTTCCAACCATAACCCTGACGTCGTTGTCTCCTTTGATACCTATCGAAGAACCTTATCATCAAGGATCAACAATATTCCGTTGTGTGCTTTCTCAATCATGGCCATCTTTTCAGTTGCCGTTAACGCAACATTTATGGTCGTCTATTCCTTCAACACTTCCAAGCAACTCTGCTAAATAAGTAGGGTTTTCATATTCATGCCCACAGACCGAAATCGTTTACTCCTGTTAACTTTTCAATCTCATACTTTTTTGAAGGCATCTTCTCCATGCTCACCCCACCAATTTGTTGTGAATCAGATACCCTAGAAACAAAGTATAATAGGTTTCTTTATGATCAAGAAACCCGCAAGGGTTAGGGTTTAGGGTAACCATAGATAAAAGGATTGGTTATAAACTACTATTCTTTCATTTCTCTTGAAACAAGATTATAAGTATACAAGAATAACAATTAACCTCTCTCACTTTTGAATTAGGGTTTTATCTTCCTATTTTCCTTTATTCTTAAAGATGAGAGACTAGTATGCTATTTATAAGAAAACTAACATACTAATCTAATGGGCTTTTTAGCAATTACCCATTACAAGCTAACTTAGGGTACAAGTTAACCTAAACAATTGGATCCATAACATAAGGCCCAATTAAACAATAACATGTGAGCGGACTTTGACGACATGTTATTCGTACTAGGGTTTGTTCCAATATTCCACATGATGGTCACAGTCAAGGAAGATATCATGGTCGAAACCCTTTCCACGGTCAAAACCATTTTCATGGTAGAGGACGTGGACGAGGTCATATGAATAATTATAGATCTCCCATATATGACCAGAATAATTGGAATTTCCAAGGAAAAGGTAGGTATATGCAAGAAGGACCCTCGAGAAATTATGATGATGTATGCTACAGATACAGAAAGAAAGGTCAATGGTCTAAGGTGTGTAGAACACCCGAACATTTATGTAAAGGACAAATGGTTTATGTATAAAAAAAAAGGGGAAAAAGTAAATTTTAATGAGATTTAACTTAGAAATGATAATACTTATTTTGAGATAGTTGATTTCGTTGAAGGAATAATGGATTACGTAACTATTTGAATAATGTGTGATATGCTTGTATTAACTTTATATTTAAAATATGTATTAACTTAAGAATATGTATGTTGTTTTATGTATCTTATGTTTGCATGAAATAAAATGTTAAATATGATGTTGATTTACCCTTTATTTACTCTTATTTTTATTTTAAGAATGTTAGACATAAAACGTGTCAAAGACATTTGCATTCCGGACAGTGGGACTACCCATACAATCCTCAAAAGTAAGAAATATTTTACTGAAATATATCCTACTAAAGGTGTAATAATTACAATCTAAGGTCCTGCAAATTTGATTGAAGGAACAAGTAATGTATATTCATATTACCAAATAGGACAAAGTTTGTCATTAATAATGATTTATACTCTCCAAAATCAAAGAGAAATTTGTTGAGTTTTAGTGACATATATCATCAAGGATATGATACTGAAACTGCAACTGAAGGTAACATAAAATACATTAATATCACTGCTAATGTTTTGGGAAAGAAGAAAACTTAATAAAAACTACCAAAATTGCCTTATGGATTACATTATACACATATACATGATATTGAATGCAATTCGGTAGTAAAAGAAGATCCCAAAATTGTGACTTTATGACATGATCGTTTAGGTCACCCTGATTCAACGATGATGCGTAAAATAGTTGAAAGTACACATGGTAATCCATTTAAAATTTTAAAACTTACAAAAGAAAATAGACCGTGTGAAGCTATCTCTCTTGACAAACTAATAACAAAACATTCACCAAACAAGATTCAGACAAAATTATCGGCATTTCTTGAAAGACTTCAAGGAGATATATGTGGACCTATCCATCCACCGTCAAGACCATTCATATATTTTATGGTATTGATTGATGCATCTAGTAGATGGTAGTATGCGTGCTTATTGTCAAGTCATGATATGGAAATTGCAAAATTTCTTGCACAAATAATTAAACTTAGAGCTTAATTTCCTGATTATATTATAAAGAAAATTAAACTTGACAATGTCGGTGAATTTACATCTGAATCATTTAATAATTATTGCATGTCAATTGAAATTACTATTGAACACCATGTTCCTCATGTGCATACACAAAATGGTTTAGCAGAGTCATTAATCAAATTTCTTAATGTATTACTAGACCATTAATAATGAGAACTAAACTACCATACATTGTTTGGGGTCATGCAATTTTACATGTTGCAGCACTCGTACGTTTAAGGTCAAGTGTTTATCATAAGCATACCCCTTATCAACTTGCAATTGGTAAGGAACCTAATATTTCACATTTAAATATTTTTGGTTGTGCGATATATGTCCCAATAGCTCCAACACAAAGAAGTAAGATGGGACCTCAAATGAGATTGGGAATATATGTCGGGTATGAATCATCATCTATTATTAGATATCTTGAACCTTTAATAGGTGATGTTTTTCAAGCAAGATTTATTGATTGTCATTTTGACGAAACAAAATTTCCAACATTAGGAGGAGAAAACAAACAATCAGAAAATGAAATATCATGGTATGTACCACATTTATTACATTTGGACCCAAATAATAAATCATGGGAAGAAAATGTAAAGAAAATTGTGCAGTTATAGAATTTAGAAAATCAATTGCCTGATTCATTTACTGATTTGAAAAGAGTCACAAAGTCACATGTACCAGCTGTAAATGTCCCAACTCGATTTGAGATTTCAAAACTGAATGATGTAACAAGTACATCTAAGGCACACTTGAAGCGTGGTCGACCTATGGCATCCAAAGACAAAAATCCCCGAAAAAGAAAGGGAATAGAAAAGGTGAATTTTATTGAAAGTGATCTTGAAAAGACACTAGATAATAATAAATCCACGATTTAAAAACGCGCTCTCAAAGAAGCACAAGATGATGGATGATGAGATCATTTGTAATGAAACTGAAAACAAGAATGATCTTAAGATTTCAATTAATTATGTTAATACAGGAAATTTGTTGAACCGAAAAGGAATGAATATTGATGAGATATTTTAATTCTCAATTGCATGCAAAGTTATATATAAAAATGATGATCTTGAACCCCAAACTATGAATGAATGTCAAAATATACATGATTGGGAAAATTGGAAGGATGTTATAGATACTTTGTTAAATTTCTTAGTAATTGAAAAGTATTTGGCCATATTGTGGCAATACCTAAAAGTGTGAAACATGTTGGGTATAAGTGGGTTTTTGTGAGAAAACGAAATGAGAAAAACGAGATTCTCAAATACAAAGCTTGTCTTGTTGCACAAGATTTTTACCAAAGACCAGATATCGATTATGAGGTAACATATTCTCCTGTTATGGATGCCATTACTTTCCATTATTTAATTGGTTTATTAGGATTTAATAATCTTGATATGTACCTTATGAATGTTGTTATTGCTTATTTGTATGGATCATTTGATAGTGATATGTACATGAAAATCCCAGAAGGATTTAAATGGTCTGAGACATCAAAACCAAAATAAATGTATGCGATTAAGTTGAAAAGATCATTGTATGGGCTAAAACAATCAGGGTGCATGTGATATAATAGACTAAGTGAATATTTGCTTAAAGAAGGCTATGATAATAATCATATTTTCCCTTGTGTTCTTATAAGAAAAACGATATCCGAATTTGTGATAATTGTTGTTTATGTTGATTATTTAAATATCATTGGGACTAATATAGAAATCAGCGAAGCAAGAAGTTATTAAAAGGAAGAATTTGAAATGAAAGATTTAGGAAAAACTATATTCTGCCTTGGTTTACAGGCCAAGTATACTAAAAATGGTATATTGGTGCATCGATCAAATTATACATAAAGGGTATTGAAAAGGTTCAACATGGACAAGGCAAGCCCTTTAGTCCAATGATGGGTATAACACTTAATATTGAAAAGGACCCTTTTAGGCCTAAGGAAAGTTATGAAGAGGATCTTGGCTCAGAAGTGCCATACATCAGTGCCATTAGGGCACTCATGTACCTTGTAAACTATACAAAACCTGATATATCTTTAGCAGTGAATTTACTAGCAAGATTTAATACATGTCCTACAAAGAGACATTGGAAAGGAATAAAAACAAATATTTTTATATCGCAAAGGTACATTTGATCTTGGTTTGTTTTATTCTAACAATACAAAACCATGTTTACTTGGTTATGCAAATGCAGGATATTTGTCAGATCCACATAATGCTAAATCACATACTGAATATGTGTTTACATATGGCGGCACTGCAATATCATGGAGATCTCAAAAGCAAATACTTGTAGCAACTTTTTCAAATCATGTTGAAGTAATTTCCCTTTGTTAAGCAATCAAAGAGTGTAAATGGTTAAGATTAGTGACTCAACATATCCAAGGAGCATCTGGTTTAACAACAAATAAAAACCCAATGATTTTATATGAAGACAATGTTGCATGTGTTATCCAAATGAAATAAGGTTGTATCAAGACTGGTAGAACCAAGCACATCCCTCAAAAGTTCTTTTCATTCACACAAGAACTTGAAAGAAACAAAAAGGTTAATATTCAATACATTCGTTCGAGTGATAATGTGGCATATCTCTTCACATAGGCACTTCCCACGTCAGTTTTTAAGAAGCACTTACAAAATATTAGAATGTGTCATCTTCGAGATCTTTGAAGAAGAACTAAATATATTCTATTGGGGGGAGCATAATGTTGTACTCTTTTTCCCTGTTAAGATTTTCATCCCAATAGGTTTTTCCTAATAAAGTTTTTAACGAGACAAGAGATGTTCCCATAATTACCCTCAATATGACTTCAACGGAACATCATTACAAATATTTCAAAAGGGGAAGTGTTATAATAATAAGGAAATATTATTATTACTATTTGAAAAATATCGTGAATAGTAAATATTCTATCAACGAAGATTTTCAACTTTGCAAAGTATAATGTATTATTACATTCGAGTAACAGTTAGAATCTCATCACTATATATACCACACATTGGTATATGTAAATACACACAAAAATTTCTAAGACAAATAATATACTCTCTTTGTCTCTTGTATCTTTCTATATTTTTTTATTCTTAACAATTCCGTGTATATATACCTATGATTTTTTTATTAATATATAATATTATGTTTTTTTAAAAGCAAATGATATTGATTGACTGAATACTAGGGGTATTCAACCCAGTACAACATACAACCTATAATAGAAAAATTCCCAACCAACACATAAGACCATTTTCAAGCAAAAAAAATATGTTCCAACATATGTCATCTATGTTATACTTTCCATTATTGAAATTTGTTTCATTATTTACCCTCCAAATACTTCATATGATTTCCAACCAATAACTCTTAACTTTAGACTTCTTTCTTTATAGTTTAAGAATCCATTCCATTCCAGGAAAAACGACCAAATGTAACCAACAAAGGGTTGTTACAATCACACCATTTGCCCACCATCTCCCAAACAGACCATGTAATTGGACAGTCGAACAACAAATGAATCATATTTTCTTCCACCTCCTCACAAAGAACACACAAATGATCATTTAAATTAATTCCTCTTTTAATAAATTGGTCCTTAGTATATATTTTATTCCATAAAAATTTCCACCAAAAAGATGACATTTTCACAAGAGCCTTGACTTTCCATAGTATGTCGAGCGATTTAATTTGGTGGATCGGTTGCAATACTTGCTCCTTGTTTACCCGCAACAACTTATACACCTCATTAACACTATAATTTGTTGGGTTTCCATTAATCCAATAAATTGAATCATACACCTCTGGTCAAGGCTTCACTTAAGAAATCAGATCCAAAAATCTTTCGAAACTGTCTGCTTCTGCTTCCTACATTGTCGAAGGGATTCCCAAGTTTCCCCAATACCAACTCCCATTGATCCAAGTTTCCATATAGTTGACTGAACTTTTTTTTCCTACTGCTTTCAAAGAGTTTGCTGAACAACTCTGACAGAGGGTGAGAACCCAACCAAATGGCGGACAGAAAAGGTGTATGTGTCCCTTCTCTTGAATTGAAACAAATTGAACCTACAAAAGAAAAACCAAATTTAGCTGTAATTGTTCTGTTATTGATCAAATTCTTCCACCAATAAGATGAGTAGGGGTGTTCGCAGGTTGGATTGAGTCTAATTTGATTAAATCTAATATCCGACCCGATCAATATTATTTGGGTTGGATTAAGTGTTCAACCTGTACTTTTAAGACTAAACCCGAATCAAACCAGCCCGCTCATCAATGGGTTGGGTTGGGTTGGATTCGTGGGTCACCCACTAAACAAAATTTTCAAATTCTAAATAAAATATATCAATTTAATTAACGTATTGTATTACAAAAACGTTAAAAAAAATCATAAACTCTTAGTATTCAATTTGAATAAAATTGATTGGTTAATGCCTAAAAACTCTTTTATGATTCATATAAAGTTAGAAAAATATATAAATGGGGTAAAGTATAATTTAAAAAGTAAGATATATCTCTCTTTGAATAAATAAAATTAATCTCTCAAATTTGATTTAGACTTATGTTTTTACAATTAATAAAAACTATAATTACATTAAAAAAATGCATTCTAAGAATTATGCTAGATAATTTATAAATAAATAAAATAAAAATAGTGTGACATATCAATGGGTTGGGTTCGCAGGTTCGTGGATTTAAAACTTCAAACCCGTTAACCTAACCAAATACCAATGGGTTTGAATGGGTTGGTTTGGGTTGGACCCGTACATGATTGGGTTGGGTAAAAATAAGGGTTGGGTGAATGGGTTCGCGGGTTGGCCCGTACCCATGAACACCCCTGAAGATGAGGATTCCCTCGAGCTAGTGTTCTCCACTAAAATCTGATTTTTGATTGAGCCATATCTCGCCATAATAACCTTCCTCCATAATGAGTTGTCATCTTCGAACACAATCCACTTCCATTTGGATAGGAGAGTAAGGTTAAAGTTCTCCATACTTTTCACTATAAGCATTCCCATCTCCTTCGATCTACAAATAATGTCCCATTTCAACCAATGAACTTTTGCTTTTTCTTCATTCCCTCCCCAAAGAAATTTGTTTCTAATAATATCTAGCATCTTTAAGACAAATTTTGGAAATTTATAGAAAAAGAACCAGAAGATTGGAAGACTAGACAAAACAAAGTTTATAGAATGATTATACCTACCAGAGTTAACAATCTACCACACTAAAGGGCCAACTTTGATTTAAACTTATCTACAATCAGAGCCCAAGATTTTATTCTTCTAAGGTTACAGCCTATTGAGATTCCTAAAAAGCTAAACGAGGATTTCTTGATATTACACGATAAGAAGTTTGAAGCTGCCAGAAGGAAATGACCGTTGACATTGATACCAATGATCCTACTCTTACTAAAATTAACACTCAGACCCGACAATAATTCAAACCCCTTATGCTACACTTTTATACTCTAAGAAGTTTGAAGCTGCCAAAAGGAAATGACCGCTGACATTGATACCAATGATCTTGCTCTTACTAAAATTAACACCTAGACCTGACACTAATTCAAACCCCCTACGCTACCCGACACTAATTTAAATCCTATATGCTACACTTTTATACTCCAAAGATTCCTCCACCTGCCTTCTCATACAATCAAATTATTGTGTGTGAATTGAATGATCTCAACTAAAGTTTCCTCGTCAACTCTAAAAGCCTTGAATTCACCCAACTCATTCGCCTTTTTTACCAATCAAGTCATCTCATTCGTTATGATAACAAAAAGAAACAACGATAGAGGATCTCCCTGTCTAAGACCTCTTTCCACTTTGAAATCCTTCGTTGGACTTCCGTTAACCAATATAGATAATTGACATTTAAATATGCACGCTTCCATCTATCTCACCCACACTTTCCTGAAACTCATTTTATTCATCAGAAAAATGAAGAAAGTCCTAATTTACACAATCGTATGATTTTTCAAAATTAACTTTAAAAAGGATACAATCCTTCTTATCCCTGGTTATTATCATGTTTCTTGAAGTGAATGAAGGTGTTTGTCTATCTAAAGATAATTTAAGAGAGGTTATTATATGTTTTAAAACTATATAATAGATTTTATAGGGGAAATACAATTTCAACTTATTTTTATAATGTATTAAATAATTAAATTATTATTTGATTATTTTTGTTAGGGAAAAACTCAATATTTATTTATTAGATTGTATTTTAAGAATGAAAAAATAATAATTTTAAGTTATTTAAAAATATTTTTTATGTGTAGCAAAACTATATTTTTTGTTTTAAATAGTACTGTTAGTTTTTAGGAAAAAATAGTTCATTTTTTAGTGTTATTTCAAAGTTTAAAATATTATTGATTATAATTTTGTCAAAATTACCCCTAATCATTTATTACAGATAGAGAGAGAAGTTGAATAAATCACTAAAAAGTTAAGGGTATTATAGGAAAAAAAATAACAATTGTTTAAAAAATAACAACAATTATTAGTTGTCTTGATATATGTAAAAAGTTAAAAAAAAATAACACTTGAAAAGGAACGGAAGAAGTTTGACTGATGAAGCAAATTGAAATGAGTTGGAAATTATGGACATATGAGGAATTATTTCAAATTCTGAGGCTATGAGATTGACCCTTCAAAATTCCTAAATCAAGGTCAATATTTATGGGACTCAGTCTCCTTTTGAAAAGTGATCTTGAATCATATGACAACTAATCTTAAATCTTTAAATAAATAATTTTTCAGTAATATCTTATACAGAAAACATATAATTATCAAACGGTTTGAGGGAATTGATATCACACTGTTGAAAAATTAAAATGATCATTTCAACTCTCTCGAAAACAAGCTTTGGGATGAATACAATGTTATCATTCACCATGAAGAAAACTATTGATTCAAATAATCTCGAAGTAAATGGATTCCTCTTTGAGATCGAACCTTCCACCTCTTTCACCAATATGCAATCATACGAAGAAGGAGGGGTATAATAATTATTCTTTTTAGTCTGAAGATAGATGGTTCACGTAGATTTATGATTAACTTGTTCTTGAGAACCATTCAACTTACTTTATTGCTAATCTTACATCAACTTTTCAAATGCAAATACCTAGTTTTCTACACTAATTACTTTCCCAAATATCATAGATAATGATAAAGTATTATTGGAAGGATATATTACCTTGGAGGAAACTATAGAAGCTCTCTTCAACACGAATAATTATAAAGTACATTTGGCAGAGGAGATAAGTCAATATATCTTATATTTTTTTGCTAATGATTTAATAATGCTTATCATCTATAGAAAATGTTGAACAACCAACCCCATAAAAGAAGTCCAGGAACACCAAAGATCGAAGGAAATGTCACTTTGTATCTTGGGGGAAAAATTACAAACCAAAAGAGAAAGGTGTTATTGGATTTATAAAATTACAAATTCTAAATTAAGTTTATGTTTAAAATTTGGTATGACAGTTGTTAACCAATAAAAGACATATTGTGGGTGCAGATTCTGAAACATAATTACAAATGTGGGAATTTAACAACGTCAAATATTCAACAAAGTCAAAATTCGCCAACCATGTGGAAGGAAATTAAACAAAAAACCAGGTTTCATCTTTTACATTAATTAGTTCATCAGGGAAGCCAGTAAAGTGTGTTTTTTGGTAAGTCAAGATCAATGAACCCTTTAGGTGTTTCCTTATACACCTCTTCATTCAATAATCCGTTGAGGAATGCACTTTTAATATTCATTTGAGTAATTTCAGAAGATAGGATATTCCTAACAATAAAATGATGGATTCTTAGCTAGCCACCAGAGCAATTATTTCATCAAAATAAATTCCTTCTATTTGAGTGTAACTTTGAACCATCAAATGAGCCTTTTTCCTTCTCACATTACCATTCCTATCATACTTGTTTTTGTAAATCCATTTGGTTATTATGATGTTGAATGAGTTTGGTATTGGAACTAACTCCCATACTTCGTTTCTTTTTAACATAACAAGTTCTTAATGTATGACTTTGATCCAATATTCATCAATTAAGGATTTTTGACAATATTGGGTTCAATTTTGGAGATAAAATACATGTTAGTAGTGACTTCTTTTAATCAAGTGATGATTTCTTCATTGAGATTTTCAATCACATTTCTAATAGTATGATATTTCTAAATTCTAGTAAATGGCCATTTGTTTGTAGGAAAGCCTCCCCATCTTCAGAGTCTTCATCTACAAAAGTTTGAATGATGTAAGTTCCTTTGACTAGCACATTAGGTGTGACATTATTCTCGTAACCAATCACTTTTTCATCTTCTTTATCGTTCACTTCATCCCGTTATGAGTCATCTACAACAACATTGATATGTTCTATCATGACCTTTCTGTGATTATGATATACACCACAATCCATGTTATTGCTATAGTATCCCAAGAAGATTCATTCATCACTTTTAGAGTCCATATTGCATCTTTTATCTCGATCAACTAAAATATATCACTTACTACCTAAAACATGGAAATATTTGACATCTGGCTTTCTTCCTTTCCACAACTCATAGTGAGTAACTTTGGTTCCTGGATGACTCGTCACTCGGTTGTGGATGTTACATGATATATTCATCTTTCCAACCCAAAAATGACAAGGGGTGTTCTTAGCATGAATCATGATTATATCCATTTATTATAATGTTCTATTTTTGCATTCAGCTACTCCATTTTGTTGTAGAGTGATAGATGTAGAGAACTCATAAGCAATCCTTTCAGATGAGCAGAATTTTGAGAAACTAGAATTCTCAAATTCTCTTTCATGATCATTTCATGTGCGAATGATTTTCCTTTTCTTATATTGAAAATTTTGGCACAATATTTTAAATGTGATAAAGGTGTCCAATTTTTCTCTAAGAAAGTCAATCCAAATGTACCTCGAGTAGTCATAAACACACATAAAAACACATATTCTTCCACTTGTGATTTATACCTGCACGGACCCCATGGATCCATGTGAAGTAACTCAAGGACCTTTGAGGTGGTAAGATGTTGTACCTTAATGTGCGACATCTTGGTTTTTTTGTCTATTTGACAATTTCCACAGTTTTCCCCTCCTCGATTTTGAGGTTAGGCAAGCCACTATAGTTTTTTTCAAAAATAATCTTTGTCATGCTTATGTGATTTAGATGGCCAAGTTTCTTGTGCCATAACTTGGGTTCATCTTCTTTAGTGAGCAAACGGGCTGAAAGTTGATCTTTTAATTGAGAGTTTCACATGTAGAAATTGTATGAATATATGTTATCCTTCATGATTTGTTCCAAAATTTTGTTGGTGATAATACATTCAACACGATTGAAGTTAACATATAATTCTTAATCACACAATTGGCTTATACTTATGATATTTACAATTAGAGCTTCAACTAGAAGTACATAATCTATATTAGGGAGGCTTGGATAATTCAGTTTCCTTTTTCCCACGGTTTTGCCTTAATCACCATCACCAAAGGTAAAACAACTATTTGAATAAAATTTAACTTCTTTCAAATATTTATCTTCACCAGTTGTGTGTTTGGAGAAGTCGTTGTCAAAATACCAAATGTCACAGGATGAAGCCCTTAGAGAGGTACATGTAATGTGACTTATAGTTTTTTCTTTCAATTTCCATACATATTGAGGATGACCATTTCTTGTGGTGTTTTTGTCCTGGTGATTTCGATACAGGTAGTGAGGTTTACCATGTAGTTTGTAGAAAAAGTTTCGTAAATGACCCTATTGGCCATAATAATTACATTCCCAGGAAGTTATGTGATATACTTTCTTGTGTTGGTAAAGATGTCGAGCAGGATGTTGTGACATGTAGTTTGACATCAGGAAAATTTGGTCTTTTGTTCGGGGGGGGGGGGGGGACAAACTTATTTTATGCATTCATGGAGTTATAGTCAAACCCAATTTCTTTCACGTCTCTTATAGTCTTGCTAACACATAGTACTTCATCCAGAGTGTCTGAGCCAAAGTTTTGACTTTATCATCCCTTCTAGCTTGGAGTTCAGGTGCATGACTTTTTCCTTAAGGTTTGTGACTGTAATGGTGAGGTTTTCCTTGTCTTTAAATAATGTCTTTATCTTTTCTTTTTGTTTCTCATCGGATATGCATTCATCCTTCCACTTGAAAATAAAATCTTGTCTGCTTCAGCAACATCTTTATCTGAGAGATTTTCATCATTGGAATCAACGTCATCCTAAACATTTGGCTTGAATCTCTCATGTTTTATGAACACAACCACATCGCTAGACTTTTCCCATTCACTCACCTTTTATGAATATTCACCCGTCAATGTGTCAGTGTATCCCTTATGATGTCTTGTAAGGAAATTTGTATGTTTCACTTGAATGTGTCTAAATCTTATACATTCATGAGACTATACTCCTTTTCCTTTGTCGGTTTTGTTTCCATCTCTGCCATTGCACTGGGAGTTATACCCTATGGAATTGGGAGGAAGATTATCTTTGACATTTGTTGTGACATTATTTGTTGATCTTCTGTCGAGTCTTCTCATAACCTATAATATTTCTTTTCTAGTAAAACAATGAAATCAATTAGGTTCGCACCAATATAATATTTTGCACGTTCCTCGTTGTTTTCAATGTAAGTTTTGAAGGCAACACCTTTGTTTCTTTTTGTTGACTTGTCATTTATGGCCATTTCAAAGGTAGGCAATGAGCCTATGAGTTCATCCACTTTTATGTGTCAATATCATGAGCTTCTTCAATTGTTATAACCTTCATGTCAACCCTATTTGGAAGAGTTCTAAGGATCTTTTTTAGTAGCTTTTCATTTGGAATTTTTTCACTAAGAGCAAATGAGAAATTGGCTATGTCTCATATTCTAACATGGAAATCAGGTATTGTCTCAACTTCTTTCACCCTCAAATTTTCATATTTAATAGCGAGGAGTTAGAGCCTTGATGTGAGAACTATTGAAGTGCCTTCATGAGTAGTCTTAAGCATCTTCTGAGTTTCTTTAGCAACTTATCACGTATTGATGAGTCTAAGGATGTTTTTGTCCACTCCAATGAAAATATCATCGAGAGCCCATGAGATTCCATAAGGTATATCATCTTCCTCTTTAGATCATTCTTCTTTAGCCTTCAGGGATTGTGTTTCATGTCGTGCAATAAGCATTTGTGGTATCCATCATTTGATAATAACTTTCCAAAATTTGGTATTCATTGACTTGAGAAAATCAACCATGCGAGCTTTTTAATAATCATAATTGGTGCCATATAGAATAAGTGGCTGATTTACAGATCCTTCGTCTTCACCATTGCTTATTTTGAACAAATATTATAGATCCCATGAAGCTCACCCAACCAGAACAATGTGTATGCTCTGATGCCAATTGAAATTCATTTAAATGAATGGTGGGATGTCAAACACGGTGTTGTACCAATGTGTATAACAATATTAATATATAGACATAAAACTAAATATATTAAATTAAAGGACACAATAAATTTGTAACCCAGTTCGGTGCACTGTCACGTATGTCTAGAGGGTGTTAACCCCAAAAAAGAAAATTCACAATTAATAGTTTAGGTACAAATTGGTTTTAGACGAACTCTTCATAGTCAATGCCTATTTTCCTAGTACTACTCGTGAAATCCTATTCATGACTCCCTCTAAATATGAGACCAATCTCACTTTCTCTCAACATTCTCCCAAGTGTTTGGACAATTACAATATTTTATGAATGATGGAATGATTTACAACTCATACAAACTATATCCCTCGATACAGGATTATGTCTGGCGTATAGAGTCTTAACAATACACAACCAAAACAAAATAAAAGACTCAAATCAACTAAACATGCCTTACTTGTTTCTCAATGTCTAGGTCTTTACATGCAAAACTCATCCTTAAATAGTAAGAACATCCAAATGCACGACCCGTTAGGGTTTGAATCTTTTTGTGCGAATAAAGCATACCAAGCACAAGTACTAATTCTTCATAAAGTTGATTTAAAAATTGTGATTCCATATATCTCAACCATGTCAAATTTGTTCTTTTTAATCTTACCCAAAAAAATGGGTTGCATCGGGTTATTGGGCGAACATAATTTTCAAAAATGAAAACCATTAAAAAAATTGGGTTTCGGGTAAACCAACACATAACCCATGAAACCTGCGGGTTATTAGATGACTATGTATATTGCTATTTTTTGTAATTTGAGGAGTGTTGACTTTAATGTATTTGAACTTGGTTACTTCAATTTCATCCTCTTTAGTATTTTATATTTTGTGCGTCGTGATTTTAACTTATTTAAGATGTTGCATATTGATTATTTTGATGTTAATGTTTGTAATTTGTAAGTATTGTATGAAATTCTAAGTGTCACTGTAATACAACTTGTTTTCTTGCAAGTATTATTATGATGGAATTTATTGTATGTTTAATTATTGATGCTAAAAAAATATTATTATAAGGTTAAACCATGTTTTAAGAAAAAAAGTTGAAATATTTTTTGAAAAAAATATGATACATCATTTATGATTATATGAGAAATAAAATCAAATAAAAATAGATTTAGGTCACCCACAACTCGACTTGATCTGACCCATAAATTTGTTGTTTTACCAAAACTGACCAAATGATTTAGTGGGTGGTTGTTTTACCTCACCTAAATTGTTGTACCCAATATGGTATGGGTATTAGTTTTTGTAAAACCCAACCCCAAACAGACCCATGTACACTCTTATTTGGAGATATTTCTATTTTTGTTCATCCAAAATTTTGATGACATCTCTACATGGTATCTGAACCATCATACTTTTGAGGTTACTATTGTGGTAAGGCTGCAAATTTTGCTTAAGCCTCGAGGCGTTGAACAATCTCGCGTATATGATTTTGCAAGAGCTTCCATGGTTGACTAACACGCGGCAAATATCACCCATCACATTCATTATTAATAACATTATATGATTTTTTGGCACTTTGTTGATTAATTCCACATCCTATAAAGGCAACTGAGGCCTGCTTGTTATGGACTCTGGCTCTTTCCCATATTCTCTAGTGGTATTTACCCAATTTTTCTATCTTATGGGAATAACATACTTCCTACCATGATATGGGAAACCTTTGGAAATAATGCGTGAATGATATGGATTTATGTGCTTATAGGTATAAAGATAAAAATCTTGTAGAAGATCCATCTGAATTTTTGATGACGACAATGATTATTAAAGTCGATGACGATAACTTTCAACTCTTTGATAAAGGTGACCTAACCAAAGATACATCCCATGCCTCATCAACAAAAAGATACTCAAGACTAAAGTGATTATATGAACAAGAAAACATATCAAAGAATCATGAAGCCTCAGATAAATTGTGAAAGCTCGTTAGGCTGTGTCTGCATGTATGAGTGACCTGTGCTTTGTAAAAGTATGAAATAAACTTTGAAGTACCAAGGCAACTCTTACATACACACAAACCATAAATTATCATTTTCAAACGTTTTTGTATTGAAAATTATTTTTTAAGACAAGCCAAGTGATTAAGAAGTTGTCCAGTCTCTTTCCAAATAATTTTTGAACTAACTAATTGATATGGTAACTTATGCCAAGTGATTAGTAAAACTTTCATGAGATCAGCCAATTAAGTGGAACATTAAGCCAATTGATTGGAAATGGGCTAAACAAACAACCAAACAATTAGGATAAGGCAGTAATGACCTGCAACGACTCTATATCAAATATTTCCCTTTTAAGCATGACAATTGATTAAAAATGACTTGGCCAATCGGTTGGAGCATTATGCCAATCGATTGATTCATCTTTATTTCCTTTCATGACTTTTCTAACTCCTATATAAAAGACACTTGCCTCCACTTCATTTCATTCCACTTTGCAAAAATTTATATTTGCTTTGGAGCTTATATATCTACTTTCCATCTTTCTCTCTTTTAAAACATTTTTATTTCACTTACAGTTGCCATAATGCTTTTGAGTGAAACTTTGCTTGTGAGTAAGATTTTGTAAATGGTTGTCTTTTTTATTGAATTCTTAAGAGTGTGATTATCTTTAAAATATTGTGTTTGGTTCTTGAGATAAATCATTCATAAAATCTTTGTTTTGGTTTATTGGACTTTGCCGGAAAAAGTTATGTTTTTTATTATTGATATTGGCATGAAAATCTCTAAGAAGGTTTGTTAGCTTAGCTTGTGATAAAAGGTAACTTTGGTTGGAGATAAGCCTACAAAAATATCAATATCAACTTGTATAAAGTTTTTTGGCATAATCTTCAAAAGCTCGAAGTTTATAGTCAAACTTTTAAGAAGACCTCCCGGGGACAGGACTAGACCAACATTCGGTCAACCTGTATAAATATTCGGTGCAATCTCTCTAGACCTATCATTTTAATTTCTTCTATTTACTTTTATTTTCATATTTTCGTTGATATTCACTCATAAGAAACTACTAACACGATTTTAATAGAGAAAGATATATAAGTAATCATGATTTTTAAATACCACAATTCACCCATCCTTCATGTGTTTGAAGTAACTTGTCCAATAGATGACACTTGCTTTACATTCAATATTTCATTGGAGCTTTAATAGGTGGGTCTTGAGAATATGAACAAAATCTGTGACATATGCCACTATGTGGACAACAACCCACTAGTTGAGTATTTCGTCAAAATATGCGGGTTTCGAAAGTGGAGCCATTATCTTCTACTTCCTCAATAGTGATAGTCGAGCATAGTTTTTATGATTTTAAATATGACTCATTCATTCATGGATTTCCTCCACGATATTCCTCAACAACAACAAAAAACAATAGTTTGTCCCCTATACAGTAGTCCTTCGGCCAATGTATTAGCATAATTTTCCATCGAAGTGGAAAATAGTGGAAACATTAAAGAACGACTCCCATAAACATTGCTATCACTTTCCATTTGCATAACTAACCCGAACCATTGTCTATGTTTGTATTATTAGTTTTGTTTTTAAAACTTCTTTGGGTTTTGTTCGTTCTTTTTCCATTTCCTTAGTGTAACACCCCAAATTTGCCCTCTCCTGTTTAGCATCATCATCATATCATAATCATCATCAGCATGTCATATCCTTAGCATATTGCACAAAAAATGAAGCATAACACTTGCATGTTCCAGTATAAGGCATATGATCAATCATCAGGGAAATTCAAAGCTCACAAGGCAGGTTACAAGGTTGACATCAGGGTCAAAGCCTAAAGAAAGGACTGAGGATCAAAATCAAATCAAAACGGTTGGCGCCGGGTGATTCCTGAGGTTTCCCACCAAAAGGAGGGAAAATTCAAAATTCACTGGCGTTAACCGGTTAACGGCTGCGAATTTTGAATTCCCAGCAGCAAATTCAGCATGTGTGATTTGGTTCCAATTTCCATTTTCTGATTTTTATTAAGTCGGATTAAAAAGAAGGATCTAGAGCACTTGTCCAAGCCTAATCCCATTGCTAAATCCTAATCTCTTTGCCAAACCATAATTTTGGATCCCAAGCCTAATTTTTGGGCCCCAAACCTAAACCATATTTAATCCATTTCTATCCAAACCAAGAAAAAAAACTCTCACTCATTTTTCACTTTTATTCTGAATTTTCACTCTTCTCACTCACAATTCTCTCACTTTTCTCTACCAATTTTCCAAATCACTCAAAGTTCCTCTTTGAAGATCACACAACCTTGCCTTAAGGTGTGTAGATCTTGGAACTAGACCTTCATCCATAGCTTCATTGCATCTTTTTGCTGGTTTAATTGGTGATTCAGATCTGGTTTGGGATCTAGAAGTGCTTTTGGATCCAAAATTCTGCATCAAGACCGTGTTCTTGCATTTATTTTGCATGGAGTGTGAAGCTTAGCACCGGATCTTCAAGGTTTTGCGCGAGATCTATCGTTTTCAGCTCGATCAACAATTACCAAAGCATACCTCAGCTTTGTAGGTTGGTTAATTTCAGATCTAGCTCTGTTTTAGCTTATTTGCATGCTTGTGTTTTAGATCTGCCATGTGCTTGCGTATTTGCTTGTGTTGCTTGAATTGATTGATTGATTGGAAACCAGATATATGTATTAATATTCATGAGCTTGATGATGCCATTTAATGTGAATTGATACACTATTTTCATACTCAATTGCTTACTGGTCTGGTGTAAGATTATTTGTATAAGCTGGTTGTGAGCTGATTTTCTGCAGGATTTGCTGCTGTTTTAACAGTGTTAACCGGTTAACGGATTGGTTAACCGGTTAACATATCTGTTTTTTGTGCTGTTTTCTGCAGGTTTGGCATGGTTAACCGGTTAACGCTTTGGTTAACCGGTTACCACTGATGCAATGATCCATTTTTGGGCTATTTTTAGCATGTTTGATCCCCTAACTTATTTTAAACGCCATAGATCATTGTATGATCATTGAATATGATTGTTTGGGTGATTTTCTTGCTGATTGATGCATGCTCCCGTGTTCTCGACACGTAAATGCTTATGTGTTCTATGTTTGGCATGATTGTTTGATCTTGGTTGGTGTGAACTTTGAGCATGCTAATCCCATGATTTTATTGATGAACATGTGCTGGATTTTGCTAACACTTGCAGGGGCTCATGGTAAGAGAAGTTTGGATGTTCATCCACATTTCAATTCTTTATCCTTCTCTCTTTTAAGTGTTTTCTCCTTGTGCTTTTTGATGTGCTTTATGCCATCATGTGTTGCAACTTTCTTCTTCCCCCTTTAGGAGCAACTTATCTCCTTTAGAGGAGTAAGTTGCTTGCAAGCTCTTGCTTCCTCTTCTTCTTGCTCCTCTTTGGTTCTTCTTTTATCTTAGGATAGTTGAAACCTCACTAACCTTAGGACCTCTTTTGCATGATAACATTAGGTTTAGTCTTTCCCCATTTTAGACTTTTACCTTTTTGCTCCTTTGGTTTCTTTCTCTTCTCATCTCAAAACAAAACCTAAAAAACATTAATAAAGAAAGAAGTGACTTCTTGTGTTATAACCTTATTCCATGGGGCATATGTATTCATTCCATCTTGGAATAATGCATTTGTCTAGCATGATGCACAAGTCGAATCATGAAGTCATCTTCATCAAGAAAAACCCTAAAAAACACTTCTTCATCTTTAATCACTAAAACACCTAATAAATTCAACAAGTCAATGAAATTGGGCCCTTGCCTTTGGAAACAAGTCTTGGATAAGTTCTCCTTACTTGGTGTGCTTGTTCTATTATTCCATCTTGGAATATAGTGACAAGTACACATTCCATAGAAAAAAGCTTGAGTTCATTCTCTTGTGCCACACCAATAAAAATTTCTAAAAAACACAAACAATAAGCGTTTTTCCTTCGGGAATTCTTTTCTCATCTCCTTCGCTTCGTCCGCGAACTTGCTTCTTCTTGTCATTTTGCAAGACGGTTACGCACTCGTCGTCCGAGCCTGCAACACCTGAGCATTGGCATAGGCAGTTCAAGCCTTAATTCACAAGCAATCTTTTCTATCCCTAGTTAGGGGAACTACGACGTCTCTGATCCTCATGTCCAGTGAGGTATGTAGTCAGCGGGGTAGGGCCCGTTCGAGCATAATCTTTATTTTCCCTACATTTTTCCTTTTCATTTATTTTTCAGTCCACTTTTATTTTCTTTTTATTCAGTTTCAGTTTTAGTTTTGCAGCAACTTTCATTTCTTCACCCTTTGAATCATTTTATTTGCAAGCGTGGATCCCGTCAGGTACGACGGGCGATTTGGGGTGCTAATACCTTCCCAGGTCGTAACCGACTCCCGAGCTCAATCTCTTTGGTTTGCAGGACCCGTGTCCTTCCTTTTCTTTTCTTCTGGTTTGTGCAGCATTACCATTCCCGTTTCTTCGGGATAAAAATGTCTGGCTGGCGACTCTATTCTTTTCCGCGCCACTTTCGCGTTTGTACCAGGATGGAAATCCGAGGAGCAACACTTAGGAAACAATAAAAGCGCAGTGACGACTATTGATTTATGAGTTAAGTTAATAAATAGCTTTATCTCAAAAAATTTACCACTAAATAGTGCTTTTGTGCTTCTTTAGCTTTTTCTTTCGAGGAGTTGGATGCTTTTATGCTCAACTTCATGTTGGCTTGATATTTTAAACAGGATATTATTTAGAGTTGCCTTTTGTATCCATCGAAGTTTTATTCTTGTACTTTATGAGTTACTTTTATGGTTTTTCCTGTTAAACAAAGAACATTTCCATTTGAATTGACACAACTTCTTTTGAGAAGGTAGATGACCTTATTGACAACTTTAGACACTTTCTGCATGGAGGTTGACTTTACAAGTCCACATGTTCATATTTTTCTTATGAAGTTGATTTGACCATGCTTCTAGCGTTGGTTGATGCTTCTTTAGGAGTCACATACACCTTTTATGGTTCATCCTATTTGTTCTAAATTTCATGACTAACTAGAGAGCTAACCATCTATTTAGTTCAGGAAAGTGGACAATCTAAGAGTAGTCATTGTAACCCTTTGCTTCATTTGTTAGCTACATATGAACTTCTTCACTTAGTCAGTGTAAACACCCCAAATTTGCCCTCACTCATTCACATCATGGCTTGTGATATCCTCATATGCATAAGTTCAATCATAGCATCTCATACCACATTTTTAGTACACTGCATTGTTTATAAGTCATTTGCATCTAGGGTTTGTGAACTGAGCAATCCAAGAGCCACTACAAAGGTCATCAATCACTTCAAAGGGGTCCATGTATGTTCAAGCATCATATTGTATCCTCTCAAAGTAAAGAAAATCAAAGAATCACAAGAACTGAGAAAGGCATGGAAGTAGAGCCAGGTTTAACTGCACAGATGACCTAGAATTAGGGTTTTGGTTTCAAAGGCCATAACTCCAAATTTTTTGGTCATTCTTGTTTTTATTGGTCTCTATATGGTATAGGGATCATGCATATCAATTTTCATGAAGAAATTCCATGGGGAAGTCATCTGATCAAGAGTTGACTTTTTGAGCAAGTCAGTGCAAAATCAGGGCATCTGAGGCCCCCAATGACCCAACCAAAGGGTGTTCTTCATCATTTTGATTATGTATGATCTTTATTTGATCATGGAAGATGGTAGAAGTTCACAAAATTGAAGAATTTCAAGCCATTTGCAAAGTTGACTTTTTAGGAAGATGACTTGTAATGGAAACTTGCCATTTTGGGAAACTTTTTCAACCCTTGCTTTTTGATTCAAAAATGCTTCAAATGGGAAAACTTTGGTCATGAAAGTTGTATAATGGATCATTCCCTTTTCAAAAAGTACAAGAACTTGTCCTAATTCATTTTGGATCAAAAGTTATGGCTTGTCAAAGTTGGCCAAAATCACATAATTTGAAGTTTTCTACCAAAGAGGCATTTTGCAAAATGGTATGATCAAGTGTTCTAAAGGCTTCAAATGTGTACAAACTCTTCACAACATGATCATGTGACTTCTAAAAATCAGAATTGGCCCAAGAATTATGCCTTTTGATGCTTTGAACTTCATGAATTTCAAAAGGGGCCAAACTTTGTGAAAATTGCAAAACATCTCATAAACTTCATGCAACTTGCTGAATCATCTCAAATCAAATTCCATGGTTCTCCCTAAACTCAGCTGAGCCAAGCCATGCCCCTATCTTAGCCTGCCACTTGCCCATACCTCCAAGTACAACTTGCTTGACTTTTTGCAACTTGAGCCATACCAATCACAACAGTCCACACCAACTCCTCTGACCTCTCTAGTTGTGATAAGTGGACCAAAGCCAGCATAACACACCACACACACAAGCCTGAAAGAGATCATAAGCCATAGTTCAAGAAACTCACCTCTTATGCAACTTCTTTCGAAATTCATCATACAACCTTCAAACACACAAACAAACTTCACAAAACGTCTCACCATGATCCTCTGATCATTTCCCAACCATTGTTTTAGCCTGAAACCTCCCACATCACAAATACGATTTTCACACTCCCTTGGCCTGAGCTTCTGCCAACTCTCTCTAAAGGCCATATAAACTCCAGCTAAGTGTCAAAAGCTTCTAAGGAGGATCATTAGGACTTGTTTGAGCCAGAGAAGCAGCCAGAAAGCTCCTGGATTGAAAGCTCAACCTCAGGTAACATGATAAACAAATTTTCCAGAACCTTGTTTTCTTGTTAGAATGTTTTTCTACATGTTACCCTGATCATGGGGATCTATTTATTTTTGAAAATGAGCCAGAAACAAGCATGTTATGATGATCTGAAAGTTTGCCCGTAAAAATGTTTTTGCTTGATTCCTTTGATTCACGAAAAATAAATGTTGTTTGAGTTAGGGTTTATGTTTAGTGATGTTCATAGGTTCATTCTGGAGAGTTTTGTGAGGATTTGATGCGTATTAAGAGAGATAGAGATTTTGGCCTGCCGGAGAAGATGACCGGAACACTGTTCCGGTCATCTGAAAGTGTTTAGGGTTTCTGATTAGGGCTTAATCATAATTAAGCAAGTTTGAATTCAGGCCGTCCAGATGCGCGCTCTAGTCTTTCCCTCCATTCCCAGTTTGAATCTCAGCCTCAGGATGCGCTAACTTTCCCATGAATTCAATTTTATTTTCATTTCATTTGATTTATTTTCTACATTTTATTAAAAATAGTAAAAAAGGTCTAAAAATTCTGAAAATTTTTATTCAAGCTTTTATTAACTTTCAGAACCCAAAAATATTTTTATTTTTATTTTTTGCATCAAAAATTATTTTTAAATCATATAAAAGTTCATTTTTAATTAATTAATGAAAATTAATTAATTAAAAATACTTTTAGGTATTTAAAAATCACAAAAAAATTCATGTAACATTTAAAAACATTTAGAAACATTGTCCAACTCTCAAACCAAATTTCTTTTTTGATCTTGATGCATTTTGATAATTTTCTTTGGAATTAATTTCATTTCAAGGCAATATTTTGTTTCAAACTTCAAAAATTCATTTCTGCCTAACCATTGAGAGTTGGACAATGATTCTTTTTGCATTGCATCTTGAATAACATGTAGTTTATAGGATTAAATTGGAATGAATTGATCTTGCATTTCCCATTTGTTTTGCACTTTTCTTGACAAGGTACCTTAAAACCCTAGCAATCTTAGAAAATTCATAACTCTCACTAGGTTAAGAGTTGGATCCCCTCCTTTGGGCAGTGAGTTTGTATAGGTCTAAGGTTCCTTTGATTGCATTTTCAAATTTTTATCATGACATTTGCTTCTGGTTTTGGATTTGTGTTTTGTATGTTGCATATAACCCTAATTCATGCCTTCCTTTGCATCCACCTTCCATTTGCTGGCATATCATGACTTGCCATGACATTTTGTGCATTCATTTGATTCATAAAACATCTTAGGACATATTAGAATCATGTTTGATCATTGCATCTTTCATTTGTCATGTTGTATGTCATTTGCATTTCATAACTTTTCATGAACATTCATGGTTCAAAGCATGCTTCTCTTGCATCCATATGTTTGTATGATCATTCTAATGACTTGCCTCATGTTTGCATCATATCTTAGCATCATTATCATCATACTCATGCTTCTGGTTTTGGTTTGCATCATCACATTGCATCTCATTTTGCATTGCATTTCATTCCTTTACTAACTTTTCAGGTGGTAAGTTGTTTTGAGAAGTGAATTTGCCTTCACCTCTCACAATCTATTTTCATCTCTCTTATGCATCATTGCTGCATTTTATCGTGTGCTTTGGATTGAGCTTGCTCATTCTTGTTCATCTCACTTTCTTTCTTCAAGCAACTTGTCTTCATAAGTGAAGCAAGTTGTTTTGCTTCTCTTTGCTCCTTTCATCTACTTCCTGGTGGTTTCTCTGAAGATCTTTCTTGCAAACCTCATAAACCATAGGAACAAACAAGCATGACAATAATTAGGGTTTGATTAGTCCCCCACTTAGCTTTTACCTTTGTGTCTCTTTGAGTCTTCTCTTCTCATCTCATAATCAGGGACTAAACCCTAAAGGCTTTAAGGCTTTGTGATTAAACTTATGCCTGCATCCTTCTATTAGGATGGAGTGTATAACTTTAATCCTAAGTGTTAAACCCTTAATGTGTTTAACTCCTTTAATCAATTCACTTAATAATCACTAAGACATCAAGCTTGTAACTTGGGCCTTGCATTATGGTTCTAATTCTTCCTTAATTGGTTGAGAAGGACTAACCCTAGTGTTAATGGACAAGTCCCCCTCAAGTTGTCTTACAAACCATAAAACTCATTTCTTCATCTTATCATTAATTAAAATCCACTTAATAAAGGCTTTGTTTTGTCATGAGTTTAATCCCTAATCATGGATTAAGTTGAGGGGTCTTCCTCAGCTTAAACATTCTCATCTATTATCCTTCTATTAGGATGGTGTAATGAGTCTGTTTAATCCCTGATTATGGCTTAATCTCATTACTCAACACTAAACAAAAACAACAAAAACATCTAAATAATCACAAGTAGGTTAAAGATCTTAATCTTACACCATGGTGACTAAGTGTGAGATGCTGACTTCACACTTAAGGTATTCTCATTACCCCTAATCAGAGGGAAGATGTGATGAGTTTACTAACCCATTGGTTTAAGCTTAAGCTCATTAACTTATGACAAACTTTCACAAGCAATAAAAGACTGGAAAAAAACAAAAACAAACAATAATCGTCTCCTCCGGGATTCTTTTCTCATCTCATTCATTCACAAACGAGAACTTGCTTCTTCCGTCTAATGCAAGACAGTTTGCACCTGAGCCAGACAGGTCATACACTTGAGCATAGACAAGTAAGCAGTTCACAAGTCAATTCATCTTTCAGTCTCTTTGGGTCGAACTACGGTGTTCTGACTTCCTCATTGCACGAGAGGATACGTAGGCATAACTCAACAGTTATCGAACAAAAGTCTCTGTATATTCCCTCTCTTTCCAGCATTACTCTCTAAGCCTCTTAGTCTTGAGCTTCACACCCTTTTCTTACACTTACACTTCACTTATACACTTCACTTCTCTTATACTGACACCTGTACATCCTTTTCCAGCTCTTTGATACACAAATTACACTGACACTACCCCTTTAAAACACAAATCTTTTAAGCGTGGATCCCGTCGAGTACGACGGACAATCTGGGTGCTAATACCTTCCCAGGTTGTAACCAACCCCCTTTCTCAGTCTCTCTGGTTCGCAACCGTCTTATCCATATCTTTTCTAGGTTTATGCAGCATTACCTTTCCTTCGGGATAAAAATGCCTAGCTGGCGACTCCTTTCCTTTCTCTTGAGTTCACCCTTGTGTGTTCTCATCCCTCCTTTCGCCGACCGTTTGCGTCTGTACCCCTTGTGACCCCGGTTGTCATTTTGGTGGGAGCGACAGCTTGGCGACTCTGCTGGGGACCCTTATACTGCAACCAGGGCTTCTGGTTCTTTTTGTGGGTTCCTCCTAGCGCTTGTTTGATTTGTGTTTACTAGGGTGTTACGTGCTAATTGTGTATATATTTGCTTTATTTACTGCTTTATGTACAGTTATTTATTGCTTTCTTTACAGCTTTATACATCATACTGTCATACTGTTATCTGGCTGGATCTGGTTTGTTGTCTTGGTGGGTGGGGTTCATTGAGAGTTTAAGGTCCTATACCTGGGACCTGAGTGACACCTAGGCTAGAGTGGTTCATTTTCTTTCCCATTCCATTTCGGTCTGGTGTGGGAATATGAAACACGGTTCAGATATGGGTTTCTTCTTGAGAACTCTGTGCTACATATCTCCTGTAGTGCTAGGGCTATCTGGGAAGCCTGCTAAGTCTGGATGACCTTTACTATGACCTTCAGAAACTGAGGTGAATTAGAGGAGGATCTTTTATGGTTATTGTAAACATTGTACCTCCGGGTTAGAAGTGTTTACACTTCTCATAACGGATCCAAGTCTGAGGATCCTTGTTTTATAACACTACCTGTGAGGGGGTTGGGCTGTTTACAGGTTTGCAGGTACCCTTGGCCACAACATACCCTGTTACTTTGTTTGATTAAGAGTACTCCATTTTGGGACAGTTCTTGTGATTTTAACCCTGGACATGTGGCTCTTTATTTGAGTCCCCCACCTTGGTAACTGGACTTTTTGAACCTCCATCTGGACTTCTTAGACATACATGGACTTATATCAAGGCAGTAATCAGATCCAGCTTGATCACAAACCCTTGCATATCATTTGCATACTCATCATTTGCATCATTTTAACATTTGCTTATTTGTTTTTCAGGGTATCCATATTACATTTGGCTTGGTTTTGACCCCTTCATCTGCATAGACCCCTGTTCATCAGCTATCCGCTTCAGCTATCAGTTGCCTGCTTCAGCTACCTCCATCATCATCCTCAGCCTATCAGTGGCTCATCTCCAGTATCAGGCTTCATCATCAACATTTGTTTTTAGCTCTTCATCAGCAGTCATGGCACCCAAGAAGAGCAACATTTCATACCACTTCTTTGAGCCTGTGCTGGCTGGCATCAGGCAGGTCCAGGCACTCATTACTCCAGACCATATCCCATTATTCAGAGAACATTATGGAGGCATCCTTGATATGGTTATGGACCTAGACCCTTCTCAGAGGAGCTTGATCCACACTTGCCTACAGTTCTATGATCCTCCTTTGAGATGCTTCACTTTCCAGAACTTTCAGCTAGGACCTCTGCTGGAGGAGTTTTCATCACTGATTGGAGTACCTGTCAGGGGTGGTATCCCCTTCAACCCAGAGATGGCTTCTCCCAGCAATGAAGAAGTGGCAAAGGCACTGTACTTGGAACCTATTCTGATTGAGCAGAACATGACTACAAAGGCTGGAATCCCTGGCCTACACTTGGACTTTCTCACTTCTCAGGCCATCCTGAAGGCCTCCTTGGGGGAATGGAAGGCAGTTTGTGCATTGTTAGCCCTCAACATATATGGGGTTATACTTTTTGCAGATGAGCCCAAGTTTATCAGCAAGAATGCTATTCATCTCTTCCTTTTAAGGAACCCAGTGCCCACCTTGCTGGGAGATTTCTATTATTCTGTTCACCAAAGGAATGAGAAGCAGAGAGGGAGGTTGATAAGATGCTGTGCTCCTCTATTTCACACTTGGCTGTTCAAACACCAACCCAAGACTGATGCCTTCCTGAACCCTCACCAACAGAAGAATTGGGCTAAAAGACTTACTGCTCTAACTTCAGATGACATCAGGTGGTGTACCCAAAGCACCAAAGGCAGGGACATAATTACTAGCTGTGGGCAGTTCCCCAATGTACCTCTGATAGGAGTGAAGGGTTGCATCAACTACAACCCTTTGTTGTTTAAGAGACAGTTAGGCTATGCTTTGGTTCACCCTCCTAGAGTGCAAGACTTGGCTGAAACCCTTTATTGTGAGATAAAACCTAATATAGCTGTTGTCAGACAAGCATCCTGGGCTTGGGACAACATCCAGACCAAAGGGATGGCCATTCTTGGAAGATGCAATAATGTGGCTTCAGCTCAGTATTATGAATGGTCTCATGCTAGGGCTCTGATTTCTGGGATGCCTTTCACCATTGAGGATGCACCTGGACCATCCACAACACCACCTCCAGCCACTGTCAGCCTGGAGGAATTTGAGAAACTGAAGGAGAGGAATGAGAATCTGTATCAAGCTCTGAAGAAGACCCTCTGGGAGAGGAGTGATGGTCGCCTGGACATTGAAAGGTTAGAAAAGCTTAAGGTGGAGCATCTAGCCAGGATTGAGAAAGCAGAGGACTACATCAAGAAATCAAGAGCTGGAGAGCAGATTTTGAAGAATGCCTGTAAAGAGGCCCAGTTTTAGAAGGCTAGGACTGATCTCTATCTGAAAGAAAGTCAAGCTAGGTGGGTCAGGATCACTGAAGCTCGCACTCAAGAGGATAAGAGAACTCAGGCCAGGATTGAGCAGTTAGAGGCCAATGAAAGGAAGCAACAAGAGGCTCTGCTAGCAGCCCAGAAGGAGATTTCAGAATTGAAGCTTAGGGCTGGTGTGAAGAGGTCAAAGGACCAAGACAGGCACAAGAAGCTGACCACTGCTATTGCAACCAGAAACCTCCTTATCAGGAACATTACAGAGCATCCAGCTGGTCCTATAACTGAGGCACTTCTGAAGGAGGTTAAGGAGGATGAGTTTGGCTTAGATATCTGACTTCATTGCTTGTTGCTATTTCCATTTCATGTACTTTTCTTTTTATGTTGTATTTTGACCCTCCAGGGGTATATGTTGTAAAAACCAAACTATGTATGATTCACCATGAGTAACATATTTGTTAGTTTGTTTCACTAAGTTCTCTTCCTCTCAAGCCAACATCAAAGCATCTTCCTCCGGGTCTGGAAAGGTCAAAACCAAGCACCAAGCCGAATACCTTGGAAACAAATAAGCATACTGCATTGCATACTAACTTTTGTTTTGTTTTGTAGGTTTTTGTTTTGTTTCTTACTAACTCTGTTGTGATTCAGGAATTATTGCTCGCCGTCGGGTGTTCCCTCTCAACCGTCCACACAGATATCCTACTCGCAACAATCTTCCTGGTATCCAGATGGACCAAGTACAGCAAGAGCTGACAGAGGTCAGAACCCAGATGGTTAATGAAAGGCTGGAGATGAGAAACCAAATGACCCAGTTCATGGAAGTAATGAATGGCTTGGCTCAAAGTCAAGAAAGATTGAGGGCATTGGTAGAAAGACAAACCCCGGAAGAACCTCCTCTGGGAACTGGAGGAACAAGTAACAATGAGAGGGGTCAGCCTCATGTTAACCCGCCTGTATATGGGCCTCATCTACATCCGGAAGTCAACATCCCGGGTATTGTGTAAGGAAATACTACTGGAGGAAGAATCTTACAGGAAGACCCCCAGGAAGAGCAGTTCACTGTGATGGGAGCTGTGGATGAAGTTTATGATAGGAGGCTTGATGAAATTGCTGAGAAGTTGAGATCTCTGGAGTCTCAAAACTCCCTAGGCTTTGATGTCATGGATATGGGGTTAGTGGACGGGGTAAGGATTCCCCACAAGTTTAAACCCCCGTGCTTCGAGAAGTACAATGGAACTTCCTGTCCACGAACTCACTTGCAGTCCTTTCTGGGGAGACTTAAGGCATACACCATGGATGAAAAGCTGTGGATGTTTTACTTTGAAGACAACTTGACTGGAGCTTTAAGGGAGTGGTACTCACATTTAACCAGAGCTACTATCAGATGCTGGAAGGACTTAGCTGAAGCCTTCATTAGACAGTACCAATACAATTTGGACATGGCTCCTAACAGAACCCTTCTGATGGGAATGTCTCAATCCTCCAGGGAAAGCTTCAGGGAATATGCCCAGAGGTGGAGACAGCTTGCTGCTGCTGTCCAGCCACCCATGTCGGAAAGAGAAATGGCCGACATGTTTATGAACACTCTGCAAGGAACATATATTGATAGGCTAGCTGCCTTTTCTTCCACCAGCTTCGCTGACGTAGTCATAGCTGGAGAAAGAATTGAAATCCTTCTGAAGATGGGCAAAATTACTGATAATGGTGCAAGTTCGTCAAGCAATCCCAGGAAGCCTTTTGTGGGACCTAGAAGAACTGGTGAGACAAATGCTATTCATGCCAACAGGGGCAGACCTCAGTATGTTCATAGGTCAGTGGCAGCTGTCACCATTCCAGCTCTGATTCCTCAGCAACCAGCATATCAACCACAACAACAACCACACTATCAGCAGCAAGTTCAGTATCCGCCACAGAGAAACTACAACAACAACAACAGCACTCAACAGCAAAGACCCTTTCAGCAAAGACCATCACAGGCAAATAGGGTGATTGACCCTATCCCTATGCCTTACGCCGCTTTATTGCCACAACTCCTGAAACTCAACTTGGTTGAACTAAGGACATTGGCACCACCAGATCCCTCCAATCTTCCAAGAAATTATGATGTCAACGCCAGATGTGCTTTCCACTCCAATGCACCTGGCCACAGTACGGAGAAATGCAGGGCTCTACAAATGAAAGTGCAAGATCTGGTGGACTCTAAAGCCCTCAACTTTGCACCCCCGCCAAATGTCAACAAGAATCCCATGCCCAATCATGGAGGGCCAAGAATTAATGCCATTGAGGAAGACAAGCCATCTTTCTTAATCACCTGTGTTGGGCAGATTCGGACACCTTTGGTAGAAATTAAAGCTCAGCTCATAGAATTCCAGATGTTCCCCGGGTGTGAGCTCGGTTGTGGTTATTGCAACATTTCGGTCAACGGGTGTGATAACTTGAGAAAAGGCATAGATGGTCTTATCAAAAGTGGTATACTTCAGATCACAACATCGGCGCCTACAAATCCAGCAATCCCTTTGACAACAATTCCTGACTCTTCTACAACTGCAACAACAATCATTCCGACCAATTCATCAATATCATCAACAATGGCTCCATCCATCACTTCAACAAATCAGATGTCAACAACCATTTCTTCTACAACATCAGCACCCATTTATTCAACAGAATCTTCTACAACGCCAACAGATATCTCAGCAGTCACCATTTATTATGATCCATCAAATGTTCCTCCAAACAACAATTTTCAGCAACAAGCAGTAGCACCTCCTGCCAGATCACCAGTCACCATTTACTACGATCCGCACACCATTTCAGTACCTTCCTCTGCAGCAGTCAGTCCAGTTACCATCACGGTACGTGGACCAGTTCCATATGAAAGCAGCAATGCCATACCTTGGCATTATGGCTCTGACCTCTACTGCAATGGGGAGAAAATCACTTTGGACTCTTCAACTTATTCTCCACAGATTGATAATGTTGGGGGAGGCGGAGGCTTCACCAGAAGCGGACGCCTTTTTGCCTCACAATTGCAAAGACCTAATGCCGAAGCAGAAGCTGCTGCAAAAGAAAAGGGGAAGAGTGTGGTAGTTGAAGAACCAACTGTCAGAGAAACTCAGAAGACATATTTTGAATAAGATGTAGACGAGTTTATGAGGATTATAAAGAGAAGTGATTACAAAGTGGTGGATCAGCTTCACCAAACTCCCTCAGAGATCTCCATATTATCCCTGCTGATGTGTTCTGAAGCTCACACGAATGCATTATTGAAAGTCCTGCACGCAGCATACGTGCCAGAGGAGATCACCGTTAATCAGCTAGAAACTGTGGTAGCAAATGTCAACACCAGTCATGGGCTGGGCTTTACCAATGATGACTTAACAACTGAGGGACGTAACCACAACAAGGCTTTACACATCACTCTGGAATGCAAGGGAGCTGTCCTATCTCATGTACTGGTGGATACTGGGTCTTCACTCAACGTTCTACCAAAGAAAGCCTTAGTGAAGCTGGAGTATGATGGCTTGGCATTGCGCCCGAGTAATTTGGTTGTAAGAGCATTTGATGGCTCTAAAAGATCAGTGCTAGGGGAGATTGATCTGCCTGTGATGATTGGCCCGCAGACCTTTAAAATTACCTTCTATGTGATGGACATTCAGCCGGCCTACAGCTGTTTGTTGGGTAGACCTTGGATCCATGTCACGGGCGCAGTTACGTCTACCCTTCACCAGAAGCTGAAATTCGAGTGGGAAGGCCAGATCATCACCATCTGTGGTGAAGAGGACATCTTTGTTAGCCATCTGGCTACGTACAAGTATATTGAGATGGATGGAGAAATCCATGAAACCATGAGCCAGGGATTTGAAGCCCTGAACATTAATGAAGCATCTGCTGTACTAGGAACCTCCATGACGTCTTATCAGCAAGCCAGGAAGGTTGTTGAAGAGGGGACTGCCCAAGGTTGGGGCAAGCTGTTGCCTGTGGAGAAGAAGGAGGACAGATTTGGGTTGGGTTACAAACCAACTCAACAAGATCAATCAGAGGCTTCCAAGAAGCCCAACTTTGTCAGTGGGGGAATGCTCACCCCGGATGCAGTGAACAACTTGGAAGATGAGTCGGAGGATGAACGCAACCTGGAGAGCTGGATACGTCCAAGGAGCCCGGGGAGCCGTATCTCAAACTGGTCTTCCCAGGAAATTATAAGGGTTACTCCCGCAGAGTAATTATTATTTCCTGTATATTTTAAGCATGCATCAAGTCTTGCATCTTGCCCAAGATGTCAAGACTCATTTTGTAATCGGGCCATCTTGTAATTTTGTGCAAACAGATCAATCAATGAATATCAGACATCTTTTGCAAATGAGTCTTTTTCTTTTCCGTTCACTGTTTTTCATTTTTCTTTTTGTACAAAAATAAAATGGCAATGTTTTCAAAATGATAACTTTATTTCACCTTTTTCTAAACAAGATTAAAATCGATCACTAAAATGAACAATCTAAACCCTTGCAGAGAGTGCCTTTCAGACCGCACCGACAACAGCACAACTATGACCTCGTATGACTTTGACAATCCAATCAATCAAGCTGATGAAGGGGTTAAAGAAGGTTATGAGCTTCCTGAAGAGCTAGCCAGGTTGTTAAGGCAAGGGGAGAAGGTTATCACTCCTCATCAGGAGGAGGTCAAAACGGTTAATCTTGGTACAGATGAAGATGTGAAAGAGGTTAAGATCGGGGCCTGCCTACAAGACTCAGTGAAAGAACAACTGATTGACATGCTTCGGGAGTATGTGGATGTCTTTGCTTGGTCTTATTAAGATATGCCAGGGTTGGACACCGATATTGTCATGCACAAGCTGCCACTGAAAGAAGATTGCCTGCCGGTTAAACAGAAACTGCACCGTACTCGCCCAGATATGGCAATGAAGATCAAAGAAGAGGTACAAAAGCAGTGGGACGCCGGGTTCCTTGCTGTAACTAGCTATCCGCAGTGGGTTGCTAATATTGTACCTGTGCCTAAGAAAGATGGCAAGGTAAGGATGTGTGTGGATTACCGAGATCTGAACAGAGCCAGCCCAAAAGATGACTTCCCATTACCTCACATTAATGTATTGGTTGATAATACGGCTCAGTTCTCGGTGTTCTCCTTCATAGAAGGATTTTCAGGATACAATCAGATCAAGATGTCACCTGAAGACATGGAGAAGACAACTTTCATCACACCCTGGGGCACGTTCTGTTACAAGGTGATGCCATTCGGACTGAAGAATGCTGGTGCAACATATCAACGGGCTATGGTGACATTATTCCACGACATGATCCATAAAGAAATCGAATGTTATGTGGATGACATGATTGCCAAGTCCCTCACCGAAGAAGACCACCTGGTAAATCTGTTGAAGTTATTCAAGCGTCTGAGGAAGTACCAACTGAAGTTAAACCCCAACAAATGCACATTCGGGGTGAGATCTGGTAAGTTGCTGGGATTTATTGTGAGTGAGAAAGGGATTGAGGTCGACCCTGATAAAGTCAAAGCCATTCAAGAAATGCCTGCACCAAAGACGGAAAAAGAAGTTCGGGGGTTCTTAGGTAGATTGAACTACATTTCACGGTTCATATCTCACCTTACTGCAACCTGTGAACCCTTGTTCAAGCTGTTAAGAAAGGAACAAACGGTCAGGTGGAACGAAGACTGCCAGAGGGCCTTTGACAAAATCAAGGAATACTTACAAGAGCCTTCAATCCTTATGCTGCCAGTGGAAGGAAGACCTCTGATAATGTACTTGACAGTATTAGAAGAGTCAATGGGGTGTGTGCTGGGCCAGCATGACGAGTCTGGTCGAAAAGAGTATGCAATATACTACCTGAGCAAAAAGTTTACCGACTGTGAACAACGTTATTCACTGCTCGAGAAAACTTGTTGTGCTTTAGCGTGGGCTGCTCGCCGACTGAGACAGTATATGTTGACCCACACCACTTTATTGATCTCAAAGATGGACCCAGTCAAGTACATTTTTGAGAAGCCAGCACTTACCGGACGGGTTGCAAGATGGCAAATGATCCTCACAGAATATGACATCCAGTACACATCTCAGAAAGCCATCAAGGGCAGTGTATTGTCTGATTATCTTGCTAAGTAACCCATTGATGATTACCAGCCTATGAGATTTGACTTCCCTGATGAAGACATCATGTTCATAAAAGCAAAAGATCATGAAGAGCCTATTCACACTGAAGGGCCTGACCTAGGAGAAGAATGGACTATGATGTTTGATGGGGCTGTTAACATGAACGGTCGTGGTGTTGGTGCAGTACTCATTACACCTAAGGGAGTTCACATGCCTTTCTCGGCAAAACTCACTTTCAACTGAACTAACAACGAAGCTGAATACGAAGCTTGCATTATGGGTCTTGAGGAAGCCATTGACCTCAGGATCAAGACTTTGACTGTATTCAGAGATTCAGCTCTGGTAGTTAATCAAACCAACGACAAATGGTACACACACCAGGATCATCTGATACCTTACAGGGATTATACAAGAAGATTATTGACTTTCTTCACAACAGTCAAGCTTAAGTATATGCCTCGGGACGAGAATCAGTTTGCAGATGCTCTGGCTACCATTTCATCAATGATCAAAGTTCAAGCTGCCAACTTTGTACCCCAAATTGCAGTATCCAGACTTGATAGACCAGCATATGTATTTGCAGCAGATATTGCCAAAGATGATAAGCCTTGGTTCCATGATATCAAATGCTTCTTGGAGGATCAAACATACCCACCTGAGGCATCTTCCAATGATAAGAAGACATTAAGAAGGCTAGCTGGTAGTTTCTTCCTGAATACTGATGGTTCGCTGTACAAGAGAAACTATGATATGGTACTCCTCAGATGCGTTGATAGAACAGAAGCAGACTTGTTAATGCACGAAGTGCACGAAGGATCCTTTGGTACCCATGCAGGAGGGCATGCCATGGCTAAAAAGTTGCTAAGATCAGGTTATTACTGGATCACAATGGATGCAGACTGTTGTGCCTATGCCAGAAAATATCATAAATGCCAGATTTATGCGGATAAGGTGCATGTGCCTCCGAATCCTCTGAATGTGATGTCTTCACCCTGGCCCTTTGCCATGTGGGGCATTGATATGATTGGCAAGATTGAACCGACTGCTTCAAACGACCACAGATTCATCCTGGTTGCTATTGACTATTTTACCAAGTGGGTTGAAGCAGCTTCTTATGCTAATGTTACAAGGCAAGTGGTTGCCCGATTTCTGAAGAAAGATATCATTTGTCGGTATGGAGTGCCCGAGCGAATCATTACTGATAATGGTTCTAACTTAAACAACAAAATGATGGCAGAACTGTGCCGGGACTTCAAGATCCAACACCACAATTCTTCTCCTTACAGGCCAAAGATGAATGGCGCTGTTGAGGAAGCTAACAAGAATATCAAGAAGATTGTGCAGAAGATGGTAGTCACCTACAAAGACTGGCATGAAATGCTACCGTTTGCCTTGCATGGGTACCGCACGTCAATCAGAACATCCACTGGGGCAACACCGTATCAGCTTGTTTATGGTATGGAGGCAGTCATACCTGTTGAAGTTGAACTACCCTCCCTACGGGTATTAATGGATGTTAAGTTAAACGAAGCAGAGTGGGTCCGATCCCGGTACGAACTGTTGCACCCCAAAATTTTCCCTCACAATACAAGACTTTGTGTGCTAAGAAGGTTCACAAGGTTCACAAGACCTTTTATGAAGATCATGAAGTCTACAAGTCACTTTATGAGGTTCACAAGGTTCACAAGATTCACAATACTTACAAGACCTTTCATGAGGTTCATGAAGTCTACAAGTCACTTTATGAGGTTCACAAGGTTCACAAGATTCACAATACTTACAAGACCTTTCAGGAGGTTCATGAAGTCTACAAGTAACTTTATGAGGTTCACAAGGTTCACAAGATTCACAATACTTACAATACCTTTCAGGAGGTTCATGAAGTCTACAAGACACTTTATGAGGTTCACAAGGTTCACAAGATTCACAATACTTACAAGACCTTTCAGGAGGTTCATGAAGTCTACAAGACACTTTATGAGGTTCACAAGGTTCACAAGACCTCCCATGAGGTTCACAAGGTTCAAAATACATCTTATGATGGTTCACAAGGTTCACAAAGTTCACAAATAGTCAGAAGAGTTGACAATTCCCTCAAACAATGCACCTCCTAAGCAGTGCATCCAAAACTAGGGTTTTGATTTTAATCAGGCTAAATGAATTTCCAAGACTTCAAGTGAGCTTCATAACATCTTATATGTGTGTAAGAACCCCCATGACAAGTTTCAAGACTTTTCTCAAAAGTTTGCTCAGTCAGATGATCAGATAAGTCAAAATCAGTCAAAGTAGTTAAAAAGTCAAACTGAGGTCAACTGTGGTCAAACCAAAGTCAAACTTCATGATTTTTTGCCAACATCAAGTATATGAAGTAAAATTCATCATTTGATCAAGGGTTGATCATGATTCATCAAGGAGATTTCAGATCATCAAGAATCAGGAGTTTCTAAATTAGGGTTTCCTTAGTAAAAGTCAACTGAACTTTGACCAGCCATAACTTTCACATGCTTCATCACCAAGTCTCCATCCAAATCTCATTTTGAAGGAAATTTAATTCTCTACAACTTTGTGTCTCACAAGCCAAGCCCAAAAATGCTTCATTTGGAAGGTATGAGCTAAGACATTATAGGTCCTTTTGAAAGTCAACAAAAAGTCAACAACTTCAAAAGGGCATAACTTGAGAATGGTAAATGATATGGACATGAAACCAGTGTGGTTGGTTAGAGGACTCTTCAAGCTTTCCAAAATGTCCAAGAACACCCTCATAGCATTAAAATTGAAGGATGTGTGCCCTTGCAAAGTTGAGAAGTTTTTGGTTGGTTTATGAAGAAAATGGAGGTCTAAAACCAATTTTTTCTAAATGGGCTTGCCATATGATGACCCAATCCATACTATGACCTCATGCACGACCCAAGTAAACAAAAATCAGATTTTTTATCATTTTATTTTTATTTATTTTGATTTAATTCATTAAAAATCATTTTAAATTAAAATAAAATATAAAAGTCTAAGATTTAAAAAAGATTAAGCTTCTAGAAATTCATAAATATGATTGGAATCAAAGAGGTAAGAGGATCATGATGATTGGCCTAAAATAGCAAGTGTTTATGCAAAAATATTTGATTTTTAAGGCTTATCTTTTTGAATCTTTTTGGATCAAACTTATCACACAAACATTGATCTTTTCTGACCTAATTGATCATACTATAAGTACATTACATAACCCTAACACAAGAACACGAATTCCAGCCTCCCAAGAGTAAGTTTCAAAAACCAAAAATCATCCAAAAATCAATTTTCGGGTTCTTCATTTGAGGGCATTTGAAGGTATTCTAAGGACACAACAATGATCCCTAGGCTTCACTGAATGTGTACCAATGTTCATATGCATCCATAACACCTTAAATCATTCAAACCGAATCCTTTTTTGTTCTTGAAATTATTTTTTTCGATTTCAATTGTTTAACCATTATTAATGAAATTTGTTTGTTGATTTGATATTGTGTGAAGCTTTGGATGAATTCTGGATGGTTTGATTTGATTTTCATGAGCAGATGCGAATTTCACCATGGCTAGGGTTTCGGCCATGGATTTGGGGCTTTGACTTAAACCTAATATAAATAAAATCTAAGAACATAGGACAACTCTATGGACCTTGGGGATTATGAAACACTAATCATTGTTGAGAAATTTTACTGTTTTGATGCTTGTCCAATTTCGTAGGTTCTGGATATGATGAATTTCGCAGGAAAACACGCAACAAAATTCCTAGTTATTTTCGCAAGAAATTTGAAGAAGATGAAGCTGGCCTGGCGCGAAAAACATAATTTGAATATTGAACTTATTTTATTATAATATTGTTTCTGTTTTATATCACAAGCTTGTGCTTGTCCCAGTGGTATGATGTGCGCGTGTATTGCTTATGGGCAGGAGTTCGAATCCTGGCTTCACCACATTTTTGTTGTTTTTCCAGATAATTAGACATTATAATATATTATGAATTATGGTGAAGTTATGTACAGGTGCGCTCTCCCAGCTGGAATGGTAACGTGTTTGTGTGATTGCTTGCAAGGTCCTGGGTTCGATTCCCCCCAGACCTTTTGCTTTTTCTTTCTTTTTTCTGATTTTCAGGTTTAAGGCATAAAACAAATTCCTCTCCTTTCCTTGTCACCCGCGCGCTGGTAGCCTGGTGGTAGATGTTGCTGGTTTGAGTGCATGCAAGCAAGCTGTGCTGGGTTCAAATCCCAGCCAGGTAAGTTTTTGTTTTCTTTTTGTTTTCTATTTTGTTTTGATTGTTATTAATGTTAATTAATTAAGATTATAACCTTAATTTAATCCTAATAATATTTTCTAAAAACAAATTGTTTTTTTTATTAATATGTACATATATAATTTATTTATGTAATTGAATTAATATTTAGTATTTAAAATTTTTGTATATAAAACCCTAATTCTTTTTAAACCCTAATTAACCATAATAATTTTTAAAAACCCTAATTTCTTTTTCTTCTATTTTTGTTTAATATTATTATTTATATTTAATCCAATTTTTATTAAATGCATAAATTACTTATAATTTAAATTTTTGTACATAAATGTGTTTAAAAATTAAAATGCTTAATTTATTTTTTATATGAAAATATTCTATAATTGTTTATAATCTAATTATGCATGTAAATAATTTCTATTATATGTTTAAAAATCGCTAATTTAATTATAATTTATTTTTCATAATATGTTCATAATTGATTTAATTTTTATAATTTACATATAACTTCAAATTTTATAATAATTAATATGATTGTTTATATTTTCTTATTAACCTTTAAAAATTTTGTTTATTATAATATTTTGCTTATTTCATTATTATTATTATTAATTATGTTTATATGATTATTACTAACCCCATTTATTTTTAAATTATTATAATTATTATTTTCACTAACCCAATTATAATTGCCTATTTATTTTGCTTATTAATATTTTGCTTATTTATTTAAATTGCTTTTATTATTATTATTGTAATTGCTCCTGGATGTAATATTTTATAATGTTTAAATTATTTATTTTATGCCATGGTTAGTAAATAGGGAGTGTAACATGTATGTTATTTAAAATTAATTTAGATCACTTAAATTTAAAGATAAATATTAAATTGTACACTCACACACATAAGTCGATCTTGGATCGCCATCTCACTTTCTAGGGTTACCTCTCATTGTTGCCTAATCAAAAGGTCAAGTAGGGTGTATAAAGTAAAAAGTCCCTCAAAATAAAGTCATCTAGTCCCTTAACAATAAAAGATCAAGTCCCTTTTCGAATGTTGCCTTCGTAATGATCTTGTCCCTTTCGAATAAAGATGACAGTCCCTCCAAAATTGCTTAATACACCCCACAGTTGCCTACATTAAACAGATGACCCTTACTTGTCCCACACATCCAAGGTAATGACTACCTATTCCTTAATAATAGGGATAGTCTTACCATTTAAAGGATTCAAGAACAGAAAGACTTAAACTTTAGGGTAGGTTCCTCATAGTTACTTGCTCACTATTTAAAAACTTTTCAAACACTTCACAAATTTCAAACAATTTTCAAACACAAGTTTTTTACGCATCCGTACATGGATCATTATCAAACTCTTATGAAAATTTCTATTCACACACTTCATATTTTCAAAAACATTCTAAAGTGAGCTAAGTAACTAAGAGCCCATGGATAACCATGGATGTAAAGGGTGCTAACACCTTCCCTTTACATAACCTACCCCCCGGACCCAAAAATCTGTTAAAAGGTCTTTCTTGTTCTTTTATGCCTTTCCTTTGGATAAAATAAAAGTCGGTGGCGACTCTTGCTATCCGCAACATAACTAAAGTCAGTTCTCCCACCGTGTTACAGAACTGGCGACTCTGCTGTGGATTTAATAAAAGAGGGGTACCCTTAGGAATTAGATCACTTTAAAATTGTTTGCCTTGTTTGCTTTATACTTATCTTGTTGGGTGCTCTTATGTGTGAAAGATCCTAACCCGGATCTAGTGTACCTTAGGTAAATGGCAATAGACCAAGGAAACTGTACGGCGTATACCGATATGGTTGATCTGGTGGCCATAGTTAGTGTGACTTCTTGGTTGGTGCTTATGTTCCTTAAGTCAAGTTGAGGATAATATGAGGCTGTCATACGTTGTCAATACACTAACTAACTTTTAGAACCCTAGTCATCCCATATTGGCCTTTAGAAAAGTAGTGAGATAACCGGCTTTGGTGCAGACTGAAGTTGGTTGATACTCGATACTACGCTCATTGAGATCTTAAACTTGGAAGGTTTTGGTTGGCAAGTAAGTTGCCTACTGAACAACCACCCTTGTGAAGGATCAATGATATTGAGATCCCTTAGAACCTGGTTACTTTTGTAGGACAGGATGAACCAACTAACTTCAGGGGAGGGTACTTACCTTTGAACCTCATGCAAGCCTTTAAACCTAGGGCTATGGTGTGACTTGTTTGTGTGTGCCACATGTTTGTGATTGAACATAACATCATGACATCATCATGCATCATAAGCATAGCATTTTCACTAACCATTTCAAGGACCAAAGGATTTATCTTTGTTCTTTGTTGCAGGTCATGGCTTCTGCTCGTAGAAACACCATCAGGATCAACTTTGTGGGCATACCTGCTAAGCTTAAGGAGTTGGTTTCTCAAGTGTCTGATCATTCCCAGTTTATCAAGAGACATGGTCACCTATTGGATCTAGTCACCTCAGGATTCAATGAAGACATGATGAGTGTTCTGTTCCAGTTCTTTGACCCCAAGCACCATTGCTTCACATTCCCTGACTATCAGCTGGTTCCTACAATGGAAGAGTTCTCTAAACTTCTGGGTATACCTGTTCTTGATCAAAGACCCTTCACAGGCTTGGAGAAGGAGCTTAAACCAGAGGTTATTGCTGCAGCTCTACATCTGAAGAAGTCTGACATTGTTCTAGAAACGAGAAGCGGAGTTAAGGGTATTCTTGCCAAGGTATTAATGGATAAAGCTCAAGTGTTCTTGAAGGCTATGAGCTATGATGCTTTTGAGGAGATCTTAGCCTTGCTGATTTATGGCTTGGTATTGTTCCCCTATCCAGATCAGTTCATAGACGTTCATGCCATCAACATATTCCCGAGTCACAATCCAGTGCCTACATTGCTTGGAGACATCCTACATTCTCTTCATACTCGTACTACAAAAGCAAGAGGAACTTTGATGTGTTGCATACCTTTGCTTTCTAGGTGGTTTATTTCTCACCTTCCCCATTCAGTAATGAAGAATGAGCAAGGGTTCAGGTGGTCTAAAAGGATCATGTCACTCTCGCATTCAGATATCCATTGGTGCTCCAGATCTATGGAGAATGTCACTATCATTGACCGTTGTGGGGAGTTTCCTAATGTGCCACTTCTAGGCATCAGAGGAGGCATCACCTACAACCCCTCTCTAGCTTTACGACAGTTTGGTTACGCTCGGAGTGATGGTCCACATGACATGTTGATTCAGGGCATTGTGTTTGACTACGACAACGATCTTCAAGGTTACCGTCAGAGATTCATACGAGCCTGGGGAAAAGTAAACAGGGTTGACAGCAAGACACTGGAGCCTAAGTACACTATTCCTATGGAGGCTTATCTCAAATGGGTGCGATCTCGTGCTCAGACTCTCATGATGCCATATCTTGCTATCCTGCCAGTTACCATGGAACCTGTTGCTGAAGGAGATATTGCTTATACCATCCTTCACCCAGACATGCCTACTGACATGGAAGACTTACAGAGATCCTGGATCCAGTTGAAGGAGCAAAGGGACACTTTCGAGGCTCATTACAAAGCAAGCCAAGAAAGAGTCTTGGAACTAACAAAGCAACTTCACGAGGAACGGAATCTCAACTCATACCTCAACACAAAGAGGAAACGTCCATGGGAGACTTAAAACCCCATCCTTTGTATTTATTTCATTTCACTTCTGTAAGCCCAAGAGGCAAAACAAATTTATTAGTAATAAAAATTTACTTTCTTGTTTGTTTAAGCAAATTTAAATCCTGCGGTCCTTGAAAACATTGCATATGCATTCACATATCATATCATTGCATCACAGGTTTATAATTGTGTACAGGTTTCTCACCTTCTCGCTGTTTATTTCAGCAATGGCTCTTGAACAAACAGTTAAGGATCTCCAGACACAAAATGCACAGTTCCAAGAGCTGAACCTGAACCTGACCAAGGGGCAGGATGAATTGAAGACACTGCTGGCCAAGAAGACTAAGAAGACTAGAAGGTCAGGTGGCCTGATCAACATGGGAAGAAGGTTCAAAGGTCTTGCCAAGAGCAAAGAACCAGTTGAAGACTATGAGTCTGAAGAGTCTGAAAAAGAGGGAGGTAGTCTCCACAACACTATGGGGGACTCTGATTCTGAGGCTAATTACTACCATGAGCCTAATGAAGACAAATTCAAAATGCTGGTGGACAGAATGGATGCTATGGAGTTGCAGAAGTCTTCTGGGCTAGATTTTGAAGATTTGAGTCTGATATCTGGGGTAGTCATACCCATTGGTTTCAAGGTTCCTACTTTTGTTGTTTATGATGGGGTCTTTTGTCCCAAGTTGCATCTGAGGTCTTATGTCAGAAGAATCCAACCTCACACTGCTGATAAAAAGTTGTGGATCCATTTTTTTCAAGAGAGCTTATCTGGAGCTCAATTGGAGTGGTATTATCAATTGGAGAATGTCAACATCAGGGATTGGAATGATCTTGCTGAAGCTTTCTATAAGCAGTATCAATACAATGCTGATTTAGCTCCCACTCGCATGCAGCTGCAAAGCATGTCTATGGGTGCCAAAGAAAGCTTCAAGGAGTATGCTCAGAAGTGGAGAGACTTAGCTGGAAGAGTACAACCCCCTTTAACTAACAGGGAATTGGTTGATATGTTCATGTGTACGCTGAATGGTCCTTTTTACAGTCATCTCATTGGAAGCTCATCATCTGGCTTCACTGAGTTGATAATGACAGGAGAGCGCGTGGAAAATGGTATAAAGAGTGGCAAGATCCAAGTGGGTACTTCTTCATCAGGTGCTGCAAAGAAGCCTCCCACTGGGAAGAAAGAATCCAATGCTGTTTATGGTCAACCTGATCGTAATAGAAGGCATCAGTCTGTTAGTGCAGTTCATATTTCGAATCCAACTCCTACAACACCAGAGCAGCCACAGGGCCACCAACAGAGGGCTAGAAGGCAGTTCACAAAGATCAACATGTCAATGGCTCAGGCATTGCAACACTTGTTGAAGGCTGAACTTATTACTCTGAAAGAGGCTCCTCAGAATCCCAATGTTACCTCTCCCAGGTACAATCCCAATGCACGATGTGCATATCATTCAAACTGTCAGGGACATGATACTAATAGCTGCTGGGTCTTGAAGAACAAAATTCAAGATATGATTGAGGCTGGAGAAATTGAGTTTGACCCTCCGGGTACTCCAAATGTGATTACTGCTCCCATGCCGAATCATGAGAAGACTGTCAATGCCATTGATGAAGATTTACATATCTATTCAGTTGCAGAGTTGACCACACCATTGTCTGTTATCAAGAAGAAGTTAGTGCAAGTTAGGTTCTTTCCAGGTTGTCGTAAAGATTGTTTGTATTGTACCTATAAGTCGGATAGTTGTTGGAGATTGAGAGATGGAATTCAACGTCTCATGGATAAATATACCATAGTGTTTGAGAGGACTCCATCGTCTGTAGAGAGTATGGTGGATCATATTACTAAAGGTAGGAAGATTGAAGAGGTTGATATGGTTGATAAAGTACCAGTAAGGATCACTTCAAAGGGACCTGTTAAAATCACTCATAAGGGTCCAATTAAGATTATTGCTGAAGGCCCTGAGAAGGTTGTTGCTGAAGCTAGAGTGGCTCCTATGGTCATTACCACTCCTGGTCCTATTCTGTATACGTCTGATAAAGCTGTGCCTTGGCATTATGGATCTGACGTTTATATACATGGTGTTAAGCAGGAACCCCTAGCTGATGTGCCTGTTGATGTTGATAATATTGCTGGGTCTAGTAAGGTCACACGAAGTGGAAGAGTCTTCTCTCCTCCAGTTACTTCCAAGCATGCAGTTACTCCTGCTGTTACCTCCACTACTGATGCTCGGGGAAAAGGTCCTATTATTGAACCTATACCTACTGATGTGCCAGCTGCTGATGATCTTGCTAAGCAGATGGAAGAAGTATTGAAAATCATTCGCAAGAGTGATTATGACATTGTTGATCAGTTGGGGCATACTCCCTCCAAGATTTCTATGATGTCCTTGTTGTTATGTTCTGAGGCTCATGCCAAAGCCCTGATTAAGTTTCTGAAGACTGCTCATGTACCCAATGCAATTTCTGTTGACCAGTTTGACAATTGTGTTGCCCACCTGACTTATGATAATGGGTTAGGGTTTTCTGATGCTGATTTGACCCCTGCCTAGAGGGATCATAACAGGGCTCTGCATATCTCAATTGAATGCAGGGGCACTACCCTGTCACATGTATTGATAGACAATGGTTCCTCTCTGAATGTGTTGCCCAAGGAAGTCCTGAATAAGCTGAGTCCCGAAGATGCTGTGCTGAAGCCCAGTAGTATAGTGGTAAAGGCTTTTGATGGTTCTAGAAGAGTAGTGCATGGGGAAATTGATCTCCCAATCAAAGTTGGGTCTCAGGTTTTCAATGCTACATTTTATGTGATGGATATTCGTCCTTCGTACTCTTGTTTGCTTGGTCGTCCCTGGATCCATGGGGCAGGTGCTGTAACCTCTACATTACATCAGAAGTTGAGATATCCGGTAGAAGGAAAGGTTGTTACTGTCTATGGAGAGGAAGAATATTTTGTCAGCCATGTGAACACCTTCAAGTATCTGGAAGTGGAAGGTGAATATGTTGAAACTCCGTGTCAGACGTTTGAAGTGGTTCCTTGGATTGTTAATGATTATGTAGCTCCTCCCGTCGTCAAGAAAGTTCCTGTGGTCACCAGGGTACCTCCAACAATGGCCTCCCTCAAAGATGCTAGAGCTGTGGTGGATGAAGGTGGTTGTACTATTTGGGGTCAGCTTCCTGATATCCCATACAAGTCTGACAAGTTTGGTTTGGGTTTCACTGCAGAGTCCCAGAAGGCTGTTCGTCGTGCTCGTGCTGTTCGTATCACCAATCAAGGGGTTATGAAAGATCAGATCAATGCTGTGGGAGACTATGATGAAGACTACAACTTGGATGCTTGGATTTTTCCTACTGTGGGTGTTGGACTCAATAATTGGAAAGCTGAAGATGTTATCCCTATCTCCTTTAGTCAGGAGTAAATACTATTACTGTGTTGTTGTTTTTTAAGTTTGTAATTTCTTGAACAATTGAACTCTCAAGCCTTGTGCCTTACCCGGGGCACAATGGTGTGCTTGTTACGGGCTGTCATTTCATTTGCATACTTCATTCAATAAAAATCAGTGGACGTTTCGTTTTCGTAAATATTGTGTTCCTTGTTTTTCTTTTCTTTTATTTTTGTTTTATCAGCTATGTGTTCTTACACACACCCACATCACTAAAATGCAAATCCTCATCCACTCTGGATCCTGTTGATAACAGTTCTACTATTGCCAATTATAATTTCGAGAATCCGATCTATCAAACTGAAGACGGAAATGAGGACGACTGTGAAGTACCTGTAGAGCTTGCTAGGTTGTTACAACAAGAAGAGAAAGCTATACAGCCACATGAAGAGCCAATCGAAGTTGTGAATCTGGGAACTGAAGAAAACAGGAAGGAAGTCAAGATAGGGGCTGATTTAGAGGATAGTGTCAAGAGCAGGTTGATTCAGATGTTACGTGACTATGTGGAGATCTTTGCTTGGTCCTATGAAGATATGCCAGGGTTGGATACAGACATTGTGGTTCACCGTTTACCAGTAAAAGAAGATTGTCGTCCAAAGAAGCAGAAAGTTCGTCGTATGCGTCCTGAGATGTCAGAAAAGATCAAAGCAGAGGTAATGAAACAGTTCAATGCAGGGTTCTTAGCTGTGACTTCTTATCCTCAGTGGGTTGCAAATGTGGTACCAGTTCCTAAGAAAGATGGTAAGGTACGTATGTGTGTAGACTACAGGGATTTGAACAAGGCCAGCCCCAAAGATGACTTTCCACTTCCTCATATTGATGTTCTGGTAGACAACACTGCTCAGCATAAGGTATTCTCTTTTATGGATGGTTTCTCTGGTTACAATCAAATCAAGATGGCTCCTGAAGATATGGAGAAGACAACATTTGTTACACAGTGGGGCACTTTTTGCTATAAGGTGATGCCATTTGGTTTGAAGAATGCAGGGGCAACATATCAGCGTGCTATGGTGGCTTTGTTTCATGATATGATTCATCATGAGATAGAGGTATATGTGGATGATATGATAGCCAAGTCCCAGAATGAAGAACAAAATCTTGATCATCTGCATAAGTTGTTTGAGAGGTTGAGGAAATACAAGTTGAGATTGAACCCAAACAAGTGTACTTTTGGAGTTAGGTCTGGTAAGCTCCTGGGTTTCATTGTCAGTGGAAAAGGTATTGAAGTAGATCCTGCAAAAGTAAAAGCTATACGAGAGATGCCAGCTCCCCGTACTGAGAAGGAGGTTAGAGGTTTCTTGGGACGATTGAATTACATTGCAAGATTTATTTCCCAATTAACTGCCATCTGTGAACCAATCTACAAGTTGTTGAAGAAAGATCAGGTGATGGAATGGGATGATGAGTGCCAGACTGCCTTTGATGAAATCAAGAGATATCTTCTAGAACCTCCAATTTTGATGCCACCAGTTGATGGAAGACCCTTGATTATGTACTTAACAGTGTTAGACAACTCAATGGGGTGTGTGTTGGGGCAACATGACGAGTCTGGTCGAAAAGAGCAGGCAATATACTACCTTAGCAAAAAGTTTACCGACTGTGAAACAAGATACTCATTGCTCGAGAAAACTTGTTGCGCTTTGGCATGGGATGCTCGCCGACTAAGACAGTATATTTTGACTCATACCACCTTATTGATTTCAAAGATCGATCCAATCAAGTACATATTCGAGAAACCTGCTCTCTCCGGAAGGATAGCAAGATGGCAAATGATCTTGACAGAATATGATATACAGTATACTACTCAGAAGGCCATCAAAGGAAGTGTTGTTGCTGATCATTTGGCTCACCAAGCAGTAGATGATTACCAGTCAATGAGTTTTGAGTTCCCCGATGAAGACATTATGATTATTACCAAAGAACCTGGACAATATGACGAACCTGAACAAGGATCCCGATGGACTATGGTTTTTGATGGTGCATCCAATGCACTTGGTAATGGTGTTGGTGTTGTGATTAGTTCCCCTGAAGGTTGTCATACCCCGATTACTGCCAGACTTTGTTTCTATTGTACCAATAACATGGCTGAGTACGAGGCATGTGTCCTGGGTATTAAAGCTGCTATTGATATGAAGATTCAGTTCCTTGATGTGTATGGAGATTCAGCCCTGGTAGTAAGTCAGATTAAAGGAGATTGGGATACCAAGCATGATAACCTCATTCCTTACAGAGAGCATGTGTTGTCTCTGATCCCACACTTTAAAGAGATTACCTTTGGACATATCCCACGGAGAGAGAATCAGTTGGCAGATGCATTAGCCACCATGGCATCCATGTTTGAGATCAGCTGGGATGATGAAGCTCCCGAGATTACTATTGATAGATTTGAGAAGCCTGCATACTGCAATGAGATTGACACAGAAGGGGAAGAGGAGAAGCCTTGGTTCTATGAAGTGAAAAGATATCTTGAAGCTCAGGAGTTCCCTGAAGGGGCATCTGTCAAAGATAAGAAGTTTCTGAGAAGGTTTTCTGCTAAGTTCTTTTTGAGTAATGGGATTTTGTACAAGCGCAATCATGATTCAACTATGCTTCGTTGTGTGGATAAGAAGGAAGCAATTGATATTATGGAAGATATGCATGATGGGATCTTTGGCACTCATTCTAGTGGTCATACCATGGCAAAGAAGATATTGAGAGCAGGTTACTATTGGTCTACCATGGAAGCTGATTGCTATCAACACTCCAGAACATGTCACAAGTGTCAAATTTATGCTGATAAAGTCCATGTACCTCCATCACCATTGAATGTGTTGACTCCTCCTTGGCCCTTTGCCATGTGGGGCATTGATATGATTGGTGAGATCAAGCCTACTGCTTCTAATGGGCATCGTTTCATCCTGGTTGCTATTGATTACTTCACGAAGTGGGTGGAGGCAGCTTCATTTGCATCTGTTACCAAGAATGTTGTGGCTCGATTCATTAAGAATAATCTCATATGTAGATATGGCATCCCTGAAAGGATTATCACTGACAATGGCTCTAATCTGAACAACACTATGATTACTAATCTCTGCACGCAGTTCAAGATTAAGCATCATAACTCTTCTCCGTATCGCCCGAAGATGAATGGGGCAGTTGAAGCTGCTAATAAGAACATTAAGAAGATTGTACAGAAGATGACCGTTACTTATAAGGATTGGCACGCGATGTTACCATTTGCTCTTCATGGTCATTGTACTACAATACGTACTTCAACAGGGGCAACCCCATTCTCCTTAGTCTATGGTATGGAAGCAGTTCTGCCCATTGAAGTTCAGATTCCCTCCTTAAGAATTATGAAGGATGCAGGCTTGGATGAAGATGAGTGGATTCAGACTCGACTTGACCAGATCAATTTGATTGATGAGAAGAGGCTACCAGCTGTTTGTCATGGCCAGATGTACCAAAAATGAATGATCAAAGCTTTTAACAAGAAAGTTAAGCCAAAGGTATATCAGGCTGGTGACTTGGTAATCAAACGTATCATATTACCACAGGGTGATCCTAGGGGCAAGTGGACTCCTACATATGAAGGACCATTTGTAGTCAAGACAGTATTCTCAGGAGGTGCCATGATCCTTACTACTATGGATGGTGAAGATTTCCCACAGCCTGTAAACGCAAACATAGTTAAAAAATACTACGCATAAAAAGAGACCCGCTAGGTTGACAGGCCTAGGCAAAAATAAGGGCATCCCGGCAAACCAAAAGGGTTTGGGCAAAAATTAGGGATATATAAAAACATGTACACCTGGCAAGTCGAAAACCTGAAAGGGCGGCTTGGGCAAAAAAGGGTATTCCGGTGGATTGAAAACCTGAAAGGGCAATCCAGGCAAAAGTTAGGGATTAAAGCGTATGACTATGTCTCGTTTGGATCACCTATGAAACTGCAACCAGTTGTGTTACTTACTCAAGTTCAAACAGATAAAGCTCAATCCAATCGTTTCTGTCTCAACAGCAGAAGATGAGATACTTGAAGATAATGGCAATAGTAGGATTGAAACTCAATAGGATTATTTCCCACATAGCTGATTCTCCTTGTTTTGTAAAATCTTTATAACAAAATCCTCTTACTAGGGTTTATGTCTCCTCGTACAAACTTACCTATGTATAGGTCACTCTTTGATATAAATAAAATTCCATTTTTGAATCCTGATTTACTTTTACCCTATTTACATAAGCAAAACGTCCATTGGTTGTGTTTGAATGTATGTATGCTTTGAATATGATTGATGTTTACCAGAAATGCATGTATGCTTAATATGATTGATGATTACCAGAAATGCATGAAAATGCAGTAATAGTATTTACTAAGGACGAACGAGGGAAGGATTTCAACGAAGCTTTGCCAGTTCATATCTACAAAACAGCTACAAACCCTCAGTAGGGCAAGTCCATCTTCATAAAGTCACATATCCCTTGGAATTTATATCCATCTCTCTTATCCTCATACGGATATTCAAGAATTTACTTTCCAATAGGAGTACAACGAACGAAGACGGAGGTTATATATACCCTACTATCAAACGAAGACGGGAGGTTATGTATACCTTGCTATCCCCAGCAGACGAGAGATTATATATACCTTACTATCCCCAGCAGACGGGAGGTTATGTATAATATATTATCAAACAAGACGGGAATGAGTTCCTCATGTTCTTCACCAACGAATCGGGATTTATTTTCCCTGGCCAGCAGTTGTCATACGAAGATATCCAGACGCTTCCGGCAGCATCATATCATACATACATCATTTACATCATATCATAACATACATATCCATGAATGCATAATACATTACCTAAATGCATCATATCATACATGCATACATGATGCATAAACTAATACTACCATATAGAATGCTACTTTGTTTTCAGGATAATTCTCCAGCAAACAGACTTGTGACTATCAGGACTGCTTTATCCTCCTGAAAGCTATCAATCCCTCAGGACTGCTTTATCCTCCTGAAAGCTTCTTATACCTCAGGACTGCTGTATCCTCCTGAAAGCATATTATTACTTTGGGCCGTTGTTATCTTCCCAAAGGTTACCACTTCCTCAGGACGTTGTTATCCTCCTGAAAGCATATTATTACTTTGGGCCGTTGTTATCTTCCTAAAGGTTACCACTTCCTCAGGACGTTGTTATCCTCCTGAAAGCATATTATTACTTTGGGTCGTTGTTATCTTCCCAAAGGTTACCACTTCCTAAGGACGTTGTTATCCTCCTGAAAGCATATTATTACTTTGGGCCGTTGTTATCTTCCCCAAGGTTATCACTACCTCAGGACTGCTTTATCCTCCTGAAAGCATATAATCAATCCCTCAGGACTGCTTTATCCTCCTGAAAGCATATTATCAATCCCTCAGGACTGCTTTATCCTCCTGAAAGCATATTATTACCTCAGGACTGCTCTATCCTCCTGAAAGCATATCACTACCTCAGGACTGCTTTATCCTCCTGAAAGCAATCATTATATCTTCATATTTTGGACTGCTTTATCCTCCAAGAAATGTATTTGAAGAACTTTTCTCCAAGTGGCATCTTTAAGCCCACTCAAGCATATACAACCAAACATCAGTATCACTCTACGCACCGGTGAGTGCAAATTTTTGGGCTTTTGTGTTCAATCCCCTTCAACCTTCCAGGTCACGACTGGCAAATATACCAATCTAACCCCTCAGGTTTCAGAAAATTGAACAGGGGCAGCTGTTGCACCCCAAAATTTGCCCTCACAATACAAGACTTTGTGTGCTAAGAAGGTTCACAAGGTTCACAAGACCTTTTATGAAGATCATGAAGTCTACAAGTCACTTTATGAGGTTCACAAGGTTCACAAGATTCACAATACTTACAAGACCTTTCATGAGGTTCATGAAGTCTACAAGTCACTTTATGAGGTTCACAAGGTTCACAAGATTCACAATACTTACAAGACCTTTCAGGAGGTTCATGAAGTCTACAAGTCACTTTATGAGGTTCACAAGGTTCACAAGATTCACAATACTTACAAGACCTTTCAGGAGGTTCATGAAGTCTACAAGACACTTTATGAGGTTCACAAGGTTCACAAGATTCACAATACTTACAAGACCTTTCAGGAGGTTCATGAAGTATACAAGACACTTTATGAGGTTCACAAGGTTCACAAGACCTCCCATGAGGTTCACAAGGTTCACAATACATCTTATGATGGTTCACAAGGTTCACAAAGTTCACAAATAGTCAGAAGAGTTGACAATTCCCTCAAACAATGCACCTCCTAAGCAGTGCATCCAAAACTAGGGTTTTGATTTTAATCAGGCTAAATTAATTTCCAAGACTTCAAGTGAGCTTCATAACATCTTATATGTGTGTAAGAACCCCCATGACAAGTTTCAAGACTTTTCTCAAAAGTTTGCTCAGTCGGATGATCAGATAAGTCAAAATCAGTCAAAGCAGTTAAAAAGTCAAACTGAGGTCAACTGTGGTCAAACCAAAGTCAAACTTCATGATTTTTTGCCAACATCAAGTATATGAAGTAAAATTAATCATTTGATCAAGGTTTGATCATGATTCATCAAGGAGATTTCAGATCATCAAGAATCAGGAGTTTCTAAATTAGGGTTTCCTCAGTAAAAGTCAACAGAACTTTGACCAGCCATAACTTTCACATGCTTCATCAACAAGTCTCCATCAAAAGCTCATTTTGAAGGAAATTGAATTCTCTACAACTTTGTGTCTCACAAGCCAAGCCCAAAAATGCTTCATTTGGAAGGTATGAGCTAAGACATTATAGGTCCTTTTGAAAGTCAACAAAAAGTCAACAACTTCAAAAGGGCATAACTTGAGAATGGTAAATGATATGGACATGAAACCAGTGGGGTTGGTTAGAGGACTCTTCAAGCTTTACAAAATGTCCAAGAACACCCTCATAGCATTAAAATTGAAGGATGTGTGCCCTTGCAAAGTTGAGAAGTTTTTGGTTGGTTTATGAAGAAAATAGAGGTCTAAAACCAATTTTTTCTAAATGGGCTTGCCATATGATGACCCAATCCATACTATGACCTCATGCACGACCCAAGTAAACAAAAATCAGATTTTTTATCATTTTATTTTTATTTATTTTGATTTAATTCATTAAAAATCATTTTAAATTAAAATAAAATATAAAAGTCTAAGATTTAAAAAAGATTAAGCTTCTAGAAATTCATAAATATGATTGGAATCAAAGAGGTAAGAGGATCATGATGATTGACCTAAAATAGCAAGTGTTTATGCAAAAATATTTGATTTTTAAGGCTTATCTTTTTGAATCTTTTTGGATCAAACTTATCACACAAACATTGATCTTTTCTGACCTAATTGATCATACTATAAGTACATTACATAACCCTAACACAAGAACACGAATTCCAGACTCCCAAGAGTAAGTTTCAAAAACCAAAAATCATTCAAAAATCAATTTTCGGGTTCTTCATTTGAGGGCATTTGAAGGTATTCTAAGGACACAACAATGATCCCTAGGCTTCACTGAATGTGTACCAATGTTCATATGCATCCATAACACCTTAAATCATTCAAACCGAATCCTTTTTTGTTCTTGAAATTATTTTTTTCGATTTCAATTGTTTAACCATTATTAATGAAATTTGTTTGTTGATTTGATATTGTGTGAAGCTTTGGATGAATTCTGGATGGTTTGATTTGATTTTCATGAGCAGATGCGAATTTCACCATGGCTAGGGTTTCGGCCATGGATTTGGGGCTTTGACTTAAACCTAATATAAATAAAATCTAAGAACATAGGACAACTCTATGGACCTTGGGGATTATGAAACACTAATCATTGTTGAGAAATTTTACTGTTTTGATGCTTGTCCAATTTCGTAGGTTCTGGATATGATGAATTTCGCAGGAAAACACGCAACAAAATTCCTAGTTATTTTCGCAAGAAATTTGAAGAAGATGAAGCTGGCCTGGCGCGAAAAACATAATTTGAATATTGAACTTATTTTATTATAATATTGTTTCTGTTTTATATCACAAGCTTGTGCTTGTCCCAGTGGTATGATGTGCGCGTGTATTGCTTATGGGCAGGAGTTCGAATCCTGGCTTCACCACATTTTTGTTGTTTTTCCAGATAATTAGACATTATAATATATTATGAATTATGGTGAAGTTATGTACAGGTGCGCTCTCCCAGCTGGAATGGTAACGTGTTTGTGTGATTGCTTGCAAGGTCCTGGGTTCGATTCCCCCCAGGCCTTTTGCTTTTTCTTTCTTTTTTATGATTTTCAGGTTTAAGGCATAAAACAAATTCCTCTCCTTTCCTTGTCACCCGCACGCTGGTAGCCTGGTGGTAGATGTTGCTGGTTTGAGTGCATGCAAGCAAGCTGTGCTGGGTTCAAATCCCAGCCAGGTAAGTTTTTGTTTTCTATTTTGTTTTGATTGTTATTAATGTTAATTAATTAAGATTATAACCTTAATTTAATCCTAATAATATTTTCTAAAAACAAATTGTTTTTTTATTAATATGTACATATATAATTTATTTATGTAATTGAATTAATATTTAGTATTTAAAATTTTTGTATATAAAACCCTAATTCTTCTTAAACCCTAATTAACCATAATAATTTTTAAAAACCCTAATTTCTTTTTCTTCTATTTTTGTTTAATATTATTATTTATATTTAATCCAATTTTTATTAAATGCATAAATTACTTATAATTTAAATTTTTGTACATAAATGTGTTTAAAAATTAAAATGCTTAATTTATTTTTTATATGAAAATATTCTATAATTGTTTATAATCTAATTATGCATGTAAATAATTTCTATTATATGTTTAAAAATCGCTAATTTAATTATAATTTATTTTTCATAATATGTTCATAATTGATTTAATTTTTATAATTTACATATAACTTCAAATTTTATAATAATTAATATGATTGTATATTTTCTTATTAACCTTTAAAATTTTTGTTTATTATAATATTTTGCTTATTTCATTATTATTATTATTAATTATGTTTATATGATTATTACTAACCCCATTTATTTTTAAATTATTATAATTATTATTTTCACTAACCCAATTATAATTGCCTATTTATTTTGCTTATTAATATTTTGATTATTTATTTAAATTGCTTTTATTATTATTATTGTAATTGCTCCTGGATGTAATATTTTATAATGTTTAAATTATTTATTTTATGTCATGGTTAGTAAACAGGGAGTGTAACATGTATGTTATTTAAAATTAATTTAGATCACTTAAATTTAAAGATAAATATTAAATTGTACACTCACACACATAAGTCGATCTTGGATCGCCATCTCACTTTCTAGGGTTACCTCTCATTGTTGCCTAATCAAAAGGTCAAGTAGGGTGTATAAAGTTAAAAGTCCCTCAAAATAAAGTCATCTAGTCCCTTAACAATAAAAGATCAAGTCCCTTTTCGAATGTTGCCTTCGTAATGATCTTGTCCCTTTCGAATAAAGATGACAGTCCCTCCAAAATTGCTTAATACACCCCACAGTTGCCTACATTAAACAGATGACCCTTACTTGTCCCACACATCCAAGGTAATGACTACCTATTCCTTAATAATAGGGATAGTCTTACCATTTAAAGGATTCAAGAACAGAAAGACTTAAACTTTAGGGTAGGTTCCTCATAGTTACTTGCTCACTATTTAAAAACTTTTCAAACACTTCACAAATTTCAAACAATTTTCAAACACAAGTTTTTTACGCATCCGTACATGGATCATTTTCAAACTCTTATGAAAATTTCTATTCACACACTTCATATTTTCAAAAACATTCTAAAGTGAGCTAAGTAACTAAGAGCCCATGGATAACCATGGATGTAAAGGGTGCTAACACCTTCCCTTTACATAACCTACCCCCCGGACCCAAAAATCTTTTAAAAGGTCTTTCCTGTTCTTTTATGCCTTTCCTTTGGATAAAATAAAAGTCGGTGGCGACTCTTGCTATCCGCAACATAACTAAAGTCAGTTCTCCCACCGTGTTACACGAACAACTGAATCTGATCAAAGAAAAGAGATTAGCTGCAATCTGTCATGGGCAGTTATATCAGAGAAGAATGAAGAAAGCCTTCGATCAGAAAGTCAGGCTCCGAGAGTACCAAGTAGGAGGTCTTGTGCTGAAAAGACTTCTCCCTCCTCATACAGACCACAGGGGCAAATGGACTCCAAACTATGAAGGGCCATTCGTAGTGAAGAAAGTTTTCTCTGGCGGAGCACTGATGCTCAGCACTATGGATGGTGAAGACTTCCCGTCCCCTGTGAATTCAGATGCAGTTAAAAAATACTTCGCATAAAAAATGACCCGCTGGACACAAGAAATAGAATGTAAGTCCAGGAAAAAATAGGGCATCCCGGCGAGTCAAAAACAGAATAAAAGACTTGGGCAAAAATAAGGGAAAATAAACAAAAAAATGTACACCCGCTGAGTTGAAAAGCCACATCGTACAACTCAGGCAAAAAAGGGTATCCTGATGGATTGAAAACCCGAAAGGGCGATTCATGCAAAACAAGGGAACAAGCGAACAACTGCATTCTGGATTCATCTGTATCACTCACAACTTGGTAAGCTTCGAAAGGATCAAGCGTCGATCAGAATCCGCATTCTTTAGAAAGCAAGACGAGAAGAACGTCAAATGTCATACGAGTCATAGCAAAAGGGAAGCTCCCTGAAGCGTCATCAACATTGCCAACACCTTTTTTGTTTCTCAATTTGTAACAATCTCCTCATTTTAGGGGATTTATTTCTTTGACTGTATTTGCCAATTCAGGGCACATGAATCAATAAAATCAGATTTTTCAGTCATGTTTTGTCTCGTACATTTTATTTGCAAGAATGTCCGATGTCTTTAAGATACTGATTGCATAAATACAGATGCTTTCTTCTAAAAAAATACGTGCGTACAGGAAATATACTTACTCCCGGGAGTGTCTAAACTCCTATGATGGAATCCGGTAAGAGATACCTCGGGATTACTTGTGCGCTTGCCTATCTTTTCAGGATTGCAGGTATTCAAAGCACGACATGGGGCATGAAGGCTTCACCCCAGCAAGCTGGAAAATCAATATCTACTCAGTCTATCTCCCGATTAGCACCAGAGGTGCTTTCTCCCCAGCCGAGTTGCCATTTACTATTTCTCCACAGCCAAGTGCAAAAGTCGGGGAGCCATCTCCCCACAGAGCTTCAGCCTCTACCCAGGAGAGCAACATATGAAGATCTCACAACAGAGTGAAGATAGCTGCTACAAACCCCAGTTGGGTCCCTAGTTACCAAGAATAGGTCTATCTGTGACCTATATCCCCAAGCAGAGTCCCATATGTCAGATCTACCAATGATCCCTTCCCCAGCTGGGATGTCTACTTCAAGCAGATCGGCCAAAGATCTTCGCAGTAACGGGATCCGAATCCCGGATGATTACCTTTTTGCATAATCATAGCATTCGCATCATATTTCCCCACAAAGCGTAGCATTCCGTCTAATACGGAGCATTACGGCAAAAATCAAACATTTTGCATAATCATAAGCCATGATTCTGAAGCAAACACCTGTGAATATTGACAATCCATCGACGATATACAGAAGACTCCCCAGATTCCCCAGCGGAGAGCCAAGGTACTTTCCCTAAAGATACGGATACGTCCTGACACCCGTCCGTGTCATATCCCCAGCAGAAAGCTAAAGCATTGGCCTTACACTCACAAATACCAGATACACACTCCTTTTGGCACTCGTCCGTGTCATTATTCCCCAGTAAAGTTGCCCGAGCTTTCTTTGCAAACACACTTACATATTACAGATACTTCTTGACACCCGTCCGTGTCATATCCCCAGTAGAAAGACAAAGCATCCTCTTTGCACTCGCAGATATATCTTTATACAAATTCCCTGACACCCGTCCGTGTCTCTTTCCCCAGCATAGTCACCCAAACACTTGGTAAACCGTATACTTGTTTATATTATACTTTCTCCGACACTCGTCTGTGTCACACTCTCCAGCAAGTTAAAAACTCCTGTACACCACTCATACATATTACTCTTGTGTCACTCATAACAGATACTCGTCCGTATCTTGTATATACCACTTATATCCCCTCAGATTCGACACTCGTCCGTGTTCTTTGTTAACCCGTTGGTACTCGTCCGTATCATCATCTCAGAACATGCGTCAAGCGTTTGTTTCTACTTGATACTCGTCCATATCATAGTCTTGAGGATGCTCGTCCGCATCTTTAATCCACACACGTGTCAAACACTTATGTCTTCTTGAATTTAGACACTCGTCTGTGTCTACTATTCCCCAGAAGAGTCCCCGCAGAATCAACACTCGTCCGTGTTCCTTGTTAACCAGTTGATACTCGTCCGTATCATCCTCTCTGAACACGTGTCAGTATTTGTTTCTACCCGATACTCGTCCGTATCGTAGTCTTAGGGATGCTCGTCCGCATCTTTAATCTATACACAATGTCAAAACACTTATACCTTTTATTTCTTGGATGTAAACACTCGTCCGTTTTTACTATTCCCCAGTAGGTCGCCAGCAAAGCAACTCCTTTCTATCTGACATTCGACCTATGTTATGATATCCTTTCTGGAAGCCGTACCCTGCCAGGTGACCGTCCTTCACCTTTGGATGACCGTCCCTCATCCTTTCCCCAGCGGATTCTCTATTCATTAGAACCCCTTTTTCTATCCGGCATTCGTCCTATGTCGTGATTTTTAGCAGCCGTACCCTGCTAGGTGATCGTCCTTCACCTTTTGATGATCGTCCTTCATCCTTTTATCCGATGGTCGTCCCCATCGTTGATATTGTTATCTGACATTCGTCCTATGTCATGATCAACCTTGAGAGCAGCCGTCCCCTGCTAGGTGATCGTCCTTCACCTCTTGATGATCGTCCTTCATCATGCTCATCTGATGGCCGTCCCCATCGTTGATCTTGTTATCTGACATTCGTCCTATGTCATGATAAACCTTGAGAGCAGCCGTCCCCTGCTAGGTGATCGTCCTTCACCTCTTGATGATCGTCCTTCATCATGCTCATCCGATGGCCGTCCCCATCGTCGACCTTTTATCCGGCATTCATCCTATGTCGCGATACTTTCGGCAGCTGTACCCTGCCAGGTGATCGTCCTTCACCTTAGATGACCGTCCCTCATCTTATCCCTTTCAGAGCAGCCGTCCCCTGCTAGGTGATCGTCCCTCACCTTTGATGACCGTCCCTCATCATTATTTCATTTATTCTTTAACCCGATGGCCGTCCCCATCGTGGTCCCTTTTCCTTTTCCTGATGATCGTCCTTCATCAGTTTAACCCGATGGCCGTCCCCGTCGTGGTCCCTTTTCCTTTTGCTGATGATCGTCCTTCATCAGTTTAGCCCGATGGTCGTCCCCATCCTTGTTTGCATTACTTTATGAACCTGATGACCGTACCTCATCATTTATTTTTACCTATAATCCCCAGAGAATCTTATAGCTTTGCATGATGGCCGTCCCCATCATAATCTCTTATATCCCCAGCATGTCGGCCGTCCCCGTCATTGCTTTATCTCCCGCATTTTCCCCAGCATGTCGGCCGTCCCCGTCATTGCTTTATTTCCCGCATTTTCCCCAGCATGTCGGCCGTCCCCGTCATTGCTTTATCTCCCGCATTTTCCGCAGCATGTCGGTCGTCCCCGTCATTGCTTTATTTCCCGCATTTTCCCCAGCATGTCGGCCGTCCCCGTCATTGCTTTATTTCCTGCATTTTTCCCAGCATGTCGGTCGTCCCCGTCATTGCTTTATTTCCCGCATTTTCCCCAGCATGTCGGCCGTCCCCGTCATTGCTTTATTTCCCGCATTTTTCCCAGCATGTCGGCCGTCCCCGTCATTGCTTTATTTCCCGCATTTTCCCCAGCATGTCGGCCGTCCCCGTCATTGTTGTATTTCCCGTTTCTTCCCCAGCATGTCGGTCGTCCCCACCATTGCTTTATTCCCAGCAGTCGTCCTCTGCTCGACGGTCGTCCTCCGTCGCCCGCACTTTATAATATACTTTATTTTCTTTTACAATCTATATCCCTTTTCTTCTTCATTCTGTGAGTGCAAATTTTGGACTGTCTTTGGTATTCAACCACAAGTTATCTTGTTTTCCTATTAAGCCGTCGCTTACATCCTGCACAGCTAACTCATGCTTGAATAGGGGCAGCTGTAAACACCCCAAATTTGCCCTCACTCATTCACATCATGGCTTGTGATATCCTCATATGCATAAGTTCAATCATAGCATCTCATACCACATTTTTAGTACACTGCATTGTTTCTAAGTCATCTGCATCTAGGGTTTGTGAACTGAGCAATCCAAGAGCCACTCCAAAGCTCATCAATCACTTCAAAGGGGTCCATGTATGTTCAAGCATCATATTGTATCCTCTCAAAGTCAAGAAAATCAAAGAATCACAAGAACTGAGAAAGGCATGGAAGCAGAGCCAGGTTTAACTGCACAAATGACCTAGAATTAGGGTTTTGGTTTCAAAGGCCATAACTCCAAATTTTTTGGTCATTCTTGTTTCTATTGGTCTCTATATGGTATAGGGATCATTCATATCAATTTTCATGAAGAAATTCCATGGGGAAGTCATCTGATCAAGAATTGACTTTTTGAGCAAGTCAGTGCAAAATCAGGGCATCTGAGGCCCCCAATGACCCAACCAAAGGGTGTTCTTCATCATTTTGATTATGTATGATCTTTATTTGATCATGGAAGATGGTAGAAGTTCACAAAATTGAAGAATTTCAAGCCATTTGCAAAGTTGACGTTTTAGGAAGATGACTTGTAATGGAAACTTGCCATTTTGGGAAACTTTTTCAACCCTTGCTTTTTGATTCAAAAATGCTTCAAATGGGAAAACTTTGGTCATGAAAGTTGTAGAATGGATTATTCCCTTTTCAAAAAGTACAAGAACTTGTCCTAATTCATTTTGGATCAAAAGTTATGGCTTGTCAAAGTTGGCCAAAATCACATAATTTGAAGTTTTCTACCAAAGAGGCATTTTGCAAAATGGTATGATCAAGTGTTCTAAAGGCTTCAAATGTGTACAAACTCTTCACAACATGATCATGTGACTTCTAAAAATCAGAATTGGCCCAAGAATTATGCCTTTTGATGCTTTGAACTTCATGAATTTCAAAAGGGGCCAAACTTTGTGAAAATTGCAAAACATCTCATAAACTTCATGCAACTTGCTGAATCATCTCAAATCAAATTCCATGGTTCTCCCTAAACTCAGCTGAGCCAAGCCATGCCCCTATCTCAGCCTGCCACTTGCCCATACCTCCAAGTACAACTTGCTTGACTTTTTGCAACTTGAGCCATACAAATCACAACAGTCCACACCAACTCCTCTAACCTCTCTAGTTGTGATAAGTGGACCAAAGCCAGCATAACACACCACACACACAAGCCTGAAAGAGATCATAAGCCATAGTTCAAGAAACTCACCTCTTATGCAACTTCTTTCGAAATTCATCATACAACCTTCAAACACACAAACAAACTTCACAAAACGTCTCACCATGATCCTCTGATCATTTCCCAACCATTGTTTTAGCCTGAAACCTTCCACATCACAAATACGATTTTCACACTCCCTTGGCCTGAGCTTCTGCCAACTCTCTCTAAAGGCCATATAAACTCCAGCTAAGTGTCAAAAGCTTCTAAGGAGGATCATTAGGACTTGTTTGAGCCAGAGAAGCAACCAGAAAGCTCCTGGATTGAAAGCTCAACCTCAGGTAACATGATGAACAAATTTTCCAGAACCTTGTTTTCTTGTTAGAATGTTGTTCTACATGTTACCCTGATCATGGGGATCTATTTATTTTTGAAAATGAGCCAGAAACAAGCATGTTATGATGATCTGAAAGTTTGCCCGTAAAAATGTTTTTGCTTGATTCCTTTGATTCACGAAAAATAAATGTTGTTTGAGTTAGGGTTTATGTTTAGTGATGTTCATAGGTTGATTCTGGAGAGTTTTGTGAGGATTTGATGCGTATTAAGAGAGATAGAGATTTTGGCCTGCCGGAGAAGATGACCGGAACACTGTTCCGGTCATCTGAAAGTGTTTAGGGTTTCTGATTAGGGCTTAATCATAATTAAGCAAGTTTGAATTCAGGCCGTCCAGATGCGTGCGCTAGTCTTTCCCTCCATTCCCAGTTTGAATCTCAGCCTCAGGATGCGCTGACTTTCCCATTAATTCAATTTTATTTTCATTTCATTTGATTTATTTTCTACATTTTATTAAAAATAGTAAAAAAGGTCTAAAAATTCTGAAAATTTTTATTCAAGCTTTTATTAACTTTCAGAACCCAAAAATATTTTTATTTTTATTTTTTGCATCAAAAATTATTTTTAAATCATATAAAAGTTCATTTTTAATTAATTAATGAAAATTAATTAATTAAAAATACTTTTAGGTATTTAAAAATCACAAAAAAATTCATGTAACATTTAAAAACATTTAGAAACATTATCCAACTCTCAAACCAAATTTATTTTTTGATCTTGATGCCTTTTGATAATTTTCTTTGGAATTAATTTCATTTCAAGGCAATATTTTGTTTCAAACTTCAAAAATTCATTTCTGCCTAACCATTGAGAGTTGGACAATGATTCTTTTTGCATTGCATCTTGCATAACATGTAGTTTATAGGATTAAATTGGCATGAATTGATCTTGAATTTCCCATTTGTTTTGCACTTTTCTTGACAAGGTACCTTAAAACCCTAGCAATCTTAGAAAATTCATAACTCTCACTAGGTTAAGAGTTGGATCCCCTCCTTTGGGCAGTGAGTTTGTATAGGTCTAAGGTTCCTTTGATTGCATTTTCAAATTTTTATCATGACATTTGCTTCTGGTTTTGGATTTGTGTTTTGTATGTTGCATATAACCCTAATTCATGCCTTCCTTTGCATCCACCTTCCATTTGCTTGCATATCATGACTTGCCATGACATTTTGTGCATTAATTTGATTCATAAAACATCTTAGGACATATTAGAATCATTTTTTATCATTGCATCTTTCATTTGTCTTGTTGTATGTCATTTGCATTTCATAACTTTTCATGAACATTCATGGTTCAAAGCATGCTTCTCTTGCATCCATATGTTTGTATGATCATTCTAATGCCTTGCCTCATGTTTGCATCATCTCTTAGCATCATTATCATCATACTCATGCTTCTGGTTTTGGTTTGCATCATCACATTGCATCTCATTTTGCATTACATTTCATTCCTTTACTAACTTTTCAGGTGGTAAGTTGTTTTGAGAAGTGAATTTGCCTTCACCTCTCACAATCTCTTTTCATCTCTCTTATGCATCATTGCTGCATTTTATCTTGTGCTTTGGATTGAGCTTGCTCATTCTTGTTCATCTCACTTTCTTTCTTCAAGCAACTTGTCTTCATAAGTGAAGCAAGTTGTTTTGCTTCTCTTTGCTACTTTCATCTACTTCCTGGTGGTTTCTCTGAAGATCTTTCTTGCAAACCTCATAAACCATAGGAACAACCAAGCATGACAATAATTAGGGTTTGATTAGTCCCCCACTTAGCTTTTACCTTTGTGTCTCTTTGAGTCTTCTCTTCTCATCTCATAATCAGGGACTAAACCCTAAAGGCTTTAAGGCTTTGTGATTAAGCTTATGCCTGCATCCTTCTATTAGGATGGAGTGTATAACTTTAATCCTAAGTGTTAAACCCTTAATGTGTTTAACTCCTTTAATCAATTCACTTAATAATCACTAAGACATCAAGCTTGTAACTTGGGTCTTGCATTAGGGTTCTAATTCTTCCTTAATTGGTTGAGAAGGACTAACCCTAGTGTTAATGGACAAGTCCCCCTCAAGTTGTCTTAAAAACCATAAAACTCATTTCTTCATCTTATCATTAACTAAAATCCACTTAATAAAGGCTTTGTTTTGTCATGAGTTTAATCCCTAATCATGGATTAAGTTGAGGGGTCTTCCTCAGCTTAAACATTCTCATCTATTATCCTTCTATTAGGATGGTGTAATGAGTCTGTTTAATCCCTGATTATGGCTTAATCTCATTACTCAACACTAAACAAAAACAACAAAAACATCTAAATAATCACAAGTAGGTTAAAGATCTTAATCTTACACCATGGTGACTAAGTGTGAGATGCTGACTTCACACTTAAGGTATTCTCATTACCCCTAATCAGAGGGAAAATGTGATGAGTTTACTAACCCATTGGTTTAGGCTTAAGCTCATTAACTTATGACAAACTTTCACAAGCAATAAAAGACTGGGAAAAAACAAAAACAAACAATAATCGTCTCCTCCGGGATTCTTTTCTCATCTCATTCATTCACAAACGAGAACTTGCTTCTTCCGTCTAATGCAAGACAGTTTGCACCTGAGCCAGACAGGTCATACACTTGAGCATAGACAAGTAAGCAGTTCACAAGTCAATTCATCTTTCAGTCTCTTTGGGTCGAACTACGGTGTTCTGACTTCCTCATTGCACGAGAGGATACGTAGGCATAACTCAACAGTTATCGAACAAAAGTCTCTGTATATTCCCTCTCTTTCCAGCATTACTCTCTAAGCCTCTTAGTCTTGAGCTTCACACCCTTTTCTTACACTGACACTTCACTTATACACTTCACTTCTCTTACACTGACACCTGTACATCCTTTTCCAGCTCTTTGATACACAAATTGCACTGACACTACCCCTTTAAAACACAAATCTTTTAAGCGTGGATCCCGTCGAGTACGACGGACAATATGGGTGCTAATACCTTCCCAGGTTGTAACCAACCCCCTTTCTCATTCTCTCTGGTTCGCAACCGTCTTATCCATATCTTTTCTAGGTTTATGCAGCATTACCTTTCCTTCGGGATAAAAATGCCTAGCTGGCGACTCTTTTCCTTTCTCTTGAGTTCACCCTTGTGTGTTCTCATCCCTCCTTTCACCGACCGTTCGCGTCTGTACCCCTTGTGACCCCGGTTGTCATTTTGGTGGGAGCGACAGTCAGTTGAAGTGATCTTTGTTTAAGACTTTCAAACTAAAACAAAAGATTGAATATTTTGAGCACCATGTCCTCAAAAGTTTCTTCAATCCTATTTTGAGAGCCTCAGGCTTAAATATAAGTTTGCATCATGGATTATTTTGCTTTCTCATTTATTTGTTGATCATTATCTTGTTTCACATCAGCATCTGTATGATTTGTGCTTGTGATGGATAAAAGATCTTTTATCATTGCAACTCGCGTTGTCTTAATATTTTTCAAAAAATGGATCTTTTTTTGACACAATTAAGTGTTTGACATAATCTAGTCAATAACTGTTCGGACGTGTTTTTTTGGGCGACAACCTGTGGCCTCCTATCGCAGGTTTACTTGCGGAATCGGCCACAAAATCGCAGATCAATTTGGTGAGTCCATGTAATGTTCATAAGATGGTTTTGATTTTGAGAGAATTGGATAAATACGTGTAAGGAAAAGGTTATGCAAAGTGATAAGTTAACAAACAGTAAATAAATGACAAGGTATATTAAACTTTGTTAATTTAAATTGCTTGAAAGTAAATGTGGATGCTATCATACATTTGTGGAGATTAAAACTCTTTTCTCGTAATGCTAGGTACTTCGAGCGCATCTTTCTGATAATGGTAAAAATGCGACTTCTACAAATGAACTTGAACAATGCTTAAATAGGGAAATAAAATAACTGATACTTTATGGTTGTTGAATCAGTGCATGGCACGTGTCGCCCCACTACCTGCATAATTTTCAACCACGTTCTGCCCACTCTCAATATTTCCTACGTAAAACTGCTCAAGCTTGAGAGTGGTTTGACCCGCTCTCTGTCGAAGGCCTTCGACGACCTACCTTTTGTATCTATCTTCGACATAATCTTTGCTTCTGTCGACTGGTACTTGTCACCTTACCCTCTTTCATATTCAGTCGAAATCTTCAGCTAATAAATTCCCCCCCCCCCCAAAAGGCCAATTTCGACCGAGAACCATTTCGACCAAGAAACTTGGCGTTTTGCTCTTCCTGCCAGATTTTGATTGCGCCTAAGTGTCAGTATATCAACCTGATCGCTTTATCTTCTGTCAGATTTGGACTTCTTGAAAAATCCGTAATATAGATGCCTTTTTGTGCCACAACTTCCAAGAAATGTGTAATCATGGCTATTCACTCTTAGGTCGTGGGTTTTAAAACTACTCCCACTAATTTCCTTTCTTGCATAATCATAACAGTCACCTTCAATTGGATTTTGAGTGCATGTGTTTTTCCTATAAATACATTTACAAACCTCACATTATTCTTTTTCCACATTCTCATAACATCTTATTCTCCATGAAAAACCCCATAGCCTACACTCTTTCTGAAACTGAGGCTTTGAAGCCCTTTCCTCAACCAGTGTCCGATGATGACATGGTGGTAGCAACCTGGCAATTCCAGATGATTGTCCCTTTTGTGGTGGCTGATAAGCTCCACGCTTTCCATGGGCCATATACCTAAACCGTATTACACCACAAAGAAATCCAATTTTTCTTTCCTTGTTATTCCCCCGTACCACCTTCTTTTTAGAAAGGGGGTACTTTCAACCTCAAGTTCATGGCACCCAAATCTAGGGTCTTCAAGTTGATGCCTACTCCAAGAAACAAATACTACATTTCTCGCCTTAACAAAGTTCAGGGGAAACACCAAAACCAATGGAAGGCAGCTGACATCTTCGACGCCATCAAAATCTCCAGGAATACTCATAGGGTTAACCACTACATGTTACTAGTGTCGATGTACTTATGGGAAGGGTTGACTAACACATTTCATCTCCCTTGTGGTATGTTGACGCCTACACTTTTCGACGTGGCGCCAATCACTGGTCTCTCACCTCTGGGTGAAACTTTCGACCCAACCCTGGAAACGACCATAAGGTTCGACTTCGACCTAGCCAACTTTCAAAATTACATCGAATACCACTATGATCAGGACTCCGTCAAAGTGTCCTACGAAGAGCACGCTGTTTTTTCTTACACTTTGGCCATCATACTATCTCTTTTTCCTGGATCTCTATAGATAGCTAAAGGCTATATCAAACCGGAGATATAGATTTATGAAGGTCGATAAGTACCTTTAGCTAAGCTCTTGTTAGCTTCCATCTATCACACCCATTGGATTATCAACATTGAAGTTGAAACTTCTCCATGAGACTCCCAAGACCTTGAACATTTCATGGCCTTTGTGGTTGCTGCAACATTGGCTTAATGCCACATTTGAATACTAGTTGGGCTATCCCGCTTTTGTAAGGATAAAATGTTTGAATGAATAACGCCAACAGAGGGTATTCGACTTGCCTTGATGACTTTTCAAGAAACCCCCAACAAGACTCTCTTCATGAAGTACCTCAACATGTTTGTGGAGGCTACGTCATTTCTCCAGGGTATGACACCCTTTACGAATCAAAGATTTGGACCGGCGTGGTTCATAAATCCATTCCCCATTTCTTCTCCCCAAACAACATCTTTGTTGGATGCTATATGGATGGCTTTCTTAACTCCCACCACATTGTCCTTCAGGATCAAGACAAGGACTTCAGGGTACGGGTTCATGAACTACCAACCCAACTTGGTGGCCAGACAATTTGATCTGAGCCAGATGATGCCTAAGTATGTAGTGTGACATTCTTCTAATATTTTATGGGTTGGTTGTCATCTTAACTTTACAGGTCACAAGGTTTGTCTCAAGTTCGCTAAATCGACTCAGCAATTGGAACTACCGGTTTTCAGGTTTCAACCCTCCTTCTTCACTACCCAAGAATTCAACATCTGGTGGTCAGAATGCCAGAGCCAACATTTCCATCGTGACCTCTTTCTGGAGAATATGGTCGACACTTTCGCTGTCTTGGCTGGCAAAACGCCTACTTCAATAACCATCGAGAACATCCAGGGTCCTGATGCAAAAGAAGACCCCCCAAGAATGGTAATTCCTTAACTTTTGCCTTTATTTTATCCATTGTCATTAGCTAATCATTTGTTCTTGTTTTTCAGAGTCGAAAACAAGGCCCAAATTGCCCTAGTCACCATAAAGATTGTGAAGAAACCCAAGGTCACCAAACCACATGTATGACTTATTTTGACGTTCATTTATACTTATTTCGATCGTCTTCTTACTTTGTCCTTTGTTAGGCTTATGAGAAAGTGCCATCTCCTGAAGGTGATGTGTCGGATGAAAGTACTCACTCTCGTATTCCTCCTTCCGACGTTCAAACATCCACTCCAGCTACTCCAACGAAGAATAAAAATAAAACCTTGATCAAGAAAACACCTCAAAAACCGGTCAATTAGACTATTGCACCTGTTGTCCCAAAAGATCTTACTGAGGTCATCAAACCCGTTGTCCCTGAAGCTTTTCCCTCTTGACTCGTGTTCTACTCTTGGATATTTTCTTACTGAACATCCTTTTATAGGAAACTTTGGTTTATTCAACTGTTGTTGAGGAGAAAAATAACATAAAAACCCAACATCGACAACCCACCTGATACGAAAACCCTCTTGAGTTCTAAAATAATTCATTAGTTTCAACTTTCAAGGAGCATAAACAAAAGATGACCCGACAACGCAGACACCCCAAACTCAAAAAGCTTCGACTGTGGCTGGTCCAGGTACTGCAACTGCAAGTCACGGTGAACAACCTTCGACAATTGCATCTGCCACTAAAACGGTTTCGAACAATATGAATTTCCAAGCTTCTACTGAAGGTGTCCCCGACATGCCCATGCAAGAGGCTAACAAAACTCTCACCCCAAAGGAGATTCTGGAAATAAAACAACAAAATCCAACAGAAACCTTGAGGAAGTTGCAACAACTTCACCAGGAGTCAATGGAAGTTCACACCACTAGTTTGACGGCCATCCCTTATCCAGAAATGGGCACCTATTTTGCTCTTAAACTTCAACAACCAAAGTCATACCTGTTTGAGTAGAAAACAATGGTCATCGTCACAGAAGAATCCACAATATCCATTGACATCCTCAAGATACTTGATGAACTTTCACAATTCAAAGTTTATGCCCCCATGGCCAAGTACTTAATTGAATTTGAGGCTTTTTTCACCCGTCTGGAAAAAGATCTTACTATGAATTGACATGCCGACATCAAAATAAAAATGACAATCAATGAGATGAAACGCGAGTGAGAATTCAGTGCGCTTTGTGAAAATAAGCTTAGGGAGTTTGAAGTAGAAAAAAACAAGAACGTTTGGACAAGCATCAAGCCTTCGACTAACAAATTTCTAACTATCAAGTTCAAATATATGAACTTACCAAGAAATTTGTCGAGGTCAAGAAGGAGAAAGCCTATTTGGAATTTACTAAAGCCCTGCCAGCTCAGGAAGTGATTGATCAAGAAATCACCACAGGGATTGCTCATATCGAGAAAGCCTTTGCACTAAAAGAAAATATCAACAAATGCAGAAAAAGAAGCTTCTTCTTGATGGCAGGGTTTCTTATGAAAAGACTATCTTTTAAGACTTCAAATATAGATTCCCTGCTTAATTTATATTAACATTTGTCGAATTTTATAACTCCATTTGGAGATCTTTTGTACGCAATCTTGACCCTTGGTCCATTTTGTCTAACTATTAATGAAAAGTTTATTACTTTTTTATTCAAATCTCTTGTAGCATTGGTTTATGTTTTTTTTAATATTTCCCATTTACTCTTATGATTTGTTGGTCGACACCTATTTCTTGAATCTCATATGCTTAATTACTAAATACTTGGATCACTTGGAATGGTCCCTCCCAATTTGGTGACCAATTTCCCAACGTTCTATCTCTTTTATCCATAGGGGACAATACTTTCCACACATAGTCATTAACTTCAAAGGTATTTTCTCTGACCTTCTTATTATGGGCTTTGGAAAATCGTTCCTTCTAACATAGTAATACATCCAACGCATCCATCCCCTCTTTGTCTAGATTGATGGTTTCGTCAAACATCATGCTCCAATAGTATTCCGATGGAATTTCGTTTTGACATTGCACCCTAACTGACAATAGACAAATTTCTGCCGGTAATACAACATCGTGACCAAATGTCAAACAAAAAGGTGTCGAGTTAGTTGACTCCTTAGGTGAGGTTCGACAAGTCCATAAAATTTGGTCCAGTGTTTTGTGCCAATTCTTAAGTTTCCTAGTAACGCGTTTCTTGATGAGTCCAATTACCACTTTGTTGGCCGCTTCGACCTGGCCGTTTTCCTGAGCATTATACGATGTCGAAGTAATTAACTTAAAACTTATTTAAGCTACAAACTCTTGCATTTTCAGGCCTGCAAATACTGACCCTTGATCTGTGGTGTAAGTTCTATATTTTTAGGATTGACATTAATTTTGTAAAACAAATATAACAACAATAAAATGTACACAATTTTCTAGCAAGAGCAAAGTTTGTCCATCCTAACTGGCTGAAAAAGTAAGTAACATTGTCCCTGATTCCCAGTGTAGCCATGGTTGCATCGTCAGGATAGATCAAAAGGGAAAAATCTCTTTGAGAGAGAGCCTCAAAGCGATTCCTTTGGAGATCGTTCCTGAACACGACAATGTGATTATCGAAAGTTTGCATGATTGTATAGCAGAACTATCCTAAGAACAATAATCCTGAAAAGTTAAAGAAAATAAAATATTATTAGGGGAAATAAACTACTTGCAGGGGTTAGTGCTAATAACAATCCTGACAACTATAGTGCAAAAATCATGGTAATAAAAATAAAGAAAACATTTCTCACAAAGATAACAATCAAAGTGCGAAAATTTAATACTAACAATAATAATACTAAATCAAATTAAATTAAATTACTAAGGTAATATCTACTATGCAAGAACAAAACAAAGAAATAACTACTACTACTAACGCTTGCTATGTTTAGTGTCGGAAGCTCGACATCAGGACGGAAAAAGGTTTTAGTCGTTTGGAAGGGAGGGAAGCTCCTCCAACTTATAGCTGGAATAAAACTCTTTATTTTCTATGGAATGGTAGTTCTTAAGTCGTTTCCCATTTACAATGAATGGTTCACACATACTTCCTTTGATTTCGACTGCACCGCTACGTAGAATCCTAATAACTTCGAATGGTCCAGATAATCTAGAGCGTAACTTTCCTAGGAAATGTTTGAGTCGAGAGTTGAAAAGTAGAACTGTATCCCATTCTCTAAACTTCTTCTTGTTATTCTTTTGTTATGCCAGTTTTTGGTCCTTTCTTTGTAGATGCGAGCATTTTCGTAGGCATCAAGCCTTAGCTCTTTGAGTTCATGGATATCCAAAACTCTTTTCTCGCCTGCTGCTGTGTAATTAGTATTTAGGGTCTTTATCGCCCAATACGCCTTATGCTTAAGTTCTACAGACAGATGGCAAGATTTTCCATAAACCAGTTTAAATGGTGTGGTTCCTATAGGGGTTTTGTAAGCAATTCTATATGCCCAAAGAGCCTCATGAAGCTTAGTCGACCAATCTTTCCTAGATGTAGCAACAATTTTCTCAAGTATTTGTTTGATTTCTCTATTCGATACTTCAACTTGTCCGCTGGTTTGAGGGTGGTAAGGTGTCGCTATTCGGTGTCGGACCCCATATTTGAGCAATAATTTTTCAAATATGTTGGAAATGAAATGAGATCCTCCATCACTTATGACAACTCTTGGCACTCCAAATTTGGGAAAAATAGTATTCTTAAACAGCTTAATAACTACCTGTGCATCGTTGGTGGGAGAAGTTATCGCCTCGATCCACTTTGACACATAGTCGACTGCGACGAGTATATAATTGTTTCCAAAAAAAGAGGGAAAAGGGCCCATAAAGTCAATACCCCACACGTCAAAGACTTATACTTTTGGAATACCCTTTTGCGGCATCTCATCACATCTAGAAATGTTACCTGTGCGTTGGCACCGGTCGCAGTTCAAAACAGCGATATGGACATCTTTCCAAAGGTTAGGCCAAAATAGCCCTGATTGCAGAATTCTTGCGCAAGTCTTAGGGGTGCTCGCATGCCCTCCGTATGGTGCGGTGTGACAGAGAGATATAACATCTTTTATTTCAGATTCAGGGACACATCGACAGAATATTCCATCAGCGCCTCTTCTAAAAAGTAAGGGCTCATCCCAATAGTAATTTTTTAGATCATGAAAGAACTTCTTCTTTTATTGGTAAGTTAAATCAGGTGGAAACACTCCTGCTACTAGGTAGTTGACAAAATTTGCGTACCAAGGAAGTTAGGCTTCTAATCGACACAAAACTTCATTAGGTTCCTGAAATCCTAAAGGATTTCCTTGGGTTTCAATTTCTTCTTCCATATGGGCGATACGTCTATCATAAGGGGAAACATCATTAATGGGAACTCGCTTCGGTTCTTGGTGTTCTATCCTAGAAAGGTGATCCGCAACTACTTTTTCGGTTCCTTTCTTATCTTTTATTTCCAAATCGAACTCTTGTAGAAGCAGGATCCATCTTAAAAGTCTAGGCTTAACATCTTTCTTATTCAACAAATATTTAATTGCAGCATGATCGGTGTAGACAATTATTATTTCTCCTACCAAATAGGAACGAAATTTGTCTAACGCGAAAACGACGTCTAAAAGCTCTTATTTTGTGGTAGCGTAGTTCAGTTGTGCACTATTTAAGGTTCTACTTGCGTAATAAATAGCATGAAGCTTTTTTATCTCTTCTTTGACCTAAAACAGCGCCAACGACATAGTCGCTAGCATCACACATTATTTCAAATGGCTCATTCCAATTCGGTGGCTGCATGATGGGTGCGGTGATTAAAGCATTCTTAAGCAATTCAAAGGCTTCGAAACAATCTTTATCGAATATGAATTCAACATCCTTCATTAATAGTCCAGTTAGTGGTTTGGTTATCATAGAGAAGTCTTTAATGAATCATCGGTAGAAACCGGCATGTCCAAGAAAACTACGGATTTCTCTAATGGTTTTCGAAGGTTGAAGGTTTTCTATTATCTTTATTTTGGCTTTGTCTACTTCGATCCCTCTTTCGGATACAACATGTCCTAACAAAATCCCTTCTCGGACCATAAAATGGCATTTTTTCCCAATTTAGCACCAGATTAATTCTGACACATCTCTCGATAACTAGTTCTAAGTTTGACAAACAACCTTCGAAGGTTTGTCCACACACACAGAAGTCGTCCATAAATACCTCCATTATATTATCTATAAAGTCGGCAATATGACCATCATACACCTCTGGAATGTTGCATGTGCATTGCATAGTCCGAACGACATACGTCTATATGCAAAGGTTCCATAAGGACAGGTGAAAGTTGTATTTTCTTGATCATCGGGGAGAATAGGAATTTGAAAGAATCCTGAGTATCCATCTAAGTAGAAGAAATATGAATGTTTGGCTAATCTCTCAAGCATTTGATCTATAAAGGGTAAAGGGAAATGATCTTTACGAGTGGCTTTATTTAGCTTCCGGTAATCTATGCACACCCTCCATCTGGTTTGAGTACGTTTTACTTCAGATTCTCCTTTATCATTGCTAACAACTGTTACTCCTCCTTTCTTAAGTACGACATGTACTGGGCTGACCCAGCTGCTGTCTGATATCGGGTATATGATACCGGCTGCTAAGAGTTTTTGTACTTCTTTCTTGACTACATCGCCTACGATATGGTTTATCCTTCTTTGATGCTCCCTAGAAGTTTTACTGTCTTCTTCCAGCATAATTCGATGCATACAAATAAATGGGCTTATCCATTCGAGTTCAGAAATATTATACCCTAAGCAGTTGGATATTTCCTTAGAACATCGAGTAACTTCTCGGTTTCTATTTGTCCCAAGTCAGTGTTTACTATGACTGGTTTTTCGAAATTTGAGTCCAGGAATTCATACCTCATATCTTTGGGTAAAGTTATCAGTTCTACAACGGGTTTTTGTTCGTCGGATGGTGGTTCGGGCGTTGGTGCAAGACATTCTTCTGAACGGTCATTGATGGGTATTTCACTGCTACTTTCATTCTCTAGTACAGAAGGTTCAACGAATTCTGTTGATTTTGCTTCCAACTCCTTTACGCATTCATCAATGATGTCTAGCAAACAACACAAATCATTAATAGCTGGAGCTTTCAAGAATTGAGCTAAAATGAATCCAACTTTCTCTTCTCCTACTTCGAAAGTCAGCTTTCCTTTCTTAACATCGATTATCGCTCAGGTTGTTGCTAAAAATGGTCTTCCTAATATAATGGGGACATTGTAATCCTCTTTTATGTCCATTATCACAAAATCAGTAGGAATGAAGAGTTGGCCAATTCAAACAAGGATGTTTTCTAGCATACCTATAGGGTACTTGACAGAACGATCCACAAGCCGCAAATTCATCTTAGTCGACTTCATTTCTCCTAATTCCAGTCTCTTGCACGTAGATAACGACATTAAACTAACAATGCTCCTAAGTCGCATAGACCGTTGTCTATAACGTATTTTCCTATTACGCAGGGTACTGAAAAGCTCCCTGGGTCCTTAAGCTTAGGTGGCATGTTATTTTGAAGAATAACACTACATTCGACAGTGAGCATAACAGTTTCGTTATCTTCGAGCTTTTTCTTGTTGGATAGAATTCCCTTTAGGAATTTTGTGTATGAAGGCATTTGGGTTATGGCTTCTGTGAATTATCATAACATTTAGTTGCTTTAGAAGTTCTACGAATTTCTTAAATTGTCCTTCATTTTTATTTTTGGCTAGTCTTTGCGGATAAGGGATAAGTGGCTTATATGGCGGTGGAGGCGCATATGGTGTTTCCTTCTCCACGATCTCGTCACTCTTATCATTCACATCATTAGCTTTGGGTTCATCTTCCTTCTCAGTCCTTTTATTTGGGCTTTGGTACATGGCTGGTTTTGTAAGTCTTAGGTTCACCGGTCCATCATATTCGGTTCCGCTCAGTAGAGTTACATCGTTTGCTTTCCCCTTCGGGTCAGGTAGAAGTTGGCCAGGAAATGTTCTAGACGGGGCTGGTATGGTTGGTTGTTGTTGGGCTATTTGAGAAATCTAATTTTCTAACATCTTGTGATGTGTTGCCATTGCATCAAGCTTACTAGTCATCTGCCCCATCAATTCGCTCGCATGGGCGTTTTGGTTCGCAAATTCCTTATTTTGCTGTATTTGGGCGTTCATGAAATTATCCATCATAATCTCTAGATTTGACTTTCTAGGTACTTGTGGAGCGGATGATCCTCCTTTATGAAAACTAGGCGGTACAACATGTGTTAAACTTGGTGGTTGCAAGGCATTGTTGTTTTTGTAAGAAAAATTCGGGTGATTTCTCCAGCCAGGATTATAAGTATTGGAGTACGGTTTTCCTTGGGTGTAGTTCACTTGGACGATGGGAGCACCGGCTAACAACTGACATTCAACATTTGTGTGTCTAGGGGTACCACATACTTCACAATTAGGGGACACAACAACTACTGTAGAAGTTGGTTGTGTTACGACCAAACTTTCAATTTTTTGGGTTAATGCATCCACTTTAGCATGTATGCGGTCTATTGCGTTAACTTCGTACATTCCGCCTTTCGAGGTTAGTTGTTCGATAGAAGCGTGTTCTCCTCCCCATTGGAAGTGATTTTGGGTCATGTTCTCTATGAGTTCGACGGCTACCTCATACGGTTTATCCATCAAAGCACCACCCGCGGTGGTGCTTAGGTTCATCTTCGTGTTATACAACAAACCATTGTAGAAAGTATGGATTATCAACCATTTTTCGAGTCCATGATGTGGACAGAGCCTCATCATGTCTTTATATCTTTCCCACCCATCAAAAAGAGATTCGTTGTCTTTTTTGTTTAATTCCTTTAATTTTAGCCATGAGCATAGTTGTCTTACTTGCAGGGAAATAACGGGTTAGAAAGACTCTTTTAAAATCGTCCCATGAGGTGATAGAATTTGTAGGTAGAGACTGAAGCCAAGATCTAGCTCTATCTCTTAAAGAAAATGGAAAAAGATGGAGTCTTATTGCTTATGGGCTAACTCCATTTGCTTTCACAGTGTCGACATATTGCACGAAAACAGATAAATGTAGGTTAGGATCATCCATAGGACTTCCTGAAAATTGGTTTTGCTGAATGACTTGTAGTAACGAAGGTTTCAACTTGAAATCGCGTCTTTTAATTTTCGGGGCAACAATGTTGCTATGCAGTTCATCTTGCGATGGGACAGCTAAATCTTTGAGTGGACGGTTTTGTGGTCCTTGGGCCATGCTTTGATCTGATTCGGTTTCGGTATCGGTATCAGAGTAAGAAACGATAGGTTCTGGAAGGTTATATCTTAATCGGAAATCGTTGATTCGGCACCTCAATAAAGAAAAGCGCTCGATTTCGTTAATCGGTTCCATTGGCTCTTCGCTTTGGGAGCGAGTGTTGGGCATACGATCGACAGATTGGAAAATAAAATAAAATTTTCCTTAGTCGTTATTGTGCAACGAAAGCAACACAACAAAGACTAATTCTATCCCCGACAACAGCGCCAAAAACTTGATCGCTCGACTATATGTGTTTGGTCGGATAGATACTGCAAGCATACAGGTGATCTTGTAGTTTTTAAATATTTTCGAACCCACATGGATTGATAGTCAATAGGAAGTGTCATATAATTGCAGTGTAAGGCTAAGGCTAAGGTTGTCACGGAAGAAAAGGATAAAATAATAATTACGAAAAGAAAGGGTACTTGCACGTATAAAAGAAATGAGACCGTAGGATGATTTCCGGGACTCTTAGGGACTCTATAGGATTCGGGGCTGAATTGAATGCAGGAGTTATTATGACGAAAATACCAACCTAAAGGTTCGATCTCACACTCTCGTGCTATTGACCGAGCCACGACCGATAACCCTAAGATTTTTCTCTCGCTCGCTCGGTAGTTAAAGGACGTTTTTTTGAAGGTGGATAAGATCGAAAAAGAAATACCTAAAGCGCTCTCGCTGTGTTTAGGTTCCAGTGTCTTGTGCCTACTATCTGACGCGTATCTCAAACTCTCGCTCTATTGGACTCGTCTTAGTGCATTCCTCACTCTCGTGACGAAACACTGGTAAGAAGCCTCTCGCTCTCACGACAAGACTACCTAAATTAAACTTAGAACACAAAACCAGAATTTCAAGCATTAAAAATATGTCGGTTATCCTACGGAGTCCCGTCGAGACGACGATCCTCAAACTACGGGCTCATGCAAATCTAGCCTAACATAGTTGATTTTAAAGTTGACATAATTAAGTTAACAAATTTAGAAACATACATATTGATTGATTTTAAGAAAATTCTTTTTTTAGAGTTTTTTTTTGAAAAAGTGGTTAAAGTGATGAACTAGAACATACAAGAATTATAATAAAGTAAAGTGCAGTAATTTAAAGAAAACAATAATTAAATAACCTGAAATAAATGAAATTGAAACTTGTATAAATTCTGTGAAACGATCCAAGTACAGCGAAACGGAAAAGAAAACGATTACAATGGTGTATTAACCACTTGATGTGAGTGATTAATACTTTGTCTAGTAATATGTCTAGATCTGGTGAAAATTTGGCAGCGCTTCCGCAAGGTATTTGGATGTGTGAAAAACTGCTCTGAAGGCTCCTATTTATAGAGGAAAAGTGGCTCCAAAACAGTTGGAGAATTTGAAATTCGAACAGGGCAAAAACTGTTATGAAACTGCTAAGAAAATTGCTCCCGTAATGCATGGCGATCGCCATATGCCAATGGCGAACGCCATTGGTCTGCTAGTGAAAATCTGGGGCTTTGTGGCAAATGGCGAACTCCATTTGGTTCCTTTGGGGGGAATGGTGAACGCCATTCACCTGCAGAGTGCAGAATGCATATAATTCTTCCTCTTTATCACTGATTTGCCACGATTTCTTCTTCTTTCCTTTTATTCAGCTGCTTGGGTCCTAAGAACGTAAAATGAACAAAACATAAGGTAAATAAATACGGAAAACGATAAAGACTCGATAAAACATGCATGAAATGAATCGAAATAACCTATACGAAATCGAGTCATTAGGAGCCCCTAGAAAATTACTTATTCGTCTCATCTGAGTTGCCAATTGTTGGTAACACTAGGCCGAATCTTGTATTAATGGTCTTAATATGGTGTCCATTTGTTGAGTCAACATGTGAACCATTCTGTGATTGCTCTCATCCATCTGTTGTCTTATGATTGCGACATAACTAAAGGTGAAAGTCGTAATGGATTGTGATAGAAAACCAAACCCTGAGGGTCAATTGAATTGGTTTTCCAAAGGCACTAATCCTTGATACATGTAGAAAGTTGATGACGAACTTTACCCAAATGTCGATCCACTATTATGTAGAGTCGACGTGAACTTCGTTGGCATCCCAAATGTTCGGGGCATGTGCCTAGTGAAACTAGGCATATGGTGCCCGGAAGTCAATATAAATGTCGGCCTTGAAGGTTCAGGCCGACGTGGAGTTGTGGCAGGTCCACTATGAGCGGTCGAAGTTGTTGACACAATGCCAGAACTCACTTCAGTTGTTTGCGTCACGCCCATATTTTCTTTCAAATACGGTTCTTCGTTTGGACGTGGTGTCAACATCTTACCACTACGTAAATGCATGTACACAACACAACGGGCCCTACCATGTGTGCCAATTTGTTCGCACATGTTTTTTGTGCAGACAACCTTTGGCCTCCTATCGCATGTTTACTTGCGGGATCGACCACAAAAATCCCAGAATAGTTTGGTGAGTCTATATAATGTTTATAAGATGGTTTTGATTTTGAGATAATTGGATAAAACATGTAAGGAAAAGGTTATGCAAAATGATAAGTAAAAAAACAGTAAATAAATGATAAGGTATATTAAAATTTAGTAATGTAAATTGCTTGAAAGTAAATGTGGATGTTATTATACATTTGTAGAGATGAAAACTCTTTTCTCTTAATGTTAGGTACTTCGAGTGTATCTCTCTGACAATGGTAAACATGTTGCCTTTACAAATGAACTTGAACAATGCTTAAATAGGGAAATAATATAACTGTTCATCTATGATTGTTGAATCAGAGCGTGACATGTGTGTCTCCACTACCTGCATAACTTCCTACCACTTTCTCACCACTCTCAACCTTTCTTGCACAAAACTACTAAAGCTTGAGAGGTTCAACCTGCTCTCCTTCGAAGGCCTTAACGACTTACCTTATGTATCTCTCTCTGACCTAATCTCTGCTTCTGTCGACTAGTACTTGTCACCTTTCCCTCTTTCATATTCAGTCGAAATCTTCAGCCAACAATAATAGAACAAGGCTCCAATACCAATTGAAGGTACAAGAAACACAAGAAAGGGGGTTCGAATTGGTTTCCAGTATGATGGCGTTTTGCTTCTAAAAACAAACTCAATAATATAAATAATAATAAGAAGACCAATGATAAATGACATAAGCCTTTTATCTTGGTTCACCGTTAACTAAACTACTTCTAGTCCACCCACCTGGGTGATTGCCTTAGCTAAGGAATAAATCCAATAATCAACACTGATAAAAAATGCAATGACAACCCGTCATTGAATCCTCAAGAGCCTGACCTGCTTGTTCACTTGAGAAATCCCAACGCTTATTGACTCCTTAAAAATTGATCTACCTGACCAATTAAGAAGATTTCTCCCTCAATGACTACCCATCATCGAGTTCTTAAGAGCCTGACCAACCTGGTCGCTTGTGGAACATGACCATATTGGGTTATAACAATTTGTGTTTACATAATTTGCTTCTTGATAAACTAATAACACATTAGATGAAGATAAGATGATTACACTTAAAAGATATACAATTAAAGTTCTTAAGTGTTTTTCTCTTTGTTGTGTTGTGGTTATTATAGCTTCGTGTCTATTAATACTCTCACACACACACACACATGCCTTTGCTCTCTTTCTTCTTGCTTGCTCTATTTTCTCTCATTCTCTGTCTTCTGCACACTTTCCATATTCTTTAATATATATATGAGATGAATAAATTCATTTGATAGTAAAAAAGGAATTGACCTTTGAAGTATATGTTGTGTGAAGGTCACACTTCGTATACAACCATTGAATGGCGCTTGCAACAAAGATTTGTTTGATGATGGGACATGAGAAGTCTATTTACTTTGAAAATAGAGTTGCTTTTTAAACTTATGCCACATCAAACAATAACGACCTTTAATTTAAATCCATTAGTCAGAGGCTTATTATAAAAGTGGTTTGAAGCCTGAGTATAGATTAAAATATGTCTTCATAAGGAAATCTCTTTTTGAATGTACTTTCCTTGAGTAAACTACTCGTCATAATAAAAGGCTTCATATAAAATATGAAATGAAGTTTGATCAGATTCTAGAGCCTAAATGATGTAGACTACAAAGTCTATTAAGAATGAGGCCTGAAAGTACTACAATCCAGAGTGAATGTAAACAAGAAATGCATAATCATTTAATTGTTTGCTCGTATCAAATGTGTTGACTGTAAGAGAGAATCTCCTTTACTTAAAAATTTCCCATTAAAGGTTTCAAATATAATTTGATGAAACTTGAGTAGAGTTACCAGAAGCTTTCTTTAAAATATGGTAAAACTTTAGATTCCTTGGATTGCTGGGTTCTGAGACTAACATAAACTTTATAGTTAGAGCTTTATCAGAGGTTGTCAAGATGTTTTCTGTTTAGAAACGTTGAGTTTATAATCTTGAAGCTTAACTTGATTTAAGCACATATTTTTATTCTTACTTTGTTCAACACGTGTTTAATATTCCTTCAATATACTTTAAGATTTCTTCAGACTTCCTTTGCATTCAGATTGACTTCTTCGATGGCATAGCTTTCTAAAGAGTTTGGCTTTTATAATTTGATGTTGTTCAGACCTACCTTCAGACTTTGCCTTGATTTGAAGTTTGCTTTCCATTAGACTTTGTTGTCTTTTGAGTAGACAATCATAGTTGACTTCTTCATAGTATTACACTATCAGAGTTGCCTCCAGACGTATCAATTGAAGTTACTTTATCAGAATATGCTTTAATCAACATTTTCTCTTTCCACATAGACTTTTTTCTGACCTTTGAGTTTTTGCACACTTAACAAACAGTTAGTGCATAAAATTGTTCTTGTACACTTTGTTATCATCAAAACATAAAGGTATATAGATGTAGAACCAAACTTGTTTTTAAGACATTTGATACAAACTGATACAGAGATTTTATAATGAATTATCCCCAACTAAAAAAAACTTTTCCACAACCTGAGCAAACAAACCAATTAAAGATTTCCAAGTTAATCTCAATAACTAAACAAAACTTTTATATGCTAAGCTCTATAACCAAATAGATATTTAAGACTAGTTAATCTTAAGAACCAAACTCAATTTCTTAATAATATTGAACTCTTAAGAGTAATAACAATGGCACGACACCATCATAAATTATTCCTCACAAGAAGTTTTCACTCATTAGGCGCTGAGAAAACTTTGGTGAAAGAAAATATTTATATAGAGAGAGAGAGATAAATCCCAAAGAATTAAAGAAATTCATAATTCACGTGTGAAATGAAAAGGATAAGTGCCTCCTTAATATAAGATAAGAATTGGCTAAAAAAAGAAACGATTCATGGGCCAATTAACTCATCTAATTGATTAGGTCATAATCCTAATAGATTAGATGCCTCAAATAATGGATTATGTGTGCCCATTTTAGAAAGTTTGGATTGAAAGTTGCTACCAATCATTAATACAATGTTATAATTGATTATATAATCAATTTTGATCCTTATAATAAATTAGAGGCAAAATACCATTTTTGGTCCCTTAACTATACCTTTGGGTTTAGAATAGTCCCTTAATTATTTTTTTTGTCAGATTGATCCCTTAACTCTTTAAATGTGTCATGTTAGTCCTTTTCGTCTAATTAGCGATAGAAAAATTCAAAAATTGATCGTTAGATTTGTCGCTAATTAGACAAAAAGGACCAATGTGACACGTTTTAAAAAGTTAAGGGACCAATCTAACAAAAAAATTATTAAGGGACCAATGCGAACCCAAAAGTATAGTTAAGGGACTAAAAAAGGTAAGTTGCCTAAATTAGAATTAGGATCTAATCAATTAGATAGTTCAAAAGCTTCCCTTTAATGAAACTGATAGTTTTCGAATCAATTGGATAAGGCTTACAATTAGGCATTTTATTAGTTAAGAAAGAGGTTTCAAATTATCTTATGTGTGTGTGTGTGTGTTAGTTTCCTTAGTATCTTGGAGTTACTCACCTACTTTCACAAGACTCTAGTCTCTTAGACAGACATGACCATGCGGTCTTTCCCACTTCCTCTCTTTCACAGTTGTGAGGCTTTCAAGTTCCTTTTCTAGATAGAGAGATCATATTAGATATTTAAAGAAATTTTTTGAGTCTCCTACTTGATGAGGCTTGATATGTCTTTAAGTTGGTCACCAACATCAGAGAGTTATAAAGTTATTACCATCGACTTAAGCAATCATTTGTGTTATCATCATTAAACCATTAGGAAGGTTGCCAACAGGATCACCATATTCATAATTTCAAGCACTTAGATCCACATAATTAACTAAATAGTTAATTTAAGACAATACAATGCATGAGAAAGCTATAATCACCCATATGGCTTCTAATCGGGCTACATGGGCATAAGTTTCATTTAAATCTATGACTTCTTATTAATTGTAACCTTTCATAACAAGTTTTGTTTTATTTCTCAAAACATTCTCAAAAGCATCAATCTTGTTGCGAAAGTCCCACTAAGGTTTCAGTCCCTAAATTAGCTTAATCGTTGGGAACAAGCTCTTAAACATTATTTCTTTTAAATTGATTTAACTATTCTTACATAGCAAGAGACCAATTTTCATCGACGATAAATTTGTCAATTCCTTTTGGCTCACTTTCTTAAATCAAAACTACAAAGTTGCATACCTTGTTAGTGTGTTAAGTGATAACCCCCTTAGAAATATTTGATACCCTAGGTAACATAGGCAATATTTGCCTCCCCACAGACACATACTAACTGTTGCAAAATGAAATGCTACATATCTCCTTTACTGACACGTGTGGGGGAACTAAGAGTCCTTAAAGGACCTGAATGCCCATGATAAACTCATCATGGTGAACATTTAATGTTGCACATGCTTCCCTAAATGAAAATTTGGGGACTCTCTCCATGTTACGCCTAATGGACTTGCCTCAAGCCATACCTGGGGAGTTGCCTTAAGTTATACTTCAGGGACCACTGAATCTTAACTTTGAAATTAAATCACTTTTTCCTTTCAAATAACTCGTGATTGAGGGATTATGGACTGATATAAATTTATAAGGCCTATAAAAATGGATGGTCCATGCTAAATATCCCATGATAGAAGCAAACTATATACAAGAAGGTTAGTCGCTCGATATGACCTAAGCGCCCGTAAATTAGGTGGTCACTCGAAATATGTGGTGAGCTTCCTGATAGGGTTAGGATCCAAACCTTACATATTACTCATGGGCTAAATTTAAGGAATAATAGTAAAAGGATGTCAGCTAATGGGGGACACCGTTTTCCCCATAATTCAAGGGAGTATTGGTCTCCTCCCTTCCCATGTTCTTTGAGTAATTGGTCTCCTCCCTTCCCATGTTCTTTGAGTAAATTGGGGAACCTGCTTCCTAGACAAGACTGGGGGATCTCTACAAATGCCTTACCCTCTGGTGTCCAAAAAGGATGAGATAGATAAATTCTAGAATAAAATATAGAATCTCTCACAACCATCATGTGAGTAGATTCTCCTTTCTCTCACTATTATACTTTTAGCCAGTACAATCACATATACATGTAAAATGTGTTATTATAATCATCATATGATTTAATGTTTTCATTGTCCCTTTTCAGCAAACAATATATAATACTACTCATAATCATATAAAACACGCAATCACATAAAACCAAATCATTATTTTGTAAACAACTGTGATACCATTAAAGGAAAATTATAACTACTTCAACAAATAAAATTATAAACATTCCCCATGTGATAAATATTTATGAATGGTCATGAGTCGGGGATCAATTTATTACCTCTGTTAGTATATAATCTTTGATTATCAAAACATATTGATCATAAATGTAACACGAATGACACTACCTCTACTTCAGTCCACACAAATAGAATCTGCAACAAGATGTTCTTCTACCTCAATGCAAATTATGAATGAACAAAATGTTATGGAGTATTGGGAGCATCGAGAGTGTCAATGGGCTAAAATTTTATAATCCAAGAGACCTTAACACCACATATCCACTAAAAACTCCAAGGCAACAAGGTTATGTGTCACCTCTCTTATATACCCAACATTTCCTCAATTTCTAGTCAGTGTAAGACTTAACCACTCACACAAGAATTCCAACACAAAAGTATTAGAGAGAACACAAAATTAGAATCCTAGTGAAACTAGGGTTTTAAGAATACATGAATTAGTGATTATCCCTTTAGTATAAAGGTTTTATTTATAGATCCACTTACACTGTAGCTTAAGGTATATCATGTTTAACTAATTAGGTCTAGTGCATCATAAGAATACAACAGTTAATCATGAATGAATTTTATTCATTTATTAATAATCATTGGAAAACTTCAGCCGAAGTGATTCCCATACGCGAGGAAGTGTCGTGTGTATATAACAGTTAATCATGAATGACTGTCGCATTTGTAGGATACTGGTGGATGATTGTGGTATGATGATGGATGATTCACCTAATAACATGGCCTCGAATGTGGACCCCCACGTAAGTAGTATCAAACATATACAATGCCATTGTATTCCTACTAACATGAGATATGTGAGCTATCCTTTCATTCAGGTGTGAGAAATTGATGATCTTAATCTTTACGTATAACTCTAATTGAATGCTCATTAATCATACACCAGAACTCTCATTAAATAGATAAGGACCCTTGGTGATCCACACATGATATTTGGACGTTGATGATTACCTGTGCAATTTATGACCTACGAGCTAAATAGGAGTATTACATTCATGGCTCAGTTTAGATGCAGGGAACCATGCGTGAGTTAGCTCCAACATGATGGAAATATGATAAACTAATTTCCGACACTATACTTGTGGGAGGACCCTGAGTGGTCATGACCGTGTGAGTGATATAAGAGCTTCATGGGTGTGTACTTTTGTTCATTTGATAGATTCTTAAAGGGTTCCAATGTGTAAATATCTAAGTTAAGGTTTACACATAGCCACTATAATTTCACACTCTGAATGTGTATATCTTTGTCGGTTGTTGAATCGTGGCATGGTAGGGATGCCTTGTTTTAATTCAGTATCTAAGGCTAAGTTTATAACTTCGCTAAGATGACCTTGCAGTAATTAGTAGGTTTTTTGTCATTGGGGGATGCACGGGAAGACATTGAGAAATGAGTGTGGTAAAAGAGAAGTGTGGGAATACTTAGTGATTTAAAATGGAAGATCCACTAGGACTAGTATATCACTCAACGCTGCTATAATACCTTTATGGAGATGTCCAATACCTTAAGTTATTGTCTCGAATAATACTTATCCGATGCAGAATTGAAAGTTAACAAATATTCTTACACTTGAATTATGGAGGATCAACCCTTATAGAGTATGATTTGAGATATTCATTAATCGCAAAAGTTCAAGGTATCTTATTGTCCAAAAGGAGATGAACGTGTGTTAGTATAGATGAATGAAGTTATGAAGGATTATAATTTTGAGTTGAAATGACATCCTGGTAAAGCTAGTAATGTAGTAGATGCTTTTAACATATTGGAAACGAGTTCATCAGAGTTGACGAGATTGGAGCATGAATTATTGAAAGAATTCTAGAACATTAACCTACATTTTACATAGGGCTCAAGCGAGAGCTCTAATCAGAAACTTGAGTATCACATGTGATGTGAAGGAAAGGATTCAGAAAGGCTAGTTGTTGGACGTTGAGTTACAATCTAGGGTTGACCATCCTGGTTTCACCTGATCCATTAATGGAGTTCTCATGTTTAATCAGAAGTTATATGTGCCAAATGACTCAAAGTTGAGAAAAAAAATCCTAGAAGAAGCGCATAAAAGTAAGTTTACCATTCACCTTGGTTCTTCTAAAATGTACCAAGATTTGAAGAAGAGCTATTGGTGGCCCGACATACAGAAAGACATCATTGAATATATGGTCAAATGCTTAGTGTGTCAACAGGTAAAGATTTAGCAGCAGAGGTGGGTGGTATGTTGTAACTGTTGGAAATCTCCGAGTGGAAGTGGGAAAGTATTTTGATGGATTTCATAGTGGCTTTACCTCGTACATTTTGCGGACATGATTCAATTTGGGTGACTGTGGATAGATTAAGCAAATTATCCCATTTCTTACTCTTTAAGACTACATACAAGGTCATCCAACTAGTAAAGTTGTTCATTGTGAAAATTGTTTGATCGCATGGTATTCGTCTAGTATTATATCTGACCGGGACCCAAAGTAAACTTCAAGATTTTAGAGAGCTTCCCATCATGCGATGGGGACAAATTTAAACCTTATCACCTCAAATCATCCTCCATCAGATTGTCAAACGGAGAGAACTATTCAAATTGTCGAGGATATGTTACGGGCATGTATCTTGGGAAATTGGGGGAAATTAGAAGGACCACTCACCAATAATAGAATTTTCCGACAATGATAGTTACCTTTCAAGCATCAGGATGGTGTCGTATGAATCATTGGATGAGAGGAAATGTATGACGCCTTTGTGTTGGGTGGAAGTAGGCGATAATGGGATTCTTAGACCGAAAACAATCCAAGAAACCACTGAGAAAATAAGAATGATACAATATATGATGAAAAGATCTCAATACCATTAAAAAAAGTTATGTGGACTAGTGTAAAAGACAGTTGGAGTTTGAAAAGGGAGATCGTGTATTCTTGAAGGTTACTCTGAAGCCAGTGGTAAATATACCATTCAAGACAAGGAAATTGTGTCTGAGGTACATTGGACAATATCATATCATAAGTCAGGTAAATGAAATGGCTTACCAGTTAGCTTATCAACCTTCATGATATGGGCTTCATGATGTATTCCACGTATCTCAACTCAAGAAATTTTCTAAATATTCCTTTCAACCTATCCTTCCGGATACGGTTGAAGTAGGAGCCAATATTTATTTTCAACCTTAACTGAGTCGTATTGTAGATTATGAAATTAAGTCATTAAGGAAGAAATCCCTTTTGTGAAGGTGTTATGGGAATAATTACATTCGGGCGAAGCCGCGTGAGAGCTAAAGTTGGATATGCGGGAGTTTTATCCTCAATTGTTTAAGTAAATTCCTAAATTAAATTTGAGGACAAAGTTTAATTTAAGGTGGGAGGATGTAGCATCTCCATTTCTTAGCCATGTTTTAAATAAATGATGAGTAGTGGCATTATAATAATTTAAGATTAATAAACCCTAATTCCCATAATTACGAAAGAATGAAATGCTTAATAATTTTCCTTAAATAGAAAGGGTAATCATGTAATATCCAAGGCTCGTTATATAAGGCATTTGGAAGGGATATTGCATCATTTTTCACTTCTTTTTTCACTCTACATTCAGAATTGAAAGGAGAAACTCATATTATATATATATATATATATATATATATATATATATATATATAGAGAGAGAGAGAGAGAGAGAGGGGGGCACAAGGAAAAGAAAAGAAGAAATGAGAGTGGTCTTGATCATTGGTGAAAAGAGAAACTCATTGCATGTGTGAGTGTTGGTTGTTTCTTGAAGAGGAAGTTTCAAGGAAAGTTGATTCATCACTATCTCCTTAACATCAACCCAAAACCCAAGTTTTATCATTTAAGGAGGGGTTCTAGTTCTAGGTTATGATTGGGAATTAGCAACAACACAAGAAATGCATGATTGGTTGGATTGTGTGGCATGAAAAATGTGATTATCTTACTTGAAATCATGGTGTGAATATGTTTGTTCATGATGAGTATATTGATGAACTTGTATTCTTGTTTATAGCTTGAAAAATTATGTATTAGAATTTGTTTATCAGAGAATGAAGTTTGATACCATGAAATTACAAATTTGTATGATCATGAATAATCAGTGAAATAAGAAAAATGCATGTTGTTGTGATAATTTAGCATCTTGATGTTTTAAATTGACTATTTAGGTTTTTCTTTTGCTTATTGTTGTTAATTGTATGATTGCATGTGTGTTACTGGTCGTGATTGAAATTATGCATGAATGCTGAAATTATTCACGGAAATATGTTGTTAACCGTGAATTGCTATGGATAAATTCATAGAATTCAAGAACATTGTATTTTCTAGGAAAAACACGGTTAGTGTTGGTGGACACGGTTGGCCATGTTTCCATCTAGTTTTACTATATGAGAACTTGTCATGGGCTCAACACGACTATCTGGGATGATACGGGTGAGTCGTATTAGCCTCTGGCTTTTCCATTATCATGTATCCTTATTTTGTAAAATCGTGGTGGTTTCTTCAACAATAATACATGGTTTGCTTGATCGTTGATTTCATGGTTAATGTTTCTTGATTGCTATGAGAATTTAAGGAACTTAATACATGTCATGATTGATGTCAAGATTGATTTTTGAATCAATCTTTATTGTTAGTTTTTCTTGATGTAACATGTATTTTCTGTGCGTATTTAAAATAGCTAATATCCATTTTAATAAAATATTTAAAAGCATTTTTGTCTTTAAATATCAAGACCATTGTTTTAAAAAATGATTTGGTCATTGACTCGACAAAGTCACAGGTCAAGAGGATACTGGTTAAAACATAAAAATAGTGGTTGAACTGAATGTTTGAATTAAATTAAACTGAATGATTCAATCTCTATATAAAAAAACGTATAGGTATTAAATTGAATTAACCAAGATAATTTAATATGTATTTATCTTTTTATTTTAATCCTGATGATATTAAATTAAAAATATTTAATTAAAAAATAAATTTAAATAAATAGAAAAGAAAATAATTTTTTTATTATGCTGTATTACTATATATTCTTAATCTGAACTAAAATGAAGTTCAAAGATGATACTTAAAATAAAGTTTCTAATAGGTCATATATCAGATTCAGACCTTTTAAGTTTATCGTAGGTCAGACTCAGACTTTATAAAGTCCAACCTAACCTAGCATATTTTCACCCCTAATTCCAACCCAAAATTTAATATACAACTTAATAATATTTAATAATATTGACATTTATGAATTTAATAGGTTTTATAAATACATTTTTTATGATAGTTTATTCTTTGACTATGCAAATAAGTGGCAAGTTTCTGACAAATCATACAAATCACATTGATATTGTATTTTTTAAAGAACCAAGACGATTTATTTATTGTCTTTTTATGTGTAATTAAGTAGGATAATAGTTTAATTTCAAATTAGTGAAGTACTTCGTTATTAAGGTATAGATACATGTAATAATTATTAATAGAAAATTTGTTACATAGGCAACTTAAGAACCACTGTTATTTTAATACTTTATTTAGCCATTGTATAAAACAAAACACCTAATTTTAGTTTGGATATTGTTGATCACTCAATCTTAACAATAACAACACAATATTTCCACTCACTAATGAACTTTTTTATCATTTGTTGTTACTTTCACTTACCATGACTCGAGTAGAGTTTATCATATATGCATTTTGCATGATTGTTTTGATGGCTGATTGCCAACAACATGGTCCAGAAACTATTCAAGGAATTGGTGTTAATTGGGGTTTACTATCAACTAATCCAATTGATCCTCGCATTGTGGTGAACATGCTTAAGGACAATGCAATTAAAAAAGTTAAGATTTTTGATACAGATCCTTGGATTTTAAGTGCTTTTTCTGGCACTGATATTGAAGTTATGGTTGGAATTCCTAATGATCAATTAAAAAAAATATCTGGCGACATGGACGAAGCAGAAGATTGGGTTAAAAATAATGTCTCCAAACATCTGCATGATGGAGGAGTCAATATTAGGTAATTTTTCTTTCCAACATATCATAAATTTATGAGTGAGTCGTCATTTTAATCATGAAATTGGAGAGGAGAAAAAATTCATATAATTTAAATCATCAATTATAACAATATTTTTGAGGTTGTTAGTTTATTACGAATCAGTTAATGTAACATGGTAGTTTCATTTTTTGAAATCATTTTGTAGTTGATGATATATATCTATAATTTTTATTTATTATTACATTGTGAATTATTGTAGATATGTATCTGTTGGTAATGAAGCATTTTTGAAGGCTTACAACGGATCCTTTGTAAAGACAACATACCCAGCAATGGAAAACATTCAAAAAGCACTTAATAATGCCGGTTTACGAGACAAAATAAAGGTAACATCAGCGTTAAATGCCGATGTATATGACACGAGTTCAGATAAACCATCGGGTGGACATTTTCGAAAAGACATTTATGATGTAATGAAACAAATAGTGAAATTTCTTGATGAAAATAACTCACCATTTTTAGTCAACATATACCCTTTCTTAAGTCTATACCAAAATGATGATTTCCCTAAAGATTATGCATTCTTTGATAGTCCAAGTAGAACAATTACTGACGACAACAAAAAATATAGTAATGTATTTGATGCAAACCTTGATACACTTGTTTGGGCATTAAAAAAAGCTGGTCACCCTAAAGTTTCAATCATGATTGGTGAAATTGGTTGGCCTACAGACGGTAATAAACATGCCACTATAGATAATGCAAAAAGATTTTACCGCGGTTTTCTCAAGAAATGGGCAAGCAAAAAAGGTTCACCGCTTCATCCAGAACCAATGATAGCATATTTATTTTCTCTTGTTGATGAGAATACGAAAAGTGTTGCACCTGGAAACTTTGAGCGTCATTGGGGAGTTTTTCGTTACGATGGAAAACCTAAATTTCCTATTGATCTTTCTGGAAAAGATCAAGATAAAATGCTTATTGGAGCAAAGGGAATTCGTTATTTAGATCAACAATGGTGTGTTCTTAATAAGGACATAAAGAACATGAGTTCGGTTGGTCCCGCAATGAGTTATGCATGTGCATTAGGTGATTGTACGAGCTTAGGTACTGGTTGTTCTTGTGGAGATTTGAATCTAGCTGGTAATGCTTCATATGCTTTTAATCAATACTTTCAAAATAATGAACAAAGTGTTGAGGCATGTAAGTTTGATGGACTAGCTACTATTGTTAAAAAAGATCCATCACCTTCAAATGGAAATTGTGTGTTTCCTATCCAAATTTACAGTGGTGGAACCATGCTTAAAGGAGAAACTTATATGATTAAAGGCATTTTGATTGGGTTTGTATTGATTTTTATTACATTTATATAAAATTATGCATGTGATTAGTAAGGAAATAATTAGTGAGGATAGATTACAAGTAAATTTAAATTTTTAGAGTATGTCAAATTTTTGAAGGCTTGAAATAATATTAATGACAAATGGTTGATGTCATTATTTTTCTTTGGCATAGTTAGTCACTAAACCAAGTCTCATAACTTAATTAAGTGTTTTGTTTTAGTCTCTTAACTAAAAGATATTACAAGTTAGTCTTTAATTTCAGTTTTGTTACTCTATTTGATCTCTTTCGTCAATTTTTAACAAAAAAAATGTTAAACTAATGACAGGGCTTGACAACAAAGTCATTTGTATAAATATGAGTCACCATATGTAGTTAAAAACTAATACACAGTTTAAACTGCAAAAGTTTTGTTTTTTAGGGAACCTCGCAATTTAAATAATGTATCAGTTTTTAACTACATATGTTGATTCAGATTTGTACCAATGATTTTACTGCCACGTCACCAAAATTTAATATTTTTTTTCACCATAAATTATTGAAAGGAACCAAATAGGATAATATGGGTGAAGTTAGTGTACTAACTTATAACATTTTTTAGTTAAAAAATTAATATGAAATATTAAATTAAGTTAAAAGAATGTTTTAGTCTTTTTCTTTCTTTTATTTTTGCATGTTTTAAAATTGCAATAACTTTTGAATTTTAGATTAAAAAAGATAAAAAGGAATTTTACTCTAAGAAGTGTTTATAACTTTATACAATTATAGCTTGTAAATATATTGACATATTATTGTAAGTTAACTTTTTTTTTCAACGTGACACAAGACAAATGAAGTATTTTTGTTAATCATTATTATAATGTTTTTTAATTTTCATTGAGTGATAAAACAAAACACTTATATAACTAAAAGTTGAAAAATCTCTATGAAATATTATTTGTATAGTGGTCCCATTGAGGCCAATATCATTTTTAGAACCAATTCTTATAATTATAAAATTCATATGAGATAGTAAAGAATAAGTTATTTTTTATTTTATTTTAATTATATTGGTTAAAAAAATGTAAAAACAACATAAATTATTTGAATAGAAACTAATCTCATTAATTAGGGGCAAAAATATGAAATGAGTTAGGGAAAAAAGTCCATATTAATTTGAACCAATTCATATGCTTCAATTTTTAATAAGATTTTGGTTAAAAACTTACAAGTGTTGTGATGTGCATCTATGTGGATATTTAATAACTATGTTTTTCTTTTGTAATGGTGAGGGCCAAAGGCCTAAAAGAAAAAAGTTACACAAACACTTCCCTAGAGGTGGAACTCCTTAACAAATCATCAACAAGCAAATGCTCCATAAAACTAGGAGCAGAGGAAAAACAAGTTAATCTCAGGCTCAAACGACACCCAACTTTAGCCAACACATTCACACATTGATTTGCTTCTCTATACATATGCGAAACAATTACCTTGTCAAATCTACTTAAGAGGCTCTCAATCTTCTTAAACATCTTAAACCCCTCACTATGACTAGATCTGCCTTTATTAAAATCCAAGGTAATCTCAACGGAATCCGTATTCACTTCAACTCGCTGAAATCCCAAGTATAAGGTAAATATTAGCCATTCCAGAATGCCCTAGAGCTCGGTTATATAACTACTGCAACTCCCCAAATTCTTGGAGAAACCTCCCAACCAGCGGCCCCTTTCATCTCTAACCAACCCTCCACATCCAGCTGAGACACCCTCCAAACACGCCCCGTCAATATTAAGCTTCACCATATTTTTGACCTCCTTTTGTCTACCCAAATCCTTATTATTAATCTTCAAGGTTTATTCATATTCTTTCAAGTGATTAACCACATGAGCACTATGATTTTGAGGCCTAACAAAACCTTCCACGTGCTCCTCTTGATTTCGTCAATACCAAATAGAGTTACATGCCAAAAGTGTGGACGAAAAATATTAGGAAGAACATTCTTTGAAGGACATTTTTAGAGGGACTATAAACGGAATTCGCTATATTTAGAGTGACCAAAAAACTTATTTAACCCTAAAATTTATTTTAATAATTATATATCTAAAAATTAATTTTGATCAAAATATAAGGTTCTATTTCTAAATGGAAAATTTTTAGTTATGTTTAGTATATTTAATTTATTTTTAATTAAATTTAATTCAATTAAAAATAATATATTTGCCGTGTAGCCAAACACATATTAGGAGTAATGTGTAATAAATTACACAACTACAAATTATATATTTTATAACAAATTATTATTTCAACCATTTATTCCACATAAGTAATATCTATTTATTAGGTACTTTTTTTAAAATCATTTTTTCCCACATTCCAAACTAACAACCATGGTGAAAGGTGAAAGAGTGACACACTTCAAATCCCAAATACCATTAATTATGTTTTTCGTTACAAAAATGACATATTCCCTTAATTTTTATTTTTAAATTAAAATTAAAATACTTTTTACCATGGTCTAAAGTAACAACCGTGATGAAATGTCCTTTAGTAACACATTAAAAACGTTAATGAAGGACATTTCAACACGATTGTTTCTTTCAATTGTGGTAAAAAGTGTTACCTATATAAGCAATACTATTTTCACTTCTGAATATAACAACGCCTTAACTCCATAAGTGAAATTCTAACCTCTCACGCCTTATCTCAATCTCCATAAAATATTGTGTTATTGGATCAATGGGATAAATCAATTGACCTTAAAAATTGAAAAAATTATAAGTTAAATATTAAGCTTTGAAATAAATGCATGCATCAATGTTAAAGTTTATTTCTTAAGCACCTGAGGCTTATAACAATTGAAATGTATATTGTACCTTAGTATAAATCCATTTCCATGAAACATTAGAGCTTGATCAATCCATTGCCATGAAAGCTTCAATCCTTATCTTTTTCTTCTTTTCATTGATTCTCTTTATATAAACATCATATTCATAAGAGCTTGTCTTCACATATATTTTTACTTCTTCAATTAACATTTTATTCTATACTAGTTCATTATGCAAAATGTCAAATTTTGTTGATAAATTATGGTTTATCAACATCGTGATGATAATTATGATGATGACGATGATGAATAAGAATTTCTCAATAATTTTGATACTTTGCAGAGTGAACTGGTAAAGAGGAAGTGTTGAATGAAGAATTGGAAGAATTGAACCAAATTATAAGTGTTAAAGAGTGAGATGTGGATAATGAGTTGTTGAAAAACTAAAAAAACATTGATTAATGTTAGTTGTTTTTCAAATATAACTTAATTTTTCATGTTATTATTTTCTAAATCAAATTGAAAAGTTATATGTTTAGTGAGCGGTTGGTGAAACAAGTGTTCCATATAAGCTATAATAAACTCAAATGTATATATCACCTCGGTTAGAAGCTTCAACGATGGTGAAATATAGTGATACACCTTTTTAAAATTCCAAAATGTTGTCGTTGAATATAAAAAACATGACCATTCTACCTTTTACTACAGTTGTAACTTACAAGCATGGTGAAATGTTGTGTGTTATGCTTTTTTTACGGTGACTACTAATCTATGGTGGAAAATAGAGCACTTACTATAACATTATTCGTTACCACAAACCTCCAACCATGGTAAAATTCTTCTCTCAAACATGGAGAAAATTAATTTTGTAGCAGTGAACCGGGTAATAGATGACATGTTTAGGAAATGGGCGCACATTCCAATAAACATGTGACTAGGTAACGTATTGTCTCACATGTCCTTAGGAAACCTTTACACTACCTCTTGCGGGACCTTTGCAAATATACCATTACAAAATTAAAAGACTAATTTTGAAATTTAATAACATAAATATAGATTATTGAAGATTAAAACATAGTCAACATCACACAATTTTTCAAAAAGATATATCTCAAAAATGAATTTTATGAAAAATTATTCAAAAATAGTTTCAAATTTAGTTGAATTTTTTAAACTTTGGTTTCCAATTTTTTTTAGTAAGAGGATGAAATACATAAAATTTTATTTTATGAATAACCATTTGGACCCAAATAATTTTATTGGGCCTAATAAGGTATGACATGTGATAAAGCAATCCAATCCATGCACAACAATATCGGTGGCCTCCCGAAATGGTCATGGAGTCCTGAATAGTTCTCGATCGTCTGATTAGGGGCATCACACCTAGTTAGGATCCTTGACATGTTCCATTTATTGCATGTGGCCTATAAGGTGTCCAAAGAATAATAGTCCAAGGGAGATTGTCTCTCCATAATTTGAGGGAGAATGAGTATTCCACTACCCGTGGTTTTGATGATAGAATTTCCACATGGCTTTCTAGCCTAAGCCCAAGATTTTTTTATAAATATTTCAATCTGAGTATTCCGAAGGATAATTAAATAAATAAGTGAAACCCTAATATACATTTTGTAGATGTTATAAATTGGCATAATTTTTTACAAACAAAGTAAAAGTTATGAACTTAGTTCAGGACATCAGGATGTCACACCAGATGTTGTGACATCGCAAACCTGCTATCTACCTTAAATGATGCGTAACAGAAGTGCTTAAAATCAGGAGTAAATATCTGGAATTAATTGTAAAGGATGAGCACTCCAAGGCGCCTCTTTAGGAAGTTAAGTTATCTGGTTCCAGCATAAAGGAAACAGAAAACTAATTCACCTTGATTCAAGGAGATAACAAACTAACTCACCTTGATTCAAGGAGATAACTGTGGGATTTATCAAAGTCTGGATAATTTGCAAAAAGCCCACAAACCAAGCATCTATTTAAGAAATTGATACACTCAAGTAAACCTAACGAATTTAAGAAGACTGTCAAGGGTGTTAGTGAAGCTAGCAGGTTTTATTTGTGTGTTAGTGTAACACGGTGGGAGAACTGACTTTAGTTAAATGTTGCGGATAGCAAGAGTCGCCACCGACTTTTATTTTATCCAAAAGGAAAGGGCATAAAAGAACAGGAAAGACCTTAAAAGATTTTTGGGTTCGGGGGTAGGTTATGTAAAGGGAAGGTGTTAGTACCCTTTACATCCATGGTTATCCACGGGCTCTTAGTTACTTAGCTCACTTTAAACTGTTTTGAGAAATGTAGTGTGTGATTAAAAAATTTCTTAAGTACTTTATAATGATCCATGTACGGATATATATAAAGCCTTTGTTTTGAAATTTTTTTGAAAATGTGAAGTGTTTTTGAAATGTTTTGAAAAGGTGAGCAAGTACATAAGAGGAACCTACCCTAAGTTAAATCTTTTCTGTTCTTAAATGTTCTTTCAATGGTAAGACTATCCCTATTATTAAGGAATAGGTAGTCATTACCTTGGATGTGAGGGAGGGACACGTGAAGGGTCATCTGTGATTAGGCAACTGTAAGGTGTATTTAGCAATTCGAAGGGACACTACGCCAAAAATTTTAACAGCGCATCTTAGACAGCGCTTTTAAAAGAAAGCGCTGTCTAAGGTTAAAATTAAAATAAAACACGGAAAATGTTCCAAAAAAATAATGAAAGCGCTGTCTAAGGGGGGGGGGTCTTAGACAGCGCTTTCTAAAAGCGCTGTCTAAGACAGCGCTTTTAAATATAGACCTTAGTCAGCGCTTTTGATAAAGCGTTGTTTAAAGTCTTTAAATTAAAAAAAAAAAATTAAAAACCAAAAGCGATGTCTAAGGGGGGGGGGGGTTAGAAAGCGCTTTTGGAAAGCGATGTCTAAGGCATACCTTAGAAAGCGCTTTCCACAAAAGCGCTGTCTAAGGTCTAATTAAAATAAAATTTCAGACTTCTATTTTCGTTCTCTGTTCTTTTGTTTTTCCTCCTGCGAACAAACCCTAACAGCGAAACCCATTACAGCGAACTTGAATACACTGTCCTCCTTCAGTTTCAATCATTGAACGTGTTTGAAGAATCGTACATTTGGTGTTGACTTCGTTTTTATTTCTACTGTTCTTCATTCTTGCGGTATGTTCTACATTTCTTCATTTTTCGTTTCTACTGTTTAGTGTATTATTCTTGTTTAAGTTGTTTTGATTCATAAAAATTGAGTTTAGAAGGTACATTGTTGTTTTGATTCATAAAAACTGAGTTTAGTGTATTATCCTTTGTTTTAGTTGTTTTGATTCATAAAATCTGAGTTTAGTGTATTATTCTTGTTTAAGTTGTTTTGATTCATAAAAATTGAGTTTAGAAGGTACATTGTTGTTTTGATTCATAAAAACTGAGTTTAGTGTATTATCCTTTGTTTTAGTTGTTTTGATTCATAAGGTACATTGAGTTTAGAAGGTACATTGTTGTTTTGATTCATAAAAACTGAGTTTAGTGTATTATCCTTTGTTTAAGTTGTTTTGATTCATAAGGTACATTGTTGTTGTTATGTTTGATAAGTAATAATGTTGATAATAGAAAAATGTTTATAATAGAATAATGTTTATAAGAGAAAAGTAATGGAAGAAAAAGTTTGATTCTTGTAATAGAAAAAATGAAAGTGATGAGGTAATTAAAGTTGTTATGTTTGATAAGTAATAATGTTGTAATAGAAAAATGTCCTTCCTTGAAAAATGTTGTAATACAAAAATGTTTGTAATAGAAAATGTTTATAAGTATAGTTATAGGTATAGTTATAGGTATAGTTATAGGTATATTCTAATAGAAAATTAAAGTTAGTTATAGAAAAATTAACGTGTTATAGGTATAGTTATAGGTATATTGTAATAGAAAAAGTTTGATTCTTGTAATATAAAAAATGAAAGTGATGAGGTAATTAAAGTTGGTATATCGGCGTATCGGATACGTTATTGAAGTTTATATTAACATTGGTTATGTATACGTTATTGAAGTTTAAAATGAATTGAACTTTAAAATTGTTAGGATATTCAAAGATACTACCTTAGTTATGTATTTTCGTCTGGATTGATTGTTTACCTTAATAAGTAGGAAAACCATGGATAAAACATGGATCTGTGCCGATCGAATGACCAAAGAGTACGAGAGTGGGGTTGCGGAATTCGTTAAGTATGTTGTTCAACACGCTGAAAACCCCAGACGAATGCATTGTCCTTGCTTGCGTTGTTGTTATATTGGTAAGGTTGACGCACATGGATTGAAATCGCATTTGCTGAGGCATGGAATTGATCAAAGTTATCAGTGTTGGATATTTCATGGTGAGAAAATTAACGAGAATGTTGAATCGAGTGGAAAAAGTAATACGACCTATGCTTCATACGACAAAGACACGGAAACATACGATTGTGATCGAGTTGAAGAGATTGTAGAAGCACTGGAAGAAGATCTTCATGATTGTCCTGAAATGTTTGAGAGGATGGTAAGCGATGCAGAGAAACCGTTGTACAAAGGTTGCACTAAATTCTCAAGACTTTCTGCGGTATTAAAGTTGTACAACTTAAAGGCGGGCAATGGATGGTCGGATAAAAGTTTCACAGAGTTGTTGGCCCTTATGAGAGAAATGCTACCGGATGATAATGTTCTTCCTAATCGAACCTATGAGGCAAAAAAAATGTTGTGCTCTATTGGCATGAGCTATGATAAGATACATGTTTGTCCTAACGATTGCATTTTGTTTCGTAATGAATATGCAACGTTAACTGAGTGCCATAAATGCGGTTTGTCTCGATATAAGAAAAGATTATCTCCCGCAAAAGTCTTATGGTATTTTCCAATAATTCCGAGATTTAGGCGCATGTTTCGTAGTGAAACCGATGCAAGACATCTTACTTGGCATGCAGATGAAAGAATTATTGATGGAAAGTATCGGCATCCGGCTGATTCACCACAGTGGTCGAAGATTGATAATGATTATCTTGAGTTTGGATCAGAAGCAAGAAACCTTCGATTGGCATTATCTACTGATGGAATGAACCCACATGGTCTTCAAAGTATCTCACATACCACATGGCATGTGATTCTTATGATTTATAACCTACCTCCGTGGCTATGTATGAAGCGTAAGTACATGATGTTATCTATGTTAATCTCTGGGCCTAAACAACCAGGGAATGACATAGACGTATACTTGACACCTTTGATCGAAGATTAAAAGATTTTGTGGGAGAACGGTGTGGAGGTTTATGATGGATATAGGAAAGAAATTTTCAATTTGAGGGCGATGTTGTTTGGCACAATTAATGATTTTCCAGCATACGGGAATCTATCTGGGTATAGCATTAAAGGTCAACGTGCGTGTCCTGTTTGTGAAGACGGAACCGATACGATTCGATTGGAACTTTGCCAAAAGAATGTGTTTCTCGGTCATCGTAGATTCTTACATTCTAAACATCACTACTGTGGGTGGAGAAAAGCATTCAATGGAGACACCGAACATCGTAGAGCTCCACCCGCATTGTCAGGTGAACAAGTTTTTGAAAAGGTGAAAGATGTGCGTACTGAGTTTGGCAAGCCTTTTGCACATAAGATTATGAAAGGTGGGTGGAAGAAAAGGTCGATATTTTTTGAATTGCCATATTGGAAGTCTTTGTACGTGAGACATTTTCTCGATGTTATGCATATTGAAAAAAATGTATTTGAAAGTGTTATCGGTACATTACTCAATATAAAAGGCAAGTCTAAGGATGACCTTAAAGCAAGGGAGGACATGTTAAAAATGGGAATGAGAACTGAATTAGCACCCGTGAAGAAAGGAAGACGAACATATCTACCACCTGCTGCTTTTACTTTATCTAGAAAGGAGAAAAAAAATTGTGTAAGTCTCTGAGTGAAGTTAAGGTTCCAGAAGAATACTCATCAGATATCAGAAGACTTGTTTCTATGAAAGACCTCAAGTTGATGAATTTGAAGACACATGATTTCCATGTTATAATGGAACATTTTCTACCGATAGGTATACGTTATATTTTGCCAGAAAAAGTAAGAAGTGCCATAACTAAATTGTGTTTTTTCTTTAGGTCAATCTGTAGTAAGGTGATCGATCCCGAGATCTTACCAACACTACAAAAAGAGATTGTAATTACCTTGTGTGAGCTTGAAATGTATTTTCCTCCGTCTTTTTTTGACATAATGGTTCATTTAGTTGTTCATCTTGTGAAAGAGACACAGTTGTGTGGACCAGCTTATATGAGATGGATGTACCCTGCTGAACGGTATATGAAAATATTAAAAGGGTACGTGAAATCTCGAAGTCGACCAGAGGGTTGTATTGTTGAACGATACATTGTTGAAGAAGCTGTTGAGTTTTGTACTGAATATTTGTCTAACGTTCAATCGATTGGACTCCCCAGAGCTCAGATTTTCGAAAAAATGGAAGGTAAAAAATTAATTGGGAATAAAATTGTGACAATATCAAGGGATGAACGGGATCAAGTTCATTTGTATGTTCTGCATAATAATAATGAGGTTGAGCCATATGTTGAAATGCACAAGGATGTACTCCGAAGGTTAAATCCGAACAAAAATGAAAATTGGATAGTTATAGAGCACAATCAAAGTTTCATACAATGGTTAAAGGATCATATTTATTCGAAGCGCTCTTCAGATCCTTCTTCGGTAACAGAAAGGTTGAGATGTTTGGCATATGGTCCAAGTTTGCATGTGTTTTCTCATAGCGTATACTCAATTAATGGATACACATTTTATACCAAAGAACAAGATGATAAGAGTACTATGCAAAATAATGGTGTCACTGTGCTAGCTGAAGCAATGCATATATCAAGTATGAAGGACTTAAACCCCAAATATGCAAATTTGTCATATTTTGGAGTTATTGAGCACATTTGGGTGTTTGATTACGAGAAGTTTCAGATTCTCATCTTTGGTTGCAAATGGGTGAATAGTAGTGGCATACGAATGGAGAAGTCTGGATTTTTGCAAGTTAATCTTACTAGGGTGGGGTACAAAGATGAACCTTTTATTCTAGCATCTCAAGCTAAACAAGTGTTCTATGTGAATGACCCGAAGAGTACAAAATGGTCTATAGTGCTTTTCTCTAACAAAGTGACTGATGATAGCGGTGTCGATCAATGTGATATTGATGTTGAGAATGAGTCATGCATTAGACGGAATGAGTTGAATAGAAATGATGAAGTTGAGGATCTTATACCGGATGAGTCATATATAAGAAACGATCATAATGAGGGAATTTGGATCAATTCATCCGTACGCATTGCTAAGAAACAAGTGATTAATATTCCAACAAAGAAAAGAAAGAGATGTTAGTGACTGAGGTAAATTATGCATGGTTTCTTTATTTTTTTTGTTTTCAATTGCTTTGATTATAAGTTATATCTGATAATGCATGATTTCGTTATATTTTTGTTTTCAATTGCTTTGATTATAAGTTATATCTGATAATGCATGATTTCGTTATATTTTTGTTTTCAATTGCTTTGATTATAAGTTATATCTGATAATGCATGATTTCGTTATATTTTTGTTTTCAATTGCTATGATTATAAGTTATATCTGATAATGCATGATTTCTTTATTTTTTTGTTTTCAATTGCTTTGATTATAAGTTATATCTGATAATGCATGATTTCGTTATATTTTTGTTTTCAATTGCTATGATTATAAGTTATATCTGATAATGCATGATTTCTTTATTTTTTTTGTTTTCAATTGCTTTGATTATAAGTTATATCTGATAATGCATGATTTCGTTATATTTTTGTTTTCAATTGCTATGATTATAAGTTATATTTGATATTTGATGGTTTCCTTAGTTTATTACAGGTTAGACATGGCTGATGACCAACATGAGGAAGTTAGTAAAAAAGTATCCGCGGAAGAAGAAATTCAAAGAGGCATCACAGTAATAAGAAGGGTGGTCCAAGGAAGATCTCGAGGCATCATACTAGATGTCCATTGGAGCCACCAGGGACAGCTTATAGAACCTAATGGGCATACCTTAACTAGTTTTATCGGTGCACTAGTAAGGAATGAAATTCCCATTACCTGTGATGATTGGAGAAACAAAGAGTTGAATGACTCCAAAGAAAAAATTTGGAGTGAGATAAAGGTACAATCATTTAGCCCTTAATTATACGGTATCAATTATGTTTTTTCAATTACCGGTACTAACTATCAATCTGTATGTTTTTCTTAGCGATGTTTTAACATCGAAGAAGAAAGAAGAGGTTTTTGTATGAAATTGGCCGGAAAGCTTCTAAAAGGGTTTCGAACATTTTTATCATCCAAGTTCCTTAGGGATGCGGATGGTAATTATGTGGATGCGGAGCTTCCTAAAAAATATGAAAGTTTGATATCAGCTGAAGAATGGGAAGCTTTCAAATCCAAAAGACAAGACCCGGTTTTTAAAAGAATAAGTGCCACAAATCGGGAAAGAGCATCAAGTCCTGCATATCCGTACCGAAAAGGACGTGTCGGATATGGACGCTTAGAACAATCCATGGTAAGTATTTATAAATTGCGATAACAAATTTGTTCATCATATATTAGTTTTATCTGATCAAATTGTATGACTTAATGTCTAGCTGCAGAAGGAGAAAAGTTCAGAAACATCTCTTCCTGCACATGTTTTGTGGAAGGAAGCCCGTGTGGGCAAATCTGGAGTTCCTCAAGAAGAAGTTTTACACGTATACCAGAAATGTGTAAGTATAACATTTTTTCATTAATTGAATAAAATTTTTATACACAAATATTTGACAAGTATACGGTATTCATCTGATTTTTCAGGAGGCGCTATCTCAGTCTTTATCTCCCGATGATACTAGGAGCATACTTAGTCGGGCATTAGATGTCCCTGAGTATTCTGGTCGGGTGAGGGGTAAGGGATTTGGAGTCACTCCGACCTCCCTGAGTGTTAAAAAAGGAAAGGCTCCTAGTAATCGGGAGCTTCATGCAAGATTGGAAGCCATGCAAGCTGAGCTTGATGCATTGAGGAGAGAAAGAGAGGCTAGCGCCTCAGCATGTGTCTGTAACACGGTGGGAGAACTGACTTTAGTTAAATGTTGCGGATAGCAAGAGTCGCCACCGACTTTTATTTTATCCAAAGGAAAGGGCATAAAAGAACAGGAAAGACCTTAAAAGATTTTTGGGTTCGGGGGGTAGGTTATGTAAAGGGAAGGTGTTAGCACCCTTTACATCCATGGTTATCCACGGGCTCTTAGTTACTTAGCTCACTTTAAAATGTTTTTGAAAAGTGTAGTGTGTGTTTAGAAATTTTCTTAAGTACTTTATAATGATCCATGTACGGATATATATAAAGCCTTTGTTTTGAAAATTGTTTGAAAATGTGAAGTGTTTTTGAAATGTTTGAAAAGGTGAGCAAGTACATAAGAGAAACCTACCCTAAGTTAAGTCTTTTCTGTTCTTAAATATCCTTTAAATGGTAAGACTATCCCTATTATTAAGGAATAGGTAGTCATTACCTTGGATGTATGAGGGACAAATGAAGGGACATTTATGATTAGGCAACTGTAAGGTGTATTTAGCAATTCGAAGGGACTTATCATCTTTATTCGAAAGGGACAAGATCATTACGAAGGCAACCATGAAGGGACTTGATCTTTTTATCTGTTAAGGGACTAGATGATATGAGATGAGGGACTTTGCTTTACACCTTACTTGACCTTTTGTTTAGGCAACTTGAGAGGTAACCCTTAAGAAGTGAGATGGCGATCCAAGATCGACTTACGTGTGTGAGTGTACCAATTCAAATATTTGTCTTGAGATTTAATGATCTAAAATTCAATTTAAATACAAAACATGTTTTACACTCCCTATTTTACTAACCATGACAATTTAAATAAATAATAAAAATAATACTACGACTATTACATAAATGGCACAATTACATAATAATAATAATAATAATAATAATAATAATAATAATAAATTAAATAAATAATCACATAATAAATAAATAAATAAAGGGGTTAGTAATAAACCAAATAAATATAAGAGAAAAAATTAGCATAATAATATAATAATGAATTAAAAGTTCAATTTTAAATAAATAATTATTTTTTAAGATTTTTAATAAGAGAAATAAATAATAAATATTATATATTAATAAAATATGATTAATAGTCTAATTATTTAATTTTATATACATATTATAAAAACATCTAATTATTATTTAAATAAGCATATAAAAAGATAATAAATTATATTCATAAGATAAACTTAGGGTTTTTTAATTATTTAGAAAAATAAGTTAGGGTTAATTAATTAATTAAACTATGTACATTATTTATATAAAACTATGTATAATAATAATATAAACAAATTATAAAAATAAATAGACATAATTAGAATTTATATACAAATATATTAATATTTATAAAATAATTAGGGTTTATGAAATGAATTAGGGTTTATAAAAAATAATTAGGTTTTTACATAAAAAAATTTTAGGGTTAAGTATTTACTATAAACATAATTAAATTATTTATATAAAATATATAATATTAATACAAAAAAAATATTAAGTAATTTTAAGACTAAAGTTTAATTTTAAAAAAAATATGAATTTGAAATTATACAAGAAAACAATAATAAACATTTTTTATTTTTAACATTTATTTATTAAATTAATTAAATTATAAACAAAAATCAAAATAAATGAAAAAAATAGGAAAAAGAACTTACCTGGGGCTGGGATTCGAACCCAGGCCCTAGGCATTGCATCCTCCAAGACTAACATGCCATCCACTAGGCCAGCGTGCGTTTGGTGTCAACATACGGCCTTCATACTCTTTTGTGCGTATCCTGGAAAAATCAAATAAAAAACAACAAATCAAAAAAGGGCCTGGGGGATTCGAACCCAGGACCATTCATCCATTAACAAACGCACATACCAACTGAGCTAGCAACCTGTTCTGATATAATACCAACAACGCATCATAAAATATTATAACAAATTTTGAATATGAATTTTGGCGCGCTGACTTCATCTTCTTCCTTGGATTTTCGCAGGTTTTCCTACGAAATTTGTTGGGAAATTTCCTGCGAATCTTCATGCGTACAAAACCTGCGTTTTTCAAACCATACACAACCAGTACAATTACATCAAATTAAAGACATCCTTAGACTCCTTGTGACCTGTACGATTCAATTATGTCATCAAAAGTCATTTATATTAGGTGAATCAAAGAACCCTAATTTGAAGCTTTAAACCCTAAGTATGGTGTTTTCATGATTCGGCCATGGTTCTTCACCAAACAATCCAGAAACCATCTATGAACAACAACAAACATTAATACATAGCCAAAATTCATTATAAACAAGCAAATTCAATGAATCGAAGAAAAATACATCAAGAACATATATGCTTCGGGTTATGCATTACGACATGATTCAAAGGCATGTGAGGATTGGTTTCGATTCAGGGAAGCTTAAGGAAGCTTGTGATGTTCTTAAAATACCTTGAAACCTCCTCTAATATGGAAACCGAAAAATTGAATTTTTGTGCTTTTTGTGAAGTTTGAAATATGTCTTAGAGGCTGCAATTTTCGTGTGCCTTGCTTGTGATCAGTTCCTTGTATATATGTGAACTGAATTAGGTCAAAAAATTGGGCTATCCTTTGGATATTTTGATCATGGAAGATTGAAAAAGATCATGCTTTAAAATTCAAATATTATTTGATATAACATTGCTATTTTAGGACAATCACCATAATTTTCATATCAATCTGATCCAAGCAATGTTTATGACTTTCTAGAAGCAATATCCCCATTTAAATATTTGATTTCATATTTTATTTCAATTTAAATGATATTTTAATGAATAAAATTCAAATAAATATGAAATAAAAAATAAAAATTCAGAAAATGCTTGTATTGGGTCGTGTGGGATGATATCTCAAGGATTGGGTTGCACAATAGTAGGCCCATTTGGAAAAATTGATTCTAAGACCCCTTTTGTTCAATATTCTTCTCAAAAATTTCCCAACTTTGCAAGGGCACAAATCCTTCAATTTTAATGCTATGAGGGTTTTCTTGGACATTTTGGAAAGCTTAAAGAGTCCTCTAACCAACCCCATTGGTTTCATGTCCATACCTTTTACCATTCTCAAGTTATGCTCTTTTGAAGTTGTTGACTTTTTGTTGACTTTTAAAAGGACCTATAATGTCTTAGCTCATACCTTCCAAATGAAGCATTTTTGGGCTTGGCTTGTGAGACACAAAGTTGTAGAGAATTCAATTTCATTCAAAATGAGCTTTGGATGGGAAAAATTTGATGAAGCATGTGAAAGTTATGGCTAGTCAAAGTTTAGTTGACTTTTCCTATGAAAACCCTAATTTAGAAACTCCTGATTCTTGATGATCTGAAATCTCCTTGATGAATCATGATCAACCCTTGATCAAATGATGAATTTTACTTCATATACTTGATGTTGGCAAAAAAATCATGAAGTTTGACTTTGGTTTGACCACAGTTGACCTCAGTTTGACTTTTTAACTGCTTTGACTGATTTTGACTTATCTGATCATCTGATTGAGCAAACCTTTGGGAAAAGTCTTGAAACTTGTCATGGGGATTCTTAAACACATATAAGATGTCATGAAGCTCACTTGAAGTCTTGGAAGTCCATTTAGCCTAATTAAAGTCAAAACCCTAGTTTTGGATGCATTGTCTGAGGGAAATGTCACATCTTCTAACTAATTGTGAACTTTGTGAACCTTGTGAACCTCTTGAGATATCTTGTGAACCTTGTGAACCTCTTAGTACACAAAGTCTTGTCTTGTGAAGGGCAAATTTTGGGGTGCAACAGCTTCCCCTGTTTAATTTTCTGAAACCTGAGGGGTTAGACTGGTATATGTGCCATTCATAACCTGGAAGGTTGAAGGGGATTGAACACAAAAGCCCCAAAATTTTGCACTCACCAGTGCATAGAGTAATACTGACAGTTAGCTGTATATGCTTGAGTGGGCTTAAAGATGCCACTTGAAGGAATCAGGGATGAGCTTAGAGATGCCATCAGGATGAGTTGGAGATGGGTTTAAAGATGCCATCTAAAGTATCAGGATGTGATGATGTCTTTATGTTGATACGGGATATCAGTACTAGGTATTTATATAGGCCGTCTCTGAATCATTTATGCAACATGATTTGAGTAATTGAATGGACCAGTAGAAACAAATTTTCGTGGCGATTATCTCTTCTGGAAATATCTTGAATTAGGGAATGGATCTTTGTACAGACCAATTGCCTACTTCCAAGGGCCGAAAGAACGTCAGGATTTGTTCTTAAGGATCAAAAGAACGACAGGATTTGTTCTTCTGAAAAAGTCTTGAACAAGGGTCCAAAAGAGCGTCAGGATTTGCTCTTAAGGGTCAAAAGAACGTCAAGATTTGTTCTTCTGAATAAAATATCTTGAATAAGGAGCCAAAAGAACGTCAGGATTAGTTCTTCTGAAAAAGTCTTGAACAAGGGTCCAAAAAAGCGTCAGGATTTGCTCTTAAGGGTCAAAAGAACGTCAGGATTTGTTCTTCTGAATAAAATATCTTGAACAAGGGTCCAAAAGAGCGTCAGGATTTGCTCTTAAGGGTCAAAAGAACGTCAGGATTTGTTCTTCTGAATAAAATATCTTGAACAAGGAGCCAAAAGAACGTCAGGATTAGTTCTTCTGAAAAAGTCTTGAACAAGGGTCCAAAAAAGCGTCAGGATTTGCTCTTAAGGGTCAAAAGAACGTCAGGATTTGTTCTTCTGAAAAAGTCTTGAACAAGGGTCCAAAAGAGCGTCAGGATTTGCTCTTAAGGGTCAAAAGAACGTCAGGATTTGTTCTTCTGAATAAAATATCTTGAACAAGGAGCCAAAAGAACGTCAGGATTAGTTCTTCTGAAAAAGACTTGAACAAGGGTCCAAAAGAGCGTCAGGATTTGCTCTTAAGGGTCAAAAGAACGTCAGGATTTGTTCTTCTGAAAAAGTCTTGAACAAGGGGCCAAAAGAGCGTCAGGATTTGCTCTTGAGGGTCAAAAGAACGTCAGGATTTGTTCTTCTGAAAAAGTCTTGAACAAGGGTCCAAAAGAGCGTCAGGATTTGCTCTTAAGGGTCAAAAGAACGTCAGGATTAGTTCTTCTGAAAGATGCCTTGAACCAGGGAATGGATCTTTTTACATACCGTTTTCCTGCTATTCGAGGACATCTGGAATAATGTATGGATCATTTCTGACCCGTTGTAAGTTGTTGATATTGTTTTACCTGCATATAACTATCCTACAATGGAAATATTAGTTTATGCATTATGTATGCATGCATAGTATGATGCACCTAAGTAAATGTATTATGTACTTATGGATATGTATGTTATGGTATGATGTAAATGATGTATGTATGCATCATGCAGCCTGAAGCATCTGGGTATCTTCGTATAACAACTGCTGGCCAGGGAAAATAAATCCCGATTTGTTGCTGAAGAATATGAGAAACTCGTCTTGTTTGATAATATAGTGAAGAATATGAGGAACTCGTTCCCGTCTCGTTTGATAATATAGTACTCATAACTTCCCATCTCCGTTCGATAGTATGGTATCCATAACCTCCCGTCTTCGTTCGATAGTAAGGTATCCATAACCTCCCGTCTTCGTTCGATCGTGCTCCTATTGAAAGAATAAATTCCCGACTATCCGTCTGAGGATAAAAGAGATGGATATAAATTCCAGGGGAGACGTGACTTGAAGTACTTATGAAGATGGATTTTCCCTACTGGGGGATTTGTAGCTGTCTTGTGGGAATGAACCGGCGAAGCTTCATTGAATTCCTTCCCTCGTTCGTCCTTAGTAAATACTATTACTGCATTTTTATGCATTTCTGGTAAACATCAATCATATTAAGCATTTCATGCATTTATGGTAAACATCAATCATATTCAAAAGCATACATACATTCAAACACAACCAATGGACGTTTCGCTTATGTAAATAAGGTAAAAGTAAATCTGGATTCAAAGATGAAATTTTATTTATATCACAAAATGACCCATACATAGGTAAGTTTGTACAAGAAGACAGAGATCCTAGTAAGAGGAACTTGTCATGAAATTTTTACAAAGCAAAGAGAATCAGCTATGTGGGAAATAATCCTATTAAGTTTCAATTCTACTATTGCCATTATCTTCAAGTATCTCATCTTCTGCTGTTGAGATGGAAACGATTGGATTGATCTTTATCTGTTCGAGCTTGAGTAAGTAGCACAATTGGTTGTAGTTTCATGGGTGATCCAAACGAGACATAGTCATACGCTTTAATCCCTAATTTTTGCCTGGATTGCCCTTTCAGGTTTTCAATCCACCGGGATACCCTTTTTTGCCCAAGCCGCCTTTTCAGGTTTTCGACTTGCCGGGTGTACATTTTTTACATATATCCCTAATTTTTTCCCGAATCCTTTTGGTTCGCCGGGATGCCCTTATTTTTGCCTAGGCCAGTCAATCTAGCGGGTCTCTTTTTATGCGTAGTATTTTTTAACTATGTCTATGTTTACAGGCTGCGGGAAGTCTTCACCATCCATAGTAGTAAGTATCATGGCACCTCCTGAGAATACTGTTTTGACCAAAAATGGCCCTTTATATGTAGGAATCCATTTGCCCCTAGGATCACCATGTGGTAATATGATACGCTTGATCACCAAGTCACCAGCCTGATATACCTTTGGCCTAACCTTCTTATTAAAAGCCTTGATCATCCGTTTCTGGTACATCTGGCCATGACAAATAGCTGCTAACCTCTTCTCATCAATCAAATTTATCTGGTCAAGTCGAGTCTGAATCCACTCATCTTCATCCAAGCCTGCATCCTTCATGATTCTTAAGGAAGGGACTTGAACTTCAATGGGCAGAACTGCTTCCATACCATAGACTAAGGAGAATGGAGTTGCCCCTGTTGAAGTACGTATTGTAGTACGATAACCATGAAGAGAAAATGGTAACATCTCATGCCAATCTTTGTAAGTAACGGTCATCTTCTGTAGAATCTTCTTGATATTCTTGTTAGCAGCTTCTACTGCCCCATTCATCTTTGGACGATACGGAGAAGAGTTGTGATGCTTAATCTTGAACTGCGTGCAGAGATCAATAATCATAGTGTTGTTCAGATTAGAGCCATTGTCTGTGATAATCCTTTCAGGGATGCCATACCTACATATGAGATTATTCTTAATAAATCGAGCCACCACATTCTTGGTAACAGATGCAAATGAAGCTGCCTCCACCCATTTTGTAAAGTAATCAATAGCAACCAGGATGAAACGATGCCCATTAGAAGCAGTAGGCTTGACCTCCCCAATCATATCAATGCCCCACATAGCAAAAGGCCAAGGAGCAGTCAACACATTCAATGGTGATGGAGGTATATGCACTTTGTCAGCATAGATTTGACACTTGTGACATGTTCTGGAATGTTGGTAGCAGTCAGCTTCCATGGTAGACCAATAGTAACCTGCTCTCAATATCTTCTTTGCCATAGTATGACCACTAGAATAAGTGCCAAAGATACCATCATGCATGTCTTCCATAATCTCTGTTGCTTCCTTCTTATCCACACAACGAAGCAAAGTTGAATCATGATTGCGCTTGTACAAAATTCCACTACTCAAGAAGAACTTAGCAGAAAACCTTCTCAGAAACTTCCTATCTTTGACAGATGCCCCTTCAGGAAACTCCTGAGCTTCAAGATATCTTTTTACTTCATAGAACCAAGGTTTCTCCTCTGCTTCTTCAGTGTCAATCTCATTGCAGTATGCAGGCTTCTCAAATCTATCAATAGTAATCTTGGGAGCTTCATCATCCCAATGATCTCAAACATGGATTCCATGGTGGCTAATGCATCTGCCAACTGATTCTCTCTTCGTGGAATGTGTCCAAAGGTAATCTCTTTAAAATGTGGGATCAAAGACAACACATGTTCTCTGTATGGAATGAGATTATCATGCTTGGTATCCCAATCTCCTTTAATCTGACTTATTACCAGGGATGAATCTCCATACACGTCTAGGAACTGAATCTTCATATCAATGGCAGCTTTGATACCCAGGATACATGCCTCATATTCAGCCATGTTATTAGTACAATAGAAACAAAGTCTTGCAGTAATCGGGGTATGACAACCTTCAGGGGAAATGATAACAACACCAACACCATTACCAAGTGCATTAGAAGCTCCATCAAAAACCATAGTCCATCGGGATCCTTGTTCAGGTTCGTCATATTGTCCAGGTTCTTTAGTAATAAGCATAATGTCTTCATCAGGGAACTCAAAACTCATTGACTGGTAATCATCCACTGCTTGATGAGTCAAATGATCGGCTACAACACTTGCTTTAATGGCTTTCTGAGTAGTATACTATATATCATATTCTGTTAAGATCATTTGCCATCTTACTATTCTTCCGGAGAGAGCAGGTTTCTCGAATATGTACTTGATTGGGTCCATCTTCGAAATCAATAAGGTAGTATGAGTCAACATATACTGTCTTAGTCGGCGAGCAGCCCATGCCAAAGCGCAGCAAGTTTTCTCGAGCAGTGAGTATCTTGTTTCACAGTCGGTAAACTTTTTGCTAAGGTAATATATTGCCTGCTCTTTTCGACCAGACTCGTCATGTTGCCCCAACACACACCCCATTGAGTTGTCTAACACTGTTAAGTACATGATCAAGGGTCTTCCATCAATTGGTGGCATTAAAATTGGTGGTTCCAGCAGATATTTCTTGATTTCATCAAAGGTTGTCTGGCATTCATCATTCCATTCCATCACCTGATCTTTCTTCAACAACTTGAAAATTGGCTCACAGGTAGCAGTTAATTGGGAAATAAATCTTGCAATGTAATTTAATCGTCCCAAGAAACCTCTAACTTCCTTCTCAGTACGGGGAGATGGCATCTCTTGTATAGCTTTTACCTTTGTCGGGTCTACTTCAATACCTTTTCCACTGACAATGAAACCCAAGAGCTTACCAGATCTAACTCCAAAAGTACACTTTTTTGGGTTCAATCTCAACTTGTATTTCTTCAGCCTCTCAAACAACTTATGCAGATGATCAAGATGTTGCTCTTCATTCTGGGACCTGGCTATCATATCATCCACATACACCTCTATCTCATGATGAATCATATCATGAAACAAAGCCACCATAGCACACTGATATGTTGCCCCTGCATTCTTCAAACCAAATGGCATCACTTTATAACAAAAAGTGCCCCACTGTGTAACAAATGTTGTCTTCTCCATATCTTCAGGTGCCATCTTGATTTGATTGTAACCAGAGAAACCATCCATGAAAGAGAATACCTTATGCTGAGCAGTGTTGTCTACTAGAACATCAATATGAGGAAGTGGAAAGTCATCTTTGGGGTTGGCCTTGTTCAAATCCCTGTAGTCTACACACATACGTACCTTACCATCTTTCTTAGGTACCGGCACCACATTTGCAACCCATTGAGGATAAGAAGCCACAGCTAAGAACCCTGCATCAAACTGTTTCATTACCTCTGCTTTGATCTTCTCTGACATTTCAGGACGCATGCGACGAACCTTTTGCTTCTTTGGACGACAATCTTCTTTTACTGGTAAACGGTGAACCACAATGTTTGTGTCCAACCCTGGCATATCTTCGTAGGACCAAGCAAAGATCTCCACATAGTCATGTAACATCTGAATCAATCTGCTATTGACACTATCCTCTAATTCAGCCCCTATCTTGACTTCTTTCCTGTTTTCTTCAGTTCCCAAATTCACAACTTCGATTGGCTCTTCATGTGGCTGTATAGCTTTCTCTTCTTGTTGTAACAACCTAGCAAGCTCTACAGGTACTTCACAATCGTCCTCATTTCCATCTTCATCTTGATAGATCGGATTCTCAAAATTATAATTGGCAATATTAGAACTGTTATCAACAGGATCCAGAGTGGATGAGAATCTGCATTTTAGTGATGTGGGTGTGTGTAAGAACACATAGCTGATAAAAGAAAAATAATAAAAGAAAAACAAGGAACACAATATTTAAGAAAACGAAACGTCCACTGATTTTTATTGAATGAAGTATGCAAATGAAATTACATCCCGAAACAAGCATACCATTGTGCCTCGGGTAATGCACAAGGCTTAATAGTTCAATTGTTCAAAAATTACAAACTTAAAAGTAACAACACATTAATAGTATTTACTCCTGACTAAAGGAGATAGGAACAACATCTTCAGCTTTCCAATTATTGAGCCCAGCACCCACAGTAGGAAAAATCCAAGCATCCAAATTGTATTCTTCATCATAGTCACCCACAACATTGATCTGATCTTTCATAATCCCTTGATTAGTTATACGAACAGCACGATCACGACGAACAGCCTTCTGGGACTCTGCAGTGAAACCCAAACCAAATTTGTCAGATTTGTAAGGAATGTCAGGAATCTGACCCCAAATAGTACAACCACCTTCATCACCCATAGCTCTAGCATCCTTGAGGGAAACCATTGTAGGAGGTACTCTGGTGACCACAAGAACTTTCTTCACAACAGGAGGAGCTTCATAATCATTAACAACCCAAGGAACCACCTCAAACGTCTGGCACGGAGTTTCAACATATTCACCTTCCACTTCGAAATATTTAAATGTGTTCACATGGCTAACTATATATCCTTCCTCTCCATAAACAGTGACAATTTTTCCTTCTACTGGATATCTCAGCTTCTGATGTAAAGTAGAAGTCACAGCACCTGCCCCATGTATCCAGGGACGCCCAAGCAAACAAGAATACGACGGGCGAATATCCATTACATAAAAAGTAGCATTGAAGACCTGAGTGTAACACGGTGGGAGAACTGACTTTAGTTATGTTGCGGATAGCAAGAGTCGCCACCGACTTTTATTTTATCCAAAGGAAAGGGTATAAAAGAACAGGAAAGACCTTAAGAGATATTTTTGGGTCCGGGGGGTAGGTTATGTAAAGGGAAGGTGTTAGCACCCTTTACATCCATGGTTATCCATGGGCTCTTAGTTACTTAGCTCACTTTTGAATTATTTTTGAAAGTGTAGTGTGTGAATAGAAAAATTTTCATAATAGTTGATAATGATCCATGTACGGATGCGTAAAAACTTGTTTTTGAAAATTTGTTTGAAATTGTGAAGAGTTTGAAAAGTTTTTGAAGTGAGCAAGTACATAAGAGGAACCTACCCTAAAATTTTAAGTCTTTCTTGTTCTTTATCCTTTAAGTGGTAAGACTATCCCTACTATTAAGGAGCAGGTAGTCATTACCTTGGATGTAAGGGACATATGAGGGACATCTGTTTTGAAGGCAACTGTGGGGTGTATTAAGCATATAGGAGGGACTATCATCATTATTCGAAGGGACTTGATCTTTAAAGGCAACCATTAGGGACTTGATGATTTTTTCTTTTAAAGGGACTTGCTTTATACACCCCACTTGACCTTATGATTTAGGCAACTTGAGGGATAACCTTAGAAAGTGAGATGGCGATTAAAAATCGACTTACATGTGTGAGTGTTCAATATTATTTATCTTATAATTAAAGTGATCTAAATTTATTTTTAAATAGAATACATGTTTTGCACTCCCTAAATTACTAACCATAGCAAAAAATTAAATAATTAAATATTTACAAAATTACACCAAGGAAGCAATTACATAAATTATAATAAAGAGCAAAAATAAAAGATAAATAGCAAATAAAAATATTTAAGCAAAATATAATTAAATAAGTAAAAATAAGCAATAATAGGGGTTAGTAAATAATAATAATAAATAAAATTTGCAAAATAATGATAATAAGCATAATTAAAAGATAAATGGGTTAGTGATAATATAATTAGTAACAATAACAATAATTAAGATATTAGTAAAAATATTATAAGAACAAAATATTTAAGATAGACAATTATTGGTAAATAGGAAGCAATATGAACAATTAAATATGATATTTTATTTTATGTACAAATTATTAACTATTTATAATTATAAAAAATTAAATTATTATAAGTTTAATTGTTTCTATACATATATTAAAAGAAAATAATTTGGATTATAAAATATATTTACATATTATTAATAATAAATTATATTTACAAAATTAATATTAAATAAATATATGCATTATAATTATAGAAAATAAAATTAAGTTTTTCACAAAAATTAGGGTTTTGAAAATTAGGGTTTGGAATAGAATATACAAAATTTTATTTTAACTAACTATATAAAATTATTTTAACTAATATAAATTACACAAATAAAATTTAAATTGAAAAAAACAAGAGTTTAGGATTTTTTTTAGAAAATACTATTAGGAATTAGAATACATAATATATACATATTTTATAATATAGAAAATAATAAAATAATATAATTTTAATTTATTTTAATATGAGATATTAATTAATTATAAAGAAAATAAAGAAAAACATGAGAAAACAAAAACCTGGTGGGGCTGGGGTTTGAACCCAGTCCCCTATGCTTGCAACCAACATCACACACCACTGGGCTGCACACACGCGCGCGTCATCCTAGGGAGAAGAAGGAGTTTTGTGCCTTATCTGGAAAATAAAAAAAAATAAAAGAAGTAAAAAGGCCTGGGGTGGTGAATCGAACCCAGGACCTTTTGATTACAAGCATGCACGCGTTACCGCCTGGCTGGGAGAGCCTAACTGCTAAGCAAACCACTTCACTACGCCAAAAATGCTTTTTAACAGCGCATCTTAGACAGCGCTTTTAAGAGAAAGCGCTGTCTAAGGTTAAAATTAAAATTAAACACGGAAAATGGTCCAAAAAAATAATGAAAGCGCTGTCTAAGGGGGGGTCTTAGACAGCGCTTTCAAAAAGCGCTGTCTAAGACCCCCCCTTAGACAGCGCTTCTAGAAAGCGCTTTTATATATTTACCTTAGTCAGCGCTTTTGATAAAGCGCTGTTTAAAGTTTTTAAATAAAAAAATAAATAAAACCAAAAGCGCTGTCTAAGGGGGGGTTTAGAAAGCGCTTTTGGAAAGCGCTGTCTAAGGGATACCTTAGAAAGCGCTTTAACCAAAAGCGCTGTCTAAGGTCTAATTAAAATTAAATTTCATACTTCTATTTTCATTCTCTGTTCTTTTCGTTTTCCCTCCTGCGAACGTTTCCAGACGAACCCTAACATCGAACGTTTCCAGAAGAACTTTGTCGTCATTGAAGTCACTGAAACTTGTTTGAATCGTTCTCCTGTCTTCATCGCGGTATGTCATTCACGTTTTCATTCATTCACGTTTTCATTCATTCACTCATGTTCTTCGTTCACGTCATTGAAGTCATTTCTGTTTTCGGATTTCAGTCTGGATTTCAAGCATTGCAATAGTTTAATCGGTCATTTCTGAAAGTTGTTGAAGAATCTCATTACGGTATGTGTTTCAGTTTTGATTTTATTAGGAATTGTTCATTTCCCTGTTTTAGCATGCTTTTTGTTCTGGTTCTGGTTCTGGTTGTGGTTGATTTAGCATGCTTTTTGTTACCACTTATCATAGTTGGAAAAGCTTGTTCTGAGAGAGTGTTCTTTGTGTGTGTAAAATGTTGAAGCAAAAGTGAGGAAGATTGAAAGAGGATGCAAATGAAGTATTTATATAGATATTTATCTTTTCAATGACTGACACATGGTAGACACATATTTGAAGTGAAATGTTTCATTTCTCATGGAGGGGGAAAGTTCATAGTAGTTAAGGAATTAGTGAAGTCGTGCAAACCCATGATTTCCTAGAAAGTGAGATTAATGATGAATTTCTAAAAAGATCTTTTGGAAAATGAAAATTTGCATTAAAGTTGTAACGATGACACTGATGTCGGCAAAAGAGTTAGAACAGTGTCAAAAATAATTTCAAAAATGACACTTTTCTCCTTTCTTATTAAAAGGATAGTTGAAATATAGCATTTTGGGGCAATTAATATATAAGTAGTGTTCACTAATAGTTTTAAAGGTTCGCAATCATACATAAATTTGTCTCAAAGTATCTGTGTGTTTGTTAGAAAAGAGTCATAATGTACGTATATGTGCTCCATTTTATAAATAAGTCTTTACTTTCAAATCACTTATTGCTTTGAATTTAATTTCGATTATTCTTTTAAGTTTCCTTTAGATTTCTCCCATAAAATGATTGAACGAACTCTTATATAGTTATAGGTATAGTTATAGGTATATTGTAATAGAAAAAGTTTGATTCTTGTAATTTAAAAAATGAAAGTGATGAGGTAATTAAAGTTGGTATATTGGCGTATCGGATACGTTATTGAAGTTTATATTAACATTGGTTATGTATACGTTTTTTAAGTAGGAAAACCATGGATAAAACATGGATCTGTGCCGATCGAATGACCAAAGAGTACGAGAGTGGGGTTGCGGAATTCGTTAAGTATGCTGTTCAACACGCTGAAAACCCCAGACGAATGCATTGTCCTTGCTTGCGTTGTTGTTATATTGGTAAGGTTGACGCACATGGATTGAAATCGCATTTGCTGAGGCATGGAATTGATCAAAGTTATCAGTGTTGGATATTTCATGGTGAGAAAATTAACGGGAATGTTGAATCGAGTGGAAAAAGAAATACGACCTATGCTTTATACGACAAAGACACGGAAACATATGATTGTGATCGAGTTGAAGAGATTGTAGAAGCACTGGAAGAAGATCTTCATGATTGTCCTGAAATGTTTGAGAGGATGGTAAGCGATGCAGAGAAACCGTTGTACAAAGGTTGCACTAAATTCTCAAGACTTTCTGCGGTATTAAAGTTGTACAACTTAAAGGCGGGCAATGGATGGTCGGATAAAAGTTTCACAGAGTTGTTGGCCCTTATGAGAGAAATGCTACCGGATGATAATGTTCTTCCTAATCGAACCTATGAGGCAAAAAAAATGTTGTGCTCTATTGGCATGAGCTATGATAAGATACATGCTTGTCCTAACGATTGCATTTTGTTTCGTAACGAATATGCAACGTTAACTGAGTGCCCCAAATGCGGTTTGTCTCGATATAAGAAAAGATTATCTCCCGCAAAAGTCTTATGGTATTTTCCGATAATTCCGAGATTTAGGCGCATGTTTCGTAGTGAAACCGATGCAAGACATCTTACTTGGCATGCAGATGAAAGAATTACCGATGGAAAGTATCGGCATCCGGCTGATTCACCACAGTGGTCGAAGATTGATAATGATTATCCTGAGTTTGGATCAGAAGCAAGAAACCTTCGATTGGCATTATCTACTGATGGAATGAACCCACATGGTCTTCAAAGTATTTCACATACCACATGGCCTGTGATTCTTATGATTTATAACCTACCTCCGTGGCTATGTATGAAGCGTAAGTACATGATGTTATCTATGTTAATCTCTGGGCCTAAACAACCAGGTAATGACATAGACGTATACTTGACACCTCTGATCGAAGATTTAAAGATTTTGTGGGAGAACGGTGTGGAGGTTTATGATGGATATAGGAAAGAAAGTTTCAATTTGAGGGCGATGTTGTTTGGCACAATTAATGATTTTCCAGCATACGGGAATCTATCTGGGTATAGCATTAAAGGTCAACGTGCGTGTCCTGTTTGTGAAGACGGAACCGATACGATCCGATTGGAACTTTGCCAGAAGAATGTGTTTCTCGGTCATCGTAGATTCTTACATTCTAAACATCACTACCGTGGGTGGAGAAAAGCATTCAATGGAGACACCGAACATCGTAGAGCTCCACCCGCATTGTCAGGTGAACAAGTTTTTGAAAAGGTGAAAGATGTGCGTACTGAGTTTGGCAAGCCTTTTGCACATAAGATTGTGAAAGGTGGGTGGAAGAAAAGGTCGATATTTTTTGAATTGCCATATTGGAAGTCTTTGTACGTGAGACATTTTCTCGATGTTATGCATATTGAAAAAAACGTATTTGAAAGTGTTATCGGTACATTACTCAATATAAAAGGCAAGTCTAAGGATGGCCTTAAAGCAAGGGAGGACATGTTAAAAATGGGAATGAGAACTGAATTAGCACCCGTGAAGAAAGGAAGACGAACATATCTACCACCTGCTGCTTTTACTTTATCTAGAAAGGAGAAAAAAATTTTGTGTAAGTCTCTGAGTGAAGTTAAGGTTCCAGAAGGATACTCATCTGATATCAGAAGACTTGTTTCTATGAAAGACCTCAAGTTGAAGAATTTGAAGACACATGATTGTCACGTTATAATGGAACATTTTCTACCGATCGGTATACGTTCTATTTTGCCAGAAAAAGTAAGAAGTTCCATAACTAAATTGTGTTTTTTCTTTAGGTCAATTTGTAGTAAGGTGATCGATCCCGAGATCTTACCAACACTACAAAAAGAGATTGTAATTACCTTGTGTGAGCTTGAGATGTATTTTCCTCCGTCTTTTTTTGACATAATGGTTCATTTAGTTGTTCATCTTGTGAAAGAGACACAGTTGTGTGGACCAGCTTATATGAGATGGATGTACCCTGCTGAACGGTATATGAAAATATTAAAAGGGTACGTGAAATCCCGAAGTCGACCAGAGGGTTGTATTGTTGAACGATACATTGTTGAAGAAGCTGTTGAGTTTTGTACTGAATATTTGTCTAACGTTCAATCGATTGGACTCCCCAGAGCTCAGATTTTCGACAAAATGGAAGGTAAAAAATTAATTGGGAATAAAATTGTGACAATATCAAGGGATGAACGGGATCAAGTTCATTTGTATGTTCTGCACAATAATAATGAGGTTGAGCCATATGTTGAAATGCACAAGGATGTACTCCGAAGGTTAAATCCGAACAGAAATGAAAATTGGATAGTTATAGAGCACAATCAAAGTTTCATACAATGGTTGAAGGATCATATTTATTTGAAGCGCTCTTCAGATCCTTCTTCGGTAACAGAAAGGTTGAGATGTTTGGCATATGGTCCAAGTTTGCATGTGTTTTCTCATAGCGCATATTCAATTAATGGATACACATTTTATACCAAAGAACAAGATGATAAGAGTACTATGCAAAATAGTGGTGTCACCGTGCTAGCTGAAGCAATGCATATATCAAGCATGAAGGACTTAAACCCCAAATATGCAAATCTGTCATATTTTGGAGTTATTGAGCACATTTGGGTGTTTGATTACGAGAAGTTTCAGATTCCCATCTTTGGTTGCAAGTGGGTGAATAGTAGTGGCATACGAATGGATAAGTCTGGATTTTTGCAAGTTGATCTTACTAGGGTGGGGTACAAAGATGAACCTTTTATTCTAGCATCTCAGGCTAAACAAGTGTTCTATGTGAATGACCCGAAGAGTACAAAATGGTCTATAGTGCTTTTCTCTAACAAAGTGACTGATGATAGCGGTGTCGATCAATGTGATATTGATGTTGAGAATGAGTCATGCATTAGACGGAATGAGTTGAATAGAAATGATGAAGTTGAGGATCTTATACCGGATGAGTCATATATAAGAAACGATCATAATGAGGGAATTTGGATCAATTCATCCGTACGCATTGCTAAGAAACAAGTGATTAATATTCCAACAAAGAAAAGAAAGAGATGTTAGTGACTTAGGTAAATTATCCATGGTTTCTTTATTTTATTTTTTCGATTGTTTTGATTATAAGTTATATGTGATAATGCATGATTTCTTTATTTTTTTGTTTTCAATTGCTTTGATTATAAGTTATATTTGATATTTGATGGTTTCCTTGGTTTATTACAGGTTAGACATGGCTGATGACCAACCTGAGGAAGTTCCTAAAAAAGTATCCGCGGAAGAAGAAATTCGAAGAGGCATCACAGTAATGAGAAGGGTGGTCCAAGGAAGATCTCGAGGCATCATACTAGATGTCTATTGGAGCACCCAGGGACAGCTTATAGAACCTAATGGGCATACCTTAACTAGTTTTATCGGTGCACTAGTAAGGAATGAAATTCCCATTACATGTGATGATTGGAGAAACAAAGAGCTGAAAGAGTCCAAAGATAAAATTTGGAGTGAGATAAAGGTACAATCATTTGGCCCTTAATTATACGGTATCAATTATGTTTTTTCAATTACCGATACTAACTATCAATCTGTATGTTTTTCTTAGCGATGTTTTAACATCGAAGAAGAAAGAAGAGGCTTTTGTATGAAATTGGCCGGAAAGCTTCTAAGAGGGTTTCGGACATTTTTATCATCCAAGTTCCTTAAGGATGCGGATGGTAATTTTGTGGATGCGGAGCTTCCCCAAAAATATGAAAGTTTGATATCGGCTGAAGAATGGGAAGCGTTCAAATCCAAAAGACAAGACCCGGTTTTTCAAAGAATAAGTGCTACAAATCGGGAAAGAGCATCAAGTCCCGCATATCCGTACCGAAAAGGACGTGTCGGATATGGACGTTTAGAACAATCCATGGTACGTATTTTTAAATTGCGATAACAAATTTGTTCATCATATATTAGTTTTATCTGATCAAATTGTATGACTTAATGTGTAGCTGCAGAAGGAGGAAAGTTCAGAATCATCTCTTCCTGCACATGTTTTGTGGAAGGAAGCCCGTGTGGGCAAATCTGGAGTTCCTCAAGAAGAAGTTTTACAAGTATACCAGAAATGTGTAAGTATAACATTTTTTCATTAATTGAATAACATTTTTATACAAAAATATTTGACAATTGTACGATATTCATATGATTTTTCAGGAGGAGCTATCTCAGTCTTTATCTCCCGATGATACTAGGAGCATACTTGGTCGGGCATTAGATGTCCCTGAGTACTCTGGTCGGGTGAGGGGTAAGGGATTTGGAGTCACTCCGACCTCCATGAGTATTAAAAAAGGAAAGGCTCCTAGTAATCGGGAGCTTCATGCAAGAATGGAAGCCATGCAAGCTGAGCTTGATGCATTGAGGAGAGAAAGAGAGGCTAGCGCCTCAACAGTATACAGAGATGCTTCGGACAAAGACAGTATCAACTGTACCTTTCAGCCGAACATTCCAGAGGTAATTACATATAATTGTCTTAAATTGAACTATTTTCTTAAATTATGTATTTGACATATATACACATTAACGATTTCTTGTTATTATTGATTTTAGGGCATTTCCCATTGTCAGCTGTATTTGTCGTCACCATACTATCGGATGGTTGGCAAGGGAAAAGTGCATAACGTTAGCGGAGTATTACTCCACACTAGAGAGCTCCCTGCTGGATGTTTGAAGGTATCAGTTGATATTGCAGTTGAGCCGAATGCAGCATTACCATATCCTAGCGATGATTCGGATGCAACAACGGTGCACGAAGCAGTAGGTTCGTTTGTTGCATGGCCGACAAACCTCATATGCGTAGGATATGAGGTATGATTAAAACTTATGTTAACTTTCCTTGGTATATTCAAAGTTTAAAATTTATGCTTAAAATTTTACTTACATATTTTCCTATGTTAAATAGACTCCCACACAATCCAAATCAAAAGAAACTGCGATTCCACGGCATACCGAGTCCACGGTTTCAAGAAAAGAGGTAATATACAATTATATGACATATATTCATGGAAGTTGTTACATTCTTAATTTGATCTAACTATTTATATGACATGTAGGTTCAAGAAAATGAGGCTAGCAATGCCTCCGCACAACAAAAAAAGGAGGTTAGCAACGCCTCCGCACGGGTACAAAGTTCTGGTGCTAAGAAGTCCGTAGCTAGGAAAAAACCTACCACCAAGTATAGGTCGTGCCTCAGGACATTTCTAGAGATGACCGATATACCGACCGGAGGTGTTCGGACTATACCTATGGAGGTAGGGATTTTCGGCTTTGATTACGAACAAATGATTGGTAATGAGGACTTCATGCAAGTTTTTGGTCGTGAAGAAATCGGCGTCAACGTTGTCAATACATATGTTAGGTAAATTCGGCATACTTTGTTTTATTAATTAAACAACTTATTTTAATGATGTTTACTTTATGTTAATGATGTTTTTATATTAGGTTTTTGTATGACAAATGGATGCGCCCCAATGGTTTGGACGTGTCATTCGGATTCTTAGCACCCGCGACCGTCAACTATACTTTAATGATAAGTAGACCGGATACCGTGACGGAGTACGTTCTTCGGATCCTCGTGGAGAATAAAAATGCGGAGAAGTTGTTTTTTTTACCGTTTAATACCGGGTTAGCATTTCATTCTAAATTCATCTATAATAATTATTTTCCAAGTTACCATCTAACATTTGCCTAATCATTACAGTGGACATTGGTTGTTGCTCGCAATCAATCCTATCCGAGAAATTGTGTATTATCTTGACTCGTTAGGAAATGATTGGACAACATACCCGGTTATGAAGGACCTAATTGACACGTAAGTGAGAATGTTCAAAATTTTTCTTAGTTTATGTGAATTGTTCTAATTGCTTCATTTTTATTTTATTAGCGTCCTACAAGCTTTTCGTGCCCAACGAGTTATCCAGACCTCAAGGAGGGGCGCCAACTCCATTTCATGGATTAAAGTGGCGGTATATTTTTAATTACCGCGTTTTTTATTATATTAGTGATGACTACACTTGATAAAACTTAGGATTTATAATTCATATTTTTTTTTCATATGTAGTGTCCTCTTCAACGTAATGAAATAGATTGCGGGTATTTCATGTTGAGGTTTATGCGAGATACTCTCATGTTGGGCCGATTAGAGATTCCCACCGATGTATGTATTTCTAACTTATGAGTTATTTTTATATTTACACATATCTCATATAATTAAATAGTTGGAATTAATTCAAAATATGTTATATTATTATGTAGTACTTTGATGAATTCAAGTGTGCATCTTATACAAAGGATCAAGTGAACGAAATCAAAGAGGAGTGGTGTCAATACATGATAGAGCTCAAAGTGTGTAATTAATGTGTACATTTGTAGTAGTATATGTAATGACTTATAAATGTAAACATAAATTTGTATATATTTTGATACATTTATGGCAAATTTGGTTTGAATTGGTTTGAATTGGTTAGCCAAATTTTGGTAAAAAAAGGCCAAAATGGCATATATAAAATGTGATAATTGACTGCAAAAATCTGGTTGAAAACAGGTACCAATTCTGGTTTATAAACCTGGAAAAAATGTGGTTACAAACAAATCCTACAAAAAATTTCGTTTACTTTAGACAGCGCTTTTGGCAAAAGCGCTGTCTAAGGGGGGGATTAGAAAGCGCTTTAGGCAAAAGCGCTGTCTAAGGTGGGGGCTTAGACAGCGCTTTTGGCCAAAGCGCTGTCTAAGGTATACCTAAAAAAATTAAAATAGGAGGGGCTTAGACAGCGCTTTTGGCCAAAGCGCTGTCTAAGGTAGGGGCTTAGACAGCGCTTTTGAAAAGCGCTGTCTAATGTGTACCTAAAAAATTTAAATTAAGAGGGTCTTTTAAAGCGCTTTTGGCCAAAGCGTTGTCTAAGGGTGGGGGATTAGACAGCGCTTTTCACATTTTAAAAAGCGCTGTCTAAACCTTTAGCAGCGGAGGTTTAGACAGCGCTTTAAAGCGCTGTCTAAGGCTAAAAAAAGCGATGTCTAAGGCTAAAAAAAGCGCTGTCTAAGCGCTTTAGCAGGTTTCTCGAATATGTACTTGATTGGGTCCATCTTCGAAATCAATAAGGTAGTATGAGTCAACATATACTGTCTTAGTCGGCGAGCAGCCCATGCCAAAGCGCAGCAAGTTTTCTCGAGCAGTGAGTATCTTGTTTCACAGTCGGTAAACTTTTTGCTAAGGTAATATATTGCCTGCTCTTTTCGACCAGACTCGTCATGTTGCCCCAACACACACCCCATTGAGTTGTCTAACACTGTTAAGTACATGATCAAGGGTCTTCCATCAATTGGTGGCATTAAAATTGGTGGTTCCAGCAGATATTTCTTGATTTCATCAAAGGTTGTCTGGCATTCATCATTCCATTCCATCACCTGATCTTTCTTCAACAACTTGAAAATTGGCTCACAGGTAGCAGTTAATTGGGAAATAAATCTTGCAATGTAATTTAATCGTCCCAAGAAACCTCTAACTTCCTTCTCAGTACGGGGAGATGGCATCTCTTGTATAGCTTTTACCTTTGTCGGGTCTACTTCAATACCTTTTCCACTGACAATGAAACCCAAGAGCTTACCAGATCTAACTCCAAAAGTACACTTTTTTGGGTTCAATCTCAACTTGTATTTCTTCAGCCTCTCAAACAACTTATGCAGATGATCAAGATGTTGCTCTTCATTCTGGGACCTGGCTATCATATCATCCACATACACCTCTATCTCATGATGAATCATATCATGAAACAAAGCCACCATAGCACACTGATATGTTGCCCCTGCATTCTTCAAACCAAATGGCATCACTTTATAACAAAAAGTGCCCCACTGTGTAACAAATGTTGTCTTCTCCATATCTTCAGGTGCCATCTTGATTTGATTGTAACCAGAGAAACCATCCATGAAAGAGAATACCTTATGCTGAGCAGTGTTGTCTACTAGAACATCAATATGAGGAAGTGGAAAGTCATCTTTGGGGTTGGCCTTGTTCAAATCCCTGTAGTCTACACACATACGTACCTTACCATCTTTCTTAGGTACCGGCACCACATTTGCAACCCATTGAGGATAAGAAGCCACAGCTAAGAACCCTGCATCAAACTGTTTCATTACCTCTGCTTTGATCTTCTCTGACATTTCAGGACGCATGCGACGAACCTTTTGCTTCTTTGGACGACAATCTTCTTTTACTGGTAAACGGTGAACCACAATGTTTGTGTCCAACCCTGGCATATCTTCGTAGGACCAAGCAAAGATCTCCACATAGTCATGTAACATCTGAATCAATCTGCTATTGACACTATCCTCTAATTCAGCCCCTATCTTGACTTCTTTCCTGTTTTCTTCAGTTCCCAAATTCACAACTTCGATTGGCTCTTCATGTGGCTGTATAGCTTTCTCTTCTTGTTGTAACAACCTAGCAAGCTCTACAGGTACTTCACAATCGTCCTCATTTCCATCTTCATCTTGATAGATCGGATTCTCAAAATTATAATTGGCAATATTAGAACTGTTATCAACAGGATCCAGAGTGGATGAGAATCTGCATTTTAGTGATGTGGGTGTGTGTAAGAACACATAGCTGATAAAAGAAAAATAATAAAAGAAAAACAAGGAACACAATATTTAAGAAAACGAAACGTCCACTGATTTTTATTGAATGAAGTATGCAAATGAAATTACATCCCGAAACAAGCATACCATTGTGCCTCGGGTAATGCACAAGGCTTAATAGTTCAATTGTTCAAAAATTACAAACTTAAAAGTAACAACACATTAATAGTATTTACTCCTGACTAAAGGAGATAGGAACAACATCTTCAGCTTTCCAATTATTGAGCCCAGCACCCACAGTAGGAAAAATCCAAGCATCCAAATTGTATTCTTCATCATAGTCACCCACAACATTGATCTGATCTTTCATAATCCCTTGATTAGTTATACGAACAGCACGATCACGACGAACAGCCTTCTGGGACTCTGCAGTGAAACCCAAACCAAATTTGTCAGATTTGTAAGGAATGTCAGGAATCTGACCCCAAATAGTACAACCACCTTCATCACCCATAGCTCTAGCATCCTTGAGGGAAACCATTGTAGGAGGTACTCTGGTGACCACAAGAACTTTCTTCACAACAGGAGGAGCTTCATAATCATTAACAACCCAAGGAACCACCTCAAACGTCTGGCACGGAGTTTCAACATATTCACCTTCCACTTCGAAATATTTAAATGTGTTCACATGGCTAACTATATATCCTTCCTCTCCATAAACAGTGACAATTTTTCCTTCTACTGGATATCTCAGCTTCTGATGTAAAGTAGAAGTCACAGCACCTGCCCCATGTATCCAGGGACGCCCAAGCAAACAAGAATACGACGGGCGAATATCCATTACATAAAAAGTAGCATTGAAGACCTGAGTGTAACACGGTGGGAGAACTGACTTTAGTTATGTTGCGGATAGCAAGAGTCGCCACCGACTTTTATTTTATCCAAAGGAAAGGGTATAAAAGAACAGGAAAGACCTTAAGAGATATTTTTGGGTCCGGGGGGTAGGTTATGTAAAGGGAAGGTGTTAGCACCCTTTACATCCATGGTTATCCATAGGCTCTTAGTTACTTAGCTCACTTTTGAATTATTTTTGAAAGTGTAGTGTGTGAATAGAAAAATTTTCATAATAGTTGATAATGATCCATGTACGGATGCGTAAAAACTTGTTTTTGAAAATTTGTTTGAAATTGTGAAGAGTTTGAAAAGTTTTTGAAGTGAGCAAGTACATAAGAGGAACCTACCCTAAAATTTTAAGTCTTTCTTGTTCTTTATCCTTTAAGTGGTAAGACTATCCCTACTATTAAGGAGCAGGTAGTCATTACCTTGGATGTAAGGGACATATGAGGGACATCTGTTTTGAAGGCAACTGTGGGGTGTATTAAGCATATAGGAGGGACTATCATCATTATTCGAAGGGACTTGATCTTTAAAGGCAACCATTAGGGACTTGATGATTTTTTCTTTTAAAGGGACTTGCTTTATACACCCCACTTGACCTTATGATTTAGGCAACTTGAGGGATAACCTTAGAAAGTGAGATGGCGATTAAAAATCGACTTACATGTGTGAGTGTTCAATATTATTTATCTTATAATTAAAGTGATCTAAATTTATTTTTAAATAGAATACATGTTTTGCACTCCCTAAATTACTAACCATAGCAAAAAATTAAATAATTAAATATTTACAAAATTACACCAAGGAAGCAATTACATAAATTATAATAAAGAGCAAAAATAAAAGATAAATAGCAAATAAAAATATTTAAGCAAAATATAATTAAATAAGTAAAAATAAGCAATAATAGGGGTTAGTAAATAATAATAATAAATAAAATTTGCAAAATAATGATAATAAGCATAATTAAAAGATAAATGGGTTAGTGATAATATAATTAGTAACAATAACAATAATTAAGATATTAGTAAAAATATTATAAGAACAAAATATTTAAGATAGACAATTATTGGTAAATAGGAAGCAATATGAACAATTAAATATGATATTTTATTTTATGTACAAATTATTAACTATTTATAATTATAAAAAATTAAATTATTATAAGTTTAATTGTTTCTATACATATATTAAAAGAAAATAATTTGGATTATAAAATATATTTACATATTATTAATAATAAATTATATTTACAAAATTAATATTAAATAAATATATGCATTATAATTATAGAAAATAAAATTAAGTTTTTCACAAAAATTAGGGTTTTGAAAATTAGGGTTTGGAATAGAATATACAAAATTTTATTTTAACTAACTATATAAAATTATTTTAACTAATATAAATTACACAAATAAAATTTAAATTGAAAAAAACAAGAGTTTAGGATTTTTTTTAGAAAATACTATTAGGAATTAGAATACATAATATATACATATTTTATAATATAGAAAATAATAAAATAATATAATTTTAATTTATTTTAATATGAGATATTAATTAATTATAAAGAAAATAAAGAAAAACATGAGAAAACAAAAACCTGGTGGGGCTGGGGTTTGAACCCAGTCCCCTATGCTTGCAACCAACATCACACACCACTGGGTTGCACACACGCGCGCGTCATCCTAGGGAGAAGAAGGAGTTTTGTGCCTTATCTGGAAAATCAAAAAAAATAAAAGAAGTAAAAAGGCCTGGGGTGGTGAATCGAACCCAGGACCTTTTGATTACAAGCATGCACGCGTTACCGCCTGGCTGGGAGAGCCTAACTGCTAAGCAAACCACTTCAAATAATAATATATTAAAACTGCAGTTTATATGAACAAAATATCAAAAAATTGGCTGGAGGCAGGATTCGATCCCCTCCCCTCTCATCCAACGCATATGTGCTTTTCCACTGGGCCAACCGTTAACCTTGAAACATTATCACAAACAAAAACATAATAAAATAAAACGAAATTTCAAATTTCTCCTTCGCGCCAACAGCCTTCTTCTTCAACCTCCTGCCCTGCGAAAATACTTGTGAAAATACCTACAAATTTTCCTGCGAAATAACATTTGCAGGTAAACCTAGGTTTTCATATACAGCATGTATGAGTACGGTTTTTTCAAATTGATCACACCAACGTCTTGCCCATGACCTGGAACATCCAAATCCAGTAACCAATGTAATTTATTTAACCTGAATCAAAGGATCCTAATTTGAAGGTTCTAACCCTAACTATGGCGTATCTTGATACCTGCAAGAAAAATGCAATTGAACAGCCCAGAAACAATCCAAACAACATTGTAAACCATGTTATGTAATCAAATTAAACAAAGAATCATCATATAGTCGAAATCGAATTTCAAAAAAATAAGAACAAAGCCAGATTCGGGTTGTATGATTTATGGCATGAATGAATGTTTTTATGATTCAGAAACATTCTATGATCCTTCATGAACATATTTGAACCTTCAAAAGTCTTTGAGAGAGCTTGAATATTGGAATCCGAATTGAGTTTTTTTTGGTGAATTTGAAAACTTGAAACTTACTCTAGAGGCTGCAAAATCGTCCATGAGGGCTAGGGTTGTGATCAGCACTTATAGGTGAATCATTTAGGTCAGAAAAATTCATTGGTTGTGTGGAAGTTTGGATATTTGAAGATTGAAAAAGATTATGCCATGAAATTCAAATATTGGCTCATGAAAGCTTGCTATTTTTGGATCAATCACATGATTTCTTTCTCTTTCACCTTCAATCAATATTGATGAGATTCTAGAAGCTCAATCTTCATCCAAAAATATATTTTCATATTTTATATTTATTTAAAATGATTTTTTATGAATTAAATCAAAATAAATAAAAATAAAATAATAAAAATTATGATTTTTAATCAATTGGGTCGTGCATGATGATATGGTATGTGTCGCTCCCGGGATTTTCATCCTAGTACAAACGCGAAAGTGGCGCGGAAAGGTTAGAGTCGCCAGCCAGACATTTTTATCCCAAAGGAATGGGAAAGGTAATGTTGCACAAACCTGAGGAAGAAGGAAAGGACAAGGCCTTGCGAACCAAAGATCTGAGTTCGGGAGTCGGTTACGACCTGGGAAGGTATTAGCACCCCAGATCGTCCGTCGTACCCGACGGGATCCACGCTTGCTTGCTTGTTTCAAAGGGTGAGAAATAAGAATGCTGCTGAATAAAACTGCTAACTGGGATGGAAAATGAAATGAGAAGGGAACTGGAAAAAGAAAATGAGAATACAAAGGGGAAATGTAGGGAAAATAAAGAATGTGCTCGAACGGGCCCTACCCCGCTGCCTACGTACCTCATCGGGATAATGAGGATCAGAGTCGACGTAGTTCGCCTAACTAAGGCTTACACTCGTTTGTGGTTTTTAGGATAACATTGCCATAGTTCTAGCTCAGGTGTTACCGGCTCTGACACGAGGGTGTTTACCGTATTGCTGTTTGAACTGTCGAGACAAGTCATGTTCGTCCGCAAAGAGTATGAGATGAGAAAGAAGACGTGACTTCTTGGTTTGTTGTCTTTTAGAAGAAATGTTTTGAATTTGTGTTTATTGAATGTACAACACTAAAGACTATGACACAGGAGCGAATACTTTCCAAGATCGCCCCCAATGGAACGTTTGTAAAGCATCCTAGAAGAGTGAAGGAGACCTCCACTAGTCATTTCCCGTATAGCTTAAGGCTCGTGGCGCATTGTACACCTTTTCCTTTATTAAGTGTTTTCGATTTTCTTTTAAGATGAGAAGAAACTCAAGTTGTAAAAGGTAAACATTCTAAGGGAAACTAAACTTACCCTAAATCAGTTTGAATTCATGGATAACCTATGGTTAATGAGGTTTGCAATTAAAATCTACCTAAGAGATATAAGAGATATAAGACTAAACATGCAAGTAAAAGAAGTTAGTAATGAGCAATAGGGTCCTCCTAGGTCATGGTAGGTAAAAACGCATATGAAATATAACAGGATGGAACAATGGGGTGTGTAGGTCGGTTGCGCGGTGCTAAGACACACGACTTATGGTATGAAACATACAAGGTTTGATATTGGTTGAATGGAATGGAACGATGGTAATCGAGGAACCCTAAGATAATATGAACTTTATTTATTTATTCGAAAGTATACTCGACGTTGGATCGAATACTTTATTTGTTTTTTTGAAGATTTGGTTTTCTAACGATTTGTTTTTATCTTTTCTAATCCTAATTAAGGAAATTATAAAGCATACAAGTTCTAAGCTATTACATCACAACTCATACAAAGTATAAGACACAATTTAAGCATAAAATATCCAAGTCCATAAGCCAAACCTTGCAAAACACCTTGCACAAAGAAAAAGCAAATAGTTAGTGACTGGTAGGAATTATGAATATGCATGATGTGAAGGAATGAATTTAAAATGACCAAAAATATTAAAAGTCATGAAAAAAAATGAAATTAAATTCCTAAGGTCTTCAACCTGATTATATTATTGCGTTAAAAAATCTCTAAAAAATTCTTATTCTAATTAAGGCAAATGATCACCTAAAACTAACTAAAGTTCCATCACAAATTTACACAAATTATACTACCAAAATAATAGAAAAAATGTCCTAAAAATTCACCAAAAAATATTTTAGATACTTCTACTTGTCCTTTAATAGTAGCAAAAAGAATGGGCCAAAAATATTATGGGAAGTGGCCTAAATAAATTACACAATTTTATGTATCCACATGAGAATTCAATAGAAAATCAATTAAATGAAAATTCGAAAATAATATTGAAAAATGATTAAATTCAGAAAGTGAAAATTGGGAGTGTTTCTAAAATGTCTTAATATTCTAATATAATTTTGGTGGATTTTTATTATTCATTTTCGTATTTTTTACAGAATTAATTTGAAATGATATAAAATAGAATTTAAATAAAATGAGAAATAAGGAGAGGGGTGAGAATGGAACTGTTTGTTAGTTAATAATAAAGCTGGGCCTAAATGGGGGGTGGGGATAGTAATTCGCAGGCCCATTACTACAAATCACATACTCATAATTTCCTAATAATTTCTAATCTTTTTACTAAAATAATAAAAAAAAATCTATTAATTTTATTTTAATTTGTTGAGATTCTTAACATCCTTGAATTAATATCAATTTTAATTTCCATTAATCCAAACTTAAATCCTAATAAAATCTCCTTAATTATTTCAATAATAATAATATTCAGAAATTGAAATTTTATAAATTAAGTTAAATTAATACCCTAAAATCAAATAACAAACACTCAGACCCTCAATCTTCCCTCTCACGTGTTTTCATTCTTCAACCCTTCATCTTCTTCAACCTAGAAACCCTAGGCAACGGCGGCGGCGCTCAGCCACATCACTCATCGGTCACCTCTCTCTCACGCTCTCCCTCTTCTTGCCAAACCAAACCCTAATCCCTCATCTTCTTCCCTCAGCCGCAGCTTCCCTCTTTTTCTCTCTCATACAGAACCCTAATCATTTTCTCCTTCATCGCCGCCCTCACCCTCTTCGTCTTCCTCTTCTTAAACTAAACCTAGCCGACGCCATCCCACCTCCTTAAGTATCCTCTCAAATCGACGCACACGACAACCCTAATTCGCCGCCGCAAAGGAAAATCCGAAAGCTAGCTTCAAAAATAAGCACAACGCACTAACATAAGAAGGGCCCGTACCTTGCAAACGCGCCGACGGTGAAGGTGGGACTTGATGAACGAGGATGAGAGAGCTTTCTGTCTCTGATAGTGCGAACTTGATAGCGATTCTGACGGATGAACGAGAATATGTTGAAGATGCTCTCGTTGTTTTGATGCCGTCGCGACGCGTGATTCCGTTATGGTATGTGCTTGATTTCACTTCTCAGACTCTTTTTGTTCTGGTCTCCTCGCGAATCATTAACAAAGACGAATGACAAATGAAAGTATTTCGCTCGTTTCTTCTTGTTCTTCCGCGATACCGAACATTTGCAATATGTTGTTGTGATGCGATTCTTGATTCGTCTTACAGGTCGATTGATGAGGGTGAAGAGTGATTGGAAGAAGCACTTATGGAGAAGTGAATATGATGATGAGGAGATTGATGAAGGTTTATGGCAGGAACGGAAGGATTTGAAAATTGATTGAATTGGAGATCGGTAAGCTGATAATTCTTGGTGGCCGATGAAAATGACGTGTGGTGCTGCAATTTCAGAACCGAGACATTGATGGGGTGATGCCGTTTGTAATGTCAAATTGGCAGGTTGCAAACGTGATTCCAAGATGCTGAAATGGTGAGTTCGAAGATGTTCCGTTGTTTTCTTTTTGTTTGATTCCGTCTTGATGCCAAGTCCGTTTAGATTTCACCTTTTCTTCCTGCAATCTGAATCTGGTTTTGGAGGGATGTTCACCATTTTCTTGATTTTTGCAGGTTGTTCTTGAAGTTGGAGGCGATACAATGACACAATGAGGATAATGGCAACGTAGTGCTCTCGGTAAACTCGACCTTGCTTCTTTCTTCTTTCTTCTACGACTTTTCTGTTTACGTTTTCTTTGATGCTGCTCCTCTTCTTGAGGTTGATTCCATTGTTGCAGGTCTGTTAATGTTACAGCTGTTGACTGTGTTCGATATTGATGAAACCGAATGATGAAATTTGCTGTGGTGGATTGAAGTTGCTTGATGACGGCAGGTTTGGAGGTGAAGATCTTTGTGATTCTAAATGCAGGTCTTGATTATGAATTTGGTGAGGCTTTGATGATGATGAGTCATGGAAGAAAATGCAGATTGAGGGGAGATTGAAGGGTTATGAAAGATGAATGTGGCGTGAAGACGAATCCCAAGAAGAAATTCTGAATGGAGGTTTTTAGAATCCAGCCCCATCAATGGTGAGTGTGGCCGGTTATATAGGGAGAGATGAATGTGAAGCTTCTGGAACTCTGGTGGGAATTTTTAGCTGATTTAGTTAGATATTTTGCAACTGTTTCTGTTTTTGATTGTAACTGATTTGAGAGTCTGTTAAGTTTTGGTTAGGCATTGTGTAACTGAAAATGATGATCTTTTTTCTCAATTTTGTTGTAAAACCTGATAACTGGTGTATTTCTCTGTTAAATTATTTCTGCAATTTTCCTTCACTCCACCTTAGGATTCAGTGTTAACTCAAATAATTCCTTAATCCTTTATCTTTGGAGTAAACTCAATCAAAGCTGTTGCTAGAAAAAGAGAACTTATTTTTAGTTCACTTATTCATTTTTCCTTGGTTCAATTTTCCTTTGATGGTGCTTCTTGCGTTAATATGAGCCCCACTTGATGGCCAAAGCTAAGTGCCGATAATACCGAAATACAAGACCGCAATGGTTATGAATCAGTTCACTAGCCAAATCAGTTTATGCCCGAAACGAAGTATATGTGGATGGATAAGTTTTTATCGCATTTTCCTGAAATTTTCATTATTCCATCTTTCTAATTCTAATATATCATATAGAGATTATCCACATGAGTATTTCCATGATTTTTGGAACGAGATGAGACAATCTATACACGCTTTTTTCCCATAAAGATTATGTTTGATAATTGAAGTTTTACTTGCAAGTTCTACTTCCTGTGTCAAAAACCTATCCCTTTATGTTGTACCTTAGGGATGTTGATAAATTATTATGTAGATCACAACCCATATATAACACTTTTTTTTTTTCAAAAAAAGTTGAAGAGTAAATGGGCTTAAATTGGCTTGTTTTATAAGGGTGTGGTATATAGGTTGAACTTGACTTGATAATGGTTATTTACAAAATGATGCCTTGAAAGCAAACATTATTATAATAACTAAATAGATTATCAATAGAAACCAAGTTTGATTAATAATAAATCTAGTTATTAGTATAACGTGAGAATTAATCGATCACTGGATGTATCCCTTGAATCGTAAAGGGAGCTTTTTTTTATAAAAAAAATGATGAATCGTTTATTATGACTAGTCCAACAATGACTACACTTTGTGCGGATAAGTTTCACATTTCCTTTTCCATGTCGTATACTGATACCTCAAGTGAATCCTGAACCAACACCCTTTTGAAAATCATATGGTTAGGGACGTAAATCCCAGCTGACTGATTGTGGCAGGGACCAGAAAACGACACTTTTCTTGATCGAAATGTCCAGGGTATCAACTTAAAAACTTGAGTACGAAGGACAACTCTAAACCAAAATCTGTACTTTCCAATGAACCAAAATTTAATACCGGATGAACCTCTGTGGAAAACTGTTCACTACGATGAGAGCTCAACCTTTGTATCAGTCCTGAGTGCATCACGTCCAGATATATCACCTCAGACGACGCAGATGAATGTGAAGCGTAAAGCCAACTAAAGTTAAAATAAGAGGGCAAATTTTGGGGTGTTACAGCTGCCCCTATTCAATCACTGTAGACGTGAATGGATGATAGCAGTTGCTTTCAGACATTTGGAGTATGCAGGGATTGAATACTAAAAACAACCAGAAAATTTGCACTCTGTGGCAGAAGATCATGGAAGTAAACTCAACCGAACGAACTCTGCTTGGATATAATTATGACAGTAAGAGTCATAAACGGGGGATGCCTTTTGAGTAATGCCAGATGGCTACTGACTTGCCACACTGTGGGTGGACTTGTGATATGATGCCACCCTGAGGATGGACTTTTGCCAATCTGCGGTTGGACTTCAAAATACTTTGCCACACTACGGGTGGATTTTAAAGAGTTGCCACACTGCGGGTGGACTTTTTGGAACTTGCCACCCGAAGATGGACTTTGGCCAGTCTGCGGCTGGACTTTTGCTCACTACAGGAGACTTTTGCTCACTACGGGAGACTTTTGCTCACTACGGGAGACTTTTGAGATTTGCCACACTGCGAGTGGACTTTTGCTCACTACGGGAGACTTTTGCTCACTAAGGGAGACTTTTGAGATTTGCCACACTGCGGGTGGACTTTTGCTCACTACGGGAGACTTTTGCTCACTACGGGAGACTTTTGCTCACTACGGGAGACTTTTAGAGACTTGCCACACTGCGGGTGGACTTTTGAAGCTTGCCACCCGAAGATGGACTTTGGCCAGTCTGCGGCTGGACTTTGAAATTTGCCACCCGAAGATGGACTTTGGCCAGTCTGCGGCTGGACTTTTGCTCACTACGGGAGACTTTTGCTCACTACGGGAGACTTTTGCTCACTACGGGAGACTTTTAGAGACTTGCCACACTGCGGGTGGACTTTTGAAGCTTGCCACCCGAAGATGGACTTTGGCCAGTCTGCGGCTGGACTTTGAAATTTGCCACCCGAAGATGGACTTTGGCCAGTCTGCGGCTGGACTTTGAAATTTGCCACCCGAAGATGGGCTTTGGCCAGTCTGCGGCTGGACTTTGAAATTTTCCACCCGAAGATGGACTTTGGCCAGTCTGCGGCTGGACTTTTGCTCACTACGGGAGACTTTTGCTCACTACGGGAGACTTTAGAGATTTGCCACACTGCGGGTGGACTTTTGAAGCTTGCCACCCGAAGATGGACTTTGGCCAGTCTGCGGCTGGACTTTGAAATTTGCCACCCGAAGATGGACTTTGGCCAGTCTGCGGCTGGACTTTGAAATTTGCCACCCGAAGATGGACTTTGGCCAGTCTGCGGCTGGACTTTGAAATTTGCCACCCGAAGATGGACTTTGGCCAGTCTGCGGCTGGACTTTTGCTCACTACGGGAGACTTTTGCTCACTACGGGAGACTTTAGAGATTTGCCACACTGCGGGTGGACTTTTGAAGCTTGCCACCCGAAGATGGACTTTGGCCAGTCTGCGGCTGGACTTTGAAATTTGAATTGCATGGTATATTACCCCATAACACTGGGGATATTATGTATTGAGTATTGTTAATGAACTTGTGAATGTAAAAGAAATTCCTGACGCGGAAGTGATAAGTCTTTGTTGACTCTGTGGGGAAACACAATGATCGCGAATTCGATATCAAGTAACCCTGTGGGGATAACATCTCTGTCGGAGAGGGGCGTGAATAATTCATCTGTCCCGAATTATCACCTTTGCCAAAAATAAATTGGACTTTTAGAATTGAGGGCCGTGCCTGGGGATACCCTGATTATTGAGGAATATCCACTCTTATGGACCTGCTGGGGAGGAGAACGATTTATCTGAAATCTTCTAGGGAAATAAGAATTGCCTTGGATCTGATGAGGAATCAAGATCAAGGAAACCAACTGAAGGAAAAAGTACTGACTTTAGTGAGGACAACTTCCATTTGCCTGTTGGAGATGACAACACTGAGACACGTCCTGCTGAGGAGGGAAGATTTCAAATTGTCCCGTGCTAGGGATCAGTTGCTTCGGTATGGATTTTACCTCAAGAGGATTTTACAAAAAGACTTGGCGTCTTTAAACTCTTAGGTATTGTAACGACTGCATGAATCAATGTAATAACCTTGCTGGAAAGATAACCATTGCCAAGGCAGACGAGCTTGTATCTGTCAGAAATGCTTGAACGAGATAGTTGGCTTGACAAGTGACCACGGTATTTTGAACTCCGGGTAAATGCTTCCGACCATCTGTTTTCGAGAATGAACTCTCATACTATTAGGGTGGCCTGCCCCAGTACGAGTATTTGAATAGCTTTGTACCTGATTGACTGATCTTTGCTCTTGGAGAGATCTGAATCTCGAGGTGATTGCCCCAGTTTGACTGAAGTTTGAAGAGATTGCTCGACGTAACTGCCCCGGATTGGCTCAGTACTCTAATTTTGAAGAGATTGCTTGACGTGACTGCCCCGGATTGGCTCAACACCTTAATTTTGAAGAGATTGCTCGATGTGACTGCCCCGGATTGGATAGCTCTTACTATGACCAACTGGGAAAGTCTCTGCTTAATAAAGCTTCTTCGGAAAAGTGCACCTTGACGTGACAGTCTTTCGGAAGTTTTAGACTTCTCAACCTGGCAAGCTTGAGCTTCTGGATTGAATTTCCGTATGTGAACCATTTATGATGCTCAACAAATGTATGCAAGTGAAAAAAAATGTTTATTCTTAGAATGAAAATCCTAATTCAACAAACATGTTAATCTTGAAGTTTTGAAAATGGATCGTTAACCTTCGTGAGTGAATCACTGGTTAAGATACGACCTTTATTTGCATGAAAGTATGTACATGCAATACCAACAAACGTCTTTTAGCACAACTCATAGGAGTCAGGAACGCGGTCTCGTGGTAGTATGCTCTCGAATTAACCCTGTTTCAGTTAGGGCTTTTAAGGGTTGTATCGTGGCCTGGTTCACGGTTATAGAAACAAAGGATATAGGCTCGAAGTTTATTTATGCCCACCCGCTCTTCGTGATGTTCTCCATTCCTAAATTCAGCTAGTTTTCACAAGCATTCACCTTTCATAAGGGTTTCATGTTGATTGAGGAACCATTGCTACTATTAGTTCAAGCACCAATCAGGTTATTGTTGAGAGTCAGTCACTCCTCTATTTTTCGAGCCTGTGCCACACGACTTTGTTCTCATTTGAGGATCTTTCTTGTGTAATCCTTTTCCGTCTTTCGTTCTTGCATTATTTTGCTTATCCCTAACTTTTGCCTGGACTGATTCTTGTGAATCTTTGATTGTGAAGTCCAGCGGGATGCCCTAACTTTTGCCTAAGTCGCTTGTTTTCAAGTTTCGACTTAGCGGGCCTTTTCTTTTCTTTTTCTTTTTACATTTTGAACAAGTCGCGTGACATTATTTGTCTTGATTGCTTCATGAGGGTTGTGACTGCCTCATTTTGTGGTCGACGAAGGATAACCATTGTGGTTGTCAATCTTTGGACCTTTTAACTTGGATAACCGTTGTGGTTTCGGGTCTTTGGACCTCTTGACTAGCATAGTAGGATGCAACGGATCTTCAAATACACTTCTTTATGAAAGTCTGAACACTTGGTCTGACTGGCTGACGTCTACCCTGCCCCTGGGTTACATGTGAGGGTTTTTTATGTGAAAAGAAACTCCTACTTCAAGGCTCAAAGGGGTTAACGAGGGTCTATCTTCCTTATATCTCCAGTGTTTAGGATTCGAAACAATGCCTGTACATCGTCAACAGGGTCTTACTTGAGAGCACACAATTTCAGAGATATTGCGTTTTTGTTTCGTCATTCTCCCTCATAGAATTTAAGCATGACAATTGGTATTGCGATATACATATGCAAAATTATAAGGGAATGCAAATGAATTTACTTCAAGAAAAACATGTGAGTTTTATTATTGCTAACATTCAAAAGCAAACAAAATTCATACATGTAGACAAATGTTTAGCATATAAAAGAAACTACAAATGGAAATGCAGTAAAGAAACTGAATATTGCCGTAGTTGAGGAGACTTGGCTCCGTCTGGACCTGTCAGTCTTGGATACTTTCAACGATCAATAGCTCTTTTCACAGACTTGTAATCTTCAATTTGCAGTTGCATGCCCAACCTTGGCAGTAATACTTCCTCTTCTAGATATTCTGACTCTGACGCGGGACATCTGAAGGAAAGAGTAAAGTTGGGGAGTAAAGTTGCCCCAGAAGGTTGCTCGGAAAGACCTGACGATCTTCTGCCTACGTATCTCCATTGACTGATGACCAATGAAGAATCAGAGCGACGTAGTTCCCCTCAATAGGGATGAAAAACGAACAATGAAGAAAGGCAATCACATAAATGCCATCACTGAGAGTATTTGAATACTGCTGGCTTTATTTGCTTCATGAATACCCTGGCGTCCTGAGTGATTAACTTGAAGATTTCAGCTTAACATGGACCATCTGGTAGAATAACCGTGACACTGGTTCCGTCGTGACTAGACATCAAATTCTGGAGTACCTTTGGATGAGGAGAAAAAATGATTGTCCTGGACTCAATTAGGTCTTGTACCTTGTTCTGAAAAGTCCAACATTTCTCAATACTGTGCCCCTGAGCACCTGAATGGAATTCGCACCTGGAGTTTGGATCAAAATTTGGTGGTAGATTATCAGCAGAAGGAGCTCTCATGGTACGAAGCTCAACCAAGTTCAACTTCAGTAGCTCTTGAAGCAATACAACATATGGACACGGGATAGGATCAAGTCTGCGGTTCTTCGCTCTTGTTCTTTCCTGAAACTGTCTCTGTACCTGTTGTTGTTGACCCTGTGGTCGTGATTGAAAACTTCGTTGTTGACACTGCGTTGGACGCCTGACATGTCCCTGTACTTTCTTACTCGTACTTGGCCGAGGAGTGAATGAAGATTGTTGATGCAGCCCCTTTGAAGACTTTGACTGAGCAATGGTTCTAGAAGAAGGAAAGTTGACCACTTCTTTTGTATTCCTGCATGCTGAAGGAGGAGTTAGCTCGTGACACTCAATCAATCCCATCTTGAACAGTTGTGGACATAATTCAGCATAAGACACGGGTATCGGATCAATAACCCTTTCTTGAACCGGTTGATGATGGGTTGCTAGCAACAGAGGAGTTATAGACGAAATCGGTTGAAGTGTTTCTCCCGGAAACCAAGGTGTAGCAGCTGAGGAGGATCCCTGATAAGGAAAGAAAGTGCTCACTTCTTTGGTAACGATTGGTGTAGGATCATTCAGTTCACATGTGGAGTTGATTCCTATCTGATGCTCTTCCTGACTGACGAGTGACGATTGCTGGTGAAGAGATTCGAACTGTAGAGGAAACCCATCTAAAGAACCCTGATTTATTGGACATCCCAAAGAGATGGGAGAAACATGACCTTCTGTTTGAAAAGTAGACACACAACTGTTTTCCTTTTTTGACATAGTATTCATGATTCCTGTAAGCAGCTTTATCTGAGTCTTCATCAGGTTGAATTCTTCTCTCAACAACTTCTGATCCTGGGACAACTCTCGAATGTCCACTACAACATGCCCCAGTTGGGCCTTCATCTCGGTCACCTCCGCTCGGAGTTGTTCCATGTCTAAACCTTGACAGTCGTGATTCAAATTGACCATTCTGAAGAGAAACCAAGTCAAGATAAGAAGCTGTCTCTGAACACCTGTAAAAAATGCCAGGATGTATGCAAATGCCATGTTCGGTTATTTCCAAGGAATCCATCTGTTTTGATCCAAGTTTTAATGCAGAAGAAAATTCGACATAATTCAGATATGGGATCCTTAGAAGTAACTGAAACATGTATGCTAAAATGCTATGATGTCATGTATGCAACTGGCATGTGGTCAGCGGTCCGCCGCTAGTGTGGATCAGATAACCAAGTGTTGGTGAAGATCATGATATCAGTATCTCTGTGCAGAAGCTCCAGAATTCTCAACCAAGTATCATATAGGGCCGGATCATAACACGGAGTAATATTGGAAAAAGCGGGTATGTTGGAAGTTTTTAGGGTTCCTGCAAACCCCTCCCAATCTCACGGGTGTGCTACTACGGGTCAACATCACGGACTCTCAAAGCCGAATAGCAATAATACGTTCACCATTTCCGAAAAATAGCTCATGACCAAATCAGGGAATCGGTTTGGCATTATGTACTACTCAGGGAGGCCTCAGCTGAATTCCGGAAAAACAAGCATCCCTCATAAGTCCCCGGCTTCAAGCACTGAAGTCGAGAAACAATAGTACATTCATCCCGAAGGGTACAATACTACCGTCATACGACCAGTTGCTTTAACCAGGTTCCTATGAGAGAACAAGGTCATCCTATGCGATTTCCTAGTGGGCCCTCGGGTGCGAATGGGTTTGCCACGGAATGTGGTTTGCCACTGTCACCACTGGAGAGGGTTGTTTCCACTAAGGTCCTCGATGATCGGTTCCCAGTGTTAGCAGCTCAGGTGGGAACATTCTATGGTCTGCCTAGGCAGTATAGAACATATCCCAAGAGAGCCTGATCTGGGTGTGGGACTCGTGAAAACTACACGTGCTCAAGACCACGCAAGCCACACGACTGCCCACTCTAAATCCTATGTGTATACTCAAGCCGGGTATTTGGCTTATCTCACAATAATCCCATCCCGCCAAGGAAAACCAGAACAACCAGTACAGTATGCCAGTATATGCGACAGTAAAGTAAAGTGCAGAAAGCTGTAAATAAAGCTGTAAAAGGAAAGCGATAAACTGTAAACAAAACAGTAAAGCTAAACTAAAGCATACCAGCGAATGAATAAGCACCCAAAGAAAACAAAACAGACAAGCGCTCGGATTGACTCTCAAAGGGGAGATTAGAATTTCTAAAAGTCCCCAGCAGAGTCGCCAGCTGTCGCTCCCTGGATTTTCATCCTAGTACAAACGCGAAAGTGGCGCGGAAAGGTTAGAGTCGCCAGCCAGACATTTTTATCCCAAAGGAATGGGAAAGGTAATGTTGCACAAACCTGAGGAAGAAGGAAAGGACAAGGCCTTGCGAACCAAAGATCTGAGTTCGGGAGTCGGTTACGACCTGGGAAGGTATTAGCACCCCAGATCGTCCGTCGTACCCGACGGGATCCACGCTTGCTTGCTTGTTTCAAAGGGTGAGAAATAAGAATGCTGCTGAATAAAACTGCTAACTGGGATGGAAAATGAAATGAGAAGGGAACTGGAAAAAGAAAATGAGAATACAAAGGGGAAATGTAGGGAAAATAAAGAATGTGCTCGAACGGGCCCTACCCCGCTGCCTACGTACCTCATCGGGATAATGAGGATCAGAGTCGACGTAGTTCGCCTAACTAAGGCTTACACTCGTTTGTGGTTTTTAGGATAACATTGCCATAGTTCTAGCTCAGGTGTTACCGGCTCTGACACGAGGGTGTTTACCGTATTGCTGTTTGAACTGTCGAGACAAGTCATGTTCGTCCGCAAAGAGTATGAGATGAGAAAGAAGACGTGACTTCTTGGTTTGTTGTCTTTTAGAAGAAATGTTTTGAATTTGTGTTTATTGAATGTACAACACTAAAGACTATGACACAGGAGCGAATACTTTCCAAGATCGCCCCCAATGGAACGTTTGTAAAGCATCCTAGAAGAGTGAAGGAGACCTCCACTAGTCATTTCCCGTATAGCTTAAGGCTCGTGGCGCATTGTACACCTTTTCCTTTATTAAGTGTTTTCGATTTTCTTTTAAGATGAGAAGAAACTCAAGTTGTAAAAGGTAAACATTCTAAGGGAAACTAAACTTACCCTAAATCAGTTTGAATTCATGGATAACCTATGGTTAATGAGGTTTGCAATTAAAATCTACCTAAGAGATATAAGAGATATAAGACTAAACATGCAAGTAAAAGAAGTTAGTAATGAGCAATAGGGTCCTCCTAGGTCATGGTAGGTAAAAACGCATATGAAATATAACAGGATGGAACAATGGGGTGTGTAGGTCGGTTGCGCGGTGCTAAGACACACGACTTATGGTATGAAACATACAAGGTTTGATATTGGTTGAATGGAATGGAACGATGGTAATCGAGGAACCCTAAGATAATATGAACTTTATTTATTTATTCGAAAGTATACTCGACGTTGGATCGAATACTTTATTTGTTTTTTTGAAGATTTGGTTTTCTAACGATTTGTTTTTATCTTTTCTAATCCTAATTAAGGAAATTATAAAGCATACAAGTTCTAAGCTATTACATCACAACTCATACAAAGTATAAGACACAATTTAAGCATAAAATATCCAAGTCCATAAGCCAAACCTTGCAAAACACCTTGCACAAAGAAAAAGCAAATAGTTAGTGACTGGTAGGAATTATGAATATGCATGATGTGAAGGAATGAATTTAAAATGACCAAAAATATTAAAAGTCATGAAAAAAAATGAAATTAAATTCCTAAGGTCTTCAACCTGATTATATTATTGCGTTAAAAAATCTCTAAAAAATTCTTATTCTAATTAAGGCAAATGATCACCTAAAACTAACTAAAGTTCCATCACAAATTTACACAAATTATACTACCAAAATAATAGAAAAAATGTCCTAAAAATTCACCAAAAAATATTTTAGATACTTCTACTTATCCTTTAATAGTAGCAAAAAGAATGGGCCAAAAATATTATGGGAAGTGGCCTAAATAAATTACACAATTTTATGTATCCACATGAGAATTCAATAGAAAATCAATTAAATGAAAATTCGAAAATAATATTGAAAAATGATTAAATTCAGAAAGTGAAAATTGGGAGTGTTTCTAAAATGTCTTAATATTCTAATATAATTTTGGTGGATTTTTATTATTCATTTTCGTATTTTTTACAGAATTAATTTGAAATGATATAAAATAGAATTTAAATAAAATGAGAAATAAGGAGAGGGGTGAGAATGGAACTGTTTGTTAGTTAATAATAAAGCTGGGCCTAAATGGGGGGTGGGGATAGTAATTCGCAGGCCCATTACTACAAATCACATACTCATAATTTCCTAATAATTTCTAATCTTTTTACTAAAATAATAAAAAAAATCTATTAATTTTATTTTAATTTGTTGAGATTCTTAACATCCTTGAATTAATATCAATTTTAATTTCCATTAATCCAAACTTAAATCCTAATAAAATCTCCTTAATTATTTCAATAATAATAATATTCAGAAATTGAAATTTTATAAATTAAGTTAAATTAATACCCTAAAATCAAATAACAAACACTCAGACCCTCAATCTTCCCTCTCACGTGTTTTCATTCTTCAACCCTTCATCTTCTTCAACCTAGAAACCCTAGGCAACGGCGGCGGCGCTCAGCCACATCACTCATCGGTCACCTCTCTCTCACGCTCTCCCTCTTCTTGCCAAACCAAACCCTAATCCCTCATCTTCTTCCCTCAGCCGCAGCTTCCCTCTTTTTCTCTCTCATACAGAACCCTAATCATTTTCTCCTTCATCGCCGCCCTCACCCTCTTCGTCTTCCTCTTCTTAAACTAAACCTAGCCGACGCCATCCCACCTCCTTAAGTATCCTCTCAAATCGACGCACACGACAACCCCAATTCGCCGCCGCAAAGGAAAATCCGAAAGCTAGCTTCAAAAATAAGCACAACGCACTAACATAAGAAGGGCCCGTACCTTGCAAACGCGCCGACGGTGAAGGTGGGACTTGATGAACGAGGATGAGAGAGCTTTCTGTCTCTGATAGTGCGAACTTGATAGCGATTCTGACGGATGAACGAGAATATGTTGAAGATGCTCTCGTTGTTTTGATGCCGTCGCGACGCGTGATTCCGTTATGGTATGTGCTTGATTTCACTTCTCAGACTCTCTTTGTTCTGGTCTCCTCGCGAATCATTAACAAAGACGAATGACAAATGAAAGTATTTCGCTCGTTTCTTCTTGTTCTTCCGCGATACCGAACATTTGCAATATGTTGTTGTGATGCGATTCTTGATTCGTCTTACAGGTCGATTGATGAGGGTGAAGAGTGATTGGAAGAAGCACTTATGGAGAAGTGAATATGATGATGAGGAGATTGATGAAGGTTTATGGCAGGAACGGAAGGATTTGAAAATTGATTGAATTGGAGATCGGTAAGCTGATAATTCTTGGTGGCCGATGAAAATGACGTGTGGTGCTGCAATTTCAGAACCGAGACATTGATGGGGTGATGCCGTTTGTAATGTCAAATTGGCAGGTTGCAAACGTGATTCCAAGATGCTGAAATGGTGAGTTCGAAGATGTTCCGTTGTTTTCTTTTTGTTTGATTCCGTCTTGATGCCAAGTCCGTTTAGATTTCACCTTTTCTTCCTGCAATCTGAATCTGGTTTTGGAGGGATGTTCACCATTTTCTTGATTTTTGCAGGTTGTTCTTGAAGTTGGAGGCGATACAATGACACAATGAGGATAATGGCAACGTAGTGCTCTCGGTAAACTCGACCTTGCTTCTTTCTTCTTTCTTCTACGACTTTTCTGTTTACGTTTTCTTTGATGCTGCTCCTCTTCTTGAGGTTGATTCCATTGTTGCAGGTCTGTTAATGTTACAGCTGTTGACTGTGTTCGATATTGATGAAACCGAATGATGAAATTTGCTGTGGTGGATTGAAGTTGCTTGATGACGGCAGGTTTGGAGGTGAAGATCTTTGTGATTCTAAATGCAGGTCTTGATTATGAATTTGGTGAGGCTTTGATGATGATGAGTCATGGAAGAAAATGCAGATTGAGGGGAGATTGAAGGGTTATGAAAGATGAATGTGGCGTGAAGACGAATCCCAAGAAGAAATTCTGAATGGAGGTTTTTAGAATCCAGCCCCATCAATGGTGAGTGTGGCCGGTTATATAGGGAGAGATGAATGTGAAGCTTCTGGAACTCTGGTGGGAATTTTTAGCTGATTTAGTTAGATATTTTGCAACTGTTTCTGTTTTTGATTGTAACTGATTTGAGAGTCTGTTAAGTTTTGGTTAGGCATTGTGTAACTGAAAATGATGATCTTTTTTCTCAATTTTGTTGTAAAACCTGATAACTGGTGTATTTCTCTGTTAAATTATTTCTGCAATTTTCCTTCACTCCACCTTAGGATTCAGTGTTAACTCAAATAATTCCTTAATCCTTTATCTTTGGAGTAAACTCAATCAAAGCTGTTGCTAGAAAAAGAGAACTTATTTTTAGTTCACTTATTCATTTTTCCTTGGTTCAATTTTCCTTTGATGGTGCTTCTTGCGTTAATATGAGCCCCACTTGATGGCCAAAGCTAAGTGCCGATAATACCGAAATACAAGACCGCAATGGTTATGAATCAGTTCACTAGCCAAATCAGTTTATGCCCGAAACGAAGTATATGTGGATGGATAAGTTTTTATCGCATTTTCCTGAAATTTTCATTATTCCATCTTTCTAATTCTAATATATCATATAGAGATTATCCACATGAGTATTTCCATGATTTTTGGAACGAGATGAGACAATCTATACACGCTTTTTTTCCATAAAGATTATGTTTGATAATTGAAGTTTTACTTGCAAGTTCTACTTCCTGTGTCAAAAACCTATCCCTTTATGCTGTACCTTAGGGATGTTGATAAATTATTATGTAGATCACAACCCATATATAACACTTTTTTTTTTCAAAAAAAGTTGAAGAGTAAATGGGCTTAAATTGGCTTGTTTTATAAGGGTGTGGTATATAGGTTGAACTTGACTTGATAATGGTTATTTACAAAATGATGCCTTGAAAGCAAACATTATTATAATAACTAAATAGATTATCAATAGAAACCAAGTTTGATTAATAATAAATCTAGTTATTAGTATAACGTGAGAATTAATCGATCACTGGATGTATCCCTTGAATCGTAAAGGGAGCTTTTTTTTATAAAAAAAAATGATGAATCGTTTATTATGACTAGTCCAACAATGACTACACTTTGTGCGGATAAGTTTCACATTTCCTTTTCCATGTCGTATACTGATACCTCAAGTGAATCCTGAACCAACACCCTTTTGAAAATCATATGGTTAGGGACGTAAATCCCAGCTGACTGATTGTGGCAGGGACCAGAAAACGACACTTTTCTTGATCAAAATGTCCAGGGTATCAACTTAAAAACTTGAGTACGAAGGACAACTCTAAACCAAAATCTGTACTTTCCAATGAACCAAAATTTAATACCGGATGAACCTCTGTGGAAAACTGTTCACTACGATGAGAGCTCAACCTTTGTATCAGTCCTGAGTGCATCACGTCCAGATATATCACCTCAGACGACGCAGATGAATGTGAAGCGTAAAGCCAACTAAAGTTAAAATAAGAGGGCAAATTTTGGGGTGTTACAGTATGGATTGGATCACAATTTGGCCAGCCCATTTGGAAAGAAGTGGTTTTAAACCTCCATTTTCAACATAAACCATCATAAAATTTCCCAACTTTGCAAGGGCATATCTCCCTCAATTTTAAAGGTATGAGGGTGTTCTTGGACATTTTGGAAAGCTTGAAGAGTCCTCTAAACAACCCCATTGGTTTCAGGTCCATATCATTTACCAATCTCAAGTTATGCCCTTTTGAAGTTGTTGACTTTTTGTTGACTTTTGAAATGACCTATAATGTCTTAGCTCATATCTTCCAAATGAAGCATTTTTGGGATTAACTTGCAAGATCAAAGTTGTAGAGAATTCAATTTCCTTCAAAATGAGATTTGAGTGGAGACTTGGTGATGAAGTATATGAAAGTTATGGCTGGTCAAAGTTCAGTTGACTTTTACTGAGGAAACCCTAATTTAGAAACTCCTGATTATTGATGATCCGGAATCTCCTTGATGAATCATGATAAACCCTTGATCAAATGATGAATTTTACTTCATATACTTGATGTTGGCAAAAAATCATGAAGTTTGACTTTGGTTTGACCACAGTTGACCTCAGTTTGACTTTCTGACTGCATTGACTGATTTTGACTTATCTGATCATCTGACTGAGCAAACTTTTGAGAAAAGTCTTGAAACTTGTCATGGGGGTTCTTATATACATATAAGAGGTTATGAAGTTCACTTGAGGTATTGGAAATCCATTTAGCCTGATTAAAGTCAAAACCCTAGTTTTGGATGCACTGCTTAGGAGGTGCATTGTCTGAGGGAATTGTCAACTCCTTTGACCAATTGTGAACTTTGTGAACCTTTTGAACCATCATAAAATGTCTTGTGAACCTCATGGGAAGTATTGTGAAGCTTGTGAACCTTGTGAACTTTATGAAGTGACTTATGGACTTCATGAACCTCATGAAAGGTTATGTAAACATTGTGAATCTTGTGAACCTTGTGAACCTTCAAGAAATAACTTGTAGACTTCTTGAACCTCATGAAAGGTTATATAAACATTGAGAAACTTGTGAACCTTGTGAACCTTCATAAAGTGACTTGTAGACTTCATGAACCTCATGAAAGGTCTTGTAAATGTTGAGAAACTTGTGAACCTTGTGAACCTTCAAGAAGTAACTTGTAGACTTCATGAACTTCATGAACCTCATGAAAGGTTTTATAAGCATTGTGAATCTTGTGAACCTTGTGAACCTTCTTAGCACACAAAGTTCTTGTATTGTGAGGGCAAATTTTGGGGTGCAACACTGAGAACCCACTTTTATTGGGAGATCAATTTCTCCATGCACCACTCTCCTCGAGCCATCAAAAGCCTTTACCACTATATTACTGGGCCTCAACACAGCATCTTCAGGACTAAGCTTATTCAGAACTTCTTTGGGCAACACATTCAGCAAGGAACCATTGTCTATTAACACATGTGACAGGGTAGTGCCCCTGTATTCAATAGAGATATGTAGAGCCCTGTTATGATCCCTTTTGGCCGGAGTCAAATCAGCATTGGAGAAACCTAACCCATTATCATAGGTCAAGTGTGCAACACAATTTTCAAACTAGTCTACAGATATCTCATTTGGTACGTGAGCAGTCTTCAAAAATTTAATCAAGGCTTTAGCATGAGCCTCAGAACACAACAATAAAGATAACATAGAAATCTTGGAGGGAGTATGCCCCAATTGATCAACAACATCATAATCACTCTTGCGAATGATCTTTAGTACTTCTTCCATCTGCTTAGAAAGATCATCAGCAGTTGGTACCTCAGTTTGCACAGGTTCAATAACAGGACCTTTGCCCCGAGCATCAGCAGTGGAGGTAGTAGTTGGAGTAATTGTATTCTTGGAGGCAGCCGGAGGAGAGAAAATTCTTCCACTTCTTGTGATCTTACTAGATCCAACAATATTATCAACATCAAGGTTTTCATCAACAACAAGTGCATCAGCTAAGGATTCCTGCTTAACACCATGAATATAAACATCGGAGCCATAATTCCAAGGCACCGCTTTATCAGAAGTATATGGAATAGGACCCGGAGTGGTAATGATCATAGGAGCCACTCTAGCTTCAGCGACAATCTTCACAGGGCCTTCAGCAGTAATCTTAATTGGACCCTTATGAGTGATTTTGACAGGACCCTTGGAAGTAATTCTTACCGGCACTTTATCAACCATATCCACTTCTTCAACCTTCGCACCTCGAGTTATATGTTCAACCACACTCTCCACAGAAGGTGTCCTCTCAAACAATATTGTGTAATTATCCATGAGGCGTTGAATTCCATCCTTCAACTTCCAGCAACTATCCAGTTTATAAGCACAATAGAAACAATCTTCGTTACAACCTGGAAAGAACCCAGCTTGTACTAACTTCTTCTTAATAACAGACAATGGTGTAGTCACATTTGCAACCGAGGAAATATGTGAAACTTCATCAATAGCATTAACAGTCTTTTCATGATTTGGCATGGGAGCAGTAATCACATTTGGAGTACCAGGAGGGTCAAACTCAATTTCTCCAGCATCAATCATATCCTGAATCTTGTTCTTCAATATCCAACAACTGTTGGTATCATGTCCCTGACAATTTGAATGATATGCACATCGTGCATTAGGATTGTACCTGGGAGAGGTAACATTAGGATTCTGAGGAAGGTCCTTCAAAGTAATGAGTTCACCCTTCAACAAGTGTTGCAAGGCTTGGGCCAGTGACATGTTGATTTTGGTGAACTGTCTTCTAGGCCTTTGCTGATTACCCTGTGGTGGCTCTGGTGTTGCAGGAGTAGGGTTGGAGATGTGAATTGCACTCACAGATTGGTGCCTCCTATTACGATCAGATTGACCATAAACAGCATTTGACTATTTCTTCCCACTAGGGGGCTTCTTTGTAGTATTTGATGAAGAAGCACCCACTTGTATCTTGCCACTCCTTATACCACTTTCTACGCGCTCTCCTGTCATTATCAACTCAGTGAAGCCAGATGATGAGCTTCCAATAAGATGACTGTAAAAAGGACCATTCAACGTACACATGAACATATCCACTAACTCCCGGTCAGTTAGAGGGGGTTGCACTCTACCAGCCAAATCTCTCCACTTCTGGGCATACTCCTTGAAATTTTCTTTAGCACCCATATACATGCTTTGTAGTTGCATGCGAGTAGGGTCTAGGTCATCATTGTATTGATATTGCTTATAAAAAGCCTCAGCAAGATCATTCCAATCACGGATGTTGACACTCTCCAACTGATAGTACCATTCCAATTGAGCTCCAGATAAGCTCTCTTGAAAGAAATGGATCCACAACTTCTTATCAGCAGTATGGGGTTGGATCCTCCGGACATAGGACCTCAGATGCAGCTTGGGACAAGAAACACCATCATACACTACAAAAGCAGGGACCTTGAAACCAATGGGTATAACCACCCCAGATATCAAACTTAGGTCTTCAAAATCTAGCCCAGAAGACTTTTGCAATTCCATAGCATCCATTCTATCCACCAGCATTTTGAATTTATCTTCAGTAGGATCATGATAGTAGTTAGCTTCAGAATCAGAATCCCCCATTGTATTATGGAGACTGCCTCCCTCTTTCTCAGACTCTTCAGACTCATAATCTTCAACCTGTTCTTTGGTCTTGACAGGGCCTCTGAACCTTCTTCCCATGTTGATCAGGCCTCCTGACCTTCTAGTCTTCTTGGTCTTCTTGGTCTTCTTGGCCAGCAGTGTCTTCAATTCATCCTGCCCTTTTGACAAGTTCAGGATCAGCTCTTGGAACTGTGCATTTTGTGCCTGGAGATCTTTAACTATTTGTTCAAGAGCCATTGCTGAAATAAACAGCGAGAAGATAAGAAACCTATACATAAGAAACCCGTGATGCAATGATATGGTGTATAAATGTGTATGCAATGTTTTCAAGGACCGTAGGATTTAAATTTGCTTAAACAAACAAGAAAGTAAACTTTTATTAGTAATAAATTTGTTTGCCCCTTGGGCTTACAAAATGAAATGAAATAAATACAAAAGATGGGGTTTTAAGTCTCCCATGGACGTTTTCTCTTTGTGTTGAGGTATGAGTTGAGATTCCGCTCCTCGTGAAGTTGCTTTGTTAGCTCCAGGATTCTTTCTTGACTTTCTTTGTAATGAGCCTCGAAAGTATCCCTTTGCTCCTTCAACTGGATCCAGGACCTCTGTAAGTCTTCCATGTCAGTGGGCATATCTGGGTAAAGGATGGTATAAGAAGTATCTCCTTCAGAAACAGGCTCCATAGTAACTGGCAGGACGGCAGGATATGGCATCATAAGAGTCTGAGCACGATCTCGTACCCATCTGAGATAAGCTTCCATAGGAATAGTGTACTTGGGCTCCAGAGTCTTGCTGTCAACCTTGTTCACTTTTCCCCATGCTCGTATGAACCTTTGACGGTAACCTTGCAGATCGTTGTCGTAGTCAAAAACAATACCCTGAATCAACATGTCATGTGGACCATCACTCCGAGCATAACCAAACTGTCGTAAAGCTAAGGAAGGGTTGTAAGTAATGCCTCCTCTTATGCCTAGAAGTGGCACATTAGGAAACTCCCCACAACGGTCAATGATAGTAACATTCTCCATAGATCTAGAGCACCAATGAATATCTGAATGAGAGAGTGACATAATCCTCTTGGACCACCTGAACCCTTGTTCATTCTTCATTACTGATCGAGGAAGGTGAGAAATAAACCACCTAGATAGCAAAGGTATGCAGCACATCAGAGTTCCTCGTGCCTTTGTAGTACGGGTATGAAGAGAATGCAGAATGTCTCCAAGTAATGTAGGCACTGGATTACGACTCAGAAATATGTTGATGGCGTGAACCTCTATGAACTGATCTGGATTGGGGAACAATACTAAGCCATAAATCAACAAGGCTAAAATCTCCTCAAAAGCATCATAGCTCATAGCCTTCAAGAACACTTGAGCCTTCTCTATCAACACCTTAGCAAGAATACCCTTAACTCCACTCCTTGTTTCTAGGACAATGTCTGATATCTTCAAATGTAGGGCTGCAGCAATAACCTCTGGTTTAAGCTCTTTTTCCAAGCCTGTGAAGGGTCTTTGATCAAGAACAGGTATACCCAGAAGTTTAGATAACTCTTCCATTGTAGGAACCAGCTGATAGTCGGGGAATGTGAAGTAATGGTGCTTAGGATCAAAGAACTGAAACAGAACACTCATCATTTCTTCATTGAACCCCGAAGTGACTAGATCCAATAGGTGACCATGCCTCTTGATGAACTGAGAGTTTTTAGAAACTTGAGAGACCAATTCCTTAAGCTTATGAGGTATTCCTACAAAGTTGATCCGGATAGTATTCCTACGAGCAGAAGCCATGACCTGCAACAAAGAACAAAGATAAATCCTTTGGTCCTTGAAATGGTTAGTGAAAATGCTATGCTTATGATGCATGCTGATGCTATGATGTTATGCTCAATCACAAACATGTGGCACACACAAACAAGTCACACCATAGCCCTTAGGTGTGAAGGCTTGCATGAGGTTTAAAGGTAAGTACCCTCCCCTGAAGTTTAGTTGGTTCATCTTGTCCTATAAAGTAACCAGGTTCTAAGGGATCTCAATATCATCGATCCTTCCCAAGGGTGGTTGTTCAGTAGGCAACTTACTTGCCAACCAAAACCCTCCAAGTTTAAGATCTCAATGAGTGTAGCATCGAGTATCAACCAACTTCAGTCTTTACCAAAGCCGGTTATCTCACTACTTTTCTAAAGGCCAAGATGAGATAACTAGGGTTCTAAAAGTTAGTTAGTGCATTGACAACATATGGCAGCCTCATATTATCCTCAACTTGACTTAAGGAACATAAGCACCAACCAAGAAGTCACACTAACTATGGCCACCAGATCAACCATATCGGTATACGCCGTACAGTTTCCTTGGTCTTTTGCCATTTACCTAAGGTACACTAGATCCGGGTTAGGATCTTTTACACATAAGAGCACCCAACAAGTAAAGTAAAGCAAACAAAGCAAACAAGTTTAAAGTGATCTAATTCCTAAGGGTACCCCTCTTTTATTAAATCCCCAGCAGAGTCGCCAGTTCTGTAACACGGTGGGAGAACTGACTTTAGTTAAATGTTGCGGATAGCAAGAGTCGCCACCGACTTTTATTTTATCCAAAGGAAAGGGCATAAAAGAACAGGAAAGACCTTAAAAGATTTTTGGGTTCGGGGGGTAGGTTATGTAAAGGGAAGGTGTTAGCACCCTTTACATCCATGGTTATCCATGGGCTCTTAGTTACTTAGCTCACTTTAAATTTTTTTTGAAAAGTGTAGTGTGTGTTTAGAAATTTTTCTTATGTACTTTATAATGATCCATGTACGGATATATATATATATATAAAGCCTTTGTTTTGAAAATTGTTTGAAAATGTGAAGTGTTTTTGAAATGTTTGAAAAGGTGAGCAAGTACATAAGAGAAACCTACCTTAAGTTAAGTCTTTTCTGTTCTTAAATATCCTTTAAATGGTAAGACTATCCCTATTATTAAGGAATAGGTAGTCATTACCTTGGATGTATGAGGGACAAATGAAGGGACATTTATGATTAGGCAACTGTAAGGTGTATTTAGCAATTCGAAGGGACTTATCATCTTTATTCGAAAGGGACAAGATCATTACGAAGGCAACCATGAAGGGACTTGATCTTTTTATCTGTTAAGGGACTAGATGATATGAGATGAGGGACTTTGCTTTACACCTTACTTGACCTTTTGTTTAGGCAACTTGAGAGGTAACCCTTAAGAAGTGAGATGGCGATCCAAGATCGACTTACGTGTGTGAGTGTACCAATTCAAATATTTGTCTTGAGATTTAATGATCTAAAATTCAATTTTAAATACAAAACATGTTTTACACTCCCTATTTTACTAACCATGGCAATTTAAATAAATAATAAAAATAATACTACGACTATTACATAAATGGCACAATTACATAATAATAATAATAATAATAAAAATAAATTAAATAAATAATCACATAATAAATAAATAAATAAAGGGGTTAGTAATAAACCAAATAAATATAAGAGAAAAAATTAGCATAATAATATAATAATGAATTAAAAGTTCAATTTTAAATAAATAATTATTTTTTAAGATTTTTAATAAGAGAAATAAATAATAAATATTATATATTAATAAAATCTGATTAATAGTCTAATTATTTAATTTTATATACATATTATAAAAACATCTAATTATTATTTAAATAAGCATATAAAAAAATAATAAATTATATTCATAAGATAAAATTAGGGTTTTTTAATTATTTAGAAAAATAAGTTAGGGTTAATTAATTAATTAAACTATATACATTATTTATATAAAACTATGTATAATAATAATATAAACAAATTATAAAAATAAATAGACATAATTAGAATTTATATACAAATATATTAATATTTATAAAATAATTAGGGTTTATGAAATGAATTAGGGTTTATAAAAAATAATTAGGTTTTTACATATAAATTTTTTAGGGTTAAGTATTTACTATAAACATAATTAAATTATTTATATAAAATATATAATATTAATACAAAAAAAAATATTAAGTAATTTTAAGACTAAAGTTTAATTTAAAAAAAAATATGAATTTGAAATTATACAAGAAAACAATAATAAACATTTTTTATTTTTAACATTTATTTATTAAATTAATTAAATTATAAACAAAAATAAAAATAAATGAAAAAAATAGGAAAAAGAACTTACCTGGGGCTGGGATTCGAACCCAGGCCCTAGGCATTGCATCCTCCAAGACTAACATGCCACCCACTAGGCCAGCGTGCGTTTGGTGTCAACATACGACCTTCATACTCTTTTGTGCGTATCCTGGAAAAATCAAATAAAAAACAACAAAGCAAAAAAGGGCCTGGGGGATTCGAACCCAGGACCATCCATCCATTAACAAACGCACATACCAACTGAGCTAGCAACCTGTTCTGATATAATACCAACAACGCATCATAAAATATTATAACAAATTTTGAATATGAATTTTGGCGCGCTGACTTCATCTTCTTCCTTGGATTTTCGCAGGTTTTCCTGCGAAATTTGTTGGGAAATTTCCTGCGAATCTTCATGCGTACAAAACCTGCGTTTTTCAAACCATACGCAACCAGTACAATTACATCAAATTAAAGACATCCTTAGACTCCTTGTGACCTGTACAATTCAATTATGTCATCAAAAGTCATTTATATTAGGTGAATCAAAGAACCCTAATTTGAAGCTTTAAACCCTAAGTATGGTGTTTTCATGATTCGGCCATGGTTCTTCACCAAACAATCCAGAAACCATCTATGAACAACAACAAACATTAATACATAGCCAAAATTCATTATAAACAAGCAAATTCAATGAATCGAAGAAAAATACATCAAGAACATATATGCTTCGGGTTATGCATTATGACATGATTCAAAGGCATGTGAGGATTGGTTTCGATTCAGGGAAGCTTAAGGAAGCTTGTGATGTTCTTAAAATACCTTGAAACCTCCTCTAATATGGAAACCGAAAAATTGAATTTTTGTGCTTTTTGTGAAGTTTGAAATATGTCTTAGAGGCTGCAATTTTCGTGTGCCTTGCTTGTGATCAGTTCCTTGTATATATGTGAACTGAATTAGGTCAAAAAATTGGGCTATCCTTTGGATATTTTGATCATGGAAGATTGAAAAAGATCATGCTTTAAAATTCAAATATTCTTTGATATAACATTGCTATTTTAGGACAATCACCATAATTTTCATATCAATCTGATCCAAGCAATGTTTATGACTTTCTAGAAGCAATATCCCCATTTAAATATTTGATTTCATATTTTATTTCAATTTAAATGATATTTTAATGAATAAAATTCAAATAAATATGAAATAAAAAATAAAAATTCAGAAAATGCTTGGATTGGGTCGTGTGGGATGATATCTCAAGGATTGGGTTGCACAATAGTAGGCCCATTTGGAAAAAAATTGATTCTAAGACCCCTTTTGTTCAATATTCTTCTCAAAAATTTCCCAACTTTGCAAGGGCACAAATCCTTCAATTTTAATGCTATGAGGGTGTTCTTGGACATTTTGGAAATCTTAAAGAGTCCTCTAACCAACCCCATTGGTTTTATGTCCATACCTTTTACCATTCTCAAGTTATGCTCTTTTGAAGTTGTTGACTTTTTGTTGACTTTTAAAAGGACCTATAATGTCTTAGCTCATACCTTCCAAATGAAGCATTTTTGGGCTTGGCTTGTGAGACACAAAGTTGTATAGAATTAAATTTCCTTCAAAATGAGCTTTGGATGGGAAAAATTTGATGAAGCATGTGAAAGTTATGGCTGGTCAAAGTTCAGTTGACTTTTCCTGTGAAAACCCTAATTTTGAAACTCCTGATTCTTGATGATCTGAAATCTCCTTGATGAATCATGATCAACCCTTGATAAAATGATGAATTTTACTTCATATACTTGATGTTGGCAAAAAATCATGAAGTTTGACTTTGGTTTGACCACAGTTGACCTCAGTTTGACTTTTTAACTGCTTTGATTGATTTTGACTTATCTGATCATCTGACTGAGCAAACATTTGGGAAAAGTCTTGAAACTTGTCATGGGGATTCTTAAACACATATAAGATGTCATGAATCTCACTTGAAGTCTTGGAAGTCCATTTAGCCTAATTAAAGTCAAAACCCTAGTTTTGGATGCATTGCTTAGGAGGATGCATTGTCTGAGGGAAATGTCACATCTTCTGACTAATTGTGAACTTTGTGAACTTTGTGAACCTCTTGATATATCTTGTGAACCTTGTGAACCTCTTAGTACACAAAGTCTTGTCTTGTGAGGGCAAATTTTGGGGTGCAACAGTGTCAAAGATGGTTCGGACAAAGACAGTATCAACTGTACCTTTCAGCCGAACATTTCAGAGGTAATTACATATAATTGTCTTAAATTGAACTATTTGCTTAAATTATGTATTTGACATATATACACATTAACAATTTCTTGTTATTATTGGGTTTAGGGCATTTCCCATTGTCAGCTATATTTGTCGTCACCATACTATCGGATGGTTGGCAAGGGAAAAGTGCATAACGTTAGCGGAGTATTACTCCACACTAGAGAGCTCCCTGCTAGATGTTTGAAGGTTTTGGTTGATATTGCAGTTGAGCCGAATGCATCATTACCATATCCTAACGATGATTCGGATGCAACAACGGTGGACGAAGCAGTAGGTTCGTTTGTTGCATGGCCGACAAGCCTCATATGCGTAGGATATGAGGTATGCCTAAAACCTATGTTAACTTTAATGTGTATATTCAAAGTTTTTACGCGCATTTTACGTACATATTTTCCTTGTTTATGTTAAATAGACTCCTACAAAATCCAAATCAAAAGATAATGAGATTCTGCGGCATACCGAGTCCGTGGTTTCAAGAAAAGAGGTAATATACAATTATATGACATATATTCATGGAAGTTGTTACATTCTTAATTTGATCTAACTATTTATATGACATGTAGCTTCAAGAAAAAGAGGTTAGCAACGCCTCCGCACAACAAAAAAAGGAGGTTAGCAACGCCTCCACACGGGTAAAAAGTGCTGGTGCTAAGAAGACCGTAGCTAGGAAAAAACCTACCACCAAGTATAGGTCGTGCCTCAGGACATTTCTAGAGATGACCGATATACCGACCGGAGGTGTTCGGCTTGTACATGTGGAGGTAGGGATTTTCGGTTTTGATTACGACCAAATGATTGGTAATGAAGACTTCATGCAAGTTTTTGGTCGTGAAGAAATCGGCGTCACCGTTGTCAATACATATATTAGGTAAATCCGGTCTACTTTGTTTTATTAATTGAACAACTTATTTACTTTATGTTTCAAAAGAGGTGTCTAATGTTAATGATGTTTTTATATTAGGTTTTTGTATGACAAATTGATGCGCCCCAATGGTTTGGACGTGTCATTCGGATTCTTAGCACCCGCGACCGTCAACTTAAGTTTAATCTTAAGTAGACCGGATACTGTGATGGAGTACGTTCTTCGGATCCTCATGGACAATAAAGATGCAGAGAAGTTGTTTTTTATACCGTTTAATACCGGGTTAGAATTTCATTCTAAATTCATCTATTATAATTTTTTCCAAGTTAACATCTAACATTTGCTTAATCATTACAATGGACATTGGTTGTTGCTCACAATCAATCATATCCGAGAAATTGTGTATTATCTTAACTCGTTAGGAAATGATTGGACAACATACCCGGATATGAAGGTCATAATTGACACGTAAGTGAGAATGCTCAAAAATTTTCTTAGTTTATATGAATTGTTCTAATTGCTTCATTTTTATTTTATTAGCATCCTACAAGCTTTTCGGGCCCAACGAGATATCCAAACCTCAAGGAGGGGCGCCAACTCCATTACATGGATTCAAGTGGCGGTATATTTTTAATTATCACATTTTTTTATTATATTAGTGATGACACTTGATAAAACTTAGGATTTATAATCCATATTTTTTTTTCATATGTGGATGCGGAGCTTCCTAAAAAATATGAAAGTTTGATATCAGCTGAAGAATGGGAAGCTTTCAAATCCAAAAGACAAGACCCGGTTTTTAAAAGAATAAGTTCCACAAATCGGGAAAGAGCATCAAGTCCCGCATATCCGTACCGAAAAGGACGTGTCGGATATGGACGCTTAGAACAATCCATGGTAAGTATTTATAAATTGCGATAACAAATTTGTTCATCATATATTAGTTTTATCTGATCAAATTGTATGACTTAATGTGTAGCTGCAGAAGGAGAAAAGTTCAGAAACATCTCTTCCAGCACATGTTTTGTGGAAGGAAGCCCGTGTGGGCAAATCTGGAGTTCCTCAAGAAGAAGTTTTACACGTATACCAGAAATGTGTAAGTATAACATTTTTTCATTAATTGAATAACATTTTTATACACAAATATTTGACAAGTATACGGTATTCATCTGATTTTTCAGGAGGCGCTATCTCAGTCTTTATCTCCCGATGATACTAGGAGCATACTTAGTCGGGCATTAGATGTCCCTGAGTATTCTGGTCGGGTGAGGGGTAAGGGATTTGGAGTCACTCCGACCTCCCTGAGTGTTAAAAAAGGAAAGGCTCCTAGTAATCGGGAGCTTCATGCAAGATTGGAAGTCATGCAAGCTGAGCTTGATGCATCGAGGAGAGAAAGAGAGGCTAGCGCCTCAGCATGTGTCAAAGATGGTTCGGACAAAGACAGTATCAACTGTACCTTTCAGCCGAACATTCCAGAGGTAATTACATATAATTGTCTTAAATTGAACTATTTGCTTAAATTATGTATTTGACATATATACACATTAACAATTTCTTGTTATTATTGGTTTTAGGGCATTTCCCATTGTCAGCTATATTTGTCGTCACCATACTATCGGATGGTTGGCAAGGGAAAAGTGCATAACGTTAGCGGAGTATTACTCCACATTAGAGAGCTCCCTGCTGGATGTTTGAAGGTTTCGGTTGATATTGCAGTTGAGCCGAATGCATCATTACCATATCCTAACGATGATTCGGAAGCAACAACGGTGGACGAAGCAGTAGGTTCGTTTGTTGCATGGCCGACAAACCTCATATGCGTAGGATATGAGGTATGCCTAAAACCTATGTTAACTTTAATGTGTATATTCAAAGTTTTTACGCGCATTTTACGTACATATTTTCCTTGGTTATGTTAAATAGACTCCCACAAAATCCAAATCAAAAGATAATGCGATTCCGCGGCATACCGAGTCCGTGGTTTCAAGAAAAGAGGTAATATACAATTATATGACATATATTCATGGAAGTTGTTACATTCTTAATTTGATCTAACTATTTATATGACATGTAGCTTCAAGAAAAAGAGGTTAGCAACGCCTCCGCACAACAAAAAAAGGAGGTTAGCAACGCCTCCACACGGGTAAAAAGTGTTGGTGCTAAGAAGACCGTAGCTAGAAAAAAACCTACCACCAAGTATAGGTCGTGCCTCAGGACATTTCTAGAGATGACCGATATACCGACCGGAGGTGTTCGGCTTGTACATATGGAGGTAGGGATTTTCGGCTTTGATTACGACCAAATGATTGGTAATGAAGACTTCATGCAAGTTTTTGGTCGTGAAGAAATCGGCGTCACCGTTGTCAATACATATATTAGGTAAATCCGGTCTACTTTGTTTTATTAATTGAACAACTTATTTACTTTATGTTTCAAAAGAGGTGTCTAATGTTAATGATGTTTTTATATTAGGTTTTTGTATGACAAATTGATGCGCCCCAATGGTTTGGACGTGTCATTCGGATTCTTAGCACCCGCGACCGTCAACTTAAGTTTAATCTTAAGTAGATCGGATATCGTGATGGAGTACGTTCTTCGGATCCTCATGGACAGTAAAGATGCGGAGAAGTTGTTTTTTATACCGTTTAATACCGGGTTAGAATTTCATTCTAAATTCATCTATTATAATTTTTTTCCAAGTTAACATCTAACATTTGCTTAATCATTACAGTGGACATTGGTTGTTGCTCGCAATCAATCCTATCCGAGAAATCGTGTATTATCTTGACTCGTTAGGAAATGATTGGACAACATACCCGGATATGAAGGTCATAATTGACACGTAAGTGAGAATGTTCAAAAATTTTCTTAGTTTATGTGAATTGTTCTAATTGCTTCATTTTTATTTTATTAGCATCCTACAAGCTTTTCGGGCCCAACGAGATATCCAAGCCTCAAGGAGGGGCGCCAACTCCATTACATGGATTCAAGTGGCGGTATATTTTTAATTATCACATTTTTTATTATATTAGTGATGACACTTGATAACACTTAGGATTTATAATCCATATTTTTTTTTTCATATGTAGTGTCCTCAACAACGTAATCAAATAGATTGCGGGTATTTTATGTTGAGGTTTATGCGAGATACTCTTATTTTTGGCCGATTAGAGATTCCCACCGATGTATGTATTTCTAACTTATGAGTTATTTTTATATTTACACATATCTCATATAATTAAATAGTTGAAATAAATTCAAACTATGTTATATTATTATGTAGTACTTTGATGAATTCAAGTGTGCATTTTATACAAAGGATCAAGTGGACGAAATCAAAGAGGAATGGTGTCAATTCATCATAGAGCTCAATGTTTTAAGTAATAATTTTTAAATGTGTAGTATATTGTACATGACTTGTAAATTTGTACATAAATTTGTGTAATTATATTGTACATTTGTAGTATAGGTAATGACTTGTAAATGTGTACATAAATTTGTATATATTTTGATACATTTAAGGCAAAATTGGTTTGAATTGGTATATATATATTTGTTAGCCAAAAATTGGTAGAAAAAAGGCCAAAATGGTTTGAAATGGCATATATAAAATGTGATATTTGTCTGCCAAAATTTGGTTGAAAATAGGTAGAAATTCTGGTTTATAAACCTGGAAAAAATGTGGTTTAAAACAAAAGCTGCAAAAAATTTCGTATACCTTAGACAGCGCTTTTAGCAAAAGCGCTGTCTAAGGGGGGGCTTAGAAAGCGCTTTTGAAAAGCGATGTCTAAGGTATACCTAAAAAAATTAAAATAGGAGGGGATTAGACAGCGCTTTCACCAAAAGCGCTGTCTAAGGTATTCCTAAAAGCGCTGTCTAAGGGTACCTTAGACAGCTCTTAGACAGCGCTTTTAAGATTTAAAAAAGCGCTGTCTAAACCTTTAGCAGCGGAGGTTTAGACAGCGCTTTAAAGCGCTGTCTAAGGCTAAAAAAAGTGATTTCTAAGGTCTTGTTTGGCATAGTGGGACTTATCATCTTTATTCGAAAGAGACAAGATCATTTACGAAGGCAACCATGAAGGGACTTGATCTTATTATCTTTTAAGGGACTAGATGATATAGATAAGTGAAGGGACTTTGCTTTATACACCTTACTTGACCTTTTTCTTTAGGCAACATGAGAGGTAACCCTTAAGAAGTGAGATGGCGATCCAAGATCGACTTACGTGTGTGCGTGTACAAATTTAAGTATTTATCTTATAATTAGTGATCTAAATTCAATTTTAAGATACAAACATGTTTACACTCCCTATTTTACTAACCATAGCAATTTAAATAAATAATAAAAATTCTACAACTATTACATAATTTGCACAATTACATTATAATAATAATAAAATAATTTAAATAAATAAGCATAAAATAGATAGGTTAGTAATAATAAACAAAATAAATATAAAAGAGGTTAGTATAATAATATAATATAAAAAACAAATTAAAAGTTCAAATTTAAATAAATAATTATTTTTTTTAAGAATTTTAGGAAAAGAACTAAATAATAATAATTATATACTAATAAATATGATTAATAGTTTAATAAATTAATTATATATATACATATTAGAAATATTTAATAACTTATACAAGCATAATAAAATAAAAAGTTATAAAAAGAAAATTAGAGTTTTGAAAATAAATTAGGGTTTACAAAATAAATTAGGGTTTATAAAAATATTAGGGTTTTTTTTTAATTTAATTATTTACAAAATAAGTTATATATAATAATAATATGGACATATAAGTAAATTATAAAATAAAATATTAATTTTGAAATATATACAATTTATTCTATGAAAACAAAATTATATTATCATTATTAATTCATTATATAACTTTTAATTAAAATTAAAGAAAATAACAAGAAATAGAAAACAATTAGGTTAAAAAACAAAAAATTAGCAAAAAAACTCACCTGCTGGAGCCTGGGGTCGAACTCAGGTCTCCCAGCCTCCACCACCAGCCATCAACCAACTGGGCTGCGCATGCAGCGTGCTTATGGAATGACCCATAGTGTTAATATAATCAACCTGTTAAATGAATGAATTTTTGAACAAAAAGACTGACCAAGGGATCGAACCCTGGTCCTTTGGCTTCAACGCTTGCGTCCAAAACCAACTGAGTTACGCGCTCGTTGATAACATATAATGAAACAAATACATAATAAAATAAGTCCAATATTTGAATTTGTATTTTCGCGCCAGCCTTCATCATCTTCTTCATTTTACCTGCGAAATCAGCTAGGCTTTTTCCTACGAATTTACCTACAAACTTTCAAAACCAGAATCCTATGTTTTTTGAAACGTCATGAAAACCCTAATAATAACAAAAACCAATAACCCAGATCAATTGCTCATAATTTATACGTTATAGCCATGCCTTTAGAATGTTCATAAACGATGTAAAACGTAAAGCCCTGAAGTGATGGCCGAAACCCTAACAATGGCATCTATCGAATTCGTCCATGGAAGCTTCATATCTCTGTCCAGAAACAATCTAAGCATCATCATTAACAAGAATATAAGGTTAGAAATCATTAACAATACACCAATAAACGAAATCGAAAAAAATCAAATGCAAGAAAGTTTGAATTCGGTTCATTGATATTAGCATGATTTGGATGCGAATGAGGATTGGTTTCGACTCAATGAAGCTTAATGAACATTCTTGTGTCCTCAAAATACCTTAAAACCTTTTAAAATATGGAAACCGAAAATTGAATTTTTATGGTTTTTGTGAAGTTTGAAAGTGGTGTAAGAGGCTGCCAAAATTCGTCCTTATGATTGTGATGAGTTCATGTATATGTAGTGAATCAGATTAGGTCAGAAAAGATGGGCCTTATTCATGGATTTGAAGTTGCTTGATATCAAAGAAATCTCATCACCATAATTGTCCAAAAATCCAATATTCTCTTGCTCCTTTTGTCTTACACGAATTTGGACAATATATAATCATGTTAAATGGCTTTTATGATTTTCTAGAAGAAGAATCATATTTAAATGTTGATTTTTTGATTTTATTTTGATTTAATATGTATTTAAATGAATAAAATTCAAATAAATATTAAATAAAATAGAAAAAAATCAGAAATTGCATGGGTTGGGTCGTGCTTGGTGTGTTTGTAAAGATGGGATAGCAATTTGGTGGGCTCATTTAGCAAAAGTTGGATTTAAAGCCTTATTTGCTTCATAAGTTTCCCTAAAATTTCCCAACTTTGCAAGGGCACAAATCCTTCAATTTTAATGCTATGAGGGTGTTATTGGACATTTTAGAAATCTTAAAGAGTCCTCTAACCAACCTCTTTGGTATCATGTCCATATCTTTTACCATTCTCCAGTTATGCTCTTTTGAAGTTGTTGACTTTTTGTTGACTTTTAAAAGGACCTATAATGTCTTAGCTCATACCTTCCAAATGAAGCATTTTTGGGCTTGGCTTGTGAGACACAAAGTTGTATATAATTTAATTTCCTTCAAAATGAGATTTGGATGGAAAATTTTTGATGAAGCATGTGAAAGTTATGGCTGGTCAAAGTTCAGTTGACTTTTCCTGTGAAAACCCTAATTTAGAAACTCGTGATTTTTGATGATCTGAAATATTCTTGATGAATCATGATCAACCCTTGATAAAATGATGAATTTTACTTCATATACTTGATGTTGGCAAAAAATCATGAAGTTTGACTTTGGTTTGACCACAGTTGACCTCTGTTTGACTTTTTGACTGCTTTGACTGATTTTAACCTATCTGATCATCTGACTGAGCAAACCTTTGGGAAAAGTCTTGAAACTTGTCATGGGGATTCTTGAACACATATACGATGTTATGAAGCTCACTTGAAGTCTTGGAAATTCATTTAGCCTGATTAAAGTCAAAACCCTAGTTTTGGATGCACTGCTTAGGTGGATGCATTGTCTGAGGGAATTGTCAAACTTTCTGACTAATTGTGAACTTTGTGAACCTCATGAGATGTCTTGTGAACCTTGTGAACCTTGTGAGCCTCTTAGTACACAATGTCTTGTCTTGTGGAGGGAAAATTTTGGGGTGCAACAGCTGCCCCTGTTCAATTTTCTGAAACCTGAGGGGTTAGATTGGTATATGTGCCATTCGTGACCTGGAAGGTTGAAGGGAATTGAACACAAAAGCCCAAAAATTTGCACTCGCCGGTGCGTAGAGTAACACTGATGATTAGTTGTATATGCTTGAGTGTGCTTAAAGATGCCACTTGGAAGAACTGGAGATGGGCTTAGAGATGCCATCTAAAATATCAGGATGTGATGATAGCTTTATGTTGATAATGGATATCAGTACTAGGTCTTTGTATAGGCCTTTTCTGAATCATTTATGCAACATTTTTTGAGTTGTTGAATGGACCAATAGAAATAAATCTTGTGATGATTATCTCTTCTGGAAGTATCTTGGATTAGGGAATGGATCTCTATACAGGCCGTTTGCCTACTCTCCAAGGTCAAAAGAACGTCAGGATTTGTCCTTCTGAATAATATCTTGAACCAGGGAATGGATCTTTTTACAGACCGTTTGCCTGCTATTCAAGGGCCAAAAGAACATCAGGATTTGTTCTTAAGGGTCAAAAGAACGTCAGGATTTGTTCTTCTGAAAAATATCTTGAACCAGGGAATGGATCTTTTTACAGACCGTTTGCCTGCTATTCAAGGCCCAAAAGAACGTCAGGATTTGTTCTTAAGGGTCAAAAGAACGTCAGGATTTGTTCTTCTGAAAAATATTTTGAACCAGGGAATGGATCTTTTAACAGACCGTTTGCCTGCTATTCAAGGGCCAAAAGAACGTCAGGATTTGTTCTTAAGGGTCAAAAGAACGTCAGGATTTGTTCTTCTGAAAAATATCTTGAACCAGGGAATGGATCTTTTTACAGACCGTTTGCCTGCTATTCAAGGGCCAAAAGAACGTCAGGATTTGTTCTTCTGAAAAATATCTTGAACCAGGGAATGGATCTTTTTACAGACCGTTTGCCTGCTATTCAAGACAACTTGAGCAAATGTATGTGAAATTCTGTGATCAGGTATGAGATGTCCTAAGAGATGTCCCAACACTTGATAGGACACTTGACAAATTTAACCAAAACATAAATAGCAAGAAAAGTAAACAACACAGAAGTTTGTTAACCCAGTTCAGTGTATAACCACACCTACATCTGGAGGCTACCAAGCCAGGAGGAAATCCACTATTAGTAATATTAATTCTAGACTTAAACCACCCTGTTTAATCTATCACTTAATAACTACCCAATGCAATTTCTACCTAAGACACACCTTAGATAAGAGTACCCTACTCACTCCCCCTCAATCACACAGTGATCAAGTTTACAAGTTTACTGAAATTGAAGACATCCTTCAAACAATACAGCTTGATCTTACTTAACAGTTTCAATCAAGTCACAAATGCACTTTTGCTTAAAAGCTCATAAAGTGGTACATAAAACACAACCTGCTATTAAAACACTAGACACCCTATTTGGTCTTCTGAAATTCGTACTCAATTCTATGAGTTTCTGTTGCTTAAATAGGTATCTGTAATTTGGGCTTTCTGCAGAGGATCCAGCCCTAATGCGCATGCAGCTTCCACCTTGAATTTAGGGTTTGTTACCTCCTAGATTCTAGGTGCATTAGGTCTTCTGTTTTAAACTGAAACTTCAATATAAAACTCCCTACAGATGCGCCTTGTTCTGTTTTTATCCATCATTAATTAATTCCAGATAACTCTCCTTAAAAATCTCTGATCTGTTAATCAATAATTAATTCTGGAAGCAGGTTTGAGATGTCTCAACATCTGTTGGGACATCCTGAAAAACTGAACTTAAGTCATTACCACAATGTCCCAACATCTGGTAGGACATCCTAAAATAAGTTCATATACTCTGTTTGATAATGTCCCAACATCTGATAGGACATTCTGAACTGAATTTAACATTTCTTGTTTGGTCAAAAATTCTGCCAATTCTTAAACATCTACAAACTCCCCCTTTGGCTAATTTTTGGCTAACATCTTTTCTGGTTTTCAGAGTGCAGCAGAAGTTCTTTTTATCAGAGTATATCATTACTTTTCTGTTGGTTCTTATTTGAGATTACTCCCCCTCAAACATATATGTGTCCAGTTTTGTTGCAACAGAAATATTCATCAAAACACACTTATTCAGTTCAGGCAGAAACAAACAGATTTTTCATTTATAATTAAACAGCAGTACAATTTGTTGTTGTTGTTCTCCCCCTTGTTAGTCACAAAATTTGGGGCCAAAGACACTATTATCCAGAAATACAAAGCAGTGTTGTCATTACAATTTCCTCACCTACATAGATCACTCAGATTCATCACTCTCAGTTGCTTCCTCAACTTCTGTTTCTTCATCAGCTTCTGTTTCTTCATCAGCTTCACTGTTTTCATCAGAGTTAGCTTTCTGGTCTTCTTCATTTTCCAACCTTTGAATGATTTCTTCAAGTTTCAGCTTCCTTGCTTCAAGCTCCTTGCATGTGCACTTTAGCTCAGCAATTAACTCTTTCTTGGAGATTGAAGTCTTAGTAGTTGAGGGACCAGCAGATGTCCCAGAAGGTGCTTCAACATCTGCAGCATGGTGACTGAGGAATAATTTGTAGTGAAAAGCCAGGGGGCTCTCTCTCTTGCATACTGTGTCCTTCTCAGTTAAAATCCCAGGATATTGGCTTAATATTATACCACATAGCAATGAAGGAAAAGCTATTGGTAGTTTTGTTGCAGAGGAGCTGGCATGCTTCATGGTTTGATCAAAGTTAAAAGCTCCATAGTCCATCTTGGTTTGAGTTCCCACAGCATAGATGAATCTGGCCAGACCAGTTGAGATTGAAGAGGTGTGGTTGGTAGGCACCCAGTTAACTGTACCAATCCTGTTCAGCATGGCATATTTTCTGGTAAGCATGCTCACTGAGAGCTTTCCCTTCACAGGCCATGCCTTGACCTGGTTTGCAGTGATCACCTTACAGACTTGATTATCTGTCTTACCTAGCTCATTTGGTTCATTTGTTTCTCTTCCTAGGTACTGATTGATGATTTGAGGGGAAAACTCTACACATTTACCTCTAACAAAAACTTTTTGGAATTCAGAGGACTTACCATGTGAACAATCTTCCTGAAGATTCACAATGAACTCTTTGACAAGAAGTTCATAGCAGGGAGAGAGGTCTGAGACTGTCTTGAACAGTCCTGCAGCAGAGATGAGGTCTATCAGTTCTGTGCACTCAAGTGCATTGCTGCTCAGTTCTCTTTCCAGGGCAACCCTTCTTTGGTACACATATTTCCACCTGTTGACACTGGAGACATGATGGAATGATATGTTGTCCAAAGGGGCTTCTGGAACAGCAGTTGAAGCTCTGGAAGGTGCTGGTCTCTTCTTGGGAGGAGATGTTGGGACATCTGATCCAACATCTGAATCTGATGGTGTGACAACTTTTCTCTTCTGGGTTTGAACTTTGCTCCATGGTTTTGTTGGACCAAAGGTAGCTTTAGCCTTGCCTTTCTTTGGACTAGCCTTCTTCTTCTCAGGGATTGCTGCTTCAGCTTGCATCTTGCCTTTCCTGGATCTTAGCCTCTTGGCTATGCTTGGTTTAACAGATGCTATGATTTCTGCATCAGAGTCCAGCTCCAGATTGACTACTGGAGGAGATTGAGCAGTCTCTTCTTCAGTTCTTTGATCAGCAGGGATTTGATCTTCATTTGATGCTTTGATCTGATCCTCTGAGGTTTCTTTATCACTTTCACTTGAGGCCTTTTTCTGGTCCTCAGTCTGTTCAGTATCAGCATCAGATGAATTTTCTTTCTCTTCTGCAGATGTTCCAACATCTCTTGGGACATCTTGTTCTGCAGGAGTGTCCTCTGCAGTTTGAGCTGGTTCTTCTTGAGGTGCAGGCATGGTGTTCAAAGGAACTGAGATCCCACTCACCACTCTTTGTTCAAAGAGAATTTGGTTGACAATCTCCTTGATGGAATCATCAACATATTTGGAGGATTTTGGGGGCATGTTAGCAGGAGAGGGAATGCCTTTAGCTTTGCTTCTGACTTGATCTTTACCTCTCTTTGGAGTTCTTGCCTTTTTAGTGTGAGAAGCGCTTCCCCTGAGTTCGTCCAATGGTGTTGATTGCATTGGTACCACAGAGATGGGAGTGGCATGAACTACGTCTTCCTGGTTGAGAACTTCCTCAGTAGTTTTAGGGTTTTGAGACATTGTAGAGGAAGATAGATGAACAGCTTTAGGGTTTATGATTTCTGAAGGAATGCTAGTTAATATGATTCGCTTGTGATAGTATGATGAGAATCTTGATAGCTGCTTATAAGTAGTTACTAAATAAGTAACCGTTACAGTGCAAATGATTAGGGATGGAATTCCCAAGGATCTTGTCCAGACTGGTTTTGCCATCTGGACCTTATGCCATGCAATGTCATATGACATGTTGGCACATCTCATTAACTGCTAAATATCACATAAACAGATTCCAAGTTTGCCCCTTAAGTTCTCAAATTGTGTAGCATCCAATGCTTTGGTAAAGATATCAGCTAACTGCAGATCTGTAGCTACATGCTCCAATGAAATCACCTTTTCTTCTACAAGATCTCTGATGAAATGATGTCTGATATCAATATGCTTTGTCCTGCTATGTTGGATAGGATTCTTTGATATGTTGATTGCACTTAAGTTATCACAGTACAATGTCATGACATCCTGTGGGACATTGTACTCAGTGAGCATCTGCTTCATCCAAACCAACTGAGAACAACTGTTACCTGCTGCTATATACTCAGCTTCAGCTGTAGATAAGGATACACAATTCTGTTTCTTACTGAACCAAGAAATCAGATTGTTTCCTAGAAAGAAACATCCTCATGAAGTGCTTTTTCTGTCATCAGCACTTCCTGCCCAATCAGCATCACAGAAGCCAGTGAGAATTGGTTTGCAACCATGAAAGTACATTATGCCATAGTCACAAGTACCATTAACATATTTAAGGATTCTCTTGACTTGATTGAGATGACTGACTTTTGGATCAGCTTGGTATCTTGCACAAACTCCTACAGCAAATGCAATGTCTGGTCTGCTAGCAGTCAAGTATAACAAGCTTCCAATCATGCTTCTGTATAAGCTTTGATCTACATTCTCACCCTTTTCATCTTTAGTCAGCTTTAAATGTGTGGGGGCAGGAGTTCTTTTGTGAGCAGCATTTTCCATTCCAAATTTCTTGACTATGTTCTTGGAATACTTGCTTTGTGAGATGAACATTGAGTCTTCCATTTGCTTTATTTGTAGACCAAGAAAGTAGGTTAACTCACCTACTAGACTCATTTCAAATTCAGATTCCATCTGCTTGACAAAATGTTTTACCATCTTATCAAACATCCCACCAAAGACAATGTCATCAACATATATTTGAGCAATCATGACATTTCCTTCTTCATCTTTAACAAACAGGGTTTTATCAATCCCACCTTTTCTGTATCCTTGCTTGATAAGAAATGTAGTTAGTCTCTCATACCATGCCCTTGGAGCTTGCTTCAAACCATAAAGTGCTTTCTTTAGTTTGTATACATGATTTGGACAGCTTGGATCAACAAATCCTTTAGGCTGTTCTACATATACTTCTTCATTAAGATAACCATTAAGAAAGGCACTTTTCACATCCATTTGAAATAGCTTGAACTTTAAGATACAAGCAATTTCCAACAGTAGTCTTATTGATTCAAGCCTTGCTACTGGAGCAAAGGTTTCATCAAAGTCTACCCCTTCAATTTGAGTGTATCCTTGAGCCACAAGTCTAGCTTTGTTCTTTGTAACAATTCCCTGTTCATTTGACTTGTTCTTATACACCCATTTTGTACCAATCACATTTATGTCATCAGGTCTAGGTACAAGATTCCACACTTCATTCCTTGTGAATTGACCTAATTCCTCTTGCATAGCACAAATCCAGTATTCGTCAGTGAGAGCTTCCTTGACATTTTTAGGTTCTATTTTGGAAACAAAACAAGAACCTGAAATCACTTCTCTTGATCTAGTGCTTACACCTCTGTTGGGATCACCAATTATTAAATCTTTGGGATGATCCTTTTGTATTCTGATGGAAGGAGGTTTGCTTGATTCTTCTGTCCTTGTATCAGTTTGAGTGAAGTTATATTGATCATTCTTTTCTTCAGCTTCAATCTTGATATCAGCAGATGTTCCAACATCTTCTGGGACATCTGTAGGAGCATCATCAATTATCACATTTATGGATTCCATGATAACCTTGGTTCTAGAATTAAATACTCTATATGCTCTGCTGTTTATGGAGTATCCAAGGAAAATCCCTTCATCACTTTTAGGATCCATTTTTCTTCTTTGCTCCCTATCTGCCAGAATATAACAGATACTTCCAAAAACATGGAAGTACTTAACTGTGGGTTTTCTGCCCTTCCAGACTTCATATATTGTGGACAAAGTTCCTTTCCTTAAAGTAACTCTGTTATGGATGTAACAGGCAGTGTTCATAGCTTCAGCCCAAAAGTATAGAGGTAACTTTTTAGCATGGATCATAGCTCTTGCTGATTCTTGAATGGTTCTATTCTTCCTTTCAACAATCCCATTCTGTTGAGGAGTGATAGGTGAAGAATACTCATGATTGATTCCTTCTGAAGAGCAGAAATCTAAGAACTTTTGATTCTCAAATTCTTTTCCATGATCACTTCTTATTCTGATCACACAGCTGGATTTTTCCCTTTGCAATCTTTGACATAATTCTTTGAATACATCAAATACATCTGACTTTTCTTTGATGAAGTTTATCCATGTATATCTTGAAAAATCATCAACCACAACATAGGCATACCTCTTACCACCAAGACTTTCAACCTGCATAGGTCCCATAAGATCCATATGTAGAAGTTCCAAAACTTTGGAAGTTGTCAGATGTTGGAGCTTTGGATGGGACATCTTGGTTTGCTTGCCTATTTGACATTCACCACATATTTTGCCATCATCAATCTTCAGTTTGGGAATACCTCTTACAGCATCCATAGATATGATCTTCTTTATGCCTCTGAAATGAAGATGACCTAGTCTTTGATGCCACAGTTTCACTTCTTCTTCTTTAGCTAGAGAGCAGGTTGAAGTGAGACTGAGATTTTGGGATTCCCACATGTAACAGTTGTCTTTAGATCTGGCTCCTTTCATGACAACCTCTTGTTCTTTGTTAGTCACTATACATTCAGATTTGGTAAAGTTTACACTGTATCCTTGATCACATAGTTGACTTATGCTGATCAGGTTAGCAGTTAAACCTTTAACTAGCAGCACATCATCTAGTCTTGGAACATCTTGACAATCCAAGGTTCCAACTCCCTTGATTTCTCCTTTAGCTCCATCTCCAAAGGTAACATACCTGGATGAATGTGATTTTAAGTTTACTAGCAAATTCTTCAATCCAGTCATGTGTCTTGAGCATCCACTGTCAAAGTACCAGTCTTCTTTAGCTGATACTCTCAGAGATGTATGTGTTATGTATGCAGTACTTCTCTTTGACCAGATAAGTTGAGATTTCTTTTGATGCATCTGCCCTGTGTGTTGTTCAGCTGATTTCCAAGCTTGATTGTTGATTTGGTTCTTGGGTATGTGGCTTTGATTAGTCTGAATGTCAGCTTTTGGTCTCCAAACCTTCTTGATGACCTCTGTCTTCTGCTTAGGAGGTTGCTGATTTCTTTGATGTCTATGCAGCACTTTCTTGGTACCTTCTACTTTCTGCTTGGAAGGTTGCTGATACATCTGATTTGGATATCCATGTAGCTTATAACAGTGAGGTTTGATATGCCCAAATCTTCCACAGTGATGGCATCTCCATCTTTGATACTTCTTCTTCATTTTGTTCTTTCCAGAATGTTGAGACATCTGTTGGGACATCTTGTTTGACTGTGTAGTTTTTGAAGTAGTTTTGCTAGAGTTGGCTTCATCTTTGTTATATCCCAGTCCACTTGTGTCCCCTGAATGTTTATTATTGCTGAGAATAACATCCAGTGTGTTTGAGCTGCTGTTCAACATTCTAACAGATTTGGACATATGTTCCAACTTAGAGTTGAGAAGGCTTACTTCACTTTTTAAGGTGTCAATGATCTCCTGATCATTTGCTTTGTCATCTTCTAATGCCTCATTCTGCTTCTTTAGCTTTATAACTTCACTGCATATTTCAGAGCTTCTTTTGTATAGATCTTTGAATGCTTGCTCAAGTTCTTCATAAGTAAGTTGTCCACAACTGGAATCACTATCATATTCACACAGTCCAGCTAGAGCAGTAATATGCTTAGCTGATTCTTCTTCTGAATCTCCTGAGTCTTCATCAGACCAGGTCACAGAGAGTCCTTTCTTTTGCCTCTTCAAGTAGGTAGGACATTCAATCTTGATGTGTCCATATCCTTCACATTCATGGCATTTGACCCCTTTATCTTGACTGGTCTTTTCAGCATTCTTTAATCTTTTGTTAGCATCATAAGGTCTTCTGTTCTCAGAGTTTGTGTTTCTTCCACTAGGTTTGGATTTGCCTTCCATTCCTCTGAGAATCTGTTTGAATTGTCTTCCAAGCAAGGCAAGGTTTTCTGATAAGCTTTTATCATTTGCTGATTCATCATCCTCTTCTTCATCTGTATTTGACACCAAGGCTATGCTTTTGTTCTTTTTGACATTTGTGTCATTCATTCCCATCTCAAAAGTTTGAAGGGAACCAATGAGTTCTTCAACTTTCATGGAGCATATGTCTTGAGCTTCTTCTATTGCAGTGACTTTCATGTCAAATCTTTTTGGCAAAGATCTGAGAATCTTTCTTACTAGCTTTTCATCAGTCATCTTTTCTCCCAAAGCTCCAGAAGTATTGGCTATATCCAAGATGTTCATATAGAACTCATGAATTGATTCATCTTCCTTCATTCTCAAGTTTTCAAACTTGGTGGTGAGAAGTTGAAGTCTTGACATTTTTACTTTTGATGTTCCTTCATGAGTTGTTTTGAGAGTATCCCAAACATCTTTGGCCAGCTCACAATGATGCACAAGTCTGAAAATGTTCCTATCAATGCCATTGAATAAAGCATTTAAGGCTTTTGAGTTGCCTAGTGCTGAGTCTTCTTCCTCCTTACTCCATTCTTCTTCAGGTTTCAGCACTTTTGATCCATCTTTGGTGTCTTGAACAGGATGATCCCATCCAACATTGACTGCTCTCCATGCCCTGTTGTCAAGTGACCTTAAGAATGCAATCATTCTTGGCTTCCAGTAGTCATAATTAGATCCATCCAGTATAGGTGGTCTATTTACTGACCCTAAATCTCTGTCCATGTTACAGAATTTGTATTCCCTAGATCTCACCCAGTATAAACAGGCAGGGTGCCTGCTCTGATGCCAATTGAAATTCTGTGATCAGGTATGAGATGTCCTAAGAGATGTCCCAACACTTGATAGGACACTTGACAAATTTAACCAAAACTTAAATAGCAAGAAAAGTAAACAACACAGAAGTTTGTTAACCCAGTTCAGTGTATAACCACACCTACATCTGGAGGCTACCAAGCCAGGAGGAAATCCACTATTAGTAATATTAATTCTAGACTTAAACCACCCTGTTTAATCTATCACTTAATAACTAACCAATGCAATTTCTACCTAAGACACACCTTAGATAAGAGTACCCTACTCACTCCCCCTCAATCACACAGTGATCAAGTTTACAAGTTTACTGAAATTGAAGACATCCTTCAAACAATACAGCTTGATCTTACTTAACAGTTTCAATCAAGTCACAAATGCACTTTTGCTTAAAAGCTCATAAAGTGGTACATAAAACACAACCTGCTATTAAAACACTAGACACCCTATTTGGTCTTCTGAAATTCGTACTCAATTCTATGAGTTTCTGTTGCTTAAATAGGTATCTGTAATTTGGGCTTTCTGCAGAGGATCCAGCCCTAATGCGCATGCAGCTTCCACCTTGAATTTAGGGTTTGTTACCTCCTAGATTCTAGGTGCATTAGGTCTTCTGTTTTAAACTGAAACTTCAATATAAAACTCCCTACAGATGCGCCTTGTTCTGTTTTTATCCATCATTAATTAATTCCAGATAACTCTCCTTAAAAATCTCTGATCTGTTAATCAATAATTAATTCTGGAAGCAGGTTTGAGATGTCTCAACATCTGTTGGGACATCCTGAAAAACTGAACTTAAGTCATTACCACAATGTCCCAACATCTGGTAGGACATCCTGAAATAAGTTCATATACTCTGTTTGATAATGTCCCAACATCTGATAGGACATTCTGAACTGAATTTAACATTTCTTGTTTGGTCAAAAATTCTGCCAATTCTTAAACATCTACAGTATGGATCATTTCTGTCTTGTTGTAAGTTGTTGATATTGTTTTACCTGCATATAACTATCCTGCAAGGAGAATGTTAGTTTATGCATTACGTATGCATGCATAGTATGATGCACTTAAGTAATGTATTATGTACTTATGGATATGTATGTTATGGTATGATGTAAATGATGTATGTATGAATCATGCAGCCTGAAGCGTCTGGATATCTTCGTATAACAACTGCTGGCCAGGGAAAATAAATCTCGATTTGTTGTTGAAGAATATGAGGAACTCGTTCCCGTCTAGTTTGATAATATAGTATTCACAACCTCCCGTCTTCGTTTGATAGTATGGTATTCATAACCTCCCGTCTTCGTTTGATAGTATGGTATTCATAACTCCCGTCTTCGTTCGTCGTACTTCTATTGGAGGGATAAGATCCTGAGTATCCCGACTGAGGATAAAAGAGATGGACATAAATTCAAGGGGAGATGTAACTCGAAGTATTTATGAAGATGGATTTTCCCTACTGAGGAATTTGTAGCTGTCTTGTGGGGATGAACCGGCGAAGCTTCGTTGAATTCCTTCCCTCGTTCGTCCTTAGTAAATACTATTACTGTATTTTCATGCATTTCTGGTAAACATCAATCATATTCAGCATTTTATGCATTTTTGGTAAACATCAATCATATTCAAAAGCATACATACATTCAAACCCAACCAATGGACGTTTCGCTTATGTAAATAGAGTAAAAGTAAATTTGGATTAAAAGATGAAATTTTATTTATATCACAAAATGACATATACATAGGCAAGTTTGTACAAGGAGACATAAATCCTAGTAAGAGGAATTTGTCATAAAATTCTTACAAAACAAAGAAAATCAGCTATGTGGGAAATAATCCTATTGAGTTTCAATTCTACTATTGCCATTATCTTCAAGTATCTCATCTTCTGCTGTTGAGACGGAAACGATTGGATTGAGCTTTATCTGTTCGAACTTGAATTAGGTAGCACAACTGGTTGGAGTTTACATGAGTGATCCAAACGAGACATAGTCATACGCTTTAATCCCCAACTTTTGCCTGGATTGCCTTTTCAGGTTTTCAATCCACCGGGATACCCTTTTTTGCCCAAGTCGCCTTTTCAGGTTTTCGACTTGCCGGGTGTACATTTTTTATATATATCCCTAATTTTTGCCCGAACCCTTTTGGTTCGCCGGGATGCCCTTATTTTTGCCTAGGCCAGTCAACCTAGCGGGTCTCTTTTTATGCGTAGTATTTTTTAACTATGTTTGCGTTTACAGGCTGCGGGAAGTTTTCACCATCCATAGTAGTAAGTATCATGGCACCTCCTGAGAATACTATTTTGACCACGAATGGTCCTTCATATGTAGGAGTCCACTTGCCCCTAGGATCACCCTGTGGTAATATGATACGCTTGATTACCAAGTCACCAGCCTGATATACCTTTGGCTTAACCTTCTTATTAAAAGCCTTGATCATTCGTTTCTGGTACATCTGGTCATGACAAACTGCTGCTAACCTCTTTTCATCAATCAAATTTATCTGGTCAAGTCGAGTCTAAATCCACTCATCTTCATCCAAGCCTGCATCCTTCATGATTCTTAAGGAGGGTATCTGAACTTCAATGGGCAGAACTGCTTCCATACCATAGACTAAGGAGAATGGGGTTGCCCCTATTGAAGTACGTATTGTAGTACGATAACCATGAAGACCAAATGGTAACATCTCATGCCAATCCTTGTAAGTAACAGTCATCTTCTGTAGAATCTTCTTAATATTCTTGTTAGCAGCTTCTACTGCCTCATTCATCTTTGGACGATACGGAGAAGAGTTGTGATGCTTAATCTTGAACTGCGTGCAGAGATCAGTAATCATAGTGTTGTTCAGATTAGAGCCATTGTCAGTAATAATCCTTTCAGAGATGCCATACCTGCAGATGAGATTATTCTTAATGAATCGAGCCACAACATTCTTGGTAACAAATGCAAATGAAGCTGCCTCTACCCACTTCGTAAAGTAATCAATAGCAACCAGGATGAAACGATGCCCATTAGAAGCAGTTGGCTTGATCTCACCAATCATGTCAATGCCCCACATGGCAAAAGGCCAAGGAGCAGTCAACACATTCAATGGTGATGGAGGTATATGGACTTTATCAGCATAGATTTGACACTTGTGACATGTTCTGGAATGTTGATAGCAGTCAGCTTCCATGGTAGACCAATAGTAACCTGCTCTCAATATCTTCTTTGCCATGGTATGACCACTAGAATGAGTGTCAAAGATCCCATCATGCATATCTTCCATAATCTTTGTTGCTTCCTTCTTATCCACACAACGAAGCAAAGTTGAATCATGATTGCGCTTATACAAAATGCCATTACTCAAAAAGAACTTAGCAGAAAACCTCCTCAGAAATTTCTTATCTTTGACAGATGCCCCTTCAGGGAACTCCTGAGCTTCAAGATATATTTTCACTTCATAGAACCAAGGCTTCTCTTCTGCTTCTTCAGTGTCAATCTCATTGCAGTATGCAGGCTTCTCAAATCTGTCAATAGTAATCTTGGGAGCTTCATCATCCCAGCTAATCTCAAACATGGATGCCATGGTGGCTAATGCATCTGCCAACTGATTTTCTCTTCGTGGAATATGTCCAAAGGTAATCTCTTTGAAATGTGGGATCAAAGACAACACATAGTCTCTGTAAGGAATGAGGTTATCATGCTTGGTATCCCAATCTCCCTTGATCTGACTTACTACCAAGGCTGAATCTCCATATACGTCCAGGAACTGAATCTTCATATCAATGGCAGCTTTAATACCCAGGATACATGCCTCATACTCAGCCATGTTATTGGTACAATAGAAACAAAGTCTTGCAGTAATCGGGGTATGGCAACCTTCGGGGGAACTGATCACAACACCAACACCATTACCAAGTGCATTAGAAGCTCCATCAAAAACCATAGTCCATCGGGATCCTTGTTCAGGTCCGTCATATTGTCCAGGTTCTTTGGTAATAATCATAATGTCTTCATCAGGGAACTCAAAACTCATTGACTAATAGTCATCCACTGCTTGATGAGCCAAATGATCAGCTACAACACTTCCTTTAATGGCCTTCTGAGTAGTGTACTGTATATCATATTCTGTTAAGATCATTTGCCATCTTGCTATTCTTCCGGAGAGAGCAGGTTTCTCGAATATGTACTTGATTGGATCCATCTTTGAAATCAATAAGGTAGTATGAGTCAACATATACTGTCTTAGTCGGCGAGCAGCCCATGCCAAAGCGCAACAAGTTTTCTCGAGCAGTGAGTATCTTGTTTCACAGTCGGTAAACTTTTTGCTAAGGTAATAGATTGTCTGCTCTTTTCGACCAGACTCGTCATGTTTCCCCAACACACACCCCATTGAGTTGTCTAACACTGTTAAGTACATAATCAAGGGTCTTCCATCAACTAGTGGCATCAAAATGGGAGGTTCTAGAAGATATCTCTTGATTTCATCAAAGGCTGTCTGGCACTCATCATTCCACCCCATTACCTAATCTTTCTTCAACAATTTGAAGATTGGCTCACAGGTAGCAGTTAATTGGGAAATAAATCTTGCAATGTAATTCAATCGTCCCAAGAAACCTCTAGCTTCCTTCTCAGTACGGGGAGCTGGCATCTCTTGTATAGCTTTTACTTTTGTAGGGTCTACTTCAATACCTTTTCCACTAACGATGAAACCCAGGAGTTTACCAGATCTAACTCCAAAGGTACACTTGTTTGGGTTCAATCTCAACTTGTATTTCTTCAACCTCTCAAATAACTTATGCAGATGATCAAGATGTTGCTCTTCATTCTGGGACCTGGCTATCATATCATCCACATACACCTCTATCTCATGATGAATCATATCATGAAACAAAGCCACCATAGCACGCTGATATGTTGCCCCTGCATTCTTCAAACCAAATGGTATCACTTTATAACAAAAAGTGCCCCACTGTGTAACAAATGTTGTCTTCTCCATATCTTCAGGTGCCATCTTGATTTGATTGTAACCAGAGAAACCATCCATGAAAGAGAATACTTTATGCTGAGCAGTGTTGTCTACCAGAACATCAATATGAGGAAGTGGAAAGTCATCTTTGGGGCTGGCCTTGTTCGAATCCCTGTAATCTACACACATACGTACCTTACCATCTTTCTTAGGCACCGGTACCACATTTTCAACCCACTGAGGATAAGAAGTCACAGCTAAGAACCCTGCATCAAACTGTTTCATTACCTCTGCTTTAATCTTTTCTGACATTTCAGGATGCATGTGACGAACCTTCTACTTCTTTGGACGACAATCTTCTTTTACCGGTAAACGGTGAACCGCAATGTCTGTATCCAACCCTGGCATGTCTTCATAGGACCAAGCAAAGATCTCCACATAATCATGTAACATCTGAATCAATCTGCTCTTGACACCATTTTCTAATTTAGCCCCTATCTTGACCTCTTTCCTGTTTTCTTCACTTCCCAAATTCACAACTTCGATTGGCTCTTCATGTGGTTGTATCACTTTCTCTTCTTGTTGTAACAACCTAGCAAGCTCTACAGGTACTTCACAATCGTCCTCATTTCCATCTTCAGCTTGATAGATCGGATTCTCGAAATTATAATTGGCAATAGTAGAACTGTTATCAACAGGATCCAGAGTGGATGAGGATCTGCATTTTAGTGACGTGTGTGTGTGTAAGAACACATGGCTGATAAAACAAAAAGAAAAGAAAAGAAAGACAAGGAATACAATATTTACGAAAACGAAACGTCCACTGATTTTTATTGAATGAAGTATGCAAATGAAATGACATCCTGTAACAAGCACACCATTGTTCCCCGGGTAAGGCACAAGGCTTAAGAGTTTAATTGTTCAAAAATTACAAACTTTAAAAGTAACAACATAGTAATAGTATTTACTCCTGACTAAAGGAGATAGGAATAACATCTTCAGCTTTCCAATTATTGAGCCCAGCACCCACAATAGGAAAAATCCAAGCATCCAAGTTGTAGTCTTCATCATAGTCACCCACAGCATTGATCTGATCTTTCATAATCCCTTGACTGGTGATACGAACAGCACGAGCACAACGAACAGCCTTCTGGGATTCTGCAGTGAAACCCAAACCAAATTTGTCAGACTTGTAAGGAATGTCAGGAAGCTGACCCCAAATAGTACAACCACCTTCATCCACCACAGCTCTAGCATCCTTGAGGGAGGCCATTGTAGGAGGTACTCTGGTGACCACAGGAACCTTCTTGACAACAGGAGGAGCTTCAAAATTATTAACAACCCAAGGAACTACTTCGAACGTCTGGCACGGAGTTTCAACATATTCACCTTCCACTTCGAGATATTTAAATGTGTTCACATGGCTAATCATATATCCTTCTTCTCCATAAACAGTGACGACCTTTCCTTCTACTGGATATCTCAGCTTCTGATGTAAAGTAGAAGTCACAGCACCTGCCCCATGGATCCAAGGGCGCCCAAGCAAACAAGAATACGACGGTCGAATATCCATTACATAAAAAGTAGCATTGAAGACCTGAGAACCTACTTTTATTGGGAGATCAATTTCTCCATGCACCACTCTCCTCGAGCCATCAAAAGCCTTTACCACTATATTACTGGGCCTCAACACAACATCTTCAGGACTAAGCTTATTCAGAACTTCTTTGGGCAACACATTCAGCGAGGAACCATTGTCTATTAACACATGTGACAGGGTAGTGCCCCTGCATTCAATAGAAATATGTAGAGCCCTATTATGATCCCTCTTGGCAGGAGTCAAATCAGCATCGGAGAAACCTAACCCATTATCATAGGTCAAGTGTGCAACACAATTTTCAAACTGGTCTACAGAAATCTCATTAGGTATGTGAGCAGTCTTCAAGAATTTAATCAAGGCTTTGGCATGAGCCTCAGAACACAACAATAAAGACAACATAGAAATCTTGGAGGGAGTATGCCCCAATTGATCAACAACATCATAATCACTCTTGCGAATGATCTTTAGTACTTCTTCCATCTGCTTAGAAAGATCATTAGCAGCTGGTACATCAGTTTGTATAGGTTCAATAACAGGACCTTTGCCCCGAGCATCAGCAGTGGAGGTAGTAGTTGGAGTAACTGTATTCTTGGAGGTAACTGGAGGAGAGAAAACTCTTCCACTTCGTGTGATCTTACTATATCCAGCAATATTATCAACATCAAGATTTTCATCAACAACAGGTGCATCAGCTAAGGATTCCTGCTTGACACCATGAATATAAACATCGGAGCCATAATGCCAAGGCATCGCCTTATCAGAAGTATATGGAATAGGACCCGGAGTGGTAATGATCATAGGAGCCACTCTTGCTTCAGCAACAATCTTCACAGGGCTTCAGCAGTAATCTTAATTGGACCCTTATGAGTAATTTTGACAGGGCCCTTGGAAGTAATTCTTACCGGCACTTTATCAACCATATCTACCTCTTCAATCTTTGCACCTTGAGTTATATGTTCAACCATGCTCTCCACAGAAGGTGTCCTCTCAAACAATATTGTGTAATTGTCCATGAGGCGTTGAATTCCGTCCTTCAACTTCCAGCAACTATCTGGTTTATAAGCACAATAGAAACAATCTTCATTACAACCTGGAAAGAACCCAGCTTGTACCAACTTCTTCTTAATAACAGACAATGGTGTGGTTACATCTGTAACTGAGGAAATATGCGAAACTTCGTCAACGGCATTAACAGTCTTTTCATGATTAGGCATGGGAGCAGTAATCACATTTGGAGTACCCGGAGGGTCAAACTCAATCTCTCCAGCATCAATCATATCCTGAATCTTATTCTTCAATATCCAGCAATTATTGGTATCATGTCCCTGACAATTAGAATGATATGCACATCGTGCATTAGGATTGTACCTGGGAGAGGTAACATTGGGGTTCTGAGGAGGGTCCTTCAAAGTGATGAGTTCACCCTTCAACAAGTGTTGCAAGGCTTGGGCCATTGACATGTTGAGCTTGGTAAACTGTCTTCTAGGCCTCTGTTGATTGCCCTGTGGCAGTTCTGGTGTTGTAGGAGTTGGATTGGAGATATGAACTGCACTTACAGATTGATGCCTCCTATTACGATCAGGTTGACCATAAACAACATTTGACTCTTTCTTCCCACTAGGGGGCTTCTTTGTAGTACTGGATGAAGAAGTACCCACTTGGATCTTGCCACTCCTTATACCACTTTCTACGCGCTCTCCTGTCATTATCAACTCAGTGAAGCCAGATGATGAGCTTCCAATGAGATGACTATAAAAAGGACCATTCAACGTACACATGAACATATCCACTAACTCCCTGTCAGTTAGAGGAGGTTGTACTCTACCATCCAAATCTCTCCACTTCTGGGCATACTCCTTGAAATTTTCTTTAGCACCCATAGACATACTCTGTAGTTGCATGCGAGTAGGGGCTAGATCAGCATTGTATTGATATTGCTTATAAAAGGCCTCAGCAAGATCATTCCAATCACAGATGTTGACACTCTCCAACTGATAATACCATTCCAATTGAGCTCCAGATAAGCTCTCATGGAAGAAATGGATCCACAACTTCTTATCAGCAGTATGGGGTTGGATCCTCCGGACATAGGACCTCAAATGCAGCTTGGGGCAGGAGACACCATCATACACTACAAATGCAGGGACTTTGAACCCAATGGGTATAACCACTCTAGATATCAAACTCAGGTCTTCAAAATCCATCCCAGAAAACTTTTGTAATTCCATAGCATCCATTCTATCCACCAGCATCTTGAACTTATCTTCATTAGGATCATGATAGTAGTTAGCTTCAGAATCAGAATCCCCCATTGTATTGTGGAGACTGCCTCCCTCTTTCTCAGACTCCTCAGACTCATAATCTTCAACTGGTTCCTTGGTCTTGACAGGACCTCTGAACCTTCTTCCTATGTTGATTAGGCCTCCTGACCTTCTAGTCTTCTTAGTCTTCTTGGCCAGAAGTGTCTTCAATTCATCATGTCCCTTGGACAAGTTCAGGATCAGTTCCTGGAATTGTGCATTTTGTGCCTGGAGATCTTTGACTGTTTGTTCAAGAGCCATTGCTGAAATAAACAGCGAGAAGATAAGATACCTGTACATAAGAAACCTGTGATGCAATGATATGGTGTATAAATGCGTATGCAATGTTTTCAAGGACCGCAGGATTTAAATTTGTTTAAACAACCAAAAAGTAAACTTTTATTAGGAATAAATTTGTTTGCCCCTTGGGCTTACAATAAAAATGAAATGAAATAAATACAAAAGATGGGGTTTTAAGTCTCCCATGGACGTTTCCTCTTTGTGTTGAGGTATGAGTTGAGATTCCACTCCTCGTGAAGTTGCTTTGTTAGCTCTAGGATTCTTTCTTGACTTGCTTTGTAATGAGCCTCGAAAGTATCCCTTTGCTCCTTCAACTGGATCCAGGACCTCTGTAAGTCTTCCATGTCAGTGGGCATGTCTGGGTGAAGGATGGTATAAGAAGTATCTCCCTCAGCAACTGGCTCCATAGTAACTGGCAGGATAGCAGGATATGGCATCATAAGAGTCTGAGCACGAGATCGAACCCATCTGAGATTAGCTTCCATGGGAATAGTGTACTTGGGCTCTAGAGTCTTGCTGTCAACCTTGTTCACTTTACCCCATGCTTGTATAAACCTTTGACGGTAACCTTGAAGATCATTATCGTAGTCAAACACAATGCCCTGAATCAACATGTCATGAGGACCATCACTCCGAGCATAACCAAACTGTCGTAAAGCTAAGGAAGGGTTGTAAGTAATGCCTCCTCTTATTCCTAGAAGTGGCACATTAGGGAACTCCCCACAACGGTCAATGATAGTAACATTCTCCAGAGATCGAGAGCACTAATGAATATCTGAATGAGAGAGTGACATAATCCTCTTGGACCACCTGAACCCTTGTTCATTCTTCATCACTGATCGAGGAAGGTGAGAAATAAACCACCTAGATAGCAAAGGAATGCAGCACATCAGAGTTCCTCGTGCCTTTGTAGTACGGGTATGAAGAGAATGCAGGATATCCCCAAGTAGTGTAGGCACTGGATTGTGACTCAGAAATATGTTGATGGCGTGAACGTCTATGAACTGATCTGGATTGGGGAATAATACTAAGCCATAAATCAACAAGGCTAAGATCTCCTCAAAAGCATCAAAACTCATAGCCTTCAAGAACATTTGAGCCTTCTCTATTAATGCCTTAGCAAGAATACCCTTAACTCTGCTTCTCGTTTCTAGAACAATGTCTGACTTCTTCAGATGTAGAACTGCAGCAATAACCTCTGGTTTAAGCTCTTTCTCCAAGCCTGTGAAGGGTCTCTGATCAAGGATAGGTATACCCAGAATTTTGGAGAACTCTTCCATTGTAGGAACCAGCTGATAGTCGGGGAATGTGAAGCAATGGTGCTTAGGATCAAAGAACTGAAACAGAACACTCATCATGTCTTCATTGAACCCTGAAGTAACTAAATCCAATAGATGACCATGCCTCTTGATGAACTGGGAGTTTTCAGAAACCTGAGAGACCAATTCTTTAAGCTTAGAAGGTATTCCTACAAAGTTGATCCTGATAGTATTCCTACGAGCAGAAGCCATGACCTGCAACAAAGAACAAAGATAAATCCTTTGGTCCTTGAAATGGTTAGTGAAAATGCTATGCTTATGATGCATGAAGATGTTATGATGTTATGCTCAATCACAAACATGTGGCACACACAAACAAGTCACACAATAGCCCTAGGTTTGAAGGCTTGCATGAGGTTTAAAGGTAAATACCCTCCCCTGAAGTTAGTTGGTTCATCCTGTCCTATAAAGTAACTAGGTTCTAAGGGATCGCAATATCATTGATCCTTCACAAGGGTGGTTGTTCAGTAGGCAACTTACTTGCCAACCAAAACCCTCCAAGTTTAGGATCTCAATGAGCGTAGTATCGAGTATCAACCAACTTCAGTCTTCACCAAAGCCGGTTATCTCACTACTTTCTAAAGGCCAAGATGGGATGACTAGGGTTCTAAAAGTCAGTTAGTGTATTGACAACATATGGCAGCCTCATATTATCCTCAACTTGACTTAAGGAACATAAGCACCAACCAAGAAGTCACACTAACTATGGCCACCAGATCAACCATATCGGTATACGCCGTACAGTTTCCTTGGTCTATTGCCATTTACCTAAGGTACACTAGATCCGGGTTAGGATCTTTCACACATAAAGCCCAACAGATAAATATAAAGCAAACAAAGCAAACAATTTAAAGTGATCTAATTCCTAAGGGTACCCCTCTTTTATTAAATCCCCAGCAGAGTCGCCAGTTCTGTAACACGGTGGGAGAACTGACTTTAGTTAAATGTTGCGGATAGCAAGAGTCGCCACCGACTTTTATTTTATCCAAAAGGAAAGGGCATAAAAGAACAGGAAAGACCTTAAAAGATTTTTGGGTTCGGGGGGTAGGTTATGTAAAGGGAAGGTGTTAGTACCCTTTACATCCATGGTTATCCACGGGCTCTTAGTTACTTAGCTCACTTTAAACTGTTTTGAGAAATGTAGTGTGTAATTAAAATTTTTCTTAAGTACTTTATAATGATCCATGTACGGATATATATAAAGCCTTTGTTTTGAAATTTTTTTGAAAATGTGAAGTGTTTTTGAAATGTTTTGAAAAGGTGAGCAAGTACATAAGAGGAACCTACCCTAAGTTAAATCTTTTCTGTTCTTAAATGTTCTTTCAATCGTAAGACTATCCCTATTATTAAGGAATAGGTAGTCATTACCTTGGATGTGAGGGAGGGACACGTGAAGGGTCATCTGTGATTAGGCAATTGTAAGGTGTATTTAGCAATTCGAAGGGACTTATCATCTTTATTCGAAAGGGACAAGATCATTTACGAAGGCAACCATGAAGGGACTTGATCTTATTATCTTTTAAGGGACTAGATGATATAGATAAGTGAAGGGACTTTGCTTTATACACCTTACTTGACCTTTTTCTTTAGGCAACATGAGAGGTAACCCTTAAGAAGTGAGATGGCGATCCAAGATCGACTTACGTGTGTGCGTGTACAAATTTAAGTATTTATCTTATAATTAGTGATCTAAATTCAATTTTAAGATACAAACATGTTTACATTCCCTATTTTACTAACCATAGCAATTTAAATAAATAATAAAAATTCTACAACTATTACATAATTTGCACAATTACATTATAATAATAATAAAATAATTTAAATAAATAAGCATAAAATAGATAGGTTAGTAATAATAAACAAAATAAATATAAAAGAGGTTAGTATAATAATATAATATAAAAAACAAATTAAAAGTTCAAATTTAAATAAATAATCATTTTTTAAAGAATTTTAGGAAAAGAACTAAATAATAATAATTATATACTAATAAATATGATTAATAGTTTAATAAATTAATTATATATATACATATTAGAAATACTTAATAACTTATACAAGCATAATAAAATAAAAAGTTATAAAAAGAAAATTAAAGTTTTGAAAATAAATTAGGGTTTACAAAATAAATTAGGGTTTATAAAAATATTAGGTTTTTTTTAATTTAATTATTTACAAAATAAGTTATATATAATAATAATATGGACATATAAGTAAATTATAAAATAAAATATTAATTTTGAAATATATACAATTTATTCTATGAAAACAAAATTATATTATCATTATTAATTCATTATATAACTTTTAATTAAAATTAAAGAAAATAACAAGAAATAGAAACACAATTAGGTTAAAAAACAAAAAATTAGCAAAAAAACTCACCTGCTGGAGCCTGGGGTCGAACCCAGGTCTCCCAGCCTCCACCACCAGCCATCAACCAACTGGGCTGCGCATGCAGCGTGCTAATGGAATGACCCATAATGTTAATATAATCAACCTGTTAAATGAATGAATTTTTGAACAAAAAGACTGACCAAGGGATCGAACCCTGGTCCTTTGGCTTCAACACTTGCGTCCAAAACAAACTGAGCTACGCGCTCGTTGATAACATATAATGAAACAAATACATAATAAAATAAGTCCAATATTTGAATTTGTATTTTCGCGCTAGCCTTCATCATCTTCTTCATTTTACCTGCGAAATCAGCTAGGCTTTTTCCTACGAATTTACCTGCAAACTTTCAAAACCAGAATCCTATGTTTTTTGAAACGTCATGAAAACCATAATAATAATAAAAACCAATAACCCAGATCAATTGATCATAGTTTATACGTTATAGCCATGTCTTTAGAATGTTCATAAACGATGTAAAACGTAAAGCCCTAAAGTGATGGCCGAAACCCTAACAATGGCATCTATCGAATTCGTCCATGGAAGCTTCATATCTCTGTCCAGAAACAATCTAAGCATCATCATTAACAAGAATATAAGGTTAGAAATCATTAACAATACACCAATAAACGAAATCGAAAAAAATCAAATGCAAGAAAGTTTGAATTCGGTTCATTGATATTAGCATGATTTGGATGCGAATGAGGATTGGTTTCGACTCAATGAAGCTTAATGAACATTCTTTTGTCTTACACGAATTTGGACAATATATAATCATGTTAAATGGCTTTTATGATTTTCTAGAAGAAGAATCATATTTAAATGTTGATTTTTTGATTTTATTTTGATTTAATATGTATTTAAATGAATAAAATTCAAATAAATATTAAATAAAATAGAAAAAATCAGAAATTGCATGGTTTGGGTCGTGCTTGGTGTGTTTGTAAAGATGGGATAGCAATTTGGTGGGCTCAGTTAGCAAAAGTTGGATTTAAAGCCTTATTTGCTTCATAAGTTTCCCTAAAATTTCCCAACTTTGCAAGGGCACAAATCCTTCAATTTTAATGCTATGAGGGTGTTCTTGGACATTTTGGAAAGCTTAAAGAGTCCTCTAACCAACCTCTTTGGTCTCATGTCCATATCTTTTACCATTCTCAAGTTATGCTCTTTTGAAGTTGTTGACTTTTTGTTGACTTTTAAAAGGACCTATAATGTCTTAGCTCATACCTTCCAAATGAAGCATTTTTGGGCTTGGATTGTGAGACACAAAGTTGTAGATAATTCAATTTCCTTCAAAATGAGCTTTGGATGGAAATTTTTTGATGAAGCATGTGAAAGTTATGGCTGGTCAAAGTTCAGTTGACTTTTCCTGTGAAAACCCTAATTTAGAAACTCCTGATTTTTGATGATCTGAAATATTCTTGATGAATCATGATCAACCCTTGATAAAATGATGAATTTTACTTCATATACTTGATGTTGGCAAAAAATCATGAAGTTTGACTTTGGTTTGACCACAGTTGACCTCTGTTTGACTTTTTGACTGCTTTGACTGATTTTAACCTATCTGATCATCTGACTGAGCAAACCTTTGGGAAAAGTCTTGAAACTTGTCATGGGGATTCTTGAACATATATACGATGTTATGAAGCTCACTTGAAGTCTTGGAAATTCATTTAGCCTGATTAAAGTCAAAACCCTAGTTTTGGATGCACTGCTTAGGTGGATGCATTGTCTGAGGGAATTGTCAAACTTTCTGACTAATTGTGAACTTTGTGAACCTCATGAGATGTCTTGTGAACCTTGTGAACCTTGTGAGCCTCTTAGTACACAATGTCTTTTCTTGTGGAGGGCAAATTTTGGGGTGCAACAGTTAGTCACTTTATAAGCTTTTAAGCAAAAAGTGAATTGTGTCTTGATTGAAACTGATAAGTAAGATCAAGCTGGTGTGTCTAAAGTGTGACTTCAAACTTATTAATCATTCTAAGTTAAAGATCACTGTGTGATTGAGGGGGAGTGATTAGGTACTCATATCTAAGTAGAGTCTTAGATAGAAATTGCCTTGGGTTGATATTAAGTGAAGGATTAAACTGATTGGTTTAACTCCATAATTAATATTACTTATATTGAATTTCCTTCCTGACTTGGTAGCCCCCAGATGTAAGTGTGGAGATACACTGAAATGGGTTAATAATTTCCTGTGTTATTTAATTTACTAGCTCATTAATTTATTGTTTAGGATATCAGTGTCTAAACATCTGGTTCGACATCACATATCTGATCCCAGAATTTCAATTGGCATCAGAGCAGGCACCCTGCCTGTATAACTGAGTGAGATCTAGGGACTGCAAATTTTGGGAACATGGACAGAGATGTAGGATCTGTGAATCGACCACCTATTTTGGATGGATCCAACTATGATTACTGGAAGCCAAGAATGGTATCATTCTTGAAATCTCTTGATAGCAGGGCTTGGAAAGCAGCTAACAAAGGATGAGAGCACCATGTCAAAGACAATAAGGATGGGGCAAAAGTGATGAAGCCTTAAGAAGAGTGGAGCAAAGAGGAAGAGGAGTCAGCACTTGGAAATTCCAAAGCCTTAAATGCCTTGTTCAATGGCATTGACATGAACATATTTAGGCTTGTGCATCACTGTGAGCTAGCCAAGGATGTTTGGGACACCCTCAAAACTACTCATGAAGGAACATCAAAGGTAAAGATGTCAAGACTTCAACTTCTCACCACCAAGTTTGAGAACTTGAGGATGAAGGAAGATGAAACCATTCATGAGTTTTACATGAACATCTTGGAGATTGCTAATACTTCTGGTGCCTTGGGAGAGAAGATGAGTGATGAAAAGTTGGTAAGGAAGATTCTCAGATCACTGCCCAAGAGGTTTGACATGAAGGTCACTGCCATAGAAGAAGCTCAGGACATCTGCACAATGAAAGTTGAGGAGCTCATTGGTTCCCTTCAAACCTTTGAGATGGAAATGAGTGATACTATTGTGAAGAAAAACAAAAGCATAGCCCTGGTCTCAAACACTGATAAGGAAGAAAAAAGTCATGAAGCATGCTCTGAGGACAACTTATCAGATGCAATTGCTATGCTTGGGAGACAATTTAACAAAATTATCAAAAGAATGGACAACAGGCCCAGACCAAGTGGAAGAAACTCAACCTCTGAGAATAAAAGATCTTATGACTCTAACAGAAGGTCAAACTATGATGAGAAGACTAACCAAGGAAAAGGGATTCAATTTCATGGATGTGAAGGTTATGGACACATTAGAAGTGAATTCCCAACCTATCTAAAGAAGCAAAAGAAATGTCTTTCTGTGTCCTGGTCAGATGAAGACTCAGGTAGTGAGTCAGAAGAAGAGTCTGCAAAGCACATCACTGCTCTAGCTGGAGTATGTGAAACTGAAGGGGGATCCAGTGATGAGGATCTGACATTTGAAGAGCTTGAAACATCTTACAGGATGCTGTGTGAAAGGAACACTGAGGTATGCAAGGAAAGTAAACAGCAGAAGAAGCAGATTGAGGAATTAAAGGCTGAAAAAGCAAGTCATCTGGAGATCATTGACACTTTGAAAAATGAAGTCAGCCTACTCAACTCCAAAATGGAGCATATGTCTAAATCTGTCAGAATGCTGAACAGTGGCTCAAACACACTGGATGCCATTCTCAACAACAACAAGCACTCAGGGGATAGGACTGGGCTGGGATTTAATAAAGTTCAAAACTCTGAGGCTAGCACCAGCCAAACAACTCTAGATCCTATGAAGTCAAACAAGATGTTCAAGCAGATGTCTCAACATCATGAGAAAAACATGATTAAAAAGAAATATCAAAGATGGAGATGTCATCATTGTGGAAGGTTTGGTCACATCAAACCTTTTTTCTACAAACTGCATGGATACCCCAATCAGAGTTCCCAGCACCTTCCTAAGCAGAAGACAGAGGTCACCAGGAAAACTTGGATACCTAAAGCTATACATTATACTGATCAAAGTTACCAGTACATGTCTAAGCAGAAGAACAAGTTCACCAGGCAACCTTGGAACTCTAGAGATGGACACTACCCAGGGCAGATGCATCAGAGGAGACACACATATATCCAGCAATGGGAGCCTAAGAGAGGAAGACAGCCTGATCTGAACTCACATTCTAGGCAAAGGAAACCTCACAACAGGCACAAGTGGTCCAAGCAGGTTGTTGCCTCTATAGCACACACATCTCTCAGGGTATCTGCTAAGGAAGACTGGTATTTTGACAATGGCTGCTCAAGGCACATGACTGGACTGAAGAATCTGTTGGTAGACTTAAAGTCACACTCATCCAGCTATGTAACCTTTGGAGATGGAGCAAAGGGGGAAATCAAGGGAGTTGGGACCCTGGACTGCTCAGGTGTACCAAGTCTAGATGGTGTGCTGTTGGTAAAAGGATTAACTGCTAACTTGATCAGCATAAGTCAGTTATGTGACCAAGGTTACAGTGTCAACTTCACCAAAGCTGAATGCATAGTTTCTGATAAAGAGCAGAAAGTGGTCATGAGAGGAGCCAGATCAAAAGATAACTGCTATATGTGGGAACCCCAAGATTCCAGCCTCACATCTACTTGTTCCATAGCCAAAAAAGAAGAAGTGAAGCTATGGCATCAAAGACTGGGTCATCTCCATCTCAGAGGAATAAAGAAGATCATCTCTATGGAGGCTGTAAGAGGGATCCCAAGACTTAAGATTGATGAAATAAAAGTGTGTGGTGAGTGTCAAATAGGTAAGCAAACCAAGATGTCACACCCAAAGCTTCAACATCTGACAACCTCCAAAGTCTTGGAATTACTGCACATGGACCTTATGGGACCAATGCAGGTAGAGAGTCTTGGTGGAAAAAGATATGCCTATGTGGTTGTTGATGACTTCTCAAGATATACCTGGATAAGATTCATCAAAGAAAAGTCAGATGTGTTTGAGGTATTTAGAGATCTATGCCATAGGATCCAAAGAGAAAAGGCAAGCTGTGTGGTCAGAATAAAAAGTGATCATGGAAAGGATCTTGAGAATCAAAAATTCGCAGACTTCTGTTCATCATAAGGGATCAACCATGAGTACTCTTCTCCCATCACCCCTCAACAAAATGGGATTGTAGAAAGGAAAAACAGAACTATTCAGGAGTCAGCTAGAGCCATGATTCATGCCAAGAAGTTACCCCTGTACTTTTGGGCTAAAGCTATGAACACAGCATGCTACATCCACAATAGAGTCACACTAAGAAAGGGAACTATATCCACCATCTATGAAGTCTGGAAGGGTAGAAAACCTACAGTCAAGTACTTTCATGTATTTGGAAGTAAGTGTTACATCCTGGCTGATAGGGATCAAAGAAGGAAGATGGACCCTAAGAGTGATGAAGGGATATTTCTTGGATACTCTATAAATAGCAGAGCTTACAGAGTATTTAACTCCAGAACCAAGGTTATAATGGAGTCAATAAATGTGACTATTGATTATACCTATGCAAAGACAGATGTTGTTGATGATGTTGGAACATCTGCTGACAATCCAACTGAAGTTGAAATAGAAAGTGATAATCTTGACTTCACTTTAACTGAGGCAAAGTCAGAGCAATCCAACAAATCTCCCTCCATCAGAATCCAGAAAGATCATCCTAAAGAACTGATAATTGGTGATCTTAACAGTGGTGTCACCACTAGATCAAGAGAGATGATCTCAGGCTCCTGCTTTGTTTCAAAGGTAGAACCTAAGAACATCAAGGAAGCTCTGAATGATGAGTACTGGATCTATGCTATGCAGGAAGAATTATGCCAGTTTACAAGGAATAAAGTATGGGATCTTGTTCCTAGGCCTGATGGCATTAATGTGATTGACACTAAGTGGGTGTACAAAAACAAGTCTAATGAGCAGGGAATAGTTACAAGAAACAAGGCTAGGCTTGTGGCTCAAGGATATACTCAAATTGAGGGGGTGGATTTTGATGAAACTTTTGCACCAGTAGAAAGACTTGAATCCATCAGACTACTCCTAGGAATTGCTTGCATCCTAAAGTTCAAATTATTTCAGATGGATGTTAAAAGTGCCTTCCTAAATGGGTACCTTAATGGGGAAGTATATGTGGAGCAACCAAAGGGATTTATTGATCCAAGCTGTCCAGACCATGTATATAAGCTGAGGAAGGCTCTGTATAGGCTAAAGCAAGCCCCCAGAGCATGGTATGAAAGACTGACCACCTTTCTCATTAAGCATGGATATAGGAAGGGAGGAATAGACAAAACCATGTTTGTAAAAGATGAAGAGGGAAAAGTTATGATTGCTCAGATATATGTGGATGACATAGTGTTTGGTGGGATGTCAGACAGGATGGTTAAACATTTTGTGACTCAAATGGAGTCTGAGTTTGAAATGAGCCTAGTAGGAGAATTAACTTACTTCCTTGGACTGGAAATCAAACAGATGGAGGATTTCATGTTCATATCCCAAAGCAAGTATGCAAGGAACACTGTCAAGAAGTTTGGGATGGACAATGCAAGTCACAAGAGAACACCTGCCCCCACTCATCTAAAACTGACAAAGGATGACAAAGGTGAGAGTGTGGATCAAAGCTTGTACAGGAGCATGATTGGAAGTCTACTATATCTTACAGCTAGCAGACTAGATATAGCTATTGCAGTAGGTGTGTGTGCAAGGTATCAAGCTGAACCAAAGGTGAGCCATCTCAACCAGGTTAAGAGGATCTTGAAATATGTAAATGGTACTTGTGACTATGGTTTAATGTACTCTCATGGTTGTGAACCCATCCTCACTGGGTTTTGTGATGCTGACTGGGCTGGAAGTGCTGATGATAGAAAGAGTACATCAGGAGGATGCTTCTTTCTAGGGAACAATTTAATTTCTTGGTTCAGTAAGAAACAGAATTGTGTGTCCTTATCCACTGCTGAAGCTGAATACATTGCAGCTGGTAGCAGTTGTTCACAGCTGGTATGGATGAAACAAATGCTCACAGAATACAATGTCACACAAGATGTCATGACATTGTACTGTGACAATTTAAGTGCTATTAATATCTCCAAAAATCCTATCCAACACAGCAGGACTAAGCACATAGATATCAGACATCACTTCATCAGAGACCTTGTGGAGGAGAAGGTGATCACATTGGAACATGTAGCCACATAGCTGCAATTAGCTGACATATTCACCAAGGCTTTGGATGCTACCCAATTTGAAAACCTAAGGGGTAAATTGGGAATCTACATGTGTGACATATAGCAATTATGGAGAAGTGCCAGCATGCCTTATGACATCGTGTGGCATGACCATCAGGTGGTAGCACTAGTCTGGCCAATAACCGTTTGTATTCCAGTTTTAAAAATTCCAATAGCAACGGACTCTATTTATGTACAAACGTGCTTTCAGCTTCTCACATTCTCATTAGCACCACTGAACCTTTTGCATGCTACAGCTGAAACTTTGAACTCATCTAAATCCATCATCAAACTTTTATACATCCCCACTACAATCGAAAACATGTCACAACATCAGAACCCTAACTCCATTGATGAGGGTCTCCTTCAGGAAGACGTAGTGAACGTCACTCCATTGTCTGTAGTACCCATGGATGTTACACCTATAAATGTTATCAGAGGAAGCATTCCCATTGCTTAAAAGCCCAGGACTCCCCATGCAAGAAGACCCAAGGAGCCAGTCTTCAGCAAAAGTAAGGGAGCCTCTTCAACTTCCAGTGCTCCCAAAGCTTCTGCTTACGTGGACGCAACAATCAAAAACTTGTAACCAGGATCCTGGCAGAAGAAAGGGTTGTGCCTGGGGTATCAGTTCCCCTGAATAGGATGCCTGCATCACCTCCCATCAACCAAGCTGAAGAAGACATACCTGCTCCACAAGATGTCCCAAGCAATGTTGAGACAACTGAGGGCCAGGACAAAGCCCCAAATGATGATGAAGGAGTAGAAGGTTCTACTGATGATCAAGCTACTGATGATCAAGCTGCTGAGAATGAGGCTTCCCAACCTCCACCAGCTGTTAACCTGGACAATGATTCTGATACAGAGACCATAGCAGCTGTTGATCTTAGCATAGCCAATAGGCTCAGGGCTAGGAAGGATAAGAGGCCAGCTGCTCAAGCAACTCCTGAGAAAAGACAGCCAACCCCCAAGAAGGACAAGGTCAAAACTGCTTTTGGACCTACAAAGCAATGGAGTAAGGTCAGCACATAGAAGAGGAAGGCCATAACTCCATCTGATTCTGATGTTGAGGAGGATGTCCCAACATCTCAACCCAGAAAGAGGCCAGCACCTCCTAGGACTGCCACTGCTGTCCCTGAAGCACCCCTGGATAATGTGTCCTTCCACAATGTCTCCAGCGTAAGCATGTGGAAATATGTCTATCAGAGAAGGGTGGCTCTTGAACGAGAGCTGGTAGTAATGCCTTGGAATGTACTGAGGTAATTGATTTAATCTCCAATGCTGGACTATTCAAGACTGTCTCTAAATTTTCTCCATGTTATGAGTTGCTGGTAAAAGAATTTATAGTGAACTTACAAGAAGGATGTGCTGATGGGAAATCTGAGGATTTCAGGAAAGTGTATGTCAGGGGAAGATGTGTAGACTTTTCTCCTAGGGTGATAAATCAGTACCTGGGGAGAGAAGCAAATGGGCCAACTGAGCTTGGCAAGACTGACAATCAAGTTTGCAAAATAATTACAGCTAACCAGGTCAAGACATGGCCAATAATAGGAAAACTCTCAGTCAGCCTGTTAACCAGGAAATATGCTATGCTACACAGAATTGGGACAGTCAATTGGGTCCCAACCAACCACACCTCAACCATAGCCACTGGACTTGGGAGGTTTATTTGTGTTGTAGGCACCCAAACCAAGCTGGATTATGGAGCATACATCTTTGACCAGACTTTCAAGCATGCAGGAACCTCAGCCATCAAGCTTCCAATAGCCTTCCCATCACTACTCTGTGGGGTGATCCTCAACCAGTATCCAGGAATCCTTACTGACAAGGACTTTGTCTGTAAAAGGGAAAGTCCACTGTCTTTCCATTAAAAGCTGTTTCTAGGTCATCATGCTGCATATGTTGAAGCACCAGGTGGGACATCTGCTGGGACATCTGCTGTCAAGACACCTATATCAAAGGCAGCCCTAATTGCAGAGCTCAGGATAATCTGCAAAGAGCTGGAAGAAAGGAAGAAGAAGCTTGAGGACCTGATTCAAAGACTGGAGCTGGAAGAGGATGCTGGAAATGATGATGGAACTGATGATGAGTCTGATGATACAGAGGATGAAGACTGAAGCTGTTATGTCTGTCTGTTCTGCATTGTAATTCTGAATGTTATGTCTGTTTCTGTAATGTTTTGTTTGGCCCCAAAATTTATGTCTAACAATGGGGAGAAATGTGTGTATTGAACAATGTTGTTAATGTCTGTCTGCTGAACTAAGTTGAATTTGAATTTTCAATGGTATATTTTGGACCTATCAAAGTGTCACTGGGTGAAATGAATAATTATCAAAGTCTGTTGGGCCAAGTCATGGCAGTATACATCTTAGGTAACTACATGTTTGAGGGGGAGCAAATTCTTAGCTCTCACATGATCCAACAGAAAGGAACTCCGCTGCCCTCTGACAAAACCAGAAGAATATGTTAGCCAAAAATTAGCCAAAGGGGGAGTTTGTAGATGTTATAAATTGGCAGAATTTTTGACAAACAAAGTAAAAGTTATGAACTTAGTTCAGGACATCAGGATGTCACACCAGATGTTGTGACATCGCAAACCTGTTATCTACCTTAAATGATGCGTAACAGAAGTGCTTAAAATCAGGAGTAAATATCTGGAATTAATTGTAAAGGATGAGCACTCCAAGGCACCTCTTTAGGAAGTTAAGTTATCTGGTTCCAGCATAAAGGAAACAGAAAACTAACTCACCTTGATTCAAGGAGATAACAAACTAACTCACCTTGATTCAAGGAGATAACTATGGGATTTATCAAAGTCTGGATAATTTGCAAAAAGCCCACAAACCAAGCATCTATTTAAGAAACTGATACACTCAAGTAAACCTAACGAATTTAAGAAGACTGTCAAGGGTGTTAGTGAAGCTAGCAGGTTTTATTTGTGTGTTAGTCACTTTATAAGCTTTTAAGCAAAAAGTGAATTGTGTCTTGATTGAAACTGATAAGTAAGATCAAGCTGGTGTGTCTGAAGTGTGACTTCAAACTTATTAATCATTCTAAGTTAAAGATCACTGTGTGATTGAGGGGGAGTGAGTAGGTACTCATATCTAAGTAGAGTCTTAGATAGAAATTGCCTTGGGTAGATATTAAGTGAAGGATTAAACTGATTGGTTTAACTCCATAATTAATATTACTTATATTGAATTTCCTTCCTGGCTTGGTAGCCCCCAGATGTAAGTGTGGAGATACACTGAACTGGGTTAATAATTTCCTGTGTTATTTAATTTACTGGCTCATTAATTTATTGTTTAGGATATCAGTGTCTAAACATCTGGTTCGACATCACATATCTGATCCCAGAATTTCACATTTTGAGAGTATTATGATATTTGTATGTAAACTAACTCTCCCAACCTATAATGTACTTATTGGCGGTACATTATTTAAACAAATTTTCATTTGATTTTTTTTTAATCTTTGTAATTTTTTAAACAAAATTATGTAACATTATAAAAATCATTTAAAAAATTGAAACAAGTTGACCAATATCTATTCTATAAACTTTAGATGTTACTTATTCCACTCCATGGGGGGAGGAAACACCATTTGGAAACCCAAAAATACCCCTACTAAATTTCAAAAATGCATATCCAAACACACCTTAATTACACCCATATCCTTTATAAGTGACTCATCCACTCCATTTTAAAAAATTATCCGGAGATGCATCTCCGTATTTTTGTAGGGTGAGTTTGTAAGTGTATCTCCAGACTAACCCCTGAAAGCATTTTGAGGTGATGGAAGGATGTTTTTGCATAACTCAGTGGGTATTTCAGAAGTGCATCTCTAGAAAACTCTCAGATCACAAAATATTAGTCATATGCACCAACAAAGTTTGTCCTGAAATTGATATTTTTTAGGCCAACTTATATTTTTGGCAATTTATACTAAGGATATCATAACATCATACAAATAATGTAATTCAAATATGTCATAAATAAAATAAGTCAATAATGAAAATCCAAATATTAATGAATTAATCAAAAACTTTACCACGATACATAACTAATTCAGAAAATACAAATAATACAATTGTTACCAAAATACAAATAAAAGTGAATTTTTGTGTATATCGAACCCATTGTTTATCTTAAGCCTCATGTATTGCATTGTATTAAGTGGTTCAGCTAAGATAGCTTGTAAGGTGGTCATACCTGAACTCCCTTACTCAAAATTTACTCTCTCAAGGGCATTTATCACGAGCATCGCAATATGTCGACATGTTGGTAAGACGTCCCGGGCATGGTCATCCATAATTTGTTCCTCTTCTAATATCTCCTGATGAGGTGACTTAGGTGGTGCTCCCGCAACATATTGTGTCATGTAAGGATGTGACACATTATATAACCACTAGATGTAGTCTAACGCCGTAATCCATGGACCAGGAGATGACATAATATATGCATCATTTGGTACCATATGATTATAGAAATCATCAAGTATGGAATCATGATCTCTGCAGCAGACTGTCAGAGGAGCAGACACCGAGGGATGTCTTGTAATAAATTGAATAAACTCTAACTAGCGTATGATCCGCTCAGGCAGATGTGGATACATCTAGTATGACCCACAAGCCATCTATCCAGGGTAGAAGGATATGTCGTCTAAGGGACCCGTCTAATGGTGATCGTTGTATGGATAATAACATATGTCGTCTGCTAGAGTGCGGTCAATAAATCCCAAAACGGTTGTATCACATAATTCCCTTTGAGCGGAATATAAGATTAAGTATGTGGACAATCCTCAGTGTAGTTACATCAAGTGCGCATCCAAATATGCGAGGAAAGTGAGAGAGGATTCATCCCTAGAAATGATTTTGATTAAATTTTATTGCCAGAGTTGCACACGTCTTATAACATATTAGTATCAGTGAAAGTGCAAAGATATATTACTGTAAGTAACATGGAGCTTCTTGTCAATTGTCTTATCTTTCAAAGATAAGCTTCACCTAGCTTCGAGTAGAGATAAACCAAACGCGTAACCTCCAAATTGTACTTGTGGATCCAATGTAGGTGGATGAAGTATAACATGCAGACTACATCGATGTCAGTTGCACTTTTATCCACAAATATGGTTGTGCTAACCATGTACATGAGGTATGACCTTAATGCACATTATATGTGGTATAAAACATATTCATCATCACCTTCGGCTTCGGCTTCCACTTTCGCAACCAGGTAGTATTTGTACAATTTTCCTACATATGAAATCTAGCATGAACGCCTTTCGTGGCATCAATCTCTATTTGGGCTTTACATGGGTCAAATCCCAATTAGGTCACTGTCTAGTGCCTCAACTCTAGAGATTATGGAGTAGTTTAGTAATACTCCCCTGATTAGAATATTTGTGAGGCATGAGACATCCTCAAGGGTGATAGACATCTCACTAATAGGAATATGAAAAGATGATGTCTTCTTGTGCCATCTCTCCATAAAAGTCGTCAACATGTCATGGTTAATGGTATTGTACCCAGTCACACATAAACCTTGGAGCCCAGATAAATGCAATACATCCTGAAACCATATCTCTTCATGTTGTGGCAGATTCAAAATCTTATTTTTGTGTTTTTTTTCTTTTTACAGTTTCATGGGATTGTAAAAAAATAACAATATCAATCAATTTAATTAGTATAAAACGAATGTAATGCATAAGTAATTAAATATTTATGATACCTCTCTTTCATATACATGCCTAACAACATGATCTGCATAGAGAGGAAGTAGAGCGACCCCCTTGGAAAACTATTAGGAATGGGAGAAGCAGTAATATGTTCCTCTTGTTGGGATTCAGGAGCTTCATAGAAAATGTGCCTCCTGGGAGACGACACTGGAGACACATGAGCTCGGGAAGTTGATGTTTATGGATCAAATGAAGTTTCATTGATTGGTGGTGGCGAGGGTTTGGCCATCTCCATGCAAACTGATGCATGTTGAGCCATTTGATTATACCTTAATTTGTCATGAGTTTTAGCCATTGTACTTATAATAAAGCCAAAAAATCATATCATAGTCAAACAAGTTAAAACCAGATGACATACATGGCAAATCAAACAGGTTTACATGTGCAGAGAAATTACGAAAATTCATCTCTGTAATTTGGGGAAATAAAAAATGCAATTTTTTTAAGATGTATTTCCGTAAACCAGAAACACAAAAATGTCATAAAATGCATTAACCCAACAATTTGAATGGATGTTTAAATAAAATACTTATTATGAATGTAACTTCATCCTAATGTACCGTAACAACCTATTAACTAATGCATGCATCAAATCTATAAAAAAAAAGGAAGTGGGGGAGAAACTTATCGAATGTGAATAGTTGATATAAATATGCATATGTTATTTGTGTCTACTTCATATGAAGAAGTTGATAGAGATGATGCACATGCTATTTTTAATGATCATCAAGAAGGCATATGGAAAAATTAACAACCTATAACTTCATCCTAATGTGCCTACTTCATATAATATCTCAACAACCTATAACTTTATCCTAATGTGCCTACTTTATATGAAGAAGTTGATAGAGATGGTGCACATGCTATGTGTAACGACCATCAAGAAGGCATATGAGAAAATTAACAAGTAAGAATTTTATATTATTCATATATAATTTATTGTATATTATAATTCCAGGTTAAATATATGATACTCCATTGTAATGTTAGAGAGATTTGATTTATCCCCCTGTAATTTTTTATTTAAAAAACAACCTTAACATATCTAGATTCTCTCTCTTTACCCCTTATTTGCCACTTTGGCACCCAGGTTCCCCATGATATTTTGTTTACATCCTACGTGGTAAAATTCCTTGCCTACATGGAAAAAAACTTTGGCCACATTTACTTTTTTGCCTGATGGCTAAAGTTACTGCAACCCTATTTACCCCTTGTAAAAGTAAGGCTTTTAATGCAACTAAAATTACTCATGAGAAAGAAGACGAACATATCGACAGAGACGAAGAAAGAAGACAAGCTTATCAACAACATTCTGGTTGGAAGAAAAATGGATGAGGTACATTCATTATGGGGGGATTTACAATGATAATTGAAAACAAGATAATTATAAAGGGGGTTACTTCGATCGTTTCTGGGTTACACATTGATAACTGGACAATGGAGAGTGTTCATAAGTTGGTGAATAAGTGGGGGTATAAGAAAGGGAGCTATAGGTTATGGACAAAAATTATGGAGATTGATGAGCATTTTATTCAGTTAAGAAAAAATGATGATGCATTTGATTTTGCATCATACTATTGTGCTATGTTTACTGATGGAGACATATTTCTAGAACATGATGTTGACAACATAGAAATTAGTGTTAGGGAACCCACCTATGTCAATGGATTGAAGGATGTAGAAGAGGTAGAAGATGAGGTGGTTGAAGACTTAGATGATTGTGAAGATGAGAGAGCTACTGCTCTTGTAGATGGATTTGAGGGAATCAATGTCACATTACCCATAAGAGAAGAGGATGCAGTTGATGGGCTATTGTGCAGGCCTAATAAGAAGGGTGATGGAGATGATTATACAAGTGATGAATTAGACTCTTCAAACCCAAATGAGTCTAGTAAGGCCAAAGTATGAGAAGTTTAGGAAAAAGCAGCTTAACAAGGATTATAAATTCAAGTGGGGTATGAAATTTAATTCTCTTGTTGATTTTAAGGATGAAATATGTGAGTGGTCAATGCTAAATGGAAGGGAATTTACTTTTGTGATAAATGAGAGTTATAGGGTAATGGTAGAGTGCAAGGCTAAATGTGGGTTTTTAGTCTTATGCTCTAAAGTGGGCCGCACACATACTTATGCAATAAAAACCCTAAAAGATGTTCACACATGTGCTAGGGTTTTGAATAATAAATATGTAGGTTCAAAGTGGGTGGCTAAGTCTGTGGTGAAGAAAATGCAAACAACCGAAATAATCAGAATTAGGGATGTCGAGCAAGACATTAGACAAAAAAATTCAGTTGGTATCAGTGTTGCAAGAGCATGGAAGGCTAAATTGATCGTAAAGAAGATAATTTAAGGTGATGCTGACAAGAAATATGTTGCACTGCGGAGATATACAGTTGAGTTAAGAAGGGTTGATTATGGTAACACGGTGAAGATAAATGTGGAGAGACCATGTCCATCAATCCAACCAATATTTGGTTCTTTTTATTTCTATTTTGATGATTGTAAGAAAGGTTTTATCAATGGTTGTAGACATTTTGTTGGGGTTAATGTTTTTCATCTAAAGACCAAGTATGGTGGACAACTATTAATTGATGTAGGTAGGGATCCCAATGATCAATACTCCCCTCTGGCATTTGGGGTGGTCGAAACTGAGACAAAAAAGGGTTGGAGATGGTTCTTTTTTGATGGAATACATTGGTCAAAAGAGGAGATACGTGTTTATCTTAGATCAATAAAATGTATGGTAGTAAATTCACTTTCTTACTTTTGTTATTGATACTTTAATTATTGATTTACTTTCTTAAATTCTGTTACAGGGAAGTGTAGTGGTGTTTGAGGAGATGTTTGATAAAACTGAGCATAAAGTGTGTCTAAGACATTTGTATGCTAATTTAAAAAAAAGTTTGGTGGTGGAACACTTATTAGGGATTTGATGATGGGAGCAGCCAAAGCAACATACTATCAAGGTTGGCTCCAAAAGATGGAGGAGTTGAAGAAGATTGACGTGAAAGCTTGGAGTTGGTAGATGGGGGTTCCTACAAGGTGTTGGTGTAAGCGTGCATTTAGTTTTTTATCCTAAGCGTGATGTATTGATGAATAATATTTCAAAGTCTTTTAATATTACCATCTTAGTTGCTAGGGATAAACCTATTCTCACTATGTGTGAGTGGATTAGGAAGTACCTTATGAATAGGCTAGCTACAACTACCATAAAACTTGAAAAATGACAACATAGGATCATGCCAATACCTAGAAAGAGGTTGGATAACAAAGTATTCAACAATGGGTATTGGCTACCAACTTGGTCAATGGAAGAGAAATTCCAGGTTACACATACATTTAATACTCAAGAGTTTATTGTTGACATTGCGGAAAGGACTTGTAGCAATAACATTTGGGAGTTGGTAGGAATTCCTTGTAGGCATGTTATGTCTGCCTTAAGTTATAGGAAACAAATACCAGATGAATTTGTTGATGACTGCTACATAAGAGAAAAATATGCCTTATGTTATGGTTATTCCGTGAGCCCTATCAATGGGAAGGATATGTGGCCAGAAGTTGAAGTGGATGAGTTACTACCCCCAGTATATAAGAATGGTCCTGGTAGGCCTAAAAAGTTAAGGATCCGAGAAAGTGGTGAAGAGGATGCAAGGGAGAGAAGAGCAGGGGTTGTATATAAGTGCACCAGGTGTGGTCAGTTTGGCCATAATGCCATGACCTGCAAAGTTATACCCAAGACCCAAATGAACTTAAAAGAAAGGTATTCACTGTTGTGTTTATTTATTCTTATACATAATAATTGAATATGGTCTATTGTTAATTGAGTTTGAACTTTTACTGCAGAGAAAACCAAAAGCAGAGAAAAATCCACTGATGTTAAGCCTCAAACAGGTGTGGAGGAAGATGCAGGGCCAAGTGGACAACCAAGTGTGAAGCCAACTGATATACCTAAAATTATGCAGAGTCAGACTGAATCTTGTGTTGTAAACACAAGTCAACCCTGGCTGAAGAAAAAGAAGGAAACAAAACTTGTCATACCAAGAATAAATAGTGAAAGAATTAAGTTGAGTTGGTTTAAAAAACCAATCGTAGGACCTATATCAAGTGAGCAGCCAATTACTCTACCAGAACATGAAGAAAGACCAACCAAGCTTGAAGTGACTACAAGAAATATGAAGGCTTGGAAGAAGAATAAGGACTGGTATATTCCTTAGTTTATGTAATATAGTTTTCCTATGTAGCATACCTTTAGTGTCATTTTGTGATTTTGCCAAAACTTTGTTGCTAAATTTATGTGGTACTGGTGTACCAAAGATAATGCATTATACATGCGTTTTTTTTCCCTTATGAATTAATGATGTTTGCATGTTGTTAACTATGCTTATCAATGTTTTATATAATCTCATATATGCATATATAGAATCATAAACATAATTTCCATTGAAACAAAATGGTGATACTACAATTGTCATTCAATATTTTTCATTACATTAACTAAACACTTTTGAAATCACAATTCCCTACATTACATAAACCTAAACACTATTAAATTGTGTCATTGATGTAATATACAATTTTTGGTTCTTTATGGAATTGTTTTATTGGTGTAATACATTTTTTTGGTCTAATTCAATTAAAAAATGAGTGTATTGTTGTTTCTGGTTTAATACAATTCAGAAATATACATGTTAAAAATTTGGGAATACCGTAAAATTGAAATATATATATATATATATATATATATATATATATATATATATATATATATATATATATTAAAAAAACAAATAATATTACAATGATTTTTAATTCAACTGTTGTTATAAGTAAAACGTTATCCGGAATAAGAAAGCACAAGAATGCCATTTTTGGGATTCGAATCCAGGGCCAATAAATTCTTTCACAACAATTTTTTTCTTTATCCATTGTTATAAGTAGCACGCTACCTAACTTATAACCACAATCACTCGCTCGTCGTGGAAATAAATATACATACAATCACACACTACCTAACAGCGGACGTGAAACCATCATTGTATGTGTTTCACAACCGCCTTTATATGTATTTTCCATAGTAGTGCATTCATTGATGAGATACCAATTATTATGCACAAATAAATTGAGCAGATAGTCAATGTGAGGGTGACGGTAATCACTATTATCGAGTTGTTTTTACTTTACTCGATAAAGGGTGACATTAATACACTTGTCTGCTATTAATTTATCCATGATTTGAGGACTAATAGAGAATCATACACAAAAATTTACGAAAAGAAAGAAAACTTTATACAATTTATGAGTCTCTTGTTCCTTGCATTAGTGGACCGATACTAGAGGAAAAATAGATGAGCTTCTCGAATGATTATAATTATAAATGTTAATTTAACCATTTGATTGAATCTAATTTAAAGGATATGATTATGAGTAAGTTTTAAAGGATATGATTATAATTAACATTTATACTTGTACCATTAGATTGAATCTAATTTAAAGGCTACAATATGGAGTAAGTTAAAAAGAGTTACTCTTGGAGTAAGTTAATCTTGACTCTCTCTCTCTCTCTCTCTCGCCTCGCCGGGGACGACGCTCCTCGGAGCCTAAGAAGTACAGAGCCCGAGGACGCCCTGAGTAGTCCAATAACCGACCGAGGGTGTCCCCCGCCGAGACCAAAGTCCCGGGAAGGGGGATTACTCACCCCTGAGGAGCGACGAGGATGACCCTCACTATCCACTTTCTCGGGCCATCATGGTGACCCAATTCCCGAAGGGCATGGAGAAGCCCCCAACCTTACGATGTACGACAGGACTACTGACCCCGACGATCACGTCGACAATATCAACACCATGCTAGACTACCGCAATGAAATCAGGGGAAATGTCAAATGCAGGTTGTTCTACATGACCCTCGGAAAGGGAGCCATAACATGGTACAAAAGCCTGACCCCCAAATCAATCACCTCCTAGAGAAGCATGAGGTCAACATTTACGAGGCACTTCACAACCTCTCGACGTCCCCCCTAAAACGAAGGCTACACTTGAGGCCATCATTAAGGGAAAAAATAAAACGCTGCGCTCCTACATCGAGCGATTCAACCAAGAGGTCGTCAAGGTGGATACAACTGACTTTATGAAGAAGTACCTCCTCGAAAAAGGACTCATCCACGACAGCAAAATCAACAGGGAAGTGGGGATTGAGCCTCTCCGCTCTCTAGACTAGTTTATTCACAAAGCTCAAGTGTACATCAGGTACAGAGAAAAACAAGTCGCCCACAATGTTAGGAGCAATCGCAGTCAGGACGACACCAAAAACCTCAAGCATGAAGACTATGCTGCTCCTCGCCGCATCGTGGAGAGGCGAAAAGACGATAAGCCTCGCGAGGTCCACGAAGGAAGAGGTCCAGATGGATGCTTCTCCGAATACACACTGCTGACCGCTCCCCGAGAGCATATCCTCGTCGAATGCATCAATTCGGAGTTCAAGCAGGGCCGATTAAGGTTCACAAAATCGACAGAAGCCAAGCCCCACAACAAAGAGAAACCGCGAGGACACTCCGTCTGATGGTTCTTCCTTCCCCGTGGCCCTTTGCGTATCTCGTCCTGAAGACTTCCACCTCCCCGACACACATGCAGAAGAGTATTTAGCTGCCCATATCCCCTGGGAAAACTTTCCAACAACATTAGTTATATCCGGGGGCAGGATGAACAACGAGAGCACCGTGATTTCGGTAAAAAGGAATTCAACGAGCTCCTGCTAACCACACCTGACCAACTGGCAACTCTGACCAAATCTCGAGGTAAATCCAACCTCATCTCCTTTTATCTTGATGAGCTTATTGGAGGATCTCCCAAATTGAGCATCTTATTGTTGATAAGGGAAAAATGGTCCGCTTTGACGTCCGTTGCATCCTGGTCGATCAGGGTTGCTCCGTGGACATCACGTACGCCCACCTATTCAAGACCCTCAGGCTCGACAAAACAAACTTGTCTTCGCACGTCGGATCTGGCCTTCAAGGATTCAACGAGGCTACCACAAAGTCATGGGGATATGTATAGCTCCTCATTTTGTTTGGAGAAAACGAGACAGCCAGAGAAGTCAAAATCCAGTTCTTGGATATTGAATGCCCTACAATGTACAACTGCATTCTTGGAAGACCAACTATAGTCGAGCTAATCGCAGTGCCCTCGACGGTCCACTTGAAGATGAAATACTACACCAAGCTAGGCCGCATAGTCGCATTGCCCGGGGACATAGAGGCATCCCGAATATGCTTTGACGTAGCAGTTAAAGAACAAATTGTGATCAATGCTTCCAAAGGGAACAAGAAACCCTGGGTCGAAGAGCGACAACCCTTTCTGCAAATCAATTCCATCGACCTCGACAGTCGACTCGGTAAAGATGACACTGAAGACTAGGCCTCCACCAACGGGCAGACTCTAGTCCATCTAGTGTGCCCAATCCCCAACGACGACTTTAAGCTCATCCCTCTAGGCGATGACCCAAACAGAAGTGTGAAGACTGGCACCGGTCTCCCGTCGTCGATAAGATAACAACTCGTAACCTGCCTCAGAGAGAATGCAAACCTATTCACATGGAGCGTCGCCGAAATGCCCGGACTTGACCCAGAGGTCGTATGCCATCAGCTAGCCATAGATTCATCCATTAAGGTCGTAGCGCATCGTAGGTGCAAGCAGTCTCTCGAGAAAGCGGAGGTTGCCGAGTAGGATGTAAAAGACCTCTTAGAGGCAAATTTTATTTATGAAGCTCATTACACAATCTGGCTCTCTAATGTAGTCCTTGTTAAGAAAAATAATGGAAAATAGAGAATGTGCGTTGATTATACCGATCTTAATAGGGCATGTCCCAAAGATGCTTTCCCTTTACCTAACATTGATAAATTGGTAGACAATACTGCAGGTTTCAAACTCTTGTCCTTCATGGATGCATACAGCGGGTACAATCAGATCCCCATGTCAGACACAGATAATCGACATATGACATTTATAACCCCGACATGAAATTACTTTTATAACGTAATGCCCTTTGGGTTGAAGAATGTCAGAGCTACATACCAACACACGATGAACAAAGTCTTCTAGGGAGAGATCAGAGACATGTTTCGAGGTCTACATGGACGACATGATCGTGAAATCCCACGAGGAGCTCGACCACGCCCAACACCTCAGAAAGGTCTTCGAGCAGGTGAGAAAGTTCCAAATGAGGTTTAACCCGGAGAAATGCACCTTCGGCGTACGGGCAGGGAAATTCCTCGGCTTGCACCTCACTGAATGAGGGATCGAGGCCAACCCTGACAAATGTCGGGCGTTTTGGGAATTCCCGACACCAAAGTTGAAGAAGTCCATCCAGTCCCTAAATGGGATGCTCACCTTGCTATCACGCTTCGTCGCCAAATCCGTACAACATGCGCCTCCTTTCTTCAAGTTACTACGGAAAGAGGCTGCCTTCGAATGGATCGAGGAATACGAACAAGAATTTCTCCACCTTAAGAAGGCACTCTCTGAGCCGCTGGTGCTATCGCGATCACAGGAAGGGGAGACATTATACCTATACCTGTTTGTAGCTACCTAAGCGGTCATTACATCTATCATCTGCGAAACGAGCGACGGGCAGAAACCAATCTACTTCATGAGCAAGCCCCTACAAGGCCCCGAGCTCTGGTACAAACAAATAGATAAGGTTTCCTTAGCCCTGATAAACGCAATAAGAAGGTTATGACATTACTTCCTCGCCCATACAATTAAAGTCCGAACAAATCAGCCTATAAAACAACTGCTCGGGCGTCTCGATATGGCCGACAAAATGTTAAAATGGTCCCTGAACTATCAAAGTTCGACGTCCAATACCAAAGCAGAAAATATCTGAAGGCGCAAATCCTAGCCGACTTCGTCGCCGAGATGACCTACCAACCAACCCCGACTAGTGGTACCCACAAATGGACAATCTTTGTGGACGGGGCCTCCAGCTCGACGGAAAGCAGGGAAGGTATCATCCTCGAAATCGAAGATGACAACTTGATCGAAGTATCATTGGCTTTGGCTTTCCTGACTTCAAACAATCAGGCGGAATACAAGGCATTCCTAGTAGGTCTATGATTGGGCGAGGACCTAGGGGAAAAAGAAGTAAAAATTCCCACTGATCCTTAGCTCGTCACATCCCAGGTACGGGGGGAGTACCAGGCTAAGAATGACAACCTCATCGAATACCTAGCCCTCGTTAAGGAAAAGTTAGAAAAGTTCGACTCTTGGGAAGTCAAACACGTGTCGCGCGAGAACAACACACGGGCAGTCATATTACCTAAATTGGCGATAGAGGTGGGAATAGGTCATGCCAACTAACAGGGGATTAAGTCCTAACCTACATAGGCCAAGGTCAGGCCAGGCTTTTTCTTAAATAGAAAAGGTCTAGACTTTTTTATAAGCATACTTAGTTAAATAGACTAGGCCGCATGCCATAGAAAAAACCTTATAAGCCTATCAGATCGGCCTATTTAATAAATATGAAATAATTTATTTATTTTATATTGTATTTTATTCTTTATATTAAAATACAAGAGAAAAATTGAGTTATATTTAAAAACATGAAAATAAGTTGAAAGATATCCTATGAATAATGTTATAAGGTGTTTTCATAAGTTCTCTCAAATAAATCATCTCATAAAATTTATGCTACTAGGTAAGCTCAAATAAGTCAATGGAAACACACATTTATTCTCATTATACTTTTGATTCTCTATTCTATTTAAACATTTGTTGAATTTATTATTTACATATATTTAAATAATATAGGCTTTTTAAGCAGGCTAATAGGTCAATCAGGCCTTCAAAAAGGCCAGGCTCAGGACAAAACATAAGCCTTTGATAGACCATAGGTCAGGCTTAGGCTTGAAATTTTTTAGCAGGCCAGACTCAGGCTTGGCAAAGTCTAGCTCGGCCCATCCTATTCCCATCCCTAGCGAGCACACAGAAGAAGGGCAGGAACAAATTCGTAATTCAAGAGATCTTGTCGCACCTGAGCATCAAGAAACCTTATGTGTCACTCGACGTGAACGCATCGGTGATGCCAATTGTTGGATGACCCTAATTTATAACTATCTCACGAGAGACGAACTACCTGTCGACCCAAAGGAGGAATCAACGACCAAACGAAGAGCGTGTTCCTACGTTCTCATCGAAGACAAACTCTACCGACGAGGATTTTCCTTTCCACTACTCAAGTGTGTCGAAGAAGAAAAGGTCCCCAACATCCTGGGAGAAATCCATGAGGGAATTAACGGCCAACATCTCGGAGGGAAATCCCTGGCAAGGAAAGCCCTCAGAGCAGGTTACTATTGGCTGACGATGCAGCACGACACAAATGAACACGTCAAGAAGTGTGACAGATGTCAGAGACATGGGAACATGCACTTGGCTACCCCCAACGAGCTCAAGACATTGTCATTCCCGTGGTCCTTCACATGGTGGGGGATGGACATCCTCAGACCCTTTGTGGTCGGATCTTACCAAAAAAAATACCTCATCGTCGGTGTTGAATACTTCACTAAGTGGATCGAGGCTGATGCCCTCGCTAAAATCACATCACAAAATATATTTGTTTCTTCAAAAGAAACATCCTCGCTCGATTCGGCATACCCCAAATCCTTGTCACATATAATGGGACGCAGTTCACGAACAGAAGATTCCTTGATTTTGTCGCCAACCTAGGCACAAAACAACACTTCACATTCGTCGAACATCCCCAGACTAACGAACAAGCAGAAGCGGCCAATAGGGTGATCCTAAGGGGTCTGAAATGTAGACTAGGTGAAGCAAAGAGAGCTTGGTTCGAAGAGTTGCATATCATCCTCTAGGCGTACCGCACGACCCCATACTCAACAACCAAGGAAACCTCATTCCGGCTAACATACGAAACTGAGGTTGTCATCCCAATAGAAATTAGAGAACCCTCGAGGCGAACAGAAGCACCTTTAGACGAGGAGCTGAACGACGAAGCCCTCTGTGTAGAACTCTGTCGAGAAAATACGGTCAGAGGCAGCTCTTCGAGAGGCATCCCTAAAAAAAAAGTGGCTCTGTGCCACAACACAAAAGTTATTAAACGTGAATTCCATGTCGGCAGCCTCGTCCTCCGACAGAATCAAAAGAACTCACGAGAAGGAAAACTGGCCGCAAATTGGTAAGACTCGTATCGTATCCGAGCCAAGACGGACAACAGAGCCTAGTACCTCGAAAACCTACAAGGTGAAAAACTTGCTCGACCCTGGAACACCGAAAAACTTAAGCAGTATTATAGTTAGATATCCCGCACGACCACGACCCGACCAGGGGCAACAACGCGGCCACAAGAGTATGGAAGGTACAACCATGACTCTCCATCTCGATCGAAAGGAGGGCCCACATTCCAGGGAAACGGATACGACCCTCCTCGACAAAGGATATTTCAAACGAACTCCCTTGTCGCAGTACCACGTGGGTATGACACCCAACTTGCGATGGGGAGGTCCAAGCCGCAGGATTAAGACCTCAATCGCGGTCCTCGTCCCGGTAACCCGCAAGCGTATAACCCACAACATTGCTGATTCCCTAAACCAACGAGTCCATCAAGTCAAGAAATAAAAAGTCGAGCAATAAAAGTTCAACAATAAATTACAATACAAAATAGCAAAACTCATTTCATTTAATTAGCCGACCAAAACTGGACGGCATAAAAAGTACAGAAGGGGGTTGTGCCCAAGTACAAATAAAAATAAACGGCACACAGGTTGACAAAATGATAACGGCATGCAGGTCGTCAAAATGATAATGGTACGCAGGTCAGGAAACTAGTCTTTTTCACCCTTTTCTTTCTAGGTTGAATCCTCGATCGAGAAAACGATCTTTCCATCAACCACATCGTAGTTGAAAGCAGTCCCCTCAATTACGAGATCCACCCTAGGATTGACGACCCGAAGCTGCTCAATAACATTGTCAAACCCCAGCTGAAGGGTTTGTACACAGTCGCTCTCCAACATCTGAATACGTAAAATCAAGTCGGTCCGAGTCTTCAAGGCCTTATCCTCCTCGCCCTCCTCTTCGGCAGGAGCAACCGGGCGTTCCAGCTCCGCCACCCTCATCCGAAGAAGTTGGACCTCCTCGAGAACCTTGTTGAACTCAGCCTCCTTGTCTTTCAATTTTTTATTCTCGTCGACCAGGCTATCCCGCTCGAGCCTAACGATCATCAACCCCTCTTGGAGCCTATGACGCTCTTTATAATCAAAGAGGTCCATTTTGTACTTCTCCTTCATGACCCTCACCAAATCCAATTTCTTTTTTACAACCTCCAGCTTAGAAAGCGGGCAGGTGTTGTCAGACAAGACCAAAGTCGTCTCCATGACCCTGATCATTGCGACAATGTCCTACGACAAATTCGTTTGTCTGGTCGCCTTGTCCAGACCCATGATCGTCGTGGCCTCAACCTCCGACACTCTTATAGAGCATTCCCCACTAAAAATATCCCATTGAAGATGGCAATAGGGCAGAAGGTACATCCCTTGGTCCTCAGGCAAGTCCACACCCACAGTAGCACTGGTCGGTGAGCCTTCATTGTGCTGGTGTTTCGCAGGAGGAGACAAATGTTCAGATGGCGGACTTAAGGGCGTCCCCGCGGCAGGAGGAGAGTTAGGAGAAGGAGTGGGAGTCCCCAAACCACCGGCCACGTTATCAATGACCATTTGGAGGACACGACCCTTAGCGGCTTTCTTCGAAGCTTTTCCCGTGTCCTTATTCGACAACTTCAAGACACGGTCTTTGAGGCTAGGTATAACAGCTTCACATAAAAGCACAAGTTAGTTATTGAATAAAACAGTCGAGACAAAAGAAAGACAGACACAAACCGCCTAAAAGACGGAGGGACTCCTCGTCTGTTTGACACTCAAGCACCGCCTTGGTGTTTATTAATCGAGTTTCAAAAAGGGGCTCCCCGTCGTTAGACAAGACATGATTATCTAGCCGGTCCACACAAAGGGAAGAGGTAAAGCTTTGGACATAAGTTACTATTTTTTTATGGTCTTATGTGTCCTCGCCCCCCCAGATTTTCTGGCTTCACAAAGAACTGGTTCGTGCCACGGTTGAAATGAGCTTGCTGCCACTTGAGTGGGATGGTCGAAACAAGGCGCTCTTCGCCTTGGGCATCTCGTTGCTCGGTGTATATGTTGTACAAAGCCTGCGCAGTGAAAGGCTTTACCGTGTACCACCTATCTTTGAAACTTTAGATAGATTCAATGTAAGTTTTAAACAGACTCCTCGGATGCTTAAACGAAACCCAACTATGTCTCTCGTTCACACTCGACCGTTGCAAATAGAAAACCCGAAAAAAGAGAGGAAGTGTGCGACCAATTTCGAGGTGCTGACACACCAGTTCGAACGCTCGAACGAATGCGATGACATTTGGATGTAGCCGGGAGGGGGCCAAGTTGAGCCATCTGAAGACGCCCGACTGGAAGCTAGTGAAAGGAAGACGGAGCCTCGCCTCTCTAAAAGCGAATTCATACATAGGAAAGCGTGTTCCACGAAAAAACGAGCAAATCCGCTGCTCGGGGAGAGGGGCATAACATTCCTAGTTCTGAGGGGCCCCTGGGACCAAGTCCTCAACGACCGTATGGGCGGTGCGAGAATCAAGCATGAAGTGGGAGCCCGTTTACAACGGTTCTTCCCCGACCCAAGACAAATCCGGCACCCCGGGAGCAGCGGGCCTGCTTTTGCCCACATCACGTTCTTGTTCGTCCACCTCCTCCTCGTCCACTTGTATGTCGATGTAATCCGCATGGACATCCTCGACTCTTCTTTGCGGATCTACGTTACCTGGAAAGCAGAGGAAATTGGTGGATTCGAAGTCGCATCAAATCCACCCTTCCACCGCAGTCCAAGTGAAAGGGCCAAGGAAAGAAGCGCCTGACACATTCATCGCAAATCCAAAGAATGCCCGGGATATTCATCAGAAATTCATAAGAATGCCCGGGACATTCATGAGAAATTCATAGAAATGTCTGGGACATTCATCGCAAATTCAAAGACTGCCCGAGACATTCATCACAAATTCATACGATGCCCGAGACATTCATCAGAATTCCCTTAAATGACACCCGGGGAGGGTCCTCCTCAACGGTTTTTAGGGAATTTCCACTGACAAATTCGTATGAATATGCCGAGGAGGGGCCTCCTCGGCTACTCCGGTGTAAAAAACTAGCAGGAAAAAGTTCAATAAGCCCCACTGTTACCAGAAAGAGAGGGAACTTACTTGACATGTTCGCCAGCGGAGAAATGATACAGTTGCAGTGACGGCGGCGAAGCGTTTTCCGGCAAGGGCTTGAGAGTGTCCGATGAACTTCTGAGGAGACTTGAGAAATGAAAAAGAGAAATGAGGGGAAACCTCACCTCCAACTCTTTTATACGCCCCCATACGGGAAGACGTGCCTAACCATTATTGCCTAGGCTGCCTAGATTCCCATAGGCATTTAATACGCCGTCACACGTAAAATGAAGCGACGCTCATTAAATGCCATCATGACGAGAAATGAAGAGACAGACACGTCACCCTTGGGAACTCCAAAGGCCATCAAACTACGCTCCTCGAAATACCGGGCACACCCATCCTCGACATCGTAAAAACGCAAAAGAAGCCTCACGCGCGACTACCCTCGAGCATGCAATTCTCCTCGACGAACTAAAACTCCAACGGATTACCTTGCAGATACACCCCCCAATTCACCACCGTAGTTGCTCATCTCTGAAAGGTTCCTCCTGATCAGGTCAGATCTATATATATATATATATATATATATATATATATATATATATATATATATATATATATATATATATATATATATATATATATATATATATATTACTCAAAGAGTAAGTCTTTTTAACTTACTTCATAATCGTAGCCTTTAAATTAGATATAATCTAATGATTATAAGTATAAATATTAATTAACCATTAGGATTATGGAGTAATTTTATCCCATATATATATATATATATATATATATATATATATATATATATATATTAATAAATTCTCATTTTTATTCCTCTTTATATACCTACCATCACTGCTGATTGCATGAACTAACTGGCAGTTTAGTTGAAGATAACTTGTTTCTGCAGATAACTCTCTTCACTTCATCGGTAAACTCGCTATCTCTTCCGAATACATTCAAAACGACCTCTGCTATTGTCGTTTTGTCTCTCTGTTCACAAAATTCATATTCTGTTTATTAATTAATGCGGTTCGTGTTCAATTTTCTCAGTGCTGATTTTATCACCCATTCATGGCTCCTCTTACACTCTCCGTTAAGGCACAAGACTCTGCCATTTCAGGTAGGTTTCACACTTCTCTAGAAGAATTTATACTTTACTGATTTTGGTTTAGTTGATTTCTACTTCATGGTTGTTTTGTTACACTGATTTATGATAATACCAATGCAATTGAATTGAGTACCGTTTAAAACTAATTTGGCGTTTTTTGTGGCTGAAATTCAACAATGTTTCCCTACACAACTACCAACTTAACTGATTAATTTGGCATTTACAACTCAGAATTTGGGATTATCTTAAAGGAGAGAATAAGAGAAAAGGGCTAGTTTTACTGTATTATTCATTGATTGTTAATAGTTTAGGAAAAGTAATTATAAATTTTATGCATAAATTATTATAAGCAGAACTTTGTTATCGATTGTGCCGGCTTTTTAGCACAGATTATATGGTTTTGCAGATGCTTCTACTAAGAGAAAGCAGAACTTGACTGTGGGAAATTCTTTTGCATCTGCTACCATCGGACAGGAAAAACCATTTGACTTCTTACGCACTTTGTTTGGTAAGTATCATATCTTCTTTGTTGTTGTTCTGTTGTAGCTAATAGTAGATATTATTGTTTCAGTGATGTATTAGCAATGTCAACGTGTTTGTATTAGTTGTCCTTGTCGGAATCTGTGATTCGTAGTTCTTAAGTAATTTAGACAAAACAACATAAAATGTTGAATGTCTCCATATAGAGATTTGTACTCAGAGTACATGCTGAGAAATGCATAAAGCACAGCTGAATATATACTAGAAGTACAAAAAAAAAGATAAACACGTACAACAACTACAACAAAAACCTTTACTCACTAGGTGGTGTCAGTTACATAGACCGACAAGACGACACAATAGTTCACTATCATGTATTTAGTTTAAAGATAGACCATTGATCTCCATATCTCCCATGTTGATCTGGCCTATAAATATTATCCTTACAACTTTACCCGGAATTGTTGGACTATCCTTCATTTGGTCAATCCTCCATATTGGTTTTCTTCACACTCATACAGACTCCAAATCAACTTAGCGAGACTGCACCATTTTCTCTACAATGAGAGCTATCCCACACTCCTCTCTAATAATTATATTTTCAATTCTACATTGTCTTGTATAACCTCTCACCCATCGCAACTTTCTTATTGCTCCAAAATTGAATTTTTGTTCTTTTGTGTCTCTTGCAATCCATGTACACTGCTCTACTTCTATTTAGGCTAAATGTGTTTCATAGACTTATCTATATATTTTAACTTTCCTGCAATTTCTTCCCTCGACTCTTCAAACAAGACTTTATTATCCGCAAAATGTATGCATGGTGGCACAACTTTTGGCCATGTTCGGTTCAGTTAGCATGTCTATGACCAATACAAAAAGTTGAGGGCTCAAACTTGATTTGGTGCACCCAGGTTAATTATAAAATTTTTGTGTTCCGACTTCATGTTGTCACACCAGTTGTGACCCATTCATATGTGTATTTTATTTTACAACCGTAAGAACGAATGCTGAATATATGCTTATAATTAAAAGAATAAGAATTATTTTATCTGCTTTGATGGATAATTTTCTCTTCATTTAATGATAATAGAGGGCAGTAACAGTTACTTTCTTTTGACTCAAATGGCTGCTTCATTAAGGCATGCCAAAAGATCATATTTGTCAAATAATCCTAGGTCCTATTTAAGTAGAAGATTGAACAACAATAAGATGCTATTCCCCATCCCTTCATATAAGTAGTGAAGCTTTGGTAGAGTTCTTTTCCGCTTAGATTGTATTTAAATATCTTGATAAATTGTTAGACAATACTATGACCATGATGAACTATTGTATTGCAATCATTCTGATGAACCTGGTGGAATTTTGCAGAGGGTGTTATTGCTGGTGGTACAGCTGGAGTTGTTGTTGAAACAGCTTTATACCCCATTGATACCATAAAAACACGTCTGCAGGTAGACTTTTACAACAAAATAAATTATAATGACTATTGAGGGTTGTATTTTGTTGTGTGCTATACTGATTAATATTTGATGCTGTAATAACTAATAAGGATATCAAACTTTGAGAGGACAAAGGAAAACTATATAATTTTTGTTGTTGGATAGGATGCAATTTGTATTTTAGTAATTGGTTCGTGAAGATTTAATATGCATTGAATTCTTAACAGCAATTTAGAGGGCTTCTATTTTTTACATGAAATAGGCTGAGTATGTTTGTTTTTGTTTTTATAGGCTGCCCGCGGAGGAGAAAAACTAGTATTAAAAGGCCTTTATTCTGGATTGGCAGGGAACCTTGCCGGTGTCTTACCGTGAGAACCTCGTGGATAGCATGATGTTTCAAACATTCTAGGTTTTGTATGTTAATTAGAAATTTTGAAAACGCTAACTTGGAAAAAAATTCAAAAATTAATTGGCTAGCATAGGGCATACAATATACATTTATATAACATCAATGATGATTTATTGAATTTGTTCTAAATGGCTCAACTGAAAACACTAACATTTTGTGTGGAGGTTTTCTCTGTAAACAAAGAAAGCTAATTGATAGGATTTATAAACTCTAACTACAAATCCACATAGTCGATGGTTTCCATCTCTTTCGTTTTTCCTGATTCAGTTGCAAAGATACTTGAGGAATATCATAGTATGAGATGTTCACATTCCTCTGAATAGAGAATGCTTAGGGATTGTAATTCTCCTGAATGACATTTATTTAGCACACATTTGATAGTTCCTTCAGTAGGATATGAAATATAATTTATTTAATTTTTGGTTGTGATTGATACTCCTAAGCCATCATTTAACATGATTTTAATATTATGTTCCTCAATGTAGATTATTTGCTCACTTTTGGATTCTTGGTTGCTCATTCGAAAAACTCTATACTTAGTCTGGTCTTGGGTTCTTCCCATAGGGTGTGGGAGCATATATATAAAATTTAGTTTGGAAAGCTAGTATCTTTTACAAAAACCATTTATTTACTCCTCATTGAAGATGTTATACATATTTAAATTGAAAGAGAGTTATATATTTCACAATTTATTTAAGTGGTTTTCAGGAATTTTTGTTCTATGCGTATCAAGAAGATAGATTCATGAATCATATCTAGCTTCTTTCTTTAACACCTTGTGTTGCTTTTAAATGTGCAGGGCATCAGCTCTATTTGTTGGAGTTTATGAACCTGTAAAGCAGAAATTGCTGACGATGTTTCCTGAAAATCTGAGTGCTTTTGCTCATTTAGTAAGATACTGCCTATATAAACATTAGTATGAAGATACAGCATGCTATATTCATTTTAGGAAAAAGCACATGCTTGGCACTTCAAATCAATTGTCTCTAATTGCTTTAAAGTCTTAAGTTTGGTCAATTATGGTCATCTGAATCCTCTTGGATCTATTTTGGCCTGTACTGGAGTTGATGTTATGTATTTGTCATAATTATTTTATTGCTGGTGCAAAATTTTATTGATGCATTTTTTTTTTAAGTTTCTGGGATATGATTTTTCATTAAATTTTTAAATTTCATTAGACTGCAGGTGCTATAGGGGGCATTGCTGCATCTTTTGTTCGCGTTCCAACAGAGGTTACTAAATTCTCATATTTGTAAAAATGATATTTTCATGGTTGCATACGGTTTCAATGGGAAACTTCTCATTCTCTAGTGCTCCACAGGTTGTCAAGCAACGGATGCAAACTGGGCAGTTTACCTCAGCTTCTAATGCTGTTCGCTTTATTGCAGCTAAGGAGGGCTTTAAAGGATTTTATGCTGTAAGAAGCTCACTATTTCTTTCTTGTAATATTTTATGATAAATTATATTCCCTACCCCCATGATAATTTGTTAAAATGTTTCTTTGATATTGATATTTGAAATCACAGGGGTATGGATCTTTCTTACTGCGGGATTTGCCCTTTGATGCTATTCAGTTTTGCCTCTATGAGCAGATTCGAATAGGTTATATGCTTGCGGTAAATTTCTCGAGTTCTATATTTATGTATTTTAAAGACATAACTGTCTTGAGATGTTTTGTTATTAATAATGGTTCTGTCAAACAAAAGTTATTTTCACCTTTCATGCCGGTGTTTGACTACTAAAACATTTATGTTTACTAGTCATAATTCAGTAGCATGAATTCAAGGCTGTATCTTGAATTTAAACAGTTAATATAAACTTATAAGTTATACTGTCTTGTGGTTTATCGAAAATATCAATGTTGCTGTTTTCTCTTCTATTTCATTTATGATTGATGATGTGATTTATATTTCTTTTTGCTAGGCACGAAAAAATCTGAATGATCCAGAAAATGCAATTATTGGTGCTTTTGCAGGTAAATAAATGACAGTATAGTTTAATGTTATACACACTGAGCATATAATTTTTGTACATGCACAAGTTTCAGCACTAGAGACATGTAGAAAGGAGACTTGTAGATTTTGTAGTTAAGAGAGTGGGTCAAATAGAGTAGTCCAATAACTAGAGACAGAGGAAGATCTAGAAAATATTGAGTTGGATAGAGATACGATACATAGTATAACATTATGGCGCTGTTTGATCCATGTAGCTGACTCCACTTAGTTGGATAAGGCTTGGTTGTTGTTGTATTACTTGTATACATAAGTTTCAGCACTAGACATCATGAGCTTATGCTTTAACTGTGCTTCAAGCTGAAACACTTTATAAATTAAGATTTAAAGATGTGTGATTGTTTGACTCCATCAGTATTTACTGTGTAGAATCAAAACCGTGAATCTTGTTAATCTTGTTCAGCTATTTTTCTTTGCAAGGTATACAATCAAAACCAGGTGTATGTAACTGAGAGAAAGTTAATCTAACCTAATTCTAGATCTTAATAGTCCTTGGCTTTATTTAACCGTGAATAAATCAGTAGGTAACATCAAGATAGAAAATATTTAGTTTTACTTGGCAATAAGAGTATGACAAGTTGACAATTTGTACCACCATACTTCAAACATGGGAGCTTGTAACCTAAACGAAGATATACTTGCTAAAAAAAACTGCGTTGTTTATATTTTCCAGTTCTATTTGTAATTTTTTGAGGAGTAAATGGGTTTGTGGGTGATTAGGATTCTTGTAAGTAAATGAGAATTTCTTTATTTTGGTTCTTTGGATTGATTTGTTAAGCATTATAGTGTATCCTACTAACTTTGTGATGTGCTATACCATTTTTGTTTCTTGTAGGCGCACTAACTGGAGCAATAACTACGCCCCTTGATGTCATCAAGACAAGGCTAATGGTTCAGGTAAGATGAAATCTTGTTTCTTTTTCATTTGTATGTTCTGTTTTTACCTGATAAGCATCTATCTCCATACACACATGATTCCTTTTTCTGTTCAATTAATCTGCAAGTAAATCAATCACACAAGAATATACAGTGTCAATAATAAATTATCCAGCCATTTACGAAATTCCTATTTCCTCTCTTAAGGGACCTGCAAACCAATATAAGGGAATCGTGGATTGCGTTCAAACCATTATTAAGGAAGAGGGACCTGGTGCTTTTCTGAAGGTATGTGCTTTCTGTGTTTTCTTTCACACATTGTAGCTTTTGAATAGTAAAATTGTATGGTGCAAATTCCCTCCCAAAGCATGTACTTTATCTTCTACCGCCCTATGTATGTGCGTATAATATTAATCATACTCCTATATTTATTGCAGGGTATTGGGCCAAGAGTACTTTGGATAGGCATAGGTGGTTCAATATTCTTTGGCGTCCTTGAGAGTTCAAAACGTTTCCTTGCTGAGAGGCGTCCGACAAAAGCTCTGCATACAATCTCAGAAAAGTAAAGATTGATGTTATGATTTTTGATTCTATGAATTTTGTATAATGTATCATCGCTCTGGTTACCTTGAAATGTATTCCATCTAGTTTTGTAACACTTGAGGCTTAAAATTAGTTACGGAGGTAGCATGTTTTTAGGTGATTTTTACATTATGTCGGAAATTAATCAATGTAGTTGATTCCACTTAGATGTTGTTGTTAATTACAATAATGCTTAAAGTTTAAGAGACTTTAATATCTATAGCTTCTATGCTTGATTTGACAATAAATGATGGCTCTTTCGACCATAAAGTCATGATTTGGGCAAGGAAATATGCATGCACTGGATCTGGCACAATGATTATTGAGATATAAATCCCAATTATCAATCGCAAGACATTGTTTGATAAGATCTAATCCTAAAAGTATGTTTGGATGTAGGATTTTCGAGGAAAGTGGATGGCTTATTATTCTTTTTTTAATTAAAATAAGGAAAACTAACAAAATTAAAAATTAAGTTTGATTGAAATGTTATATGACCATGTTATTCTTTAGTATAAACTTTTAAAAATGTCAAACATATACCATAACTCTACATTCAAACATACCCTATGGAGTTGGATGCAGTGCAAATCTTGTAAAGTAGCGTCTTCAAGTAAACAAATAATGCATTTTTAATAGTAACCCAGTGAATTCCGAGGGTTGGGACATTAATTAGGATGGCTGAATATCAGAGTAATTGATTTTATAATCGTTGTATTGCATTTCTAATGCACATGACATAGTGAGACCATGCAAATAATAACAATTTTTGACAATGCGTAATCATCAAAGATTTCAATGTTTTCTGTTTGTCAAACTAGTCAGTCTATCAGCATCTACGATGTACTAACTTCGAATAAGAACCAAGTATTGTGAAAAAAATTGATGGTGCATTGAACCAAATTTTGTAGGCAACAGAACGGTAATATTTGCAAAACATGGCAAATGGATTTTTATATTGATGTACAGGAACTATACATTGTGGAGCAAAAAAGAAAAAGAAACAAATGGGACATTCTATGCTATCGGCCTCAAAATCAACAACTACCCTCTTCTCCCCTACAAAAGAATTGGAGAAAACAAAAACTATTAGGGTGTTTACAAGAATGAGCTACAGATACAATTTGCCTAATATACAACCATCAAGCATCTACTCAACAAAAAAAATATACATGTATATATAGATCAACAACCCATTCAATATTCATTTTGTCCAGCCAATCCGGTTTTGACTCAGCACCGTTCAATATGTGGTGCGACAATTACACCCACATTGTTTTTGAGCCAGCAATGGGTCAAGGTCAAGGTCAAGAACCAACTTTCTGTCCAACCTGGTCTGTCCAATCATAATGACAATTTACAGTAGAAAGTTTCACATTAAAGGGAGATAAGCTCCACCGTGACCTTTCCTCAGCACTAAGGGGGCCGCAGTGTCAGGGACCTTGTCCATTTCTCGCGTGCATGCATCGATGACATCTCCAAACCCAGTTGCCACTGTAGCCAACTGCATCCGCAACCTCAAATCCCTTGTTCGCTTCAGTAAACACCTGAGTGATCTTCCTAAATATTTAGCCCATTCAGCAGGCAACCCTCCCCCCGTGAGCCATACAGAGAAATGAGATTGGTCTCCTCTGGCAGCTACTTCAGCTCTATAAAATTTTGCTAAATCAGTCAACATTGAAGGCTGAAGAGGTAGAACTGCCACAAATTCAGCAACAAACTCCTCCATGACTTCAGGTTTGAGCATTTGGTTCCAGAGCACCAAAGCCCATTCGCTTGGTTGGTTTAAGTTATAAGCTTCAGCTACAATTAAAGCTTCTTGGAAACGAGACTGTTCAACTAATGCCCGTCTAGCATTGGTTTCTGATAGATAAAGCCACTGGAAATCTGGCATTCGTATTTGGAGGGACAGAAGGGAAGCTTGAGCACAATCCTTCCGTGTTTTATTGCCAGCATCAATGGAAGAGTGAACTTCAGCAGCCTCAATGAAGTAGCGCATGGAATCCAATAAGTCTTCATTCTGGTCCTTGTTATAACGCCGAAACCACTGTTCACATGATTGCTCTGCTCTGGACTCTAAAAGAGTGGCCGTCTCATGTTTCATATCAAAATGAGTATAAACCTGTAAAGACAAATGAAAGATGTTAAGCAATGACTCTGGGGAACAGAGAAACAAAAAGAAAAAACTCTATGAGCAAGTGAAAAATGCAGAGCGCCCACTTCTTAAGTAGATGCTTGGAAACAGTATGCAACATTGAAATATAACTAATTAATTGTATTTGAATGTAAGCAGGACACAACCATCAATCTACAGACAAAACTTAGTAGCCAACATTTCATCAATATAGAAAAAAAAAATACAAACCAGGGCAAATGCATCAAGGTCATTAGGGTTGAAATGCTTCAAAGATGTAAGAACGGCCATCCGAAAACCTCTGACAGACTCAGCAGTGCCTGTGTTTGTGTCGGCAGCAGCAGAATACTTTTGAAGAAGAAGATCCAATTGACCATTTTCTATAAGAATGCCAAGAATAAAATTGAGAGTATAAAAATTTTCAACTCCAGTTATCAGGCGAGCCAAGCACGGGAAATCACCCTCCAAAACATAAGCATCAACCCTAGTTGCAGCAAGGGAAACAAGAACATCAACTCCATCAAGGCAAGCAGATGATTTGTAGAAGTGATGGGACAGAATAAGAAGCTCAACCTGAAAATGCCAATTTCACAGGAAGAACATTGTCAGCTCAAGACAAAGGAATGTCAGCCAGAATCATTAAGAGACTTTCTTAACTAATATTTCTTTCATCCAAATTACAGCTGCTCAACGATTATCCCTTTAAAAGATACGGAAGTGCACAACAGCAGCGGAAGAGAGGGGTATACCAGTTCTCAAGTTGTTATTGGATAATGAGGAGCAAATCTTAAATATGATCTTGTAAGAATGGTAAGGACACCGAGTTTATGGTATTAATTGCCTTCTAACCTCAACATTCACAGAAAACTTGATGATTTAAATTCACTTCTTCTGCTCTTACTATAAACTAGTTTACTCACTTGATATGTTCTCTCGAGAGTGAGTTAGAGTGGGTGATGAAAAGTGTGTCTTTCTGTTATGTCTACAACTGAAGTTCTACCACACATGAGCTACTTATGGGTCAATTTTTCTGTCAGGTGTATTGGCTGGATAATGGCTTAACAACTTCCCTCCATCCTAGAAAAACAACATGCAAGTTACTAACCAATAAATACATGTCAACATTGAAATTGATTCACATGTGAGGTGCAAGCTCGAAATATGTTCCTCGGTTTTCTTACATTGTTCTCCTACTTTCTTGTATGGGATTCTCCCCTTATCTTTTTTGGAAGAGTGAGTCCCAAGTCCTTGGACTGGTGATACTAGTTTTAGTAGAAGTAAAGAAACAAATACCATGCAGCAATCTTAAATATTTGCTACACAATTGTGCTTAGGTAGAACAGATCTAGGATATTTCCTTAGTTACAGATAGAAACAGGGAAACCATAAATCAAACTACTAAAAATATATTTGTAGTTAAACAGTTCATCTTTATAAATAGTGTTGATTGATGTTGCTCTCATTGTAAGTATTCTATTTTCTGCTCTTTTTGTTTCTTTCTTTGCTCTATTATTTTCACCATTTTATGCTCTTTCTTGTTGCATATTCCATGTTATTCTCTTTCCTATATTTGCTTAATCTTATGAATTTTTTTAATTCGGTTTTAATTCTTTTTTATAACTATCTTTTGAATATCAAAATATTTTTAAGAAAATACCTACTTGAATGGACCAAAAATAAAAGCAAATACAGGGTATCAACAGATTTAATCCATTCGTTTTTATACTCTTTACAAAATTATTTTAATCTATATAATTTTTTGCTCACTGCCTATCCATCAGTTATCAACAGCACTGGAAATATTCTTGTGTCTTAGTAAATTTCTTTAACAAAAGAAGAGTAGAGGGTATCACAGTCAACAGTAGGGTATCATTATCTAAGATAAATTAGAATTTTCCCACAGAATTGGATTTAATTTTCCATTTCTGAACAAGTTAGTGAAAAGAAAATGTGAGTGACAAATATCAACATGGTACCTCACAGGCATGTGGTATTTCTTGCCCAGTTATCACCAAACGCATTAAAGCATGCCCGATCTCTTGTTCAGAGGGACAAAGCTCTGCCCATTTCAAGAAGTCTGAAAATCTCCATAGCAAGGGAGCAGGGCCTTCCTCTTTTTGTGAATCTATATATCCTCCCCGATGTGCAGCCAACACACCCTGTACAACATAAGTATTAGTTAGCAAAAAGTCATGAATCCCTATCTACTTCACAAAAATACATCTAAACGGAGTTGTTTAACACAACCTCTTCATAAATGACATGGCATGTAAATTACAAAACTGTAACTCATAATGACATCAATTCACAAATCCAGGTTAGTTTCTTCATTCAATAGACGGGAAATATTCAATAGATGGGAAACAACACGCCCACAAAAGTCCATCTAATGATTAGGATGTCCAACACATCCACCAATTTCCATACACAAACATAGTAAAGATTTTGCAAGTAGAATCATAAAATAATAATAATATAATGAATCAAACCTTCAGGAAAGATTCTGCAAGTATTTGAGCAATACTAGCAGCTGGCATCGGATGAGTCTGCACCAGAAATTTTGCCTCCTCAAAGGACTCTTGTGCTTTAAGAGAAAGTAGCTGCAGTAACTCAATTGGTTGCTTGTCGAATGCCTCAAAAAATGAGAGACCCAAGGTGTTTGCCACTTTTATAACTGCTATTATTTTCTTACATAGCCCACGCCCACTACCTTCGGTAAAAATTACCACCAAACTTTCCAAAACCTAGCATTTTGAGACAGCATTTCACAACATTGTAATCATCAATGGAAAAAATATTTGGGGAGGGAGAGGAGATTTGGGAAGTTACCTGAAGTGGGTCAATATGGCGCTTATCATTCAGTAACCCATATGTCTGCATAACTGAATGCACTTCCTCATCAAGCATCGAGGCTGATACATGGCTAGGAGGAGTTGACATAGAAGCAAGCTTCAAGGCTGCATCAACAAGTCTAAACTCAGATGGTATTTGTCCAGGGGAGAATTTATATTGTAGTTGCTTGGCGGCAGTGATTTGCCCAAATTCCAATAAAGAAAGAACAGCCCTTTCCAGCTCTGCCGCTCCAACCCTGTCCTCCCACCTAGAAAAAGACATCTCTACTTTCAAATTTTCTTCTTGTAACTGCAACTCATTTTTGAAACCGATAGTATTGGAGCCATCATCAGTATCTGCAGTTTTTTCAACCGAGTCAAGAGCTGGGCGTCTCAAAGCCACATATCCTTTGGCCCTTCGTTTTGGCTTTGTATTCCCACCAAAAGTAGTTGAAAGACCAGCATCCACCACTTGATTCTTGTGAGGCATTTGATTGTTTTCTCTGGACTCATATTTTTCTACAGTTCTATTCCTCATTGTATTTATATGGTTATCCATATTTGCTATTATACTAGCAGTTCGGTCAATAATACTTGAATCATTCTTGATAGTACTCTCCCGGGTAGAAAAGGTTAGATTGAAGTCTCCTTCACTCTTCACCTGGGTCTCGGACTCAACAGCTAAGAGCCATACTTTGGTTTCAATTTCACGCAGAAGTTGCAACGGACAGACACTGAAAAATTTAGCAGCAAGATCAGTAAGGACATTAATTAAAGTTGAAACAGAAAGTAATCCTCAAATATATTCCATACGGGTTGGAAAGACTAATCATCCCACTCAGCCATTGCAGAGAAAGCAATAAAAGTCCGTGAAGCTCCTTTGCAGGAAGATCTTTCTCCACAGCTTCGGCATGTTTAAGAAAAAATAACCCAGCCTGCACTCATTACAACGAACTAAACTTATAGCATCAAACAACACAGTATAGTTCTTTAGCTGAACACTGACTATATTAGAAAAAAAGAAACCAAACATACTTGAAGAGAAGGAAAGGAATATCTGATGAAAAGTGTATGGCAGTGGCTCCATAAAGCAACCCTCTCTTCTGGCACATCCCAAAGAAATTCCTTCCATTCAGCCACCATAGATTCAGCCTGGCATTTGTGGAAGAGGCGGAGAGATGAGGGGATAGTGTTAGTGTTCGTGAGGAATATGAAAAATGGCAAAGAAAAATTATAAGCATCATCAGAGCTCAGATTTACAGCAAAAAGTAATCTAAGTCAATACAACAACAACCAAGTCTTATCCCACTAAGTGTGTCAGCTTCATGGATCAAATTACACTATAATGTTCTATCAAAGACCATGTTTCCATCTAGTTCATTAATCTCGAGATCTTTCTCAATAGTCTCTCTTAGACTTTGTTTGGGAGTTTGGAGGGGAAGGGAAGGGAGGGTTTTGTGGGGAGGGAATTTGTAAAAAAAATTGAGAAATCTTTAAAAAAAAATTGAAATTGTGCTTTTGTATAGAATGATAAATGATTGTTTATCATTACTCTATTTTTGAAAATTAATTTTCAGAATATAACATAAAATATATTTGAAGAATCTATGTAAGCCCTCCAACCCTCCTCCAATACAAATTTTGAGTTCTTTCAAATTAGGGGAATTTTGTGTTATGAATAAAAACAAAATCCTCCCAACCAAAATCCTTCAATTTTTTCAGTCTATCCTTCCCTTTTTTTAAATCTCTCCCCTCCCTTCCCCTCCAAACTCCCAAACAAAGTCTTTAAAACAAAATCCTATTCCTCCGAACCAAAATCCTTCAATTTTTTTCACTCTATATAGACTCTATCCTTCCCTTTTTTTCAAATCTTTCAACTCCTTTCCCCTCCAAACTCCCAAACAAAGTCTTATAGTTTTTTTCAGTCTTCCACTACCTCTAGTTGTTTGACTACTCTCCTTACAACAGAATCCACAGGTCTTATCTCTACAACTGAATTTATATAACTTTTAAAAGATCTCAAATGAGCTCATTAGACAGTAAGATTTGTAAATAATAATCCAGCATTCTCAATACACAAGTGATACTGGCCATCACTTTGATCAAATGAAATAATGATCATCTACACCAAAATTTATTAAACCAACATAATTACAGTATTAATAGAGTAGTTAATAGATAGAGTAAGTTAGTTAGATCTTGCTGAGCTGTCCAATTCTGTTACAACAGCTTCAGTTAGTTAGATCTAGTTTCTCTCTAAATATAGAGAGCTCCTTGTATCCCTATCATTCATTCAATATGAGAGATTCACAATTCATTCTAATTCTCTCCACTTTATCAAACTCTATCATGGTATCTAGAGCTTGAATTTTTTTTAGATCCATGGAGTCTCTGTTTCCGTCTTCCCAAGTGAAGCTATCTCACTTAATCTCTGTGAAGCTTGATGACAAGAACTTCAAGCAATGGAAGCAACAGATTGATGGCGTTGTTCGCGGTCATCGCTTGCAACGGTTTGTTACAGTTCCGGTGATTCCACAGCGGTCACCGTTTGATTCCGATTCTACATCTCACGGTGTGAATTCAGCGTACCTGGAATGGGAACAACAGGACGCACTCATCTGTACCTGGCTGCTATCCACCATCTCCGATTCGCTTCTACCGAAGTTTGTGGAATGCAAGAATTCTTGGCAAGTTTGGACAGAGATTCATCGGTTGGGGCACCCTAATCATCATGCTCTTGTTGAGATTTTCAAACTATGCAATCTCCCTATCCTTCCCAAACCATCTACAGAGTTGTGTCATGCTTGTTACCTTGGCAAATCACATAGGTTACCCTCTACCTTATCTACCACAGTGTATACTCATCCTTTTGAGTTAGTTGTCTGTGACCTTTGGGGTCCTGCCCCTATGAAGTCTACGGGAGGATACACATATTTTCTAACTTGTGTAGATGCCTTTTCTAAGTTTGTTTGGGTGTTTCCTCTAAAACTTAAGTCTGACACCTTAACTCAGTTTATTCAGTTTAAGAAAATGGTGGAACTGCAGTTTAATTGTCTCATCAAATGTGTTCATAGGTTCACCTGTCCCCATACACACCATCAAAATGGTCTTGTTGAATGCAAACATAAGCACATTGTTGAAACATGCCTCACCCTTCTTGCTCAATCTACCCTTCCATTGAAATTTTGGGACCATGCCTTTATCACAGCAGCTTATCTCATTAACAGAATTCCCAACCCCACACTTGATAATCATTCACCTTATTCTAAACTTCTTAATAAGCCCCCTGACTATTCTACCCTTAAAGTATTTGGCTGCTCTTGTTATCCCTTTCTTCATCCCTATAATTCTCACAAGTTAGCTTATAGGTCCCAAGAGTGTATCTTCCTTGGTTATTCCACAGCTCATAAGGGATACAAGTGTCTTGCTTCAAATGGACACATTTACATCTCTAAAGATGTTGTGTTCCATGAATCCAAGCTTCCCTATTCAACTATGTTCCCCACTCAATCACATCATTCTGGACCTTCCTCCTCCTCTCCTATAGCTTCTTCTTGGTCTGTACCTTCTTTATTTCTCTCCCCTGCATCTAGTCAAGTGGATATTCCTTCCTCCTCAACTAACACTAATTCCAGTCAGGCAGCTAATCACACTTCTAGTGCTGCTGACATTTCTTCTCCCTCTGTAGCCTCTCCTTCTCCTTCTGCTCTTCTTCCTAGTCCTGTTGCAGCTTATCATTCTCATGAGCAATATACTCATGAGCAACCTGTCCTTCCATCCCCAGCTTCACCTTCATGTTCACCTGCCCTCATTCTGTCTGATCTTGCTGAAGCTAGCACTATCTCCCCCTCTTCCTCTCAAACAATATCTCCCAGCCCTCCTCGCCATAATCAACCTTTTGTTAATCCTCTCAATGTGCATTCTATGCAAACTAGAGCTAAAACAGGCATTACTCTTCCTAGACTAAATCCCACACTTCTTTTGACCCATATGGAACCAACATCCATTGATCAAGCTTGGCTGCTCCCCATTGGTTTCAGGCAATGAAAGAGGAATACCAGGCATTGATGAGAAATCAGACCTGGACATTGGTGAAAGCCTCTGATTCTAGGAAGCCTATAGGCTGTAAGTGGGTTTTCATGACTAAAGAAAATCCTGATGGTTCCATAAATAGATACAAAGCCAGGTTAGTTGCTAAAGGGTTCCATCAAAGGGCTGGAAGTGATTTTCAGGAGACTTTTTCACCAGTTATCAAGCCTGTCACAGTCAGAGTTGTGTTAACCATTGCTGTCACAAATAACTGGACCATACAGCAAATTGATGTGAATAATGCATTCCTAAATGGTACTCTTGAGGAGGAAGTCTTTATGCAACAACCTCCTGGTTTTGAATCAGCTGACAAATCTCTTGTTTGCAGGTTAAATAAAGTCATTTATGGGTTAAAACAGGCTCCTAGGTCTGGTTTGACAAACTCAAGAGTGCCCTGGTTCAGCATGGTTTTCAAGCTAGTAGATGTGATCCCAGCTTGTTTCTGCTGCATCAAGGCAAGCTTCAGATCATGATTCTAGTGTATGTTGATGATATCATCACAGGGAATTTTGCCTCATTCATTGCCCCCTTGATCAAGCAACTCAATGACAGATTTTCTCTTAAACAGTTGGGACAACTAGATTACTTTCTGGGCATTGAAGTGTCTCATCTACCTAATGGCTCCTTGCTGCTATCTCAAACAAAATACCTTACTGATGTGCTTTCAAAAGTGAATATGCTAAATGCTAATGGCATGCTCACTCCTATGGTGTCTAGCAGTAAATTGTCAAAGGTTGGGTCTGACACTGTAGAAGATCCAACTCAGTTCAGATCAAAGGTTGGGTCTGACACTGTAGAAGATCCAACTCAGTTCAGATCAAAGGTTGGGTCTGACACTGTAGAAGATCCAACTCAGTTCAGATCAAAGGTTGGGTCTGACACTGTAGAAGATCCAACTCAGTTCAGATCAGTTGTTGGTGCCTTGCAATATGCCACATTGACCAGGCCTGAAATTTCATTCTCTGTCAATAAAGTTTGCCAGTTTTTGTCCAATCCCTTAGAAGAACATTGGAAGGCAGTCAAGAGAATATTAAGGTATTTGAGTGGTACTCTTCATCATGGTCTGCTTATCCAACCTGCTTCTATTCAGCAGCCTATGCAGTTGTTAGGTTTCTGTGATACTGACTGGACAACGGATTCAGATGATAGAAGGTCCACTTCAGGGGCATGTGTCTTTCTTGGTCCTAATGTAGTTTCATGGTGGTCCAAGAAGCAGTAACTTGTAGCAAGATCAAGTGCTGAAACTGAGTACCAAAGCATGGCTCAGTTGGCTGCTAAACTAATCTGGATTCAGTCCTTGCTTAATGAACTTCACTGCCCTTTCCAAGGGCATAAGATTCCATGTGACAACTTGAGCACTGTTACTCTTGCCCACAATCCAATCCTTCACAATAGGACTAAACACATGGAGCTTGACATCTTCTTTGTGCGTGAAAAAGTCCTCAGCAAAAGTCTTTTTGTGGCTCATGTTCCAGCTCAAGACCAGTGGGCAGACATCCTGACAAAACCCCTATTTGCTGCAAAATTTGTTCCTCTACGAGCAAAGCTGAAAGTGTTAAACAAGAATGACTTGTCCAAACTACCATCAGCTTCTAAGGGGGACTAATAGAGTAGTTAATAGATAGAGTAAGTTAGTTAGATCTTGCTGAGCTGTCGTCCAATTCTGTTACAACAGCTTCGGTTAGTTAGATCTAGTTTCTCTCTCTATATATATATAGAGAGAGATCTCCTTGTATCTCTATCATTCATTCAATACAATGAGAGATTCACAATTCATTCTAATACTCTCCATTTTATCAAACTCTATCAAGTATGAGCATTGAACTTAACAAATCAATTAAACAATTCTGAGAAAGGTAATAGAATAACATATAGAAGAAGCAGTGATTAAACAATATAAGAGTATAGAAGTAGCATATAGCTCAAGCTAGGCAGTTAGTAAATTTGTGAAAGCTGTCCTTGTTAATGACAGCTGTAAGTGTAGGATAAAACACTTAGTGCAGGATATAAGGCCCAGCTATATTATAGCTGTTGGCACTCATTTACAACTTATATTGAGCAGATTCACTACAACACAATACAACATAATTTCTCAACTACAATTTCTCCTTTTCCTTTTCCCTTTCTAATAAACAATAAGATGTTATATGTAACATGGCAATAAAACGCTACTCAAACCCTTAATTTAACTAGTCTAGTATGAAGTTTGATATAATATCCACCAATGTATAATTAACTAGTCTAGTATGAAGTTCGATGGATCAAAACTTAAAATTATTAAAATAAGAGACAATATGAAGAGCAGTCAGATCAAGAATATGTACTAACAAGAACAAAATGAGATGAAGAAAAAACATGAATTAGTTATAAAGGGCTTCTACTGTTAATTTTGTATATACCATTCAATCAATCAAGATTCAAATATAGGATCAATTGGCTTCCCCTCAATTGAGGTTATAGTCCATACCAACGACTCCATTCCACAAACAGGTTTACAAACTTAAATACTACCTGAGATTCAGTAACATGATGCATAGCAGATTTCCAGGGTGCACCGCTGGCCTCCAGCTGTTTGGCCCAATTCCTTGCTTGCTCCCAGTGCCTATTTTCTTCTAGTGCAGATAAGAGTGAAGCATCGTCCCAATCTTCATTACCTAAATGCAACTCATCATCTTTACGAAGCAGAGGCTCTGCTAAATTAGTTTTCCAATAAAGCCTTCGATAATTTGCCGCAGCATATCCACCATCACCAAAGTCTATGGCAGCAAGAAGTTGCAGCAAGCATCTTTTCTCATAAGGAGAAGGGCAGGTTGAAAGCACAGCATCAGCAGCTGTAGCAGCAGTAGAACTAATCCATGATGTCTCAATCTGACCCTCTCTTCCTAAATTTGTCTGTATGTGCATTGGTTCCTCCTTAATTCGAGCAGAAAAGGAGCCCAAATGCGCAGAAGCTTCTGAGAGGCGCATTTGTGAAAAGGCCTAAAAGAAAAAAGGAAAAGAAAACTTCAAAATTGGAGGGCTATTATTATATACATTAAAGCTAAAGTCAGGTTGATATCAATATTGCACCAGATATATTATAACCCATTCAAAGATTTGGTTAAAAGTACACACAGATTGGTAAAGAAATATTTCCATAGAAATATCATAAAATAGCTCACAACAAACAAACAACACATATTACAGGTTTGACCTGAATTGATAAAAGTAATTGACTCTGTTCTTAACAAGAATTCAATTTAATCAAACATTTAATATTCAACAGAAGAACCTCAGCAAATTAACCGTCATGGCAGGGAATTCTTAAGTATGTCTAGGATTTAATATCTTACCTTGCAATTTAGATGTGCATTTTACAGGGTCAAAGCAAAAAAAAAATCGAGGGAATTTTTATGCAAAATTTTAAGAGGCCCATTATTTGCCTTAGGTTTTGTTAAGAAAGGTAGTTGGACCTAATACAAGCCGCTTTTGTAGGGTTGAGCTAGGTCCAACCACATTTTTTAACGGGTTTTCAAAAATATTATTGAATTTTAATATTGAGAATTTTCTTTAGTGTATCATTCCCTTGTTCTTATTCTTGCACTTGTTGTACATCATGCCAATTGCATTAAAGTTCACTTTTTTATTAGAAAAAATATTGACTGAGAAAGTCAAGTCACAAACATAAAGATAACCAGCTACTGAGTTGTTGAATACCCAAGAACATATTATGGCACTTGACCAAAGAGACACATTAGTACTTACTAGTCTCAATGATCTTACACATACTAAATAGCCAATGAAATTTGAGTTAGTTGCCAAACCTGAAGAGCGCGGATGAACGGCAACAGGGGGCATGATGGAAGGAACATATCAAATGCCCTTAGCAAAGGCGAAAACAACTGTTGTTCACAAAGCACTGCAACCATCTTGGAAAGAGAAGCGGGCCCTTCATCGGAAACACTTGCAGCATTAACAGATCCATGGTGTTCTACTGTTATTTCATCCTCCACAGTCTTACCTTGAGAATCAAATATTCTTTCCTTCATAGAAATACTTGAGATGTCAGACATTACAGAAGCAGAGGAGTTTAGTGAAACAGGAGTTATTAACCGTCGACGTTTAGGACTCTGCCTATTATAATGAAATGTAAGCACTCTGTCACTTAGAGGCAGGGCATTAGTTGCCTCTACAGCCGCTCCAATATTGTCTGCAATCTGAGAAGCAATATCGTTCACCTTGATTGAAGAAGTTTCTCTGTCCAAAACAATAAAAGGCAATGAGTTTCAATCATTGAAATACATCACGCTTGTTTGAATTGCGTGCGTGGATCAATTAGCACTTATTTACGACCTGGGCCTATAACGACTCATCATAGAATGTATTTTCAATTCAACCATTGAATTATACATACACCAACTGACTTCATTCCTATTAGGAGTCAATTAAAATATATTGCTCTTGTGCTAGTCATACATATTCTATTTAAAATTGGACACCTATAATCATGAAATAAAACAGTAATAAAAAATGTGTATTGCACATTAGTTTTAATATTGGATGATGCAATATTAACAATTTCAGATTAATGTAAAATTTTCTAAGCATAATATTAATGATGGAAATTATAATTCAGAAGTGGATAATTTTCTAAGCATAATATTAATGATGGAAATTATAATTCAGAAGTGGATTTCTAGAAACTGGTCATAGAAAATATTATTCCAGCTGCTGTCAAATTTAATCACCAATTATCCTAAAATACAGATAGAAAGACTGATTTAGACTAAGACACGGGGGAAATCAAATCACACAAGACTGCAGGCCCTTCACAGAAGAAATGGCTTAGTATTAGTGTTGTAATATTAGTATTATTATTAGAATATCTTGAATAATTATAGCTCATTAGTTGCTCATTAGTTGCTGTCTTGTATAGCTCATTATGACTAGATTAGCATTTATAGGAAAAATAATTATTTAGATAGACTTATAGTCTATAAATACCTCTTATGTATTCTTTACAAGATATATAAAAATATTTCATATTTCTACATGGTATCAGAGCACCCGATTCTAGGGGCTCTGCTTCCGCGCTCAAAACACTAGCCGTTCTTATTACGGCCCCTTTTTCTTGGTCAAGGTTCCCTTTATATTGAAATCCTAGTGATCTCGGTGACTTTACAGCCGTCGTGCACCGCTCAACCGCCGTTGCAGATCCGGACAGGTTTCACCTTCAGTGTTGTTTTTCAGGACAGCCTTCATTGTTGTTTTTCAGGACAACCTTCATTGTTGTACCTCTGTTTCTTGCTGTTTGCAGCCCTTGATTGTTTGGTTGTCATCTTTGTTGGTGTTTCTCATTGGCAGCCCTTTGATCCTCTCTTTGCTCGAGATGGTTTGTTTCTCTTTATGGACTCCTTAAGTAAGTTCTCTAACACTAGTTCTCTGACCATGACTGGTAAGAACTCTAGTTTCTTAGCTTTAAATGCCTCTTGTTCTAAAGATATCTGGATTATTGACTCTGGTGCAACTGATCACATGACTCCATATATGTCATATCTCTCTTCTTATTCACCTTTACCTGATAAACGCCATATTATCGTTGCAAATGGGTCCCAAACCCCGATTGTTGGATCTGGTAACATCCGCCTAAGCCCATCTCTCCACCTAAATCATGTGCTTCATGTCCCTAAGCTTTCTAACAATCTTCTGTCCATCCATAAACTCACTAAAGACTTGAATTGTACTGTAACCTTTTTTCATTCTCATTGTATTTTTCAGGACCTTGCCACAGGGAAGACGATTGGAATTGCTGAGGAACAAAACGGGTTATATTGTCTGCCTCATATGGAAAATAAGTGTCATCAGGCTGGTTCAGAGTCATGGGCAAATACTCAAATATGGCTCCAACACAGACGTCTTGGACATCCTCCTTTCCGCATGCTCAGGTCTTTATTCCCTCACTTGTTTACCAAAGTGTCTTAATTCCTTTCATTGTGATGTGTGCCAGTTTGCCAAATCCCATCGAGCAACCTATTCCCCTAGTAATACTAGGAGTGTCGAACCCTTTGATCTTGTTCATTCTGATGTATGGGGGCCTTCATCCATTTCCAATATTTCTGGTGCAAAATGGTATGTTACTTTTATTGATGACTGTACTCGGGTTACATGGGTTTTTCTTATGAAAGATAAGTCTGAAGTGTGTCAATTATTTATTAACTTTTTTCAAATGGTTAAAACACAGTTTGGGAAACCTATTAAAAGGTTACGGTCAGACAATGGTAAGGAGTATGTAAACCAAATCTTTCACAATTTTCTTAAAACTAATGGTGTTGTTCATGAGTTGACGTGTGTTAACACTCCACAACAGAATGGGGTTGCTGAAAGAAAAAATCGTCATCTTCTTGAAATCACCCGAGCATTACGCTTTCAAATGAATGTTCCTAAATTTTATTGGGGGGAAGCTGTCTTGACCTCTACTTATTTAATTAACAGGTTACCTTCTAGGGTGTTATCTGGTGTTAGTCCTGTGCAGGTCCTGACTCGATTCTTTCCGTCCGTGCCCATCATGTCAAGTCTTCAGAATCGTGTCTTTGGTTGTTCTGCCTTTGTTCATGTTCATGGTCCTCATCGGGGTAAGTTAGATCCTCGGGCTATTAAATGTATCTTCATAGGATATGCTTCAGATAAGAAGGGGTACAAGTGTTATCATCCTCCTAGTCGTCGTGTCTATATATCCATGGATGTTACTTTTCAGGAATCCGAGTCTTATTATCCCAGTCCTCAACTTCAGGGGGAGAATAATCAAGAAGTTGAGTCTTCAGTCCTTCCAGTTTTTCCTCTAATACAGGACCTAGAGTCGTCTCCTGATTTGTCTGTTCTTCCTGTTATTCCTGTAATACAAGAGCCCTTGATGCCTAATGAGGATGGTGGTGATGTACCAATACCGGTGCATAATAATGTTGACAAATACAAGTTACAGTTCCAGCGAAAAAGGTGGAAAGGTAAACCCGTTCTGCCCCAACAAGTCCAATCGTCTGAACTTGAGGTAAGTGTTCCTAACCCTGAGCCTAATAATTCTTGTGAGCCAAACCTTGATGACCAATCATCTGAACCTGAGGTAAGTGTTCCTAACCTTGAGCCTAGTAATTCTTGTGAGCCAAACCTTGATGACCTACCTATTGCTTTGAGAAAAGAAAAAAGGTCTTGTACCAAATACCCTATATCCCAGTTTGTGTCTACTAAAAAGCTTTCTGTGCAGCATCAGAGTTTTATTTCAGCTATTGACTCTATAAGAGTCCCTGCATCAGTACAAGAAGCATTAAAGGATAAGAACTGGATTCAAGCCATGAATGAAGAGATGCATGCACTAGAGAAAAATAGAACTTGGGAGATTATTGAGAAGTCAAATGACAAGAGGCCAGTAGGCTGCAGGTGGATATATACGGTAAAATATCGATCCGACGGTACTCTCGACAGATATAAGGCGAGGCTAGTTGCAAAGGGATACACCCAGACCTATGGAATTGATTATGAAGAGACATTTGCTCCAGTAGCAAAAATGAACACTGTAAGAATCATTCTTTCCTTGGCAGCTCACTTTGATTGGGAGTTGCAACAGTTTGATGTGAAAAATGCTTTCTTGCATGGAAATTTGGAGGAAGAGGTGTATATGGAAATCCCACCCGGATATGACCTTATTTCAGGAAGTAATAAAGTTTGCAGGTTAAAGAAGGTCATATATGGGCTCAAGCAATCACCCCGAGCTTGGTTTGGGAGGCTCACTCATGTAATGGTGTCCTTGGGGTATAAACAAAGCCAAGGTGATCATACTCTCTTTATAAAGCATGCTCAAAATGGTAAACTCACTCTTTTGTTGGTCTATGTAGACGATATGATCATAGCAGGTAATGATGAATTTGAGAAGCAAAAATTGAAGAAGGAGTTGGCAGCTCAGTTTGAAATGAAGGACCTTGGAAAGTTGAAATATTTCCTAGGTATGGAGGTAGCATACTCAAAACAAGGCATTTTCATTTCTCAGAGAAAATATGTCCTTGACCTTGCCTATAGAGCAAAACCACAGGATTGGGAGTGATGAGGAAAGCCCAAGGGTTGATAAAGCTCAATACCAAAGACTTGTAGGAAAACTCATTTATCTATCTCACACTAGGCCTGACATAGCTTATCCGGTTAGTGTTGTCAGTCAATTCATGCATGACCCTCAGGAGAGACTCGTACAGGCAGTGGATAGAATCTTGCAGTATCTAAAGATGAGCCCAGGAAGAGGACTACTGTTCAAGAAAAGTGAGCGGTTGTCTATGGAAGTTTATACTGATGCAGATTATGCAGGGTCGATTGTTGATAGGAGATCCACCACTGGATATTGTATGTTCCTAGGTGGAAATTTAGTGACATGGAGGAGCAAGAAACAAAATGTAGTTGCCAGATCAAGTGCAGAGGCAGAGTTTAGAGCCATGGCTCAAGGAGTTTGTGAACTGTTGTGGATGAAGATCATTCTAGATGACTTGAAAATAAAGTATGAAGCTCCTATGAGACTTTTCTGCGATAATAAGTCTGCCATTAGTATTGCTCACAATCCGGTCCAACACGACAGAACAAAGCATATAGAGATAGACCGACACTTCATCAAAGAGAAATTGGATAATGGTCTTATTTCTACACAGTATGTTCCATCAGGACTTCAATTAGCTGATGTGCTCACCAAAGGACTTCCCTTGGAGCGGTTTCGAGATCTTACTTGCAAGCTAGGGATGATAGATATCCATTTCCCAGCTTGAGGGAGGGGGAGTGTTGTAATATTAGTATTATTATTAGAATATCTTGAATAATTATAGCTCATTAGTTGTTGTCTTGTATAGCTCATTATAGCTCATTATGACTAGATTAGCATTTATAGGAAAAATAATTATTTAGATAGACTTATAGTCTATAAATACCTCTTATGTATTCTTTACAAGATATATAAAAATATTCCATATTTCTACAGTCTTGTCGATGGCGGATGGCGGTCCATGGTGGAGAGCCAAAATCCTGCCATACTGGCCGCTTTGAGGTGCCGTTATTGCGGATTATGGCGGAAAAACCCGCGATAGCGGACAACATTTACCATAGTGGTAAGCCCAAAAACTGCCATGTATATCGGCCATAACGGCCATGGTGCCGCAATTTGATAACACTTAGTATATCAAACAATAAAAAAGAAAACATAACCAGGATATAATTATAAGATCATCATTTAAAAGCAGTCACCTTGCTGCAGTAATTTCTAACCAAACTGTCAGACACGATAATGGAGAGACATCAAGGAAACATGAAGCAACCATTGCCAATATTGACCAGGACAACTCTTTTGCTTTCATCAAGAGAGCCTCTCCTGGACACTTGTGTTTTTCACACACTGCTAATATTTGGAAGAGTTCAACTGGAATACATATATTTTCTTCAGGAAAGGGTGTTTCACTGCTTTTCTCCAGTGTGTCCGAGAAAGGGGCAGACCCTGCCTTTTTCTTCGATTGCATTCCTCTCAAAACTGTCAACATATGAAGTCTGAGACGCGGGTCGCTGAACTCCTTTGATGCCTAGCATTCATAATCACAAAGATATAAAAAGAAATTTTGTGTCAACATAACTTACACAATTTACATGTTGAGTTAGAACAGGATACAAGACTCACCACTTGGACTACAGTATCATATGGATATCCTCCAATCTGAGCTTCAGACAAAAATTCAATCTAACATGATCCAAAAAATTGTAAGTTTATTGGTTGGGGAATTATTAGAAAAAATTACAAAAGTAGAAACATACCCAGTCACTGTCTCTAGCTAATACAGAAAGGTACTTTGTACTTAAGGGAAGCTGGTGCGACCTGCAAAAATTTGTTACCAATGACCAGTATTGGCTGGATATCTTTCGGTGAGATCTTAACTCATTTCCATCACCATTTCCACTTAATATCCATGACCCGTAGGTATTTCCATCAACCAACAGTGGAAGGCTTGCCTTTTCCAGATGGTGTAAGACAAGAATAAGAGCTCGTGAAGACTGTTTACTTGGAGCTCCCACTTCAGAAGCAATTACAGGAGAATCCTTGTGCAAATACTCATCAGCTAGAGCTCGAGCAAGAGATTCTGTTACGTCACTTTCATGTGATTTTGCATGAAACACAGATCCCTTAGATGATAATTGCTCGAGATTTTTGTTAGTTTCATTTGATTTGTAGAAATAAGATATCCGTTTTAGCACAGCAATGTCAATGCGCATCTTGCCGGCAGATAGACCACATAGCTCCAGAAGAAAAGCACAAGAAGCAACAAGCATAGAATCCTCAAAATGCAAAATTGCAGTTGACAAAACCTGAAAATTCAAGCACAAATATGTCCATTTAACATTCAAAATTTTAATTTAGTGTTTTTTATCAGGCATTTGTAATGAAAAATATATAAAATCCGGCTAAGAGCCTATGATGTTATATATCAGGAAGCAATGGAAGGATGTCCAGCATCAAAATCAAAACAAATTCTACAACGAAGCATAGAACTGATAGAATACCAAGCAAATAGAGTTGAAGATATAAATTCATTGATGCCCTTTAACCAAACAGCCTAACCTTTTAGGTTTAATTGGTTCTTCACAAGGTTTGAAAGCTTTGATATGACAGAAGCTTGATCCGTTACAAACTTAATCCCCAAAATTCAATTAAATTTTAGAGTAAAGTAAATTGGTTTTCTGTGTTGTCCAAGCTAAAAGTCCAAAAGTCGCTTGCAGGAGCATGTTCAAGACATTAAGTAACATCTTTAAAATTTTAAATTAAATTGGTTTCTGACAAACAGCATTTGATAGTTCGACAGTTATGATCAAGTGGAGATTTTTATTAGGTAATAAACATAGCATTTCTAAACATTAGCAAAGTGTTATCGGGAAAAACCCCAGTCCCACATTGGCTAAATATAGAACTCACAAAAGGTTTATATAGAGTGACACCCCTCATCTTACCAACCGGTTTCGTAGGGTTGAGTAAGGTCAAACTCTAATTCTATCATGGTATCAAGAGCCTACCGATTCGGACCACCCACCGTTTATATATGCGCACCAAACCCAAGATGTGTTGGGCGCAAGGGGGTTTTATATAAAGTGACACCCCTCACCTTACCAATCTATTTTGTAGGGTGTTAGGTCAAACTCTAACTCTATCAAGTGCATTGGTTTGTTTAATTTATCTCTCAATTCAATCGCATAATCAGACAATCTATGAAGAAAAAAAATCTCACAGATGAAAGTATAGTATCTTCATGTTGTCCTAGTGGTGAAAGAAGTTTCTGAACATCTGATTGAATGTTAGTTTGCCCAAGAGACGAACTAGTGCCTTCCCATTCTGACTTCAGATTTTGAACTCTTTGGCCAATAATTTGGTTAAAAGCTGCCAGCGCTCGTCCACGATGCAAATGATGCTCGAGCCCAAATCCATTTTCCTAAAAATTCAATTTGCATTACTGTATAGTATATATGGTATATTAAGGGGCACAGTTGGAAAAATTGGAATCCTTTCTCGAAAAGTGAGAGCGGCATTCATTTTGAAACAAATTTTATTTGCTAAAATGATACTATTTGAAACGGAGGAAGAAACCAAAAGATAGCCATTAAAATAAATAAATATACCTCAAGTAAGGGGCTATGTAGTTCTTCTTCAATGTGTCGTTGGATAGTTGCCTCCCAGGAGATTGCATTTATCTCATCATGCAAATCAGCACTTACGAACAAGTCAATATCTCTATGTAGCAAAGTTTCCCCCATAGGGAACGCTGAAAATGATTGGCAACCAAGAGGACCCTGTAATATATTGAAAACTACTAAAATTGAATATCATATACAGAAATGTGTCTGCAATAGCATGCAATCTACATGATAGATTAAAATATTTATAAAGTAACAAAAGGAGAGAGCAAAAGATCAGTGATGAAGCTGTCCTAACATTACACAAAAACATAGAGTATTTTGTAAATAATCAATATCAGATAGGAATAGTTTGGATTGAAATCAAAAGGATAAAACTGTAGAGAAAAGGTAGAAATGTATCCAGTAACTCAAAATGGAGAGTAAAACAGACCTGAACATAAAGCTGTATCAGTCTTCGTACAGGCTTAGGAAACCAGCATGGAAGCATTTGTAAAAGAGAAGTGTCACGTCCGGTAGACAAGAAAATGTCATCGCGCCAACTAAGGTAGTCTAATAAAGCTGCATTTCCAATTTGTGATTGAAGAAAAATTTGATGCAAGGAAAAAAAAAAAAGTGGAATAATTAAGTGCAAAATAAAGTAAATGAGTGGATGGAAGAGTCACCAAACAAACAGGGTTAACAACTAACCAGTTTTTGCTTTGGGGACCAACAAGCACATTGTATCCTGACCAAGACATGCTCCAACAAGAGTGCGCCACAATGTAGGAAACCTTTGCAAAGTCGGCCTAAGGTTCTCCAATGTACACTGGGCAGAGGAATTACTATGCCTATTTACACCATCACTATTTAAGCAGCTTTCGATGGGGATAGAAGCATGCATCAGGGTTGCTAGAGCTGCCATTTCTCCCCCGCCTTCAGCAATGTCATCAACAGTTCGAATTATTTCATCCAACTCCAAAACACCGAGGTCACTTCTAGGAGCTAAATCATGTGACATAATTGAACGAGCATTGGCAAGTGAAGCCTTGTATTCACACCCCCTAACTCTAGATAAGAGCATCCACCTTGCCCATTCACAATCAACCTATTGACATACAATGTTGATCAATAGAAAACAAATATAAGCACCTAACAAGAAATTTCACCAATCAGGACAAACGTCATGGGTGTGTTCGTTTCAAGGTTTCCACAAAGATTCTTAGCAGTGAGATTGTAAATATAACATTCATGTTTGGTACAAGCTTAAAACAAGCACCCCCTGGTATTATTTATGCTGATTTAAAATTTACACATTACTTCTCAATTTTATGTTCCTATGTTCTAGGGTGGGAATCATTTATTCCCATGGACATAGAACACAACAAACAATAACTTATCGCGTCCTCTATTTATTTGTTCAATTTGTATTTGTTTATTTTTTAACTGAATAAGATTTAAATAAGTTCCTGGAAATATCAAGTACTTACTCAACACATTTGTTGAAATAATATTTCTTTCAATAGAATTCCTAGAAACATCACTCCTGGTATGTAATTCTATACCTTGAAACAAATACCCCATAAATAGTAACATACACCCAACTCTATTCATAGTAAATGAAAGAGGAAAGTAAGAAGCACAATTAAGAGTCTCACTCTCACATCAGACAATATATGGCCTGTATATATACTTATAAGTGGGACAATCCTCACCCTACAAGCCGGTTTTGTAGGGATAAGTTAGGCTCAACCACATTTCTTAACATGGTATCAAGAACCTTGTTTAAAATCTGGCGAACCACCTACAATTGGATTTCTGCTATCAGGCCACCCACCATTTATTTCCACGCTTCAGATATGCAGTCCTGTGTGATGAGGATTAAAAGTCTCACATCGGATAATATATGATCTAAACATGTGCTTATAAGTGGGGGCAATCCTCACTCTACAAATCGGTTTTGTAGGATTAAGTTAAGCTCAACCACATTTCCTAACAAGCACAATTATATAAAAAGGTACTGTTGAAATATTTCTTATTTAATACTATTTATTTTCTTGTTTAAGTGTCATTATATTACTCCTAAAATAAAGGAGTTAATTTTGTATTTTCTCTCCTATAAAAAGAGCATTTTTTTCTTCATAATAATATAACAGAATTATCACCCATATGTTTTTCTACATGGTATCATGAGCTCTGTTAGGGCTAGGGTGATACTATAAAGCTTTCCCTAACTAGTGGGGTTCGACCCGTTCTTTTATCTGACCCGACTGATCAAAAGTATGGTGGACCCTATCCAAACACCACCTCCTCTCGGAGGAGGTCGTGGAGGTGGCGGCGGCGGCGCCAACAATTTTGGTGGCGGTGTCGACGCCAATTCCTGCGGCACCAACAATTATGGCAGAGAAAATGGATTTACCATGCCAGAAATGCTCAGTTTCATGACAAACAACAATTTTAACGGTGGGTTCGATTATGGCAGAGGTGATCCCAACAACAACCTTTTTGGGTCCGGTTATGGCTATTCATTTGATGGTGGTTACAGTAACTCAGGAGGTGGAGGTCAAAATAACTCTCTTAATGTTCAGAAACTAAATGGCTCAAACTACGCTGAATGGTCCCAAACTGTTCGACTTATTCTAGAAGGCAAAGAGAAGTTTGGTTTTCTTGTAGGTGATGTTCTGATGCCTGCAACAACACATCCTAATTACAGATTCTGAAAATCTGAAAACTTTTCTATTATTGCCTGGCCTATTAATACTATGGAGGTAGGTATGAGAAAAACATACATGTATCTGCCTACAACAAAAGATGTTTGGGATGTTGTAAAACTGTCTTACTCTGATATTAAAAGTTTCTCTCGAATTTATGATCTAATCGAAGTTATGGAATTTAAAGCAGAATGACATGGATGTCACTATCTACTATAATGAATTGACAGTGTTCAGTTTATTAAGACGCAGTAGAACGACCATGTCTTTATTGTTCTTGCTGGTCTCAACAAGGAACTCGATGAAGAGGTAGAATTCTTGAAAATAATCCACTGTCAACAATCCGAGAAAACTTTTCAGAAATCAGAAGGGAGGAGGCTAGACAAAGAGTGATTATGGGAAAGTCAAACTCAGAAACTGATGGTTCTGCCCTTGTCATAAACAACTTCAATAAAGATAGCAAGAAATATGGTAAGAAAGATGGTAAACTCTGGTGTGATCACTGCGAACGTTATTATCACATACGTGAGACTTGTGGAAAAATTCATGGAAGGCCTTCTAATTGGAAAAAGAAGGGTGAGGGTCGTGCACTTCAAGCAACTTCTGATCAAGAGTCACGGTCCTCCCCAAATGCATTTCCATTCACTAAGAAACAACTAGATCAAATGCACAAACTCCTCGAGTCTCAAACACCTTCGGGTTCCATAGCCCAGAAAGGTAACTTCCCAAAATCAGCCCATCTTAGTGTCATTCCTAATCGTACATGGATCGTTGATTCTGGAGCCACCGATCATATGACCGGTGAATCCAGTTTATTTTCTTCATATAAACCATGTGCAGGAAATTCCAAAATCAAAATAGTTGATGGCTCTCTTTCAGCCACAGCAGGAAAACGTTCTATTGTTCTGTCTCCTTTACTAACCATCCAAGATGTGTTACATGTCCCAAATTTGTCTAGCAACTTATTATCTGTCAGTAAGCTAACCACAAATAAAAACTGTCAAGCTCATTTCTTTGATACTCATTGTGTAGTTCATGATTTGATCTCAGGGAGGGTGATTGGCACTGCTGAGGAAAGTGGTGGACTCTACTACTTGGAAGATGAACCAAAAAACAGACATCAATTTGGACCAATAAGTTTTTCTTCTGTTAAATCTTTTTTCGTTTCAAATAATAAGGATGACATTATGCTGTGGCATTTAAGGTTAGGCCACCCTAGTTTTAAGTATTTAAATTCACTGTTTCCTAAATTTTTTGTTGAACAAGACATTTCTTCACTTTAATGTGAGGTTTGTGGGTTTGCTAAACATCATCGAAGTTCTTTTCCAATTCAATCTTATAAACCTTCAAAACCTTTTTCAATGATTCATAGTGATGTTTGGGGGCCTAATCGAACAAGTACTTTATCCAACAAAAAAAGGTTTATCACTTTCACAGATGATCATACTAGACTTTCACAGATTATCACTTTCACATATGTTTGAGGCCTTCATACTACTTATTTTCTTGTTTAAGTGTCATTATATTACTCCAAAAATAAAGGAGTTTATTTTGTATTTTCTCTCCTATAAAAGGAGCCCTCTTTCTTCATAATAATATAACAGAATTATCACCCATATGTTTTTCTACAGGTATGTCGATAAATCGATAAATATACATACAAATATATGGTCAAATAAAAATTGAATTGTAAATATCTCTATATCTCTCTAGTTACAAGCAGCATGCTACCGCTGATATAAAACAAAGTCTCGATTCTAAAGATTAGGTACTACTGCTAAATAATCTAGTATTATGTGACCCCCTTAATTTAGAGCTCGATAATGTGTAATTTATGCTACTATCTTGTGCATTTGGTTGAAGTGTGACTCTGGTATTTCTATTGATCATTTATATGCTCTTCAGCTGAATTGGGATAACATTATGTGATTTGTGTAATATTCCATATCCTTTTAAGCGCTATGTTCCTTGTCAGTTGAGACATATTGAGCTCCTATGTGCTCTATTTGTTGTCAGATGAAACAAATAGAGTAATTAGTGAACTCAGTTGAGCTTAATTCTTACTTAGTAGGTTTGATCTTTATTAAATTGTAAAAGGAGAAACATTTTGACAACATTAATAATTGATCAATTGCTCTCTAGAAGATAAAAATATCTTATTTTTATATTTTCCACTCTTCTATTCTTACCAACCACCCTTTCTTTTAAGAGATAATTTCTTTTAAGAGATAAGAAGAGAAAGAATGGAAAGAGATGAGAAGAAAAAGAGAAGAAAAGATAGTTAAAAGGAAAGAAAGAAAGGACAAGAGAAAGAAGATAAAAGCGGAAAAGGAAAAGAGGAAACTTGGAAAAGGAAGAAGAAGAAAGCTTGAATCAAGAAGCAAAGCATCTCAATTTCATCATCAATCTTCATCTATCAAAGGTGGGTTCCTAGGTAGATTTAGCTTTAGTGGAAAAAATGCATGATTTGGGAATTAGATTTTTGTGTGATAACATGCTTATGTGTGAAATCGGTGTTATGTTCTACTTGTTGCTTGTATGTGATAATCCATGTTGTTTGATGTTGTTTTGGTGTAACAAGGTTTTATATGTTGTTATGGTTACTTTTTCCATTCCTGTTCTTCACTGGTTCTGATATATCATCCTCGCCGGGCGAGGGGATATCTCGCTAGACGATAGTTCACGTAGCTGGGATGTAGTGTTCTGTTATTCTCTCCAGACGAGAGGACTCTCTCGCCAGGCGAGGTCTCGCTGGGAGGCTCGTCAGGCCTCGCCAACCGAGGTAGCGGAATTTTGTAAAGGGAGACATTCTATTTAGTCTCGCAGGGAGCTCGCTTGAGGCTCGCAAGCGAGAAAGCTTGTTGAGTCTCGCCAGGCGAGAATACTCTGTTTTGGTTCCTTGTTTCCACCATAAAACGGGAATCGAGATTTGCTCGCTGGGAGGCTCGCTGGGTCGCGTCAGGCGAGAATGCTTTGTTTTGCTGGAAATGTTTTGGTTCCTTGTTTCCACCATAAAACGGGAACCGTGATTCCGATTGAAGTAAAATCATGCATGTATGTTAATAATGATTGATGAATAATAATGCATGTATGTTAATAATGCTTGACGAATAATAATTAACTATTATGTTTACGCTATGATGAAAAGTGAGGTGAACCTAGGTTATCACCAGGTGAACGAAATTAGAAAGATAACTTAGGTTATGGTGAACAACTTAGGTTGCGATACTTGAATGTAAAGAGGTGCCTAGGTGTGCATCCATGATCGAGTGGTCGCTAGAGATGAGTCGTCCCATCCACGAGAATGCTGGAGGAATAGATGGGAAATGATGTCATAGTTGTGATTCATCGAGCTTGTATGGAAACATGCTATGTTATATTGTGATTGTTATATAATCACATGGAATTGTGAGACTAATCGCGTATTCGGAAATAACCCCTATTCGTGCTTGTCCCGAGTTCGAGACTTATATAGAATAGTAACCGGTAGAGACGAAAGTGAGACCTATGATTGTAACTTTGATAAGCGTATTCCACACAGTGGATGCTAGGAGTGTCGTTGGCATATCTGATGGATTTTGTATCCATTCAGTGGGGACTAGGACTACCGTTGACCATATTTGGTGGAAAGGGCTTTATTGCATTCCATTCAGTAAAGGCTAGGAGTTTCATTGGCCATATCTGATTGATTGTGTCATCCACTCAGTGGAGGCTAGAACTACCGTTGGCCATATATGATGGATTGACTATCACCACACAGTGGAGGCTAGGAGTACCGGTGGCCATATCCGGTAGATAGTGTATTCTACACGGTGGAGGTTGGGTACTGTCATTGGCCATATTTGTGCTCAATGTGTCCGTGCAAGGGAGATCTAGTATACCATTGACCATATTTGAGATGGATTAGTAGATCTTTATGATCAGTTTGCGATAATCACCCTTTGTTACAGTTTGTATTTCCCGACTAACGATTTATTGAGTTAAGTGAATTCAAGTTACATGTTTCCATACAATGCGAATGTCCCTTAGATGCTTAAGTCCTTGTTCTATTGTGTAAGTGTATAAAAGTAGAACGAAGATGAAAGTCTTAAGTCAAGAATCGATAAGAGATCCTTTTAGATCCGAGTGGACTCATAGGATAGGGGAACTCACTGAGATTACTATGTCATCCCACTATTGTTGTTTTTCAGGTAGTTCTTTGCAGGTTACAAGTAAGGACAAGGTTGTCGGATGAAATTTCGAAGACTGTTATCGTGACCTTCCGCTGTGGATTATGTGCAATGAGGATATTGTACATAGATCTTAGTTGTTGTTTAGACACTATTGTATGTCATGTGCCATGCATTGTATTTTACATTATGGACAAGTATAATGATGTCGTTAGACACATGTGTTGTATCAGTACCAATTAATATTACGTATAATGTATTTTCTAGATGTATATTATATTGAGTGTCACAGTTGGCTTCTATTTGGCTTCACAGGGATTAAACAGCTTTGCTCCATTGATGTTATTTTTTCCTGTTGTGTTCTTTTCCCTTTTTTTTCAATGGAGAACTCCCCATCTTCCATATTCCTTCTAATATTCTTCATCTTTGTTAAATTCTCATTTTATTATAAAAAATGTAGGGGTTGACCTATTTATTCACCGAACTTGAATAATACAAAAGACAATAATCCAAAAACAAACCACCAAAACATTTAAAACAACCTACAAATTTCAGTGAATCAATCGCTTATTGATGCTTAATAGTATCATGATTTCAAATAATGAAAACCAGGTACAAACAATCAGAATAGATAAAGCACAAACATTAATAACATAATAGACATAGAAACTTACCACAGTTTCCTGTAATGCATTAAGTGAATCGAGATCTAGAACCAAATGATGATGGCCAAGGTAGAGATCCAAAAGATTTGGCAAGTTATATTGTGCACAATGGTGCACAAATATTTTATGCAAAGCTTGTACAGTTCCATCTCTATCTGATGAAGTCTCATTGAGATCATCCTCCAATGTGACGTTACTTTTGCCAGATATGTAACCTGAACGAGCCAAAAGGGATACCAATTCTGTTGTCCCTTCCCAATATTCCCTCAAAAATATAAACCTTTTAGCAAGCTTCTCCTCCGTAAGCATCCTTATCCACCCAGAGAAAATATCAGGAGAAAACTTGTATATTTGAACATCTGGAACTTCCATGCATACAGAATCCAACTCTTCAAAAGAGTATAAGAAATTTCCATAATTAGAAGACTTCACATCGCACCCTGAAGATGAGACAGGCTGCATAACATCCATATTGAGTTGAAGGCTTCCAGCAGATAGGACATATGCAGGCATTGAATCTAACAATCTAAAGACTTCCTTCCAATGATTACGGCACAAATGGTAGTCAAGTTGTGACTCCCACAAAAAAGAAATGTCTGAACGAAGAGATTGGTTCAGTATCATCTGTACACACAGATGAACGATTAATGAAAAGAAAGTTATTATAGTTCCCAAAAAAAACAATTAGCTTTATCTAGAAAGACAAAATGCATATTATATGCAATCTCCAAAAAGACATTAATCATTTTAACTTCCAACCTCATCCAGTAGATATGTTGTCCTGGTAAAAAAATCCAATTATCAAGAATTCTCATACTGAAATTTCACCTTCAATTTTTTGTTCATTTAGTAAATGACAAGAAAATATAAAACTCAGCTTCCATAATGCTCTTATGGGGAATGAGATTACTAGTCAGTATTGAAATTCAGCGCCATATATGAATATCAACATTAGCGTGTAGTAACAAGACAGAGAAACAACTAACCCGATCAATAGTTTTTTGCTCCCAGGCATCAAACCAGACAGCAGCAGCAGCCCAATATCCAACCTGAGCATCATCATCATCAACTTCCAGAGCAGAGGAGTTTTCATTAATATCCATCCAGGAACCCAAGACAACTCCATCAATCTCACCACATTCAATGACAAGACCATCAAATGAATGGTTATGCAAGAGCCTTAATCTATTCACTAACGGTGAATCACAGTCTGATGGACCATTGGTATCTTTCATCCGGTGATGATATGTTTTCCAGAAACCACTGCTTGGATAGAGACTCTACTTACACACATGCATACGGACAAATATGATTGCAAGTATCAGATCATGGAAATTTCTTTCCCATACTAAACATTGACCACAAAACAAGACAAATAAATTCCACATACCTCAATCAGTGAAATGTCTTTCAATATCTTCAACTCATATGGTCCTAGATAACCATACCTTTTCATTTCCTCAGCAATCTGGACTCGTAAGGATCTCCTTACAGTGCCAAACAAAAGTTGTTTAAGGCAGTGTTCAATGTTCTCACCAAGCCTTTGAAGTGTTGCAACAGCAAGTTCAGTTTCACCCTGTATAATTGCAATATGAGTCATGTTATTTTCATTGGGGTTCGTGACACTGATAGAACCAGTAAAATCCAGGTAATGAAACTTTATATTATTGAATGGAAAAGATGAGCTCAAGGCTTTACAATGGTGAAAATGCAGAAAGAAAGGATAAACCAAAGTTCCAATAACTCCTAAACCAGAGAGTAACTCTCCTAACAAACTTTCAAACAATATATCCGAATACCTTCTCTAATTCCTTTCCCTCTCTTTTATAACAGAAATTCCCTTGCTAACAGAATATTACCACGCCATTCCTATTTCCCTACTCAGCCTCTCTACTGGGCTAAGGCCCCAAATCCAATATCCTATCAGGCATCCAAATAGAAAGTTGAATACTCACCTTCATAAATAATTCATAAGCAACAGCTCTGCCAATGTCACGAACTTCAGTAAAAGTATCATGAGGCCCTTCGTCAACAATGAAATCTTCCGATTGATGAAGATGCAGTTGAAGAACAGCCAAAGGGAGTCTACCAGAGAGCAGAGCATCTTTAACCACAGTCTTGAGGTCAAGATTACCCACCTTCCAGCGTGCCATCATCTCTCTTGGATTTTCCAGAGGTAAAACTTTCTTTTCCGAATGAGATAAGTCACCTAATTCTTCAGAGACCAATTTAGACTCTGAATCAACAGGTACTAGTGCAAGATTTTCATTATTGTCGGCACCTGATGCTGGAAAAGGAAAAGAATCATGTTGGTTCAACATATCCAATGAACCTAAATCTGATGGAAGAACTGCAAGTTGGGGTTCTTCGTGCAGCATCTCTATACTCATAGATGACTCTTCACTGTCAACCTGTAATTTTTAGCAATAAGATAACATTTAATAATCAGTAAAAACAATGAAACAGTTTAATCAACAGTACAAGTAGCATAATTGTAGAGCATCATACCAATCCTTGACTGGCCTTTTGGAATATTGTCCTATGCCTATATTGCAGATTTCGGATAATCTCCAAGAAATGAGCCAGCTCAGAAAGTTTTCGAGTAAAATCCATTTCGGTCGGTAGTTTCACTGGTTCAATTGGGGGAAGATAAAGCAATCCTGTCTTGTTCAAGCCCTCTGCTGCGTGTGTATCCTTTTTATGTTGCAGTAACCCATACTTACGAAGCATTGTAGTTGCAAAGCAAGTAGCCAGGGCAAGAAGCCTAGATATCACAAGTCAGATCAAATTTTCTTTCTGGAATAAAAAAACAACAAAGATGACGTGTGCCATCCATTTCTTGTTTTCATAAAAAAGCTTTTCCTTTTTCTCCATTAGATAACACCACTGATAAAAGGATAAGGCACAAGAAGTCTAACAAAATATCAACAATTTACCCTATAATTATGACACATTGACAACATTTCTTACGAGTAGCAATTTGGCTTAGAAATGATAAAGAATGTGGAATAAAAGTGAAGAATGCAAAATAAAAGTATGAGAGCAAAGCCTATGAACATATAAATTTACCTAGAAGCAGCAGAAGTTTCGCTATCATTGCCACTTTTATTAAACATAAGATAAACTGCAGCAAAAAGCAATCTCAAAATCCCCTCTTCCGCTAGATTCGCATCCACAAGCATTTCCAAAGATCTGCCCATCAATAAAACTGGAAAGTGAATTTCATTAGACAATATTTGCCATCTAAAAAAACCTAAATACTATATGAGCACATCAATGTAATCAATCTCTTTTACAACATCATTTCAATTGAACCAGTACCACTGTAACATTCGCTACAAATTAATTTGCCGTAATCTAAAAACTAAATCATAATACAATGCAAATAGATAAGCAAAATATTTCTAGAAGGTCCAAGAGTCACAAAGAACTATATACCAACAGAAGAGAAACTTTTAACCATTATTGGTTTCCACACTTATGCATGTGTCATTATTGCTTTTCACACTTATGCATGTGTGAACTGGTACAAAAGCTATGGTAGGAAGCCGTACGGAGAATCCAGAATGAAGAGCAAATGAAGGCTAATACTAGTTAGGGGTGTTTGGGTAAACATTTTAATGAAGTGCTTATTGACTAGGCACTTATGATGAAAAAGCTTACGTATAAATTGTTTCTACAATCGAAGGGAGGATGGAGGTTAAAATTGCATAAGCTTTATAGAAGTTGTTTTTACAAATTATCTTGTATCATAAACTATTTTTATAAGCTCTTCCAAACATTTATACAAGTGCTTTTATAAAGAGGAATGATAATATAATTTTCTTTTCTTTTTTAATACAAAATAGTTTTCTCATCAGTGAAGAGTATGTTAGTTTTCTTGGAAAATAAATTATATCCTCATTCAGGAAAGAGGATAATATTGTCAACCGGAACTCTTCTCCTTGAAGGGGTTGTAAAGTCTCGGATCGAGAATTAATCGGTTAGTTGGGATAGTTAGTTAGAAAGATAGGGAGTGACAGGTAAATAAATAATAGGAGGGTGAGGTACTGAACAGTATTCAGTTATTAAAGGGAGTGGGGGCCTGTGGATAGGGAGGGAGGGTTGTTGTGCCTCAAAGTTTTGCATTGTTTTATAGTTGTAATTAGGATTTATCCCTATTGCTTTGTAACAATATAGTACATACCAGGTTTCTATCAGATTACTACTTTAGAACACAAAAAATATAAATCGATACTACAATGATTAAATTTGGCTTACTTTTCTATTTCATCAAATTTCAAGTAGTCCAATGCTATTTGTAACTGACGAAGACGAGAAACCTTGATGTCCCATCCTGACAAAGAATGAAAGAGAAAAAAATATAAGCATGAAGCTAAAATGTATTTTGTGAAATTCTAAAGTATTGTGTCAATTCCATTCCAATACACAAACTCACCAGATTTCAAATAAATAAATAAATAAGTAGACATCGCCATCAAAAGTTTAGTTGTTGTTTTTTTTTGTAAAGCGGTTAGTATATTAGTTATGTTAATATTTTCTCCTTTTCCAAAGGTTCAAACCCTTGTCTTTTAACTTCTTCACTCCTGTCATGTTAGTTCTTATTTGTTATCAGTTTCATCTATTTGCCTTTAATAAGAACTTTATTGGTTTCTGTGCCAAATGAAAATTTACAAAAAGTTATAATAATAAAAATCTTGAAATAGAGGTGGTTTTGGTAGCAAAAGACACGGGACAATAAACGGACAAAAGAAACCACTCGGGACAAGTAGATTAGGTATTGGTTCTGATGAGGATGCTATAAAATATTAATCCATCCTATTTCACCTTGTTGGCTATCTCTAAGTCTTCCTGTTAAGAGTCACACATTGGATAATGTTGGAATTTATGCCTTCATTGCAGTCCACAGTCCGCCCCTGGTTGCCTAAATTGCGGCATTTAACTTGCTTTTATTGCAGCCTCCAACACCTTCATTGTGTTGGGTTTGAAGGGGTGGGTTTAGACTCACATTGCTTAGAGATACGACATGTGTTGTGTTTATAAGTGGGGACAATCCTCATTTTTACAAACCGATTTTGTACGGATGAGTTTGGTCAACCCACACATTATGAGAGATAAGATAAAGCCTAAACATGGGTTTATAAGTGAGGGAAATCCTCACCTTACGAACCAGTTTTGTAAGGTTGAACCCAACTCGAATTTTCAGATGGTAGTAAAGCCTATTCAGTTTCTATCAGGTCATCGCCATCGCGCGACTCTGATCACGCTTCAGATGTCCAGTTTTGGGTGAGAGGCATGTGTTAAGAGTCGCACATTAGATAAGTTAAGGCCTAAACATGAGTTTATGAGTGAGTACAATCCTCACCATACAGGCCAATTTTATAAGGTTGAGTCAAGCTCAACCTAAATTCTAAGACTTCCCAAGGCACCAAAATATTGATGTTGAGATATTGATGGGAGAAACCTATTACAACAAAAATAGAGTACCAATACACAGCTGATCATACAGTAAAGTACAGAACAAAAAGGGAAAACAAGAAAATGCAATTTTATGTAATTATAGAAGACCGGTTTTATCTTAGGGGAACTATTTTATATAAGATGAATTATATCTAAGTGAAGAAATTAGTACACTATAATGAAAAGGAAAATAAGACTATAGAAAAAGAAAGTTTAAATGATAGAGAAGAGGAAAGGGTGGGGAATCAAGATTGTATTATCATCCTTCCAGAAGTAACAATAATTTTGACATCCTCCTGATGAATGAGCTTAAAATCCTCCGAAGTACTCAACCAACAAAGCATTAATTGCCTTTTGGGTTTACGTGATATTGAATGCTTTGGTTTTTCTATTTAATAATAATTTGTGTTTTGAATAGTTAGGAGCATTTGTTACGGAGAGATTGACTTAATGATGTGATTTATCGCTTTATCCTAAATTTTATTTATATAATATTGTTTCTGTAATTATTCATTTTCATGAAAAACCATCCTTTCTGTTAACATAAGAAATAATGGTCACTGGCTCCAATGAATACCTTCTGGAAGAATGGCCCACACACAAGCACACAACATCATTATATGTACCTTCAGGTTATAAAATGATCATTTTATGTAACTCACCATTTTTCGAACACAATTGATCAGCCTCTTCAATCCCTTCGTACACAAGAACTCTGTCCAAAATTTCAATTTTCCAAGGAGAAAACCTTTTGGTTGGTTCTCTTACTTCCACACTGTCTTTAAGCAGAACTGAAATCCCTCTATCAGTACTTGGTTGGCGATAACCAATGTACTCAACGGGAAGAAAGCTCGATAAGAGTGAAACAGAAGGAACATACACTGATAGACCATCTTCTCTCACGATATAGAAATAACCCTGAAATGTGTAACCCACTACTTCTCCAATAACAACTTCTTCTTTTCCATTAAAGTGATATACATCATATGCACTATCTAAAATGTTATCATCATGGACATCTAATTTCACGTGCAGGTTAAAATGTACAAGTTTTGAACCTTTCTGATTCTTTACATTCTTCATTTTAGAGAGAATAGTAATTCCCATGGGAGAAAAAGAAATAGAATCATCTTCACATAGTTTAAAATTGGGAAGGAATATCTTTCTCATAACAGGCGACTTCACACCAGAACCAATAAATTTGTGATCATTAGTTGCTTTAGAAGCAGAAGAAAAACCACTTGAATTGGGACCAAACAAGTTGCTTCTTTCTTCAGACGTGTAGCCATCAATTTTCTCTATCACATCACCTTCCACGGCTTTGTCTGGGTGAGAAACACTTCCGCTTATTATGTTTAAATCATTTGATTGAAAATACCCCGAGAAATTAGAGAATACTTCTTGACAATCTATATCAGAACCACCAGCCCCCCAGCCAACTAACATCCCCAGTCCAAATTGCTGATGAGAATGTGGAAGCAACTTTTCAGATATATAATTCTTGTCGGTAACATATTCACTTAAAGATATTACATAGATCACACCACATGCATCAACTGCAGCTAAAAAGTAGGTATGTGAAGCAACAACTAACTTTTTAAATGATCTTCTAAAAGAATCACGGTGTTGATCATTCAAGTTATCCTGAATGTCAGAACCGTGTTTAATGCCTGTAACATCTTCAGTCAAGGGCAATTTTTCTAACCCTTGGAAATCAAAAAGAGGGTTAAGTCCACAAGCCTGTGAAACATTTAAATGTGTCACGAATTCACCGGATAATGCAGAATATAGAACGATCAAGCCAGAAGAATCAAGACACACAAGAAGATTATCACAAAATTGGAAATCTATCCACTCAACTTCCTGAACTATGTCTGTTCTTTCATCAAGCTTCACCACTGAAACCCACTGAATACCCCAATTGTCTAACTTGGCAACAAGAAGTAAATGTTTACTCCTGCCTCTTTGATTTGGACCACTAATATCGACAGAAACATGATGCATCAATGTCAGAAAAAAACCCACCAAGCAATATGAAGCACTTGAGAACATTTTAGGGCATTCGTAGAACCCATTAATCTCAATACCAAATACATTGGAAAAACAATCAGACTTAATATCCGTTGTACCCGAGCTCAAGCTTGAACGACCAGGAGCATCTTCAACTAAATCAGCTGGTCCCTGCCGATTCTCCTTACACTGGACTGGATTTTCATTGAATAGATATTCCAGGGATAGACTTCCATTAAATATGTTAAAAGAAACCACTTCTGTAGAGCAAGGAAATTCATTTTTCTCGGGGAACTTGGTCCAGAGACTACTGTCAGTTACAATAGTTTCAACTTTTGTGAAAAATGATTTTAAATATCTCTTAGTCGATGCAGAGCCTCTCAAAACTTCAATTCCATCATCATCTCCACCAGTCCAATTTACATCCTGGCCTCCAGAAACTTCATGACTAAGACTGGAAGATTCTCCTACTTCAATATTTTGAGCTAATGTAGCAATAGGCCCCCATTCCACCCACCTGCCTTGTCTATAGCTACCTTCTAATGAAGATTGAACTATTTCTCTGGCTTTAGACAGTTTAGGAAAAGCATGGACTGTTACCCCATATTTTCCCGAAACAAATAAAAATTCTCTAAATGAAGCATCATTGTGTTGATCATAGCTGTCCCCACAACAAGCCCAGGCCAATGAGTTAACATCACTAATAAATGGGTAACTGTTGGACCTTGAACTTTTAATTTCAGTAACATTACCATCAATACCAGTTTCTGATCCTGAAGTACAAGGCAAATCATTCACCAAACCTGATCCGCTGGGCCTATCGAATACCTCGGATGAAAGAGTTGATGAACCTAGAATGTGATTATCATAATCATTGCCACTTTCATAACCACTAGAATTTGACTCTCCTGCAATCATGAAAGCAAATGCAAACAACATAACAGGATATCAAAAAACTAGTAACAAACTGTAATTGCATTTTACCCATGAAATTATATATATATATATATATATATATATATATATATATATATATATATATATATATATATATATATATATACACACACACACGCTATTCGGCTACTGAACAGTAATAGCCAAGCCAGACTACAAGTACGCTATGTTTTGATAAACTACTTGATTAAGCATTTATAACATAAATTTTTGTCATATAAGTGCATATGTATAAACTACTTTTACAACAAAAGATGAAATAATTCAAATTATTTTCATACAAGCTTCCAGCTGTTTTCATAATCTATCATGGAGAGTTTATGGAAATAAGCTCAAAACAATTTATGAACATATCAGCCATTTGTTTTCATAAATTCTACCAAACAGTCTCACAAGTATCTATATATCTAGAAAACCTCAAACAAGTCAATTCTAACAGTCCCTTGTAAAAAAGAAAGCAGCGAATCACAATCACCTTTGACCAGAGGAAACAACAGAGCTTCCTTTTGATATGAATGCAAAAGCAGAATCTCTCTCGTCGGAGAAATAAAAGCTTCACGGAATTCCGAAAGCCCTATTTGAGTCTCGGATGTGTCCCACTTATGCAACTGAAGTATAGCAGGATCATTGCTACCCGAGGCCAAATCCATTCCACTCCTGATTCAGCCAAGAGCATAATTCAACAAAATTTAAAACAAATCATAATTCTAACTTAATGATAACTAGAGTTATTTAAGCCCCAAACATTAATGCAATCATTTCAAACAATTAAAACCAAGTAATATTAACTAATGATAACTAAAACTATTTAAGCTCAAAACACTCTCAGAAAATCAACGCGATGATCTAATAAAAAAACTCACAGCTCGTGAAACTTCGCATGAAGCCAATTTTCAATTTCATTTCATCGATTATTTTCTAAATGACTCAAAATAAACGTGAATCTCCGGTTGAATCGCACGGTGAAACTCGAAACACGTTAAATATCGAAACTAATTAGGATTTCAATTACTTTAAGTTAAACAAAAAATTGAAAACATCAAGGAGTTGAAATCGAATAGAGCATCGAAACCTGAGAAGTTGAAAAACGAAAAACGACGAAGTGGAACCTGAAGGTGAAGAATGATTAAGAGATTAGAGTAGGAAATTGTTGGAAGGTTGATTCCATGAATGCAGAGAGTGAGTTTTCGAACGGAGATTTTGGGATTGGGATTAAGAATTGAGCAAAAGTTGAACGGAGAATGAACGGAAAAATGTGCCAGAATTGCTCTCTACTCTTCGGTGCCCGATCCAACACCGTTTAAGTTAACGATAAAAACAAAACAAAATAAATATCGGGGATTTTTTATATATACTTTTTAATTTATATATTTATATACTAATATAATATAATATAATATATCATACAAATATTCAAATGCACCTAAATCTTATTAAAATTATTTGTATGCATATAACTTTTTTTGTGAAAATATTATCTTATTTCTCATTTTAATTTTTCATAATTCTTTTAAACAAACAATAATCAAATCTAATGAGAAATAAGGTTTCGGTTAAGAACAAGACATTCAAGTATTTCGTTCCAAGAATTAAAATTTTACAATGATGGGTTGGCTAAGGAAGGTATTTGTGATAAGGGGTATAGTTATTTTACGAATTATCCGAGTTTTGTTAGCACTCAATATAGGGACCTAGTTGGGATTTATGTTGCTAGGCTTGTGAGTTGGATAGTTCTTGTTTTGTTTAGACTTCGACCTTTCTTTGTATAAAAAAAAAACTGATGAGAAATGTTATGAATATATGTAATCTGATGAAAAATTAGAAAAAGAAGAAAAAGCAATAATATTACATTGTATATATTTAGTGTTGTTATTTGTTATGTGTCTTGGTTTTTTCATCTGCAATGATACGTAGTATTATTTTAAAGGGATAATAGTTATTTTGTCTCCTGCCATATGGACAGAGTTTGAAAAAACTTGTAAAAAAAGAAGTTTAGATTCCCCTGACATTTGTAGATTCCATTGATTCAGTCCCTCGTTAATCTAACTCACCAAAATGTATGATGTGGCTTTGCCAATGTGTAATTTCTTTTCCCTTTTCATTTAATTTAATTTCCACGTGGACTTAATTTCATTTAAACTCTCAAATTGCATGGTTTGCCTTAAATCCATAATTTCATTCATGCATCTCCTTATTGCATAACCTTCACCGTGTAAGCGCCTCCATCATTGTCTTCTTCGTCCTTTTTTTGTCTTCTCCAAGATTGTTTCAATGGCCGAAACTTCACTAAATAACAGCAGCTATCTTCCTAAAATCTCTTTTAAATGTGGTCATGATCTTTCGGTGAAGGTTTTGGTCTCAAAATCTGCTACAAATCTTGGTAGGAAATATTGAAAGTGCAAATTCTTTGAAAAAGAAGAATACTGCCAGTTATTTTATTGGGATGACGAATATTTTAGTCATGGTGATAGGAAAAAAATTGAGGAATGTGATAAGGGATGTGGTAGGTGTGATGTTCTTATAGAATATTTGAGAAATTTTGAAAGGGATTTTGGGAAAGAATTTGGATCAAAACTTTGTACTAGGGAGCTGGAAGATATGAAGAACAATTTAGAGAGGACACGGAAGAAATTAGCTTTTGTAGTTGTTGTACTTATTTGTTATTGGGCATATTTTGTTATAGTTATAACAGGCTGAATAGTTGTGTTGTATTAGGAGTTACTCTTGTGATGTATTATAACTCTGTTATGTATTTAATGAAATTTGGATTTGAATTGAATGAAATTTTTCTGCTACAATAACTCTGCTATGTTAACAATTTTTTATCTGGATTGAATGAAAACAAAATAGTTAACTAAACAAAAGGACAATACAACATTCAATTAAGTTGTTTCAATTTGCACTTCCATAATTAATTAATCTTCCATGGGCATAATGTCATTACAACTCATAATACAAAATGAGACTTGGCAAAACAAAACAAAAGAACAATATAACATTCAAAATGACTTAATTAAGTTGTTTCAATTGTGCGAAATACTTGATGTTCCAACTGACAAAACAAAAGGACAATACAACATTCAAAATGACAATATAACATTCAAATAACAATACAACATGTATTTAAGATGACAGTTCAGATTATTGGGTCAATTTCTTAGATATCACATCCCATATTTCATAATGCGCATATATGTCCCTAGTTTGAGAACTGCTTGGCCAGTAGGAGTAGCAGGTGTAAAAATTTCTGGTGCATCCTTAATTTCCAATGGTGCATCAGCAGTTGCACCTGGACCATGTGATTTTGATTACCTGAAGATAGTTTTTAGCATGCCACTGTTGTTTGTAGGTGCTTGTGTCTTCTTCCTTGATATCTTTAACTTTTCAATTATCTTCTTCTTTGGTGGTGTATGATTAATAAGTTGGGAATTTTGTGTTTCTTGTGGTTGAGATGAGACTTCAATAGGAAGAGACTAACTAGCAACCAGTTCTTCAATTAAGCCATTAATTTCTAGATCATTAAAAGGATCATGAATTTCTAATTAAGCATCATGCTCAATAGGCTCGGTAGGATTGGGATTAATAAGATCAACTGGTTCAGCTGGTCCAATATCAGTAGGCTTGGTAGGATTGGTAATAATAGGCTCAACTGGTTCAGTTGTTTCAACATCAATAGGCTCAACATTTTTGCTCTTTTTTTTACACACCCTTTGTTCTGGGTGTTTTCCATTGCACAATACAATTCCAAACAAAATAAAAGAAACAAAGTGAACCATACGATATAAGACAGGACAAAACAAAACAAAGTGACAATGACATTATATCTTTCTCTTCAATGCATTAGGGTCTTGGACTTTGCTTTGGCATTTCTCTGAATTATGCCCAAATTTATCATATTTTTTGCAACTATAAACCCCAACAGGCCTTATCATCCTTAAGCCTGACTCATCTTGCTCCTTTCACCTCAACTTCTTGGGCCTATCTGGACCCTTTTGAACATTGGGGTAACATGTCTTCAACTTCCACAGCTAGCCACATGTCCTTCCATTGATCAGGAATACATTATTTTCATAACACAACTTATATGCCTCTCTCTCTTGTAACAGTCATCAATCCCTAGGTGTTTTGTCCACAACCTAAACCCATTGTATCCCCAATCCTTAACTAAACTCACATCCTCAAAGAAACTTCATGTATCATAATCTTGACCTTCCATAATGGTATCATTCCCCCTATCAAATATAAACTTATCAACCACAAATTGCCTCCCGTGGTGGAAGATGACAGTGAAAAAAACCATTTATATTTCCAAAAGTAACTGATGGTTAAACTAGGGTTATTGGGCTATACTAAATTTAAAAACTTTGGTTGTAATGCAATAAATAATGTTAATAAATTCCAAACAAAAGCACATGGTGTTGGTCAGGACCACTGCAATTTGTACCTTTTTGAATTTAAATAAATAAATAAACAAGTCTTACCTTTTTGAACAATGACCAACAACGAGCGCATAACACGAGCAACACGAGTTTCCTTATGTAGAAGACAATGTTGAAAACGAGCTTGCAGTAGACACTGATTTTGCAGTAGAATACGAGCAACACGAGCGCATTGGTAGAAGACAAAGTTTTTCTGGGTAGAACACGAATGTGGATTTGGGGTTTAGGGTTAACCCTAACTTAATCTTAAAATTAATTACACACTGGCAAATATATTACACATGGATATTACACATATGCGAGAAATTACACATTGGCAAAGTCACGTCATACATTTTGGTGAGTTGGATTAATGAGATACTGAATCAATGGAATCTACAGATGTCAAGGGGAATCTAAACTTTTTTAGAGGAGAGTTTTTCAAACCTCGCCCATATGACAGGGGGCAAAATAACTATTATCCCTATTTTAAATTCTAAATTTTGATTTTATGATTTTATATGTACCCGTTTAGGTTAATATATGTGTTTTTTTTCTTCATCTAGAATGACATGTAGTAAAAAAATTATTTCTAAAAATTTTGATTTTGTGATTTTATATGCATTAATTTAGGTCAATATATGTGTTTTTTCATTTTCTTTTTTCATCTGCGATGACGTGTAGTAAAATTTTAAATTCTATACTTTGGTTTAGTGATCTTATATGCACCAATTTAGGTTTATATTTGTGTTTTTTATTTTCTTTTTTCATTTGCAATGACATATATTATTATTTTAAATTCTAAATTTTGATTTTGTGATTTTATATACACTAGTTTACATTAATATATGTGTTTTTTCACTTTCTTTTTCATTTGTAATGATATGTAGTATTATTTTAAATTTTAAATTTCGATTTTGTGATTTTATATGCATCAATTTAGGTCAATATCTTTGTGTAACTCAATATATAGTGTTAAGCAAAATTAATGTAGATAGATTGAAGATTTGTATATATAGTATTCCGTTCGGGAATTGGAAATGGATGTTTTGACTCCATAAAAGAACAAGAAATGAAGACATTTGAATAACTAATGATCTTGATGAATGGCAACTCAAATCTCCTTTATGGTGGCGCATGGTGGATCTGGATGGTTATCACTTTACGCTCAAGTCAGTATTCAAGATGAGTATAATGAAAGTGGAAATCAGAGATTGTACATTATTTTTAGCATGTAAATGGTTTTATGTATTGTGTCAATTAGAATGAATCTTATGTGGATTGAGCCTTAGTCAATTGAAACTATGGCCAAACTAGAATAGTTTCCCTTAAGGCTTTGTTGGGAACTAAAGGATTTCAATCACTTTAAGTTAAATAAAAAATTGAAAACATCAAGGAGTTCAAATCGAATAGAGCATCGAAACGTGAGAAGTTGAAAAACAAAAATGACGAAGTGGAACTTGGAGGTGAAAAATGATTAAAAAAATTAGAGTAGGAAATTGTTGGAAGTTTGTTTCCATGAATGCAGAGAGTGAGTTTTCGAACAAAGATTCTGGGATTGGGATTAAGAATTGAGCAAAAGTTGAGCGGAGAATGAACAGAAAAATGTACCTGAAATGATATCTCTACTCTTCACTGCTCGATCCAACACCATTTAAGTTAACGATAAAAACAAAACAAAACAAAATAAGTATCAGGGATTTTTTTATTTTTTTATTTATATTTGTTATGTTAAGAGAAAATATAATATCATATAAATATCCAAATGCACCTAAATCTAATTAAAATTATTTGCATTAATATAATTTTTTTTGAAAAATCTTATCTTATTTATCATTTTAAATTTCCATGTCTCTTTTAAACATTTATACATTTATGGATATGTGTAATCAAATTTGATGAGAAATTGAAATGAAAAAAAAGTAATAATGTTGCATTGTCTATATTTAGTGTCCTTACTTGTTGTGTGGTTTTTCTTTTTCTTTTTTCATTTCCAATGACATGTAGTATTGTTTTAAATTCTAAATTTTGATTTTGTGATTTTGTACGCACATGTAAATAGATTGAAGATTTACATAAATAGTAGTATGATCGGGAATTAGAAATGGATGCTCTAACTCTATAAAAGAATCAGAAATAAAGACAGTTGATAACTGATGATCTTGATGAATGGTAACTTAAATCTCCTTTTTGATGGCGCGGGGTGGACTTGCATGGTTAACACTTAAATGCTCAAGTTAGTATTCAAGATGAGTATAATGAAAGTGGAGATCAGAGATTGTACCTTGCTCTTAGCATGTAAAATGTTGTATACCTTGGACCAGGTAGAGTGAATCTGAGATAGATTGGACCTTAGTCAATTGAGTCTTTGTCTGATTCAAAATAGTTGCTCTTGATGCTTTGTCGGGCATTAAAGAAGTTAGGGGAAGTCTTAAGTATCATTTATCGGCCTCAATATCGTTATTTAATTTAGAATAAAACTGAAATGCTTATGATTCGTTTTTAAAAAAGTAATGGGGAACATGCACATTTAATGTGGTTCCATCTTTGAAACATTTTGCACTCTTTTATAGCACGTGCAATTGACATGACTAGTTAGGGTATATCACGTTTTATATAGAGTACTTGAGTGCACTCGAGTTTAGTGTATAACCGTAAGTGAAAATCTAGCCATTAAATTTGAAATTCCATCACATACATGGTCTTGATATTTCAGTTGTCATTACCTATAAATAAAGTGAGTTGAGTATTTAGAAAGTGTTTTGAAACCTTTAGTGTTTAGTCTTTATAGTTATTTTCCAGATAAACGCCTTTGTTCTTCCTTTCTTGAGAATATCATTCTGCAATCAAGTGCTTCTCGTAAAGCTTTTGCCTTTTTTCCATTCCTCTTGCTTCATCAATCTCTCATAACCAATACCATTGTAACTTAAACTTAACCTTCAACCTTTCCTATTTTTGGCAAGGATGAGTGATAATATTATTAATTTAGTGAGCAATTATAAAATGGAAACTTCATTTGGGTCATCCTCTGATTCTTCTAATCCTTTCCTTACTAATGATCACGTAGAACCAGAAATTATACCACTTTCTAACGAGTTTGGATCAAATTGGGCATCTGGGAGTTCCTTGGGGAAATAAACTTGTTCTTTTGGGTCATTAGATGCTCTCATCGGTGGCGGACCTTGGTGCAAGTGAGGGGGTGCGGCTAATTTTTGAAAATTACATTAATACTTATAATTTGATCATTGGATATTTATTCTTGAATCCCTTGGATTCTTACGTTTGCACCCAAAGAAACACACCTGTCTACTTCTTTCATTTAATATGCCTAAACTAGATGTCATTGTCTTTTCATTATACTTGTACTTTCTTAATTTATTACTTTATTTAACTCATTATTATTGAATATTATCACTTTTCAACTCATTATTATTAAACACTTTATCACTTTTCCAAGAAATAATTCAATTAAAAACAAAATATCACTTTTCCAAGAAATATTTCAATTAAAAACGTAAAACATAATGCACAATGGACTGGTGCATTATTCAATTGTTTCTAACATACCTCTTAATCACAAAGACAAATCATTTATGCCGGTATAAATGTCAATTTAATATTTAGGGTTAAATATGTTTTTGGTCCCTGTAAATATCTCAATTTTAATTTTTAGTCCCTATTAAAAAAATAATGAATTTTAGTCCCTACAAATTTTATATGCATGCAATTTTAGTCTCTATTGTTTTCTAAAATTTTGAAAACTGTTTAATTACCCTTAAACTTTTAAATTTTTGAATAATTTTTTTCATCCATGTTTAGAATACTATAACATATTTTTTTACTAAATTTTAGAATTTTTTAAAATGAGAAGAATTAAATCTGAATTTTTTAAATTTCAAAATATAATGATAAAAGTAATGAAAACCTCAACTTAGAAATAAAATTTTGAGTTCTTTTTTTTCGAGAAACTTTTTATAACATTTTAAAGATGTTTGTAAAATAATCATTTAAAAATACACATTGGTTTAACAGGAGGAACTAAAACTACATGCATAATAATTTTGTAGGGATTAAAATATCTTATTTTTTTAATAGGGACTAAAAATGAAAATTGAGATATTTATAGGGACTAAAAATATATTTAACCTTAATATTTATAACAAAATACTTTCAATTTTAACTTTTTTTCCTATCTATGATTTTTTATATATTTATAATTAAAAGAACTACAAGAAAATCATGTTTTAGCATCAATGATTTATTGCCAGCCATGACTCCGACGCTAATAGTGTTGCATATATGTCTCAATAAACTGACGCTACTAGCAAAAAACCATTTGTTGTATTTTTTTTACTATAGCGTCGGCCAAACATGACGCTAATACTAAATTTATTTTATTTCGTTTTAAATAATTCATTTAATGTTTATTTAAACACTAAATATTATACTTATTTTTCATAGCATCGGCATAAGCGGACTCTAATATTGGTGCGAAAAAATTTCAGTTCCCCCCACACATTTTCTTTGCCTCCTTTTTTTATTAACCTGAATAAAGTTTTTTTTATCATAGCGTCGGTTCTGGGTGACGTTAATAATGAATTTATTTTATTTCATTTTAAGTAATTCATTTAATGTTTATTTAAACACTAAATATTTGTACTTATTTTTATAGCGTCGGCAGAAGCACTTCTCCGCTTCGTAGGTTGGTGATCTAAAACCATGCTTGTTTTAAGTTATTCTCTTCATCTCGCCATTTCGGCATTCTTTAAGCGCTTTTCATATTACTTGTGGTTGATTACGTTTTTGTTACGTTTTGCTTGCGATTTGTGGATTTTAATGGATTAGAAGTTAGGTTGTGGCTTGTTATAGGTTCTAGCATGTGTTAATAAGCCCTAATTGAGTAGAAATTCGTGTTAACATGATTAGATGTGTGTTAGGGATGTTTAGAAGTAAGTTTATGGCCAAAAACACTTATTTCAAAGCAAATTTTCACTTTTTGTTCAGTGTTAACCGGTTAACGCATTTAGTTAACCGGTTAACACATGCATTTTTTGCCAAATTAGTGTTGTCTGGGGTCCGTTAACGGGTTAACCAATTTGGTTAACCGGTTAACGTTGTTAGTTTTTGGATTTTTAGCTTATTTGCTTGCTTGTTCTTACTTCTTGGTGCCTCTAAGGTTCATGTATGCTTAGGTATTAATTTTAGGGAATTTTTGGGTCTATTTCCAGTAGCCGATTCCATTGTTTCGAGTCGTTTCGACATGATTCCGCTCACTTTTCCATGTTTTGTGTTAAATGTGTATATGTGCTATAATTGATTCTTGATGTGTATTGTTACTCTTTAATCATTTGTTTCACATGTTAAATGCTCACTTAAAATTGATTTGTGCTTCATGGTTATGATCCTTGCTGTTGGATTGATTAAATGATTAAGTGCTACATGTTGATTTTCTTGCTTAAAAGTGATTAAGTGTTTCACATGTTCATGCATGCTTCTTGTAATTAATGGATCACTTATTGACATGAATTCAATTCTTATTTTTATGTCATGGATGTGTAATAATTGATGTTTGTAGTGATACTTGTTCAATTTCAAGATAAATGCTCATTTGTGCAGTATGGAAAAGTGTGGTTGTTCTTGTTGATCATTGTTCCTTTTAACCAAATAAATGATGTAAATAAATTCACATGTTTGAATTCATTTTGTGATGTGTGTAGATTCATGTTAATTGACATTAATGTGTTGTTTATCATTCACTTTGTGTACATAAAATGAAAAGGAATCAAATTTGCCCTATGTTTTCATAGCTGTTTGTTAGTGCAGTAGCCGTAAAATGCGTGTTTGCATGCTGTATGTGACTTTCTACACCTATCTTTACATGTTGATTGTGAGCTGTAGAAAATTGCCTTGTGTTATGTATTGTTTTGTTAGCTGTTTTTACTTTAGGGGTTGTAATATGTGCTGAATTTTGCTTTATCATTTTTTTTAGTCTTTTAGGATTAAAATGGAGTCTAGAAGTTAGGTCCTAGAATTAGTAGGGTTTAATTGTTGTGTGTTTGCCTTATTATTTTTAATAAAATGCACACTAATCTTTGTTTTGTAGGGAGGGAAAGGTATGTTTTCTTACACCTTATCCTTTTATTTTTATGCATTTTCTTTATGCATTTAATTCACCTTTTACTTCCATATTTGCGATTGGTAGGATTTCCCCTTTGGCTAGGACCAACTTATCTTCCTTAGTAAGTAAGTTGCATCCTTTTTCTTCTTTCTTTTCCTTTGCTCTTTAGGAATAGAAAAACCTCACTCACCATTAGGACTGCCATTTTAATGAACAATGTAGGGTTGTGTCTTAGTCCCCCTTAGTTTTTCCCTTTCTCCACTTGAGTCTTCTTCTCTCATCTTCAAACAAAAATCCAAAAAAAGACTTAATAAAAGAATAAAAAAAACCTCTTGTGTATAGCCTTATTCCATGGGGCACTCATATTCATTTCATCTTGGAATAGTGTGAGCTTGTCTAGCATGATGCACAAGTCTGATCAAGAGGTTATTTCACAAAGAAAACCTAAAAGATACTTCTTCACAAGCTACAAAAACATGTAATAAGTTCAACAAGTTAGTGAACTTAGACCCTAATCCCTGGGAACAAGTTTTGGATAAATTCTCCTTACTTGGTGTGCTTGTTCTATTATTCCATCTTGGAATGTAGTAGCAAGTACACATTCCATGGAAAAGAGTTTGAATTCACTTCCTTGTGCCAAATTCATAAAAACTCTTAAAAAGCAAACAACAAACAACAAGCGACTTTCCTGCGGGAACTTCTTTTCTCACCTCATTCATTCTCAACGCAAACTTGCGACGACTTGTCTCGCAGGCAAGACGGTAAACGCACTCGCACAAGTCGAGCCTGCAACACTTGATCATAGACATACGCAGTTCCAGCCATAAAAAACACAACAAATAGTTCTCGCCTTAGTTAGGCGAACTACGTTGACTCTGATCCTCATTTTCCTGATGAGGTACGTAGGCAGCAGGGTAGGGCCCGTTCGAGCACATTCTTTATTTTCCCTACATTTCCCCTCTTATTTTAATTCTCTTTCCAGTTCCCTTTCCATCCCCATCCCAGTTAGCGGTTTATTTCAGCAGCATCTTATTTTCTCACCCTTTGAAACAAACAAACAAGCGTGGATCCCGTCGGATACGACGGACAGGCTGGGGTGCTAATACCTTCCCAGTTCGTAACTGACTCTCGAACTCAGATCTTTGGTTCGAAGGACCTCGTCCTTTCATTCTTCCTCAGGTTTGTGCAACATTACCTTTCCCATTCTTTCGGGATAAAAATGTCTGGCTGGCGACTCTACCTTTTCCGCGCCACTTTCGCGTTTGTACTAGGATGAAAATCCAAGGAGCGACAAATAATATTAACTATTTAATTTGAGTTTGTCGGTTTCTCTAATTATTTAAACTAAAAAATCTAAGGGCACATAAGAACCCTATTAATATTAATTAATATTATCCAGAGTATTAATTAAATTTACGGGGTATTACACATATAGTGTTTGCTTCTAATTTCTTTTCGTTCTTTTCCTCTTGAGATATGGAAGTCGTTAACTGAGTTGAGTCATTTTTTTATAGACTTATGTTATAATACATTGAAGTTGGAAGACCTTGTTAGGTTGGAACAAAACATTCCCATCATCATATGCAAGCTAGAAAGAATTTTCCACCAGGTTTTTTTGACTCGATGGAACGTCTCCCGATTCACCTACCAGCTGAAGGAATCCTTGGTGGTCATGTACATTATTGTTGCATGTATCCATTTGAAAGGCAATTGATGTTCAATTTTTGTAGATTAATAAAATGAAATTTTTTTAATTGTTTCATGTGTAGATTGATGGGAGACTACGAGCGTTCAGTGAAAAATAAATCCAGTGTTGAAGGTTAATATGCACTGCCTACTTGCACAATGAAACTACTCATTTTTTCTCTCACTATTTCAAGACCTTTAGTTTGTTTCCAAGTACAATTTTAAGGAACGATCCTCGATTAGATCTTGAGAATTCCCAACCAACACTTTCGGTTTTTAGTAAATGTGGTCGTCCTAGTGGAAAGGCTCGAGTCTATCGGGTGATTGATAAGGAATGGAAGTCTTCTTATGTGCACGTCCTAATAAATTATGACGAGGTTAAACCATATCTCGAGTAAGTACATTTTTGTAAGACAACTGAGTTGTTCTCAACCAATTTTTATAAATACACTCATCAATTTTATGATTGATGTCAGATTGTTCATGCAATATAATTCTACCAATGAGGAAGATGCTTCTGGTCTTATACACGAGCAGTTTCCTTTATGGCTAAAGAACTATGTTAGTTTATTTCTCACAATTTATATTACGTGGTTAACAATAAACTATCTCTAAGGTTAAATATATATTTTTAGGTGAATGATGAGAGAAATTGAATGAAAGCCTTAACTCTCGGCCCTAATCCAAAGGCAACATCATGAAACATATACTTTGTTAATGGGTATAAGTTCCACACTCAAGAATGGAGTCGTGGTAAAAAGAATACTAATTATGTTAAAGGCGATACAAATGGAGGAGAAATTTTTTTTATGGCATCATCCAACGTATCCTTCAATTGGAATACCATGGCTTTAGCAATAAGTTTTCCCTATTTTATTGTGATTGGTTTGATCCTATAAATAATACTGGCACAAAATTTAATATCGAGTACAACATTGTTGACTTTAAGATGAATAAGCGATATCGCCAGTATGACCCGTTCATTCTTGCACAAGAAGCAAAATAAGTGTATTATGTCCCATATCCAGAAATGTGTAGGAATATGTGTAGATGGTGTGCAACAATCACCACAAAACCAAGGGGTTTTGTCGAGATAGAAAACACCGAGGATGCAATTACTTATGAATCTGATGAAATGTTACCAATTGTGCCTATTACACAAGTTGAAGAAATACATGGTTTAGCTGATGGAGGGTTAATTGACGAGGTCAAGCTAATAACAATGACATCTGACCCAATGACTCAAGATTGAGAGAAAATTTTATCTTGTTTTTATTATAGACCTTTATGCACTTGATTTTTCTCAAAGAACTAGTTGGTTATCGAAATAATGAGCCTATTTCATATGTATTAGAAATTCTCATAATTTTCTTTGGTCTCAATGTTAACAATTCTGCCATCTATTTTCGTTGCATTATTTTCTTAATTTTGTTCAACTTTCAATGAACTGATTAAACTTTGAAGCCTTTTGGTGAAATTTTGATTTGTGTGTTATGCCATTGTGCTTTGTGCTTGGTATTATACTCCAGAGTTAAATTAAGACTAGCTAGTTAGATTAGGAAAATAGATGAGTCTAACAACATCTATAGGTGTGAAACATGAAACATTTGATTTTAATAAAATGCATAAGTTTTTTTAAAACCATTACTTTAAACATTTGTTTCATTTGACTCTTAATAAATTTATAATGTGTTGCAACTTCTTATCTTGTTGTTACTAAGTGTTGTGCATATTGTTACTCAGTGTTGGCAGCTTTGTTACAAATTTTATTTAAATGACTGGACAAAACAGAAAGAGAAAAGCACCATCGAGCACATCTAAGTAAGATGACTAAGACTTCTCTCCTATTTGTTTTTTTTTGTCCTAATAAATTAATAATGTTTGGATTTAGACTTATTTTTTTTATGGTTTCTTTGTAAAAAAGAGTTTTTGACAGATTATGCCGTCAACGACAGATTCCACCTATGACTCTTACTATAAACAACTCTCATAAGGTCCATAGAAAAATCGGTTCAACGAACCCACCACCACCTACTCAGAGAAGCCCACCACCACCTACTCATAGAAACCCATCACCACCTTGTTGCACCCCAAAATTTGCCCTCCCCAAGATAGGAAATTGTGTACTAAGAGGTTCACAAGGTTCACAAGACATCTCATGAGGTTCACAAGGTTCACAATTAGTCAGAAAGTTTGACAATTCCCTCAGACAATGCATCCTCCTAAGCAAGGCATCCTAAACTAGGGTTTTGACTTTCATCAGGCTAAATGGACTTACAAGACTTCAAGTGAGCTTCATATCATCCTATATGTGTTCAAGAATCCCCATGTCAAGTTTCAAGACTTTCCCAAAATATTTGCTCAGTCAGATGATCAGATAGGCTAAAATCAGTCAAGGTAGTCAAAAAGTCAAACTGAGGTCAACTGTGGTCAAACCAAAGTCAAACTTCATGATTTTTTGCCAACATCAATTTTATGAAGTAAAATTCATCATTTGATCAAGGGTTGATCATGATTCATCAAGGAGATTTCAGATCATCAAGAATCAGGAGTTTCTAAATTAGGGTTTTCACAGGAAAAGTCAACTGAACTTTGATCAGCCATAACTTTCACATGCTTCATCAAAAATTTTCCATCCAAAGTTTATTTTTAAGGAAATTTAATTCTCTACAACTTTGTGTCTCACAAGCCAAGCCCAAAAATGCTTCATTTGGAAGGTATGAGCTAAGACATTATAGGTCCTTTTAAAAGTCAACAAAAAGTCAACAACTTCCAAAGAGCATAACTTGAGAATGGTAAAAGATATGGACATGAGACTAAAGAGGTTGGTTAGAGGACTCTCTAAGCTTTCTAAAATGTCCAAGAACACCTTCATAGCATTAAAATTGAGGGATTTGTGCCCTTGCAAAGTTGAGAAATTTTTGAGAGGTTTATGAAGCAAATGAGGTCTTAAAACCATAATTCACCAAATGGGCTTGCTTTTTCATGATCCAAACACTTCCATGACATCATGCACGAATTAAAATTTATTTATTCATATTTTTATTCATTTTATTTTATTTATTATGATTTTTTATATTAAAAATCATTTTAAATCAAAATAAAATATAAAAGTGTGAATATTGGATTTGATTTTGGTTCTAGAAAGTCTTAATGATCATTTAGAGGTGATTGAAACTACACAAAATCAGATCATCCAAAAATAGTAAGGATATATCAAGATTTTTCAATTTTTAGAAGCTTATCTTTTTCAATCTCTAACTATCCAAAAGTCCAAAGTGAAGATTGATTTTTTGACCTAATTTTGTTATATCATATATATACAACATAAAGCAATGCACAAGGGACGAATTGGGCAGCCTCAAGAACAACTCTCAAACTTCAAAATTCATCAAAAAATTCAAATTCGGATTTTAGTTTGGAGGCTTCTTACAAGCAACTTTAAGGTTGCAAATCACTTATGGACAATCATTGAATGAGTTTGCATCGCTCATAGCATCAAAAATCCTCACATACTCAATAACCGAATTCATGTTCATGTCATATTTGCAATTTTCCGGTTTCGTGAGTTTACTTGTTTTTAATTGATTTTGATTGTCTAACCTTGCTTGTTTCATTGTACTAAAGCATTATGGTCAAATAGATTGAAGTTTCACTGCAAGATTCGAGTTACACCATGTTTAGGGTTCTTGAACTCATGAATTAGGGATTCGGCATAAGAGTGATTACACGTGAAATTAAGGGTTTAATTGAACTAATTGGACCATAATAAGTTGAATTATATGATTAGAATGAATTTATTTGAGGTATTATGAATGTTCTAACTTGCAGGTTCTGTAGTGACGGAAGAAAATTGTCACTAAAGCTTTTTGCTACGGACAAAGCGTAGCTATATCCTAACTGGACAGGCGAAGGTTGAAGATGGTGTCTGCGCGCGTTTTTCAAATTCAAATATTGAGTTTATTTTATAATAATTTCATTTCGTTTGTTATCACGCGCAGGTGATTAGCCCAATGGCAAAAGGCATGTGCGGATGAGCGAAGGAGCTGGGTTCGATCCCAGGCTCCATCCATATTTTTTTTACGTTTATTTTACTTTTGCAGGTTTAATATATAAACAACATTGTCCCACATATATACCAGCTGCGCACGCAGCCTGGGGGCAAAGGGGAGAGTTGTGCATCCTTAGGTCAGGGGTTCAAACCCTGATCTCCACCTTTTTAGTATTTTCTAAACTTTTTTTTTATATATTATATTACTTAATTATAACTAATTATAAATTAATTCTAATAAATCAAAATTAACCCTTCAAAAAATATTTTCTCTAAATACTTTATAATAATAATAATAACTTTTTTGTAAATAATTTTTCTTAATTTTAATATTTTCTCACATATTTTGGTTTAAATGTCATTATTTGTTTTAATTAGTTATATTCTCATTTTAAAAATTTATTAAGTATATTTAAACTAATTATTTTTAAACCCTAATTTCTAACCCTACTTTTTTTCCCTTAATACAAAACCCTAATTTTTATTTACCCTAATTTTCATTAACTTTAACATTTAATTTAATTAATTTTTGTTCTAATGTATAATTAAATAATTAATCATGTTTTGTAAATAGTTATTATATTGTTTATTGTTATTATTCTAATTATCTTATTTTCTTTTAAAATTCTTTAAAATTGCTTATTTAACTTAAAAATATCCTCTTAAATTTTATATTCTTTATATTTGTTCTAACCTCTTTTTCTTATGATTATTATTGTTGCCAACCCTTTTAATTGTTATTTATTTATTATATATCTATTATTTAATTATTTCTATGTAATTGCGAAAGCCTTGTAATAGTCGTAGGTTTATTTTTGTCTTTATTTTATTGTTTATAAATATTTTTATTACCATGGTTAGTAACTATAGGGAGTGATAACATGTTTGTGATTTAAAATTAATTTAGTATAACTAATTTAATAAGATAAATATATGAATATGAACACTCACACACGTAAGTCGATCTTTGATCGCCATCTCACACTTTCTAGGGTTACTCCTCAGGTTGCCTAATTATAAGGTCAAGTAAGGTGTCTTAAAGCAAAGTCCCTTCATTAATATCATCAAGTCCCTTCAAGATTATAAGATCAAGTCCCTTCGATGTTGCCTACGGAATAATGATCTTGTCCCTTTCGAATAAAAGATGATAAGTCCCTACGAATTGCTAAAGACACCTTACAGTTGCCTAAATACAGATGTCCCTTCACATGTCCCTTACACATCCAAGGTAATGACTACTTATTCTTTAATAATAGGGATAGTCTTACCATTGAAAGACCACATAAGAACAGTAAAGATTTAGTATAGGGTAGGTTCCTCTTAAGTACTTGCTCACTTCTCTTCAAAATACTTCATTACACTTCACATTTCAAACAAATTTTCAAAACAAAGTCTTTATATACATCCATACGAGGATCATTATAAAGTACTTAGAAAATTTTTAAACACACACTACACCTTTCTCAAAACAATTTAAAGTGAGCTAAGTAACTAAGAGCCCGTGGATAACCATGAATATAAAGGGTGTTAATACCTTCCCTTTGTATAACCTACCCCCCGAACTCAAAATATTTTAAGGTCTTTCCTGTTCTTTTATGCCCTTTCCTTTTGGATAAAATAAAAGTCGGCGGCGACTCTTGCTATCCGCAACATTTATATTAAAGTCAGTTCTCCCACCGTGTTACAGAACTCTGCTGGGGATAATATTAAAGAGGGGTACCCTTAGGAATTAGATCACTTTAAATTTGTTTGCTTTGTTTGCTTTACTTTACTTGTTGGGGCTCTTATGTGTGAAAGATCCTAACCCGGATCTAGTGTACCTTAGGTAAATGGCCATAAACCAAGGAAACTGTACGGCGTATACCGATATGGTTGATCTAGTGGCCATAGTTAGTGTGACTTCTTGGTTGGTGCTTATGTTCCTTAAGTAAGTTGAGGATAATATGAGGCTGTCATATGTTGTCAATACACTAACTGACTTTTAGAACCCTAGTCATCCTATCTTGGCCTTTAGAAAGTAGTGAGATAATCGGCTTTGGTGAAGACTAAAGTTGGTTGATACTCGATGCTACACTCATTGAGATTCTAAACTTGGAGGGTTTTGGTTGGCAAGTAAGTTGCCCACTGAACAACCACCCTTGTGAAGGATCAATGATATTGAGATCCCTTAGAACCTGGTTACTTTTATAGGACAGGATGAACCAACTAAACTTCAGGGGAGGGTACTTACCATTAAACCTCATGCAAGCCTTCAAACCTAGGGCTATTGTGTGACTTGCTTGTGTGTGCCACATGTTTGTGATTGAGCATAACATCATAGCATCATCATGCATCATAAGCATAGCATTTTCACTAACCATTTCAAGGACCAAAGGATTTATCTTTGTTCTTTGTTGCAGGTCATGGCTTCTACTCGTCGGAATACTATCTGGATCAACTTTGTAGGGATACCTCCTAAGCTTAAGGAGTTGGTCTCTCAAGTTTCTGAAAACTCCTAGTTCATCAAGAAGCATGGTCACCTACTGGATCTAGTCACTTCAGGGTTCAATGAAGACATGATAAGTGTTCTGTTTCAGTTCTTTGATCCTAAACATCATTGTTTCACATTCCCCGACTATCAGCTGATTCCTACAATGGAAGAGTTCTCCAAGCTTCTGGGTATACCTATCCTTGATCAAAGACCTTTCACAGGCCTAGAGAAGGAGCCTAAACCTGAAGTCATTGCTGCAGCCTTACATCTGAAGAAATCAGACATTGTCCTAGAAACAAGGAGTGGGGTTAAGGGTATTCTTGCTAAGGTATTGATGGAGAAAGCTCAAGTGTTCCTGAAGGCTATGAGTTATGATGCTTTTGAGGAGATCTTGGCCTTCTTAATCTATGGCCTAGTGTTGTTCCCTAATCCAGACCAGCTCATAGATGTACACGCCATCAACATATTTCTGACTCGCAATCTAGTGCCTACATTGCTTGGAGACATCTTACACTCTCTTCATACCCGTACTACACAGGAACGAGGTACTCTGATGTGTTGTATACCTCTGCTATCTAGGTGGTTTATTTCTCACCTTCCTCGATCAGTGATGAAGAATGAACAAGGGTTCAGGTGGTCTAAAAGGATCATGTCACTTTCTCATTCAGATATTCATTGGTGCTCTCGATCTATGGAGAATGTTACTATCATTGACCGTGGTGGGGAGTTCCCTAATGTGCCACTCCTTGGCATAAGTGGGGGCATTACCTACAATCCTTCTTTAGCTCTACGTCAGTTTGGTTATGCTCGGAGAAATGGTCCTCATGACATGCTTATTCAAGGAATTGTGTTCGACTACGACAATGATCTGCAAGGTTACCGTCAAAGGTTCATACGAGCTTGGGGTAAAGTGAACAAGGTTGACAGCAAGACTCTGGAACCAAAGTACTCCATTCCTATGGAACCTTACCTCAGATGGGTGCGATCTCGTGCTCAAACTCTTATGATGCCATATCCTGTTATTCTACCAGTTACTATGGAACCTGTTGCAGAAGGAGATACTCCTTATACCATCCTTCATCCAGACATGCCCACTAACCTGGAAGAATTGCAGAAATCCTGGATCCAACTAAAGGAACAAAGAAATACCTTCGAAGCTCAATTCAGGATTAGCCAAGAAATTGTGTTGGAGCTGACCAAGCAACTTCACGAGGAGCGGAACCTCAACACATACCTCCATAAAAAGAGGAAACGTCCATGGGAGACTTAAAACCCCAGTTTTGTACTTATTTGTAAGCCCAAAGGGAAAAATAATTTTAACATTTACTAATAAAAGTTTTTATTTCCGTTTGTTTAACAAATATAAATTATGTGGTCCTTGAAAACATTGCATATGCATCTACATACCATATCATTGCATGACAGGTTGTCACAACAGGTTTCTCATCTTCTCGCTGTTTATTTCAACAGAAATGGCTCTCGAAAAATCTGTCAAAGATCTTCAAGCTCATAATGCTCAGTTTCAAGAAGTGATTCTAAATTTGTCCAAGGGGCAAGAAGAGTTGAAAGCACTCCTCACTAAGGACATGAAGAAGAAGAATCCTGAGGACAACAAGGATGATCAGTTGAAACAACTACAAGATGAGATAGCAGAGATGAGGATCCAGATGAATGGCCAAATGGCTCTTATCCAGAGTTTGGCCCAGGGGCAAGAAGAGCTGAGAAGCTTTGTCAATAAGCTTCGATATAACAGAGTTGGGAATCTAATCATCAGTCAACCTCCGTTGAAACAAGCCGACTTGGCTGAAAGGAAAGTTAGGATAAGAGAAGGAAAGAGACAGGCTACCACTTATTGTTCTTCAATGGAAGAAGGAAGACCTTGTAAGATTAATCCACTTCGACACAAGGAACATAAAAGACAGTTCATCAAATTCAACACGCCAATGCCACAAATGCTGCAATGCTTGTTGGAAATGAAGCTAATTTCCTTGGAAAATTCTCCTAAAAATCCTAATACCTCTTCTCCTTGCTATAATCCCAAAGCAAGGTGTATGTACCACTCCGACAGTCCCGGACACGACACTAATAACTGTTGGGCATTGAAGAATAAGATTCAAGACCTAATTGACGAAGGAATACTCGAGGTTACGCCAGAAGGCCAGGTTGAGTTCTTCTATCGTCCATCAAGCATCAAAGTTTCCAGATAACTGGAGTGACGAGTTTAGAGGAAGAGGCTTTGAGAACATTTGAATTTTCGTTTGTAATTTCTTTTGTTTGACTAAACACTTACTATTATGTTAAACTTTTGTTTTCATTAATGCCTTGCATATGTTTGTCTTGAATTAATCCATTCGTTTAACTATATTTTGAACTATGCTTCATATTTCTATTTTGTGATATTTAACTCCTGATAAAGCTATAAGCCTGTAGAGGGAGGATGACGAAAACAATACCATAATATTAGGCAGTATGCTTTTGAACAAACTATGCTGACGATGTACAGGCATTGTTTCAATTCCTAAACAGTGGAGATATAAGGAAGTTAATCCCTAGTCAACCCTTTTGAGCCTATGAAGTAGGAGTTTTTATTCTCGCACAAATTAAAATCCTTATTCATAACCCGGGGCAGGGTAGTTACTCGGTTAACTCAAATATGCCAATTATCTGTGTTGTACACAACTAATGATGGTTCTCTGTAATCATTAAACCTGACAGTCAATATCCAGCAAAAGAAAAACCCACTAAGTCAAAACCTATGAAGGAGACTTAGTAAAAAAATTGAGAAATTCCGCTGACTGTAATTTTGAAACAAACAGTTCAGGCAAAAAGAAGATATAACAAAGTCAAAAGAAAAAAGAGGTCACTATGAATCCTCAACAAAGAAAGATGACTGAATGTTCAAATAAATTTTTGGTTTCTGAACCATCACAAATGTCAGTGTTACAATTCTAAACTCCTTTGAGCCATAATGCATAAGTTAACTGAGCATAGGACTGAAGAACATCATGGAGATTGGGTTGGGTACAAATAAAATTTGAGCCTTTATCCTTTATTTCTTAAACCGTGAACCATGCCACGTTACAACCCTTTAAAAGTCCTAACTGAAGCATGGTTAGTTCGAAAGCGTACTGCTACAAAAAGGTATCCTGACTCCTTTAGGGCTTATTATAAAACTTGAGTTAATATCACAGTTTTCACAAAATCTGTTTTTCTAAACTAACTCTTTTTCAAAACTTCAAGACAGACATAACCATTGCATTTTTGAATATATTTGTTTGCATATACCTGAGTGTTTGATAAACAGAGAAACGTACAGGATGAATGTTCAATAAACCAAAGTCCTTCCGATAAACAAAGTTGCTTCCTGGATCAAAGTCCATGTATACAAAGGGGCATAGTCATTATCTCCCAATCAAGGGGACAGGCCATGATACTGCCTAACTCATTTGGGGAAATCAGGACAGGATTCAACTATGTTTAAGTAGCCAGGGGCAGATCTCCTCATCTATCTAAATTACCAAGGGTAACATTACAGAGTTCATAATGCCAGGGGCATAGTTACTGTTTCCCAATCAAGGGGGCATACCAAGTTACTGTTCAATTCATTCGGGGCAATCAGGTCCAAATTCAACAATGCTTAAAAGCCAGGGGCAGCTCTCCTCATATATTTGAATTACCAAGGGTAACATTACAAAGTCCATGATGTCAGGGGCATATTATTGTGGGGCATTCTGCTTATTTCTCTTGAGGTAACTACATTCAAATACTTCCATTATGGGACAATTCATACTCAACCAAGGGGCAATGCTTTCTTTTCAAATCTAATATTCGGAGTGTATATGGTCCATCACAATTTGAAGACACGTTCCTTTCATTGTATTACCTTGATATTGGATTCTCAGCAGAAGCCATTGTGGAAATTAATTGTCTACGCCTGTAGTATCAGATGGTGTCAGTATCATGTCTTCAGATCCAGCTATGAGGATTTCTGGGAAGGTATTCAGGAAAGTTAAGAATCTCAGGAGCTCTAAATCCAATTGATTATACACTCTCAAAGTTGAAACGATTCTGTTTTCGAGTTCAGCTTTACTTTTCCCTCTTTATTCAGGGTTACTTTTCCCCTTTTACTAAAGCGAAAAACGTTTGTTGGTTATGTTTGAATGTATATATGCTTTTGAATATGATTGATGTTTACCAGAAATGCATAAAATGCAGTAATAGTATTTACTAAGGACGAACGAGGGAAGGAATTCAATGAAGCTTCGCCGGTTCATCCCCACAAGACAACTACAAATCTCTAGCAGAGCAAATCTATCTTTATAGATACTTCGAGTTACATCTCCCCTTGAATTTATGTCCATCTCTTTTATCCTCAGTCAGGATACTCAGGAACTCATTCCTTCAATAGAGGTACGAAGAGCGAAGACGGAAGGTTATAAATACTATACTATCAAACAAGACGGTAACGAGTTCCTCATATTCTTCAGCAACGAATCGGGATTTATTTTCCTTAGCCAGCAGTTGTTATACAAAGATATCCAGACGCTTCAGGCTACATGATTCATACATACATCATTTACATCATACCATAACATATCCATAAATGCATAATACATTTACTTAGATGCACCATGTCATACATGCACACATATTGCATAAACTAACCTTTTCTTTGCAGGATAGTTATATGCAGATAAAACAATATCAACAATTCACAACAGGTCAGAAACGATTTATACGAAGGTCTAGTGCTGATACTTAATCATTACTCAAGATGTCCTTGGATAGTTGGCAAACGGTCTATACAAAGATCTATTCCCTAGTCCAGGATATTTTCGAGGGATATAATCGCCACGAAGGTTTCATCCTAATAATCCTTTTGTCCTTGGATAATAGGCAAACAGTCTATACGAAGATATATTCCCTAGTCCAGGATATTTTCAGGAGATTTCATCCTTATAATCCTTTTGCCCATGGATAATAGGCAAACGGTCTATACGAAGATCTATTCCCTAGTCCAGGATATTTTCAGGAGATTTCATCCTGATAATCCTTTTGTCCTTGGATAGTAGGCAAACGGTCTACACGAAGATCTATTCCCTAGTCCAGGATATTTTCAGAAGATTTAATCATTACTCAAGTTGTCCTTGGATAGTAGGCAAACGGTCTATACGAAGATCTATTCCCTAATCCAGGATATTTCCAGAAGAGATAATCGTCACGAAGATTTATTTCTACTGGTCTATTCAACAATTCAAAACAGTTTAGAGACGATCTATACGAAGGTCTAGTGCTGATACTTAAGATGTCCTTGGATAGTAGGCAAACGGTCTATACGAAGATCTATTCCCTAATCCAGGATATTTTCAAAGGATGTAATCGCCACGAGGATTTAATCCTGATATTCTTTTGTCCTAGGATAGTAGGCAAACGGTCTATACGAAGATCTATTCCCTAGTCCAGGATATTTTCAGGAGATTTAATCTTGATACTCTTTTGTCCTTGGATAGTAGGCAAACGGTCTATACGAAGATCTATTCCCTAGTCCAGGATATTTTCAAGAGATTTAATCCTGATACTCTTTTGTCCTTGGATAATAGGCAAACGGTCTATACGAAGATCTATTCCCTAGTCCAGGATATTTTCAGAAGATTTAATCCTGATACACTTTTGTCCTTGGATAATAGGCAAACGGTCTATACGAAGATCTATTCCCTAGTCCAGGATATTTTCAGAAGATTTAATCCTGATATTCTTTTGTCCTTGGATAGTAGGCAAACGGTCTATACGAAGATCTATTCCCTAATCCAGGATATTTCTAGAAGAGATAATCGTCACCATGTTGCATAAACGATTCAGAGACGGCCTATACGAAGACCTAGTACTGATATCCAGTATCAACATCAAGATATTATCACCTCCTGATATTATGAATGGCATCTATAAGCCCATCTCCAGTTCTTCCAAGTGGCATCTTCAAGCCCACTCAAGCATATACAATTAATCACCAGCTTTACTTTACACACCGGCGAGTGCAAATTTTTGGGCTTTTGTGTTCAATCCCCTTCAACCTTCCAGGTCACGAATGACACACATACCAATCTAACCCCTCAGGTTTCAGAAGATTGAACAGGGGCAGCTGTTCCACCCCAAAATGTGCCCTCCCCAAGACAGGACATTGTGTACTAAGAGGTTCACAAGGTTCACAAGACATCTCATGAGGTTCACAAGGTTCATAATTAGTCAGAAAGTTTGACAATTCCCTCAGACAATGCATCCTCCTAAGCAAGGCATCCTAAACTAGGGTTTTGACTTTCATCAGGCTAAATGGACTTCCAAGACTTAAAGTGAGCTTCATAGCATCCTATATGTGTTCAAGAATCCCCATGTAAAGTTTCAAGACTTTCCCAAAAGATTTGCTCAGTCAGATGATCAGATAGGCTAAAATCAGTCAAGGCAGTCAAAAAGTCAAACTGAGGTCAACTGTGGTCAAACCAAAGTCAAACTTCATGATTTTTTGCCAACATCAAGTTTATGAAGTAAAATTCATCATTTTATCAAGGGTTGATCATGATTCATCAAGGAGATTTCAGATCATCAAGAATCAGGAGTTTCTAAATTAGGGTTTTCACAGGAAAAATCAACTGAACTTTGACCAGCCATAACTTTCACATGCTTCATCAAAAAATTTCCATCCAAAGCTCATTTTGAAGGAAATTTAATTCTCTACAACTTTTTGTCTCACAAGCCAATCCCAAAAATGCTTCATTTGGAAGGTATGAGCTAAGACATTATAGGTCCTTTTAAAAGTCAACAAAAAGTCAACAACTTCCAAAGAGCATAACTTGAGAATGGTAAAAGATATGGACATGAGACCAAAACGGTTGGTTAGAGGACTCTTTAAGCTTTCCAAAATGTCCAATAACACCTTCATAGCATTAAAATTGAGGGATTTGTGCCCTTGCAAAGTTGGGAAATTTTTGAGAGGTTTATGAATCAAATGGGGTCTTAAAACCATAATTTACCAAATGGGCTTGCTTTTTTATGATCCAAACACTTCCATGACATCATGCACGAATTAAAATTTATTTATTCATATTTTTATTCATTTTATTTTATTTATTATGATTTTTTATATTAAAAATCATTTTAAATCAAAATAAAATATAAAAGTGTGAATATTGGATTTGATTTTGGTTCTAGAAAGTCTTAATGATCATTTAGAGGTGATTGAAACTACAGAAAATCAGATCATTCAAAAATAGTAAGGATATATCAAGATTTTTCAATTTTTGGAAGCTTATCTTTTTCAATCTTTAACTAACCTACCCCCCGAACTCAAAATCTTTTTAAGGTCTTTCATGTTCTTTTATGCCCTTTCCTTTTGGATAAAATAAAAGTCGGCGGCGACTCTTGCTATCCGCAACATTTATATTAAAGTCAGTTCTCCCACCGTGTTACACACCTACTCATCCTCCACCACCTACTCAACCTCCAACACCGATTCTAACAAACCCAACACCACCACCTACTCAGCCTTAACCAGCAAGCCCTACTTATGAGGAGTTCATATTCATTCCTACTCCAGGATATACTCAGCCTTAGCCGCAAAGTCCTCCCCATCACACCACATACAAGGAAGTGCAGAGGGACCAAACACTTTCTAATGATGAACAACAACACGACAGTGGGCAAAAACCGAAGATCTATATAGTGGAAGCAACTTATGCGTAAGTAAATAATTTTTCATTTTAGATATGATAAATTAGGGTTAGAATTGAATTATTGATTGAATGTGAAGTTTAATTGAAGGCCTTTTGCACACACCTTTTGCAAATGAACATAAATTGTTGGATCAGCTTTGTGGTCATTGAGTGTGTTCTAGTTTGTTGTAATAATGTGGAATTTGTTAGAATAAATCTTTAGATATCTTATAATATAAATAGGATAAAATAAGTTATCTTAGGGTCCCTGTTTTGTTATCTCTTGATTTGATTCTTTATTAGGGCTTTTTAGTCTTATTGTTGGTGGAAATTATGCTGCAATGTTAGGTTATAGTATTTTGTATCATTTACAACCAAGTGTTTTATGCTTTTATCGTAACATATATTTCTCATGTTTGCTTGTTCATTTGGATCACTTTATACACAATTCTTTAACAACACTGATTATTTGACATTTGCATTATGGGTCTAACAACTATATGCATGAAGAATGATTGCTTTTACTCTTTAATCTAGATATTGTTGATTCATTTTACAATGCAAAGTTATAAAGTCGCTTTAACTTGGAAATGAATAGAAAATATGGTTTTAAAGCTACATTGTCAAACTACTAAGAGAAACTATTGTGTATAACTTTGCATCATATGTAGGTTAAGTCCAGGTGATCTTGTTGCCGCAATGGTTCGAAAAGTTATTGAAAAGAATTATCGAGGGACCTTCGTTAATTATGGTGAGTTTAAACACGACAGAAGAGACGACGTGAGAAAGAAATGGTTCAACGAGTTTAAAGTAAGACATGACATTTCTTTTTTAGTAGTTTGATGATGATGTATATTGTTGAATTTTATTTATTATTTGTATATTTTGTCAGAGGCTTGTATGTTGGGACTGTTGTGATGATGTAAAAATGGAAGAGTTGTTTCATCAGAAATGTGGAAAATGACTATCTGATATACAACGAAAGACTAGAGAAAAGGGGCACAAGTCGGGTTGGATAGGTGTAGATACATGGACGTATCTTCCAAACAAATGGAAGTCAGATGAATTCAAAGTTGTATCCCAACAAAATAAGATTAATCAATCATCCAAGAAAGGTGGGGCAGTCCATACAACAGGTCGTAGAGCTCACCATGATGTTGTACTTGAATTGGTATATATATATACTCTGTAATTACAATGCATTAATATAATTATATTTGATATACATAGTGACCATATATACTGCCTCTAATGATAGACTAAACAACTCAATCGACCCACATATCTTGATGAGATTTTCATTGCCACCCATAAAAAGAAGAATGGGGAGTGGGTTGACGCTCGTGCAGCTACAACACATGTAAGTTAACATCTATTACTGGCTTGAGTTATAAATGCTTCTTTTTGTTTCTTGAATTTGACCTTGTTGGTGTATCATGGTATTTTTAGGTTGTATTTGATTTTAGTGTTGTAATGTTTTCTTCTATTTTGGTGTTGTTATTGGTCTGCAAAAGATGTGTCAGTGTCGGGTGTCTGAAACCGACATAACACTTGTTAGGTTTAATTATTATTAGATTCGTGTTTCCTGTGTCAAGCTCTAGCCGTCTATAAAAAATGATATGAGTGGGTGAGATAGGGAAGTGAGATGTGTTTCCTGTCATTTTTGATGTATCTATCATTTTCTCTAGCAGTATTTTTGTCAACAAAAAATATCCTGTAATTTAAGATCAAAAGAAACATTCGATAACATTATATAATAATAAAAATAAAACAAACCAATTATCCTAATTAACTTTTTTAAAAAAAAAATAAGAATGAGAAAAGTACCTAAGTAATTTGTGGCAAATGTCAATTTAATTTTCTCCTCGGAAAATTCCAAATTATGAGAGTATACACCAGCATTGTTTATGCAATTTTTTTTAATAATTCCAATATTATAACAATATGAATTAACTTAAATCACAAAGCTGTCGCGATTGGAGTCACGTCAGTTTCAATCGTGTGATCTGATTATAACTGTTATTTAAAAATCCGATCTCATTTTTTTACTTAATTAATAAATGGATCAATAATATACTAAAAAAAACTTATATGAGAATATTAAGGGGAAATTCTAAATCCAAAAATTCTGAACAAAATCTTTGTATAAAAGCAAGAGAACTAAGATCGATTTCCAATAGAATAATCTCTGCATAAGGACTCTCCTCTTGAATTTTTTCTCTGATTTTGATAGCTTTTTCATGTCTCTAACACCAACCACAACTCTCACTCCTCTTTTTGCCAACACCTTAGCTGTTTCAACTCCAATACCAGAAGTAGCACCTTCCATTTCCGAACAAATATGAAAAAATGATTAACTAAGATAATCAAATATAGTTAATTAAAAACATATAGTTAATTAGTTAGTTACTAGTGATAAGAGTAGTTAGATTATTTGAAGGTGAATATTGTTGAGTGACTTGTTCTGCAGTTGAGTTTGAGCCAAAACTACTAGGTCCTGCAATGCCTGCTAAGTACCTTATTGTTTCCTTCATCGATTAACTTTTTTATTATGATGCTCACAACAAAATGGAATTAAATAAAAGCACTTGTGCGTTGGTTGAAGTAGTTTTGAACCATATAGTGGAAAGCTTATTGAAGCACTCGTGCATATTAAGAGTGGAAAGCTTATTGAACTGGGAAAAGTTACTTGGTAAAGTGTCCTGAATTTTGATCATTTGTAGATCGAAAATTTCAAGGGATGATAGATTAGAAAAACATTGTGGAATGGTATTGGTAAGTATAAATGATTCATACAGTGAAAACACAAATGTAAAAGGCAGATAATGTGAGTTTCATACATTACAATAGAATATGGCTTCTAACAACACTTTCACAAAGACATTATAACCTGTAGGTGTCCACCAAATGCTTGTCAAATGCATGTAAAACTTACTGCATGTAAAACTTACTTACTGTACAAATTTGACCTCTAATGCATGTATAACTGTTTGGTAGTGTTTATTTGAATTTATCTAATGACATTTAAATCCAAGTCGTGTCGGTATTGTCTTGCTTTCGTATATGGGATTTTGATCCAAAACCTTTTGTGTGCTCACTAATTGATTGGTTTGTGTTATATATGTGTACAGGATAAATTCTGCAATAGTTTGATACAAGTTGGTGATGAAGTGGAAGGATCAACAAGAGTAGAAATTTGGAAAGAAGCTGTAGAGGGTAAAACACGGTGGCAGTGTTATGGAACTAGACAATTGACGCGTAACATAAGATATGGAGAGAACTTCTTGACACATGTATTAATTACAAACCAATATAGAGAAGCACATAGCTGAAGCTGCTGCTGCACGAGTTAATGCACGGACATATGAATTAGCAAAGAAATTTGATGAATTGTCAAAGAAATTTGATATGTTACATTCTCTTTAGGCGGGTCCTTTTAGTGCTCCTGCAAGTGGTTATTTTGATTATAACGATTCGTACGTTCTATTTTTCTCTGAATAAATCTTAGAGGCATAGTAGTAGAATAATTACGATGTTTGAATAAATGTTTGAGGCATAGTAGTAGAATATTTTTCTGTGAATTAAGCTTTGTTGAGATGGTGGAATGTGATTTTGTTGAGATCCTTTTCTTAAATTCTTTGTTGCAAGTCCCAGTCTGGTAATAATGTCAATGTAGTGATCTCAACCAGTCCTATCAATGTTCCTAGTTCTACTCATGACTGTGTTTTCTTTGAACACAATACTAAGCATAATGAGGTTGTCATGGGCACTTGTTCATTCAAGGCAAAAAGAAGACCTTCAACGTGGGGTCGCCATGCTTGAAAGTACAGTGACTTACAAAATAATGTTCAGTGCTTTGGTTAAATTATCATGTTTTCTTTAATAGAAAATAATGGTATAGTGATATAGTTCTAAGTTTTACGATAAATTTGCTTTATCTTGAGTTAATATTTATGGCCAATCTATTGACACCATTCTTTTATGAATATATGAAAAACAACTAAGATCTCTGGTTTTCTGCCGCTTCAAAATCAACTGTATGTTTTAGTTTCTATTCTGGTTATTGTTCTGGCTCAGTGGTTTAAAATATTTATTATTAATATTTGATCTTTTAATTTATTCACCTGATTTTCCCATCTTCTGTCATTGTGATTTCTATTTCATGGCATTTCAACACTATATTGTAAACTTGACATATTAGTCTTAATCAATTTCGTTCTTCCACGTATGGTTACTAACTCAGATTTATCTGCCTATTGTACTAAAATAAATGTAATGTCACTAGGAAAATAAACCATCCAATGTGTTCATACTTCATTGTCAGTTGTTTTATGATTTGTTTGAAAATGTTGTAGGTTTTTTCAATGACTATTTGTTTATATCTTTTTGTTACTTGCAATGGACATATCTTGGATTAAAGTGTAAACAACATTGTGACTATTTATTTTGGATGTTGCAGGAAGAGAAGGATTATGTGAATGATGATGAGAAAGTTGTTGTTGGTTATCATGATTAGTACGTAGATCGTAGGAGATTATCAATTTTTGTGAATTAATTAGTACGTAGATCGTAGAAGAAAGTTGATGTTGGTTATCATGATTAGTACGTATATCATTATTTTTTAATGACAAAATCAATCTTCTTAAAAACTATATTTTTATCCTAGATGACATAATATACTATACATGAACTTTTGTACTCAGTTGTAAAAGATGAACTGTTTATAGAATTCGAAAAGCAAAAGTATTAAAGACAAATAGTATATATATATATATATATATATATATATATATATATATATATATATATATATATTCAACAATAAAAAATTTCACCGCTTGTGCTAGGATCCTGGCTCCGCCACTAGCTCTCATATCAAATATTGGTGGAATAACAGATTGTGTTGAGGTCTCTATACACTCTATTATTCTTTCGGAAGAGGAGGTGAAAACCAACTAACAGATGAGGGGACGTGCTAAAGATTTCATTCAGGTTCGTCTGTATACTGATGACTATAAGCCCAGTGACACTGAGGTGTTATAACATTTAAATATTTAAAATCGTTCGGATGTGCCAACGTATGATTGGGTGGATGTAGCAATAGTAGGAACTTCCTTGGCTCTGGGCACTGAGGCCACCCTAAGCGGTGGTGACATTGTAGTCAGCGATCCTTCAAAATGGTTGGTTCTTCCGGTGTTAGGGAAGAAAAGGATATGCAACTATTTTAATGAGTGTATGCTCTCATTATACGAGTTCATGTTTACAAGAATACGACTTTAGTCGTTTTTACTAAATTCAAGCTAGTCGTCCTCAAACATTTAAAAGTTTCTTTTTCCCAACTTTATTTGGGGTCATGGGCGTATATAAGGTTCTTCCAACTGTGTGTAGAGTACAAATCTTATGAGCCCTTCCTTAGCTTATGTTTTATTTCTTTCATCTGAGACACACTTACTTAGACAAATTTAGTAACTAAAGGCTTAATTTTTCCATATGATCAATCTTTAGTTCGACCCCTTTAATCTGGACTATGGTGATTTTCTGGGAAGGTTCTTCCCAGTGAAACCTTTCACCCTTGCAACTCAATGTTATTTCTGTTATATCCCCTCAAATTATCCTCAATATTGTTGACTTTCGTATCCAAAATGTTAGTCCAAGCTTCATTTTAACTGGTCTGCTCACTCTTAATATACCAAGTTGACTCTCTTTCTCCAAACAAGGTGACAATGAAGGATGGCATGCAATCCTGATTTCAAGGGCTTTGTTATGATTAGGGGTTTGGCCTCGTTGAGGTGTCCTCCCCCAAAGTGAAAAAAGGAGAATTGATATGCATGCTATCTTGAGTGTAGTTAACCAAAAGGATATGAGGATGATCTTTGGTGAGGGTGGATCCTTACTATTTTTTTAACACACATGATTGCATTTTGTATATAGCATTGATAAAATAAGAAAGATGAACATGTTTTACAACCTTGTAGTTTCTCAAGGTATTCAGGTTGTGGTGAATATTTGTACTTCTACCTTTATATTTACTCTTTTGGTGACCACTACTTCTTCTTCTACCCTGATTGTAGAAACTTATGCTTATGTGCGCGAGGTGGATCTTGTGGATGTTGTATCCAATTTAATAATGGAGGAACTGATATCTCTTTAGTCTCGACAAAGTGGGCCCAAGAAGAAGATTAATATCTCTTCAAACTCAAGGTTCTCCAAAATGGGCTCGAGTTGTTAAGGGTGGTGCTTTTGGGGAGATAATTCCCTTCATAAAGATACCAGACATATACTATTCCCAGCTTCCATGTACTCCTGAGGTAGTTGTTGTTATTATTTCAACGTTAGACCTATCCTTCATCCAGAATCTTCCCGAGGAGAATAAAATGGAAATGGATTTTCAACTTACTCATAGTATGTTCAAAGTTTGTGCCATTTTCTCTCTCGTCTGTACTAGACAGGGTGATGTCTTGGCCCCAAGCAATCCTTCCCAAGAAATGGATACTTGGAAAGGGAATGTCAAATTTATGGATCTAAAGTGAACTAATCTTCAAAGTGAACTTGTTGGGATGCAAGAGGAAGTTAAATATGCCAACTATTTGATAGAGGCTACAAACATACATAATTTTCCCTCTACTTCTGCCACTCATGTGATTGGGCTGGAGGATTCCCTAAAGGATGCACAAAAGTGGTATAAGGTTACTTATTATTATGTTGAAGAGAAGAACCGCCAGGTGGAAGAGCATCAAAAAGCTCTTTATTAGGAAGTTAAGGCCAATGCAAAAGCATTGGAAGCTCTTTAGGACGAGGTGGCAAGTTTGAAGTGAGAGCTTTGTGACTATATTCAGTAGACTATGCAAAATATGATTGGAATTTGTGAGAGATTTGTTTAACATATAAGGAAGCTCTGCCCTGATGTTGTAATTTATTTCAAGGCGTTGGATCCATTTAAGTCTGCTCCTGAGATGAATCAATGAGGTTGTCCTGGTTCTTCAGATTCAGATGTCTCGTCTTGATTTACTTTGCTTTGTATTATTTTATTTATCATGTTTTTTTGCCATAAGGTGTAATCATAGTTAATATTTAAAGGAAATGTTTTATCTTGAAGATTCCAGTGTCTTTCACTTTAGATATTTGCGTCGGTTTTTACTTTAACATTATTGTTGTTTACTAAATGTCATAACTCTGGGAGTACTCTTTTACTCTACAAAGTCTTTATTCTTTTTAGAGCTTAAACCATACCATCAATGTTAATTGGCTGTAGAGGGACGTCTGTTTTGGGCAAGAGAGCCTTAACTACTTACTTTATAAGGGATACATGGTATTTGATTGTAGTGAAATGGAAAAAGTGTCAATAGAATTTTCCTACTTTTTGCAACTTGGTGCATTGAATAATGATAGCTACCATTTTTTGTTTCTAAACTTGCTCATTGTATTTAGTGTTTATTGGAGTAGAGAATCAATTTGTACATCACATTTGGCTATTTTCCCGCGTTCCATGGTGTAAACACCCCAAATTTTCCCTCACTCATTTCACCATGGCTTGTGATCTTTTCATGTGCATGGGTTCAATCATATCATCTCATATTGCATTTTTGCTTCACTGCATTGTTTTAAAGTCATCTGCATCTAGGGTTTGTGACCTGAGCAATCCCTGAGCTATCTGAGCCACTCCAAAGATCATAAATAATCTCAAGAGTGTCCATGTATGTTCAAGCATCATATTTTATCCTCACAAGATCAAGAAAGTCAAAAATCACAAGAACGGAGGAAAGGCATGGAAGTTGGGCCAGGTTTAACTGCACAGATGACCTAGAATTAGGGTTTTGGTTTCAGAGGCCATAACTCCAAATTTTTTGGTCATTCTTGATTCTATTGTTCTTTATATGTTATGAGGATTATGCATATCAATTTTTATGAAGAAATTCACTGAGGAAGGCATCTGATCACAGGGTGACTTCTTGAGCAAGTCAGTGCAAAATCAGGGCATTTGAGGCCCCCAATGACCCAACCAAAGGGTGTTCTCCATCATTTTGAATGTGTATGATCTTTATTTGATCATAGAAGATGTTAGAAGTTCACAAAATTGAGTAACTTCAAGCCATTTGCAAAGTTGCCTTTTTGGGAAAGTGACTTATAATGTAAACTTGCCATTTTGGGAAAGTTTTTCAACCTCCTCTTTTTGATTCAAAAATGCTTCAAATGAAAGAACTTTGGTCATGAAAGTTGTAGAATGAATCCTCACATTTTCAAAAAGTACAAGAACTCATTCTAATTCATTTTGGATCAAAAGTTATGGCTTGCCAAAGTTGGGAAAAATCATGAAATTTCACTTAGGCACCAAAGGAGGAATGTTGCAAAACTTCATGCCAAGGCCAATTGTGACTTCAAATCAACTTCTAAGCATTACACAAACATAGTTCATGACCTAAAATTCAGAATGCACCAAAGAATTACTCATTTTCATGCCTTGATCATTAAGAAACTTCAAAAAGGCCAAAGGTTTACAAATTTGCAAAACCTCCCACAACTTCTCACAAACTTGCTAATTGACCTCAAACTCATTTCCATGGTCATCCTTGAATCAAGCTGCAGCAGACATGCCCTTTCTATAGCCCTGAAACAGCCCATACCTCAAAGGACACATAGGCTTGACTTTTTGCAAAAGGGACCATGCCAATCACACTGTGCCACCACCAACTCTCTGCCCTATCACAGTTTGATAAGTGGACAAAATGAGACTAAAAATACACAATCTTGGAAGCTGAAACCTCCCATAACTCAGCATCCTCCAAAATCCCTCTCTATGCATTTTTCTTCGAATTTCAATACACAGGCCTCAAACCTCAAAACAAACTTCACAAAATCACTCAACATGATCCTCTGATCATTTCCCAACCCTCAATCTGCCCTGAAAAGCCCACAAACAGAAATACAATTTTTCACTCCCCTTGGTCAGAACTTCATCAATCTCACAAACCAGCCACAATACACTTCAACTAAGCCTCAAAGCTTCCTCAAGAAGATCATTGGAGCCATTTTAAAGCAAAGACCTGGCCAGAAAGCACCAAAAGTGAAAGCTCCAGTTCAGGTGAGCTCAAGAACTTTTTTTCCAGAACTCCCATTTTTAGTTTCTAAATGATTCCTCATGCTTCACTGATCACCATGATATGATTTATTTTGAAAATGAGTGAAAAATGACCATGTATGCTTGTTCTGAAATTTTGCCCGTGAAACTTGATTGCTTCGATTCTTGTTGTTGATGTAATATAAATGGTTTTTGTGCCTGGAATCTTATTTATTGTTGTTCATTAATCATTTCTGGAGAGTTTGATGAAGTTTTGATGCGTATTGAGTGAGATAGAAAAATGGCTGGCCGGAGAAGATGACCGGAACACTGTTCCGGTCATCTGAAAGTCATTAGGGCTCGGGATTAGGGCTAATGACATAATTAAGTGAGTTTGAATTCCAGCCGTTCGTTTGCACGCTAAGTCAATTCCCGCCCCCTTGAGTTTGAATCTGGGCCTTTAGATTAGTTGACTTTCTCATTTTTCTTTTAATTTCATTTTTATTCTATTTGTTTTGTATTTAACTTCCACAAATTTTTAAAAATAGCAAAACATATTTAAAAATTCTGAAATTTTTTGTCAAACCTTTTATTAATTTTCAGAACCCAAAAATATTTTTATTTTTATTTTTTTTTGCATTAAATATTATTTTTAAATCATTTAAATGTTTATTTTTAATTAGTTAATGGAAATTAATTAATTAAAAATGCATTTAGGTATTTAAAAATCACAAAAAAATTCACATTGCATTTTAAGACATTTAGAAACATTATCCAACTCTCAAAACAAATTTCTTTTTGGTCCTTGATGAATTTTGACAATTTTCATTGGAATTAAAATTATTAAAAGGCAATATTTTGGTCCTAACTTAGAAAAATTCATTCTGCCTAACCATGAAGAGTTTGATGATGGCTCTTCTTGCATTGCATCCTTCATATCATGTAGTTTCTAGGGTAAAATTGGTTTGAATTTATCTTTCATTTTCAATTTGATGTGCATTTTTCCTTTTAGAGTGCCTTAAAACCCTAGCAAACTTGAGAAAATCATAACTTCCATTAGGTTTAGAGTTAGGTCCCCTCCTTTGGGCAGAGAACTTGTGTAGGGTTAGGGTTACTTTAATCCCATTTTCAATTTTTCATCTTGTCATTTGCTTCTGATTTTGAATTTTGTGTTGTATGTTATGCATTAACCCTAATTTGTGCTTTCATTTGCATCCTCCTTTCATATGCTTGCATTCAAGAACATGCCATGACATTTTGTGCATCCATATGACACACAAGACATCTTAAGACATCTTAGGATCATGTTTGATCATTTCATCATCCACTTGCCATGTTTTGTATCCTTTGCATTACATAAACTTTCATGAACTTTTATGATTCAAAGCATGCTTCATTTGCATCCTCATCCTTGTGTGATCATCCTCATATATTGCCATGTATTTGCATCATCTCTTAGCATCACCAACATCATGTTCATGCTTCTGACTTTGTTTTGCATCATGGCATTTCATCTCATTTTCATTGCATTGCATTTCTTTTGCTAACTTTTCAGGTGGTAAGTTGTTTTGAGAAGTGAATTTGCCTTCACTTCTCACAATCCCTCTTCATCTCTCTTATGCATCATTGCTGAATTTTATCTTTTTATTAGAGTGAGCTTGCTCATTCATGCTCTCTCCCACTTTCTTCCTTCAAGCAACTTGTCTTCTTAAGTGAAGCAAGTTGTTTTGCTTCTCTCTGCTTCTTCCTCCTTTCATCTGTTTCTTTCCTGGTGGCCTTTCTCCTGAAGATCTTTTGCAAACCTCATAAACCCTAGGAACAACCAAGCATGATCACAGTTAGGGTTTGATTAGTCCCCCATTTAGTTTTGCCTTTGTGTCATCCTTGAGTCTTCTCTTCTCATCTCATAATCAAGGACTAAACCTTAAAGGTTTTAAGACTTTGTGATTAGGGTTATGCCTGTATCCTTCTATTAGGATGGAGTGTATAACTTTAATCCTAAGTGTTAAACCCTTAATGTGTTTAAATCCTTTAATCAATTCACTTAATAATCACTAAGACATCAAGCTCGTAACTTGGGCCTTGCATTAGGGTTCTAATTCTTCCTTAATTGGTTAAGAAGGACTAACCCTAGTGTTAATGGACAAGTCCCCCTCAAGTTGTCTTACAAACCATAAAATCCATTTCTTAACCTTATCATCAACTAAAATCCATTTAATAAAGGTTTTGTTTTGTCATGAGGTTAATCCTTAATCATGGATTAAGTTGAGGAGCCTTTCTCAGCTTAAATGTTCTCATCTATTATCATTCTATTAGGATAGTGTAATGGGTCCATTAAATCCTTGATTATGGCTTAAACTCATTACTTAACACTAAACAAAAAAAAACTCTAAAAAAACTCTAAATTAAGGCAAGTAGGTTCATGATCTTAATCCTACATCATGGTGATTAAGTGTGAGGTACTTACTTCACACTTAAGGTATTCTCATTACCCCTAATCAGAGGGAAGATGTGATGAGTTTACTAACCCTTGGTTTAGGCTTAAGCTCATTTACTTATGACAAACACAAAGGCAATAAAAGGTTGAAAACACAAAAACAAACAATAATCGTCTCCTTCGGGATTCTTTTCTCATCTCATTCACTCACAAACGAGAACTCGCTTCTTCCGTCTAATGCAAGACAGTTTGCACCTGAGCCAGACAGGTCATACACTTGAGCATAGACAAGTAAGCAGTTCACAAGTCAATTTATCTTTCAGTCTCTTTGAGTCGAACTACGGTGTTCTGACTTCCTCATTGCACGAGAGGATACGTAGGCATAACTTAACAGTTATCGAACAAAAGTCTCTGTATATTCCCCCCTTCCAGTATTATTCTTTTAGCCTCATTATCTTGAGCTTTGCACTCCTGTTCTTGCACTGACACCTCACGTATTTTTACCTCACCTTCTTTTACACTGGCACTTTCATTCTTTCCAGCTTTGATACACAGATAGCACTGACACTACCCCTTTAAACACAAATCTTTTAAGCGTGGATCCCGTCGAGTACGGCGGACAATCTGTGTGCTAATACCTTCCCAGGTTGTAACCAACCCCCTTTCTCAGTTTCTCTGGTTCGCGACCGTCTTATCCATCTTTTCTTAGGTCTATGCAGCATTACCTTTCCTTCGGGATAAAAATGCCTAGCTGGCGACTCTATTCTTCATCCTTTCCCTTTCGCCGACCGTTCGCGTCTGTACCCCTTCTGACCAGGTGTCATTTTGGTGGGAGCGACAACTTGGCGACTCTGCTGGGGACCCTTATACTGTAACCAGGGCTTCTGGTTCTTTTTGTGGGTTCCTCCTAGCGCTTGTTTGACTTGTGTTTACTGGGGTGTTATGTGCTAATTGTGTTTATTTATTTGCTTTATTTACTGCTTTATGTACAGCTTTATTTATTGCTTTCCTTTATAGTTTTTCCTATTTCATACTGTCATTATCATTGCTGGATCTGGCTTCTGTTTGGTGGGTGGGGTTCCATCGAGAGTTTGAGGTCCTATACCTGGGACCTGAGTGATACTTAGGCTAGAGTGGTTCATGTTCTTTCCTATTCCATTTCAGTCTGGTGCGGGAATATGAAACACGGTTCAGATGTTGGTTTCTTCTTGAGAACCCTGTGCTACAGATTTCCTGTAGTGCTAGGGCTATCTGGGAAGCCTGCTAAGTCTGGATGACCTTTATTATGACTTTCAGAAACTGGGGTGAATTAGAGGAGGATCTTTTATGATTATTGTAAACACTGTACCTCCGGGTTAGAAGTGTTTACACTTCTCATAATTGATCCAAGTCTGAGGATCCTTGTTTTAGAACACCACCTGTGAGGGGGTTGGGCTGTTTACAGGTATGCAGGTACCTTTGGCCACATCATACCCTGTTACTATTTGGTTTAAGAATACCTCATTTTGGACAGTTCTTGTGATTAACCCTGGACATGTGACTCTTTATTTGAGTCCCCCACCTTGGTTACTGGATTCCTGAACCTCCACCTGGACCCTCTTTGAACATACATGGGCCTTATATCAAGACAGATAGTCAGATTCAGCTTGATCCCAACCCTTGCATATCATTTGCATACATCATCATTGCATCATTTAACATTTGTTTATTTGTTTTTCAGGGTATCCACATTATATCTGGTTTGGTTTTGACCCCTTCTTCTGCATAGACCTCTGCTTCATCAGTTATCTGCTTCAGCTATTCTCATCATCACCAGCATCAGCCTGTCAGTGGCTCATCTCCAGTATCAGCCTTGATCTTCATCAGCACCTATCTTCATCATCTTCAGCAACATTCATGGCTACTCCCAGGAAGAGCAACATATCCTACCACTTTTTTGAACCTGTATTGACTGGTATCAGACAGGTCCAGTCACTTATCACACCTGACCATATCCCATTGTTCAGGGAACACTATGGAGGTATCCTAGATATGGTTATAGACTTGGACCCTTCTTAGAGGAGCATGATCCACACATGCTTGAAGTTTTATGACCCTCCTTTGAGATGCTTCACATTCTCAGACTTCCAGTTAGGGCCTCTATTGGAAGAATTCTCTCTGTTGATTGGAGTGCCTGTCAGAGGTGGAATCCCCTTCAACCCAGAAATGCCAACTCCCAGCAATGGAGAAGTGGCAAAAGCACTGTACCTGGAACCTGCCTTGATTGAGCAAAATATGACAACAAAAGCTGGAATCCCTGGTCTTCACTTGGACTTCTTGATCTCTCAGGCCATCCTGAAGGCCTCCTTGGGAGAGTGGAGGGCAGTCTGTGCACTGTTGGCCCTTAGCATATATGGGGTTATACTATTTGCAGATGAGCCCAAATTTGTCAGCAAGAATGCCATCCATCTGTTTCTTCTGAGGAACCCAGTACCCACATTGCTGGGAGATTTCTATTACTCCATCCATCAGAGGAATGAAAAACAAAGGGGGAAGTTAGTGAGATGTTGTGCTCCTTTGTTTCACACCTGGCTGCTCAGACACCTGCCTAAGTCAGATGCCTTCCTGAACCCTCACCAACAAAAGAATTGGGCCAAGAGGCTCATTGCTTTGACTTCGGATGATATTAGATGGTACACCCAGAGCACCAAAGGCAAGGACATTATCACCAGCTGTGGGCAATACCCAAATGTGCCTCTGATAGGAGTAAAGGGTTGCATCAACTACAATCCTTTGATGTTTAAGAGACAACTAGGCTATGCTTTGATGCATCCTCCCAGAGTGCAAGATTTAGCTGAGACCTTGTATTGTGAAGTGAAATCTAATTTAGCTGTTGTCAGACAAGCATCCTGGGCTTGGGACAACATTCAGACAAAAGGGATGGCTATTCTAGGGAGGTGTAATAATGTTGCTTCAGCTCAATACTATGATTGGTCCTGTACTAGAGCTCAGATTACTGGAATGCCTTTCACCATTGAGGATATACCTGGACCATCTACAGCACAGCCAACAACAACTGTCAGCCTGGAGGAATTTGAGAAGCTGAAGGAAAGGAATGAGAATCTGTCTCAAGCTTTGAAGAAAACCCTTTGGGAAAGGAGTGATGGTCGTCTGGACATTGAGAGGTTGGAGAAGCTTAGGGTGGAGCATCTTGCCAAAATTGAGAAGACAGAGGACTACATCAGGAAAGCAAGAGCTGGGGAGCAAATATTGAAGAATGCCTGTAAAGAAGCCAAGTTTCAGCAGGCTAGGACTGAGCTTTATCTGCAAGAGAGTCAGGCTAGATGGGTCAGAATCACTGAAGCCCGGACACAGGAAGACCAGAAAACTCAAGCTAGGATTGAACAGTTGGAGGCCAATAAGAAGAAGCAGCAAGAAGCTTTGTTGGCCGCCTAGAAGGAGATTACAGAGTTGAAACTTAGAGCTGGATTGAAGAGGTCAAAAGACCAGGATAGGCACAAGAAGCTGACCACTGCCATTGCCACCAGGAACCTCCTCATTAGGACCATTACAGAGCACCCAGCTGGTCCAGTGACTGAGGCTCTCCTGAAGGAGGTCAAAGAGGATGAGTTTGGACTAGATGTTTGATTTCTTTGTTTGTTGTTCATTTCCATTTGATGTACTTTTCTCTTTCTTTTGTATTTTGACCCTCCAGGGGCATGTGTTGTAAAACAAACTATGTATTTGCTCATCATTTGTAATATATCAGTTTGCTTTCATTGGGTTTCTTTTCTCAACAACATCAAGCATCTTCCTCGAGGTATGGAAAGGTCAAAACCAAGAACCAAGCCGGATACCTTGGAAAACAAATAAGCATACTGCATTGCATACTAACATTTGTTTTTGTTTTGTAGGTTTTGTTATTATTTGTTTCTAACTTTGTTGTGATCTCAGGAAACATTGCTCGTCGCTGAGTGTTCCCTGTCAACCGCACGCACCGGTACCCTACTCGCAATAACCTTCCTGGTATTCAAATGGATCAAGTACAGCAAGATCTGACTGAGGTCAGAAATCAGATGGCTAATGAGAGAATGGAAATGAGGAATCAGATGTCTCAATTTATGGCTGTAATGACTGGCCTAGCCCAGAGTCAAGAAATATTAAGAGAGCTGGTGGAAAGACAAACTCCTAAGGAACCTCATCTCGGAACAGGAGGAACTAGTAACAATGAAAGGGGTCATCCCCGTATTGATCCACCAGTATTTGGACCTCATCTGGAACCAGAAGCTAATATCCCGAGAAATGTGCAAGGAAACACTACTGCAGGCAGGATCTTACAAGAAGATCCTCAGGAAGAACAGTTTACTGTTATGGGAGCTGGAGATGAGATTTATGACAGGAGATTAGATGAAATTCCTGAGAAGTTGAGATCTTTGGAGTCTCAGAATTCCTTGGGCTTCGATGTGATGGACATGGGGCTAGTGGATGGGGTGAGAATTCCCCACAAATTCAAACCCCCGTGCTTTGAGAAATACAATGGTACCTCCTGTCCACGAACTCACCTGCAGTCTTTCCTGGGAAGACTTAAAGCTTATACTATGGATGAGAAGCTGTGGATGTTCTACTTTGAAGACAGTCTGACTGGGGCTTCAAGAGAGTGGTATTCACACTTGACCAGAGCTACCATTAGATGCTGGAAGGACTTAGCTGAAGCCTTCATCAGGCAGTATCAATACAACCTGGACATGGCTCCCAACAGGACCCTCCTAATGGGAATGTCTCAATCTTCCAGAGAAAGCTTCAGGGAGTATGCCCAAAGGTGGAGACAGTTTGCTGCTGCTGTCCAACCACCTATGTCGGAAAGAGAAATGGCCGACACGTTCATGAATACTCTGCAAGGGACATATATTGATAGACTGGCTGCCTTTTCCTCCACCAGCTTTGCTGATGTTGTCATAGCTGGTGAAAGGATTGAAAGTCTGTTGAAAATGGGTAAAATTTCTGACAGTGGTGCAAGTTCATCCAGTAACCCCAGGAAGCCTTTTGTGGGACCCCGAAGGGCCGGTGAGACCAATTCCATTCATGCAAGCAGGGGCAGACCTCAGTATGTTCACAGATCAGTAGCAGCTGTCACCATTCCAGCTCCAATCCCTCAACAATCAGCATATCCTCAACAACAACCACAATATCAACAACAAGTTCAGTATCCACAACAGAGAACCTACAACAACAAAAATGGCAACCAACAACAGCGTCCATTCCAACAAAGATCATCACAGGCCAGCAGGGTGATTGACCCCATCCCTATGCCTTATGCTGCTTTATTGCCACAACTCCTGAAGCTTAACTTGGTTGAGTTAAGGACATTGGCACCACCCGATCCCCTCAACCTCCCAAGGAATTATGATGTCAACGCCAGGTGTGCTTTCCACTCCAATGCACCTGGTCACAATACTGAAAAATGCAGGGCCTTACAAATGAAAGTCCAAGATCTGGTGGATTCTAAAGCCCTCAACTTTGCACCTCCCCCGAATGTCAACAAGAATCCTATGCCTAATCATGGTGGGCCGAGGATTAATGCCATTGAAGAAGACAAACCATCTACCTTGATCACCAGTGTTGCACAAATACGAACACCTTTGGTCGAAATTAAAGCTCAGCTTCTAGAGTGCCAAGTGTTCCCCGGGTGTGAGCTCGGTTGTGGGTATTGCAACATTGCAGTCAATGGGTGTGAAAGGCTGAGAAGCGGCATAGATAATCTTATTAAGGATGGTATCCTTCAGATCTCAACAACGGCGCCTACAAATCCAGCAATTCCTTTAACAACAATTCCCGATTCTTCTACAACAGCAGCAACAATCATTCCTACCGATTCATCAATATCATCAGCAATGGCGCCGTCCATCACTTCAACAAACCAAATGTCAACAACCCTTTCTTCTACAATATCAACATCCATGTTATTAGCAGAATCTTCTACAACGCCAGCGAAAATTAATGAAGATGTCTCAGCAGTTACAATCTACTATGACCCATCAAGTGTTCCTCCCAGCAGCAATTTCCAACAACAAATCATTGCACCTCCTACCAGATCACCAGTCACAATTTACTATGATCCGCACACCATTACAGTACCATCCTCTGCAGCAGTCAGCCCAGTTACTATTACGGTACCTGGGCCCGTTCCTTATGAAAGCAGCAATGCCATACCATGGCATTATGGCTCTGATCTCTACTGCAATGGGGAGAAAATCACTTTGGATTCATCAACCTCTTCTCCACAAATTGATAATGTTGGGGGAGGCGGAGGCTTCACCAGAAGCGGACGCCTTTTTGCCACACAAAGGCCTAATGTTGAAGCAGAAGTTGCTGCCAAAGCAAAAGGAAAGAATGTGGTACCTGAAGAGCCATCTCCCAAAGAAACTCAGAAGACATCTTTTGAACAAGATGTAGACGAGTTTATGAGAATCATAAAAAGAAGTGATTACAAGGTGGTGGATCAGCTTCACCAAACTCCCTCAAAAATCTCCATATTATCACTGTTGATGTGTTCTGAAGCTCACATGAATGCATTATTGAAAGTCCTGCACGCAGCATACGTGCCAGAGGAAATTACTGTTAATCAGCTAGAAATTGTGGTGGCAAATGTCAACACCAGTCATGGACTGGGCTTTACCAATGCTGACTTAACAACAGAGGGACGTAACCACAACAAGGCTTTACACATCACCTTGGAATGCAAGGGTGATGTTCTATCTCATGTACTGGTGGACACTGGGTCATCACTCAATGTTCTACCAAAGAAAGCCTTAGTGAAGCTGGAATATGATGGCTTGGCACTACGTCCGAGTAATTTGGTGGTGAGGGCATTTGATGGCTCTAAAAGATCAGTGCTTGGGGAGATTGATCTGCCTGTGATGATTGGCCCACAGACTTTTAAAGCTACCTTCTTTGTGATGGACATTCAGCCGGCCTACAGCTGTTTGTTGGGTAGACCCAAGATCCACGCCGCTGGCGCTGTTACGTCTACCCTTCACCAGAAGTTAAAATTCGAGTGGGAAGGCCAAATCATCACCATCTGTGGGGAAGAGGACATCTTTGTTAGCCAGCTGACTACGTATAAGTACATAGAAATGGATGGGGAGATACATGAAACCATGAGCCAAGGGTTTGAGGCCTTGAACATTAATGAAGCATCTGCTGTACTGGGAACTTCCATAACGTCGTACCAGCAAGCCCGGAAGGTTGTTGAGGAAGGTACCGCCCAAGGCTGGGGCAAGCTGCTGCCCGTAGAGAAGAAAGAAGACCGGTTTGGGTTGGGTTACAAACCAACTCAACAAGATAAATCAGAGGCTGCCAAGGAGCCCAAGTTTGTCAGTGGGGGAATGCTCACCCCGGATGCTGTGAACAATTTGGAAGATGAGTCGGAAGATGAGCGCAACCTGGAAAGCTGGATATGTTCAAGGACCCCGGGGAGCCATGTCTCAAACTGGTCTTCCCAGGAAATTATAAGGGTTACTCCCGCAAAGTAATTATTATTTCCTGTATTTTTAAAGCATGCATCAAGTCTTGCATCTTGCCCAAGATGACAAGACTCATTTTGTAATCGGGCCATCTTGTATTTTGTGCAAAGATCAATTAATGAATATCAGGACATCTTTTGCAAATGAGTCTTTTCCTTTTCGCTCACTGTTTTTCATTTTTTTCACTTTTTGTACAAAAATAAAATGGCAATGTTTTCAAAATAAATAACTTCATTTTCACTTTTTCTAAATAAGATAAAACCGATCACTAAAATGAACAAATCTAAACCCTTGCAGAGAGTGCCCTCCAGACTGCACCGACAACAACACTGCTGTGACTTCGTATGACTTCGACAATCCAATCAATCAAGCTGACGAAGGGGTTGAAGAAGATTATGAGCTACCTGAAGAGCTAGCTAGGTTGTTGAGACAAGAGGAGAAGGTTATCACTCCTCATCAGGAGGAGGTCGAAATGGTTAATCTTGGTACAGAAGAAGAAGTGAAAGAAGTCAAGATCGGGGCCTGCTTACAAGATTCAGTGAAAGAGAAACTGATTGCCATGCTTCAAGAATATGTGGATTTTTTTGCTTGGTCTTATCAGGACATACCAGGGTTGGATACCGACATTGTTATGCACAAGCTGCCGCTGAAAGAAGATTGCCCACCAGTAAAACAGAAGTTGCGCCGTACTCGCCCAGACATGGCCATGAAGATAAAAGAAGAGGTACAAAAGCAGTGGGATGCCGGTTTCCTTGCTGTGACTAGCTATCCGCCATGGGTTGCTAATATTGTACCTGTGCCTAAGAAAGATGGCAAGGTGAGGATGTGTGTGGACTACCGGGATCTGAACAGAGCCAGCCCGAAAGATGACTTCCCATTACCTCACATTGATGTATTGGTCGACAATACGGCTCAGTTCTCGGTGTTCTCTATCATGGATGGATTTTCAGGATACAATCAGATCAAAATGTCACCTGAAGACATGGAGAAGACAACTTTCATCACACCCTGGGGCACATTCTGTTATAAGGTGATGCCATTCGGACTGAAGAATGCTGGTGCGACTTATCAACGAGCTATGGTAACATTATTCCATGACATGATCCACAAAGAAATTGAATGTTATGTGGATGACATGATTGCCAAGTCCCTCACATAAGAAGACCACCTGGTGAATCTGTTGAAATTATTCAAGCGTCTGAGGAAGTACCAATTGAAGTTAAACCCCAACAAATGCACATTCGGGGTGCGATCCGGTAAGCTGCTGGGATTTATCGTAAGTGAAAAGGGAATTGAAGTTGACCCTGATAAAGTCAAAGCCATTCAAGAAATGCCTGCACCGAAGACTGAGAAAGAAGTTCGGGGGTTTCTAGGTAGATTGAACTACATTTCAAGGTTCATATCTCACCTTACAGCAACCTGTGAGCCTTTGTTCAAGCTGTTAAGAAAAGAACAAACGGTCAGGTGGAATGAAGACTGCCAGAAGGCTTTTGACAAAATCAAGGAATACTTACAAGAGCCTCCGATCCTTATGCCTCCAGTTGAAGGAAGACCTATAATCATGTACTTGACAGTATTAGAAGAGTCAATGGGGTGTGTGCTGGGCCAGCATGACGAGTCTGGTCGAAAAGAGTATGCAATATACTACCTAAGCAAAAAGTTTACCGACTGTGAACAACGTTATTCACTGCTCGAGAAAACTTGCTGTGCTTTAGCGTGGGCTGCTCGCCGACTGAGACAATATATGTTGACCCACACTACTTTATTGATATCCAAGATGGACCCCGTTAAGTACATTTTTGAGAAGCCAACACTTACCGGACGGGTTGCAAGATGGCAAATGATTCTCACAGAATATGACATTCAGTACACCTCTCAGAAAGCCATCAATGGCAGTGTATTGTCTGATTATCTTGCTGAGCAACCCATCGATGATTACCAGCCTATGAGATTTGACTTCCCTGATGAAGACATCATGTTCATAAAAGCAAAAGATCACGAAGAGCCTGTTCACACTGAAGGGCCCGACCCAGAAGAAGAGTGGACTATGATGTTTGATGGGGCTATTAATATGAATGGTCGTGGTGTTGGTGCAGTATTCATTACACCTAAAGGAGTTCACATGCCTTTCTCGGCAAAACTCACCTTTAACTGCACTAACAATGAAGCTGAATACGAAGCTTGTATTATGGGTCTTGAGGAAGCCATTGACCTCAGGATCAAGACTTTGACTGTATTCGGAGATTCAGCTCTGGTAATCAATCAAACCAACGGCAAATGGTACACTCACCAGGATCATCTGATACTCTATCGGGATTATACAAGGAGGTTGTTGACTTTCTTCACAACAGTCAAGCTTGAGTATATCCCTCGAGATGAAAATTAGTTTGCAGATGCTCTGGCTACCATTTCATCTATGATCAAAGTTCAAGCTGCCAACTTTGTGCCTCGGATTTCAGTATCCAGACTTGATAGACCAGTATACGTATTCTCAGCAGACCTTGCTAAAGATAAGCCTTGGTTCCATGACATTAAGTGCTTCTTGGAGGATCAAACATACCCACCTGGGGCATCATCCAATGATAAGAAGACATTAAGAAGGCTAGCTGGAAGTTTCTTCCTGAATACTGATGGTTCCCTGTATAAGAGAAACTTTGACATGGTACATCTCAGGTGTGTTGATAAGGCAGAAGCAGACTTGCTGATGCACGAGGTGCACGAAGGATCTTTTGGTACCCATGCTGGAGGGCATGCTATGGCTAAAAAGTTGCTAAGATCAGGTTACTACTGGATCACAATGGATGCAGACTGTTGTGCCTATGCTAGAAAATGCCATAAATGCCAGATTTATGCGGATAAAGTGCATGTACCTCCCAATCCTTTGAATGTGATGTCTTTCCCCTGGCCCTTTGCCATGTGGGGCATTGATATGATTGGCAAGATTGAACCGACTGCTTCAAATGGCCACAGATCATCCTGGTTGCCATTGACTATTTCACCAAGTGGGTTGAAGCAGCTTCATATGCAAATGTTACAAGGCAAGTGGTAGCCCGATTTCTGAAAAGAGACATCATCTGTCGGTATGGAGTTCCCGAGCGAATCATTACTGATAATGGTTCCAACTTGAACAATAAAATGATGGCATAACTATGCCGGGACTTCAAGATCCAACACCATAATTCTTCTCCTTACAGGCCAAAGATGAATGGCGTTGTGGAGGCAGCTAACAAGAACATCAAGAAGATTGTGCAGAAGATGGTAGTTACCTATAAAGACTGGCATGAAGTGCTACCATTTGCCTTGCACGGGTACCGTACGTCAATCAGAACATCCACTGGGGCAACACCGTATCAACTTGTATATGGTATGGAAGCAGTCCTACCTGTTGAAGTTGAATTACCCTCCTTACGGGTATTGATGGATGTTAAATTGAATGAAGCAGAATGGGTCCGATCCCGATACGAACAACTGAATCTGATTGAAGAGAAGAGATTGGCTGCAATTTGTCATGGGCATTTGTATCAGAAAATAATGAAGAAAGCCTTCGATCAGAAAGTCAGACTTCGAGAGTACCAAGTAGGAGATCTCGTGCTGAAGAGACTCCTCCCTCCTCATACAGGCCATAGGGGCAAATGGACTCCGAATTATGATGGTCCTTTCATAGTAAAGAAAGTTTTCTCTGGTGGAGCACTGATGCTCAGTACTATGGATGGTGAAGACTTCCCGTCCCCTGTGAATTCAAATGCAGTTAAAAAATACTTCGCATAAAAATGATCCGCTGGACATAAAAACAGAATGTAAGTCCAGGCAAAAATAGGGCGTCCCGGCGAGTCAAAAACAGAATAAAAGACTCGGGCAAAAATAAGGGAAAATAAATAAAAGATGTACACCCGCTGAGTTGAAAAGCCACATCGGACAACTCAGGCAAAAATGGGTATCCCGGTGGATTGAAAACCCGAAAGGGCGATCCACGCAAAATAAGGGAATAAGCGAACAACTGCATTCTGAATTCGTCTGTATCACTTACAACATGGCAAACTTCGAAAGGTTCGAACATTGGTCAGAATCAACCTTCTTCAAAAAGCAAGATAAGAAGAACGTCAATGTCATACATGTCATAGCAAAAGGGGAAGCTCCTTGAAGCGTCATCAACAATGCCACTGTCTTTTTGTTTCTCAATTTGTAAAGATCTCCTCATTTTAGGGGATCCGTTCCTTCGACTGTATCTTGCCAATTCAGGGCGCATAAATTAATAAAATCAGATTTTCAGTCATATCTTGTCTCGTACATTTTATTTTTCATTTGCAAAATGTCCGATGTCCTTAAGATATTGATTGCATAAATACAGATGCTTCCCTTCTAAAAATACGTGCTTACAGGAAATATATTTGCTCCCGGGAGTGTCTAAACTCCTATGACGGAATCCAGTAAGGGATACCTCGGGGAACTTGTACGTTTCTTTGCCATACAGGATTGCAGGTGTTCAGGGCACAACATAGGGCATGAAAGCTTTTCCCCAGTAGGCTGCCAAATCGTTATTTCCTCAGCACACCTTCCAAGTGGCACCCGAGATGCTTTCTCCCCGTCAGAGTTTCCAGGCATAACTTCTCCAGCAGAGCAGTACCAGAAGATGCTCATATCCCCAAATGAGTTGTCAAGCATCATCCTCAGTAGGATCCCCACGGAAATCTCTAGGAGGATCTTTCAGTGATCTTTCTTCTTCCCCAGCTGAGTGCTAGACAGGGAACCAGCCCCGCAGAGTTTCAACTTATATCCAGAAGAGCAACGACAGAGCGACGAAAGCTTCTACAGACCCCAGCTGGGTCCCTCATTACCAAGATAGGTTTATCAATGACCTACTTCCCCATGCAGAGTCATACATGTCAGATCTACCAATGATCTCATCCCCAGCTGGGATGTCCACTTCAAGCAGATCAGCCAGAGATCTTCACAGCAACGGGATCCGGATCCCAGATCGGTATCTTTGCATAATCATAGCATTCGCATCATATTTCCCCCACAGAGCGTAGCATTCCGTCTAACACGGAGCATTACAGAAAAAATCAAACATATTGCATAAACCATAAGCCATGATCTGAATCAAGCACCTGTAAATACCAAATACCTCTCAAACTCCCCGACAGAATATTAAGGCATTTTCCTTTACACTCGCAAATACAGATACATACTCCTTTTTGGCACTCGTCCGTGTCATCATTCCCCAGTAAAGTCGCCCGTGCGTTCTCTACAAACAGGTACTTATACACTACAAATTCTTCTTGACACTCGTCTGTGTCATATCCCCAGCAAAAAGCCAAAGCGCCCCCTTTGCACTCACAAACACATGTTTATATATGTCTATACAATTCCCTGACACTCGTCCGTGTCACCTTCCCCGATATATTTGCCTAAAAATACTTTGTAAACCAAACACTTATCTATAATACACTTCTTCCGACACCCGTCCGTGTCGTGCTCTCCGCAGCAAGTTGGGCACTCATCTGTGTCTCACTCCTTTTACTCATACAGATACTCGTCCGTACCTTGTATGCATCACTTAAATCCCCTCAGAATCGACACTCGTCCGTGTTCTCTGTTAACTAGTTGGTACTCGTCTGTATCATCATCTCTGAACATGCGTCAAGCATTTGTTTTTACTGATACTTGTCCGTATCATAGTCTCAAGGATGCTCGTCCGCATCTTCAATCTATACACGGCGTCAAACACTTATACCTTAGACACTCGTCTGTGTCTACCATTCCCCAGGAGAATTCCCAGCCAATCTTGACAAAACTATTTCCTTTCTATCTGGCATTCGTCCTATGCCATGACATTTCCGGCAGCCGTACCCTGCCAGGTGATCGTCCTTCACCTTCTTGATGATCGTCCTTCATCATGTTTATCTGATGGCCGTCCCCATCGTCGATCTCTTTCCGTCCGACATTCGTCCTATGTCGTGATATTTTCGGCAGCCTTCCCCTGCTAGGTGATCGTCCTTCACCTTTTGATGATCGTCCTTCATCATTTTATCCGATGGTCGTCCCCGTCGTTGATCTTGATATCTGACATTCGTCCTATGTCATGATAAACCCTGAGAGCAGCCGTACCCTGCTAGGTGATCGTCCTTCACCTCTTGATGATCGTCCTTCGTCATGTTTATTCGATGGCCGTCCCCATCGTCGACCTCTTTCCGTCTGACATTCGTCCTATGTCGTGACTTTCGGCAGCCGTACCCTGCCAGGTGATCGTCCTTCACCTCCCTTAGATGACCGTCCCTCATCTTATCCCCAACAGAGCAACCGTCCCCTGCTAGGTGATCGTCCTTCACCTCTGATGACCGTACCTCATCATCTGTTTCACTTTTTTCTTCAACCCGATAGCCGTTCCCATCATTTACCTTTAATCCCCAGAGAGTCTTACAACTTTACTTGATGGTCGTCCCCATCATAATCTCTCTGTTTCCCCAGCATGTCGGCCGTCCCCGTCATTGTTTTTTCCCAGCAGTCGTCCTCTGCTCGGCGGTCGCCCTCCGTCGCTCGCACTTTATAATCATAATTTATTTTCTTTTACAATCTATATCCCTTTTCTTCTTCATTCAGTGAGTGCAAATTTTGGACTATCTTTGATATTCAACCACAAGTTATCTGGCTTGCCTGCTAAGCCGTCGCTTACATCCTGCGCAGCTAACTCATGCTTGAATAGGGGCAGCTGTAAACACCCCAAATTTGCCCTCACTCATTTCACCATGGCTTGTGATCTTTTCATATGCATGGGTTCAATCATATCATCTCATATTGCATTTTTGCTTCACTGCATTGTTTCAAAGTCATCTGCATCTAGGGTTTGTGACCTGAGCAATCCCTGAGCTATCTGAGCCACTCCAAAGATCATCAATCATCTCAAGAGGGTCCATGTATGTTCAAGCATCATATTTTATCCTCACAAGATCAAGAAAGTCAAAAATCACAAGAACGGAGGAAAGGCATGGAAGCTGGGCCAGGTTTAACTGCACAGATGACCTAGAATTAGGGTTTTGGTTTCAGAGGCCATAACTCCAAATTTGTTGGTCATTCTTGATTCTATTGGTCTCTATATGTTATGAGGATTATGCATATCAATTTTTATGAAGAAATTCACTGAGGAAGGCATCTGATCACAGGGTGACTTCTTGAGCAAGTCAGTGCAAAATCAGGGCATCTGAGGCCCCCAATGACCCAACCAAAGGGTGTTCTCCATCATTTTGAATGTGTATGATCTTTATTTGATCATAGAATATGTTAGAAGTTCACAAAATTGAGGAACTTCAAGCCATTTGCAAAGTTGCCTTTTTGGGAAAGTGACTTATAATGTAAACTTGCCATTTTGGGAAAGTTTTTCAACCTCCTCTTTTTGATTCAAAAATGCTTCAAATGAAAGAACTTTGGTCATGAAAGTTGTAGAATGAATCCTCCAATTTTCAAAAAGTACAAGAACTCATTTTAATTCATTTTGGATCAAAAGTTATGGCTTGCCAAAGTTGGGAAAAATCATGAAATTTCACTTAGGCACCAAAGGAGGAAAGTTGCAAAACTTCATGCCAAGGCCAATTGTGACTTCAAATAAACTTCTAAGCATTACACAAACATAGTTCATGACCTAAAATTCAGAATGCACCAAAGAATTACTCATTTTCATGCCTTGATCATTAAGAAACTTCAAAAAGGCCAAAGGTTTACAAATTTGCAAAACCTCCCACAACTTCTCACAAACTTGCTAATTGACCTCAAACTCATTTCCATGGTCATCCTTGAATCAAGCTGCAGTAGACATGCCCTTGCTATAGCCCTGAAACAGCCCATACCTCAAAGGACACATAGGCTTGACTTTTTGCAAAAGGGACCATGCCAATCACACTGTGCCACCACCAACTCTCTGCCCTATCACAGTTTGATAAGTGGACAAAATGAGACTAAAAATACACAATCTTGGAAGCTGAAACCTCCCATAACTCAACATCCTCCAAAATCCCTCTCTATGCATTTTTCTTCGAATTTCAATACACATGCCTCAAACCTCAAAACAAACTTCACAGAATCACTCAACATGATCCTCTGATCATTTCCCAACCCTCAATCTGCCCTGAAAAGCCCACAAACAGAAATACGATTTTTCACTCCCCTTGTCAGAACTTCATCAATCTCACAAACCAGCCACAATACACTTCAACTAAGCCTCAAAGCTTCCTCAAGAAGATCATTGGAGCCATTTTGAAGCAAAAACCTGGCCAGAAAGCACCAAAAGTGAAAGCTCCAGTTCAGGTGAGCTCAAGAACTTTTTTTCCAGAACTCCCATTTTTAGTTTCTAAATGATTCCTCATGCTTCACTGATCACCATGATATGATTTATTTTGAAAATGAGTGAAAAATGACCATGTATGCTTGTTCTGAAATTTTGCCCGTGAAACTTGATTGCTTCGATTCTTGTTGTTGATGTAATATAAATGGTTTTTGTGACTGGAATCTTATTTATTGTTGTTCATTAATCATTTCTGGAGAGTTTGATGAAGTTTTGATGCGTATTGAGTGAGATAGAAAAATGGCTGGCCGGAGAAGATGACCGGAACACTGTTCCGGTCATCTGAAAGTCATTAGGGCTCAGGATTAGGGCTAATGACATAATTAAGTGAGTTTGAATTCCAGCCATTCGTTTGCGCGCTAAGTCAATTCCCGCCCCCTTGAGTTTGAATCTGGGCCTTCAGATTAGTTGACTTTCTCATTTTTCTTTTAATTTCATTTTTATTCTATTTGTTTTGTATTTAACTTCCACGAATTTATAAAAATAGCAAAACATATTTAAAAATTCTGAAATTTTTTGTCAAACCTTTATTAATTTTCAGAACCCAAAAATATTATTATTTTTATTTTTTTGCATTAAAAATTATTTTTAAATCATTTAAATGTTTATTTTTAATTAGTTAATGGAAATTAATTAATTAAAATGCATTTAGGTATTTAAAAATCACAAAAAAATTCACATTGCATTTTAAGACATTTAGAAACATTATCCAACTCTCAAAACATATTTCTTTTTGGTCCTTGATGAATTTTGACAATTTTCATTGGAATTAAAATTATTAAAAGGCAATATTTTGGTCCTAACTTAGAAAAATTCATTCTGCCTAACCATGAAGAGTTTGATGATGGCTCTTCTTGCATTGCATCCTTCATATCATGTAGTTTCTAGGGTAAAATTGGTTTGAATTTATCTTTCATTTTCAATTTGATGTGCATTTTCCCTTTTAGAGTGCCTTAAAACCCTAGCAAACTTGAGAAAATCATAACTTCCATTAGGTTTAGAGTTAGGTCCCCTCCTTTGGGCAGAGAACTTGTGTAGGGTTAGGGTTCCTTTAATCCCATTTTCAATTTTTCATCTTGTCATTTGCTTCTGATTTTGAATTTTGTGTTGTATGTTATGCATAAACCCAAATTTGTGCTTTCATTTGCATCCTCCTTTCATATGCTTGCATTCAAGAACATGCCATGACATTTTGTGCATCCATATGACACACAAGACATCTTAAGACATCTTAGGATCATGTTTGATCATTTCATCATCCACTTGCCATGTTTTGTATCCTTTGCATTACATAAACTTTCATGAACTTTTATGATTCAAAGCATGCTTCATTTGCATCCTCATACTTGTGTGATCATCCTCATATCTTGCCATGTATTTGCATCATCTCTTAGCATCACCAACATCATGTTCATGCTTCTGACTTTGTTTTGCATCATGGAATTTCATCTCATTTTCATTGCATTGCATTTCTTTTGCTAACTTTTCAGGTGGTAAGTTGTTTTGAGAAGTGAATTTGCCTTCACTTCTCACAATCCCTCTTCATCTCTCTTATGCATCATTTCTGCATTTTATCTTTGTATTAGAGTGAGCTTGCTCATTCATGCTCTCTCCCACTTTCTTCCTTCAAGCAACTTGTCTTCTTAAGTGAAGCAAGTTGTTTTGCTTCTCTCTGCTTCTTCCTCCTTTCATCTGTTTCTTTCCTGGTGGCCTTTCTCCTGAAGATCTTTTGCAAACCTCATAAACCCTAGGAACAACCAAGCATGATCACAGTTAGGGTTTGATTAGTCCCCCATTTCGTTTTGCCTTTGTGTCATCCTTGAGTCTTCTTTTCTCATCTCATAATCAAGGACTAAACCTTAAAGGTTTTAAGACTTTGTGATTAGGGTTATGCCTGTATCCTTCTATTAGGATGAAGTGTATAACTTTAATCCTAAGTGTTAAACCCTTAATGTGTTTAAATCCTTTAATCAATTCACTTAATAATCACTAAGACATCAAGCTCGTAACTTGGGCCTTGCATTAGGGTTCTAATTCTTCCTTAATTGGTTAAGAAGGACTAACCCTAGTGTTAATGGACAAGTCCCCCTCAAGTTGTCTTACAAACCATAAAATCCATTTCTTAACCTTATCATCAACTAAAATCCATTTAATAAAGGTTTTGTTTTGTCATGAGGTTAATACCTAATCATGGATTAAGTTGAGGAGCCTTTCTCAGCTTAAATGTTCTCATCTATTATCCTTCTATTAGGATAGTGTAATGGGTCCATTAAATCCTTGATTATGGCTTAAACTCATTACTTAACACTAAACAAAAAAAAACTCTAAAAAATATATAAATAAAGGCAAGTAGGTTCATGATCTTAATCCTACATCATGGTGATTAAGTGTGAGGTACTTACTTCACACTTAAGGTATTCTCATTACCCCTAATCAGAGGGAAGATGTGATGAGTTTACTAACCCTTGGTTTAGGCTTAAGCTCATTTACTTATGACAAACACAAAGGCAATAAAAGGTTGAAAACACAAAAACAAACAATAATCGTCTCCTTCGGGATTCTTTTCTCATCTCATTCACTCACAAACGAGAACTCGCTTCTTCCGTCTAATGCAAGACAGTTTGTACCTGAGCCAGATAGGTCATACACTTGAGCATAGACAAGTAAGCAGTTCACAAGTCAATTTATCTTTCAGTCTCTTTGAGTCGAACTACGATGTTCTGACTTCCTCATTGCACGAGAGGATACATAGGCATAACTTAACAGTTATCGAACAAAAGTCTCTGTATATTCCCCCCCTTCCAGTATTATTCTTTTAGCCTCATTATCTTGAGATTTGCACTCATGTTCTTGCACTGACACCTCACATATTTTTACCTCACCTTCTTTTACACTGACACTTGCATTCTTTCCAGCTTTGATACACAGATAGCACTGACACTACCCCTTTAAATACAAATCTTTTAAGCGTGGATCCCGTCGAGTACGGCGGACAATCTGGGTGCTAATACCTTCCCAGGTTGTAACCAACCCCCTTTCTCAGTTTCTCTGGTTCGCGACCGTCTTATCCATCTTTTCTTAGGTCTATGCAGCATTACCTTTCCTTCGGGATAAAAATGCCTATATGGCGACTCTATTCTTCATCCTTTCCCTTTCGCCGACCGTTCGCGTCTGTACCCCTTCTGACCAGGTGTCATTTTGGTGGGAACGACACATGGGGCGAGGCCTAAGATCGATGAAGTCATTGTGATATAATTATAATTTGTATTGTGCTCCGCGTCATAAAGTATCATTCCCCAACCAAGAGTAAGATCCATGTACCTTCCCTCGAGGCTTGGCTCGGATCGAGGAGGACACCTTTGGGATCTACCATGTATAACTTAAGATTGGCTAGATCCGAGAAATGTGTGTCAGTTATGCAGAAGTGCGTTTAATGAGCCTCAGATGGAAGGTGTGCATTTGAGTCATATTAGAATCGCATAAATGCATTAACTCTGTATTAAATATGCTATATGGCATGGAATATATTTAAGTCTTATTAGAATCGCATAAGTGCACACTACTACAAAATGCATAAACAACAACGCCAAATTTACAACGAATTCGTATACATTGTTGTAATAGTTTAAAACTTTCGCGCCAATTGAATAACTGGATTTATAAATAGTAATTGAATGACGATTATCTTAAAACACCGTAGTAATAAATGATATGTAGCAAGATTCGATTCCCAACAACTACATTTTATTCCATTTTTTAGAGTATATTAAGTGTGTGTCACTTAAGTCCATTATTTAAAAAATAAATTGTAAATGATTTTACGATGATAAAGTAAACCAACCGTTGTTAAAGGACTTACAATTCCATTATGGTTGGGTTATCCAACCACGATTAAAAGGTTTACTGAAAAATTAAAACAAAACTTATTTTATATTTCTTTCATAAGACACCATAGGCGAACAAGCGAGCCCGAGAAGACAACGATGGTGTAATCTTTACCCTTTTCATATCCATTCCTTTGGAGCTCAAATCTTCACCCTCTTCATTCATTTGATTCTTCAGCTTCGAAGTACGATACTCTTCAACATCTTCATTCCTTTTTTCTTGGTTTATGTTGTATATGCTCAAATATTCACCCACTTTGTTCATTTGATTCTTCAGCTTCGAAGCACAAAATCTTCAACATCTTCATTCCTTATGTGTATAAGATTCTCCAGCTTCGAAGTACGATATTCTTCAACATCTTCATTCCTTTTTTCTTTGTTTATGTTGTATATGCTAAAGTCAGTATGAGAGTACATGTTTCATATGATTTAGGTTTAAATTTTCATATGCATATGCTTAAGTTTTTGGATTAGATTTTGGTGTGTCATTCACATTATTATACGTGTATAAATTTCAGAAGTTGTTATGGATCGTAGTTGGATAAAAGCCGATATATTAGGTCCGATTTATGAGAACAGAATTCTTGAATTCCTTGGATAAGCTGATAAACATCTTCCCGACAATAATGGTTTCTTTTATTGTCCCTGTGTTGTTTGCTTGAATATTAAAAATGGTACAAAGAAAGAAATATTCCATCACCTTTGTTGTGATGGTATATTTCAAAATTATATAATATGGACGTGGCATGGTGGGGTGGATAAAGAGGAAAGTTGTGCGTCACAAAGTCAAAGAGTGGATGAAGATGAATATATGGAAGATCAACTAAAGGATATGTTCTGTGATATTGGGGAATCTTCTTTTAATAATGCTCATATTTATGATACTTTGTATAGTGATAAAGATACCCCTTTATATAAGGGATGCACAAATTTTACACGATTTTTGGCGGTGTTAAAATTGTTTAATCTGAATGCAGAAAATGGATGGTCGGATAAAAGTTTCACGAAATTACTTGAATTGCTAAAGCAAATGTTACAAGTATATAACAAATTGTTGGATCCTTGTTATGAGGCCAATAAGATATTGTGTCCAATGGGTATGGAGTATATCAAAATACATGTTTGCCCTAATGATTTCATATTATACCAGAAATAGTAGGAAGACTTGAATCAATGTCCAAGATATGGTGTGTCGCGTTACAAGCTGATAGCCAACAATGGTGATGACAATGACTATGACAATGTTAGTAGGAAGTATCATCCTACTAAAGTGTTATGGTACTTGCCAATAATTTCACGATTTAAGAGACTTTTTGCTAATTCGAATGACGCAAAGAATCTTATATAGCATGCAGATGAATGAACCTGTGAAAGGAAACATTCGCCATGTAGTTGATTTGTTGCAATGGAAGAAAATTGATTCATTGTTTCCAGATTTTGGAGTTGAGCCAAGAAACCTTAGGATTGGAATTGCCACCAATGGAATGATCCTCTTTGGTAATCTGAGCTCTAATCATACTTCGTGGCATGTTCTTCTCACTATTTACAACCTATCTCCTTGGTTGTGCATGAAACGCAAGTATATACTATTAAGTATGATGATTTCTGGACCATGACAACTTGGTAACGACATAGATGTTTATCTAAGTCCATTAATTGATGATTAACGACTCTTGTAGGATGAATGCGTTGAAGTTAATGATGCATATTCTGGGGAAAAATTTAAGATGCATGCAACGTTATTTTGCACAATCAATGAGTTTCCTGCTTATGATAACTTGGTTGGATATAAGTGTCAAAGGACATAAAGTATGTCCTATATGTGAATATGATACTTGTTATCCCCAACTTGAGTTTGGAAAAAATATCGTTTACCTTGGGCATCAAAAATTTCTAAAAATCGGTCATCCTTATCGTAGATTGCGAAAGACTTTTAATGGGGAGCAAGAGTTTGATGAGGCTTCTGAACCTTTAATTGGGGATGCAATTTATCAATGACAGGAACATATTAATGTTGTCTATAGGAATAGAGAAAAAGAAAAAAAGGGGCAATTGCGAAAAATATAAGGAAAAAGAGGTTCATCTTTTTTTTTTATCTTCCATATTGGTCAAGTTTGGATGTTAGACATTATCTTGATGTTTTGCACGTGGAGAAAAATGTATGTGATAGTTTGATTGATAAACTTCTAAACATTCTAGGCAAGACTAAAGATAGTAATATTTCCCGTCTTGATATGGAGAAGATGGGTATTAGAAAACAATTGGCTCCAATAGATAAAGGAAAAAGAACTTATTTGCCTTCAACATGTCACACTCTATCTAAAAAGGATTTTTTTTTTGCGAGTGTTTATAAGGCATTAAAGTTCCACAAGGTTACTCATCATACATAAAAAACTTGTATCAATGAAAGATATCAAGTTAATTGGTTTGAAATCTCATGATTGTCATGTATTGATGCAACAACTTCAACCACTGACTATCCGTGGGATCATACAAAAAAAATATGAGAGTAACTATAACGAGATTGTGCTTATTCTTCAATGTCATATATAATAAAGTTATTGATTTCAAAAAATTAGAGGAATTAGAAGATGAGGCTACCATAATCTTGTGTCAATTGGAGATGTATTTTCCTCCATCATTTTTTGACATTATGGTTCACTTACTTGTTCATCTAGTTAGAGAAATCAGAATTTGTGGTCCAGTTTATTTAAGGTAGATGTATCCAATAGAGCAATATATGAAGATATTTAAAGGATATACGAAGAACCATCACCAACCGGAAGATTCAATTATTGAAAGGTACACCACAAAAGAAGCTGTTGAGTTTTGTACAAACTATTTTTCGGACGCAAATTCTATAGGAATTACAAAGTCTTGTCATGCTGACACAGACGAAAGAGGTATTCAAGGTCTAGATGTTAAGTCAATGGCTCAAAATATATTTATTCAAGCACATATCTATATATTGAATTATATAGATGAAGTTAAACCTTTCATAGATACTCATAAAATACTTTTGAGGGGAAAATTGTTAATAGAACATAACAATAGATTCATAGATTGGTTCTCTAATGATCGTAGTGCATCCGAGATACTTAAATGATTGTCGTGTAGAGCCAAAAGTTTGTGTCATTACTTGGAATGCATACAAAATTGGTCATTATACCTTTTATACAAAATCAAAAGATAATCGTAGTACAATGCAAAATAATGGGGTTATGGTTGAAGCTGAATCAATGTATTTATCTAGTTCGAAAGATAAGAATCTTGTATTGGCAACTACTGCGTTTTATATTGTCATTGATGAGATTTGAGAGATTGATTATGTTATTTTCAAAGTGGCTTTATTTAAATACAAGTGGGTTCCCAATAATAGTAATGATGTACACATTGATAACTTAGGATTTACCCGGGTCGACTGATCCGCGTGTCACGCACAGATCAAAAACGAGTATTTTTTAAAAGAGGTAGTACGGAAACAACAACTCGTTTATCGTTACCTCAAGGAATCTTGAAACTATTAATCAATTGAAACGATAAAGAATGGGGGGTTTGATTTCAATTATTAGAAAATTAGTGCAAGTAAGTGATTAAAATAAGTGATTATCAAATAAGCTGAAACGATAATTTTACTGATTCAGGTACCGACTTATCATTGGTTCAATAAACTTCAATCCCCTAAACAGTTTCTATTCCCCTACCGATTACAACACCAATTAACTAAAGAAATTGGAATTATAAGATTGCATTCCTATTTTCCGAATAAAGCAAACGTATAAGCACAATCACGGATTAAACAAATGTGATTCTAACATACGTGGTCTAACGATTAAGCAACGGTAAACTACGCTAAAACTCAAGGAACATTAATAAATTAATATAAATCAATAGTATTCTATATAACTCAAATTAAACAAACAAGACATATAGATTAATATTGAAAAGGGAAAAGAAATTAGATTAAAGATTAAAAAAATTCAAAGTATGGAATCCGTAACAACAGAAATTTGCCTTCGGAGTTAGTTCTCCATTTGATCGTAAAAGCCAAAAAAAGGAAAACGTGAATAGTGAATACCGAGTGAACAGTACCTCCCTCTAAAAGTGTTTTTATAAAATACAAGTTTCAATTCTGATACAAACTGGGTCAGAAAACCCGACCCAGGCCCAATTCTAATTGACCCGAAACACTTAATATTTCTAATGCTGCAACTTCAACGACTTTTTCGAGGTATCTGCAGTCTGAATCAAAACTTTCATCAAACACAAAATTTATAGCTCTCTGTCTTAGTTTTCCATCGACTGGTAGAACGTCTCAATCCGATCCCCGAAGCTCCAGTTATGAATTTTTTACTAAAAGCTGCAAAAGCTGAAAATAAAATACGAAATGGTCACCCCAGATAGCCCGACATGCCCGTCCAGAAAATGGACAATTTTTATGGACGGAGCATTGAGCTCGACGGGTATCAAGGCGGGGGTCATCTTGGAAAACGAGGAAGGTATTTTGATCGAAGTATCCCTCTCACTATCATTCCTAACGTCTAACAACCAAGCGGAGTGTGAGGCATTCCTCGCAGGATTGAGGCTGGCCAACGACCTAGGGACAGAGGAGATCACCATCTGCACATATTCCCAACTAGTGGCCATGCAGGTCAAAGGAGAGTACCAAGTCAAAAACGAAAACTTATTAGAATACTTAACTCTCGTCAATGAAAAGATTGCGAAATTCACATCCGTGGAAGTAAGGCATGTCCCCCGTAAAAACAACACTCGAGCAGACATTTTCTCGAAACTCACGAGCACGAAGAGGAAAGGAGGAAATAAATCGGTTATTCAATAAATACTTCCAAGACCTAGCATCGAAGGATCAAAGACAACTTTAGACATCAACGTCGTCGGTGACGCTAACTGCTGGATGACCCCTGTCTACAAATTCCTAACCAGCTACGAGCTGCCTGAAGACCCAAAGAAGGATAGCATTGTCAAACAATGATCATGCTCGTACGTCCTAATCGAAGGAAAACTTTACCGACGAGGGTTCTCCATACCAATACTCAGGGGCATCGAAGAAGAATAAGTACCTCACGTTCTACGTGAGATTAACAAAGGAATCAACGCCCAACACCTGGGCGGACGATCCCTCGCAAGGAAAGCCCTTTGGGCAGGATACTATTGGCCTACGATGCAAAACGATGCAAAAGAGCATGTGAAGAAATGTGACAAATGCCAACGACATGGGGATATGCACCTCGCCCCACCACACAAGCTGAAAATGGTGTCTTCCCTATGGCCATTCGTATGGTGGGGCCTAGACATCCTTGGCCCTTTCGTCGTCGGTTCAAAATAAAACAAGTACCTAGTCGTCAGCGTCGACTACTTCACGAAGTCGAACCCCTGGCCAAGATCACAGCCCTTAACATACTGCGTTTCTTCAAACGTAACATCCTCGCTCGTTTCGGGATACCTCAAGCGGTCGTTACCGACAACGGCATTCAGTTCACAAACAAGAATTTCCAAGAGTTCGTCACCAACATAGGAACCAAACAACATTTTGCATTTGTGGAACACCCGCAAACCAACGGGCAAGATGAGGCAGCGAACATGATCATCCTTCGAGGCCTCAAGTGAAGGTTGGATGAGATCAAGAGGCGTTGGGTCGAAGAATTGCACAGTGTCCTATGGGCTTACCAGACCACTCCTTACTCTACCATGGGAGAAACCCCCTTCCAACATGCATACGGAACGAAGGCCGTTATTCCCGTAGAAATCCACATCCAATCCAGACGGACATAAGCTCCTATGGACGAGGACACCAATGCATAAATTTTAAGCGAAGGACTCAACTTATTTGAGGAAGTTAGGTCAGGGACATCCCTACGTGAGGCATCCCTCAAACAGAAGATTGCTTTAAGGCACGACGCTAAGGTCATCAAAAGAGCTTTCCTAGTCGGCAACCTCGTCCTCAAAAGAAATCACAAAGATTCCAAAGAAGGAAAACTAGCCGCTAACTAGGAAGGACCCTACCGAGTCCGAGCAAAGACGAACAACAAAGCGTATTACTTAGAAAATTTACAAGGGGGAAGATCTTGCTCGTCCTTGGAACGCCGAGAAACTCAAACAATACTACAGTTGAGGCGTCGGTCGGCACCAGCACCGACCTAAAAATGCATACATAGGTACAAGTATTGCATGTCATACATTTAGTTTGGTGAAACCCTCCTCAAGAACGAGGACGGTCCTCATCACACGATTGGATCCTCAAACGAGTCCATCATCGTCTAAGTACCACGACCAAGCAGAACACCTAGATTGCAATGGGACGTTCACGCTACAAAGCCCAGATCATCAACATGTTCTGAGCATCGTTCCCCGACCAACCTTACGGATGGAATTCTGCCCAGTACCCCAAACAGACAGATATTGAAACCGAGCATTACCTTCCCGAAATATAAACACTTTGTGAAAATAATAAATAAAATATGTCCTCCGACGGACACACCATTACGAACAACAAAATATAAAAACCGACCACCAAGGTCACAAACATGAAACATTAAAATGCGGCCACAAGGACCGACTTGTTCTTAGATTACATAAAAGGGGGAGCGTACCCCAGTCAAAAGATAAAAGGCTATGGCGCGCTGACCAGCCAACAAAAAGATACAAAGAAAAATCACAACTCAAGCTTCGTCATCGGCTCCTGGATGGCCCGCCACAGTGTTCCCAAGGTCTTCGTCCATAAGAGTGGCTTGCTCGGGTTCCTTGAGAAAGTCGGGGATGTGGATAACATCGTCTTCAGCTTTATACATGAAACTGGTGCCTTCCTCGTTGAACATCAAACATGGGTTAACTATTTTCAGTTGTTCAACCACGTCCTTGAAAGCGACACCAGCCATTTCTTCAAGGCCGACGTATCCCTCCTCGATCTTGGCATCCAATTCTGCCCGGGTCTTCAGAGACCTTATCTCTTTAGATTCGTCCTCGGTCGGGGCCAGGTCAGCCTTCAAACGAGCAATCTCCTCTCCAAAAGCCTTTTTGGAAGAAGACACCGACTTCTCCAATTCCTTAACCCGCTTAGAGGCCTTGGTCAGAGACTTCTCCCGCTCCCCAGATAGCTCCTCAGAAGCAGCTAGCTGATCCTTCAGCCTATTGATCTCATCCTCTTGGGTAGCGGTCCTTTCGACAAACATTGAGGCCATCTCTAAGATCCTCACAACCGAACTAGTGTCCTGTGCCAACCAGGTACGCCTGTCCGGTCGGCTAGTCTTTTCTAGGTGGAGGGTGTCTGCTCATTGGACCTAGAGGGAGTTTTATTCAAAGAAGTTCGGTTTGAGGAAGCATGAAGGGAGCTCGAAGGAACGCTTTGGAGAGGCGCCGTCCAAGTTGACAATGTTGTCAGGTCTGGGTCTTTTCCCCTCTCTGGAAGTCCCCCCCGGGAGAACCATGAGAGGACGGTGAAGAGGTTCCTGAACCCGTGACCACATTGTCACTTAAACGTGTATGCGTCAATTTTTTAGGTGCCTGTTTCCTGTTGAAATTGGCCATCAACTTGTCCCAAGGATTCACCATTGAATCTGAAAAGACGCAAAGCAAAATGGTCAGAGGCAAACAAATAATAAACGAGCATAAGAAATTATAAACAGTAAATCTACCAAAGTACTCGCGGACGTCCCCGTCCATCACACAAGTCAGGTGCTTGGACACTTCAATAAACCGAGGGGTCACCTTGGCACCCCATCTTTGTCCAGGATAGCGTGGCGGTGTTTGTCCACGTGAACCTTCAAATTTATCTTAGATATGTACTTCATCAGGATCTCATAGCTAGCCTGATCGCTATCGTCCAGAGCAGAGCCGATCTCCAAATATTCGTCGGTTCTTCGGGAAAAATGGTCTCGAGACCAAGAAAAAAGAAACTCCAGCAACAGTTGGAGAACCTCCTTCCCATCCTCATCCATCACAACATTTCCCTGGTCGTCAGTGTCCACCCCCTAGAACTTGCAAGAATTCAAAGCGCGATCAGAGATCGGTTCGACCAGATAGTAACGGTCTTTAAAATACCGAATCGATTATGAGAACGCCTTAAAGATCTTCCTCTTCTGCTTCAGGGACACCCATCCAAACTTCCTATTCACGACCTGCCATTACAGGTGGAAGACATGGAAGAACAAGGGGAGCGTCACCCTTATCTGTAAGTAGCCATAGGTCTTCTCGAATGCCCGGATGAAGGCAAATGAGTTCAAATGGATTTGCGAGGGTGCGAGCTCCAGGTGAACGAAAACACTCTGCTGGAAGTCCGTGAAAGGGAACCTGAACTTCATATCTTTAAGAAGAATTTCGTATAACGGAAACATGTCCGTGCCAAAATCAGTACGGATCTGATCGTCAGAGGTCGGGTAGTTCACCATCAAATCTACGACATTCCCGACCACAGGAGGATGCCATACCACTTCCCGAGCATATTGCGAGATTATATTCAGCGACTCAGCAGTAGTTCATTCGCATACAAGGATATCCTCATCCGTCTCCTCTTTCTTCTCCTCAGACTCAACCAAGTCGTCTTTAGCTTAGGTGGTCTCTTCAGAATCCGCAGAAGATTTTGAGCTCCTCCCCGAAGGCGAACTTTGCTCAGTATCAGCGGGAGAAGATGCGGACTCGCTAGACAGCTCATCGGTCTCCATGTTTATTCGGTCATTGTTAGACATAGTTGCACCTAAAAATCAGTGAAAGCAAACGTGAATTCGATGACAAAATCAAATCCACCCTTCCACCGCTTATCAAGTGAAAGGGAGCGCTAGGGGGAGAGGATGGTGTCCTCGGCCAATGCCCTTAATCGTAAAGGATAACCACGATCAGGTAACCACCGGGGTAAACATATACAAGTCACCACGAGGATCCCGTGGGGCGAGCACGGTTCCACCCAGAGCTCCGGTTGAAGTTCAAATGGAGAAGACGAACAGAGCCACAGCGAGCAGTGCAAACTAGTTTTAAACGCCACAACGCTTACTATTTCGCCATCGGCCGTCGCCCACGGAGGCGGCAAAAACTGTGTCGAAACCCTAGATTCTCGCCCAAATCGGAATTGTCATACTAAAAGGTTATCCTAACCGCATGGAACTATTTCATTTATAAAAAATCAGAAGCTAAATCAAGTTAAAGGACATCAGAACTTACAAGTTGAAGATTTCTTGCGGTGGTCGGTGATCGTGCTCGGTAATCACGGAGGCTGACGGTTGTTAACGGCAGAAGCGGGAAGCTTACTTGAGAAATCAGAGAATTATGAAGCGAAAAGTGTGGAAATGAAACCAGACGTTCTATTTATAGACCATTTGAACACGTGCACGATCACGTGCGGTCTGTAAACCTATAAACGGCGCACTCATTGCCTAGGGATGGTCGTAGGCTAGCTATCATTACACATTAAATGTTGTAAACACCCAAAATTTGCCCTCACTAAGTTCACACCATGGCTTGTGATCTTTCATATTTACATTAGTTTAAGCATATCATTTCATGTTGCATTTTTGCTTCACTGCATTAGTTCAAGTTCATCTGCATCTAGGGTTTGTGATCTGAGCAATCCAGGATCCATCTGAGCCACTCCAAAGCTCATCAATCATCTCAAGAGGGTCCATGTATTTTCAATCATCATATTTTATCCCCCAAAGATCAAGGAAGCCAAAGAATCACAAGAACTGGCAAAGCATGGAAGCAGAGCTAGGGTTTAACTACACAGATGACCTGAAATTAGGGTTTTGGTTTCAGAGGCCATAACTCCAATTTTTTTGGTCATTCTTGTTTCTATTGGTCTCAATATGTTATGAGGATCATGTGTACCAAGTTTGATGAAGAAATTCATTGAGGAAGTCATCTGGTCATTGGGTAACTTCTTGAGCAAGTCAGAGCAAAATCAGGGCATCTGAGGCCCCCCAACATGGAACCAAAGTGAATTTTTCATCAAATTGAGGTTATATGGTCTTTATTTGATCATTTAAGTGCTTAGAAGTTCACAAAATTGAAGAAAAGTGAGCTAAACCAAAAGTTGCCAAAAATGGAAATGACTTGTAATGTAAACTTTCCATTTTGGGAAAGTTTTTCAACCTCCTCTTTCTTAACCAAAAATGCTTCAAATGAAAAATTGTTGGTCATAAAAGTTGTATATTGGATCATTCCCTTTTCAAAAAGTACAAGAACAAGTTCTAATTCATTATGGAACTCAAGTTATGGCTTGTCAAAGTTGGCAAAAATCCCATAATTTTCAAGAATGCACCAAAAGGGATTCTTTGCAAAACCACTTGCCAAGGCTTTTTGTGACTTCAAACACACTTCAATACATCATAACATCATAGCGCATTGCCTCTATATCATAATTGCCCAAGGAATTGCAAGATTACATGCCTTGAACATCAAGATTTCTCAAAGGGGCCAAAACTTCGCATATTTGCAAAAGGTCCCACAACTTTGCTCCCACATGCTGAATTGCCTCAAGATTGAATTTGTGGACTTCCTTGAAGTCAGCTGCGCATGGACATGCCCAAAGGCCAGCTGCATTCTTGCCCATGCCTCAAGTACAAGAAATGTTGACTTTATGCAAATTCACCCATACCAATCACAACAGTCCACCACTCACTCTCTGCCCAATCCAAACACTAAAAGCATGCCTCAAGGGTCATTTTTCATAACACACACAAGCTGAAACCTCCAAGAACTCAGCATTGCCAAAAACTCTCCCTCTTGCATTTTCCTTCGAAACTTATAGCACAATTACTCAAGCTCAAAACAAATTCCACCATTCATCTCTAAATCACTCACTGATCACAAACCAACCTTTGAAACAGCCAAAAACACTCCATACATCAAACACGATTTCTGACCAGTTGGGTTGCTACCACTCAAACCAGTCATCCTCAAAGCTTTCCAAGCATTGCAACTGCCTCAGGAGGTTCAAAGGAGTCTTTTGGCACCAAGGAAGTGACCAGAAAGCTCAAGGGTGAAAAGCTCCACCTCAGGTAGCCATCTGAATTTATTTTTCCAGAAATTCTTTTTTATGTTACAAAATGAATAAGCATGCTTCACTGATCACACTGAACTTTAAATTTTCGAAAATGGTTGAGAAATGAGTTTGTATGATTGTTCTGAAATTTTTGCCATTTTTGTTCTTCCTTTCAAATCTTGAATTTGAGCATGAATAAATGTGATTTGAGTGTGGATTTGAGCTTAGGGGAGTGAGGGGAGTTGATCTGGAGCTTTAGAGCTCCAGAAATTACCTAGGGAAGAAGTTGGAAGTTTTCAGGTGAGGGGGTCACCGGAGAAGACGACCGAAGCTCTTCTCCGGTGATCTGAAAGTCATTAAGTGTGTAATTAGGGTTAGGGCTATGTTTGAATGTGAGCCATCTGATTTGAGCTTCCCGCGCGTGTTGAATGGACCAGATCATTTCATTAGTTATTAATTAGGATTATTCAATTAATTAAATAGGATTAGCTGGATTTGAATGCTGACCATTGGATGTGGCGCCAGTCAACCCTAGAAACCCCAGATTCAATCTCAGCCTTTCTTTGCGTTTACTTCTGTTTTATTTAATTTTAATTTCATTTTTCTCATTTATTTTGCATGATTTATTTAAAATATCTAGAAAATCCCAAAAAAATATTTTCTTCTGCATTTTGCATCCAAATAATTTTATTCACCCAAAAATATTTTTATTTTTAATTTTTGCATTTAAAAATAATTTTTAAAATATTTAAATGTTTATTTTAATTAATTAATGAGAATTAATTAAAATATCATTTAGGTTTCTAAAAAATCCCAAAAAATTCATATTGCATCTTTATACATTTAGAGACATTGTCATATCATCCACACAAATTTCTTTTTAGTTTTGAACCATCTTTGATAATTTTCTTGAATTTAGGGTTCATAAAACTCCTATTTTAGAACTCTAACTTCAAGAATTATTTTCTGCCTAACCAAGAATAGTATGACATTGATTCTTTTTGCATTGATCTTCATATAACATGTAGTTTCTAACATAATTTTGTCATAATTTTTTTCTGCCTTTTTGATTTGATTTGCATTTTTTCCCTTTAAGTACCTTAAAACCCTAGAAAACTTAGAAAAATCACAACTTCCTTAGGGTTAAGAGTTAGGTCTTCTCCTGTGGGGTATGAAATCATATGGGGTTAGGATTCTTTTGATTTCATTTTCAATTTTTTATCTTGCCATTTGCTTTTGTTTTTGAGTTTTGCATCTCATGTTGCATGAAAACCCTAAGTTCTCATCTTCCTTTGCATACATCTTGCATAAGCATTCATATAAGAACTTGCCATGACATTTCTTTCATCCACATGACATATAAGACATCCTAGGACACATTAGAATCATGCTTGATCATTTCTTCATCCATTTGCCATGTTATGCATTCATTTCATTTCATGTGCTTTCATGCTTCTTACATGCTTCATTTGCATTCCCATCACTTGTATGATCATTCACAACCCTTGACATACATTTGCATCACCTCTTAGCATCATTTACATCATGAACATGCTTCTAGTTTTGGTTTGAATCCTTGCATTCATTTCATTTTCATTTCATTTCTTTATGCTAACTTTTCAGGTGGTAAGTACTTTGAGAAGTGAATTTGCCTTCACTTCTCACAATCTCTTATCATCTCTCTTATGCATTTCATTACTGCATTTTGCTTTTGCTTTAGAGTGAGCTTGCTCATTCATGTTCCTTCTTCACCTTCTTTCTTCAAGCAACTTATCTTCTTAAGTGAAGTAAGTTGACTTGCTTCTTCTGCTTCTCCTCCTTTCATTTGCTTTTTCCTTGGTGGCTCTTCTTGAAGATCACTTGCAAGCCTTATAAACCCTAGGAAAACCCAAGCATGATCACAATTAGGGTTTGATTAGTCCCCCCATTAGTTTTACCTTTGTGTCATCTTTTGTGTCTCTCTCCTCATCTCATAATCAGAGACTAAACCTTCAAGGTTTTAAGGCTTTGTGATTAAGCTTATGCCTGCATCTTTCTCTTAGGATGGAGTGTATAACTTTAATCCTAAGTGTTAAACCCTTGATGTGTTTAAATCTCTTAATCAATCCACCTTAATAATCACTAAGACAATAAGCTTGTAACTTGGGCCTTGCATTAGGGTTCTAATTCTTCCTTAATTGGTTAAGAAGGACTAACCCTAGTGTTAATGGACAAGTCCCCCTCAAGTTGTCTTACAAACCATAAAATCCACTTATTAATCTTATCATTAACTAATATCCACTCTAATAAAGGTTTTGTTTTGTCATGAGGTTAATCCCTAATCATGGATTAATTTGAGGTATCTTCCTCAGCTTAAATGTTCTCATCTATTATCCTTCTATTAGGATGGTGTAATGGGTCCATTAAATCCTTGATTATGACTTAAACTCATTACTTAACACTAAACAAAAACACCAAAAGCATCTAAATAATTGTAAGTAGGTTAATGATCTTAATCCTACATCATGGTGATTAAGTGTGAGGTGCTTACTTCATACTTAAGGTATTCTCATTACCCCTAATCAGAGGGAGGATGTGATGAGTTTACGAACCCTTGGTTTCGGCTTAAGCTCATTTTCTTATGACAAACTCCAGAAAGCAATAAAAGATTGAAAACACAAAAACAAACAATAATCGTCTCCTTCGGGATTCTCTTCTCACCACATTCACTCACAAGCGAGAACTTGCTTCTTCCGTCTAATGCAAGACAGTTAGCACCTGAGCTAGACAGGTCATACACTTGAGCATAGACAAGTAAGCAGTTCACCAGTCAATTTATCTTTCAGTCTCTTTGAGTCGAACTACGATGTTCTGACTTCCTCATTGCACGAGAGGATACGTAGGCATAACTTAACTATTATCGAACAAAAGTCTCTGTATATTCCCCCTCCAGCTTTTGCACACAAACAGCACTGACACTACCCCTTTAAACACAAATCTTTCAAGTGTGGGTCCCGTCGAGTACAACGGACAATCTGGGTCCTAATACCTTCCCAGGTTGTAACCAACCCCCTTTCTCAGTTTCTCTGGTTCACAACCGTCTTATCCATATCTTTCTAGGTCTATGCAACATTACCTTTCCTTTGGGATAAAAATGCCTAGTTGGCGACTCTTTTCAGTTCATCTTCTTGTTCTCTCTCTTTCGCCGACCGTTCGCGTCTGTACCCCTTCTGGCCATGTGTCATTGGATGGGAGCGACAAATGCACATAATTTCCAAGACACACGCGTGTCATTCCAGTCCCTCCAAACGTTTGGGATCCTCGCCTACAACGACCAGTATGCCATCAACGAACATGGTTATGAAACGCGCTGAGGATCTTCCCATCACGATGATAGTAAGGCACCCTTAAGTCATCATTTCTCCAGCCAGAAGCAATGACTTGGGGGCTCCTGTTCTGGACTGGACCAACGACTAAGTCTGCCCCAACCCTTTTCGGCCTAGAAACGGGCTAATAACTCATCATCCAGGGGACCCATCTCCATGGTGCTCGTCCTCTCCTCCTCGTTCACGGCCCCTGCTCGACTATGACAGAGGCCATCCAGGATCAACCAAGACAAACCTTGCTCGGGTCTCTGTGCCCGACACAAATGACTCCCGAGCACGATGCTCGTCCTCGCTCCCTTCCTGGCAGTTACCTATTTTTGGGGGATCCGCGATCCAGGCCCAAAAATAGGGACCGTTGGCCACGCGCTGAGGGCTCTCTATATAAAACCTCTCATCTAAGAGGGTCAGATATTGAATATTCTCTTCTCAAATACTTTATTCGTACTTGCCGGCTCTTGTGCCTGTTTTTACTTTAGCATCGGAGTACCTTGCAGGTACACCCCCTGTTCTCTTAATCGCACGAGCAGACTCGAAGATCCACATCAGCAGCCATTGAAGTTATGATCATTAGGTAAGATCAAGTAGTATTTTCTACATTGTAAATTTCTACTCTCCTTGTGATATGGAGTCTAAAAGAAATCTTCTCACTTTAAAGTCGAGATTTTCTGATGGAGATTGGTGTATCAAAGGTGATTTTAATGCGATCATTTCGTCGAGGGAGAAAAAAGGTAGGGGACGAATAGTCAGCGTATGGAAATAAAAGAGTTCATGGATTTTATAGTGGATAATGATTTAGTAGATATCCCTTGTAAAGGGAGGAAGTTCTCTTGGTATAGTGGGGATGGTTCCTCCATGATTAGGATTGATCGTTTTATTCTTTCAGACGGTGCCATTACTAAGTGGGGTGTTGTGGGTCAATTTATTGGAGCGAGAGATGTTTCCGAACATTGTCTGGTGTGGTTGGTGGTAGATTCATCGGATTGAGAACCCAAACCTTTTATATTTAATAATGAGTGGCTTAGTAACAAAGACTTTATTCCTTTTATCGAAAAGGAATGGAACAAATTGAACATAGAAGGGAGGAGTGACTATGTCATAAACAAGAAACTTAGATTGCTTAAAGGGAGTCTTAGAAAGTGGAATACATATGTTTTTTAGAAAATACGATTTGGAGGTTGAGGATAACGTAGAAGAGACTAATATAGGAGATTTTGTGGCCGCATTGAAAGACGGTTCATTATCGGAGGAGTATTTTGAGAATCGAAAGAGAACCTCGAGTAAGTTTTGCTTGAACTTGAGAATCAAGGAGAACATCCATATTGAAAAGTCTAGGTTAAAGTGGCTTAATGATGTTGACAACAATAATCGGTACTTTCATAGTATTATGAAGGAAAGGAGGAGACAACTATATTGGGTTAATCAATTCTAGTAGAGGGTTGTTGGTTTCGGTCATTGAGGTTAAATTAGACGTTAAAAATCACTTTGCTAAGAAGTTCTTAGAGCCGGATTTACTTAGACCTATTTTGGAGGGAACTCACTTTAATTCTCTTAATCTAGAGGAGAGAAAATACCTCGAGAGACCTTTCTCGGAGGAGGATATTAAGAATATGGTGTGAGATTGTGAGGTGTCTAAAAGTCCGGGTCCCAATGGTTTCTTTTTCTTATTCATTAAGAAGTGTTGAAACTTCATTAAAAGGGATTTTATTCGCTTTTTTAATGAATTCCATAGTGGGGCGGTTTTATCTAAGGCTATCACTTCATCTTTTTTTACATTAATACCAAAGAGCGAGAATCCATTGGATCTTAATGATTATAGACTCATTTGTCTCGTTGGTTGCTTGTACAAGGCTTTGGCTAAACTTTTGGCGACTAGAATCAAGAATGTTTTGAATTCCATCATATCAAATTGACAAAGTGCTTTTGTTCCTAATAGACAACTTTTAGACAAGGTTTTGGTGGCTAACAAGTTGGTGGATTTTGCTAGCAAAGAGAAGAAGGTTGTTTCCCTTTTTAAGGAGGATTTCGAGAAGGCTTATGAAAAAGTTAGTTGGAATTTCCTTAGATTCTTGATGACAAGGATGGGATTTGGTAATCGATGGATGAGGTGTATGGAAGCTATAATTTTTTCTAGTAAGATGTCCGTCTTGGTAAATGGTAGTCTGACGAAGGAATTTGAGGTGGAGAGAGGATTGGGGTAAGGTGATACTCTTTCGCCTTTTCTTTTTGTGATTTTAGAGGAAGGGTTAACTAGTTTGGTTAGGAACACGGTCCCGATTGGTGAATTTTCGGGGGTTAATGTTAAATCAAAGTGTTTCATTGATCTCTTTCAATTTGTGGATGGCACCCTTTTGATTGGCGATGGAAGTTGGAGACATATTTGGGTCATCAAGTCGGTTTTAAGGGGTTTTGAGCTTGTATCGAGTCTTGGTATCAATTTTTACAAGAACAAATTGATAGGTATCAATACATCGACTTCATTTCTTGAAGCGGTGGCTTTATTTTTGGCTTGTAGGACGAAGAACAAATATTTTCATTTCCTAGGTGTAAACACCCCAAATTTGCCCTCACCCTTTTCACCATGGCTTGTGATCACTCTCATATGCATAAACACAATCATACCATCTCATATCACAATTTTGATTCACTGCATAGTTTCTAAGTCATCTGCATCTAGGGTTTGTGATCTGAGCAATCTCAGGGCATCATGAGCCACTCCAAAGGCCACCAATCACTTCAAAGGGATCCATGTGTGTTCATCTATCATATTACATCCTCTCAAAGTCAAGAATTCAAAAGAATCACAAGAACTAGGGTTTGGGTGGATGCAGAGCCAAGTTTGACTGCACAGTTGACTGAAAATTAGAGTTTTGGTTTCAGAGGCCATAACTCCAATTTTTTTGGTCATTATTGTTTCCATTGGTCTCTATATGGTATAGGGAGTATGCATATCAATTTTCATGAAGAAATTCCATGGGGAAGTCATCTGATCAAGGGTTGACTTTTCAGACAAGTCAGTGCAAAATCAGGGCATCTGAGGCCCCCAATGACCCAACCAATGGGTGATCTTCATCATTTTGAGTGTATTTGATCTTTATTTGATCATGGAAGAAGGTTGAAGTTCATAAAAATCAAGAATTTAGGGTTTTTGCAAATGTTGACTTTTTGGGCATAGTTGACTTTTCAAGAATGCTTCATTTTAGGTCATTTTTCAAGCCTTGATTCTTGATCCAAAAAGGCTTCAAATGGAAAAACTTTGGTCATGAAAGTTGTAGATATCATCTTTCCCTTTTCAAAAAGTACAAGAACATGATCAAACACTTCTTGGATCAAAAGTTATGGTGTGACAAAGTTGGCTAAAATCATTGATTTTCAAGGCATGCCTCAAATGGAAATTTTGCAAAATCATGGACCAAGGCCAATTGCAACCTCTAATTCATTCCAAACCAGTATGCAAACATTCTCTAAGTCATAAAATTCAGATTTGAACCAAGAATGCCCATGGTTATGGTTCATGTAACAAGACTTTTCACATGTGAACCAAAAAGTTACAACTTGCAAAACCTTCATGATCACTTTCTACAACTTGCTGCATTGGTTACTACACTAAGCTAGCCTCTCACCACACCATGCTGCACCAGAACCAGCCTTGTACTAGCCTAGAAGCTGCCCATACTTTCTCTTACAAAGAAGTTGACATTTTGCAAAAGGTGACTTACCTATCATAGCAGGCCATGTCACATCATCCAGCCAATCAGATTTGTTTATACTTTCCATTTGCAAGCTAGGCATAACACTAAGCAAGGCTGAAACATCTCACACACACACATTCACAAAAACACACCAAGCTGCAAGTTGCTTCGAATCTCTCTGCCCAGCCTTCAAACACAAAAACCATCTTCACCATTCATCTCACCTCACTCCATAGACCTCAAACCACCAAGAACCTGGCCTGAAACAAGCAAGAATATCCCACTGCCATTCTCCACCTCATTTTGCAGTTTCCTTCGAAACTCTCACCCTAGCTCACAAACATACCAACAAACACCACAGACCTTCTCCATTCACCCTCAGGATCACAAACAACCCCTCACAATGACCTGAAAGTGCCAGAATCACCATTGCCATTTCTGACTGAGTTGAAGCAGGAGCTTTCGAAACTCACTATCCAGCCAACATAAACTCTTCTTGAGCATTCAAACATCATCTGGGGATCAAGTGGAGTGGATTGCACAAGGAGAAGTGGCCAGAAAGTCACCAAAGTGAAAGCTTCAAATCTCAGGTGGCTTGAAATTTATTTTTCCAGAAATCACTTTGCATGTTATAAACTTGTTCCTTGTGCTTCACTGATCATCCTGATGTCTTTGGTTTCGAAAATGGCTTTGAAATGAGCATTTAATTTCTCTCTGAAACCTGCGTGCCCTAGTTTTCATTTTCTTCGATTCAGCTTATTTAGGAAGAAGAAATTTGTTTTGAGAGAGGGGTTTAATTCGTGAGTGTGTAAGGAGCATTTCCCTTTTTTTAGTTTTCATTTTTGATACGATTTGAGGAGGTTTGGAGATTTCTCAGGGAGGATGCTGGCCGGAGAAGACGACCGGAAGTCTTCTCCGGCCGCCTGAGAGTGATTAAGCCCTAATCACGTGATTAATGACCATTTGAATGTGGACCACTGGATGCGTTGACATGTTTGACTCCCCGCGCGAATGAAAGGCCAGGATCAGTCTGCTTAGCCCTAATCTCTCTCATTAGTTTTATTTAATTTTTAATTAAGTTAATTAACTCAGGAGCCATCTGGGCCCTTCATTTGCGCGCTGGTCAACAGATTCAAACCCTGGGCTCATCTCAGCCTTCCATTTGGTTTACTTTCCCTTTTATTTAATTTTTATTCATTTTCTTTTCATTTTATTTGCACAATTATTTTAAAATAGTAAAAAATTCTTAAAAATTATGAAACTTTTTCCTAAGAGTTTTAATAATTTTTATGACCCAAAAATATTTTTATTTTATTTTTTATCATTAAAAAAGTATTTTTAAATATTTAAAAGATTATTTTTAATTGATTAATGGAAATTAATTAATTAAAAATACTTTTAGGTATTTAAAAATTACAAAAAAAATCATGAAATGTTCTAAGACATTTAGAAACATTGTCCAACTTTCAAACCAAATTTATTTTTTGCTCTTGATGCATTTTAAGAATTTTTCATTGAATTAAATCATTGTTATGCATTAATTTGATCTTAAGTTCAAAAATTCATTTCTGCCTATTTGAGAAGAGTTGGACATTGATTCTTTTTGCTTTGTTTTGTGTTTGGCATGTAGTTTCTAGGATAAAATGGCCTTGGTTTGATCTTGCATTTTCAATTTGTTTGGCATTTCTTTTGTTTAGGAGCCCTAAAAACCCTAGAATCTTAGAAAAATCATATCTTGAGATTGGTTAGGAGTTGAGACTTCCCCTTTGGACCTTGGTTTAGTATAGGTTTAGGGTTTCTTAGGATGGCATTTTCCATTTTTTATCTTAGGGTTTGCTTATGTTTTGGGTTTTTGTTTGATGTTTGATCCTTAAACCCTAATTTGGGCTTTCATTTGCATCCTTCTTGCATTCTCTTGCATAACATGACTTGTCTTTGCATTTTATGCATGCTTATGTTTCATTTGACATCTTAAGACATGTATAAAGCATCTTTGATCATTGCATCTCATATTTGCCATGTCATTTGCCTTGTATGTTTCATAACTTTTCATGCTCATTCATGCTCCTTAGCTTGCATCATTTGCATCCATGATCTTGTATGAACATTCCCATGTGCTGCCTCATGTTTATATCATCTCATAGCATCATTATCATCATCAACATGCTTCTGGTTTTGTTTTGTTTCATACCATTTCATCCCATCTAGCATTGCATTGCATTTCTTCCTAACATTTCAGGTGGTAAGTAACTTGAGAAGTGAATTTGCCTTCACTTCTCATAACTTTTCTTTTCATCTCTCTTGCATCCATTGCTGCATTTCTATATGTGTTTGAGATTGAGCTTGCTCATTCTTGTTTCTCCCACTTTCTTTCTTCAAGTGACTTGACTTCTTGAATGAAGCAAGTTGCTTTGCTTCTCTTGATCCTTTCATCTGCTTCCTGGTGGCTCCTTTGAAGATTGTTCCTGAAAACCTCACAAACCTTAGGAACAACCAAGCATGACAATGAATTAGGGTCTTGATTAGTCTCCCCTCATAGTTTTACCTTTGTGTCTCTTTGAGTCTTCTCTTCTCATCTCATAATCAGGGACTAAACCCTAAAGGCTTTAAGGCTTTGTGATTAAGCTTATGCCTGCATCCTTCTATTAGGATGGAGTGTATAACTTTAATCCTAAGTGTTAAACCCTTAATGTGTTTAAATCTCTTAATCAATCCACTTAACAACTATCAAGACTTCAAGCTTGTAACTTGGGCCTTGCATTAGGGTTCTAATTCTTCCTTAATTGGTTAAGAAGGACTAACCCTAGTGTTAATGGACAAGTCCCCCTCAAGTTGTCTTACAAACCCTAAAAATCACTTCATCATCATACCATTAACTAAAATCCACTTAATCAAAGGCTTGTTTTGTCATGAGCTTAATCCCTAATCATGGATTAAGTTGAGGAGCTTTCCTCAGCTTAAACATTCTCATCTATTATCCTTCTATTAGGATGGTGTAATGAGTCTGTTTAATCCCTAATTACGGCTTAACCTCATTACTTAACACTAAACAAAAACCACAAAAACATCTAAATAACCACAAGTAGGTTAATGATCTTAATCCTGCATCAAAGGTGATTAAGTGTGAGAATCTGACTTCACACTTAAGGTACCCTCATTACCCCTAATCAGAGGGAAGATGTGATGAGTTTACTAAATCCATTGGTTTAGGCTTAAGCTCATTAACTTATGACAAAAAATCCAAAAAAGCAATAAAAGACTGAAAACACAAAAACAAACAATAATCGTCTCCTCCGGGATTCTTTTCTCATCTCATTCACTCACAAACGAGAACTTGCTTCTTCCGTCTAATGCAAGACAGTTTGCACCTGAGCCAGACAGGTCATACACTTGAGCATAGACAAGCAAGCAGTTCACAGTCAATTCACCTTTCAGTCTCTTTGGGTCGAACTACGATGTTCTGACTTCCTCATTGCACGAGAGGATACGTAGGCATAACTTAACAGTTATCGAACAAAAGTCTCTGTATATTCCCCCTCCTTCCAGCATTATTCTTTGAGCCTCATTATCACGAGCATCTTATTCTTGTTCTTACACTGACACATCATTTATACACTTCACACTCCTTTTACACTGACACCTGTACATCCTTTTCCAGCTATTTTATACACAGATTGCACTGACACTACCCCTTTAAAACACAAATCTTTTAAGCGTGGATCCCGTCGAGTACGGCGGACAATCTGGGTGCTAATACCTTCCCAGGTTGTAACCAACCCCCTTTCTCAGTCTCTCTGGTCCGCAACCGTCTTATCCATCTCTTTCCTAGGCCTATGCAGCATTGCCTTTCCTCCGGGATAAAAATGCCTAGCTGGCGACTCTATTCATCTCCAGTGAGTTCACGGCTGTGTGTTCTCATTGTCCCTCTCGCCGACCGTTCGCGTCTGTACCTTCATCTGGGCCCGTCCCATTTGTCGGGAGCGACAGCTTGGCGAATCTGCTGGGGAATTCTTATATGGCAACCAGGGCTTCTGGTTCTTTTTGTGGGTTCCTCCTAGCGCTTGATTGATTTGTGTTTACTAGGGTGTTATGTGCTTATTTGTGCTTGTATTTATTTTGCTTTATGTACAGTTTGCTTTACTGCTTTCTTTATTGCACTTTGTATATATCATACTGTCATGCTGCTGGCTGGATTTGGTTTTCCTTTGGTGGGTGGGGTTCTATTGAGAGTTAAGGTCCTATACCTGGGACCTGAGTGACACCTAGGCTAGAGTGAATCATATTCTTTCCCATTCCATTTCGGTCTGGTGCGGGAATATGAAACACGGTTCAGATATGGGTTTCTTCTTGAGAACTCTGTGTTGCAGATTTCCTGCAATGCTAAGGCTATCTGGGAAGCCTGCTAAGTCTGGATGACCTTTAGTATTGACCTTCAGAAACTGAGGTGAATTAGAGGAGGAACTTTTATGGTTATTGTAAACACTGTACCTCCGGGTTAGAAGTGTTTACACTTCTCATAACTGATCCAAGTCTAAGGATCCTTGTTTTAGAACACCACCTGTGAGGGGGTTGGGCTGTTTACAGGTTTGCAGGTACCTTGACCTCAGAATACCCTGTTACTTTGTTTTGATTAAGAATACTCCATGTTGGACAGTTCTTGTGATTCTAAAACCCTGGACATGTGACTCTTTATTTGAGTCCCCCACCCTGGTTACCAGATTTATAGACCTCCATCTGGAATTCTTGAACACATTTGGACCTATATCAGAGTTTTGATCAGATCCAGCTCAGTCACAAACCCTTGCATTTCATTTGCATACATACTCATTGCATCATATTGACATTTGCTTATTTGTGTTTCAGGGTATCCATCTTCATCTGGTTTTGGTTTTGACCCCATCTTTAGTTTTGACCTGCCTTCATCAGCACTTGCTACCAGCTATCTATTCCAGCCAATCAGTGGCCCTTCTCTTCAGTATCTTCATCAACATTTGTCATCATGGCTCCAAAGAAAAGCAACATCACCTATCACTTCTTCCAGCCAGACTTATCAGACATCAGGAGGATCCAAACCCTGATCACTCCAGATCACATACCCTTGTTCAGGGAGAGTTATGGAGATATACTGGACATGGTTATGGATCTGGACCCTTCACAGAGGAGCCTCATCCACACCTGCATTCAGTTTTATGATCCTCCACTGAGATGTTTTACTTTTCAAAACTTTCAGTTGGGCCCCTTATTGGAAGAGTACTCCTCATTAGTTGGTATGCCTATCAGGAGAGAAATTCCTTTCAACCCTGAGATGGTCTTTCCTGCTAATGGAGAAGTAGCAAAGGCTTTGCATCTGGAACCTGTTTTGGTTGAGCAGCATATGACCTCTAAAGCTGGAATCCCTGGTTTCCATCTGGACTTCTTAATTTCTCAAGCTAGTCTGAAGGCTTCCCTGGGGGAGTGGAAGGCTGTTTGTGCTTTGCTGGCCTTGAGTATATATGGGATTGTATTGTTTGCGGATGAGCCTCGATTCATTAGCAAGAATGCAATCCATCTGTTCATCTTGAAGAACCCAGTGCCAACTTTATTGGGGGATCTTTATTATTCAGTGCATCAGAGGAATGAAAAGCAGAGGGGGAGGTTAGTGAGGTTTTGTGCTCCATTGTTTCACACTTGGCTTCTCAGGCATCTACCCAGGACAGATGCATTCCTAAACCCTCATCAGCAGAGCAACTGGGCTAAGAGACTCACTGTTCTAACTTCAGCAGATATCAGATGGTGCACTCAAAGCACCAAAGGCAGGGATATCATCACCAGCTGTGGACATTTTCCTAATGTGCCTTTGATAGGAGTTAAGGGCAGTATTAATTACAATCCTCTGCTGTTCAGAAGGCAACTGGGCTATGCACTGGTCCATACTCCTAGGGCACAGGACTTGGTGGAGACTCTCTATTGTGAGAACAAGATTAGTTTGGCTGTTGTTAGGCAGGATGCCTGGGCCTGGGATAATGTTCAAACCAAGGGAGTCACCATTCTGGGGAAGTGTAATAATGTGGCATCAGCACAATATTATGAGTGGTCCCGTGCCAGGGCCCAATTCTCTGGAATGCCCTTTACCATAGAGGACATGCCTAAGTCATCTTCAGCACCACCCCCTGCCACCATCAGTTTGGAGGAGTTTGAGAGCTTGAAGGAAAGAAATGAGAAGCTAACCCAGGCTTTGCAGAAGACCCTCCGGGAGAGGAGTGAAGGTGTGAGGGAGATTGAGAGATTGGAGAAGTTGAGAGTGGAGCATTTGACTAAGATTGAAAAGTCTGGGGATTATATCAACAAGTCTAAAGCTGGTGAACAAATTCTGAAGAATGCTTGCAAGGAAGCCCAGTTCCAAAGAGCAAGGACAGACTTGTATTTGAAGGAGAGTCAAGCCCGGTGGGTCAGGATCACCGAGACTCGTACCCTGGAAGACAAGAGAGTTCAAGACAAGATGGAGCAACTGGAAGCTAATGCAAAAGAACAGCAAGAAGCCCTGGCAGCAGCCCAGAGGGAAATATCAGAATTGAAGATCAAAGCAGGGGTGAAAAGGTCCAAGGAACAAAATCAGCACAAGAAGCTAACAGCAGCTGTTACGACCTGGAATCTCCTCATCAGGAATCTCACGGAGCATCCGGCTGATCCTGTGACCGAAGCACTTCTCAAGGAAGTTCGTGAGGATGAGTTTGGTCTTGGTGTTTGACCATTTGTTTGTTGTTGCTTTCTTTCCATGTACTTTTATTTTTGTACTGTATTTTGACCCCTTAGTGGGCTTGCGTTGTAAAACGAACAAATTGTATTATTTCACCTTATGTAATATATTCATGTTAGTTTACTTCGAAAGCAACTTCAACAGCAGCATCTTCAAGGGTCTGGAAGGGTCAAAACTGAAGGCCAAACCGGATACCTTGAGAGCAAATAAGCATAACTGCATTGCATACTAACCCTTTTGTTTGTTTTGTAGGTTTTTGTTTTGTTGTTACTAACCTCTGTTGTGAATCTCAGGAACTATTGCTCGTCGCCGGGTATTTCCCCTCAACCGTCCGCACCGTTATCCAACCCGAAACAACCTTCCGGGAATTCAGATGGATCAGATGCAGCAGGACCTTACGGAGGTCAGAAACCAGATGGCCAACGAAAGGTTGGAGATGAGAACTCAGATAACACAGTTCATGGAAGTAATGAACAATTTAGCTCAAAGCCAGGAGAGGCTCAGAGCTTTGGTAGAAGGGAGGAATCAAGAGGAGCCCCATGTGGGAACTGCTGGCACAAGTAACAACGAGAGGGTCCAACCTCATGTCAATCCCCCAGTTTTTGGACCCCATCTCCATCCAGAGGCCAACATCCCTGTCAATATACAAGGGACTGCCACAGCAGGGAGGGTACTACAGGAAGACCCTCAAGAAGACCAGTTCACAGTAATGGGTGCTGGGGAAGAAGCATACGATAGACGGTTGGATGAAATAGCTGAGAAGTTGAGGTCCTTAGAATCTCAAAACTCTTTGGGCTTCGACGTTATGGACATGGGTTTGGTAGACGGGGTCAGGATCCCCCATAAGTTCAAGCCTCATTGTTTCGAAAAGTATAATGGGACTTCATGCCCCCGGACTCATCTACAATCATTTCTGGGAAGGCTGAAGGCCTATACAATGGATGAGAAATTGTGGATGTTCTATTTTGAAGATAGCTTGACTGGAGCTTCGAGGGAGTGGTATTCCCATCTGACAAGAGCAACAATTAGATGCTGGAAGGACCTGGCAGAGGCCTTCATCAGACAGTATCAGTATAATCTAGACATGGCACCCAACAGGACTCTCCTGATGGGAATGTCACAGTCTTCGAGGGAGAGTTTCCGAGAATATGCCCAAAGGTGGAGGCAACTGGCTGCTGCTGTTCAACCACCTATGTCTGAACGGGAAATGGCAGATATGTTCATGAACACCCTTCAGGGAACATATATTGACAGGTTGGCTGCTTTCTCTTCTACTAGCTTTGCAGATGTTGTCATAGCTGGGGAGAGAATTGAAAGCTTGTTGAAAATGGGAAAGATCTCAGACAATGGTGCAAGCTCGTCCAGTAGTACAAGAAAGCCTTTTGCAGGCCCGAGAAGAACTGGCGAGACCAATGCCATCCATTCAAACAGGGGTAGGCCCCAATATGCTCAGAGGTCCATAGCAGCAGTCACCATCCCTTCTCCAGCTCATCCTCAACCTGTCTATCAACCTCCTCAGCAAAGCTATCAACAACAACCTCAGTACCATCAGCAAAGTCAGTATCCTCCAAGGAATTACAACAACAGCAACACCAACAACAACAGTCAACAAAGGCCATTCCAACAGAGGCCATCTCAAGCTAACAGAGTGATCGATCCGATCCCAATGCCATATGCTACTTTGCTGCCACAACTTCTGAAACTCAACCTGGTTGAGCTAAGAACGTTGGCACCTCCGGATCCCAACAGTCTACCAAGGAACTATGACTCCAATACTAGGTGTGCTTTTCATTCAAACGCACCTGGCCACAGTACAGAAAAATGCAGGGCTCTGCATATGAAGGTACAAGACCTGGTAGACTCCAAGGCTCTGAATTTCGCACCACCACCCAATGTCAACAAAAATCCCATGCCAAACCATGGTGGCCCCCGGATTAACGCTATTGAAGAAGACAAACCGTCTTATTTAATAACCAGTGTGGGACAGATCAGGACACCATTGGTAGAAATCAAAGCTCAGCTCTTGGAATGTCAAATGTTCCCGGGGTGTGAGTTAGGCTGTGCTTACTGCAATATCTCGGTAAATGGGTGCGATAATTTGAGGAATGGCATAGATGGCCTTATTCGGAGTGGCCAACTTCAGATCACCACATCATTTCCAACAAATCCAGCAATATCGTCAGCAACGGTTTCAGAACCTCCTACAACTGCAGCAACTATTGTTCCTGACAATTCTTCAGTTTCATCAACAAGTACGTCATCCATCATCTCAACTGATCAGTTTACAACAAATCTTCCTGCCACAACTTCAGCTTCACTCCATTTTGAACCTCCTACAACAACAACATCATTTCTTCCGACAATATCTCCTACAACACCAGCAACAAATCATGAAGATGTCTCTACTGTCACAATATTCTATGATCCGGAAAACAACTCTGCCTACCATTCAGAAGGTGCTGCTCCCACCAGAGCACCAGTTACAATCTTTTTTGATCCACAAACGATTACAGTCCCTTCAACAGCAGCAATCAGTCCAGTCACTGTCACGGTGCCTGGACCAGTACCATATGAGAGCAACAGGGCCATCCCTTGGCACTATGGCTCTGACGTATACTGCGAAGGAAAAAGAATTACTCTTGAAACATCAACACCTGCACCACAAGTAGACAATGTGGGGGGAGGCGGAGGCTTCACTCGAAGCGGACGTCTTTTTGCTCCACCAATTCAAAGACCTACAGCCGAAGCAGAAGCTGCTGCCAAGGCAAAAGGAAAGAGCCCGGTGCAGGAAGATCAAACAATCAAAGAAGCCTTGAAGACACCGTTCGATCAAGAAGTTGATGAGTTTATGCGAATCATCAAAAAGAGTGATTACAAAATTGTGGATCAACTTCACCAGACGCCATCCAAAATCTCTATCCTCTCACTGCTTATGTGTTCAGAAGCCCATCGGAATGCATTACTCAAAGTACTGCACGCAGCTTACGTGCCTGAAGAGATTACTGTCAACCAGTTGGAAACCGTGGTTGGAAATGTTACTGCTAGCAATGGGCTAGGGTTCACCAATACTGACTTGACAGCGGATGGCCGCAACCACAACAAAGCCTTGCACATAACCATGGAATGCAAAGGAGCTGTCCTTTCTCATGTGCTGGTAGACACAGGGTCGTCCCTTAATGTCTTACCAAAGAAGGCTCTGGTGAAGTTAGAATATGATGGTTTGGCATTGAGACCCAGCAACCTGGTAGTAAGAGCCTTTGATGGTTCTAAGAGATCGGTTCTGGGAGAGATTGAGCTGCCTGTGACAATTGGCCCACAGACCTTTAAAACTATCTTTTATGTGATGGACATTCAGCCCGCCTACAGCTGTTTGTTGGGTAGACCCTGGATTCACGCCGCCGGCGCAATAACGTCTACCCTTCACCAAAAGTTAAAATTTGAGTGGGAAGGCCAAGTTGTCACAATCTGTGGAGAGGAGGACATTTTTGTCAGCCACCTGGCAACCTATAAGTACATTGAAATGGATGGGGAGATCCATGAAACAATGAGCCAGGGGTTTGAAGCTTTGAATGTGAATGAGGCATCTGCTGTATCTGGTACTCCAATGTCATCATACCAACAAGCCCGGAAGGTTGTTGAGGAAGGAACTGCCCAGGGCTGGGGCAAACTGCTATCGGTGGAGAAAAAAGAAGACAAGTTTGGGTTGGGTTACAGACCAACTCAACATCAAGCAAAGGCTGCTGAAGAGCCTGGTTTTGTCAGTGGAGGGATGCTTACCCCCGATGCTATCAACTGTCTGGAAGACGAGCTGGAAGAGGAGCGCAATCTGGAGAATTGGATTCGTCCAAAGATCCCGGGGAGCAGTGTCTCGAACTGGTCTTCCCAGGAAATTATAAGAGTTACTCGATCAGAGTAATTATTATTTCCTGTATTTTTATAAGCATGCATCAAAGTCTTGCATCTTGCCCAAGATGACAAGACTCATTTTGTAATCGGGCCATCTGTACTTTTTGTGCAAACAAGATCAATTAATGAAATATCAGACATCTTTTTGCAAACGCGTCTTTTTTTCTTTTCGTTCACTGTTTTTCCATTTTTCTTTTTTGTACAAAAATAAATGGCAGTGTTTTCAAAATGACAACTTCATTTCACTTTTCTAAATAAGACTAAAATCAGATCACTAAAATGAACAACTTAACCCTTGCAGAGAGTGCCTTCCTGACAGCACCGACAACAGCACGGCTATGACTTCGTATGACTTTGACAATCCGATCAATCAAGCTGATGAAGGGGTTGAAGAAGAATATGAGCTTCCTGGAGAGCTAGCCAGGTTGTTAAGACAAGAGGAAAAGGTTATTACCCCTCACCAGGAGGAGGTTGAAGTGATTAATCTTGGTACGGAGGAAGACGTGAAAGAGGTTAAAATCGGGGCCTGCCTGCAAGACTCAGTGAAGAAGCAACTGGTTGATCTACTTCAAGAGTATGTGGATGTGTTTGCTTGGTCGTATCAAGACATGCCAGGGTTGGATACCGACATTGTGGTGCACAAGCTTCCTTTGAGAGAAGAATGCCCACCGGTCAAACAGAAACTGCGCCGAACTCGTCCAGACATGGCAATGAAAATCAAGGAGGAGGTACAAAAGCAATGGGACGCCGGGTTCCTTGCAGTAACTAGCTACCCGCCGTGGGTTGCTAATATAGTACCTGTGCCTAAGAAGGACGCCAAAGTAAGAATGTGTGTTGATTACCGGGATCTGAACAGAGCCAGCCCGAAAGATGATTTTCCATTACCTCACATTGACGTATTGGTAGATAATACGGCTCAGTTCTCGGTATTCTCCTTCATGGATGGTTTTTCAGGATACAACCAGATCAAAATGTCACCTGAAGACATGGAGAAGACAACATTCATCACACCCTGGGGCACGTTCTGCTACAAAGTAATGCCATTTGGGCTCAAGAATGCCGGTGCAACGTATCAACGGGCTATGGTAACATTATTCCACGATATGATCCACAAAGAAATAGAATGTTATGTGGATGATATGATTGCCAAGTCCCTTACTGAAGAAGATCACCTGGTGAATCTGCTCAAATTGTTCAAACGTCTGAGGAAATACCAGCTGAAGTTGAATCCCAACAAATGCACATTCGGGGTGCGATCCGGTAAGCTGCTGGGTTTTATTGTAAGCGAGAAAGGGATTGAAGTGGACCCTGATAAAGTCAAAGCCATCCAAGAGATGCCTGCACCAAAAACTGAGAAAGAAGTTCGAGGGTTCTTAGGTCGATTGAACTATATCTCACGGTTCATATCTCACCTCACGGCAACCTGCGAACCCTTGTTCAAGCTGTTAAGAAAAGAACAGACGGTCAGGTGGAATGAAGATTGCCAGAAGGATTTTGACAAGATCAAGGAGTATCTGCAGGAACCTCCGATCCATATGCCGCCAGTTGAAGGAAGACCTCTGATAATGTACTTGACAGTATTAGAAGAATCAATGGGGTGTGTGCTAGGCCAACATGACGAGTCTGGTCGAAAAGAGTATGCAATATACTACCTAAGCAAAAAGTTTACCGACTGTGAACAACGTTATTCACTGCTCGAGAAAACTTGCTGTGCTTTAGTGTGGGCTGCTCGCCGACTGAGACAGTATATGTTGACCCACACCACCTTGTTGATCTCGAAGATGGACCCAGTCAAGTACATATTTGAGAAGCCAGCTCTTACCGGACGGGTTGCAAGATGGCAAATGATCCTTACAGAGTATGACATCCAATACACATCTCAGAAAGCCATCAAAGGCAGTATATTGTCTGAATATCTTGCTGAGCAACCCATCGATGATTACCAGCCTATGAGGTTTGACTTCCCTGATGAAGACATCATGTTCATTAAATCAAAAGATCATGAAGAGCCTATTCACACTGAAGGGCCTGACCCGAAGGAAGAATGGATTATGATGTTCGATGGGGCTGTTAACATGAATGGCCGTGGTGTTGGTGCAGTCCTCATTTCACCAAAGGGAGTTCACATGCCTTTCTCGGCAAAACTCACTTTCAACTGCACTAACAACGAAGCTGAATACGAAGCTTGCATTATGGGTCTTGAGGAAGCCATTGACCTCAGGATCAAGACATTGACCGTATTCGGGGATTCAGCTTTGGTAGTCAATCAGACCAATGGGAAATGGTATACACACCAGGATCATCTGATACCTTACAGGGATTATACAAGAAGGTTATTGACATTCTTCACAACAGTCAAGCTTGAGTATATCCCTCGGGACGAGAATCAGTTTGCAGATGCTCTTGCTACCATTTCGTCCATGATCAAAGTTCAAGCTGCTAACTTTGTACCTCAGATTTCAGTGTCCAGACTCGACAGGCCAGCATATGTATTTGCAGCAGATGTAGTCAAAGATGATAAGCCTTGGTTCCATGACATTAAGTGCTTCTTGGAGGATCAAACATACCCACCTGGGGCATCTTCCAATGATAAGAAGACCTTGAGAAGGCTTGCTGGAAGTTTCTTTCTGAACACTGATGGGTCTTTATACAAGAGGAACTTTGATATGGTACTCCTCAGATGTGTTGACAAGACGGAAGCAGATTTGTTGATGTATGAAGTGCACGAAGGCTCTTTTGGCACCCATGCTGGAGGACATGCAATGGCTAAGAAGTTGTTAAGATCAGGCTATTATTGGATCACAATGGATGCAGACTGTTGTGCCTATGCCAGGAAATGCCACAAATGCCAGATCTATGCAGATAAGGTGCATGTGCCTCCCAATCCTTTGAACATAATGTCTTCACCATGGCCCTTTGCCATGTGGGGCATTGATATGATTGGCAAGACTGAGCCGACTGCTTCAAATGGTCACAGATTCATCCTGGTCGCCATTGACTATTTCACTAAGTGGGTTGAAGCAGCCTCATATGCAAATGTTACAAGACAAGTGGTAGCCAGATTTCTGAAGAGAGATATCATCTGTCGATATGGAGTGCCCGAGCGAATCATTACTGATAATGGTTCTAACTTAAATAACAAAATGATGGCAGAGCTGTGCCGGGACTTCAAGATTCAACATCACAATTCCTCTCCTTACAGACCAAAGATGAATGGTGCTGTTGAGGCGGCAAATAAGAATATCAAGAAGATTGTGCAGAAGATGGTAGTCACCTACAAAGACTGGCATGAAATGCTGCCATTTGCCTTGCATGGGTACCGCACATCAATCAGGACATCCACTGGGGCAACCCCGTATCAACTTGTGTATGGTATGGAAGCAATCCTACCTGTTGAAGTTGAATTACCCTCTCTGCGGGTACTAATGGATGTTAAACTGAGTGAAGCAGAATGGGTTCGGGCCCGATACGAGCAACTGAGTCTGATTGAAGAGAAGAGATTGGCTGCAATCTGTCATGGACAATTGTATCAGAAGAGAATGAAGAAAGCCTTCGATCAGAAAGTCAGGCACCGAGAGTACCAAGTGGGAGATCTTGTGCTGAAAAGAATCCTCCCTCCTCATACAGACCACAGGGGCAAATGGACTCCAAACTATGAAGGACCATTCGTGGTAAAGAAAGTTTTCTCTGGTGGAGCGCTGATGCTCAGCACCATGGATGGTGAAGATTTCCCGTCCCCTGTGAATTCAGATGCAGTTAAAAAATACTTCGCATAAAAATGACCCGCTGGACATAAAAACAGAATGTAAGTCCAGGAAAAAATAGGGCATCCCGGCGAGTCAAAAACAGAATAAAAGACTCGGGCAAAAATAAGGGAAATAAATGAAAAAATGTACACCCGCTGAGTTGAAAAGCCGCATTGGACAACTCAGGCAAAAATGGGTATCCCGATGGATTGAAAACCCGAGAGGGCGATCCGTGCAAAATAAGGGAATGAGCGAGCAACTGCATTCTGAATTCGTCTGTATCACTTACAACTTGGAAAGCTCCGACGAAGGACCAAGCTCTAATCAGAATCAACCTTCTTCAGAAAGCAAGACGAGAAGAACGTCATTGTCATACGAGTCGTAGCAGGAGAGGAAGCTCCTTAAAGCGTCATCAACACTGCCAGCACTTTGTTTCTCAATTTGTAAACAATCTCCTCATTTCAGGGGATATGTTTTTTTTGGTTGTATCTTGCCGATTCAGGGCACATGAATTAATAAAATCAGATTTTTCAGTCATGTTTCGTTTTGTATATTTTATTTGCAAAGGATGTCTGATGTCTCTAAAAAATCAATTGCATAAGTACAGATGCTTTTCTCCCAAAAATAATAATAATAAAACACATGCTTGCAGGGAATATACTTACTCGTGAGAATGCTTGACTCCTATGACGGAATCCAGTAAAGGATACCTCGGGACCTTTTGTGCGTCTCCTTATCTTTGCAGGATTGCAGGTATCCAGAACGCAACTTGGGGCATGCAAGTTACGTCTCAGCAAGCTGGTAAATCATTATCAACTCGGTCTATTTTCCACGCGACACTGGAAGGTGCCCGCTTCCCCAGCAAAGTTGCCAAATCAACATGCACTCAATCCCAGCATCTGAAATGCTCTATCCCCAGCTGAGTTGCCTCTTGTTGCTATCCCCAGCTGAGTTGCCTCTCACAATTCCCCAGCCGAGTTGCCATTTCATCCTCAGTTGAGTACAGAAGTCAGGGAGCCATCACCCCACAGAGTTTCAGCCTCTAACCAGAAGAGCAACGCATGAAGGGATCACGACAGAGTGAAGAAAGCTTCTACAAACCCCAGCTGGGTCCCTCATTTCAAGGATGTGTCAACCAGGTGGCATATATCCCCAAGTGGATCCATCTCCCCAAGTCTATCAATGATCTCATCCCCAGCTGGGAGGTCCATTTCAAACAGATCAGCCAGAGATCTTCGCGGCTACGGGATCCGAATCCCGGTTTGATATCTTTGCATAATCACAGCATTCGCATCATACTGTCCCCTCAGAGCGTAGCATTCCGTCTAATATGGAGCATTACGGCAAAAATCAAACATATAGCATAATTATAAGCCATGTTATGAATTAACACTTGTAAGTAATAACCGTTCATTATCATTGTATAAAAATCCCCAGAGTCCCAGCAAAAGCAGTGGCCTCATATTCACCAGTTTATATTTCCTTTTGATACCCGCCCGTATCATCACTCCCCAGTAAAAGTCGTCTGAACACTCTTTATAACAAAATCACCCGTATTACGGATACTTCCTGACACCCGTCCGTGTCATATTACCAGCAGAAAGCCAAAGACACCCTCTTTGCACTCACACATACCTGTATATACACTTTCCTGACACCCGTCCGTGTCATATCCCCGGCGCAGTCGCCTAGACTTTGTATAGCAGATACTTGTTCATATTACACTTTTCTCTCTTGGCACCCGTCCGTGTCATTCTCTCCAGCAGTTAAAATACTCATCTATATATACTCACTACTCACGATACACTTATACAGATACTCGTCCGTATCTTGTATACACCACTCATAACCCCACAGATTCAACAATAGTCCTTGTTCTTTGTTAACCAGTTGGTACTCGTCCGTATCATCATCTCAGAACATTGCGTCTGGTGTTTGTTTCTACATGATACTCGTCCGTATCGTAGTCTTAAGGATGCTCGTCCGCATCTTTAATCCATACACTGTGTCAAACACTTGTGTCTTCTTGAATATAGATACTCGTCTGTGTCTACTATTCCCCAGAAGAGTCCCTTCAGATGCAACATTCGTCCGTGTTCTTTGTTAACCAGATGGTACTCGTCCGTATCATCATCTCTGAACATGTGTCAGTTTGTTTCTACATGATACTCGTCCGTATCATAGTCTTAAGGATGCTCGTCCGCATCATTAATCTATACATAATACCAAACACTTATACTTTCCTTTCTTGGTTGTAAACGCTCGTCCGTGTTTACTATACCCCCAGTAGATCGCCAACAAAGCATTTGCTTTTATCTGACACTCGTCCTGTGTCATGGTAAACCCTGAGAGCAGCCGTACCCTGCTGAGTGGTCGTCCTCCACTTCTTGATGGTCGTCCTCCATCATGCTCATCCGATGGCCGTCCCCATCGTTGTTTTTAGCAGCCGTCCCCTGCTAGGTGGTCGTCCTCCACCTTTTGATGATCGTCCTTCATCACCTTATCCAATGGCCGTCCCCATTGTTGATTTTGGTTATCCGACACTCGTCCTGAGTTGCGATAAACCTTGAGAGCAGCCGTACCCTGCTGAGTGGTCGTCCTCCACTTCTTGATGGTCGTCCTCCATCATGCTCGTCCGATGGCCGTCCCCATCGTTGACCTTTTCTATCCGATGGTCGTCCCCATCGTTGATATTTTCGGCAGCCGTACCCTGCCAGGTGGTCGTCCTCCACCTTTGATGGCCGTCCCCATCATATTTCTTTTATCCCCAACAGAGCAGCCTTCCCCTGCTAGGTGATCGTCCTTCACCTTTGATGGCTGTCCCCCATCATCTGTTTATTTCGTTTATTCTTTAACCCGATGGCCGTCCCCGTCGTGGTCCCTTTTCCTTTTTAACCCGATGGCCGTCCCCATCGTTGGTTACGTTGCTTTATGAACTTGATGGCCGTCCCCGTCATGTTTCATTAAATCCTCAGAGAATTTTACAGCTTTATCTTGATGGCCGTCCCCATCATGATTTTATTTCCCCAGCTAGTCGGCCGTCCCCGTCTTGGCTTTACCTTCTATCCCCAGCATGTCGGCCGTCCCCGTCATCGCTTTGTTTTCCGCACCTTTACAATATACTTTATTTTCCTTTTACAATCTATATCCCTTTTCTTCTTCATTCTGTGAGTGCAAATTTTGGACTGTCTTTGGTATTCAACCACAAGTTATCTTGTTTGCCTGTTAAGCCGTCGCTTACATCCTGCACAGCTAACTCATGTTTGAATAGGGGCAGCTGTAAACACCCCAAATTTGCCCTCACCCTTTTCACCATGGCTTGTGATCACTCTCATATGCATAAACACAATCATACCATCTCATATCACAATTTTGATTCACTGCATAGTTTCTAAGTCATCTGCATCTAGGGTTTGTGATCTGAGCAATCTCAGGGCATCATGAGCCACTCCAAAGGCCACCAATCACTTCAAAGGGATCCATGTGTGTTCATCTATCATATTACATCCTCTCAAAGTCAAGAATTCAAAAGAATCACAAGAACTAGGGTTTGGGTGGATGCAGAGCCAAGTTTGACTGCACAGTTGACTGAAAATTAGGGTTTTGGTTTCAGAGGCCATAACTCCAATTTTTTTGGTCATTCTTGTTTCCATTGGTCTCTATATGGTATAGGGAGTATGCATATCAATTTTCATGAAGAAATTCCATGGGGAAGTCATCTGATCAAGGGTTGACTTTTCAGACAAGTCAGTGCAAAATCAGGGCATCTGAGGCCCCCAATGACCCAACCAATGGGTGATCTTCATCATTTTGAGTGTATTTGATCTTTATTTGATCATGGAAGAAGGTTTAAGTTCATAAAAATCAAGAATTTAGGGTTTTTGCAAATGTTGACTTTTTGGGCATAGTTGACTTTTCAAGAATGCTTCATTTTAGGTCATTTTTCAAGCCTTGATTCTTGATCCAAAAAGGCTTCAAATGGAAAAACTTTGGTCATGAAAGTTGTAGATCTCATCTTTCCCTTTTCAAAAAGTACAATAACATGATCAAACACTTCTTGGATCAAAAGTTATGGTGTGACAAAGTTGGCTAAAATCATTGATTTTCAAGGCATGCCTCAAATGGAAATTTTGCAAAATCATGGACCAAGGCCAATTGCAACCTCTAATTCATTCCAAACCAGTATGCAAACATTCTCTAAGTCATAAAATTCAGATTTGAACCAAGAATGCCCATGGTTATGGTTCATGTAACAAGACTTTTCACATGTGAACCAAAAAGTTACAACTTGCAAAACCTTCATGATCACTTTCTACAACTTGCTGCATTGGTTACTACACTAAGCTAGCCTCTCACCACACCATGCTGCACCAGAACCAGCCTTGTACTAGCCTAGAAGCTGCCCATACTTTCTCTTACAAAGAAGTTGACATTTTGCAAAAGGTGACTTACCTATCATAGCAGGCCATGTCACATCATCCAGCCAATCAGATTTGTTTATACTTTCCATTTGCAAGCTAGGCATAACACTAAGCAAGGCTGAAACATCTCACACACACACATTCACAAAAACACACCAAGCTGCAAGTTGCTTCGAATCTCTCTGCCCAGCCTTCAAACACAAAAACCATCTTCACCATTCATCTCACCTCACTCCATAGACCTCAAACCACCAAGAACCTGGCCTGAAACAAGCAAGAATATCCCACTGCCATTCTCCACCTCATTTTGCAGTTTCCTTCGAAACTCTCACCCTAGCTCACAAACATACCAACAAACACCACAGACCTTCTCCATTCACCCTCAGGATCACAAACAACCCCTCACAATGACCTGAAAGTGCCAGAATCACCATTGCCATTTCTGACTGAGTTGAAGCAGGAGCTTTCGAAACTCACTATCCAGCCAACATAAACTCTTCTTGAGCATTCAAACATCATCTGGGGATCAAGTGGAGTGGATTGCACAAGGAGAAGTGGCCAGAAAGTCACCAAAGTGAAAGCTTCAAATCTCAGGTGGCTTGAAATTTATTTTTCCAGAAATCACTTTGCATGTTATAAACTTGTTCCTTGTGCTTCACTGATCATCCTGATGTCTTTGGTTTCGAAAATGGCTTTGAAATGAGCATTTAATTTCTCTCTGAAACCTGCGTGCCCTAGTTTTCATTTTCTTCGATTCAGCTTATTTAGGAAGAAGAAATTTGTTTTGAGAGAGGGGTTTAATTCGTGAGTGTGTAAGGAGCATTTCCCTTTTTTTAGTTTTCATTTTTGATACGATTTGAGGAGGTTTGGAGATTTCTCAGGGAGGATGCTGGCCGGAGAAGACGACCGGAAGTCTTCTCCGGCCGCCTGAGAGTGATTAAGCCCTAATCACGTGATTAATGACCATTTGAATGTGGACCACTGGATGCGTTGACATGTTTGACTCCCCGCGCGAATGAAAGGCCAGGATCAGTCTGCTTAGCCCTAATCTCTCTCATTAGTTTTATTTAATTTTTAATTAAGTTAATTAACTCAGGAGCCATCTGGGCCCTTCATTTGCGCGCTGGTCAACAGATTCAAACCCTGGGCTCATCTCAGCCTTCCATTTGGTTTACTTTCCCTTTTATTTAATTTTTATTCATTTTCTTTTCATTTTATTTGCACAATTATTTTAAAATAGTAAAAAATTCTTAAAAATTATGAAACTTTTTCCTAAGAGTTTTAATAATTTTTATGACCCAAAAATATTTTTATTTTATTTTTTATCATTAAAAAAGTATTTTTAAATATTTAAAAGATTATTTTTAATTGATTAATGGAAATTAATTAATTAAAAATACTTTTAGGTATTTAAAAATTACAAAAAAATTCATGAAATGTTCTAAGACATTTAGAAACATTGTCCAACTTTCAAACCAAATTTATTTTTTGCTCTTGATGCATTTTAAGAATTTTTCATTGAATTAAATCATTGTTATGCATTAATTTGATCTTAAGTTCAAAAATTCATTTCTGCCTATTTGAGAAGAGTTGGACATTGATTCTTTTTGCTTTGTTTTGTGTTTGGCATGTAGTTTCTAGGATAAAATGGCCTTGGTTTGATCTTGCATTTTCAATTTGTTTGGCATTTCTTTTGTTTAGGAGCCCTAAAAACCCTAGAATCTTAGAAAAATCATATCTTGAGATTGGTTAGGAGTTGAGACTTCCCCTTTGGACCTTGGTTTAGTATAGGTTTAGGGTTTCTTAGGATGGCATTTTCCATTTTTTATCTTAGGGTTTGCTTCTGTTTTGGGTTTTTGTTTGATGTTTGATCCTTAAACCCTAATTTGGGCTTTCATTTGCATCCTTCTTGCATTCTCTTGCATAACATGACTTGTCTTTGCATTTTATGCATGCTTGTGTTTCATTTGACATATTAAGACATGTATAAAGCATCTTTGATCATTGCATCTCATATTTGCCATGTCATTTGCCTTGTATGTTTCATAACTTTTCATGCTCATTCATGCTCCTTAGCTTGCATCATTTGCATCCATGATCTTGTATGTACATTCCCATGTGCTGCCTCATGTTTATATCATCTCATAGCATCATTATCATCATCAACATGCTTCTGGTTTTGTTTTGTTTCATACCATTTCATCCCATCTAGCATTGCATTGCATTTCTTCCTAACATTTCAGGTGGTAAGTAACTTGAGAAGTGAATTTGCCTTCACTTCTCATAACTTTTCTTTTCATCTCTCTTGCATCCATTGCTGCATTTCTATATGTGTTTGAGATTGAGCTTGCTCATTCTTGTTTCTCCCACTTTCTTTCTTCAAGTGACTTGACTTCTTGAATGAAGCAAGTTGCTTTGCTTCTCTTGATCCTTTCATCTGCTTCCTGGTGGCTCCTTTGAAGATTGTTCCTGAAAACCTCACAAACCTTAGGAACAACCAAGCATGACAATGAATTAGGGTCTTGATTAGTCTCCCCTCATAGTTTTACCTTTGTGTCTCTTTGAGTCTTCTCTTCTCATCTCATAATCAGGGACTAAACCCTAAAGGCTTTAAGGCTCTGTGATTAAGCTTATGCCTGCATCCTTCTATTAGGATGGAGTGTATAACTTTAATCCTAAATGTTAAACCCTTAATGTGTTTAAATCTCTTAATCAATCCACTTAACAACTATCAAGACTTCAAGCTTGTAACTTGGGCCTTGCATTAGGGTTCTAATTCTTCCTTAATTGGTTAAGAAGGACTAACCCTAGTGTTAATGGACAAGTCCCCCTCAAGTTGTCTTACAAACCCTAAAAATCACTTCATCATCATACCATTAACTAAAATCCACTTAATCAAAGGCTTGTTTTGTCATGAGCTTAATCCCTAATCATGGATTAAGTTGAGGAGCTTTCCTCAGCTTAAACATTCTCATCTATTATCCTTCTATTAGGATGGTGTAATGAGTCTGTTTAATCCCTAATTACGGCTTAACCTCATTACTTAACACTAAACAAAAACCACAAAAACATCTAAATAACCACAAGTAGGTTAATGATCTTAATCCTGCATCAAAGGTGATTAAGTGTGAGAATCTGACTTCACACTTAAGGTACCCTCATTACCCCTAATCAGAGGGAAGATGTGATGAGTTTACTAAATCCATTGGTTTAGGCTTAAGCTCATTAACTTATGACAAAAAATCCAAAAAAGCAATAAAAGACTGAAAACACAAAAACAAACAATAATCGTCTCCTCCGGGATTCTTTTCTCATCTCATTCACTCACAAACGAGAACTTGCTTCTTCCGTCTAATGCAAGACAGTTTGCACCTGAGCCAGACAGGTCATACACTTGAGCATAGACAAGCAAGCAGTTCACAGTCAATTCACCTTTCAGTCTCTTTGGGTCGAACTACGGTGTTCTGACTTCCTCATTGCACGAGAGGATACGTAGGCATAACTTAACAGTTATCGAACAAAAGTCTCTGTATATTCCCCCTCCTTCCAGCATTATTCTTTGAGCCTCATTATCATGAGCATCTTATTCTTGTTCTTACACTGACACATCATTTATACACTTCACACTCCTTTTACACTGACACCTGTACATCCTTTTCCAGCTATTTTATACACAGATTGCACTGACACTACCCCTTTAAAACACAAATCTTTTAAGCGTGGATCCCGTCGAGTACGGCGGACAATCTGGGTGCTAATACCTTCCCAGGTTGTAACCAACCCCCTTTCTCAGTCTCTCTGGTCCGCAACCGTCTTATCCATCTCTTTCCTAGGCCTATGCAGCATTGCCTTTCCTCCGGGATAAAAATGCCTAGCTGGCGACTCTATTCATCTCCAGTGAGTTCACGGCTGTGTGTTCTCATTGTCCCTCTCGCCGACCGTTCGCGTCTATACCTTCATCTGGGCCCGTCCCATTTGTCGGGAGCGACACTAGGCATTCCTATATGATATAATTCGAGGAGGTTAGCTGCTTAGACCCCTCTTCTTTTGAAGTTGGAAAAAAGACTTACGAGTTGGCATGATCTTTTTTTGAGTTTTGGAGGGAGGCTAACGCTAACGTTTCATATTAATTATGATATTTCATCAAAGTAATTTCATATATATTATATTAATCAAAATGTGATTAAAAAAATAGTTAATTATATGATACCCCTGCCATTAGGGAGATATTTGATTTTACCCCCTGAAGAAATTTTTTTTGAACGCTCCCTCATAAAATCAAAAATCAACTTTTACCACACTCTCTTATTAGTTTTAGTTTTGACCGTAAAAACAGATTTTATTATATAACAAAATAAAAATAGATGACAAGTAAAGTAAATAAGAAAATATTGAATTATGAAAAGAGGAAAATGGTTTGTCTCAGTTGAACGAACAAAGGGGAGAGACACTTACCTCTTTTAAAAAGATTGATTTGTTAGTGTTTTTGAAAATTCTGAAAAGAAATTGTGAAAATTGAAATCTTTGAACTGAAATGATTGAAGATTGAAAAGAAAGATTTGGAATTGAATTTGTTATTCTTCTTCTGTTTCAAGATACTTCTGCTTCCTAATCTCAAAGAATGTAGCCATCATATATAGTATGCTTGGAAGGGATGAAAAATCAGCATGTGAAGATACATTACATTACACTCATTTTCTCTAAACTTATTGGAAGATTTTCATCTCTACAAAGCACACCTGTATAGCTAGTTTTTCCATCATAAACCAAACAAACATATACATAGAAATATATAATAATGAAGCATGCACTATACTACCATAAGAAACTGTCAAATTGAGAATTATTTTGAGATTCTTCAAGATCATTTACATGTCTCCCTTCATATGTGGTAATCACCATCCTTGGATCCTCCCCTAAACGCTCCACACGTTTCTTTACACGACAATTCTCTTGTGTGCAACGGTAATAGCTTCTGCACATTCATTATAATTAATCACAAACCCCATATGCATGTAATGAGAGGAATCATTCAATTATTACTTTAAAACCTTTCTGAAACCAGTAAATTATAAAGCTAACTAATTATGATTGAAAAATAAAACAAATAATGAAGAAAAGATTGGAGAGAGAGAACTATCATTTGCAAGTTTATAACACAATGAATACAAAATTAAAGTTTATTTTTAATTTATTTTATTTTTTTGAGTATTTTTTGTTGTTGATAATTGATACCTTGGGTGTTGTGTGTTCTTTACAACTTTTTGTCCATACTTCCTCCACTTGTAACCATCATCCAAGACATCAACATCAGCACTCAATGTCTTGAAGCAAAACCTAGGCTCTCTCACTTTCTTTCTTCCCTTCATTTTCTTCATCTTCATGCTAGAACAAATACCTAAATGATAATTATCACGAACTACTCCACTTCTCTTATCATTATTATCATTGAAGTAATCATCACCTACTCCTCCTCCTAATATTGCCCTATATATTAAACAAACAACATATATATATATATATATATATATATATATATATATATATATATATATCATATCATATTTCTTTAGGAAGATAATAAAAGGTTAATTAATTAATTAATTAAAAAAAAGTTTTTTCTTCTCACCATGGATTTAGAGTGGATCTATGCAAGGATAGGAATTGAGTAGTTCCAGCTTCAAAGCTTGAAGTGAGATACTCTTTTGGTTTTTGAGGATTGGTCGTTGTGAGTAGGGTTTGTGAAGTTGAATCTGATGATATTTCAGATGAAATTGAAGAAGATATCAGAGATTGATTATTGCAACCCAAAGAAGGGAAAGTTAGGTTTGTTGGGAAAGGAATGAACCCCATTTGTGTGGGATTATGTTCCTCAAATAAATTGTTGATAACAATCTCAGACATCACTCTTCTTTTAATTTTTTTCTAACCAATTGTTTCTCTATATATAAAGAAGTTTGTGATCTTTCTGGTGCAAGAGGTTAGGTGTAACTTATATAGAATTTCAATACTATATATATATATATATATATATATATATATATATAGTATTGAAAGAAAGCTGGCGGTTTGCTGCATGTTATAGTGATGGTACTATTTGTCTGAAAAGCATGGAAATTGAATATCATAAATTTGTGACAGTAAAATTCCACTAAGAATATGTCAACAATAGACGACAAAATGGCTCAAGAGGAGTAGTACATATCTATCTTGGCTGTGTTTTTTTTTGTTGCTTTAACTTCAAAATCAAATTGTATGTATGAAATCCCATGCAATATCTTAATTACTGTAGATAATAATTATAATTCATGGCCCAAAGTGTAACTTGTTGAGTGCACAATAATAGAAATGGAAATATAAATTAAGATTATTGAGATCATTATATTCATCTATTCAATGTAAAGTATTTAGAAAATCAGTGAAAACATATAGATCCCCACATATATTTATTCACTTTTTTATTCGTTTCTAAATATTTTGTTCATTTTCTAAATATTTTGTTCATTTAGTTAGAAGTTTAACTCTTAGTTAAAAATGTTTTTTCCATGTAGTGAGAACTCATAATTTCTCTAAGAGAGCAAATGTTAAAAATAGTACTACCCCAAGTGTTGCTATAAAAGTATGCTATGTATGACCGATAAAAGTATATCGTGTCTATAAATTTATTTCTATTTTATCACTAGTGAAAATATTTTTTCTCACACAAGATTTACGAGGGGCTTCCCTTTTGTAATGATATCCATATTGTAACTTTTTATGTTTAATACTTTTTTTTGTTCTATATGTTTATTTTAGGATTTATTTTGCTCCATTAAATTTAAAAAAATACGATCTCTCAACTCTTCAAAACATATCATGTAAATTATTTTTTTCTATTTAGTAATTGAAAATCTTAGAAATCGGTCGCTAAAATCCGTCACTAATGATTGGAAATGACTAAATTGGTCTATTTTAAAAAGTCAAAAGACAAATATGATATTTAAAAAAAAATAAGGGATCAAAATGAATCTTGAGATTAATATAAGAGACCAAAAGGTATATTAAATATTTATATTAACATCACAAGCCCAACAAGTATTTTATGACAGTGGTCCTACGAATGAAAAAATGGTATATTGTGCTTCTAGCGAACAAATTTAACGATCATGACAAGAAAAATGTGAAAGCATTAATAATGAGGGTGATCTTTTCATTGTTTTTAACTCACTTGCAACTAAACACTAGTACATGAAATGACAAGTAATCGAGCTCTAATATACATTAAGTAACCTCACAATATGACATGTTGGAAAATGATATATTTGTGTTATTGACAAATAGTTGTGTTGGGAAAAACAAACAAAGCATAAAGAAAAAAAAGAAACACAATCACAAAACTAAGCGATGTGAGACTTCAAAGAACTGATATCCTATATATAGCCTTGAACTCTCTCTTCATTCACAAAACTAAGTAATTTGGGACTTCTTAAACATGTATTTTTCAACGAACCCCAACAATCTCCACCTTGATTGAAAATAATACATAAGTTTTCATTGTCTTCATCGACAATCGTACTCCACCATAAAGAGTATCAACATGTATATTTTCAACCAACTCCAACAATATCCACCTTGATTAAAAATAATACATAAACTTTCATTGTCTTCACCGACAATCATACTCCACCATAAATAATATAGTCACTTGAAGCTACACTTCTCAGAGAATTTTCACATTGTCTTCATCGACAATAATAGTTTTGAATATTATCATACTCTCTCATGAATAATATATTTCACTCGAAGATAAATCACTTCAAGAATTTCACATTGTCATCACCGACAATCATATACTTTATCATGAAGAATAAATTTCACTTGAAGTTAAACCACTCCAAGAATTTCACATTATCTTCACCGACAATCATAGTTTAAAAAAATATCATACTCCACATAAAGAAGAGTACATTTTAGTTGAAGCTAAACCACTTCAAGAATTTTCACATGTCGAAAACCATGTTGACACATTATGGTGAAACTTCCTTGTTAGCTGGAAGTTTTTCAACCACCGACATAATCTTGGACCTCGTGTAATCTAGATTCTATCAACACATCTTTGACTTTCCACAAGTAAAAAAAAATCTTCCATCAATTTTCTTAAGCCCAAACTGCATTGCGGAATTTTTTATCGTGGCTCAACAACTCTTTCACAACACTAAACAAAACTGTAACCACATATCATACTAAGAACACTTATCCCCAGATCGAACCAAAAGCTCTGATACCATTTGTTGGAAAAACAAACAAAGTATGGAGAAAAAAGAGGAACACAATCACAACACAAGAACATAATGTGGAAACTCAAAAAACCAGAGAAAAAAACCACGGTTGTTGTCAATAAACAACCAGAGAAAAAACTATGTGAAAAAGGTTACAACACATAATATGCCCTCAACTATCCCAGGCCCTTAGTACACTCACGCCATCCAAAACAAATATTTAACTATATCTCATAACACTCTAATACAAGAGCATAAGAGAATAAAGAAAGTCAAATACAAGCTAAAATGCTTTTGACTAGTGCATCTTGGAATGAAGAACTTGAATCATATATATAGCATTGGAATCCCTCTTCTTTCAAAAAATGAAGTGTTAGTCTCATTGTTTCTCCCGACTTTTTCGGACTCCCCAACAGTGGTATCAGAGTCGTGGTTCTGCTTTATGGAGGAATGGAAGTTGGATCCGATGTTGGATCCTGTTATAGGATTTGAGGACTCACTTATGGGGAAAAATGTTGGGTGCAAGTGTGAGTAGTTAAAGTTCAACATTATCTATGAATGAGTGGAATGTTGAATTTATAAAAGAGATGACCCATTTACCTAACACCTTAAGGTTTTGGGTTGAAATATGGCGTCTCTCTGTCTCTATCTATCTATCTCTCCCTATTTCTCTCTCCCGTGGTCCTGGAACATTAGTCTTATTGATATTCCTAAATCTCTCAGACTCCCCAACAAGCTGACATGTGCATAAATTACGCTACAAACGTGACTCCACTATTTTTATAATGTTAAGATAATCATGTTCTTTTGTATAAAATACATGCTTATTGATTTCATATTGAGAATAAGAAATAACGTGTGGATTTAAGTCAATTTCTATCCATCTTAATCTTTTGAAATTGAATTTAAATTTTTATAAAAAATATAATCTTTAAACTATGATATAAAACTAAGAGTTTGTTATCTTGTTAGCTAATTTTACTTTTTTAGGGTTCAAGCTCTTGAGAATTTCCATGTGTTTTTCAACATAAGGCTCAACCTTAATTGGCATTGTGAATAACATATAAATGTGATTGACTTCATTGAATATTTGACATGGTCACTGACTTACTTGTACCAATCGCTCCCCTGTTATTTTTCCTAAGTGGTGTCACACTAGAAGTCATATAGGTTCAACATATAAGAGACATTCAATATAAAACTCAATAACTTCCTCAATCATATACCTTTCAACATTACAAATTTTTGGTTGACTTCCATTCTTCATATATACTTTTAATATCTTCACGTAACACTCAATCGAGTGCATCCATCTCATATAAATCATTCCATATTTTTTGTGTTTCCATGACAAGGTGGACAACTAAATGAAATCCAAATATTCTTTTACAGATTTTTTTAAAGTTTGTCCATATGGCAGGGGACAAAAAATCTATTAAATAATCAATCTTATGTCATAAAAAAAGAGCTTTACCTCATTCTAATTCACCATTATATGTTATTTTCCACTTTCGATAATCATGTTTAATTCAAGAATCTATGATGCCAAGAAATACATTCTTGTCGTTTTCCAACCGCATCGTATTTGTATCATATTCACTTATGGACATTTCACTTTCTTTTGACATTGTATATCAACACTTTAAATAAAGACATAGTTTTCTCTGCACGAGCAACAATAAACCTAATAAACTCATCAACTCCATCTTCATATTCTTTTGATAATCAGTAAGTCGATATCAATTTCCAATCCATAACCTAATTGTTCATTTAACCATTTTCCACTAATTAAGTACCATAAGATCGATTTAATCGAAGTCGTAAGGTATAATAAAACAAAGACAATAGTGAATTTTTTCTACTGCTAATTTGATGCCAAAAACATCAATTTGCTCGAAGGCCAAAGAACACTCAATGGTCACTTATCCTAAATTTCAAATTAACAATCACTAAGTTAGATATCATATAAAAAAGAAAAAAGAAATAATATATGTATAATGTTACGAGCTCAAAATGTAATATAAACATTTTCATTAATTTTATACAATGTTTTAACTATCAAAATATTAAGAGCTCTAAACATAAACTAAACAATATATGTATAATGTAAGTTGTGAATTGGCATATGAATAACCTAAAGAAGTGAATGAGACAAAACGACTTTCGTATTCACGAAAAATGAAGGAATGAGACAAATATGATGATCATTAACTATCAGTTGCCCATTTTTTCCGCATTTGTGTGGTGTTATGCATGTATTCAAATTTCTAAATGCGTGAATACGAGTAAGGTTGGGCGGGAAAGATTTGGAGAAAAAAAGGAGAACATTTTTATTACAAAAAATGTTGCCCATTTCACATGTTTCATAACATGAAAAGAAAAGTGTTCTTGATTTTAAAGTGTCTTTTGTTAAAACATTGTTGCTGGTATGAATATATTGTTGAGAAATAAGTGTGGGTTGTGTAAGTCTCACATTACTTGGTAAATTGGAGATTGAACACTTTATAAGCGAGATGAACTAGACACACATTATCTTAAGGTTTTGGTTGAACATGTGGTGTATCTCTCACTTATTTGAGTGAGTCTTTGATCCAATGTGGATGTTTCCCCATCATGATGATCCATGAGTGGTATCAGAGGATGGTTCGAGTAAGGTACCGACTCCTTCTATCAAAAGTCTTTCTGACATGCTGGTATTCAGACGACATGTCTCGTTAAAGTACCGGTGATATGGTAAGAATGTATGTCAACAACAGTACAAATATATGAACAAAAGAACATTCAATTGAGGAAAAACATAGTAGATGGATTCACATTTGAGAGAGAGAGATTATTGAGAAACAAGTGTGAGTTGTGTAAGTCCCACATTGTTTGGAATAATATAGGTTTAATATTTTATAAGTGAGATGACACATACGTCCACTGTTTTAAGGTTTTGCGTAAATATGTGTTGTCTTTCTAACTTATTTGAGTGAGTCTTTAATCTTTCGGTGGTTCTTGACTAAATGTAGATGTTTTTTCCTCATGATGACCCATCATATATTCATCTGACTTTTTAAAACCAGATTTAGAACACTTTTACTTTAAAGTACAATCGATTAATAGCGCTTTGACAATTTTCTTTTCATTTTTTAAACATATTTATAGTATTTTTTTTTTATAAAACATTGTAAATATTTTGAAATATATATACTTTTAAAAATTTTCATTAAATATCAATAACATTTTCTCTAAAAAAAATATTGTCATTTTTCTCTATACTCTTTTTAACAATATTATCTTATAAAAATACTTTTAGTGAGACGTCTTTAAAGGCTTCATTTAATCTTTACATGAAAAGTGATTGCAAGATAAGAATATCAATCTTCATATATAAAAATAAAGATTTTATCTATCTTTTCAATATAAACATTTGATTATTTTCCCTCTACTTTTCTTACACATATTTGTTAAAGGAATATCATAGACAATGATGATGGATATTGGATACAATATCTATCACTACATTTCACCATTGGCAGTGAGAACTATCATTATGAATGGTGATTGCTTATTTGACTTTTCACAATGAAAAAGCTCATTGCCTTTTTCATATCTCTCTTTTACTCTTTAATCTTTCTAAACTCAACCTAACCCTACACACACCTACCTTTTTTCTCAAATTCCAAACCAAACTTATAATATTGTTATCATCTCTTCAAGTTAATTAAGTGTGACAATCATCATTAACTTTATATTTTCTCAGGCCTAAAAATATTTGTGGACCAATGTCTAGAAATCGAAATCATATGTAGTTGATTTATCTACCCGTTTGTTAACTTAAAGTCTTTTTATGCGGTTAACTAAACATTAGAATGATGATTTCATTTGTAGAAATTGATGAATGAAGAGAAAAGTAGCTACTGAGTAAGAACTCATAGAGAAGAATTGTGTATATATATGATGTATACGTGCTTAATATTAGAAAAGGATCATGAGATAGTGTAAAATCATGAACAGAAAATTGTGTAATTATTAAAGGACAAAGGGCTTTTTAAGCTAAAAGTATATTAATTAAAGGAAAAAATAACAGGACATAAACATATAATATTGTTAAAAGAAAATGACAAAAAAAGACAATACAAACAAATTATAAAATAAAAGAATGAATGACTATTACAAAGATTTAATAGTATATATATATATATATATATATATATATATATATATATATATATATATATATATATATATATATATATATATATATATATATATATATATATATATATATATATATTGGTTCCATAGTTAGAGTTGTTCGATGAACAGTGAAATAAAACTTTGGTACTATAGAGTAAATTTTTGGTTTGACGGAGAGAGGATGATTTGCAAGATTAATACACTAACGTCCAAATCAATGAAAGATGATGTATGCGTGAAAATTGATTTGAATCTTTAGAATGATACAGTTTCTCTCTTGTATAGTTGGAGCAGTTAAAATCGTCTGCGAGAAGTGCAATTTGTTGTGCGGATAACTTTCTAATTGATCTGGATAGTTGATAATGCTTAAGTGGACATAGTTGTCTACTTCAATCGAGGATAGAAGAACACATGCTCCTCGTGTTCGCTTCCTTTGCTCTCACCACTAGAAAACAATATTTTAACTATGAATTTAGCCTTGGCCACCGACGCTAGATAGCCTCGGTCAAACCCACGCTATTTAAACGCAAAAAGAAGTATTTTATAATGTTGCACCCCAAAATTTGCCCTCACCAAGACAAGACATTGTGTACTAAGGTATCCCAAGAGGTTTACAAGGTTCACAATTAGTCAGAAAGTTTGACAATTCCCTCATACAATGCATCCTCCTAAGCAATGCATCTTAAACTAGGGTTTTGACTTCCATCAGGCTAAATGGACTTCCAAAGCTTCAAGTGAGCTTCATAGCATCCTATATGTCTTCAAGAATCCCTATGTCAAGTTTCAAGGCTTTCCCAAAAAGTTTGCTCAGTCAGATGATCAGATAGGCTAAAATCAGTCAAAGTAGTTAAAAACTCAAACTGAGGTCAACTGTGGTCAAACCAAAGTCAAACTTCATGATTTTTTGCCAACATCAAGTATATGAAGTAAAATTCATCATTTTATCAAGGGTTGATCATGATTCATCAAGGAGATTTCAGATCATCAAGAATCAGGAGTTTCTAAATTAGTGTTTTCATAGGAAAAGTCAACTGAACTTTGACCAGCCATAACTTTCACATGCTTCATCAATTTTTTTCCATCCAAAGCTCATTTTGAAGGAAATTGAATTCTCTACAACTTTGTGTCTCACAAGCCAAGCCCAAAAATGCTTCATTTGGAAGGTATGAGCTAAGACATTATAGGTCATTTTAAAAGTCAACAAAAAGTCAACATCTTCCAAAGGGCATAACTTGAGAATGGTAAAAGATATGGACATGAAACCAAAGAGGTTAGTTAGATTACTCTCTAAGCTTTCCAAAATATCCAAGAACACCTCCATAGCCTTAAAATTTAGGGATTTGTGCCTTTGCAAAGTTGGGAAATTTTTGAGAGGTTTATGAAGCAAATGGGACCTTAGAACCAAATTTCTCCAAATGGGCTTGCATTTTTATGACCCAAACACTTCCATGACATCATGCACGAATTAAAAATTATTTATTCAAATTTTTATTCATTTTATTTTATTTATTATGATTTTTTACATTAAAAATCATTTTAAATCAAAATAAAATATAAAAGTATGAATATTTGATTTGATTTTGGTTCTAGAAAGTCTTAATGGTCATTTAGAAGTGATTAAAGTTATACAAAATCAGATCATTCAAAAATAGCAAGGTTATATATAAAAAAATTCAATATTTGAAAGTGAATCTTTTTCAATCTTTAATGATCCAAAAGTCCAAAGGATGGACTGATTTTTTAACCTAATTTTGTTATATGATATATAGACAACCTAAAGCAAGCATAAGAGACGGATTGGGCAGCCTCAAGAACAACATTCAAACTTCAAAAATTCATCAAAAATTTAAATTCGGATTCTTCAAATTTGTGGTTTTTCAGGTGATTTGAAGGTTCAAACATGATCCTTGGACATCATTAATCGTATTCCAATCATCATTTGCATCCAAATCATGTTGAAAAGCTCAAACCGAATGGCTTTTGTTCTTGAACTTTTGATTTTCGATTTTTAATATTTATGCATCATTCTCTGATTTTGGTTGTTGATTTGTGTTTAGAATGAAGTTTGCAAGCTTTCTGGATAATTTGATTGAAGGTTTATGACCTAAATCGTGAACGGCCATAGTTAGGGTTTCGACCCCTCATTTAGGGTTTCATGATTGACCAAACATAAATGAATTTTAAGAACATGGGAAGATTGTATGAGTCCTAAGGATTACATTGCACTAATCAATTTGAAGAAATTTTACTGTTTGATTGATGTTTGAAATTCGTAGGTCATGAACATGATGAAATTCACAGGTAAAAACGCAGCAGAATTCATAGGTAATTTCGCAGGAAATTTGAGGAAGAAGATGAAATTTGGCGCTGAAAATCAAATTCAAATATTTGTTTTAAAATATATTGTTTTGTTGCTGATTCAATATCAAACGCGCGCAGTAGCTCAGCTGGTTTTGTAACACCCCAAAATTTGCCCTCATATTTATTATCTTCTAACTGATTTATGTTTCAAATTTCACTTGCATTCAACCGCGCATCTGCATTGAGTAAGGTAAGGGAGTCGAAGCCGTTTTTTTGGTGATGTGAATCTTCTTATTCAATGAGGATTTAGTTGGTTATTAAAGTCTAGATTGAAACAAGGAAAAAGTGCAAACGGACGTCTGAGTTCATCATGGGTATATCCTGGGTTGAGGATTCACCCAGTTACCATTGTGTCTATTCACCAATTCGTACTTGGGATTAAGAGAGACAGGGGTTCTCCTGTATAGTGATTATTCGTGCGATGGGAGAGTATAGTTTTAGGTTTGCACCTAAGAGTTATTTCAAGTATTATTCCTGGCTGCGGGACCATCACCTAATGTTCCTTTGAGTTATGGTTTTACAAGTTAATTTCTTTCAAGAAGGTTAGAAGATTAAATCAATTTTGCATGTGACAACACTTGTTAAAGTGATTGAGGCCTACTTGGAGTCTTCCTCGGATGAATATTTTGTTTTTAATCAAGCATGTGTTTATTCAAGTGCACATGGTTTAGAGTAAGCGTCGTATGTTTTTTTTTACTCTCAGACTGGTTCTCAACTGTTTGGATTGCTACTCATTTTTTCAACATAGACTCAAGAAATTTCAGTGCACTTCCACTAATATTCCTCCCACCATTCAACATATAATGGATCTTGGGGTTCCTATTGCGTTGAGAGTGTCAGCTCACCTACTCTTAGGTGTTGTTCGTGTTTTTTTCCGAAGGAAGTTGATTATCTTATCAACGATTGCAATTTTGTTCGTACTGTTTTACACAAAGTATTTGCTGCCGTATCAAGTCATACTTTACCCGAAGGTGGAATACAAGCATTTATTCATTTTATCACCATGCCCAACCACTTTTTGATCTTGATGTGCTTAGCATGAGCTATGATATGGATGTTAATGGATCATCACGTGAAGGGTCTAGAAGGTGTTACTCCTACAGATGGAAATTCTATGTTATTGGATAGTTTTGTGACTATACATTTCGATAAGAATAACATTCAGTTCTTCCAACACACAACCGCTTATGGATTCCGATTGACAAACAGAGCAAACTTTTAAAATGGTCCAAGTCTCCATACAGAGTCACATGCTACTGGCTATACTAGTAATAATATCATACATCCCATTACTGATCATATTGCTGATGATAACGTGATTTTAAATTACAAGGCAGCCAAGACCAGCCGAGGCTATTCTAAAAAAGGGGTTCCAGAATCAAATCTTAGAAGAAAACTTACAAGATCAAACTAAAAAAATCTGGCAGGAACAATTCAAAACCTTTCTTTATGAATATCTAAAGTTAAGTTACATGATCAGTTACAAAGGAAAAATGAGAAAAAACTCTATAAAAAAAAGTTGAATGTTCCTGCATCAATCTCAGGCTCTCTCAATTAACAGCCACAAGTCCATCCCTATCTCCATTGTGAAGTATCCTTCATCATCAAGTTCTAGCAAAATCCGCGACGGGCAATGAGACTACAGTGACAAAATTCCGGAAAAAGGGATAGCCCATTGTTTGCACAAGAAGTGTCCCTGTATAACAGAAACCACATACAATAATGGTGTCAATACTACTTCAATATTTTTGACATATAATCACCAATCCATCAAGAAATGCAGCAGCTTCCTAATAGAAGTAACAGCTAAACAGAATTTTAAAACTAACTCTAACAGAATCCTAACTGATTCTTAACCGATTATTACCTGGATATACGAAATTGCCCTTGGAGTCATCGGATATAAGCGCACAAATGCACCAATCTTCAGGTTTTTTTTTTATTCTGATCCACTCTCGCATTTGCATCGGCTTCTTCTGAACCTTCATTTTTCCTTACTCTTCAACCTCATTCAGTTCACGTTTGGCACCTTTACAGTCTTCAACTCTTCATCATTTTCTCCATCTTCATCTTGCTACAACTTCAATGTTTCATCAAGAATGCATTAGAGCTTTCACTGAGAACCAATCGTTTTCACGATTACGCCATTCATCTCCAAGCTTCGGCCTCTACAAACTCTCTCACGAGATTCCTCAATAAACATTGATTGCTCCATGCCTTCAGTCCTTCCACAAGAAACCTCCGCCACTCTTATTCGTCGTCACCATATGCGGATTACACCTTCGTCAATTACCTGCAATAATTTCGGATTTCAACAACAACACGATTTCACAAGTGATTCACAAAGGCAAAACGCAAGGTTCAACCACAACAACTCGCACAACAACTTAATCCGGCAGTGAAGAAAGAGAGGAAGAAAGAGTGAAAGCCGCAGCGTCGCACCTGACCGTATTTTAAGGTGAATTGCTCGCCAATTTTTGTGAAGTTTTCGTTTATGCTTAGCGTTGTGAGAAGGATGAGGGGGGTAGTGTAAGCCTTGGTTCGATTCTTGGACAGTCCGAGCTAAAACGCCGATTCAGACAATAGGTAAACACTTAGGTTGATTTATGGTCAAATTCAAATCGAAGGAGGAGAAGAGGTAGGGCTTAGGTGAAGTTTTTTCTTTCCGATTTGAGAGAAGCCTTTAGGGAACACCGGCGGTGGCGCTAGGGTTGAGAAGGAAGATGGTGAGAATGAGAGAATACAGGTGAGAGAGACTAGGTGAGAGAGGGGGAGGTCGCGGCGGCGACGAGGGAGAGAGGAGTGATTGGGAGGGTGATAAAGTAACGGCGACGGCGGTGATGAGAAAGGAGAAGAAGGGTAGCCGAGTTCTTGTTGAGAGAGGAAGAAGATGAAGGGACGGTGTCGCGAAGATGAGGAGAAAGGGTGGCGGCGGTGAAGGCAAGAAAGAGGGTTAGGGTTTTGTTGCAATATCTTCGTCCCCTTTTGTTCATTTTCCTTTCCTTTTGTTTTTTTTTTATTTTATAAAGATTAATCTTAGTTCTTTGTTAATTCTGATAAGAGAATTAAAAGAATCTAATATATTTAATATGAATTAACAACTATAAAACTCAATTAATCCACCATTAATCACATTTATTTCCCAACAAATAGGATAAGAGTAGGATAAGTTTGTGTCCCCGGTCCAATCCGGCGGTGACACTTGTCACCGTCCGGCTGGACCAATTTTGTTGTGATCTTATCCCACCCATCATGTGAAATGGGCCTCAGATTTGCTATCTGCGCCCCTATTCGCCAAGCCCACTAGAAATTTAACTGATAACTATTTCTATTTTGCACCCCAGCCAATTTCAGCGCAAATGGGCCTAGGGATTTCCTTTCTGCACCTTCTTAAATAGGCCCATGTTATTATTAACTAGGAAATTAATGCTTTCCTCACCCCCTTTCTATGTTCATTTATTTCAATTTCTATTTCATATCCTTTCAAATTAATTCATAAAAAATAGTAAAATGAATAATAAAAATCCAAAAAAATTATATTAGGATATCAAGTCAATTTAGAAACATTCTCAATTTTTACTTTCTGAATTTTGTCATTTTTCAATTTAATTTCGATTTTTCATTTAATTGATTTTCTATTGATTTCTTTCATGAACACATAAATTTGTACAATTTATTTCTGCCACTTCCCATAACAGTTTTTGCCCATTCTTTTTTCTATGATTAGAGGACAAGTTAAAGTACCTAGAATATTTTTGGGGTATTTTTTTAGGACATATTTTCTACTGTTTTGGTAGTGTAATTTGTGTAAATTTGTGATGGAGCTTTTGATAGAATTAAGTGACCATTTACCATAGTTAGAATTAGAATTTTTAAGAGATTTTTTAACATAGGGTTATAATCAGGTTAGAGACCTTAGGAATTTAATTTCACATTTTTTCCATGACTTTTGATATTTTTGTCATTTTAATTTATTTCCATCATATTATGCATATTCATGGTTCATATCATTCACTAACTATTTGTTTTTTGTGCAAGGTATGTTTTCAAGGATTGGCTTATGGACTTGGATATTTTTGTGCCTCAATTATATTTGTATGCTTTGTGATGTAATAGTGTAATACTTGTATGTTTGTATAGTTTCCATAATTAGGATAGAAAAGATAAAACTAATCGATAGAAAACAAAAATCTTAAAAATAAATAAAGGCTCGATCCAACGTCGAGTATATTTTCAAGTAAACAAATAAAGTTGCATGTGACTTTAGGATTCCTCGATCACCATCGTTCCATTCCATTACACCAAAAGCAAGCCTTGTATGTTGCACACCATAAGTCGTGCGTCTTAGCACCACGCAATCGACCCACCCGATCCATGGTTTCATCCCATTTACATTTCATTCACGTTTTTTCCCACCATGACTTAGGAGGACCATTTTGTTCATTATTAACTCTTGTATTCTCGTTTTTAGTTTAGTATCTCTTAGGTAGATTTTATCTCAATCCTCACTAACCATAAGTCATCTTTAAATTCAACTAATTTAGGGTAAGTCTAGTTTCCCTTAGAAGTTTTTTTCCTTTTGCAATTTGAGTCTCTCTTCTCATCTTAAAATAAAATCAAAAACACTTAATAAAGGAAAGGTGTACAATGCGCCACGAGCCTTAAGCTATACGGGAAATGACTAGTGGAGGTCTCCTTCACTCTTCTAGGATGCTTTACAAACGTTCCATTGGGGGCGACCTTGGAAAGTATTCGCTCCTGTGTCATAGTCTTTAGTGTTGTACATTCAATAAACACAAACTTAAAAACAATTCTTCTAAAAAACAATAAACCAAGAAGTCACGTCTTCTCATCTCATCTCATACTCTTTGCGGACGAACATGACTTGTCTCGACAGTTCAAACAGCGATACGGTAAACACCCTCGAGTCAGAGCCGGTAACACCTGAGCTAGAACTATGGCAACGTCATCCTAAAAAACACAAACGAGTGTAAGCCTTAGTTAGACGAACTACGACGTCTCTGATCCTCATTTATCCCGATGAGGTATGTAGGCAGTGGGGTAGGGCCCATTCGAGCACAATATTTCCTTTTCCCTACATTTTTCCCTTTTATTCCCATTTGTTAATTCCATTTCTTTTTCTCATTTCATTTCCAATCCAGAAAGCCATTCTTTCATTCAAACAACATATTTTTCAGCCTTTGAAAACAGACTTATAAGCGTGGATCCCGTCGAGTACGGCGGACGGATTGGGGTGCTAATACCTTCTCAATTTGTAACCGACTCCCGGATCCAGATCTTTGGTTCGCAAGGCCTCGTCCTTTTCCTTCTTCCTCAGGTTTGTGCAACATTACCTTTCCCATTCCTTTGGGATAAAAATGTCTGGCTGGCGACTCTAACTTTCCCGCGCCACTTTCGCGTTTGTACTAGGATGAAAATCCCGGGAGCGACAGCTGGCGACTCTGCTGGGGACTTTTAGAAATTCTAATTTCCCCTTTGAGAGTCAATCCTAGCGCTTGTCTGTTTTTGTTTTCGTGGGGTGTTTATTCATTCGCTGTTGTGCTTTAGTTTAGCTTTACTGTTTTATTTACAATTTATCGCTTTCCTTTACAGCTTTATGTACAGCTTTCTACACTTTACTTTACTGTCGCATATACTGGCATATACTGTACTGGCTGTTCTGGTTTTCCTTGGCGGGATGGGATCATTGTGAGATAAGCCAAATACCCGGCTTGAGTATACACATAGGATTTAGAGTGGGCAGTCGTGTGGCTTGCGTGGTCTTGAGCACGTGTAGTTTTCACGAGTCCCACACCCAGATCAGGCTCTCTTGGGATATGTTTTATACTGCCTAGGCAGACCATAGAATGTTCCCACCTGAGCTGCTAACACTGGGAACCGATCAACGAGGACTTTAGTGGAAACAACCCTCTCCAGTGGTGACAGTGGCAGACCACATTTTGTGGCAAACCCATTCGCACCCGAGGGCCCACTAGGAAATCGCATAGGATGACCTTGTTCTCTCGTAGGAACCTAGTTAAAGCAACTTGTTGTATGACGGTAGTATTGTACCCTTCGGGATGAATGTACTATTGTTTCTCGACTTCAGTGCTTGAAGCCGGGAACTTATGAGGGATGCTTGTTTTTCCGGAATTCAGCTGAGGCCTCCCTGAGTAGTACATAATGCCAAACCGATTCCCTGATTTGGTCATGAGCCATTTCTCGGAAATGGTGAACGTATTATTGCTATTCGGCTTTGAGAGTCCGTGATGTTGACCCGTAGTAGCATACCCGTGAGATTGAGAGGGGTTTACAGGTTCGCAGGAAAACTAAACCTTCAACCTACCTTGTTCTTGATACTTGGGTTTTCTTCCGACGCATACTTATGATCTGGTATTCTTGATAGTCAGTATTCAGGCAAAATCAGAAGACAGTACAACAGTGCCCAGTATATGCAACAGTGATCACATGCCATTGCATTGCATCACATCATCCGCATACTTGCATTCCTAACGCATGTTTATTCATTTGCAGGGCTGCATATCACGTCCTTGATTCCAGTTGTGGGTATTGATCTATGAGCATGGAATCCAAGAAAAAGACCAAGTGTATTATCTCCTACAAGGTTTATCAGCCTGTTGTGAAAGAAATTCTCAAAGCGAAGGCCTTAGCTCCTCCAGAAGTTCTGAATGTCTTCAAGCAGGATTACGGGTGGATTTTGTATTTCATAGAGCCTATCAGTGACTATGCTTTCAGAGGGATGCACACCTTTCTACAGTTTTATGATCCACAACTTAGATGTTTCGTACTTTCAGATTTCGTGTTGGCACCTACATTAGAGGAGTATTCGAGCATCCTGATAGTTTCCGTGAAGGACTGTGCACCATTCTTTGGGACCAAGATTGATCCCGACTTCAAAGATGTAGCAACTGCTCTTTATTTGAGCAAGTCATTATTGGAAGACCGGATTGATAGCAAAGGAGGATTCTGAGGATATCATTTGAGTTTCTTGTTAGATGAGGCTACCAAAGCAGCTGAGGCAAAAAGTTGGAGTGCCTTCAATGCGATCCTAGCTTTGTGTATCTATGGAATCACTTTGTTCCCGAACATGCCGAACTTCGTGGATGTTGATGCTATTCGCATTTTCATAGCAAAGAATCCTATTCCTACTCTCCTAGGTGATCTCTACCACTCTGTGCATTATAAGAATGAGAAGAGAAGGGGTGGAATGTTGAATTGTTGCGCGACTGTATTCTACAAGTGGTTCACACGCTTTCTTCCACAATCAGGAGCTTTTGAGAAGACGAAGAACACTCTTGAATGGTCTGAACGATTGATGGGTTTACAAGCAAAGGACATTACCTGGGTTAATCAGGGTTTGCGGAGGATTTCCTAATGTTCCATTGATCGGGAGAAAAGGGGGAATTAATTATAACCCTTCTCTCACGGTTAGACAGTTTGGGTATGCCTTAAAGGAACCACCAGTTGATGTGGACATCACAGAGTCCTTGTACTTCCAATCAACGGATGGATTCGAGATTGCCCAAAAAGCTTCTAATGCTTGGCATAGTCGAAAGTTAAGAGGGAAGAAGACTTTGGGAGTAGGGAATTGTCGAATGTATCCACCGTTTGCAGAATGGTTAAGAGAACGGGTTGAAGTGTTATTGTTACCATTTGGGCCTGCGCCTCTTCTATATCCCACGGTCATTGAACAACCTACCACAGTTAGCATTGAAGAGTTCAACAAGATGAAGACGGAAAGAGACGGTTTATTAATGGAGAATGCACAGTTAGGTCAGGAGCTTGCCAAAGCTAATCACGCCAGACTTGAGGTTGAGTGGAAAGCTCAAGAAGATGCTGAGAGGCATGCTATTGCAAGGAAACATTGTGAGGTTGAGTTAGCTCGGTATGAGAGGTTCGAGTTTGCTACTAGAAGTTCTTCCAAGGAACACATTGACACTAGAAGGCAACTGGATCAGAAGACCTTGATGTTTGAGAACATGAAAAAGAGACATGCTGCTTACAGGGTCAAAAGAGAGGAACAAGACAAAGTTCAAGCTGAAGAGATCACGAGTAAGCTAAAGGAGAAAGACGAAGAGATGGCCGGTAAGTTGAGAGAAAAAGATGCAGAACTTGCTAAAGCCCGAGAAGAAGCTGATTACTACAAGCGGATGATGATTTGCTATCAGAAGAAGCTGAAGAGGTTTGAAGACAACCAGGTGCAGACAAAGAAGTTGGTAGAAGTTCCAAAGGCAGGACCGACCATTGACTCAGATCTAGATGGAGGATCGCATTGACAAAGACATCTTTCTGTTTGCTTATATGTTGTGGGATTACCATCAGGACTGTTGATGGAATCTTTTTATCATTGTACTTCTGTTTGAATCCATGCTTTTGGTGTTTTGACTATATCAACAAAGTTCTTATCATAAAAAGGTCTCTTTACTATCATTATGTGTGCTCTCGCTTCGTGATCACCGACACATCTGACACATTTGCAAAAACACGTCGGTCTTCGTATTCTTGGAATTGTTTGGCACGTCTGCTACACACACATACACCTTATATTATCAACACTGCTTGTTATTTACAGCAAAAAGAGCTTCTGTCTTCATCAAACCCACAAAACTGGAATAAGGGGATGGGATGCCCTAAAAATGGATCGACATGCCATAACATTCATTTCTTGCATATCATATTCTTGTGTTTTTGCAGGTTACCCAGGTTTCTAACTTATTTGATTACAGGCAATATAGTTGGTCAACGCGTTCACCGATATCCGACTAAAAGAAACCGAGTAAGGATGGCTGAACGAATGCAGACTGATCTCAATGAGCTCCGACAGAGGATGGATCAGTTCATGGAAATGATGGCTGGCATGGCCCAGAACCAGGAGCGTCTCCGGTTGATGGTTGAGCAACCTCATGGGAATGTTAATACGGGAATATCGGCTGAGAATGTGGATTCTAACGCTGCCCGTAACGGGGAACCTAATCCAAATAGGACCACAACACGTAATGCAGGTTTAGAAGACAATCAAGTGGACCAGTTCACTCTACTGGATGCTGATATGGGTAACATGAATGAGATCAACAATCGTAGGTATGAAGAGTTGTCAGAGAAGATCAAGGCCATGGAATGTCAGAATTCCTTGGGTATCGATGTAACCAGTCTCGGGTTAGTACCAGGAGTCAGAATCCCTCCCAAGTTCAAAGCACCATCGTTTGATAAGTACAACGGCAGCACGTGCCCTAGGACTCACATTCACGCGTACTTTGGAAGAATCTCGGCTCACACTGATGACGAGAAACTTTGGATGCATTTCTTCCAAGACAGTTTATCTGGAGCTTCGTTGAGCTGGTACATGAAGCTGAGTCGGGTCTCTATTCGAAGTTGGAAAGATCTAGCTGAAGCATTCCTCAAGCAGTATCAATACAACATTGATATGGCTCCGAATCGCACTCAGCTACAGAACTTGTCTCAAGGACCTAATGAGAGTTTTAAGCAGTATGCCCAGAGGTGGCGTGAGCTGGCCGCACAGGTTCAACCTCCATTGCTGGATCGGGAAATGGCCGACATGTTTATGGGCACCTTGCAAGGTGTTTACTTGGATCGTTTGGCCGTCTGCCCGTCCATTGGTTTTGAAATTCTGGTATGACAGACTCAGATGTCTAATACGATGTTGAGACATCTTATCTGTTACTTATAAACATGGTAAGGTATACATATCAGTACTTAAATAATTCTGTTATATCAGAGTCAAACATGCTTCAGGATGTTGGGACATCTGATAGGACATTAAGTTCAGGTACTGCATAAAACATAGAAAATATAAAGAACACAGCAGAAGTTTGTTAACCCAGTTCAGTGTATAACCACACCTACATCTGGAGGCTACCAAGCCAGGAGGAAATCCACTATTAGTAATATTAATTCTAGACTTAAACCACCCTGTTTAATCTATCACTTAATACTTACCCAATGCAATTTCTACCTAAGACTCACTTAGATAAGAGTACCCTACTCACTCCCCCTCAATCACACAGTGATCTTTTACAATGATTAATAAAATTGAAGTCACACTTCAAACACAACAGCTTGATCTTACTTAGAAGTTTCAATCAAGACACAATACTTCTCTTGCTTACAAGCTTCGAGAATCACAAGTGAAACAGCCACAATAGAGTTCCTTGTTACTCACGGCTGCCACAAGAACACAACCCTAATAATGTTTACATTTTCGGTTGATTGGGTTGATTCTAAACTAGGTTACAAGGTTTCTTTTATAACCTATTCCCAACTGGATTTGGGCCTAAACAATCACAACAATAGCTGCTACAAATATGCAGAAATATCTGCTACAAATATTCCAAAAGATCTTCAACTCCTAAAATATCTCTAAATATAGAAACCTATATTTTTCAATATTTGTCTTCAATTTAAATTGAGTCTTTAAGATCTTCTAAATCAGCACCACATATGATTGCATAATATCTCCAGAATATTCTGCATAATTCAGATCTGATAAATCCAATGTTATCACCTTGAATTAGGGTTTGTTACTTCCTAGATTCTAGGTGATTTTGTTCTTCTGATTAATCTGAATCTTCATAACAAAACTCCCTACAGATGCGCCTTGTTCTGTTTTTATCCATCCATAATTAATTCCAGATAACTCTCCTTAAATATCTCAAATCAGTTAGTCATTAATTAATTCTGGTAGCAGGTCTGAGATGTCTCAACATCTGTTGGGACATCCTGAAAAACTGAACTTACTTCATTTACTGATACAATGTCCTAACATCTGATGGGACATCCTGTAAACTGAACTTATTCCATCAACTGATACAATGTCCTAACATCTGGTGTGACATCCTGATATCTTGACTTAAGTTCATTAACTGTTACTCTGTTTGACAGTGTCACAACATTTGGTGTGACATCCTGAACTAAGTTCAACACTTCTTGTTTGATATCTATATGTAACATATGACAGTAATGTTGTCATGACAGTTGCAGATGTTTCAACATTCTCTTTGACATCTGTCATGACATTTGCAGATGTTTCAACATTCTCTTTGACATCTGTCATGGCATTTGCAGATGTTTCAGCATCTTCTTTGACATCTGTCTGTAGCATATGACAGTAATTCTGTCATGACATTTGCAGATGTTTCAACATCTTCTTTGACATCTGTCTGTAACATTCTGTCATGACATTTGCAGATACTTCAACATCTTCTTTGACATCTGACTGTGACATATGACAACATCTGTTGGGACATCCTGAATTAAGTTCTTATACTCTGTTTGATAATGTCCCAACATCTGATAGGACATTCTGAACTGAATTCAACATCTTCTTTGACAACTTCCACATTTATCTGTGCCACCATGTCAGGACATCATGTTTGACATGTTCTTCCAGATTCTATACCATGTTAATATGGAACTTCTTATTCAACATTTTCCAGCCATATTAGTTTTACCAAACATAATGCCAATCATAAAATAATAGCATTTACAATCTCCCCCTTTGGCTTATTTTGGCTAAAACTAATTTACATACAGATGTAGTAGTACCTTATGTAGAATTTCCTTAACATCACATCTTCATATCAGACCTCACACTATTACTTTTCCCCCTTTTTAGCCATAAAAAGACAAAGGTGTATAATCTCTATAAGCTTGAAACAAACACAAGCTTCACAATTTCTCAAGAATCAAACATAAACTGCAGAGAGCAGCTTTATATAGTATAGCCTTCTAGACTCTTAGGATTCTCCTTATCTGGTTAAGGTATTACTCCCCCTTAACATACTTGTAACACACTCCCCCTGTCTAGGATACTCCATGCTTCTCTGTACATTGATGAAAGGAAAACATAAGACGCATCTTCATGTCTTCAAGAGCTCACTCTCTGTTCAATTCCCAATCGAACACATTCACTTCTTGTACCAAAGCATACCTGATTCCTTTCTGGGTTTGTAGTTACCACAGACTACACAAGATGAACATCTTCTAGCACACAGGTTCTTGACACTAAGCCTTTACACACCAAAGGCCATACAATCCAGATAAAACACATCCAAACTAATTATGAAATTAGAACAAACTTCCAAGCAATCAATACCTGATATACTTCTGGTGGATCAACAAAGATGTGCTATTCAGTTGAGGCCTTGTGCTGATCCTCAGATGCTTCTTCATCACAATTAGTGAAGGCCTTTTTCTGGTCCTCAGATGTTTCAACATCTATTGGGACATCCTGTTGAGCAGGAGTGTCCTTTGCAACCTGAGTTTGTTGATCTTCTTGTGGGGCTGGCATAGTGTTCAGAGGGAAAGATATGCCACTTACCATTCTTTGCTCAGATAGGATCTTGGTTACCAACTCCTTTATGAAATTATCCACACATTCAGAAGCTTTTGGAGTGTTGTACAATGGTGAAGATATGCCTTTGGTCTTGCTGAAAACTTGATCTTTTTGGAGTTCTTGGCTTTTTAGCATGAGGAACACTTCCAGTCTCTTCTTCATGTTTCTTCCAATATAGATCATCTACTTCATCATTCTCCCATATGATTAGGTAGTCTAATAATAGAACCCATGTAGATAAACACCCCAGATAATGTACTAACACTTAGTTAGAACATTTTTTTCATACACCAAGACCTTATCACCATGATCCTAGATGTACTCCACCAACTGGACTTACTATAGCATAGTAATCCAAGAACTGAAAATCTTCAACTACACTGTGCCACCAGTTAGAATCAGAAATCCAGAGAGAGTGATAAACTCTCATCCACCTTCAAGAAGAATAAATCCTCTTGAGTCTTCAACTCATCACTCCTCTGCCCAAGAGCAATTTGTTCCAAGACAATCCTCAAGAACAACCAGCTGCCACACTCTGATTATCTTGATTCTTCGAATCCACTTTAAAGATCAACCAATTACCACATTTTGATAACCTTCTTTATGAATCCTCATATGAAAAATCCAATTGCCACTTTTGTCTTCTTCACGTTTATAATAAATCTTCCAAAGATATCCTGGAAAAAAATTGATCTTCACCAATTAGACTCTGATGTTGAACTGGATGTTTAAACATTATTAGCCCACATCCATCTGTTAAATTCAGTTCCTTCTTCTGCCACTTGAAAGAACCTCCTTCCTTTATATAACAAGAGTTACATGCTCTCATAGACTTGATTTATCCATCAAGTTTGAGTAGACAACCTCCATTCTATTGGTTTTGCAGAAGTTCTTACCAATAACACATATTGATGAGAAACTTCCAATGTTTCTCCAAAGTCTTCAAACCTGCCACTGTCTGATTATTCAGAAGAAATAGTTAAGAACTACACCTCAAAACTATACCAAGGATGCCACCTTTCCTTGAGTAAGGCAGTCTAAACAAATTTATGATATCTCCACCTATCTTAACTCCATGATGAGCATTCTGGACTACACCTAGATCAGAAATAAACCAATCCAAGTAGTCACCAAGATTATGATATGTTCATGGTCTTTCATCTCCATCTTCAGAATCAACAATATCCAGACAAGTTCTTGCCAAGAAACTTTCCAGAAATACATAACTCCTGTCACACAAGACTGAAGCCAATGCTACAGCTCATGCAATACCTCTCCCATGATTCTGCACCAACTCTGATGATAAGATGTTCCAACATCTGTTTGAACATCACCAATCTTGAATCACAAGGATAATCAATCAAATATTTGTGAATTCCACAAACAACAATTGATCTTAAATCCTTGTATAATACCTTATCAGATATTTCTACATAATCTGATCTTTTACTTTTGAAGGATTTTAAGGTTAGCTCCAGATAAGATTAGCAAGATCTCCTCATGTCATGGATAAACAATACTCCAGCTGAGCATGTACTCCACTAATTCTCAATTTCACACCCCTGATGAACATACAAAGAGCACAACTGATAAATATCCATACTTGATTTTATATTCCAAAACAGATGCTCTTAGTTTGCTTGCTACAAAGGGTTTATACTGCCACTATCCATGACTAGTAGTGGAAGAGACTACCAGTTCAACAACCATTCTGATCAGACTTCCCAATCTGACATTCTTCCCTTGCTTCTAGCAATTGTTGGTCACATTGCTAGCTTTAATCATGACCAAAGTCATGCATTTATCACCCACATTTGTAAATACATTTAGAAGCTTCTTCATCTTCAGATTCACCATCAGATTCATCAGTATTCTGAGCAACCTCTTCCAGCTCCAGCCTTTGAAATACTTCCTCAAGCTTTTTCTTCCTGGCATCCAGATTTTTGCAAGTGTTCTTCAGATCTGCAAACAAGGCAGCTTTGGATATGGGAGTCTTTGCTTTTGAAGGTCCAGCAGATGTCCTAGTGGAAGCTTCAACATCAGCAGCATGATGGCTCAAGAAAAGTTTGTAATGGAAGGCTAGAGAACTTTTTCTATTGCATACTGAATCCTTCTCAGTGAGGATACCTGGATACTGGCTTAGTATGATTCCACATAGCAGAGAGGGAAAAGCAATGGGAAGCTTTGTTGCAGATGTTCCAACATGCTTCAATGTCTGAAAAAATATAAGCCCCAAAGTCCAGCTTTGCTTGGGTGTCCACAGCATATATGAACCTGCTCAATTCAGTTGCTATTGAGGAGGTATGGTTGGTAGGGACCCAATTTGAAGTGCCAATCCTATGCAGCATTGCATACTTCAGAAAATTTCTCCTTGACTGGCCAAGATTTGAATTGATTAGCAGTGATGACCTTGCACACATGGTTATTTATCTTTCCCAGCTCATTAGATCCATCAGATTCTCTTCCTAGATAGTGGTTGATAACCCTAGAAGAGAATTCCACACATCTCCCTCTTACATACACCTTTCTGAAGTCATCTGATTTACCATCATCACAGTCCTCTTGTAGGTTGACAATGAATTTCTTGACTAGCAGCTCATAGCAAGGTGAAAAGTTTGATATTGTCTTGAATAAACCAGCAGAAGAAATTAGGTCAATTACCTCAGTGCACTCAAGTGCATTTCTGCCCAGCTCTCTTTCAAGTGCTACCCTTCTTTGGTATACAAATTTCCATCTGCTCACACTTGACACATTGTCCAGAGGAGCTTCTGGAACAGCAGAGATGGACCTTGAGGGTGCTGGTTTCTTCTTTGGTTGGGATGTTGGGACATCCTCTTCAACATCTGAATCTGGTGGAGTTACAACTTTCCTCTTTTGGGTATTCACCTTGCTTCATTGTTTAGTAGGACTAAGTATCACTTTGACCTTGTTTTTCTTTGGAGTAGGCTGCTTCTTTTCAGGAGTTGAAAATCCTGCAGTCTTCTTTTCCTTTCTAGCCCTAAGCCTTTTGGCTATGCTAGGATCCACAGAAGCAATGTTCTCTGTGTCAGAGTCATTATCTAAGTCTTCAAAATGTAGCATAGATGCCTCCTCTTCCAGGTTAGGAGTAGGTTCCAAACATATGTGATCATCACACATTTGTCTAGCACCCAAAGCATCCATCATCACACCAGTTTCCTTCTTCTGGAACACAAACTAAGCTTGGTTCATAAACTGTTGATGTGTAGTGTGGTGTCAAGCCATTAGGATTGACATATCAATTCAGCTTCTTTCTTGATGAAACTTCCTTCAGTTCTTGATTTAGACAATCATAAACATGTATCTTCACAGGAGAGATTTTCTCCACTATACCTAAACAACATAGGACACCATAACCAGGAAGTATATTCTCATTAGGTCACCATAAGCTTAAGAGATAACTTATCAAGATTTTCACTCCCGCATGAAAGATTTGATAATTATACTCTTTTGTTTTGGCTCCAACCTCTTCTTTCATCAAGAACCACAACATTCTGAACTAAGTGTTCTCCAGTTCTCACAGAGAACAAAATACAAGCCTCCTTCAAATATAGAATTCTCTGAACCAAGATGTCAGGACATTCTGTTTGACATCATAGCTTCACAGCAATTCACCAGCAAATTTCCAGCCCTGATAACACCAGACTGGTCCAATATACACCATATGATGAATAGTCCATCCTCCACTTCTAGGGACCATTCAAACACCAATATGAACCTCTCAAGTTCAAACAGCTTTTCATAATATCCTCCTTCTTCCTTTACCATGAACCAGAAAGTATCCCCCTTAGATCTCATCCAGAAACAGACCAGGATGCCTGCTCTGATACCAATTGAAATTCTGGTATGACAGACTCAGATGTCTAATACGATGTTGAGACATCTTATCTGTTACTTATAAACATGGTAAGGTATACATATCAGTACTTAAATAATTCTGTTATATCAGAGTCAAACATGCTTCAGGATGTTGGGACATCTGATAGGACATTAAGTTCAGGTACTGCATAAAACATAGAAAATATAAAGAACACAGCAGAAGTTTGTTAACCCAGTTCAGTGTATAACCACACCTACATCTGGAGGCTACCAAGCCAGGAGGAAATCCACTATTAGTAATATTAATTCTAGACTTAAACCACCCTATTTAATCTATCACTTAATACTTACCCAATGCAATTTCTACCTAAGACTCACTTAGATAAGAGTACCCTACTCACTCCCCCTCAATCACACAATGATCTTTTACAATGATTAATAAAATTGAAGTCACACTTCAAACACAACAGCTTGATCTTACTTAGAAGTTTCAATCAAGACACAATACTTCTCTTGCTTACAAGCTTCGAGAATCACAAGTGAAACAGCCACAATAGAGTTCCTTGTTACTCACGGCTGCCACAAGAACACAACCCTAATAATGTTTACATTTTCGGTTGATTGGGTTGATTCTAAACTAGGTTACAAGGTTTCTTTTATAACCTATTCCCAACTGGATTTGGGCCTAAACAATCACAACAATAGCTGCTACAAATATGCAGAAATATCTGCTACAAATATTCCAAAAGATCTTCAACTCCTAAAATATCTCTAAATATAGAAACCTATATTTTTCAATATTTGTCTTCAATTTAAATTGAGTCTTTAAGATCTTCTAAATCAGCACCACATATGATTGCATAATATCTCCAGAATATTCTGCATAATTCAGATCTGATAAATCCAATGTTATCACCTTGAATTAGGGTTTGTTACTTCCTAGATTCTAGGTGATTTTGTTCTTCTGATTAATCTGAATCTTCATAACAAAACTCCCTACAGATGCGCCTTGTTCTGTTTTTATCCATCCATAATTAATTCCAGATAACTCTCCTTAAATATCTCAAATCAGTTAGTCATTAATTAATTCTGGTAGCAGGTCTGAGATGTCTCAACATCTGTTGGGACATCCTGAAAAACTGAACTTACTTCATTTACTGATACAATGTCCTAACATCTGATGGGACATCCTGTAAACTGAACTTATTCCATCAACTGATACAATGTCCTAACATCTGGTGTGACATCCTGATATCTTGACTTAAGTTCATTAACTGTTACTCTGTTTGACAGTGTCACAACATTTGGTGTGACATCCTGAACTAAGTTCAACACTTCTTGTTTGATATCTATATGTAACATATGACAGTAATGTTGTCATGACAGTTGCAGATGTTTCAACATTCTCTTTGACATCTGTCATGACATTTGCAGATGTTTCAACATTCTCTTTGACATCTGTCATGGCATTTGCAGATGTTTCAGCATCTTCTTTGACATCTGTCTGTAGCATATGACAGTAATTCTGTCATGACATTTGCAGATGTTTCAACATCTTCTTTGACATCTGTCTGTAACATTCTGTCATGACATTTGCAGATACTTCAACATCTTCTTTGACATCTGACTGTGACATATGACAACATCTGTTGGGACATCCTGAATTAAGTTCTTATACTCTGTTTGATAATGTCCCAACATCTGATAGGACATTCTGAACTGAATTCAACATCTTCTTTGACAACTTCCACATTTATCTGTGCCACCATGTCAGGACATCATGTTTGACATGTTCTTCCAGATTCTATACCATGTTAATATGGAACTTCTTATTCAACATTTTCCAGCCATATTAGTTTTACCAAACATAATGCCAATCATAAAATAATAGCATTTACAGGTTTTTCTGATATCGTCATTGCTGGAGAAAGAATAGAGAATTTTCTGAAATTGGGAAAGATTCAGGATGCAAGCAGTGCTAGTTCTTCTGGTGTGAGAAAGCCTTTTGGCAACGGCCAAAGAAGAAGAGAAGGCGAGACAAATGCTGTGTATAGAGGCCGAGACAGAGGTTATTCTCAAGGTTACCACCAAGCAGCTGCGGTGACTATTACTCCACAGGTTCAACAACAACGACCACAGGGTCAGCAACAACAGGTACAGAGACCGTTTCAAGAAAGAACAAGAGCGAGAAACCGTAGACTTGATCCCGTCCCATGCCCATATGCTGTATTGCTCCCGGAGCTGCTAAAGTTGAACCTGGTTGAGCTTCGTACCATGAGACCACCTGCTCCTGACAATCTACCTCTGAATTTTGATGCTAACGCCAGGTGCGAATTCAATTCGGGTGCCCAGGGGCATAGTATTGAGAAATGTTGGGCTTTTCAGAACAAAGTACAGGACCTAGTTGACTCTAAGGCGATCAATTTCGCTCCTCTCCCAAATGTACTCCAGAATCCAATGCCTAGTCATAATGGAACCAGTGTCACGGTTATTCTACTAGATGGTTCACGTTAAGCTGAAGTCTTCAAGTTAATCACCCAGGATGCCAGGGTATTCATGAAGCAAATAGAGCCAGCAGTATTCAAATACTCTCAGTGATGGCATTTGCTGTTTGCCTTTCTTCATTGTTCATTTTCATCCCTATTGAGGGGAACTACGTCGCTCTGATTCTTCATTGGTTATCAGTCAATGGGGATACGTAGGCAGAAGATCGTCAGGTCTTTCCGAGCAACCTTATGGGGCAACTCCCCAGCGTCACTCTTTCCTTCAGATGTCTCGTGTCAGAGTCAGAATAGCTAGAAGAGGAAGTATTACTGCCATGGTTGGGCATGCAACTGCAAATTGAAGATTACAAGTCTGTGAAAAGAGCTATTGATCGTTGAAAGTACCTAAGACTGACAGGTCCAGACGGAGCCAAGCCTCCTCAACTACGGCAATATTCAGTTTCTTTACTGCATTTCCATTTGTAGTTGCTTTTATATGCTAAACATTTGTCTACATGTATGAAATTTGTTTACTTTTGAATGTTAGAAATAATAAAACTCACATGTTTTTCTTGAAGTAGATCCATTTGCATTCCCTTATAATTGTGCATGTGTACATCGCAATACCAATTGTCATGCTTAAATTCTATGAAAGGAGAATGACGAAACAAAAACGCAAAATCTCTAATTGTGTGCTCTCAAGTAAGACCCTGTTGACGATGTACAGGCATTGTTTCAAATTCTAAACAGTGGAGATATAAGGAAGATAAACCCCCGCTAACCCCTTTGAGCCTTGAAGTAGGAGTTTATTTTCAAATGAAAAAAAAACCCTCACATGTAACCCAGGGGCAGGGTAGATGTCAGCTAGTCTAACCAAGCGTTCAGGCTTCCATAAAGGAATGTATTTGAAGATCCATTGCATTCTACTATGCTAATAAAGAGGTCCAAAGACCCGAAACCACAATGGTTACCCAAGTCAAAAGGTCCAAAGATTGAAAACCACAATGGTTATCTTTCGTCGACCCAAAGAATGAGGCAGTCACAACCCCCGCGAAGCAATCAAGACTAACGGTGTCACACGAATCGTTCAAAAAGAAAAAAGAAAAGAAAAAGCCCGCTAAGTCGAAACTTGAAAACAAGCGACTTAGGCAAAAGTTAAGGCATCCCGCTGGAAATCTGAATACAAACACTCACACACGTAAGTCGATCTTTGATCGCCATCTCACACTTTCTAGGGTTACTCCTCAGGTTGCCTAATTCTAAGGTCAAGTAAGGTGTCTTGAAGCAAAGTCCCTTCATAAAATATCATCTAGTCCCTTTAAGTTTATAAGATCAAGTCCCTTTGAGGTTGCCTACGATAAATGATCTTGTCCCTTCGAAATAAAAAGATGATAAGTCCCTACGAATTGCTAAAGACACCTTACAGTTGCCTAAATACAGATGTCCTTTCAAATGTCCCTTATCACATCCAAGGTAATGACTACCTATTCCTTAATAATAGGGATAGTCTTACTATTGAAAGAACATAAGAACAGTAAAGATTTAACATACGGTAGGTTCCTCTTAAGTACTTGCTCACTTCTTCAAAATACTTCATTACACTTCACATTTCAAACAAATTTTCAAAACAAAGTCTTTATATACATCCATACGAGGATCATTATAAAGTACTTAGAAAATTTATAATCACACACTACACTTTTCAAAACAATTTAAGTGAGCTAAGTAACTAAGAGCCCATGGATAACCATGGATATAAAGGGTGCTTACACCTTCCCTTTGTATAACCTACCCATCGAACTCAAAATCTTTTTAAGGTCTTTCCTGTTCTTTTATGTCCTTTCCTTTTAGATAAAATAAAAGTCGGTGGCAACTCTTGCTATCCGCAACATTTAACTAAAGTCAGTTCTCCCACCGTGTTACAGAACTGGCGACTCTGCTGGGGACTAATAAAAGAGGGGTACCCTTAGGAATTAGATCACTTTAAATTTGTTTGCTTTGTTTGCTTTACTTTACTTGTTGGGGCTCTTATGTGTGAAAGATCCTAACCCGGATCTAGTGTACCTTAGGTAAATGGCAATAGACTAAGGAAACTGTACGGCGTATACCGATATGGTTGATCTGGTGGCCATAGTTAGTGTGACTTCTTGGTTGGTGCTTATGTTCCTTAAGCAAGTTGAGGATAATATGAGGCTGTCATATGTTGTCAATACACTAACTGACTTTTAGAACCCTAGTTATCCCATATTAGCCTTTAGAAAGTAGTGAGATAACCGGCTTTGGTGAAAACTGAAGTTGGTTGATACTCGATACTACGCTCATTGAGATTCTAAACTTGGAGGGTTTTGGTTGGCAAGTAAGTTGCTTACTGAACAACCACCCTTGGGAAGGATCAATGATATTGAGATCCCTTAGAACCTGGTGACTTTTTGTAGGACAGGATGAACCATCTAAACTTCAGGGGAGGGTACTTATCTTTAAACCTCATGCAAGCCTCTAAACCTAGGGCTATGGTGTGACTTGTTTGTATGTGCCACATGTTTGTGATTGAACATAACATCATAACATCATGACATCATAAGCATGTCATTTTCACTAACCATTTCAAGGACCAAAGGATTTATCTTTGTTCTTTGTTGCAGGTCATGACTTATGCCCGTAGGAATACTATCCGGATCAACTTTGTAGGGATACCTCCTAAGCTTAAGGAATTGGTCTCTCAAGTTTCTGAAAACTCCCAGTTCATCAAGAGGCATGGTCACCTACTGGACCTAGTCACTTCAGGGTTCAATGAAGACATGATGAATGTTCTGTTTCAGTTCTTTGATCCTAAACATCATTGCTTCACATTCCCCGATTATCAGCTGGTTCCTACAATGGAAGAATTCTCCAAACTTCTGGGTATACCTATCCTTGATCAGAGACCCTTCACAGGCTTAGAGAAAGAGCCTAAACCTGAAGTCATTACTGCAACCCTACATTTGAAGAAGTCAGACATTGTCCTAGAAACAAGGAGTGGAGTTAAGGGTATCCTTGCCAAGGTATTGATGGAGAAAGCTCAAGTGTTACTGAAGGCCATGAGTTATGATGTTTTTGAGGAGATCTTAGCCTTATTGATCTATGGCTTAGTGTTGTTCCCTAATCCAGACCAGTTCATAGACGTACACGCCATCAACATATTTCTGACTCATAATCTAGTGCCTACATTACTTGGAGACATCTTACACTCTCTTCATACCCGTAATACGAAGGCACGAGGAACTCTGATGTGTTGTATACCTCTATTGTCTAGGTGGTTTATTTCTCACCGTACTCGATCAGTGATGAAGAATGAACAAGGGTTAAGGTGGTCTAAAAGGATCATGTCACTTTCTCATTCAGACATTCATTGGTGTTCTAGATCTATGGAGAATGTTACTATCATTGACCATTGTGGGGAATTCCCCAATGTGCCACTCCTTGGAATAAGAGGGGGCATTACCTACAATCCTTCTTTAGCTCTACGTCAGTTTGGTTATGCTCGGAGCAATGGTCCTCATGACATGCTTATTCAAGGAATTATGTTCGACTACGACAACGATCTGCAAGGTTACCATCAAAGTTTCATACGAGCTTGGGGTAAAGTGAACAAGGTTGACAGCAAGACTCTGGAACCAAAGTACTCCATTCCTATGGAACCTTACCTCAGATGGGTGCGATCTCGTGCACAGACTCTTATGATGCCATATCCTGCTATTCTACCAGTTACTATGGAACCTATTGCAGAAGGAGATACTCCTTATACCATCCTTCATCCAGACATGCCCACTAACCTGGAAGAATTGCAGAAATCCTGGATCCAACTAAAGGAACAAAGAAATACCTTCGAAGCTCAATTCAGGATTAGCCAAGAAAAAGTGTTGGAGCTAACCAAGCCTAGGGTTTGGGTTCGAATCCCAACCCCAGGTATGTATTTTTCTCATTTTTTTATTATTTGTTTTGTTTTTATTTTATTAATTTTAATTCAATTAATTTCTTAAATGTTAAAATAAATATATATTATTTCTTGTACCACAAATTCATGTCTTTAAAAAAATTCAAACTTTATTTTCAAAAACTTAATTATTTGTATTTATTTATTGTATATTCATATTATTAAATATATATATATATATATATATATATATATATATATATATAATTTGTAAATAAATTGATTTATTTTATAAATTAATAATTAAAACCCTAATTTCTAAAACCCTAATTTTCTCTAACCCTAACCCTAATTTTTATTAACTTTAATATTTAATTTAATCATGTTATAAACTATAATTTAATAATTAATCATTTTTGTAAATAATTATATTGTTTATTATTATTATAATTATTCTATTTTCTTTTAAAAATTCTTTAAAATTATTTATTTAACTTAAAAAAATATTCTCTTGCATTTTATATCCTTTATATTTTTACTAACCCCTTTTTCTTCTTATTATTATTACTAACCATTTAAATTATTGTTTATTCATTATGTTTATTATTAATTATTTCTATTATTATGTAATTGCAAAAGCCATGTAATAGTCGTAGGTTTATTTTTGTTTCTATCTCATTGCCATGGTTAGTAACTATAGGGTGTGAATAACTATGTGAAATTAAAATAACTTAGAATAACTAATTTAAACAAGATAAATACCTGAATAAAAACACTCACACACGTAAGTCGATCTTTGATCGTCATCTCACACTTTCTAGGGTTACTCCTCAGGTTGCCTAATTCTAAGGTCAAGTAAGGTGTCTTGAAGCAAAGTCCCTTCATAAAATATCATCTAGTCCCTTTAAGTTTATAAGATCAAGTCCCTTCGAGGTTGCCTACGATAAATGATCTTGTCCCTTCGAAATAAAAAGATGATAAGTCCCTACGAATTGCTAAAGACACCTTACAGTTGCCTAAATACAGATGTCCCTTCACATGTCCCTTATCACATCCAAGGTAATGACTACCTATTCCTTAATAATAGGGATAATATTACCATTGAAAGAACATAAGAACAGTAAAGATTTAACATAGGGTAGGTTCCTCTTAAGTACTTGCTCACTTCTTCAAAATACTTCATTACACTTCACATTTTAAACAAATTTTCAAAACAAAGTCTTTATATACATCCATACGAGGATCATTATAAAGTACTTAGAAAATTTATAATCACACACTACACTTTTCAAAACAATTTAAGTGAGCTAAGTAACTAAGAGCCCATGGATAACCATGGATATAAAGGGTGCTAACACCTTCCCTTTGTATAACCTACCCCCCGAACTCAAATTTTTTTTAAGGTCTTTCCTGTTCTTTTATGTCCTTTCTGTAGATGTCTTGAATTGGCAGAATTTTTGACCAACAAGAATTATTGAATTCAGTTCAGAATGTCCTATCAAATGTTGGGACATTATCAAACATAGTATATGAACTTATTTCAGGATGTCTTACCAGATGTTGGGACATTGTGTAAATGACTTAAGTTCAGTTTTTCAGGATGTCCCAACAGATGTTGAGACATCTCAAACCTGCTACCAGAATTAATTATTGACTAACTAATCAGAGATATTTAAGGAGAGTTATCTGGAATTAATTAATGATGGATAAAAACAGAACAAGGCGCATCTGTAGGGAGTTTTATATTGAAGATTCAGATTAAAACAGAAGACCTAAATCACCTAGAATCTAGGAAGTAACAAACCCTAAATTCAAGGTGGAAGCTGCATGCGCATTAGGGCTGGATCATCCTACAGAAAGCCCAAATTACAGATACCTATTTAAACAACAGAAACTCATAGAATTGAGTACGAATTTCAGAAGACCAAATAGGGTGTCTAGTGTTTTAATAGCAGGTTGTTTTTAATTGTACCACTTTATGAGCTTTTAAGCATAAGTGCATTTGTGACTTGATTGAAACTGTGAAGTAAGATCAAGCTGTTTTGTTTGAAGAATGTCTTCAATTTTATTAAACTTGTAAACTTGATCACTGTGTGATTGAGGGGGAGTGAGTAGGGTACTCTTATCTAAGTTGTGACTTAGGTAGAAATTGCATTGGGTAGTTATTAAGTGATAGATTAAACAGGGTGGTTTAAGTCTAGAATTAATATTACTTATAGTGGATTTCCTCCTGGCTTGGTAGCCTCCAGATGTAAGTGTGGTTATACACTGAACTGGGTCAACAAACTTCTGTGTTGTTTACTTTTCTTGCTATTTAAGTTTTGGTTAAATCTGTCAAGTGTTGGGACATCTCTTAGGACATCTCATACCTGATCACAGAATTTCAATTGGTATCAGAGCAGGCACCCTGCCTGTTTATACTGGGTGAGATCTAGGGAATACAAATTCTGTAACATGGACAGAGATATAGGGTCAGTAAATAGACCACCTATTCTGGATGGATCTAATTATGACTACTGGAAGCCAAGAATGATTGCATTCTTAAGATCACTTGACAACAGGGCATGGAGAGCAGTCAACATTGGATGGGATTATCCTGTCCAAGATACCAAAGATGGATCAAAAGTGCTGAAACCTGAAGAAGAATGGAGTAAGGAAGAAGAAGATTCAGCACTAGGCAACTCAAAGGCCCTAAATGCTTTATTCAATGGCATTGATAGGAATATCTTCAGACTTGTACATCATTGTGAGCTAGCCAAAGATGTGTGGGATACTCTCAAAACAACTCATGAAGGAACATCAAAAGTAAAGATGTCAAGACTTCAACTTCTCACCACAAAATTTGAAAACTTGAGAATGAAGGAAGATGAGACAGTTCATGAATTTTACATGAACATTTTAGAAGTAGCTAATACTTCTGGAGCTTTGGGAGAAAAAATGACTGATGAAAAGCTTGTAAGAAAAATCCTCAGATCTTTGCCAAAAAGATTTGACATGAAAGTCACAGCAATAGAAGAAGCTCAAGACATATGCTCTATGAAAGTTGAAGAACTCATTGGTTCCCTTCAAACTTTTGAGATGGGAATGAATGACACAAATGTTAAAAAGAACAAAAGCATAGCCTTGGTGTCAAATACTAATGAAGAAGAAGATGATGAATCAGAAAATAATAAAAGCTTATCAGACAACCTTGCTATGCTTGGAAGACAATTCAAACAGATTCTCAGAGGAATGGAAGGCAAATTCAAACCCAGTGGAAGAAACACAAACTCTTCTGAGAACAGGAGACCTTATGATGCTAACAGAAAGTCAAATTATGCTGAAAAGACCAGTCAAGAAAAAGGAGTCAAATGCCATGGATGTGAAGGTTATGGACACATCAGGAATGAATGTCCTACCAACTTAAAAAGGCAAAAGAAAGGACTCTCTGTGACCTGGTCTGATGAAGACTCAGGAGGTGATTCAGAAGAGGAATCAGCTAAGCATATCACTGCTTTAGCTGGATTATGTGACTCTGAAAATGAATCCAGTGATGGAGAACTTACTTATGAAGAACTTGAGCAAGCATTCAAAGATCTATACAAAAGAAGCTCTGAAATATGCAGTGAGGTTATAAAGATAAAGAAGCAGAATGAGGCATTAGAAGATGACAAAGCAAATAATCAGGAGATCATTGACACCTTAAAAAGTGAAGTAAGCCTTCTCAACTCCAAGTTGGAACATATGTCCAAATCTGTTAGAATGTTGAACAGCAGCTCAAATACACTGGATGTGATTCTCAACAACAATAAGCACTCAGGGGATAAAAGTGGACTGGGATTTAACAGAGTAAATAAAGATGAAGCTAGCTCTAGCAAAACAACTTCAAAATCCATACAGTCTAACAAGATGTCCCAACAGATGCTTCAACATCAGGAAAAGAACACAAAGTCAAACATAATGTTCCAACAGATGTCTCAACATTCTGAAAAGAACAAAATGAAGAAGAAGTATCAAAGATGGAGATGCCATCACTGTGGAAGATTTGGACATATCAAACCTCATTGTTATAAGTTGCATGGATATCCAAATCAGATATATCAGCAACCTTCCAAGAAGAAAATAAAAGTTACCAAGAAAGTGCTGCATAAACATCAAAGAAATCAGCAACCTCCTAAGCAGAAGACAGAAAATATCAAGAAGGTATGGAAACCAAAAGCTAGCACTGAAGCTGATCAAAGCTACAAGAACAAGATCAACAATCAAGCTTGGAGATCAGTTGATAAACAACACACAGGGCAGAGGCATCAAAAGAAATCTCAACTCATTTGGTCAAAGAAAAGTACTGCATTCATAGCACATACATCACTAAGAGTATCAGCTAAAGAAGACTGGTACTTTGACAGTGGATGTTCAAGACACATGACTGGATTGAAGAATATGCTAGTAAACTTAAAATCACATTCATCCAGGTATGTGACCTTTGGAGATGGAGCTAAAGGAGAAATCAAGGGAGTTGGAACCTTGGATTGTCAAGATGTTCCAAGACTAGATGATGTGCTGCTAGTTAAAGGTTTAACTGCTAACCTGATCAGCATAAGTCAATTATGTGATCAAGGGTACAGTGTAAACTTTACCAAAACTGAATGCATAGTGACTAACAAAGAACAAGAGGTTGTCATGAAAGGAGCCAGATCTAAAGACAACTGTTACATGTGGGAATCCCAAAATTTCAGTCCTACTTCAACTTGCTCTTTAGCTAAAGAAGAAGAAGTGAAACTATGGCACCAAAGACTAGGTCATCTTCATTTCAGAGGCATAAAGAAGATAATATCCATGGATGCTGTAAGAGGTATTCCTAAACTGAAGATTGATGATGGCAAAATATGTGGTGAATGTCAAATAGGCAAGCAAACCAAGATGTCCCATCCAAAGCTCCAACATCTGACAACTTCCAAAGTTTTGGAACTTTTGCATATGGATTTGATGGGACCTATGCAGGTTGAAAGCCTTGGTGGTAAGAGGTATGCCTATGTTGTGGTTGATGACTTTTCAAGATATACATGGATAAATTTCATCAAAGAAAAGTCTGATGTATTTGATGTATTCAAAGAATTATGTCAAAGATTACAAAGGGAAAAATCCAGCTGTGTGATCAGAATAAGAAGTGATCATGGAAAAGAATTTGAGAACCAAAAGTTCTTAGAATTCTGCTCTTCAGAAGGAATCAATCATGAATATTGTTCACCAATCACTCCTCAACAGAATGGGATTGTTGAAAGGAAGAATAGAACTATTCAAGAATCAGCAAGAGCTATGATCCATGCTAAAAAGTTACCTCTGTACTTCTGGGCTGAAGCTATGAACACTGCCTGTTACATCCATAACAAAGTTACTTTAAGGAAAGGAACCTTGTCCACAATATATGAAGTCTGGAAGGGCAGAAAACCCACAGTTAAGTACTTTCATGTATTTGGAAGTAACTGTTATATTCTGGCAGATAGGGAGCAAAGAAGAAAAATGGATCCTAAAAGTGATGAAGGGATTTTCCTTGGATACTCCATAAACAGCAGAGCATATAGAGTATTTAATTCTAGAACCAAGGTTATCATGGAGTCCATAAATGTGATAATTGATGATGCTCCTACAGATGTCCCAGAAGATGTTGGAACATCTGCTGATATCAAGATTGAAGCTGAAGAAAAGAATGATCATTATAACTTCACTCAAACTGATACAAGGACAGAAGAATCCAGCAAACCTCCCTCCATCAGAATACAGAAGGATCATCCCAAAGATTTGATAATTGGTGATCCCAACAGAGGTGTGAGCACTAGATCAAGAGAAGTGATTTCAGGTTCTTATTTTGTTTCCAAAATAGAACCTAAAAACATCAAGGAAGCTCTTACTGATGAATACTGGATTTGTGCTATGCAAGAGGAATTAGGTCAATTCACAAGGAATGAAGTGTGGAATCTAGTTCCTAGACCTGATGACATAAATGTGATTGGAACAAAATGGGTGTATAAGAACAAGTCAAATGAACAAGGAGTTGTTACAAAGAACAAAGCTAGACTTGTAGCTCAAGGATACACTCAAATTGAAGGAGTAGACTTTGATGAAACCTTTGCACCAGTAGCAAGGCTTGAATCAATCAGACTACTTTTGGGAATTACTTGTATCTTAAAATTCAAGCTATTTCAAATGGATGTGAAAAGTGCCTTTTTAAATGGCTATCTTAATGAAGAGGTATATGTAGAACAGCCTAAAGGATTTGTTGATCCAAGCTGTCCAAATCATGTATACAAACTAAAGAAGGCACTTTATGGTTTGAAGCAAGCTCCAAGGGCATGGTATGAAAGACTGACCACATTTCTTGTCAAGCAAGGGTACAGAAAAGGTGGAATTGACAAAACCCTGTTTGTTAAAGATGAAGAAGGGAATGTCATGATTGCTCAAATATATGTTGATGATATTGTCTTTGGTGGGATGTCTGAAAGGATGGTCAAACATTTTGTCAAGCAGATGGAATCTGAATTTGAAATGAGTCTAGTAGGAGAATTAACTTACTTTCTTGGTCTGCAAATAAAGCAAATGGAAGACTCAATGTTCATCTCCCAAAGCAAGTATACCAAAAACATAGTCAAGAAATTTGGAATGGACAATGCTACTCATAAGAGAACTCCTGCCCCCACACATTTAAAGCTGACTAAAGATGAAAAGGGTGAGAATGTAGATCAAAGCTTATACAGAAGCATGATTGGAAGCTTGTTATACTTGACTGCTAGCAGACCTGACATAGCATTTGCAGTAGGTGTATGTGCAAGATATCAAGCTGATCCAAAAGTCAGTCAACTCAATCAAGTCAAGAGAATTCTTAAATATGTTAATGGTACTTGTGACTATGGCATAATGTACTTTCATGGATGTAAACCAATTCTCACTGGCTTTTGTGATGCTGATTGGGCTGGAAGTGCTGATGACAGAAAAAGCACTTCTGGAGGATGCTTCTTTCTAGGAAACAATTTGATTTCTTGGTTCAGTAAGAAACAAAATTGTGTATCCCTATCTACAGCTGAAGCTGAATATATAGCAGCTGGAAGCAGTTGTTCTCAGTTGGTTTGGATGAAGCAAATGCTCACTGAGTACAATGTCCCACAGGATGTCATGACATTGTACTGTGACAACTTAAGTGCAATCAACATATCAAAGAATCCTATCCAACATAGCAGGACCAAGCATATTGATATCAGACATCATTTCATCAGAGATCTTGTAGAAGAAAAGGTGATTTCATTGGAACATGTAGCTACAAATCTGCAGTTAGCTGATATCTTTACCAAAGCATTGGATGCTACACAATTTGAGAACTTAAGGGGCAAACTTGGAATCTGTTTATGTGATATTTAGCAGTTAATGAGATGTGCCAACATGTCATATGACATTGTATGGCATAAGTTCCAGATGGCAAAACCAGTCTGGACAAGATCCTTGGGAATTCCATCTCTAATCATTTGCACTGTAACGGCTACTTATTTAGTAACTGTTTATAATCAGCTATCAAGATTCTCATCATACTATCACAAGCGAATCACATTAACTAGCTATTCTTCAGAAATCAAAAACCCTAAAGCTTTTCATCCATCTTCCTCAACAATGTCTCAAAACCCTAACACAACTGAAGAAGTTCTCAACAAAGAAGACGTAGTTCATGCCACTCCCATCTCTGTGGTACCAATGAAATCAACTCCATTGGACGAACTCAGAGGAAGTGCTTCTCACACTAAAAAGCCAAGAACTCCAAAGAGAGCTAAAGATCAAGTCTGCAGCAAAGCCAAAGGAGACATTCCTTCTCCTGCTAACATGCCCCCAAAATCTTCAAAATATGTAGATGATTCCATCAAGGAGATTGTCAACCAAATCCTGTTTGAACAGAGAGTGGTGAGTGGGATCTCTGTTCCTCTGAACACCATGCCTGCACCTCAAGAAGAACAAACTCAAGATGCAGAGGACACTCCTGCAGAACAAGATGTCCCAATAGATGTTGGAACATCTGAAGATGAGAAAAAGAACTCATCTGATGCTGATTTGGAACAAACTGAGGACCAGCATAAGGCCTCAAATGAAAATGATGAAGAAGTCTCTGAGGATCAGACCAAAGCCTCAAATGAAGATCAAATCCCTGCTGATCAACCAGCTGAAGAGGAGACTGCTCAATCTCCTCCAGTGGTCAACCTGGAGCAGGACTCTGATACAGAGATCATAGCCTATGTTAGACCTAGCATAGCCAAAAGGCTCAGGTCCAGGAAAGGAAAGATGCAAGCTGAAGCTGAAATTCCTGAGAAGAAGAAAGCTTCACCAAAGAAAGGCAAAGCTAAAGCTACTTTTGGGCCATCAAAACAATGGAGTAAAGTTCAAACTCAGAAAAGAAAAGCTGTCACCCCATCAGACTCAGATGTTGAATCAGATGTCCCAACATCTCCTCCCAAAAAGAAACCAGCACCATCTAGGGCTTCATCTGCTGTTCCAGAAGCCCCCTTGGACAACATATCATTCCATCATGTCTCTAGTGTCAACAAATGGAAGTTTGTGTACCAAAGAAGGGTTGCCCTAGAAAGAGAACTGAGCAGCAATGCACTTGAGTGCACTGAACTGATTGACCTCATCTCTGCTGCAGGACTATTCAAAACAGTCTCAGATCTCTCTTCCTGCTATGAACTTCTAGTCAAAGAGTTCATTGTTAATCTTCAGGAGGATTGTTCAAATGGTAAGTCCTCTGAGTTTCAAAAAGTTTTTGTTAGAGGTAAATGTGTAGAGTTTTCTCCTCAAATCATCAATCAGTACCTAGGAAGAGAAACAGATGGACCCAATGAGCTAAGTAAGACAGATAACCAAGTCTGCAAGGTTATCACTGCAAACCAGGTCAAGGCATGGCCTGTGAAGGGAAAGCTCTCAGTGAGCATGCTTACAAGAAAATATGCCATGCTGAACAGGATTGGTATAGCTAACTGGGTGCCTACCAACCACACTTCTTCAATCTCCACTGGTCTGGCCAGGTTTATCTATGCTGTGGGAACTCAAACCAAGATGGACTATGGAGCTTACATTTTTGATCAGACCTTGAAGCATGCCAGCTCTTCTGCAACAAAGCTGCCAATAGCTTTTCCATCATTGCTATGTGGTATAGTGCTCAATCAATACCCTGGAATTCTCACTGACAAGGATACAGCCTGCAAAAGAGAAAGCCCCCTGGCTTTTCACTACAAGTTATTCCTCAGTCATCATGCTGCAGATGTTGAAGCACCTTCTGGGACATCTGCAGATCCTTCAACTGCTAAGACTCCAATCTCCAAGAAGGCTCTAATTGCTGAGCTTAAAAGCACATGCAAAGAACTTGAAGCAAGGAAGCTGAAACTTGAAGAAATCATCCAAAGGCTGGAAAGTGGAGAAGATCAGAAAGCTGCCTCAGATGAAGAAAGTGAAGCTGATGAAGAAACAGAAGTTGAGGAAACTGAGAGTGATGAATCTGAGTGATCAATGTATGTGAGGCAAATGTAATGACAGCAATGTATTTCTGGAATAGTGTCTTTGGCCCTGAATTTTGTGTCTACCAAGGGGGAGAACAACAACAAATTGTATTGCTGTTTAAGTATGAATAAAAAAAAATCTGTTTGTTTGCTTCTGAACTGAATAAGCTTTTTCTGTTGCAACAAGATTGGATACATATATGTTTGAGGGGGAGTAATCTCAAATAAGAATCAACAGAAAAGTAATGCTATACTCTGATAAAAAGAACTTCTGCTGCACTCTGAAAACCAGAAAAGATGTTAGCCAAAAATTAGCCAAAGGGGGAGTTTGTAGATGTCTTGAATTGGCAGAATTTTTGACCAACAAGAATTATTGAATTCAGTTCAGAATGTCCTATCAAATGTTGGGACATTATCAAACAGAGTATATGAACTTATTTCAGGATGTCTTACCAGATGTTGGGACATTGTGTAAATGACTTAAGTTCAGTTTTTCAGGATGTCCCAACAGATGTTGAGACATCTCAAACCTGCTACCAGAATTAATTATTGACTAACTAATCAGAGATATTTAAGGAGAGTTATCTGTAATTAATTAATGATGGATAAAAACAGAACAAGGCGCATCTGTAGGGAGTTTTATATTGAAGATTCAGATTAAAACAGAAGACCTAAATCACCTAGAATCTAGGAAGTAACAAACCCTAAATTCAAGGTGGAAGCTGCATGCGCATTAGGGCTGGATCATCCTACAGAAAGCCCAAATTACAGATACCTATTTAAACAACAGAAACTCATAGAATTGAGTACGAATTTCAGAAGACCAAATAGGGTGTCTAGTGTTTTAATAGCAGGTTGTTTTTAATTGTACCACTTTATGAGCTTTTAAGCATAAGTGCATTTGTGACTTGATTGAAACTGTGAAGTAAGATCAAGCTGTTTTGTTTGAAGAATGTCTTCAATTTTATTAAACTTGTAAACTTGATCACTGTGTGATTGAGGGGGAGTGAGTAGGGTACTCTTATCTAAGTTGTGACTTAGGTAGAAATTGCATTGGGTAGTTATTAAGTGATAGATTAAACAGGGTGGTTTAAGTCTAGAATTAATATTACTTATAGTGGATTTCCTCCTGGCTTGGTAGCCTCCAGATGTAAGTGTGGTTATACACTGAACTGGGTCAACAAACTTCTGTGCTGTTTACTTTTCTTGCTATTTAAGTTTTGGTTAAATCTGTCAAGTGTTGGGACATCTCTTAGGACATCTCATACCTGATCACAGAATTTCACTTTCCTTTTGGATAAAATAAAAGTCGGTGGCGACTCTTACTCTCCGCAATATTTAACTAAAGTCAGTTCTCCCACCGTGTTACATATAGTTACAATTTACCATTATTTTTATTTAATTCGTTAGACACGGTTACCCCAAGGCTATATATTTTTGTTTTTATTTTATCTACTAGACACTGATGGCTCGAGGCTAAAGATTAAATTTTATTTTAATTATTACGTAGACACGATTAGACCGAGGCTAAATATTCATACACGATAACACCGAGGTTAAATATTTAATATTTTTTATTTGTTTTTTATTATTAACTAGACACAGAGGGACCGAGACTAAATATTAATTATTTTATTTATTTTTTAATTTTATTTAATAGACCGATGAACTGAGGCTAAATATTTTTATTTAATATATTGATTATTAAGGAGGTTTCGAACACAAGACTTTTAATTTAAGCTCTTTCATAATACTTCTACCAACTCAACCATTTGATTTTATTTAAATATTTTGTTCGTGAAATTTATTTATTTATTGTTTTGTTCCAATAATATCCCAAAATTTCCTTTTCCCTCTCTTCTTTTTCCCTTTTCCGTCTTTCTTTTCCCCTTTCCATTTTCCTTCTCCGCGTTCTTATTCTTTCTCTTAGCTAGGTTTTCATAAAAATCCTATACACCATCTTTTATGCTAAGAAAAAATCAAAGTCCTAAAATCCTAAATTTTCCCCCAAATCAAAGTCCTAAAATCCTAAAAATCCTAATAAGTCCTAAAATCGTAAAAATCAAAGTCCACTTGTATAGAAGGATATTATTTTATATTTTCAAATTTGTTATATAATCCATTTTTTTTATAGTCCACAGTAGCATGCATGTCTATTTATTATCATGTCTATTTATTTTCAAATAACTTCACTATTTAGTCCTTTTTTTTTTGTTTTACAGTTCACAATACCATGTCTATTTATTTCCAAATGACTCAATTATTTCCAACAGGCACATTGGTTGCTATAATGGTTCTTATTAACCTATATTTAGAAATGACTCATTTATTGTTTTATAGACCACTTTTAAAGAAAAAGCTGGAGATGATGTCGAGAGATTAGATGGAAGGACTGTTTTTAAGTTATGGACAGATTGTGTTATGGGTCGTAGTCGTGGTCGGGTCTATGGAGCAGCATATTTAGTAATCAATCTGAAGCATGGATCCACATCCTTTATCCAACAACCTCAAAACTCTCAAAATTTATGTGGATCTATGTTTGGGACATCCTTTGAATCAGAGAGAGAAACTAGAATTAGAGCTGAACAATTGGTTGTAACTACAGCAGCTCGACTCCAAGAGGTTACCAAAGCTATTTTGGAGTCAAATGAGATTGATCGAAAGGCAACCGAACAATATCAAGCGTCTAATGAGTTTGTTAAGAAGATGGAGTATGAAATGAATGCTTTGAAGGCATTTATCATTCAAAAGCTTGATACTACAAATGATCAATCTCTTAATGCTGTCATTTGTCCGTCAAATCCTCACTATGATGATGATCTCGATGACCAATCATTAAGTGAAATTGATCATGTAATGATAGTAGAAGTAGTCTCGAATGTATATTTGTTTTGGACATGATCTTCAATGTATTAATTCTGAGTTTTTGGGGTTGTTTTTTGTTGTAGCTATGACTACTTTTTGTTGTTCTTTCAATCTATGTAATATTTTGATAATTGTTACTTCAAATGTAAGGCATTATGTATTTTTATTCTGAATTTTATGTGTCATTTGGTTATTATTTATATTTTGTTGCATATGGTTTTGTTCTTTAGTTGTTTTTTTAAGGAGAAGACATGACATGGTTTGTGATCAAGGATACACATGATCTTGATGAAATTCATTGAAGGAAAATACATGACATGATTTTGAAGGAGAATACATGACATGCTTTTGTTCTTACAAGGCTACACAAGTTAATGTTTTTGTTTTTTTTTGTTTTGTTAATTTTTTACTATTGGGATGATTAGTTTAATAATTATTGTTAATTGTTTAATATTTTGTCATGTAGGATATTGTTGATACAAGGATGCACATGTTAATGGCTTGAAGGTTTCACATATTTGTGTTAATGAACTTTTTTTATTGGTTTACGATAACTTGTTCATATTTGTTGACTTGGGTGTTTGTCTTTGTGTATCTTATAAAAGTAAATGCACAAGTTAATGTCATGAAGGATATTATTTTTTGCTTTTATACTTTTTTGAATCTTTGTTCTGCATTAATGTTAGTCATTACCTCTTTGTGTTACTTTTTAATTGAATTTGGTTAGTTGTTCTTGAATTTTGATTACATGTGTTTTATTGTGTTCTTATTCACTATGTGTTTTGTGTATTTAATTCTAACTATCATTTGGTGAATTAACTTAAATGCTTATATGTTAGTTTTTTTTTAAATAATATATTAACTTAAATGTGTATTATTACCTTGCGGTAGACTGCTATATTATTTTAGTGTGGTTATAGAATTTTACATATTGATTTAAATTGAATATTGCTTTATGTGTGAGGGGTGTAGTGAAATGGTTGGGAAGAATAAAGTAGTATAATGATAGTGTAGAAGTGGTAGAATAATTAAAATAATAGAGTTTTACTTATTAAATGAAATAATTTGAGTAGTAGTATTTTTAGTGAATTTAATTATTTTGTTATTAGAGATAAATTAATGAGAATAGAGTAATTAAATATAGAAAATAAAATAGGATTGGGCATTGTTGAGTTTTTGTGCGTAAGTGAGGATATAAAGGTAAATCCAAAATTTAAGAGTTTTGTTATAATAAAAAGAAAGTTAGAGAGTTAGAGGGTTTTTTTTACGGTACATGAATTGGAAGAGTGAAAGTGTTAGGGAAGAGAGAAGATCAAAAGGAGAGCTAACATAGAAGAAGATGATAACCAAGAATATAACCAACATTTGCTACTAAGAGAACAAGATAAGGGGAAAATAGCTTTCAATAGGGCTTATGCATGAAGGTAGGATAGAGGGGTCATTAACCTCAAATTAGGAATTGGGTTGTTCATAAAATTTAGAGTTTCTATGATATTATGATGATTGGATGAATTGATGTGTATTTTCGTGTAAAATATGGTACATGATTATTGTTTTGAAATTGTTAATGTTTTCCACAATTGTCGAAAGTTTGAAGTTTTTGGGTAAATGTAAAAGTATGAAAATACATGATTTTTGTATGTTAATATGTGATAAATGGTGAATTTGTGATTTTAATCATTGAATAATTGTTGTATGTCAAATTCTAAGAACATAGTTTTTTACAGAATCAAAATCAAAGTCCAGAATGGCTTCTATGGTGGAAAACGCAGAAAAATAAATTATGGGTATTTATCCACGAAATTTGCGAATTAGCGACGAACTAGCCGTGGAAAATAAACTCAATTGTGTGACATTTGTCAACCTTCTTGACTTCCTTTATTCCTAACAAAAAATATCATAACCTGAGTTCCGTAATTCAGAACGAGACGCGGTTCAAAACTTTGGAAAGCTAGCACGAATTGCTATCAATTGGCAATAATTTTAGAGGTTGATTATGATAAATGTTTGATGCTCTAGATATTTGAAATAAATGCTAAAGTTGAAACTTGTTTTATCTCCCGACACTTTTTGCCATAATTTTTCATCCGTAAGTCCAAATGACAAATCGTTTGAATCGTTGGAAAGCTAATGCTCAGAGCTACATCATTGTAGTTCTGGGTGAAATGCTTATGGAAGCTCTAAGAATTTGACTAAATTTTGGTAAAACATGATGTTCAACAAGACGTTCTAATTTGAAGAAATATGTGAATAACAACATGTTAGACAAGATGTTCTATCATGAGGACTCGACATCTTTGTCTATTACAGCAGGATAAGTTGCAGATTTATTTCAAGATTTGAGGAGATTTTATCTGCAATAATTAACGCATGGATTAAGGGATGATTGGTTATATTATTTGAAGCCCATGGACAACTGGAGATAATAAAAGGAAGACCTAGACCTAGGGAAAAATAACAAGTTCTTATTTTAGACTTTTGTAAAATAAAATTAAGGGTTTAGGGTTTTGAGAGTCGAGTATTTCCTTGGAATGTAAGTCGTCATTTGTATCAGTTTGATACATTATAATAGACATAAATTTTTATGCAGATTCAGAAACCTTTAGGTAATGAATTGTATATTGTTCTCGGTTGAAGCTTTTAAGCAAAGGTTGAACTTTGTATTAAAAGAGGTTTCCTTCAAGTAGAATAATGCAGTTACTGGGACTGTAATTGTTAGATATCACATAGGTGATTAAGGGAGTGAGATGGGTTTTTATTATTGAAGATGGAGTTCTGAGATAAATATTACATTGGGTAGTGATTAGGTAAAACAAAGGTTGTTTACCTATAAATCGGAGGTTGTTTACATAAAATAATATTGTTAATAGTGTGATCTTCTTCCTGGCTTGGTAGCCCCCAGAGTAAGTGATTATGCAAATTTACAAATAAGTTCATTTGCTTATTTATTAACATGTCGTAACAGATGTTGGAACATTTGTCACGACTTTGTGTTGATAATAAAAATATCAATATCTTTTTATCCTGTACTTGTTTAAAGTGATGCAGATATCTATGTCTCGATATGTGTTAAGACATCTGAGATCTACTATACCATAATTTCAATTGGTATCAAGCGAGAATCCTTGTCTGTTTATGGATGAGATCTTTGGAAGATACTTTCTGGTGGTATGAAAAAGGAAGGGGACTATGTGATCAGACCATCAATTACTGATTTGTTCAACATGATTGAAAGCTAGGGTGATAGCTTATTGAATCCAGCCTGACTACCACTGATGGTTGATTATTACTTCTGTGAAGATTCTACTACTTTTGTTGATGATGATTTTATTTCAACTTCTGATAGGGGTTCTATCACATGGTGTCTTATAAGATGTTATGACATCTTATCTAGCACTTATTGAGACTGTTGTTTCTTGGTATTTAGCTACATATTTCTCTGATGGAAGAACTTTGGGAGTTCATTATATGTCTCTGGTTTTGATGTTTTAGAAGATTTGTTCTTGGAATAGCTTGTGTCATTCTATGTTCAGAATTTTGATGAAGTCTTGTCAAAATGCTTGAGTTCTTTTCAAAAGATATAATGTGTATATGTCTTATTGTTCACATATTGTTCTGGAAACAAGATGGTGGAGAAAGTTTGTGATCTTCCGTATATTCATTATTGAAGAATTCTCGGAAGATAAGATGGGAGTAATACAAAGGGGAGAACTTTGTTATCTGATTTTCTCTAAAGGATTATCCTATGATGTTGTTGTTCTTAGAAGATTGTTTATCCATCATTTATGAAGTTTTCAATGATACTTAAGAGCATCTCAAGTCCACTCATAAAGGAAAATACAAATATGTTTGGAAGAAGAGGATCAAGAAGAAGATAATTCCAGAAGTTTAACATGGGTATATCAAACAATTAGAAAAAGACAAGAGTAAATTATTTTTGCTTCCCGTCTATAGGAGTGTATCTTATGATTTCACTATGGAGGTTTTCTTATCGTGTTTTTCAGAAAGCAATCCAATCATATTTTAAAGAGATTGGAATGATTGTCTTGATGTTATGTCACAGCTTTCTTCTGAAGAGGATCTGGTAATTCATAAAGGATGAAGAATGAAGTTGTCTTATTCATAAAGCAAGATGGGCCAGGGATGTCAATCTAAATTTTTCAACATTGTGATAGTCATTATTCTAGTTGTATGCATCTTTTGTGAAAAATTATTCTCAATAGGTTTGCTTAGTTCATCAAAGGTCAAGATCAACATGAGTTAACCAAGCAATGAAGAAAGTTTTATTCTCACAAGATATACGGTTAACTAATTAAGGATTTAAAATCAATTTCTATTTTTGATCTTCACAACTATTTAATTGCTTTTTTATGATCAATCAAGTAAAAGTCAAGGTGTCACATCAATTGCAAAGGGACATTCACCGGTTCTTTGAAGAATGGACACATTTGACCTTTTTAGGGAAGTGTTCAAAAAGGTCATTGCCTAATTATTGTTTATGATGAAGGTGTGAAATATCTTATAGTTCCAATGAGTGAATCTCTAAGACAAGGGAGGAGTGTAACATATGCACTTGGAATCTTCTTCAAATTGAGCTTGCAGAGACATGTGATATGTCTAGAAAGTTTATTTCCAATAAACTTTTCTAGAATATGTTTCTGATGGAGGTGAAGATGAATACATCATCCCCTTGTTGAATATTACTTGGATCATTTTATTTATGATTTAAGCTCACAAGAGTTCATAAGCTGAATTCTAGTATCAATATGTGTTCAAGTTCCTAGTGAAGGATTAATAAAGGAAGATCAACCAGATTCCATATGAAGGTCAAAGTAAAATTTCCAAGACATTCTCTCAGATATCTTGAAAATACATCTTATCAAAAGAAGCTATATCAGAGTGATCTTGCTTATAGTGGTTGATCATCAAGGAAAATTTCTCTTGAAGATTGATTGATGTTTCTCATAAACAAGATGGATGTTGTTTACTCAAACTTGATATAATAATCAAGTCTATGAGAACACGGGACTCTTATTATATTAAGGAGATTAAGTCCTTCAAAGTGGTATATTGTCTGGAAGCTTAAAGGAACAACACTTCAAGTATGTGACAAGCAATGATGTTTTTATCAACTGCCTTGTCAAATCATTACTGACAATCAGATGTTATAACATGAGACTGAACATCCAGGTGTTCTCTCAGAAGGTGATGAGTAGAGTGACTATGTATCATCTTGGGAGGAGTTAGCTTAAGGAAGTATCTAAGTAGATCTCAATATTTGTGAAGCTTGCCTTGGATCAATCTCAAAAAGAATGACCAAGCACTTGATAGCATCATATTCTTTTTGGTGTCTCATTTGATTTGGTTAACATAGGATTTCAAGCATTCTAGCTGGAGTAAGGAGGAATTTGATATGGAAGCTCTAGCCTTGTTGGTGGTTTAAAGAATCATGGTTCTTGGAAGAACCTTGATTGATTACTTCTAGAAGAAGTCTTATATATTTGTATGGGTCCAAGGAATTTTAATCTCAAGCGTGAATCCAAGAAGTGTGCTTGGAACAATTTAGCATGTGAATAAGGGTGGAAGACAAAAATACAAAGGAAAAGTTATTTCTGTCAGTGACTTAATCTTGGGGTGTTTTCTTTGGTGGAAGTATGAGAGCTTATTTCTCTCTTCGGTTATCTGGATTTCTTGATGATCAAACTGGTATAATTATGTTATTTCGACATCTTAATGAAGCGTGTGGATTTCTATGCAACTAATATGTCCAGTGGCTATTGTATCAAGAACCAAAGTGAATGGTTTATGTGATATGGGAATGATGTCCTAATTGATGATAAAACATCATCTTGGTTTCTAGTTATCCTTGGAAGAAGACATGGAATTCTAAAGGTGAAATTTGATACTCATGATCAGAAGTGTTATATCTATCATGTTGGAATATGATGTGGAGATATTGACCAAAAATGGAGTGAATCGTGGTATGATTGCATATCCAGGTGTAAAGAGTTCACTTGTGATACTGTTGCATAAGTAGGATTTCAGACCTAGTAGGCCAGATTCAAATGAGATCATAATGCTTGTGGGGAGGTGGTTTCTTTTACTTCAAGTGACTATAGAAAAGACTATGTCAGTTTGGATCTTGATATGCAAGCAAACTAAGAATTGTTAGTCTGGAGAATGTGATTGATGTCCTTCAAGTGTGGATGACATTTTAGCTAACCAAAGTGTTAAGATATTGTGTATGTCTCTATTGAGTAATGTGGCCATTCCAGGCTTGATTGGATTTATTCTCAAAGAACATGGTTATCTAGGGCAGTAAAATTCAAGGTGGATTTGTGTAATGTGTGGACGTGTTTAGTGGGAGGGTGATCAATGGTCTTATTTGATCTCAATCCAAAAGTTTGTTGGTTATGGTATAAATATTGTGATTCTGGTATTTTCTCACTATGAGAGCGTGATGATGGTCATGTGATATCATGTGGGGTTTTGGATGGTTCGTGTTAGAATGAGTATTTCTTATGAGAGATAGGGGAGCTTCTGTCTGATAGGTGTAATATTATGGTGTATTATGTGCAGAGTTTTCTTAGGGATCAAGTAGGTTATGATTAAGTTAATTTTTTAGGATGAGATGTTAGACATGATGTCTTGACATTATTACTGGAGTAGTTCATGGCTGACTTGGGAGGTTGATAATTGATATGTCTTTGGGAAGTCAATGGCTTGAATTACATATGTATATGTGTCTCAAGAGTAACTTGAGAATCATTGTTTGTCTGAGAGAATTTATTTTTCTCTGCAGATTGAGGTTAGGATCAATGGAATTTTTCTGGTGAAAATATAAGATAGCATAATCTTATTTCATTACTACTGGATGAAAGGAGTTTGTTTAAGAAGTGTGATTATGCTTCAAAATATTGTATGACTGTGATTGATGGGACAACATGGTGGGCATTGATCAGAAAATCTCTTGCTAAATGCAGAAGAAGATTTTGGTTCTCTTTGATTAAGATGAGAAAGTGTGAACAATGTCTAATAGGATGTCAAAACATATGCTCATGACTTGTTTAACAAGTGGATTTCTCCTGGAAGGTGATATCAAGGACATGCCAGAAGGACGTGTAAAATGTACATGTATTTGAATATGCATCTGTATTCACTAGAACTCTCATTTCCAGGAGAAACAACCAAAGTTTTTAAAGGCTTAAAGAATGCATTAGGGACAATGCACATTTATGTGTGCGGAATTTATCTACCTCAAATAACTCCCTCATTGACTATGACTCATTGTTACATCCTAGGACCATTAATTCTTATGTAATTTCTCGGGTATTTCAAAGGATATTTCACTTTCCTTTCTCTTAAGTTATAGTTTTGTTGGGTTGTTCTCTTAAGGATTTTGTTTGGGTTTGGGTAAGGTATGGGTTTGTTTCGGATACCTTTGTCAATTTTTGGCTAAAAAGGGGGTGAAAGGTATTGGTTGTCTTATGAGTCTAATGCTTGTTATTGTTGTTGTTTTGCAAGGATGTTGGATAGGATGTTCTGACATCTTATCTATCTTAGTCTTTTTGTTTTAAGTTTTTTTTGGGTCTTGTGATCTGAGTTATCAACACAGTTGCGTCTTATATTATGAGTTATCTAAGTTGGTGTTTGATTACTTAAGGTGTGAAAGTATAGGTTTATGGGCTAAGGGGGTGTTAGTTATCTTCTTCCTCATGTACACCAACATGAATGAGGTGTACACCTAGGAATTTCAGGAGTCTTCAATCTCTTGGGATGTGTACTTCTAGATTCCTCACTAGTCTCACGAGTTGGGGTATTAAAATTCTTTTTCAGTATTCCAATCATAACCACCATTCCCCGACTGAAATAACTTTAGAAAAAGGAGTATCCTGGATTTATTGTGCAGAAGACGTTTAACCAAAATTTATCAAAATGGGAGATTAAAAGCTCTAAAGATTTGACTAAATTTTGGTAAAACATGATTTTGAATATGAAGTTCTAATTTGTAAAAATTTGTGAAGAACAAGATGTCAAATAAGATGTCCTATTATGAGGACTCAACATCTTTGTCTGTTACAGCAGGATAAGTTGCATATTTGCTTCAAGATTTGAGGAGATTTTATCTGCAACAATCAAGGCATGGATCAAGAGATAATTAGTTATACTATTTGAAGCCCATGGACAACTGAAGATTATAAAAGTAAGGCCTAGACCTAGGGAAAAATAAAAAGTTTTATTTTAGACTTTTGTAAAAGAAAAATAAGGGTTTCGGGTTTTGAGAGTCGAGTACTTTCTTGTAATGTAAGTCACCATTTGTATCAATTTGATACATTGTGGTAGACATAGTTTTTTATGCAGATTCAGAAACATTTAGGTTATGAATTGTATATTATTCTCGGATGAAGCTTTTAAGCAAATCCAAGTATATTTGTTAGTCAAGAGTTTTGGTTGAACTTTGTATTTAAAGAGGTGTCTTTCAAGTAGAATGATATAGTTATTGGGACTGTAATTGTTAGATATCACATAGGTGATTAATGGAGTGAGATGAGTTTCTCTTATCGAATATGGAGTTCTGAGATAAAGATTACATTGGGTAGTAATTAGGTAAAACGGAGGTTGTTTACTTGTAAACTGAAGGTTATTTACATAAAATAATACTACTAATAGTGTGATCTTCTTCCTGGATTGGTAGCCCCCATAGTAACTGATTTGCACTGAACTGGGTCATTATATCTATGTGTTGTTTATCATTATGCAAATTTACAAATAAGTTCATATGTTTGTTGATTAACATTTCATAACAGATGTTGGAACATCTATCATGACTTTGTGCTGATAATCAGAATATCAGTATGTTTTTATCCCGTCATTGTTTAAAGTGATGCAGAGATATATGTCTCAACATGTGTTAGGAAATATGAGATCTGCTACACCAGAATTTCGGATTGAATAATAATCTTGTTCCTATTGTAGTGATGTTGTATTGATTTATATGATCGATTAATGAATAATTGTGTTAACTTTACGATGTATTGATGTTATAACGAATTAACGTGATTGAATACTTGAGTTTCACTTAATTATATGATATTATGCACTTTTTATTGTGATTGAAATGTAATCCAAAGAGGAGATTACTAGAGTTGTCAATGAATTACGTTGGGATCAGAATAAGGGTCTTAACTCATTGATATAATGATATACTCATGCATCATACAAGTTGTGTCAAGAGAAATGTCTACTAGAAAAGGGATTAGTAGCTTATGATAAGCTCGAAATAGGGGGATTGGAGTTTAGAAGAGGGGGATTATGGGTTCAGAAGTGAGGACCTGGTTCAATAGAGAACTAAATATCGAGTTGGTACCATATTCATATGCATAGAGTTTCATAGTTGAGTTGTGTTACATAATGACTTATAAGAATTTTGTTGAGTTGTGAATGATTGATGGGTTTGAGTGTGAGAATGTATTGTGATATATCGTGAATTATATTATGTAAGGAATATTGTGTTATTATCCTACCTTGAAGTATATGTCTGTTATTATTATTTGTGATTTCTCACGCATTTGTTGTTGTTATGGTATGTGCTCCTATTCAGGATACAAATAAGTAGGTAACCGAGTAGCTTCTTTAGAGTTGGAGGAAGGAAAAAGGTTGATTCTTCATTTTCTTTCTATGTTTAGTTTACGTTATCTGATATGTAACACTAGGAACATTTTGTGAGTTTTGTTTAATCTTTTCGTTAGAAACTTGTTGTATACTCCCATGTTTGATTTTTTTACATTGAAGTGATTGAATTTATGGTTTTGTTTATGTTATAAAGTCTTTGAAGTTTAAATGATTTAGTTAATGCATGCTTTATTATGAGAAATTTCTCTATGATGATACCCTAAATGAAGGTGATCATGAAATGACACCCTAAGTGAACATCTTGATTTTTGTTTTATTTGATAATGTGTTATAGGGCATGTATGTTTGAAATAGAATGTGTGACATTCTATTTGATTGTGTGAATACTCTGATTTTATTTTATAATTATGCGCAGGGGAAATAGGTTGTTACATGTATCCCGCTTTGCAGGATGAGGGTTGGCCATATACACCTTTGCTTTGCTACTTGGCATGCTGAGGTGAAAAGCCTTTATGGCATGTTAGTATCATCGGGAACAAGCACATTAAATCTATTTCTCATAATAGGTAAATTTTTGCATGAAACAATTGACTTGTGTACCTATGTGAATTGGTGATGATGTTTCCTATTCTTTAGGGTACTTAAGTACTTAGAGCAATATTTGATGAAATTCTAACCATTGGTGGTGCACAGCAAATCGTACAATCCACTATCATTGACGCACATATAAAAGGTTTCTAAAACATCATTATTTTTCACTTTTCTACCATTCACAGCCTGCAAAATATCTTTTTCTATGTCATGTCAACTTCAATCTTTCTCGCGAGCTCTTTTGCACTAATTTCTTAGTTAAGCTCATATGTGACATTTGTTTGGTGGAATTTGATATGCATAGAAAACCAACCTGTTTCTTTTACAGTAAATTCAACATCTTTTTCTTGTTATTGCTTCCTTATTTATTAAGGTTTCTAGGAAACGTTGGACTTTACTTCTATTTTCGCCTCTAAAGGAGGTTTATAACGAGCTTTATCCGATTTAGGGCCTCTATCCATTAGGTGTGTCATCCCTCTTCATGAGTTTCATTTCCCATTAATATGTTTTTATCTTCCTTTCAACAATTTTGAAATCGAAGTTCTTAATCACTTGATAATCTTACCTTCGCAACTGCACCCAATGAGCTAAGCTAGTGTTAAAGTTTTCTAATAATGGTGTGAATATAAGGGAAGTGTTCCAACTTAGAGGCTCTTCTTCCAACTTTTTAAAGCTTAACGCATTTCGTCAACTTCAGAAAAGGGCCAATGCTTAATATCTCTCTAATAGTGTACCAAGATGTTTAATGTTTATTTAGATAGTGTAAAACATTTCAAGAATTGTTTTTCCTAGTTACCCCTCTCCATGAGAAGCCTAATTCCACAAAAGACTCAATAAACCTCAGGCCTCGTTAAAAATGCTTGGATACATTCTCCAAGTTTTTGCGGCAAAGCCACTTCTAGATGGAATAAGGATCCTATGTTTGCAAGATGGATGATTTTCCCCAAGAAAACAACTTTCTGATGCAGCATCGAAGAAATAGTTGAAGCCTCTCATAGAGACATGTCTGCTAATGGAAGGTGGTTTCAAAATAAGCCAAGAAGGACATTTTTGGTGATCAACTAGGAGGATATTTCCTTTTCTAAATACTCTTTGATGATTTTCTATGAATCAAATATGTTCATTCTATGAATATAAGATGGAATGTGAGAAAACAAAAGGAGGAATTCACGCACTACCCCTCATTTGGTCGATGATACCAACATTTTGACTATTGGAAGGGTTCCAACGACGAACATGTATATTGTTTAGGTCAACAGAGGTACACCTGCCTCGACAAAGGTTAAAGTATGGGATTTATATGACCGGGTCACGATGGAGGATGCCTAAGGTTCTTTAAAGCCTTACAATGGAGTAAACTTGGAACTTAGTCATGATCTTGAATAGAGTCAAGTGGAAAGGTTGCTCGGTAAGCATCCTTGACTACTCGAGTGGGATGTAAGGATGTTGGGATCCGCTAAGAACTATGCGTTGTTTCATACTAGTTTGCCTCCTACATTACTGGCCTTCCCTTATCTGAGAATGATTGGGGAGTTCCAGCATTGTTATCTGAAGAAGATTACTCTTATTTTTCAAACAAATTTGAAGAATCTCTCTAGGAGTTATTGGAATTGGCTTACTACACTCATCGGGCGTTGACCATTTTTGGCCTTTAGAGCTGTCGGACGAGAAGAAATATTCACGCCAGACCATCTTTAGAGAGGGAGGGAATTGTTCAAATAACATGTTGATTTCGTTACTATTGAGCGAGAACTATATATTTATAAGAACTCTAAGAAGTGTTTTCCTCAGTTTCGTGTATAAGGGTTGAGGTGGAATCTTTCAAGTACCTTGATAAACTAGTTGAGAAGGTGAAACTACTTATATAGATAATGATTAAGAGGAATGGAGTGTTAGCTTCTCCTTAGACACCGTTATCTAAGATGGAGGCCGCCCTTGATGAGGAAAGCCAATTATTGGATCCCGCTCAAAAAATGATAGATGAACTAGAGGAATCTTTGAAGGATTCTCAAGAATATCAAAAGAAGGCTAGAGACGACTTGAGTGTGATGAATTTCTTGTCCATAAATCACAAATCCTCCTGGTTGTTCCATATAAATTTCCTCTTCCAAATCACCATTAAAAACATTTTTAATGTCCATTTGGTATACTTCTAAGTTATAAATTACAGCAAGTGAAACGAGTATCCTAGTGGATGTTATTCTATAAACCAATTAAAATGAATAAATATATATTTTCTCATTGTCTAAAACCCTTTGCTACAAACCGAGTCTTACATTTTTCAATGGTTCCAATAGATTTAAGTTTTTTTTTTCAAAACTAATTTACAATCTATAGGTTAGTAGCCAAAAGGTAGAAAATTTTACCTTGTACCCCTACGTTTGTCCCCATATCCCTACAAATATTTTTTTGGACGAAAATGCCTTCATATAAATAATGTGTAATTCAAAAATTATACTTTTTCTCCTCATTTTTACACCATACGAACAAAACAAATTTTAGGAAAGCCAATTTCTCTCTCGGAACACCCATCACCAATACATCTGATTAAGGATTTTTGCACCTCAGAACTAGCAAGTAAGTTGTATCCGGTTTTATATTGTTTGCGTTTACGCATCGGAAGTGGTTGTATTACTACTTCTGGTTTATATTTTTTTCTCAGTTACACACCGGAAGTAGCTATATTGCTACTTCCGATTTACATTTATTTTCATTTTCACACCGGAACTAGCCTCTGTGCTACTTCCGGTTGTCGTTTTTTTATATTTTATTTAGTTTAATTTTTTTTAGTGTCTCGCATTAGAGGGCGCAACGGATTTATTCATCGGCAATTACCTGGTGGAAGGACAGTTCTGGCGCATTTATTCTAGCATGAAGTTCAGGCTGCTGTTCCCGTAGCGGATCATGTTCCACCGCATCCATCATTTTCTGGAGGACCCTCTGATACATCACTTTTGGTAAGGTATCAGAACAAAGACCTAAAGCTCTTAATATTTCTAATATATTCAATGTTTATGAAATCTTAAGGCTTTATACAATTTACAACATATAACAGAAATTCTACATACTCGATTGGGTTGCTTATTGTGATCTTGTTATACTTCCTTCCAGATAGAAAGTGTGGAACACTTATATCCTTCTTAGCTTTCCTTCTCTATTATGTTCCTTGTTCCTTGTTCAAGATTCAGATTGAATCTTTAGCTACTTATATAGTAGTTGTAAAAGACTAGTCGTTGAAAGAGATAACTTGATCAAGTGTCTTTATTTTCTCCATAGTACAAGAGACATTGAAGATAGATACACCAAAAGATCTTGAAATAAACAAGTGTAGAAAATATATATGTGAATTTAGATCAAAACAATAATAATTTTAATTGGAAATATATATATATATATATATATATATATATATATATATATATGTGGTAGTCATTGTTACTACTTGTATTCATCATCATTATCATGTTCATGTTTCTACTCTGTAGGCATAATAATAACATGAGTATTATGTCAAAATTGTCCGGCTAAATTCCTAAAGTTTGAAACTCGATAAATTAAATTGGCGTCGAATTTTTTATATTAATTTATTTTTCCGGTTCTGAAGTTTAGTTTTAAAGTTAAAAAGTTTTACACGAAAACGAAAGCATCCAGGTACTGGTCAACAACGTAACAGTGTGAGACTGGTACCCGATCATAAAAATTGGATATTTAATTACTAAAAAAAACAACAACGCTTTAGTAATTAATTAGAACTTATTCATTTTCAAAAATTGTTTCAAAATTGTAACTTGTGGAGTGACAACAAAGCATTTATGATTTCAAAACATAACACGGACTGCGTAAAAATGAGTTGTGTTTTTAAATTAATTTTTCCTCCGAAAAATATTTCTAATTAAAACAAACACCATAATTTATTGAGTCTCAAATGCGTGACTAGAAATTACATTCCGGTTTTGCTTTAATATTTCCTTAAATCAATTCCGTTCCGACTTTAATTTTTCTCATAAAAGTCCAAAATATACCAGTTTAGCCTTAGATTTACATAGCGATAATGGATAGTGGTAGATTGACTATTGGTCTCTATGGGTTCAACATCTTTTCTTTTAGTTTGATAATGTTCGTGCATTTGCAGATAAGCTACCACATGTTGCACATCGCATAACATCAAAAAAATTAAATTTTGCAGTAATATCGCCAAATTCGATAGACATTGTTCCATCATCGACATCAAATTTTGTTTTTGTTGTCTTCAAGAACGGTCAGCCTAAAATGATAGGGGTCTTGCTTGACTTTGAATTAGTTTCTCCTAGGAAAAATCAAATCATTAACCATATCGAGAATGTAAAAATCTGTAGGAAAAATCAAATCATTAACTTGAGCAAGTACATTTTCCACTACTCAGACAGGGCAGACATTGCTTCTTTTTTCAAGTTGGTTGGTTAGACCTATATTCTGTAAAGGACCAAGATCTAGATTATTATAAATAGAAGTTGACATAACATTAATGGAAGCTCCTAGTTTTGAATGATTTCTCCAACTAGGATGGTACATATTAGTGGATTTCTCATAGATGTTATACGTGTACTATTGTTGCTATAAGGGTTGTAAATGTTTATTATGTATGCTTGAGACAAATTAGTAATTACACCCTTTTGAAAGGTAGGACGTGTATTTGTTGAGTGTTCAGGACAAGTGAAAATGCCACATAACCTTTTTGTTTGAGATTTAGTTTATGATAATTGTTTAACAAGTGAGGTCAGCTCATTAAGTCTGCTTTATATGGCCTTGTTGGAAGAAGAAACTTGAATCTGATTCACTATTTTTGTCAGGACCACAAAATTATCTCTAGTTGTGAATTGTTGGGAGTTAAGTGACATTTTCTCAATTAAAGTTTTAGTTGCAGTTGGGGTTTTATCAATAAGGGCTCGTCCACTAGCAGCATTCATAATATTTTTTCCATAGGTAGCAATTCCTCATAACAGTATTGGATTAGTAATTGCTCAGAAATTTGGTTGATTGCTTGAATCTCTCCCAATATTCGACCAATGATTTCATGTCAACCTGTCTAATACCACGTATCAATCTTTCGCATTACCAAGTAGTGAGAACCGAGAGGTTCTGAGCTTGTCATGATTTTCTGTGATTCCTTGAGGCCTCAATGGTGTAGAAGATGCAACCTAGAATTCTTTAAGATGCTTATGCAGATCCTCACCTTCAAGACCACTAAACATTTGCAACAAGTGTATTAAACCAAATTTCAATTCAAAAGGTGCAACATCTTTAGGATTTCAATACATTATGAGTTATAATTAATATTTGATGTAATAAGTTCTCTTAATTTTCTTTGTTCAGCCATGTTATGATAATTAAACTCAAAATTAGAATAAAACAAATTTTGAAAGAACACAGAATCATAATCACTATCACTAATGGATACACCAGTACTCATGCATCATGAGTCAACAATACAATAAATATGAAAATATCAACAATATCTTTATTGAGAAAAAAAAAATTGTAAAATAGAAAATGGCAAAAAAAAAATTGAAAATATAACTAAAAATCAAATAAAGTCAAAATAATTAGCTATTTTTTCGAAAATATGAAGGAAAAAAAGAATAGTTCAAATAAATAGAAAAACAAGGAATTTAGGGTTTTCATAGACAATTTTCTAGAAAATCGGGTTTTTTACGCTAGATTGTGAATTGGCCAGAACAACAAGAACACAGGGGCCATAACACAAGAACGCAACACATATGACTATAATATTGATTAAAATCGCCAGAGAGTCCCTGATAATGGCGTCAATTTGATCTGCTATCGCACACGGGTCAAAAACGAGTTACTAAAGGGTAGTATAAGACAGCGACACTCGAGTGGTATCACAATGACCCTTAAATATTTTAACAAACCCATTGAAACAAAGGGGTTTAGGTTTTCGATTAAGATTTTGATTAAAAGAATTTGATTACGAATAAGATTAACAAGTTAATCTACTATTTCAGTTTTCAACTTATCATCTATTATTATAATTCCAAAACCCTAAGCAGATTCTATTCCCTTTTCAATTACAACATTAATCAAATAAACTCAACTGATATTATATGATTTATTCCCCTATTTTCCGAATTAAGAAGACGATTAAAGATTGCACAAATTAACGAAAAGTAACGTTAAACGCGATTATAGTTAAATGACCAAATATCAATCGAAATAAATCAACACATTCTATAGAACTTGAATTAAGCATGCAAGATATACATAACAAGATTGAAAAGGAATTGAAATTGGATTGAAAATTATTAAAACCTCAAAGTTTCAGTGGAAACACAAACGCTAGATCAACCTTAGGTGATTAGTTATCCATAGAATTCATAGTCGTATTTTTTTTATTTAAAATAAAAACTGAATACCTTGTAATAGCACTACGTTTTAGTTTAAATAGTACAAGAAATATGGCTCTAAGAATGCTCTACAAAAAAAAACATACATTCAACGCAACAAAGTAATTACCTTCTTATGTCTGGAACGAAATTCAATAATTTGACACTTTTGCACTCTAAATTGCCTTTTGAGCTTAACATGAAACTGGAACTTTTTCTCTTAGCTTTCTAACGCATATTAGAATGTATCAAATGGAAATTCATAGCTCAAATTATGATCTGCACGGTGAGAAAGTGTCAAATTTTTACTCAGTAAATTAAAATTGGAAAACACACTAAAAACAATGGAAATAACAAGAGAAAGTAAAGAAATATCTCAATACACTAGCAAAAGTGTGTGCATCAAAATGCACTGATATGAGGGCTGGACATTGGATTTTTAATTAGTCTAAATGAAACGTCTAATTTGAAATTTTGTTGGGATCTTTTAAATTTAGAAAAAAACCTTGGGCAATTCTCCTTAAAAGTAGTGCCTTGATAGGGAAAAAACAAGTCAATCAAGTATCATGTCTTCTCCTCCATCTATTCGAGTATTAAGCAAGAATTTCCAATCATCAAAGAAAACCATGTTGAATCCTTGGTTATGGCACCTTTACAATTTTTTGGTTTTTTTTCAACAAGGTGGTTGGCTATTCATTTGTTCAATGCGGACTGGATTTCTAGAAATAGCGCTAAATTCAAATAGAAGTTCATACAATATTTCTTTTCTATTAACTTCATTTTAGCTTTATGTGCTTTGTCTGATAACACTATTGTTGATTCACTTTCTATTCTGAAAAAAATTCAATATTAGAATTTTGCCTCCCAAATACTCTAGGTTCTTGAAAATTATTTATAAGCCAACTATGTGGAACTGGATTAAAGCTAATTGGCATAATGCATTTTTAAGTAATTTTAGAGTTTCCGTTTGTGGAGATATCTTTCTGAGACCAAAATATTAGTTTTTGTAGAGGTTTTTTTTTTTGAATTTTTGGAGTCTCTAACTTTCTCATTGTCAAACTCTCTATGACTATGAAATGCATGTTGTTTTCCTACCGTTCGTTAACTCTAACCTCCATCAAGAGTTTCTTTCACTATGTCAACAACCATCAGAATATCGTAACTCCAAAATCATCTCATCCAACTGATAGGTCAAAGTGGTTCGGACAAACTCGACCTCCATCAGAGTTTTCAAAATCATCTCATCTAATTAGGATTGTTGCAAATCAAAATACTTTTTCTAGTAAATAAATGATTCCACCACAAATTGTGAGCTTAATCTTTCTAGAGAACATGTATAATCGAATTGTGTGTGAGATGACTAAAGAAATGATTCGTAAATGAATAAATTTAATGATTGTGGTTTTAAAACTCACTTGTCTTTTGGATGAATTATGTTTGGTTGTTTGAATTTAAGAAAGTTGATTGATAATATTCTTTTGACTTCTATTTTCTCAAAGTATTTTAATGTTTGTTTTATAAGGATTTTTGTTATTTTATGAATGAAAAACGCCCAAATACAAGAGTTTGTTTATTGATAAAAAGAAAAATTACTAATAATATATATGAATTACCTTTCATTCAGTTTTTTTTTTTGTTAATGAGAGGGTTTTAGTCCCCTCTCTATTTTGCATCCTTTTTTTTCTTTAATATATTGGTAATCCTTTCTTTTTTAAAACTGCAAAATACTTTGAAATTTTGAATAATGTCAAAGAGTTTAATCTTTTACGTGTAAAAATTACGATTGGTTAGAAAAATATGGTGCAAGTTTTGGTGGCGTTAGGCTAACGTGGTGATGATGTAAGAGTGGTGACATACCATAAGAATGGTATTTTGTATTCACAACAAGATCTCATGGATTAAAAAATAATATATGTTTTTTTTTTATATATTTTTTTTTAGGTTTGAGCCCTAATTAAACTGAAGAAAGTGCATGGAAGTGGCAAACATACATCATTTCATTTTGTCACTGCTTGTAGGACCCTATAATCACATTTCAAACTACCACCTATAATTTATACTTTCCTCAATTCACTTTTCCCTATTTTTAGTCTCTTCACTTTCTTAAACGGTTTAAAATAAAAACACATACGCACAAAAATATAATTGACATTGCTTTTTGGCTGATCTTTTGTTGCACTATTTAAAATATTTTTTTTAATTGGTTTTGGAAGTTTTTTTTTTTGAAACTGGACTTTATATTATATTTTGTTTGCCCTATTATCCCTTCATTAGCTATATTATATTGATGAAACAGTTGCATATTTTCTTATCATTTTAGAACACATTCATGATCATTATAATTAATGTTATTAATTACAACATATTTATCACATTTTGATAGTATTTGTTAAATTTAAAATTTATTTAAATAACTTGAATCTCTATAAAATTATTATTAGTCGAAGTGTTAATACAAGTACCAAAAACTCACATTTGAGAGAGATTTAATGTTTAAATTTAGGTGAAGATGAGAGGTAGAAGATGATTATTATGAAAATGTATCTTCTAATATGGTGGTTAAGATTTTTTTTCTGATAAAAAAAGTCATCACTTAAATGGTTAAGAGAGTGTTTGAAATGTGAAATTATGCAAGTACAAATGTTAAGAATACTCGGGCATTACTTAGACAATTATATATGGGAGAAGGTTAAAATAGTTCCCAATTGATTCAACATGAGATACGGAGGACTGTTGGATACATGTCTATGGTGAAGATGACCACAAATGACATGCTCTTGTGTGATGTCAGTTGTAACGCCCTGATTCGATTTTCCCAATTTTTATGGAGTCTTTTATTTCATTTGTATGATAATTGTTTTATTTGTGAAATTATCATGATGATATTTTATGTTGAGGAATTAATGTGATGATAGGTTATGTTGTGGGATTTTACCGTTTTGTGAATTTTCGGGTAAAATTGGTTTGGAGGGTATTTTAGGTATTTGTTAATTAATGATAAGTTAGAAATTAGTAGAATTGGTATTTTTGTGAGAAAAAGATATTTGGTTGGAAAGAAATAGAAAGAATAGAGTTAAGTGTAGAAATAGAGAGAAAAGAATATAAGAGAGTGAGAGAGAGTGAAATAGAAAGTTAGTAAAGAAGAGAAAGGAGAAGAGAAGAAAGAAAAGGAGAGAAGACAAAAAGAAGAGAAAAGAGGAAAACTTGGAAAAGTTAGGTTTTGATCAAGATTGCTCCGCGTAGACGAAATAATCGGGTAAGGGTGATAAACACTGTTATCTTAATCTTGTATATGATTATGTATGTGTTAGATTTTGTGAGTTTTTGATTTGGTAGAAGTTAGAGAAGATGAATAGTTAGGGTTTGAGAGAAAATGTGAGAGATTTATAGATTAATCGGTTGGAAATCATTATAGTCGAAGTATGATAGCTAGAATATGTTGTTGATCATGTTTATGGAAGTATTTTGGATATTTGGAGTGTTTAAGGTTGACTGTTCGCAGCTGTTTTTTTCCTTCTGAAATCGCAGTGGTCGCTCAGCGAGCTATCCCTCGCTCAGCGAAAGTTCCAGGGCGATTCTCGCTCAGCGAGCGAGAGGGCGCTCAGCGAGCCTGTAGGTTCTTGAGGGGTTATGTGTTTTAATCCGTAGCTTTAGTTTCGGGTATCCGTTTTAGTGATCCTTATATTGATTCGAAGCTAGAAACGTGTAGAAACTAATGATGCTAAGAAAAGTAATTTTTAGCCGACTTTTACCCGACTTTTCTAATAAAACGTAATTATGTAAGATCAAAGTGCGCCTAAGAGGGGGGTGAATTAGGTGTTATCAAATTTTTCGATTCTTTTTCTTCGATGGATGGATTTTTCTTTTTACGGTTTATAGAATGAAAACGGTAAAGCAGGAAAGTAAAGATGACACGGAGATTTATCTTGGTTCCCTTCACAATCCGAAGGTACATCCAGTCCCCTTTCAACACGAAAGAGATTTCCACTAGTTTCTTTAGAACAGTACAACCTATCACACCTTCAATGGTGAGGCCTACTTTCTAACAAACTATACAAACAAGTGTGCAAGAACAATCCTCTTGCCACACTTACCCTTATGTCCAAACAATCCTTGGAATACAAGTCACAAATAGAAAAACTGTTTCTATAATTTTTGTTTGAGTGAGAGTACAATGATTGGTATCAATATAAATTGATCTTCTCCTATATTCAAAAGTCACTGCTTAAGAATAATACAAGTGTTCGAGAAAATATGAAAATGATGAACTTATGAACACTTTTTGAAATATGAAGATTATTTGAATTTAGTGATTTTGATTGTATAATAATATTTGAAAATTCTAGGAGGTGTTTATGAATTTGAAATTTTTAGAATTTATAATAGTTTAAACACCTATTCAAAAAGGTATGGGAATTTAAAAAGAAATTCTTTGAAAAGGTATAAAAAAGTTATGAAATAAAATCATGAAGAGGTATAACACTTAATAAAAATTTGAATTTGAAGAGAAACAATTTTTCAAAATTTCTACAGTGTTAACCGGTTAACCATATGGGTTAATCGGTTAACACGCAGAAACGTTACCACAGAATTGAAAAATTGAGACCGTTAACCGGTTAACCCATATGGTTAACCGGTTAACACTGTTAAAACACAGAAAAATATTTTTGTTTTAAGTGTTAAAACTAGTTCCAATTATTTTCAAAAAAGATGCACATGCATTAAAAACATGATAAATATTTTGAACACTTGTATATCATTTTAAGGAGTAAATTTTGATATACCTAAGCCTTGTGTCCAAGTCTTGAAAGTGTTGCACAAAAGCTTGAAACAAACGGAAGCATTCCATTGATGATGCATATCCATGATCTTGATCGTTGTTGTCATCTCGACTTTTTGCAATCTGGAATGAGCTTGAATAATGTTGACGTCATCAAAAACATTGAGCTTGAAGTATGCTTCTACATTTTCCCCCTTTTTGATGATGACAACCAAACGAATTTTGCGCACAAGCTTTGATCGATCGAAGTTGTTCTAAGCTTGCTTCTCCCCCTATGTCCAGCAACTCCCCCTATCTAAACAGAGGCAAAATTCTGCACAGAGAGATATTAGAAACCAAGCTCTTCTCCCCCTTTGGCATTAGCAAAAAGGAAGAGAGGATCAAGCATAATCATGAAAAAATACAGCATAAAATTCAGCATGATGCAACTTAGCATGAAAACATACATGAAAGCACAAATATAACAAAACATAATTTGATTAAAAATGGAAAAGAGTACGGAAACATAACCGAAACGAAATCAAAATTCCCTAACAAACTTAGGACTTATAACAGAATTTTAAAACTAAATAAAAACAACAAAAGAAACAAGACATGCATGTTCATTCCTCTTCCGACATATCATCACTTTCATCTTCACCATCTTCACTACCTTCACTACCGGCTTCACTTTCATCATCCTCTTCGGTTTGGTTGTGAGAACCGATAATCAGTTTCCGAAGACTTTTGAGAGTGCGATTGGTTTCACGGTGGTTTTGTTGAGCTTCTCGGTAGTGTGTCATGATGGTGGTGTAAAGGAAGTCATTGGTTATGCCACCTTCGGGAATAGGAAAGGATGGAGTGGAGGAACCATCGACATATTCATAAGAACCATTTTTGCGTAAAACAATTCCGGTATTCTTCACAATTGTAATCTCATTAATTTCATTCACCTTAGTCTTCATGGCGATAAAAGGTTCCCTACCAATAACCAAGTCGGTTTGCTCAATGATCCGAGAAATGAGCCTAGCATACGGAAGTCTTGTCTTTAAAGATAGTTGTTGCTTCAAGTGATACATCATTGTGAGCATCCAATTAATCTTTACCCTTTTCTTGATAGCAAACAGCACTTGCATCTCCAAGTCATTAATTTGAGAGTGGTTAGAATCCTTGGGCAGCAGCACATAGCAAATGATATAGTGTAACAACCGATCATCAACGGTCAAATTCTTTGCATAACATAGAGTTCTTGAAGTGCGCTGTCTCGATGTCACAACATCCTTCGGAAAACGGCAGATTGAGTAATAATACTCCATTTTGTTGTAGCCGGACCAAACATCATCAATGTGATTCACGCCTTTGCGGAGAAACACACCGGAAAATGGAATGTTCAAGGATGCAGCCAAAACACCTAAATCCTCCTTAATTTCACAATTTCTAACAAGAGTATGCAACTTATGTTTACCATGCCTATCCATGTTAAGAGAAAAGTTATGCATAAAGGATTGGACCAAATCCGGGTAAACTCTCCCGTTGTCAGCAACAAAGTCACTCATCCCTTGAAATTCTAGCAATGCAGGAAATTTAAAGGTTGGAGGTTTGAAGGATTTCAGAAGAACATATTTAGCCTTAAGCAGTGGTCTGACTCTGACTTTGAAATCCAGCCTCCTCTTCTTGGTGGATTCCATTGTTTCTGCATCTGGAGCTTCTTTTGACACTGAGGCCGGTTCCTTTCCTTTCCTTTGGGGTGTCATGAACACTGATGGAGTTAGGGTTTTGGAGGAGATGATATTTTCGGATTTGATGTTGGGTGAGTTGAATGTAGTTTGAAGAGTGTTATAAAGATGAAGAGATAATGGGTTTTAATGGGGGTTTAAGTTGTTGAAGGTTGGAAGTTGGAAGAAGATGATAAATAGAGTTTATGGTAGTCAAAGAGTTGAAGAGTTAAAACATGTGGAAGTGAATGAACCAAACATGCAATGCAATGAACTTGAAGAATATATTAAAAACATAGTAAAACAAAAAACAAAAAAAAACAAAAAAAACACAGAGTCTTAAAACTGCGCTGGAAATCCAAGTTTTGGATGTGTTAACCGGTTAACCTATTACGTTAACCGGTTAACGGTTAAAAAATTTGAATTTTTTGAAAAATCCAGCAGCATGTTTTAGACTAAAAATAACCACTTTTTCATTAAAAAAATTCCATAAAGTGTTAGCACTCATCAAAACGCAACTTTCGATCAAAAAAGTTTTTGAAACCGATTATTTTCGGGTATACGAAAGTGAGAAAAACGAAAACCAGCGAAATGGAAGTGCTACCATTTTATGACTAAAAAGTGAACAAACATACATATAATGCAACAAAAACATACAATAAGCAATTTTAAAGTTAAGGTTAGATGTCACCTTCATTGAGAATATCAAGTTCTCGTCGAATCTTGTAAAATTGCTCTTTAGCCAACGGTTTAGTGAATATATCAGCGAGTTGATTATGTGTATCCATGAATGTAACATCGACATCTCCATTTAGAACATGATCTCGAAGGAAGTAATGTCGGATATCTATGTGCTTTGTTCTTGAGTGCATGACCGGGTTCTTCGTGATATTGATGGCACTTGTGTTGTCACACCGGAGAGGGATACAACTGAGGTCTATACCGAAATCGAGGAGTTGTTGTTTAAGCCATAAGATTTGAGCACAACAACTTCCTGCTGCGATGTACTCCGCTTCGGCCGTGCTAAGTGCAACGCATGCTTGCTTCTTACATGCCCACGACACTAGTGCATTCCCGAGAATGTGACAAGTACCACTTGTACTTTTTCTATTGGTCTTACATCCTGCATAATCAGCGTCAGAATAACCAATTAAAGAACAAGTACTACCTTTAGGATACCATAATCCGACGTGCGTCGTTCTTTTGAGATACTTCATGATCCTCTTCACGGCGGTGAGATGTGATTCCTTCGGATTAGCTTGAAAGCGTGCACACAAACAAACACTAAACATAATGTCAGGACGGCTTGCCGTCAAATATAAAAGTGAACTGATCATACCTCGATACTTTGTAATATCTATTAAAGTGCCGGAAAGATCTTGATCAACATACGTTCCGGATCCCATTGGAGTAGACATTTCTTTGCAATTGTCCATATCAAATCTTTTCAATAATTCCTTGCAATACTTGGATTGGTTGATGAAGATGCCATCCTTTGTTTGCTTGATTTGTAAACCAAGGAAGTAGTTCATCTTTCCCATCATGGACATCTCGAATTCGCCTTGCATCATAAGAGAGAATTCTTCGCAAAGATCTTTGTTCGTTGAACCAAAGATGATGTCGTCGACATAGACTTGAACGAGTAAGTTGTTGCCCTTGAGATTCTTGATGAACAAAGTCTTGTCAACCTTTCCTTTCGTAAAACCTTTCTCACATAGGAAGTTGCTAAGGAGATCATACCAAGCCCTTGGTGCTTGATTTAAGCCATAAAGAGCCTTCTTCAACTTGTAGACATGAGAGGGATTCTTGAAGTCTTCAAATCCCGGAGGTTGTTTGACGTAGACTTCTTCATTGATGTAACCGTTTAGGAAAGCGCTTTTGACATCCATCTGGTACAACTGAAAAATCATTGAACACGCGTAAGCAAGTAATAATCTAATTGCTTCTAACCTTTCTACCGGAGCGAATGTTTCATCAAAGTCGATTCCTTCTTCTTGGTTGTAGCCTTGTGCGACTAATCTTACTTTGTTACGAACTATGATCCCATTCTCGTCAAGTTTGTTCTTGAACACCCATCTTGTGCCTATGATATGTTTGTTGTCCGGTCTTGGTATAAGAGTCCAAACTTGGTTCCTTTCGAATTGGTTGAGTTCTTCTTGCATAGCTATTATCCATTGATCGTCGCCTAAGGCTTCATCGATTTTTGTTGGTTCAATTTGAGACACGAACGCCATGTTGAGACAAGCATCCTTGAGATTGAGTTGAGTTGCAACGCCTTGGCTAATATCACCAATCACTTTACCTATCGGGTGATCTCTATGAGTTCTCCATTCTTTTGGAAGATCTAGATGTTCTTCAATGGTTGGTGAGTCATCGTCTTGTGATATTGCTTATTCTTTTGATGTCTCCTTTTGTTGTTGTGATAGATCTACTACATCATCATCATCATCATCCACAATAATATTATCCTCTTTCGAGGGGTTAGTCTCATCAAACGAATCATGTATAGATTCTTCAATAGTAAGTGTTCGTTTATTGAAAATTCTAAAAGCTTTACTTGATAGAGAATAGCCAAGAAATATACCTTCATCGGATTTCTCATCAAACTTACCAAGGTTGTCCTTGCCGTTGTTGAGAACGAAGCATTTGCATCAGAATATATGGAAGAAGGATATGTTGGGTTTCCTTCCCTTGAACAACTCATATGGGATCTTCTTGAGAATAGGTCGAATATTGACACGGTAACTTACAAAGCAAGTCGTGCTAACCGCATCCGCCCAAAAATATTTAGGAAGATTTGAGTCGCTAAGCATTGTCCTTGCAAGTTCCACTAATGCCATATTCTTCCTCTCTACGACACCATTTTGTTGAGGAGTCCTTGGTGCGGAGAAATTGTGAGAGATTCCATGCTCTTCACAAAAATCTTCAAATGATGAATTTTGAAATTCGCCACCATGGTCGCTTCTTATGGAAACAATTGAGAGTGACTTCTCATTTTGAATTTGCTTGGCATACTTCTTGAATGCTTTAAAGGCATCACTTTTCTGCACTAAAAACAAAGTCCAAGTGTATCTAGAGAAATCATCAACAATAACTAGGGCAAAAACGTTACCTCCGAAGCTTTTTGTTCTTGATGGACCGAAAAGATCCATATGTAACAATTGTAGTGGTCTTGAAGTAGATATCACTTTCTTTGTCTTGAAGGATGTTTTGGTTTGCTTCCCCTTTTGACATGCGTCACAAAGCTTATCCTTGATAAACTTTATCTTCGGAAGACCAACAACTAGATCGTGCTTTAATAATTTGTTCAAATGCTCCATGTGAATGTGAGCAATCCTCTTATGCCAACGCCATGCCTCGTTGTTGTTTGCCATTAAGAACTTCACCTTCAAGAAAGAGTCATCAAAAGAAATTATAAAAATGTTATTAAATCGTTTACCTTTTAGCAAGAGTTCATGAGTGACTTCGTGTTCTATCAAGCATTCCTCCTTTGTGAAGTTAATTCGGAACCCTTTGTCACACAATTGACTTATGCTAAGAAGGTTGTGTTTAAGGCCTTCCACATAAAGGACGTCTTCGATGATTGTATGAGGAGATGCACCAATGGTTCCAACTCTAAGAATTCTTCCTTTATTATCATCACCGTAAGTAACGTATCCTTTGGCCTTAAGTGTTAGACTTGAAAATTTGTTGATATTGCCCGTCATATGCTTTGAACAACCGCTATCGAGATACCATTGAGTAGAAGTTGTTTTCAAGCATACCTACAAAACAAAGTCAAGTATTGTTAGGTACCCAAATTGCTTTGGGTCCTTGATAGTTAGTACCCTTTTCAACCCACACATAATGCCCTTTAGCAACACCAATGTTGCGCACATAGCAAGCATTAGGTGTATGACCTTTGATTCCACAATAAAAACAAGTAGGTTGAAATTGACTTTTAAATCTAGGAACATATTTTTGTTTCTTAATGATCCTTTTCCTTTTATGACTTTGATGCATAGTTTTAGAATTATTAGTTTTTTCCTTAACAATTTGTTCACTAGCTTTTACGAAAACGGTTTCCCTTGTGCTTGGTTTGGAAAACTTAGAATATCCTAAGCCACTTTTATCATTTGGATATCTTTGGTGCCTAAGAATTTCCTCCAAGCCAATTTTACATTTTTCATATCTTTCTAAAACTCTTTTGAGTTGAACAATTTGAAAGGATAATGACTCACATTTTTTACATGCAAGGCTTTGTTTTTCATCCATTATCTTTTATTTTTCATTTTCAATGTACTTTTCAAAAGATGTATTTTGTTCTTCTAAAGATAATATTCTTTTCTTTTGGGATGAAATATTTTTGTACAAATTCTTGCATTCTTTTAGAAGTTCATCTATGACTTCTTGTGCATCATTTTTATAAATTGAAAATTTGCTACTAACATCGTCATTTTCTTCATCGGAGTGATGTGACACCATTAACGCCATATTTGCACATTCATATCTTTCCGATTCCGATGAGGAACTAACTTCATTGTCATCCCACCCGACATAAGCCTTTTTATTTTTGAAGTCCTTCTTGCCTTTGAATCCTCCTTTCTTCGCAAGTCTTGGACAATCTGGTTTTATGTGACCTTGCTTCCCACATTCATAGCATGTAACTTCTTGAATCGATGTGGATGCATCCTTCTTCCTGAAATGTTTATTCTTTTTAGGAAAAGAGGAATTATTACTTTTGTTAAAAAACTTACCAAGCTTCTTAACAAGAAGCATGAAGTTCTCATCTTCGGAAATCTCGTCATCTTTGTCATCCATCGTGTCAATCTTCAAAGCAATTCCTTTGGACTTTTTCTCTTGACTTCCGTGCTTCTCGAGCCTTCCAAGTTCCAATTCGTGCTCTTGAAGTTTGCCGAATAGAGATGCGGATGTCATTGTTGAGAGACTCTTATTCTCCGAAATAGCGGTCACCTTCGGTTGTCATTCCCTTGTCAAAGACCTTAGAACTTTCAAATTGAGATCGTCGTTGGTGAAGGTATTTCCGAGTGCAATCAAGTGGTTGGTTAGATGAACAAATCTTTTTTGTAAGGCCATAATAGATTCTCCGGGCTGCATGCGGAACATTTCATATTCTTGACTCAACGTGTTAAGCCTTGATCTTTTTACTTCTGTTGTTCCTTCATGTGTTTCTACCAAAGTATCCCAAATCTCCTTTGCCGATTTGCATTGTGATACGCGAAAGAATTCGTCCATACTAAGAGCGCTTTGAAGTTTGTTGATTGCCTTCTTCTCATTTAGTATCTTCTTTTTATCATCTTCATCATACATATTCTTCAACTTTGCGATTCCAACGCTGTTGATCACATTAACAGGATTATGCGGACCTTCTTCGATTGCTTCCCATATGCCTTCTCCTTGGGCTTCAATATGTGCCCTCATTCTGATTTTCCAAAAATCAAAGTATTCGCCGGAGAAGAGCGAAGGCTTGTTGCTACTTCCACCATCTTTGAAAACAGGATTCGAGTTTGCGGAAGCCATAGGATCTTGTAGGAACAGGTTACCTAAACCTGCTCTGATGCCAATTATAAGATCAAAGTGCGCCTAAGAGGGGGGTGAATTATGTGTTATCAAATTTTTCGATTCTTTTTCTTCGATGGATGGATTTTTCTTTTTACGGTTTATATAATGAAAACGGTAAAGCAGGAAAGTAAAGATGACACAAAGATTTATACTAGTTCCCTTTACAATCCGAAGGTACATCCAGTCCCCTTTCAACACGAAAGAGATTTCCACTAGTTTCTTTAGAACAGTACAACCTATCACACCTTCAATAGTGAGGCCTACTTTCTAACAAACTATACAAACAAGTGTGCAAGAACAATCCTCTTGCCACACTTACCCTTATGTCCAAACAATCCTTGGAACACAAGTCACAAATAGAAAAACACTTTCTATAATTTTTGTTTGAGTGAGAGTACAATGATTGGTATCAATATAAATTGATCTTCTCCTATATTCAAAAGTCACTGCTTAAGATTAATACAAGTGTTCAAGAAAATATGAAAATGATGAACTTATGAACACTTTTTGAAATATGAAGATTATTTGAATTTAATGATTTTGATTGTATAATAATATTTGAAAATTCTAGGAGGTGTTTATGAATTTGAAATTTTTAGAATTTATAATAGTTTAAACACCTATTCAAAAAGGTATGGGAATTTAAAAAGAAATTCTTTAAAAAGGTATAAAAAAGTTATGAAATAAAATCATGAAGAGGTATAACACTTAATAAAAATTTGAATTTGAAGAGAAACAATTTTTCAAAATTTCTACAGTGTTAACCGGTTAACCATATGGGTTAATCGGTTAACGCCCAGAAACGTTACCACAGAATTGAAAAATTGAGACCGTTAACCGGTTAACCTATATGGTTAACCGGTTAACACTGTTAAAACACAGAAAAATATTTCTGTTTTAAGTGTTAAAACCAGTTCCAATTATTTTCAAAAAAGATGCACATGCATTAAAAAACATGATAAATATTTTGAACACTTGTATATCATTTTAAGGAGTAAATTTGATATACCTAAGCCTTGTGTCCAAGTCTTGAAAGTGTTGCACAAAAGCTTGAAACGAACGGAAGCATTCCATTGATGATGCATAGCCATGATCTTGATCGTTGTTGTCATCTCGACTTTTTGCAATCTGGAATGAGCTTGAATAGTGTTGATGTCATCAAAAACATTGAGCTTGAAGTATGCTTCTACAAATTATGGAATTGTGGGTTTGATTGTTGTGTTGTGGCCGTTTGGCAAGTAGATACATTTCTTGAATTAAATGCGAATGTATGCTAATTGAATGAGATAAAATGCATAACTATATTGTGAATATGTATGCATTTTCAAGAATGATGTGTGTCATTTTGCATGTAAGCATAATGTATGCATTCCTGTGTTGTGAGATTCTTTGTGAATCCGTTGTAACATCGTGTGCTCATGTGGAGTGTGAGCGATGACTACAACAAGATCGTGTGCCCATGTGGGGTGTGAGTGATCGGATTGTATGCCCATGTAGGGTGTGAGCAATCCAGAAACATCGTGTGCCCGTGTGGGGTGTGAGTGATGGGTGATTTATTCACATTGATTGTGTGCCCGTGTAGGGTGTGAGCAATCGGATTGTGTGCCCGTGTGGGGTGTGAGCAATCCATAAACATTGTGTGCCCATGTGGGGTGTGAGCAATGGGGAACATCGTGTGCCCGACGGGGAGTTACTTTAGGTAACAAGCGATGATTCCATTTGGTTCCTGAGTGAACCTGCTGAAATGTTGAGCCGGTACCGCATTTGCATCTGCATAGAGTCGTGTGCCGGTCTCTATGAGTTGCATTTTATCATTTTAATTATGATATGCAGAAATAAACATGAATGTGTATATGTTTATTTGGAGTATTATGGAGATGATAGTATGTGTGATGAAACATGCTTGTAGGTATATATGCATGTTTGATATATGTATATGTATGTGATTTATACATTTGTAATGTATATGTGTGGATAAACATATCTAGACGTATGTTTATGCAGAATGAATAGAATTAAGGAACAAACATAAATAATGTAATTTTATGTGAATTAGTGAATTGGTGTATGATGAACATGCTTGATTTGTGTATGTGCACGTTGCGATGTGTATAGGTGATGAGGTATGAATTGTGGTGAGAATATGTTTTATGTGTATGTTATATATTGAGATATATAATTATATGCAATGTTATTATGATAATGTTTCTCACCCTTCTGCTGTTTTATGATGCCCTATGAGGCATTGCAGAGTAGGTTGTTGGATGGCATATTTTTGTGAAGCTCGTCTTCATCTTTTGGTTGGTTGGCTCTGATATGTAGCACCGGGTAGTTAGGTTGGCTTAGTGCCATTTTTGTGATGCATTGTGTATATGTATCTGTTGGATGAATGTTTTGTATAAACATGAATATTGTTGTTGGCATCAAACTTGTTGATATATATATATATATATATATATATATATATATATATATATATGAATGGAAATATATATATATATATATATATATATATATATATATATATATATATATATATATATGAATGAAAATATATATGTTTGATGTTGTTCATTTAGTTTCCGCTGTGTAATTATATCTTGGGAGATATGGGTGTAAGGATTAAATTTTCTATGTTGAAAACTACTTCATCGTTGCATATCTTTAAATGAGCAGGTGTTGTATATTTTTAATTTCAAGCATAATGTGACATGCCTCTTTTATACCATGTTCAATTATACTCTGATGAAATTTTTAACATGTGCCTAAATGATTTAATTGATTATTTGGGGGTATAGAAAGGGGGTGTTACATCAGTTAGCAAAGAGTTTTGGCTAGATTGTGTCATTGTATTTGGTTGGTCTTATTTGGCTTCTGACTAACCCAAAACAGTTGCTCCTAAGTCCTCGTTATCAATAATTAATTGAGAATGGCGAAGCGTAGTTTTTTAGGAGCATATAAATTGGATATTTTAGATTGATTTTTTTTTTCATTTGTTTATGAGTGATAGAAAATATCTTCTTCTTCATGTGATTTCTACCATTTTTATTGAAGATTTAATAAGTCTACAGTTCTTCATTTTGAGTTAAAACTTTTTCCTTTTTAAATCTTCAAAACCTATATTAAAGTGTAAGGTGCATATTTTCTTATATCTTGTTATTCTTTTCTTTTCATTAGTTCTTCAATAATGGTCCTTTAAGTAACCCATAAATAAGTATTCTCCTTGTCAACCTAAGTAACGATGTAGAGATTTATGATACATCATATCATACTGAGGCATAGGTGATTTCTCCAGAGGTGAGAAACTCAAGAATGACTACCCCACAAATTAGATAGTCGGACATCTCTTGAATAGATATAAGAAAAGTTAATTATAGATTTACCTTGTTAACTAAGTGACTCCAAACACAAGAGGAGGATACACTAATACAGGATACACACTTCACAACAGTTGAGAGACGGATTCCACCACGGATGGTCGCATGTGGTAACGTATGGTGTGGTTATATGTGTCCTCTTTACCACCAGGGGCTACTAGTCGTGGTAAAAACACAAAAGCGTGCAACCTACCACTACGGTTGTTTAAAACAATTGTAGTAAAAGGTTAAGATCAGGGGTTTGACTCCCAATGTCTAATTTTTTGCAGATTTCAAAACATTTCACCAAGGTCCTAGATTATAACTGCAGTGAAAGACTTAGCACACAACATTTCATCATGTTCCTAGATTATAACCATGGTTATATGCTTATTTGAGTTTATTATAATTTATATTTACTTCACCAACTACTTACTAAACATATAACCTTCCAATATGATTTAAAAATATGTAATATGATAAATTAAGTTATATTAAAAGAACAAGTTACACTAATCAATATTTTTTGAGGTTTCTACAATCCATTATTTGTATCTCGTTCTTTGACTGTTATAATTTATTTAATGCTTGTAATTCTTCAATCAACACTTTATTTTGTTACTAGTTCATTATGCAAATTTACAGAAATATATAGTTAAAAAGAAAGTGTTAATTGAAGAACTACAAGAATTAAATTAATTTCTAACCGTCAAAGAGTGGGATGCCAATAATGGGCTAAAGAAAGCACGTAAAACAATGATTAATGTAAGTTATTTTCTAACATAACTTAATTTTTCATATAATTAATTTATAATTCAATTCGAAAGGTTAAAAATTAAACAATGGGTTGATAAAACACTCAAACCACATACAATATAATAAATGCATATTCTAGGACATGTTGATTGAACATAACGAAAGTTGAAATGTATAAGGTATATCATTAAAAATAACAAAAACATCAACAATGACACAATTTTTATCAACAAAACCAAAAGCATCAATTACTTACAACTTTTATCAACAATAACATATCTTAACAACAACATACAATTGTATCAACAACAACATACCTTGACAACAACATACAACTTTTATCAATAAAAACAAAAACAAAATCATCAATAACATGCAACTTTTATCAACAACAACATACAACTTTTATCAACAACGATGTACAACTTTTATCAACAACAACATACCTTAAAAACAACATACAACATAGTTCAACAAAAACATTAACATATCTTAACAAAAACATACAACGTAGCTCAACAAAAATATTATCATGTCTCAATAAAAACATACAACATAGCTTAACAAAAACATTAATATATCCCAACAAAAATATACAACATAGCTTAACAAAAATGTTAACATATCTCAACAACATACAACTTTTATCAACAATAACATATCTTAACAACAACATGCAACTTTTATTAAAAAAACAAAATATCCCAACAAAAAACATTATCATGTCCCAATAAAAATATACAACATAACTCAATAAAAACATTAACATATCCCAACAAAAATAGGCGACATAGCTCAACAAAAATGTTAACATATCCCAACAACATACAACGTTTACCAACAATAAGATACCTTAACAACAAAATACAACTTTTATAAATAAATAAAAAAACATATCCCAACAAAAATATACAATATATCTCAACAAAAACATTAACATATCCCAACAAAAACATTATAAATCTCACAACTCATAATATAAAAGGTAGAAATGTTTCACGTACTCGAAATGTGAAGAGGAAGTGAAAGAAATGAATTTTGTGTAACATATTTTCTTGATCCATAAGAGTTGAAGAAAATATATTGGAGTTATATGAAGAAAAGATATGAAACGTTTATAGAAATTGGATAAGCATGAGAGAGATGTTAGGATTTTGTTTTATGAGAGAGACAATTGTTATATCCTGAACGATAGAACTTTCGCATATATATATATATATATATATATATATATATATATATATATATATATATATATATATATATATATATATATATATATATATATATATATATATATATATATATATATATATATATATATATATATATATATATATATATATATATATATATATAGTTGTGAATTGGATACCTTAGAAATAAAGTATAATAGGTTTCTTTGTGATCAAGAAACACACAAAGGTTAGGGTTTAGGGTTACCAATGTAAGATCAGAATGCGCATAAGAGGGGGGGATGAATTAGGTGTATATAATTTTTCTCGATTCTTTTTCTTTGATGGATAGAATTTTTCTTTTAAGTTTGTATGGAAGGAAAGCAGTAAGGCAGAAAATAAAAACGACACAGAGAGTTATCCTGGTTCCCTTCACAGTCCGAAGGTACATCCAGTCCCCTTTCAACTTGAAAGAGATTTCCACTAGTTTTTAGAAATAGTACAACCTATCACACCTTCAATGGTGAGGCCTACTTTCTAACAAACTATCATACAAGTGTGCAAGAACAATCCTCTTGCCACACTTACCCTTATGTCCAAACAAACCTTGGAACACAAGTCACACAATAGAAATACCTTTCTATATTTTTAATTTTGAGTGAGTAATACAAAGACTTTAATATCAATAATGATCTTCTCCTATGTACACAATTCACTTTTCAAAAATCAATACAAGTGTTCAAACATGAAGTATGAAAGATGAATATCTTATGAACACTTTTGAAAAGTATGAAAATTATTTGAAAATTGATCAATTTGATTCAAGTGATTTTTTATAAAAATTGTAGGAGGTGTTTTTTGAATTTGAAAAATTCAGATTTTATATTATACAAGATACCCTTTTGAAAAGGTGTGAAAATTATGAATCAAAAAGTTTCTTGAAGAGATATAATCAAAAGGTGCAATTTGAATTTCAAAGGAAAAATATTTTTCAAAATATTACAGTGTTAACCGGTTAACCAAATGGTTAACCGGTTAACGCCTATGAACGTTAACAGGTTTTCTGAAAATTTGAACCCGTTAACCGGTTAACCAAATGGTTAACCGATTAACACTGTTAAAACCAGAAACAAAAGGTTTTTTAAAGAGTGTTAATCGGTTTGAAAAATATGTTAAATTATTTTATGCAATATGCTAGTATATGATTGAATGCATGAAAACTTGTACATCAATTTAAAAAGGGATTGATATACCTAACCAAAAGCATCCAAGCATGAAGTTGAATGATGATGCAAACGAAGCTTGATAGCGAAGCCGGTTGCTTGAAGCTTGATCAGTTGGAGCTCTTGACTTTTTGCAGATCTGAAATATATGCGCCGTGTTGTCTTCATCAAAATCTCCGAGATTGAAGGCGTGCTTCTACATTCTCCCCCTTTTTGACGATGACAACCGAAAATTCTGCGAGAGCTTTGATCAATGTTTCTCTAAGCGAATTCTCCCCCTATGGGCAGCAACTCCCCCTAACGTATAACAGCAGTAGCGAGAAAAAAATTCTGCATAGAGAGTCATTAGAGAAACAAAGGTCTTCTCCCCCTTTGGCATTAGCAAAAAGGAAGGGACCAACAAGCAAGCATGAACATGAAAGATAGCATCATACAAGCAATCATACAAGCAATCACACATATAAAATGCAAACATAGTGCAAGTAAACCAAAAATGCCTAAAAACTTAGGACTTTAGTTTGAGAGTACAAAACATAACATGATTAAAATATAAAACAACATAATAAAAACAGCATGGAGACATGGTCCTCATTCCTCATCCGACACATCCTCATCATCTTCTTCCTCTTCTTCGGTACCGTCCACATCCTCATCAACATGCTCGGTGGTGGTTCGGGAGCTTAGGACAAGGTTCCGAAGGCTTTTGATGGCACGCATAGCTTCATGGTGGTGTGACATCATGGTTGAGTAGAGAAAGTCATTGGTAATGCCGGTTTCCGGAATAGGTGGAATGGAGGTGGAGGATCCGTCATCATACTTATAAGTTCCATCATTTGCTTGGACAATGCCGGTGTTCTTGATAATTGTGACTTCGTTGATTTCATTTCCCGTAGTAGTCATAGCAATAAACGGTTCTCGACCGATTTCCATATCGGTAAGTTCCAAAATCCTTGAAAGAAGGCGGCCATACGGTAAACGAGTCTTCAATGAAAGTTGTTGCTTCAAATTATATAGCATGGTAGGAAGCCAATTAATCTTAATCTTGTTCTTGATGGAAAAGAGCACTTGCATCTCCAAATCATTGATTTGGGATTGATTGGAGTCCTTGGGCAGCAAGACATGGCAAATGACATAATGAAGCATCTGGTCATCAACGGAGAGATTCTTCGCATAACAAAGTACCCGAGAGGTACGCTGGCCGGAAATCACGGCTGCCTTTGGAAACCTACAAATGTTATAGTAGTATTCCATCTTATCATAGTTGGCCCATTTTCCTTCATCATGGTTGACACCCTTTCGGAGAAACACTCCCGAGTACGGTAAAGACAAAGAGGTAGCAAGAGTACCTAGGTCAACCTCAATCTCACAATCTCTAATAGAAGCAAAAAGGTGGTGCTTATCATTTTCATCACAATTGAGAACCATGTTGTTCATGAAAGACTTCACCAAATCCGGATACACTTTTCCATTATCGGCAATAAAATATAACATTCCTTGATATTCTAGAAGTGCCGGAAACTTAAAAGATTCAAAAGATTTCAGGTTCACATACTTACCCTTGAGAAGATGTCGAACCCGAACACGAAAATCCAATCTTCTTTTCTTGGTAGATTCCATAGGCATGTCTTCTTCACTGCTAGACCTTGATGCTGACACTGGAGCTTTTCCCTTTCTTGAAGCCATGAAGATGAAGCTTAGGTTAAGGGTGAGTGAGAGTATTTTCGGATTAGGGTTTGGTGTAGAGAAGAGTGAAGTGAATGAGATGGAGTTTTTGTGAGAGTTACAATGTAGTGGGTTTTAATGGAGGAAATGAAAAGTTTGGAGAAAGAGAGTAAATGGAGTTTAATGGTAGGTCAAAGGAAGAGGAAAAGATTTATGAGGTGTCTTGAGAAACCATGCATCAAATAGACATAACACATACAACACAACATAACAAAATAATAAAAAATTTAAAAGTTTAAAAAAAATGACAGAACCTGTCACGCAGGCAGGGACTGCTGTTTTGAAGCTGTTAACCGGTTAACCGATCCGTTAACCGGTTAACGGACAAAAAATTTCAAAAAATTTCAAAAATCCAGCAGCTTTGGTGGGGAAAAATGGGAGGGATTTTTCAAAAAAAATTTAAATAAGGTGTTAGCACTTGTCATTCCGCAACTTTCGATCAAAAAATATTTTGAAACCGATTAATTTCGGGTATACAAAAGTGAGAAAAACCGAAAACGGTGAAATGTGAGTGCTAGAATTTTATGACTTTAAAGTAAGCAAAAACACATATAAACACACATAATGCAATAAAAACATATAACAACCAATTTTTAGGTTAAGATTAGATGTCACCTTCATTGAGAATCCCAAGTTCTCGCGAATCTTGAAGAATTGTTCCTTAGCCAATGGTTTTGTGAATATGTCGGCTAGTTGATTGTGTGTATCCACGAACGTAACATCGACATCTCCATTTAGAACATGATCTCGAAGGAAGTGGTGCCGGATATCAATGTGCTTTGTTCTTGAATGCATGACCGGGTTCTTCGTGATATTGATGGCACTTGTGTTGTCACACCGGAGAGGGATACGACCGAGATCTATACCGAAATCGAGAAGTTGTTGTTTGAGCCACAAGATTTGAGCACAACAACTTCCTGCTGCAATGTACTCCGCTTCAGTCGTGCTAAGTGCAACGCATGCTTGCTTCTTGCATGCCCACGACACTAGTGCATTCCCGAGAATGTGACAAGTACCACTTGTACTCTTTCTATCGGTCTTACATCCTGCATAATCAGCGTCAGAATAACCAATTAAAGAACAAGTACTATCTTTAGGATACCATAGTCCGACGTGCGTTGTTCCTTTGAGATACTTCATGATCCTCTTCACGGCAGTGAGAAGTGATTCCTTCGGATTAGCTTGAAAGCGGGCACACAAACAAACAATAAACATAATGTCAGGACGGTTCGCCGTCAAATATAAGAGTGAACCGATCATACCTCGATATTTTGTAATATCTATTGAAGTGCCGGAAAGATCTTGATCAACATACGTTCCGGATCCCATTGGAGTAGATATCTCTTTGCAATTGTCCATATCAAATCTTTTCAATAATTCCTTTCAATACTTGGATTGATTGATGAAGATGACGTCCTTTGTTTGCTTGATTTGTAAACCAAGAAAGTAGTTCATCTTTCCCATCATGGACATCTCGAATTTGCCTTGCATCATAAGAGAGAATTCTTCGCAAAGATCTTTGTTTGTTGAACCGAATATGATGTCGTCGACATAGACTTGAACAAGTAGGGTGTTACCCTTAAGATTCTTGATGAACAAAGTCTTGTCAACCTTTCCTTTAGTAAAACATTTCTCACATAAGAAGTTGCTAAGGCGATCATACCAAGCCCTTGGTGCTTGCTTTAAGCCATTAAGAGCCTTCTTCAACTTGTAGACATGAGATGGGTTCTTGAAGTCTTCAAAACCGGGAGTTTGTTTGACGTAGACTTCTTCATTGATGTAACCGTTTAGGAAAGCGCTTTTGAAATCCATCTGGTACAACTGAAAATTCATAGAGCAAGCGTAAGCAAGTAATAATCTAATTGCTTCTAACCTTGCTACCGGAGCGAATGTTTCATCAAAGTCGATTCCTTCTTCTTGGTTTTAGCCTTGTGCGACCAATCTTGCTTTGTTACGAACTATGATTCCATTCTCGTCAAGTTTGTTCTTGAACACCCATCTTGTGCCAATGATATGCTTGTTGTCCGGTCTTGGTACAAGAGTCCAAACTTGGTTCCTTTCGAATTGATTGAGTTCTTCTTGCATAGCTATTATCCATTGATCGTCGCCTAAGGCTTCATCGATTTTTGCTGGTTCAATTTGAGACACGAACGCCATGTTGAGGCAAGCATCCTTGAGATTGAGTCTAGTTGCAACGCCTTGGCTAATATCACCAATCACTTTATCTATTGGGTGATCTCTATGAGTTCTCCATTCTTTTGAAAGATCTTGATGTTCTTCAATGGTTGGTGACTTATCTTCTTGTGATATTGCTTGTTCTTTTGATATCTCCCTTTGTTGTTGTGATAGATCTACATCATCATCATCATCCACAATAATATTATCCTCTTTCGAGGGGTTAGTCTCATCAAACGAAACATGTATGGACTCTTCAATGGTAAGAGTACGTTTATTGAAAATTCTAAAAGCTTTACTTGATAGAGAATATCCAAGAAAGATACCTTCATCGGATTTCTCATCAAACTTACCAAGGTTGTCCTTACCGTTGTTGAGAACGAAGCATTTGCATCTGAATATGTGGAAGAAGGATATGTTAGGTTTCCTTCCCTTGAACAACTCATATGGGGTCTTCTTGAGAATAGGTTGAATATTGACACGGTTACTTACAAAACAAGCCGTGCTAACCGCATCTGCCCAAAAATATTTAGGAAGATTCGAGTCGCTAAGCATTGTCCTTGCAAGTTCTACTAGTGCCCTATTCTTCCTTTCTACGACATCGTTTTGTTGAGGAGTCCTTGGTGCGGAGAAGTTGTGATAGATTCCATGCTCTTCACAAAAATCTTCAAATGATGAGTTTTGAAACTCGCCACCATGGTCGCTTCTTATGGAAACAATTGAGAGTGACTTCTCATTTTGAATTTGCTTGGCATACTTCTTGAATGCTTTAAAGGCATCGCTTTTCTGCACTAAAAACAAAGTCCAAGTGTATCTAGAGAAATCATCAACAATAACTAGTGCAAAAACGTTACCTCCGAAGCTTTTTGTTCTTGATGGACCGAAAAGATCCATATGTAACAATTGGAGTGGTCTTGTAGTAGATATCACTTTCTTGGTCTTGAAGGATGTTTTGGTTTGCTTCCCCTTTTGACATGCGTCACAAAGCTTATCCTTGATAAACTTCATCTTTGGAAGACCAACAACTAGATCATGCTTTAATAATTTATTCAAATGCTCCATGTGAATGTGAGCAATCCTTTTATGCCAAAGCCATGCATCGTTGTTGTTTTCCATTAAGCACTTCACCTTCAAGAGAGAGTCATCAAAAGAAATCATGAAAATGTTATTAAATCGTTTACCTTTTAGCAAGAGTTCATGAGTGACTTCGTGTTCTATCAAACATTCCTCCTTCGTGAAGTTGATTCGGAACCCTTTGTCACACAATTGACTAATGCTAAGAAGGTTGTGTTTAAGGCCTTCCACATAAAGGACATCTTCGATGATTGTATGAGGAGATGCACCAATGGTTCCAACTCCAAGAATTCTTCCTTTATTATCATCACCGTAAGTAACGTATCCTTTAGCCTTAAGTGATAGACTTGAAAATTTGTTGATATTGCCCGTCATATGCTTTGAACAACCGCTATCGAGATACCATTGCGTAGAAGTTGTTTTCAATCATACCTCGTCATTTTCTTCATCGGAGTGATGTGACGCCATTAACGCCATATTTGCACATTCGTCGCTTTCCGATTCCGATGAGGAACTAACTTCATTGTCATCCCATGCGACATAAGCCCTTTTATTCTTGAAGTCCTTCTTGCCTTTGAATCCTCCTTTCTTCGCAAGTCTTGGACAATCTGGTTTTATGTGACCTTGCTTTCCACATTCATAGCATGTAACTTCTTGGTTCGATGTGGAAGCATCCTTCTTCCTGAAATGTTTATTCTTTTTAGGAAAAGAAGAATTATTATTTTTGTTAAAAAACTTACCAAGCTTCTTAACAAGAAGCATGAAGTTCTCATCTTCGGAGATCTCGTCATCTTTGTCATCCTTCGTATCAATCTTCAAGGCAATTCCTTTGGACTTTTTCTCTTGACTTTCATGTTTTTCGAACCTTCCAAGTTCCAACTCGTGCTCTTGAAGTTTGCCGAATAGAGATGCGGATGTCATTGTTGAGAGACTCTTCTTCTCCGAGATTGTGGTCACTTTCGGTTGCCATTCCCTTGTCAAAGACCTTAGAACTTTCAAATTGAGATCATCATTGGTGAAGGTCTTTCCGAGTGCAATCAAATGGTTGGTTAGATGAACGAATCTTTTTTGTAAAGCCACAATAGATTCTCCGGGCTGCATGCGGAACATTTCGTATTCTTGACTTAACGTGTTAAGCCTTGATCGTTTAACTTCTGTTGTTCCTTCATGTGTTTCTACCAAAGTATCCCAAATCTCCTTTGCCGATTTGCATTGGGATACACGGAAAAATTCGTCCATACTAAGAGCACTTTGAAGTATGTTGATTGCTTTCTTCTCATTTAGGATCTTTCTTTTATCATCTTCATCATACATATTCTTCAACTTCGCCGTTCCAACACCGTTGATTACATTGACGGGATTATGCGGACCTTCTTCGATTGCTTCCCATATGCCTTCTCCTTGGGCTTCAAGATGTGCCCTCCTTCTGATTTAAAATCGAAGTATTCGCCGGAGAAGAGCGGAGGCTTGTTGCTACTTCCACCATCTTTGAAAACGGGATTCCAGTTTGCGGAAGCCATAGGATCTTATAGGAACAGGTTACCTAAACCCGCTCTGATGCCAATTGTAAGATCAGAATGCGCCTAAGAGGGGGGGGGGTGAATTAGGTGTATATAATTTTTCTCGATTCTTTTTCTTTGATGGATAGAATTTTTCTTTTAAGTTTGTATGGAAGGAAAGCAGTAAGGCAGAAAATAAAAACGACACAGAGAGTTATCCTGGTTCCCTTCACAGTCTGAAGGTACATCCAGTCCCCTTTCAACTTGAAAGAGATTTCCACTAGTTTTTAGAAATAGTACAACCTATCACATCTTCAATGGTGAGGCCTACTTTCTAACAAACTATCATACAAGTGTGCAAGAACAATCCTCTTGCCACACTTACCCTTATGTCCAAACAAACCTTTCTATATTTTTAATTTTGAGTGAGTAATACAAAGACTTTAATATCAATAATGATCTTCTCCTATGTACACAATTCACTTTTCAAAAATCAATACAAGTGTTCAAACATGAAGTATGAAAGATGAATATCTTATGAACACTTTTGAAAAGTATGAAAATTATTTGAAAATTGATCAATTTGATTCAAGTGATTTTTTATAAAAATTGTAGGAGGTGTTTTTTGAATTTGAAAAATTCAGATTTTATATTATACAAGATACCCTTTTGAAAAGGTGTGAAAATTATGAATCAAAAAGTTTCTTGAAGAGATATAATCAAAAGGTGCAATTTGAATTTCAAAGGAAAAATATTTTTCAAAATATTACAGTGTTAACCGGTTAACCAAATGGTTAATCGGTTAACGCCTATGAACGTTAACAGGTTTTCTGAAAATTTGAACCCGTTAACCGGTTAACCAAATGGTTAACCGGTTAACACTGTTAAAACCAGAAACAAAAGGTTTTTTAAAGAGTGTTAATCGGTTTGAAAAATATGTTAAATTATTTTATGCAATATGCTAGTATATGATTGAATGCATGAAAACTTGTACATCAATTTAAAAAGGGATTGATATACCTAACCAAAAGCATCCAAGCATGAAGTTGAATGATGATGCAAACGAAGCTTGATAGCGAAGCCGGTTGCTTGAAGCTTGATCAGTTGGAGCTCTTGACTTTTTGCAGGTCTGAAATATATGCGCCGTGTTGTCTTCATCAAAATCGCCGAGATTGAAGGCGTGCTTCTACAACCAAAGATAACAACAAAGATTGGTTATAAACCGTTAAGTCATTCATTTCTCTTAAAATAAGATTACAAGAACAAATAACCTTTTTCTCTTTTAAATTAGGGTTTTATCTTCCTATTTTCTCTTATTTTAAATATGAGAGACTAGTATGCTATTTATAAGAAAACTAACACACTAACCTAATGGGATTTTTAACAATTACCCCTTACAAGTTAACTTAGGGTACAAGCTAACTTATGACACAATGCCCAATTAAACAACAACATGTGAGCGGACTTCGATGGCATGCTAAACCTAGAGTTCATTCCAATATCTCACAAATCTCCACCTTGGAACAAACTCTACAACATCAAGAAAAATTAAACATACATACTAGAACTGACTTCGACTACAATATGTATAACTTCTGCACTAGCATGTGAACCAGCTTCGACTTCATGCTAAACCTCTTTCGCATCAGAGTTCGATCTAATATTCCATAAATCTCCACCTTGGACCAAAATCTATACCAAAAACAAAACAAAAGTAGCTTTCTTCATGCAACATTATCAACTGCATACAGTGGAAAAACTTGCAACTGGACAACGTATTTTCAGCTGCCATTAACGCAACATTCATGGCCGCCTCTCCCTTAAATGCTTCCAAACAACCTTGCTGAACCAGTAGGATTTTCATCTTTAAGCACCACATACTGAAATCATTCATTGCGATGAACTTTTCAATCTCATACTTTGTTGAAGGCATCTTCTCCACGCTCACCGCACCAATTTGTTGTGAATTGGATACCTTAGAAACAAAGTATAATAGGTTTCTTTGTGATCAAGAAACCCATAAAGGTTAGGATTTAGGGTTACCAAAGATAACAACAAACATTGTTTATAAACTGCTATTCTTTCCTTTCTCTTAAAACAAGATTACAAGTATACAAGAATAACAAATAACCTCTCTCGCTTTTGAATTGGGGTTTTATCTTCCTATTTTCCCTTATTCTAAATATGAGAGACTAGTATGCTATTTATAAGAAAAATAACACACTAACCTAATGGGATTTTTAACAATTACCCATTACAAGTTAACTTAGGGTACAAGCTAACTTATGACACAAGGCCCAATTAAACAACAGCATGTGAGCGGACTTCGACGGCATGTTAAACCTAGAGTTCATTCCAATATCTCACAAATCTCCACCTTGGAAAAAACTCTACAACATCAAGAAAAATTAAACACACATACTAGAACTGACTTCGACTATAATATGTATAACTTCTGCACTAGCATGTGAACCAGCTTCGACTTCATGCTAAACCTATTTCATATCAGAGTTCGATCCAATATTCCATAAATCTCCACCTTTGACCAAACTATATACCAAAAAGAAAACAAAACTAGCTTTCTTCATGCAACATTATCAACTGCATACAGTTGAAAAACTTGCAACTGGACAACGTCTTTTCAGCTGCCATTAACGTAACATTCATGGCCGCCTCTCCCTTAAATGCTTCCAAACAACCCTACTGAACCAGTAGGGTTTTCATCTTTAAGCGCCACAGACTGAAATCATTCATTGCGATGAACTTTTCAATCTCATACTTTGTTGAAGGCATCTTCTCCATGCTCACCGCACCAATTTGTTGTGAATTGGATACCTTAGAAACAAAGTATAATAGGTTTCTTTGTGATCAAGAAACCCATAAAGGTTAGGATTTAGGGTTACCAAATATAACAACAAAGATTGTTTATAAACCGATATTCTTTCCTTTCTCTTAAAACAAGATTACAAGTATACAATAATAACAAATAACCTTTCTCGCTTTTGAATTGGAGTTTTATCTTCCTATTTTCCCTTATTCTAAATATGAGAAACTAGTATGTTATTTATAAGAAAACTAACACACTAACCTAATGGGCTTTTTAACAATTACTCATTACAAGCTAACTTAAACAATTGGATCCATAACACAAGACCCAATTAAACAACAACATGTGAGCGGACTTCGACGGCATGCTAAACCTAGAGTGCGTTCCAATATCTCACAAATCTCCACCTTGGAACAAACTCTACAACATCAAGGAAACAATTAAACATACATAATAGAACTGACTTCGACTACAGTATGTATAACTTCTGCACTAGCATGTGAACCAGCTTCGACTTTATGCTAAACCTCTTTCGTATCAGAATTCGATCTAATATTTGACACACACACACATACACACACACACACACACACACACACATATATATATATATATATATATATATATATATATATATATATTTATATATATGTGTGTGTGTGTGTGTGTGTTATACTTATCACCACAGTTGATAAAATGATTGTGATGAAATGTAGGTACATTTCACAATGGTTTCTAATTTACACTGGTGAAAAATATTTTAAGCTTGATATAAATATAAGATTATAAATGACACACCCATTTTGTAATTAAAAAGAAAAAAGAAAAATTGTTGGCATTTGAAGTCTATTACTCGGAGTACTTTTCACTATGATTGTTATCTTTGGCCGTGGTGAAATGTCTTTTAGTAAATAACAAAAAAATCGTATAAAACTGAGTTATTACTATTGTTGATAAAATGGACATAGTAAATTGATGTTACAAAATGTATACTTTGTTGTAGTGGTGAATTGTGTCATTAAAATTTTCAATAAAAACTGATTTATCAAAAAATAATTAATTAAATTCTTTGATGTTAGAGAACATATATAAGGTGGTGGAATAATAGTTGAAAGAAATAAACAGCAAAAAATATATACAATGGAAAATTAAAGAGATGAGAAACAAAAAGATCACACCAGAGAATTATCCAGATTCGGCCTAAATCACTTAAATTACTTCAGTCCTCAAAGTTCCCCTTGAGGTTTCCACTAAATGATACTTGAGTTTTTCACAAGATTAACCCAACAAATTTTCAAAACAACTTGAGCTTTTACACAAGATCAACCCGAAAATCTTCAACTAAGCTTTTTTTTTCAAGTTTAGCTTGCAACCTTCAGTTTCAATACAAATATATTGTTGAATAAGTGACTTAAACACAAGAGGGGGCTAATTTGTGAAGTGTGGAAATTACGATTAATTTAAAAATGTTTTTACTTTGAAAATAATTTATATTATTGTGGAGATAAAACAATAGAAAATATATAGAAAGAAATAGAGAAGAAAGAAATAGAGAAGAAAGAAAATAAATTACTAGAAATAAAAGAGATAAAATATAGAGATGGCACCAAGATTTATAGAGATTCGGCCCAACTGCTTGCCTACTTCCTCTCCCCAGGAATTTCTTCTTTAGAGTTCCACTATAAAATGTCTTGAAATTTTATGGCTACGCCCACAAATCTTATTACAAAGATGACAAATTTTACACAGGTTAATCCCTCAAACCAAACAAAGCTTTTGTTGACTGAGTTTACAAACCAAATAGAGATTTTACTAGCTAATCTCAAGAACCAAATAGAGAGTTTACCAAGACAATCTCATTAACCAGACTTATATTTTATAAGGACAATCTCAAGAACTAGGGATATCAAATACGAAATCACACACTTGATACATAGAACTTAAGCAAGAACACCAGTACTACCAAAAACTCTTGAAAGTATTTTTCACTCACTAGGCACCAGGGTTGTTCGCGGTGCAGTTGGCTTTTAGAAATAAAATAAAATCAAACTAAATAAAACCAATGTGGTTTGAGTTAGTTTAGTTGGTTCGATTTTTTATAATATTTTTATTGAGTCATACATACACCTATAGAGAACAACTTAACTTTGTATTTAGTCATTCATACATTACCAAATAACAACAAAACTCGTCATACTTGGACAAAAACTTCTCATTCAATTTACAAAAATTAGATTATACAAAGGTGAAATAAAAAACATAATATAGTACCATAAAAATATCAAAAATATTATAATGAAACAGAAGAAAAAAAATAGAGGTGAGAGATTTAGTGAAGATGAAAAAGAAAGAACATACGAGATGCATGATTATAGAAGAAAAATGCAATAAAACGTAATTTGAAGAGAGAAAAATAACATTAAATGAGAAGATACAAAAGAACATAAGATAGGAGAGATTAGAGTAGAAGAGGCGAGATGTACATGACTAAGAAGATGAGAAGAATGCATGATACTACTATGAGATATTTGAGACCATTGAAAATGAAACCCTAAGTATGAAAAGAGAAAATTGTTTGTAATCGTAAGGGTAAGTCATAATAAATTTGGTTTTTGAGTTAGATGTGGGATAAGTGAAGTTTGGGTTGTAACGTAATGTAGTTTGGTTTGGTTTGCAAAATACAAACCACAAACAAAACAAAACCGCGTAGTTTTGTTAAAAGTGGCCCAAACGCATCTGAACCAAATGTGTTTTTATGTGGTTTTAGTTTAGTTTGGTTTCCAGTTTTCTATTAAGTTGGTTTGATTTTGAACACCCTAAGAGGCATTAAGGTAACTTTAGTGAAAGAATATAAAAGAAAAGAAAAAATAAAATAAGAAAAGGATAGAAGAAATTTGAATTCTTGTGCAATTTGAAATGAGAAGAAGTCTCCTTTATATAGGAAAATATACATCTCAAAAAGAAAATTCATATGTGATTTTCTTAATGGTCATAATTGATTATGAGTTCGGAATAATCGATTATGTGGTTTAAATATTGAAAGTTTTCAAATTAGTTGTCACTAATCGATTAGAAGTCCTCTTAACCAATTAGAGGTCTTATAAAATTGATAATTAATTAACCCTAATATCTTAGTCGATTATTTAGCGTTAAAAAGAATCCTAAAATATTATTCAAGTTGGTAACAAACTAGGTACTTACATATAATATTTTCTAGTGATTTTATAAAAGCGGAGATGCTTCAAAAACATTTTAGTATGTGTGAGATTTTACTTAGCATCTTAGAAGATACTCATATACTTTTACAATACATTCATCACTTAGACACACGACTAGACGAGTTTTCTCACTTCCTCTCTTTCAAAACCTTGAAGCTTCAACATCCCTTATTAGATTCACCCTGGATTTAACACTTCATTTAAGACTTGACATCTTCTATATAATGAGGCTTGATATGACTTCTTATATTGTTTGATCTGCAATCTTCAATGACTCCACCTAACCCCACTTGACATTAGGTTTATCAACATCAAAACCACCTAGGATTATCAGCTATTAAGATCATCTATAAGTTATTGTACCTAAAATCCCATAACTCTAAACTCTTTCCATTTCTGATGATGAGAATGCCTCTCTTTGGGAGGTGGACAAAGAAGAAAACAATAGTAACATATTTGAGTGGTTAAACTCCCCCTGAAAAATATATAAAGTATACCTTACCCCCTGGGGGAATACTTATCCCCTTAGAATTATCAAAAAGGTGGGAAACAAAAAGATAGATAAATAGAATAAGCACGTTGATCACATTTTTAAACAAATGAGTTACTTGAAAAAATGGTGGAAAAAACAAAATAAGTAGGACATAAGACCATACTTCTCCCTCTAATGCGTCTATTTGTTGATAAGTTTGTTATTCTATAGAATAATGTGTATGCTTTGTTGTAAATTTTAGTTAATTTCAAAAGTTTTAAAAATAATAATTTAATTTCTTATAATTTTTTCTTCTTTTGATCGGTGAATTTGCAATCAAAAAAGTATTGACGCTCATCCAATTTCATATTCATTTGCATCATCAGAAAAATCCTTACATATAGACTCGTTAGTAGCATCAAATATGATGTCATCAATATAAATCTACACAAGTAAAATGTCATGCTCAGATTTTTATAAAGCAAAGAAATCTTAAACATTGTAAGGAGAAAAACAATAAACTTTTTCGGAGAGAAAAGTATAAATTTTTCTCTAAAAAACATGTGGTTCAATTCAACTTTTTAGTTAAATTTTTCTTTCTTTTATATTTTTTTTAACAAGAGAAAGTTCAATAATTTTTAATAAATAATTTAAATTATTTTTATTATATTATGAAAAATATAAAATATATAATATGGTTTGGGGAGAGAAGATGAGTAAATTGTTGACAGTGGGATTCGAACCAACGCCCTTTCGGAGCAGAACCTTAATCTGACGCCTTAAACCAACTCGGCCAAATCAACTTGTTGTGTAATATAGCAAAACAATGTTATTCATACGTTTATTAATTCAAGAATATTTTTCCAAAGCTTTAGCTAATAGATAGTACCTCGTGCTTCTTACTTCTGCACGTACGTTTCCTAGTGAACCCAAATAACTAATATTTTTAATTACTATTAGAGATTGGATTCATGTCTAGATATATTAAATTTTATTCTTTTTATTATCTTTAGATATTTTTGCGTAAAATAATATTAAACTAATTATTTTAACACTTCATGTACAAATATTTGAAAACAAAAATGAAATGGTAATATAATCATTAAAAAATAACTTGAAAAGGTTCAATGCACTTCATCCTCTAATTCATATGTGTAATTTCCTAACTCTTAAACGCCTCGTATGGGGCCTCTCCCATCTCTTCCACCATCTTGTAAGAAGAAACAAGAGTCTCGTTGACATTGGCCAAAACAATTTTCGTATCAAATATTATTTTGGACAATAGTCAAGATCGCCTCCTTTTCTTTGATCACCAACACCAATTATTTAGCCTTTTTGTCCAAGGTAGATGAAGATTGATACTTATACACCTCATTGCCTAGTTTTTTCAAAATCCATTCACGGCTCGGTAAGGTCATGAAAGAGTTTGTCCCTTTAAATAATTTTGGTATTGAGACATTCATAGATATCTGATTTCTCCTTTTAGAGGTTCTCATTGGCCATAACGTCTCCATTACATATTGTTTCAAAGGCTAACAAATAGGCATCCCTACACATTTGGTAAGACATTTATGCCTTCTTTTTCAATGAGATGTCTTAGATGTTCCAGTAAAATAGGCGCAATCATCTTCAAAGACATGAGATTGAAGATCCTGGGTCGTTCTAGGCCCAACATTATCAAGGAAAAATGGAAGCCTAACAGAAGGTGGGAAATGCGAACTTATTTTGAGGTCTGGCATATCTAGGATTAGCACTTTCACTCGTGGTTTCTTGGAAGAAAGACATTCGGATAAAGATCCTTTATTCATTCTTATTTTTTTAGGTCATTCACCAATTTTCCTTGACGAAGACCTAGAAACATCATTGTCTTTAACTGACGATATGCCTTATGTACATGGTCGTCTTTGGGTTAGGGAGGACCTTTCCTCCTAGGTTGTTCTAATATAAGAATTATCAAGGGCTCCAGGCCTTGTGGGCCATATCTAAGGAAAGTTTTCATTGGGGTTGCATAGTGACAATGATAGATGGGGAGGGTGTTCCTTTTAAGCACTTCCTCGTCTAGATGATGGTGTTTAGGCAACTCATCGTATCTCTAAGAATGTTCAAGATATCCTCCTTCACCAAAATATTTCGCATATCTTCTTTAGTAGTCGCTTCAATCAACATGAGAGTGTAAATATTGAGCTTCCTCCACTCCAGAGAACTAACGCCAGAAGGTCCTGCATCTTCAACAAAGTTAAGTTTCCCAAAATGTGATAAGCCTAGTCTCTGATTGTCTTCTTCTTGAGATAGGTAATAGGGTTGATATATGTACAACCCTAGTCCCACTCAAAGTGATTATGTCTTCATAATTTTGGAAATTCAACATCACATCTTGAAGAAGGTTGGGACTTCTATGATAGAGCTGAAGGGTGTTTGTCCTTAATTTTACTTATATTATCATTATATTATGGCTAAGAATGGTGACTAGATAATATATGTATTTTGAAGTCTTTAGACCGTCTATATACATTTTGAACATCTTTTTACCCTGCCTAAACAATTGACCACAGTTTGAATAGGCCAAATATTGTTGAATGTTAAAAAGATGGGAGAAGAGAAGCAAGGTGGAGATATTACTCTTGTATTTACACCAAAATTATATATAAAAAATAACATATATGGTTAATAACATTTACCTCAAATTCGTTGAAAGGGTGCATGAATTCCATCTGCGAGATGAGACATATGTGTAAGGGCATAAAAATATCAGATATATTACTTTGTCTCAATTCAAGAGGACGCGTCATTATGCTCATTATCACTAACTAGGTTTATGATTATGATACCCGGGGTTTTATAGCAGATATACAATAAATCAAACACAAAAGAGCTAAAATGATATAAAGAGATTGTTACCTTGAGATATATACATATTTCAAAGAATGAAGATGAAGAGTCACCATAGTAAGGTTGCAAGAATTCAAATGGCAAGGAAGACAAAGAGATTAACACTCTAAAGTTACGAAATCGAAATGAAAAGACTGACATAAAATATTGAATCAAGGAAATATTAAACGGCACGATCAATGCCTAGATCTGATAGTGGTTTCATAAAGGCACTCAAGTATACTTAAGCATTCAAAGAACATCCTCCCTACCCAAAACATCTAGGTCCTTGTGGAGGTACTCCTCAAAGTAATGTTTCAGTGGCGTGACAATACCCCTTAATCCCACTCAACTTATCATTGGTTTCTCATTTTGCTCGAAAAACTTTTCCAACGATCGTGGAACTTCATAATAGAACTCCCTTAAGGATGGTCTTGAAAATTTCACAACAATTCTAGTTTTGTATCTGATAGCAAAGACTTAGGTTTATTTGTTCCTAACCAGTTAAATGGCTCAATAAGATCGATCTAGTATGTAGGTTCGATCCAAAACTCTACCTTCTTAAATTGACGAACAAGTGTATTGTTGATGGCTCGATTTCGCATAGGTTATTTCGACTCATTTCATGCATGTTTAGTTGCATTTTTATCGAGTATTCATCGTATTTCTTACCATTTTACTTATGTTTTACTTACTTTATGTTTTCAGGACCTAAATCAGCTGGATAAAAGAAAAGAGCTTGAATCATGGCAAAGCAACTGAGGAAAAAAGAAAAATGAAGCATTATGCCTCCTCTAGGTGAATGGAGTTCGACATTCCCTCAAAGGGACCAAACGGCGTTCTCCATTTGCCTCAAAGTGCTAGAATTTCAAATCCAACCAAATGGCGTTCGCCATTGGCATATGGTGTTTGCCATACATCACAAGAACAGTTTCCAGAAGCAGTTCACAACAGTTTTTTCTCGTTTGAATTCAAATTCCACAACCGTTTTGGAGCCAAGATTTCCTCTATAAATAGGACACTTCAGGCCTGCATTTTCAAGCAATCAATACCCTGCGGAAGCTCTGCCGAAATCCTTATCAAACAACATATTTAGATTTCCAAAGTGATAATTACTCACACTGAGTGATTACCACATCTTTTGTATTGTTTCTTTTCCATTTTCGTTGTTGTATTTGGATCTCTTTGCATTAATACAAGTTTAATTTCGTTTACTTCAGGTTATTACTCTATTGTTCCATTCGCTTCTTCGTATTTTACTTCACTGCATTTGTATGTTCATGTTACCACCCTTTCATAAAAACCCTCAAAACAGAATTTTAATAAAATCTATATAATATGTTTCTTTCTAAATTCATAACATAAATATGTTAATGTTGAAATTAATTATGATAGACTAGATTTGTATGAACCCTTAGTTTGAGGATCGTCGTCTCGAAGGGACTCCGTAGGATAATCTAAACATTTTACATGCTCAAATTTCAGATTTTGTTGTCTAAGTTGATTTTAGGTAGACTAGTCGCGACGGCGAGAGGCTACTTAACAGCATTTAGTCACGAAAGTAAGAAATATACTAAGATGAGTCCAACAGAGCGAAAGTTTGAGGTACGCGTCAGTTAGTAGGCACAAAGCACCGGAACCTAAACACAACGAGAGCGCTTTAGGTATTCTTTTTTGGTCTTACCCGTTTTCAAAGAGCACCATTTAATTATCGAGCGAACGAGAGCAAAATCTTGGGATTATCGGGTGTGGCTCGCTCAATAGCGTGAGAGTGTGAGATCAAGCCTTTAGATTGGTATTTCCCTCAGAACAACTTCAACATTCATTTCAGCCCCGGATCCTATAGAGTCCCTAAGAACCCCCGAAAATCATTTTACGGTCTCATTTCCTTTATTTGTGTTAAACCCCCTTATTTTTTCTTTATCACTTTTACCCATAACAACCTTCTGCTTTATCCTTACACCGCAATTATAGGACACTCCCTTTTGACCATCAATCCATGTGGGTTCGACAATCTTTTAAAACTACGCGATACCATGTATGCTTGCAGTATCATTCCGACCAAACATGTAAAGTTGCGATCAAGTTTTTGGTGCCGTTGTCGGGGCTTGAATTAGTCTTTGTTGTGTCTCTTTTGTTGCACATTAACGACTAAGGCAATTTTTCCTTTAATTTTCAATTTGTCGATCGTATGCCCAATACTCGCTCATGAAGCGAAGAGCCAATGGAAATGATTGACGAAATTGAGCGCTTTGATCTATTGAGGCGCAGAATCAACAATTTCTGTTTAAGATACAACCTTCCAGATCCTATCGTTTCTTATTCAGATTCAGAAACCGAAACCGAATCAGATCAAAACATGGCTTAACCACCGCAAAACCGTTCACTCAAGGATTTCGTTGTCCCATCGCAAGATGAACCGCATAGCAGCATTGTTGCCATGGAAATTGAAAGGCACAATTTCGAGTTGAAACCTTCAGTATTACAAGCCGTTCAGCATAACCAATTTTCAGGAAGTCTTATGGACGATCCTAACTTACATTTATTTGTCTTCGTGCAATATGTCAACACTGTGAAAGCAAATGGAGTTAGCCCAAAAGCAATTAAACTCCGTCTTTTTTGTTTTCTTTAAGAGATGGAGCTAGAGCTTGGCTCCAGTCTCTTCCTGCAAATTCTGTCACCTCATGGGACGATCTAAAAAGAGTCTTTTTTACCCGTTATTTCCCTCCAAGTAAGACAGCTATGCTAAGGGCTGAAATTAACGGATTTAAGCAAAAAAGACAATGAATCTCTTTTTGACGCGTGGGAAAGATACAAAGACATGATGAGGCTTTGCCCACATCACAGACTCGAAAAATGGCTGATAATCCATACTTTCTATAATGGTCTGTTGTATAACACGAAAATGAACCTAAGTGTCGCTGCAGGTGGTGCTTTAATGGATAAATTGTACGAGGAAGTCATTGAATTCATAGAGAACATGGCTCAAAATCACTTCCAATGGGGGGAGGAGAACGTGCTTCTACAGAGAAACCAACTTCGAAAGGCGGAATATACGAAGTTAATGCAACAGACCGCATACATGCTAAAGTGGATGCATTAACCCAAAAAATTTAAAATTTGGCCATAACACAACCAGCTTCTACCGTAGATGTTGTGTCTCCTAATTGTGACGTATGTGGTACCCCTGGACACACAAATGTTGAATGTCAGTTGTTAGTCGGCATTCCCACCGACCAAGTGAACTATACCCAAGGAAACCCGTACTCAAATACCTATAATTCTAGCTGGAGAAATCACCCGAATATTTCTTAAGAAAACAACAATGCCTTGCAACCACCAAGTTCAACACTTGTTGTACCGCCTGGTTTTCATAAAGGAGGACCGTCCGCTCCACAAGCACCTAGAAAGTCAAATTTGGAGATTATGATGGAAAATTTCATGAACGCCCAGATACAACAAAATAAGGAATTTGCGAACCAAAACGCCCATGCGAGCGAATTGATAAGGCAGATGACCAGCAAGCTTGATGCAATGGCTACGCATAACAAAATGATAAAAACCCAGATTTCTTAAGTAGCCCAACAACCAACAATACCAGCCCTATCTGGAACTTTTCCTGGCCAACCTCAACCTAACCCGAAGGGACAAGCAAACGTCGTAACTCTACGAAGCGGAACCGGATATGATGGACTGGTAGACTCGAGACTTACAAAACCAACCATGTATCAAAGTCCAAAGAAAGGAACTGAGAAAGAAAATGAACTAAAAACCAATGATGTGAATGATAAGAGTGACGAGGCCGAGGATAAGGAAACACCTTAGGTGTTTCCGCCACCATATAAACCACATATACCTTATCCGCAAAGATTAGCCAAAAACAAGAATGAAGGACAATTTAAGAAATTCGTGGAACTTCTAAAGAAATTAAAAATTACTATACCGTTCACAGAAGCCATAACCCAAATGCCTTCATATGCGAAATTCCTCAAAGAAATTCTATCTAATAAGAAAAAGCTCGAGGATAACGAATTTGTTATGCTCACTGCCGAGTGTAGTGCTATACTTCAAAATAACATGCCACCTAATCTTAAAGACCCAGGGAGATTTTCAGTACCTTGCTTAATAGGAAAGTACGTTATAGACAACGATCTATGCGACTTAGGAGCCAGTGTTAATTTAATGTCGTTATCTGCATGCAAGAGACTTGAATTAGGAGAATTGAAACCAACTAAGATGACTCTGCAACTTGTGAATCGTTCTATCAAGTATCTTGTAGGTATCCTAGAGAACATCCCTGTTCGAATCAGTCAATTCTTCATTCCTACCGATTTTGTGATAATGGACATAAAGGAGGATTACAATATCCCCATTATATTAGGGAGACCGTTTTTAGCAACATCCGGAACCATAATTAATGTTAAGAAAGGAAAGCTGACTTTCAAAGTAGGAGAAGAAAAAGTAGAATTCATTTTAGCTTAATTCTTGAAAGCCCCAGCTATTAACAACTCGTGTTGTTGATGCGTGTTTTTCGCAAGTGTACGAACACGTCAGAGTAATATAAAAGATTGTCGAATCCACAGAGACCAAGTGTCAATCTATCGTACCTGTTATTATGGTGTGTATCTAAGGCAACTAAATTTAAGGGTTTTAATAAGGGTGCAATGGTAAATAAAATGATAATTTTAAATAATAAATAAAAGACAGGCTCGAATGTAATTCACGTAATCAATGATAATCCAGTACTTGTTAATGGAACTACTTATGGGCAATGTTTTCCCCTTTGAAAAGAACTAATTTAACAGGAACTGTCGCTTTCGCGTATTCAGAACCGAGTTGTACTCTCTAATCAACCCCTCCTATTGTCACGGATAAAAAGGTGCGTACTGTGTTAGAGTAGTAAACCTATTTTTAAGAAATGTAGTGTCTTGACTAAGTTGAAAAGTACTTTAACCTGGATTTCTTAGCAAAAAGAGGTTCTTATGAACCAGACTCTAAACTTCATAACGCGTCCGAAAATCGTTTTAAAATCTCTTTTCTTTTTAATCTAAAATCTCCTAATGAACTAGACAAAGCGCTTTTGGCTGTTTTTGAAATAGTTAAAAACAATTAGATTGAAAGATAAAATAGCCCTTAAGTGTTTCCACGAACAATTATACGGATTACTGGTTCAATTACGATCCTTACATTCTAACCTTTATGGATTTAGTTAGACATGATAAAGTAAAGATTATTTTTATAATTTTTCATAAAAGTAATTTTAGTGCGAGTGCGGAAAGTAAATGAATTTAGTGCGAGTGCGAGAAATAAAGTAATTTAGTGCGAGTGCGGGAAATAAAGGAATTTAGTGCAAGTGCGGGTAATAAACGAAAGTAAAGCGAGTGCGGGAAATAAACGAAATAAAGTGCGAGTGCGGATAATAAAGAAAGTAAAGCAGTGCGAGAAATAAATAAAAGTAAAGCAATGCGGAAAAGTAAAATAAAAGTAAAGCAATGCGGAAAGATAAAATACTAACTGGAATTAAAATGGCGGCAGGATTAACTTCCTCCAGAGTGCTCCAAAACTCGATCGCACAGACATATTACAGACTCGATCACTCGATTGCAGAAACACCCCGATGTGGAATGGTAACTGCTGTGAAACTGATATATGCCTAGAGAAATCTAAGTTTGGATGAAGAAAAACGAAAAACTAAAGTCCTATTTATAGGAAAACTAAATGCGGGAAATGACCAGGACGCCCCTCCACTAAAAAGTGGAGGGAACTGAATTTTGCCTTGTGGCGCCCGCCACAGGCCTATGGCGCCCGCCATGGTGCTGATAGGGGATGAGAGAGTGGGGATCGTGGGTCTTGGCAGTTGTGGAGTGGTCTTGAGACGTGGCCACGTCATGGCTAACCCCATGGCGCCCGCCATGGTGGGTGCCGTAAGTGCAAAACGCTGAATTTCTAGGTTTTCGTCCGTTTCCACTCCTTTTTCGCTCCTTTTCTCGATTCAAGCCCCGATTACAATAAAAACCTGAAAACCAAAGAAAACAAAGTAATAACATAACAAATTAACAATAAAAGCTAAGAATGCATGCGAAATCGGAGTCAGAAATACGGTGAAATTTAGTGTGATCAGTTGTTCGCTAGACATCATTGATGAATGCGTAAAAGAATTGGAAGTGAAATCAATGGAATTCAATGAACCTTCTATACTTGAAAATGAAATTTGTGACGAAACATTCATCGATGATCGTTCGAAAGAATGTCTTACACCAACACCCGAACCATCATCCTATGAACAAAAACCTGCTATAGAACTAAAAGCGTTACCCAAAAATCTAAGGTACAAATTCTTAGACACAAATCTTGAAAAACCAATCATAGTTAATGCAGACTTGGGACAAATAGAAACTAAGAAGTTACTCGATGTTCTAAGGAAGTATCCAACTGCACTGGGATATAATATTTCTGACCTCAAAGGGATAAGCCCATCCATTTGTATGCATCGAATTATGCTGGAAGATGATAGTAAGACCTCTAGGGAACATCAAAGAAGGATAAACCCTATCATAGGCGATGCAATCAAGAAAGAAGTACAAAAACTCTTAGAAGTCGGTATCATATACCTGATATCAGATAGTAGCTAGGTCAGCCTAGTACATGATGTGCCTAATAAATGAGGAGTAACAATTATTAGAAATGAGAAAGGAGAATCTGTGGAAAAACGTATTCAAATAGGGTGGAGGATGTGCATAGACTACCGAAAGTTAAATAAAGCCACTCATAAATACCATTTCTCTTTGCCCTTTTATAGATCAAATTCTTGAGCGACTGGCCAAACATTCGTATTTCTGCTATTTAGATGGATACTCGGGATTCTTTCAAATTCCTATTCATCCCGATGATCAAGAAAAGACTACCTTTACCTGTTCTTATGGAACGTTTGCATATAGACAGATGTCGTTTGGATTATGCAATGCACCTGCAACATTTCAAAGATGTATGATGGTCGTATTTACCGACAAGGAATTGAAGTAGACAAAGCCAAAATAGAAAGAATAGAAAATCTTCAACCTCCGAAAATCGTTAGAGAAATCCATAGTTTTCTTGGACATGTCGGTTTTTACCGACGATTCATTAAAGAGTTCTCTAAAATTACCAAACCACTGAACGTATTACTAATGAAAGATGCTGAATTTATATTTGATAAAGACTGCTTGAAAGCCTTTGATACTCAATGATGCTCTAATTACCAAACCCATCATACAACCACCGGATTGTAGTAAACCATTTGAAATAATGTGCGATGCTAGTGATTTTTCCATTGGCGTTGTTTTAGGTCAAAGAAAAGACAAAAAGCTTCATGTTATTTACTATGCAAGTAGAACCTTGGAAAGTGCACAACTGAACTATGCTACCACAAAAAAGGAAAGAATTATTGGAGGAAAGAATTATATGCCTAGTTCTTTAAGAAGAGACGAAAGCCAAAGAAGTTATGATGTAGTGTAGGCTAAGGCATGATATTCGGCCTCATTACTTGGTCTTGCAACCAACAATTACTCCTTAGAACTCTATGAGACATGATTATGACCAAAAAAAATGCACGAGCCCGATATGGAACGAAGGTCATCAGGATCACTTGCCTAGTCAAAGTCACTATATGTGCGAAAGGAGAGTTTACTTTATGTGCGAGCCGATGATAGCTAGAAGCCATGATAAATGGGTTTGTAGAGGTGAGGCCATGAATTGACATGCCTTGTTGACACTAAAGGTAATATGTGACCGTGTAAGAGTCACATATTGAAGGGCTCCAACCATGGATCTATAGTGATAAGGCTCAGAGAGAGAAGTTGCACCATGCTTACTTAACTTACAATCAATTAACATAGGTGTGGTGACACCATTAACATTGTTCATGTTGGCACGATTCAGGAGATCACAGATGTACTTGGACTGTGTGAGTATAAGGTATCATGTAGGCAGTCATTTAATTTTGATTCCTCTGAAATACTCAGGGTATCTCGGTTTATTGAGGGCAAACTTGTCATGAAATGAGTTAATGAGTTCATGTATCAATACTGAAAAAGAGCATGTGATTAGAATGTTGTCCACATAAACTAGTGGAAAAAGATTTCACCTTGATGTGAGTTAATGAACAAAGAGTTAACACATTTTCTATGTGTGAAACCAAAATGAACAAGTGCTTGAGTAAGTTTCTTATACCACACATGAAAGGTTTGTTTGAGACCATATAACTCCTTGTGAAGTTTGCAAACAAAATTGTTGGTTATGTGCCCTTGGCCACTAGGCGTGATTTGTATTTGTTAACGACGCCATCAGAGTTTTCTTTCACCTTGAATATCCACATGTAGCCCACATATTTCCTATGAGGTGGGAAAGAGGTTAAGGACCAGGTTTGGATATATAGGCGTGCATCATACTCAATTTGCATTGCTTTAGACCAATTTGGATGTGATAAAGCTTGTTTGACTAGCATTGGCTCTACATCATAAGATACTCATTAAACTAAATGATATGAGGTATGAAGGAGTTATAAATATAGGGGAAATAAATTATATGGAGTTTGATTCAGGAACTGTCAAGTTGTTATAAATAAGTGGACTTACTTCACAAGAGCCAACATGAGTGATATTTGGTGTTAGAATTGAAGTAAGACTATGAGCCATAACTGAGTGTGAACTAAAAGCATCACCAGGGCCACGTATGGATATATGAGGGATGTTATCAACAACTATGATTGTAGAGAGCATATGATCAGTTGTACCACTTTGAGAAACATTACTTGTAATATCCATATGAGGTGGATGATCAAGTGAGAGGTAGCATGTGTAATACCTCAAAATTTGCCCTCCTATTTATTCCCTCTATTGGTTCATCGTGTTGCATTCATCTGCATTTCACATCAGTTCATTAACAGCATACTAGTGCATTTCATTGTTTCATAGGGCATGTGATTAAGGTTGTACTGGATTAGGGTTTAGTACCTTATCTGTATCTGTCAGAGATTGAAGTGGTGGAGAATTTACTGGATGTTGATTCCACTTCAAGTGCGGTTGTTCAATTGAGTTTCGATTCAGATAGGAGCTTAACCTAATCTTGGTCAGACTATCAGAAGGTTACTGCAATTGCAAGTTTATTTTGGACCACTGGACTGTTTCTTAGACAATGCATATTCAAAGTTCAGATTGTCTGGTGTTGTGATTCATCAGGATATTGAGCAGTATTTTGTGTGAAGCCTGGTTCGAATCTTCAGTTTGCTAGTGATTCATTTAGATTCAAATGGTCAGAGCATGTTTCAGACAATTCAAAGAGTTGCGACTAATTTAGAGAACATTCAGCGGCTCAGAAGTGGTTGTGTTTATAGATTTGTGGAAAGATTTCAAAAGTAGGTTTTGGGCCAAAAATCAAGATTTCATTCATTGCTTTGTTATGAACCACTCCCGATTATTCCATTCCATCTTCACCTTTATACTTCAATACGTTTCCATTAATTCATCTTCATTTCTCTCTTATTCACTTTCCCATTTATCTTTTGTCCGTAATCCATTTTGAACCATCTTTCATTTTTCATAGTTCATATCAAACTCATGTTTTCTCCTTGTCCATTTTTACACCATTTAAACTCGATAGCAATTTCGTTCTAGAATCATCATAAATTTCCACAAAAAGTAATGAGAGGTCATTTTCTTTTGTTTTCATCCTAGTATCCAAATCACCAAGCCAATTTCCAATTAGTCATCTTAAGGTTCAAGTCCATGTCCAATAAGATCCATTTCCAATATCTTGTATTTCTAATCAATATTCTTTTTGAGTTATATTCCATATTTTCAAGCCCATTTCAATTCATATAACCATACCCATTTGAATCCATCAACCATTTGTTTTCAACATTAAGCCCATTACATACTTTTCTATTCCATGAGCCCACCATGGACTAAATATCAAATTCAATGGACTCCGTTCAATTGTTTTTATTTAAGAAAAGAGCCTACCTCCCGATTAGTCCGAGTTTCGTTCATTGACACTTCCTTAATTCGGTTCCAAATATAGTCAAGTTCATTATATACTAAACCTTCATATTCCATGGTTACATATTCATGACCTTTTGTCTAGATTTTTTTTCTTACAATTAATTTCTTCTTTTTTATTAGTGTTTATTCACATGAGAAAATAGAAAAAAATATATAGAGAAAAGTATAGCAAAATTGGATGGTAAGAAACAATTACAACAAATGGATGGAAAGAAAATAAGTTGGACAATAAGATACAGTGAGAAAAATAGCACCAAAAAAAAAGGTCAGTTACAATAAGAGAAAATCAGTTAAAAAAGGCCAACTGATAACAAAAGCTGATAACCAAAAAAACAGCAGAAGAAAAAGAATCAGTATAAAACTCTCTTCAATCCTCTTCAAAAGAACTCTGATCATCATCAGTTTTTTCTTCCAATCTTGATCTTCACCTGAATATCACTTCAACAAAAACCAAAAATCCTACAACAACAAAACAAATTGAAAATTAGTGAATGTGCAAGAAAAGAGAAGAGCATGGATTCACAATTCGAAACAGAAATCAAAATAAATATCAATTCATAACAAACTTTATCAGCTCATAACAGAATAACCAACTCTCCAATTCAATGATAAGAACCACAAAACTCATAATAGAATGGAGAGAAAACCAAAAAATCAATAATCAGCTTCTAACCAACCTAATAGAACCACAACAGAAAATAACAGAAAGAGTAACAGAATCGTAACCGATTTCTTACTTGAAGCTTCCAGAATCATCCTCAAGCATTCTATAAATCAGAAGCTCCATTGCATCTTTGATTTTCTTCACCGTTTTTAATCCTTGCCACCATTTTTCTTCTCTCTTCTCCTAGAATCTCCTTCAATCCATAACCATACACCATTCTTCTTCAATCCATTTTCTTCTCCAACTGTTTTCTTCGCCATTTTCTTCTTCCATTCTAGCGTCTCCTTCACAATCTCATCATCTTCATTGTTCTTCTCAGTTCTTTGCAACTTCATTCAGTGTCATTGATCCTCCATCTCCTTCAATCGTTATAACCGAAATCTGCAAAATCATCTCAAAAGACAACAAACAAGCAGATTGAATCAAGTTTGATACACAGATTCAAAGGCATTGAAACATTCGGAATTGAGAACAAAACAACAAGAAGAAGATCGTAAGCAAACTGCAAACCGCACCGGAATACGACTTGACACCGATTTCACAATCAGCGGCGGATTCATAGCGTACATACGCAAAGAGAGGAGCAGAGATCGAAGCAATCTTCTTCATCTTCTTCTCTGGTTCGCAAGCAAGAGAAGCCGAAACAATCATTAACAAACTTCAATCAATACCTTTACCTGCAAATTCAAGAAGAAGTCCAATAATCAATCACAATCAGTAGCAACCTAAGGTTCTGAAACGTGAAAGGAGAAGTACGACGGGGATCGAATCGCGTACATACCTGAAGCACGTTCTTCGTCAATGACCAAGTCGTAAGGTACGAACTGCTCCTGCATTATTTCTTGTGCGTTTTATGTGCTTTCCGTCGTTCTGGCGTGTTCGTTTAGTCAGTGTCTTTTTCGTGATCCGCGGCTATACCGAGTTAAGAGTACGAGATTTTGAGCTCGGATTTGAGTGAGCAGTGAGATTAGGTTAGGGTTGAAGTTTACGATGGAAGGGCGGAGACTTCGCTTTCGGTTAGATTAGGTTAGGGTTTAGGTTAGTATGTGATGGAGATGTTGGTGACGGTGGCGGTGACAAGAAGAAAGAAGACGGAGAGGGAATGGAAGAGGCAGCCGAGGGCGGTGATGATTCGAAGTCGGAGAAGAAGAAGTATGGGGCTTAGGCGAAGAAGAGGAGACGGAAGGGGCGGCGGCGAAAATTGTCGAAGGAGAAGATGGAGGATTAAGGGGTTAGCGGCGGCGAGGGGTATCAGAAGAGGGGTTAGGGTTGAGAAGAAGAAAATAGAGTTTGTGGGAAGAAATTCTTAATTTGTTTTGTTTTTATGAGGCATAAGAAATATATTAAGAAATAATTAATAAGTTATTAATCCACATTAAAAGAAATATTGAAATTCCATAAATCCAATTAATCGATAAAGTTTGAATTAATCAAGACCATAAGCACTTAATTACTATAATTTTTCATTAAGGTCCATAAAAAACCAATTAATTCCCCACTATCAATTTTGATTTTCTGAGGATAAAGATTGGGTTTTGGGCTTAAGGTCCTGTTGCTGTTTGCACCCCCATCTCGAGCCCATATTAGAAAACAAACTAAAAAAACATGCTATCCATACTCCCCCTAGGCTAGCCTGTGAATTGGGCTCATTAGTTTCACTATCTGCACCCCTCTATTAAGCCCATTTAGAAAACAAACTAAAAAAACATGCTATCCACACTCCCCCTCACAACCAGCGAATGGGCTTAACCATCTGTTAATAGCACTCCCCGTTTTAGGCCCAGTGAAAAGAGAACTAGAAAAAATTACTAGGTCCACCCCCTTTTTGTTTGCTTTAGAAATTTTATTTTGTTTTGTATTAGTTTGAAAATGATCCAAATAAAATAGGAAAAAGCTTTATAAAATTCCCAAAATATTCCAGTAGGTTAATAAATCTAATTAGAAATTTTTGACATTTTTGTTTTCTGAATTTTGCATTATTTTCGATTTAATTCTGATTTCTCTTTTAATTAGCTTTTATTGAATTTCCTTTAAATATACTTGAGTTTGTTCATTTTATTTTGGTAACTTATAGTAACTTTTTTAGCCCACTTTTTTACTGTAGTTAGAAGACTAATAAAGGTACTTAGGAGAATTTTTGTAGATTTTTTAGAACATTTTATCTTAGGTTTTAGAGGCTAATTCTTTAGAAATTAGGGATTAATTTGTAGCTGAAAATAAACAATTTTTAGGCCTAGTTAAATTCTGAATTTTTAGGATTCCTTTTGACACAATGTTATATGTAATTTTAGGACCCTATAGATTTAATTCCATAATTTTTCCAGGACCTTTACCATTTTTTAGAATATAAGTTCTTAGGCTTAGTTATGTGTTATTTCCCATTAGTTTAGGCCATGAAAATAAAGTCCAACAAAAATGTAGTTTAGTTTAAATTTAGCCTTAGAATTTAATATAGACTTAGGTTAGTTTAAATTTGGATTTTTTTTAGAATGAAAATATTAGGCTTGACTTTGATTTAGAATTTAAGTTCCATTTTAATTAGGATTAGAATAAATAAATAAGACTATTTTTCATGCCTTTAATTGTTTTGTTTAGATTTTTAATCCAATTTTATTGTTTTTGCCTTATCATTTGATTTTATTACTTGAATAGGTTTCCCCATTGTTCTTAGAATCAACTTAACTTCCTTAGGAAGTAAGTTGAATTCTAGTAGTTTCTAGCTTTTTCCATTAGGACTAGAAAACCCCATTAACCATAGGATCTCTTGTAAATAAATAAAAAATTTAGGATTGAGTCTTAGTCCCTTAGATTTTGTCCTTTTTCCAACTTGAGTCATTCTTTCTCATCTCATAAAGAAAAGCAATAAAATACTTAATAAAAACCGAACAATCTTGTACGACACGAGACTTTGTTGCGGAGTGTTTATACGCGTCCTGTTTCGGGGCGAGGTGTAAATACTTCCCGCGATGGATAGGTCTTAGTACAAGACAGTTCACAAACAAATTCAAAACACTTCTTTTAAAAGACAAAAACAAATAACAAGCGACTATCCTGCGGGAACTTCTCTTCTCATCTCATTCACTCATAACGCGAACTCGCGACGACTTGTCTCGCATGCAAGACGGTAAATGCACTCGTACCAGACGAGCCTGCAACACCTGAGTATAGACATACGCAGTTCCAACATAAAAAAACACAAGCAAATAGTTCCCGCCTTATTTAGGCGAACTACGTCGACTCTGATCCTCATTATCCCGATGAGGTACGTAGGCAGCGGGGTAGGGCCCGTTCGAGCACATTCTTTATTTTCCCTACATTTCCCCTTTTATTCTCATTTTCTTATTCAGTTCCTTTCTCATTTCACTTCCATTCTAGTTAGCGGTTTTATTCAGCAGCATTTTTTCTTCTCACCCTTTGAAACAAGCAAGCAAGCGTGGATCCCGTCGGGTACGACGGACGATCTGGGGTGCTAATACCTTCCCAGTTCGTAACCGACTCCCGAACTCAGATCTTTGGTTCGCAAGGCCTCGTCCTTTTCCTTCTTCCTTAGGTTTGTGCAACATTACCTTTCCCATTCATTCGGGATAAAAATGTCTGGCTGGCGACTCTAACCTTTCCGCGCCACTTTCGCGTTTGTACTAGGATGAATATCCCGGGAGCGACAGCTGGCGACTCTGCTGGGGATGAACCTGATTCTTCCGGTTTCCCTTGTAGAGTCAATCCTAGCGCCTGTTTGGTTTTGCTTCTTTAGGTGTTTGTTTGCTGTTGTGTGCTTTAGTTTAGCTTTACTGTTTTTATTTACAGTTCTTTACAGCTTTACTTTACCGCATTTACTTACCGCTTTCAGTATTTTATTTTTCATGCATCATATTATACTGGACTGTCTGGCTGTGTTGGTTTTCATTTTTTCTGTGGGATGGGAGTTACTGTGAGATAAGCCAAATACCCGGCTTGAGTGCACCATAGGATTAGCGTGGACAGACATTGTACTCTTATGGTATCTCACCATGATGGGTGGCGATGTGTTCCACACCCAGATTGCGACCGTCTTGGAACTATCCTGTGTGGGGATTACCTCACTTCAGGGTACGACCTTGATAGTTATGTGCATCTGGTGACCGATCTTCGAGGACCTTAATGGGAACACCCCTCTCCAGTGATGACAGTGGCAGACCACATTTGTTGGCAAACCCACTCGCATCCGAGGGTCCATTGGGAACTCGCATAGGATGACCTGGTTCTCTCATAGGAATTCAGTTAAAGCAAATTGTTCGTATGACGATAGTATTGTACCCTTCGGGATGAATGTACTATCGTTTCTCGATTCAGTGCTTGAAGCTGGAGACTTGTGAGGGATGCTTGTTTTTCCGGACTCAACTGAGACCTCCCTGCGTAGTACATAATACCAAACCGATTCCCTGATTTGGTCATGAACCATTTCTCGGAGATGGTGAACGTATTATTGTTATTCGGCTTTGAGAGTCCGGGATGTTGACCCGAGTAGCACACCCGTGAGATTGGGAGGGGTTTACAGGTTTGCAGGAACCCTAATACCTTCAGCATACCCACTTTGCCTTTGGTTCAGTTTTGTGATCTGGATTTCTGTTCTTAAGATATGGATCCCGGATCAGAGGGATGATTATGGATACATGGACCTTGCACCGACACCTGATTATATGATTGGCACATCACAGACACTTCACTGATCACATGCCTTGCCTTGCATAAGCATCATATCATCATTAATCATTTGTGTTTCTTTTATTCTCAGGGTTTGCATTACTCCCGGTTCCTGGTCATATCTTTGCTTCAGAATGGAAGACGTCAGGAAGAAGAATATTTTCTACAAGTTTTTTGATACCAAGGTGGACTTGCTCAAGCAGATGGTGTCTCTCATTACCCCGGGTCATTTGGATTTCTTCAAACAGCAATATGGTGATATTTTGGATATGGTGTTCAGCTTGGATAGTTCGCAGAAGAGTGCCATTCATACTTTGCTACAGTACTATGATCCTAGACTCCGATGTTTCACATTTCCAGATTTCCAGCTAGGTCCACTGCTAGAAGAGTATGTTGAGATTCTGAGACTACCGATCCAAGATCAGATTCCATTCAATTCAGAAATGACAAGGCCGACTCACGCCGACATTGCTAAGGCTCTTTATTTGAGCCCATCAGAAGTATCTGCTAATCTGGTTGCCACCAAGGCCGGAGTGCTTGGTTTTCCCTTAGAGTTTCTGGTCAGAAGAGCTGAAGAATGTGCCGTGGAAAAGCAGTGGGATTCAGTTTGTGCCATCTTGGCATTATCGGTGTATGGGATAGTTTTGTTTGTTGATATGGACAAGTTTGTGGACATAAATGCTATTCATTTGTTTGTGTTGAAGAATCCGGTACCTACTCTCCTAGGTGACTTGTACTATTCAGTGCACTATAGGAATGAGAAGAGACGAGGCGGCTTGGTTAGATGTTGTGCTCAGTTGTTCTACACTTGGTTTATGAGGCACATCCCTATTGCTGGAGTGTTCACGGATCCCAAAGTAATCTGGTCGCAGAAGCTCAACACGTTGACTGCCAAAGACATCAGATGGTTCACTTTAAGGTTAAAAGGGAAAGAGCTTATCTCCAGCTGTAGAAAGTATCCTAATGTTCCCCTCTTAGGAGTAGCTGGGTGCATTAACTACAACCCCATACTCTTAAGAAGACAATTAGGATACGCTTTGAAGAATGTTCCCAAGGATTCAGATTTGGATCAGACCTTTTATTTTCCTATGAAGGATAATCCCCCATTGGTGCGGGAGGCTGCAGGTGCTTGGAAAATGGTTATTAGAAAGGGTATAAATCGATTGGGCAGGAGCAATAACCAAATGTTTCCCGAGTTTGAAGCGTGGGTAAGAGAAAAAGCCCAAGTGACTCTAATCCCTTTCTCTGCACCGTTACCACCACCTACTACGGTGCCTTTGGAGGAATATCAGAAGTTAGAAGCTTTGGTCAAGCAACTTAGGGTTGAAAATCAAGAGGCTCTTAATTCTTGTCAAAAACTGATGATCCAGAACCGTCAGTTAGAAGATAGAGCTGTGCAAGCCGAGGAAATAGTTCGTCTCAAGCAGAAGGACTTTAAAGATAGAGAGCTCTACTTCCGAAAAAAAGGGTTAGCTGAGACTCACAAGACTGCCCAGCGCCGAAGAGAGAAGAAAGATCTGAGTGAAGCCAATGAAGCTGTTACCTTATGGCAGGAGAAATGGGACGACCATTTGAAGAAGCAAAAGGAGTTAGACGCCAAGCACAAGCAGGAAATCAAAAGTCTTCAGGATTCTTTGGATGGGCAGAAAGAACTCCTCAGGAAGGCTTATCATCAAGAGAAGGGCCGTCTCTAATGCTTAGCAGAAAGTCAACAAGCATTGAAGGAAGCTCAAAAGGAAATTGAAGACTTGAAGTTGAAAGCTGATGTGAAGAGGTCGAAGGCCGAGTCGAGTCAAAGCAAAGAGAATGAGACAGTATTCTTGCAGCAGATCGAGGAGTTACACGCTTCTTCTGATACAAGGGACCTCCTCATCCAGAAACTCATCCAGGAGCCCGATCATCCAGATGTAGCTCAGCTGTTCCAGAACGTCAAACGCCTTAGCTGGAGATTGCAAGATATAGAGTTCCCTAGAGTTTGATTTCATGTTATTGTACTTGGATTACCCACAGGATTGTTGTGGGATTCCTTATATTTGATGTACTTTTGTTGTTATTGTGATTGGCACCCTTCGGGGACTTTGTATTTTCAAACTCCAGTTTATATGATTGATTTGTTCTGAATTTCTTGTTCGTTATTTGTTGCACCGACACGGGGTAATGAGCACCAATTCTCCACAGCCGTCATTATATTTGAATATTACTTGGGTCTTCTTCCCAATTCTTATCTTCTTAATGCTAGGACCGGAAACAGGGAAAGACTTGGGAATAAAAGGAACACATTGCATTGCATACGCATCATTTTCATTTTGTCTTTGTCTTTGCAGGTTTTTCTTCGGGATGCTTAATTTATCTGTGTTTCAGGCAAAGATTGCGAGAGCCGCCAAGACCCGGTACCTCCGACAAGATATCCCTCATCGGTACGCGACCCGCAGCAATCAAAGAACAGCAATGGACGCCATGCAGACAGAGCTCAATGAAGTCCGTACCAAGATGGCAGAATTTATGACACTGATGCAAGGGATGGCCCAGGGGCAACAAGAGCTGAGAAATGCAATTCAAGGGTTAACTCCTCCTAATACTAATGCTCAGGCGACCACTTCTGGCGGGCTAGGGGCCCCTACCAACACCAACAACGGCCCAGGCGGACCCAATATTCCAGATCCAGCTATGGCAACGTTCGTTCCTGTGCACGACAGACAGGAGGACCAATTCCAGTATTTCAATAATGATATGGGTTTCGGCGGTGATGGAAATCTTAATGACTTCTTGGTGCTTGTGGAGAAGGTCAAGGCCCTCGAGTGCAGAGACACTTTGGGGATTGACGTGTCAGACATGGGTTTAGTACCTGGGGTGGTCATTCCACACAAGTTTAGACCACCAGCTTTTGATAAATACAACGGCAGCTCCTGCCCGAAAACTCACCTACAGGCCTTCTACCGGAAGATCGCGGCCCACACGCGAGATGAAAAACTCTGGATGTACTACTTCCAGGATAGTCTCTCCGGAGGGTCCTTGGAGTGGTACATGAAGCTGGAGAGGAGCTCTATTAGAAGCTGGAAGGATTTGGGAGAAGCCTTCCTCAGACAATATCAGTACAACATTGACATGGCACCCATCCGCACTCAGCTTCAGAGCTTGACACAGAGGAGCTCGGAGAGCTTCAAAGATTATGCACAAAGGTGGCGTGAGGTAGCCGCCCGAGTGCAACCTCCTTTATTGGAGAGAGAGATGGTCGACCTTTTCCTGAATACCCTCCCAGGGCATTTCATGGAAAGGTTGGTTGGTTGTTCCTCAAGTGGTTTCTCGGACATTATCTTGACTGGAGAAAGAATAGAAAGCTGGCTCAAGCAGGGGGAAATTCAGAATGGAAGTGCTTCAGTGTCTGGTATCAAGAAACCCTTTGTGAAAAGGAGGGAATGAGAAACAGGTGCAGTATACGCACAGAGGGGAATGATTAACCAAGGATATTATCAGCAAGTGGCCCCTGTCACTATTTCAACTCCGCCCGTTCAACAACAGGTCCAGCCTCCACAGCCGCAGCGCTCACAAGGGTATCAGCCAAGAGCCCCTCGTCCATACTACCCTCAGAGGCCGAAGGATAGACATATTGAAGCTCCACCAATGTCTTACTCCCAGCTTTTGAAGAATCTCCTACAGCTTCAAATGATTCAGCTCCGAACCTTGCAACCTCCGAAGCCAGGCCAAATTCCTGAAGGTTATGACTTAAATGCTAGATGCGAATTTCATTCCGGAGCTCCCGGCCATAGTACTGAGAATTGTAAAGCATTGAAGCATGTTGTTCAGGACTTATTGGATACTAAAGCGATCAATTTTGCTCCTTTTCCTAATGTGCTTCAGAACCCCATGCCTCCTCACAGGGGTACAGTTGGGGCAATTGATGAAGGGGAGAACTTGAATTTGGTGGATGATGTTGATGACTTGCAGACTTCATTGATTGCTGTCAAGGTTTGCTTGTTGAAGAAAGGTATCTTCCCTGGATGCGAGGAAGATTGTCCGGAATGTGCTGAAGCTACCAATGGTTGTAAACGGTTGAAGGCCGGAATCCAAGGCATGATTGATGAAGGAGTGCTGCAGTTTGACAAGATCGTAAAAGAAAGTGAAGTCTCCATAGTAACTATCTTTTATGATCCATCTCAAGTTCCTTCACGGGCCAGAGTGGCACCAATAACCATTACCACTGCTGGACCAATAATGTACCAAAGTGACAGAGCTGTTCCTTGGAATTATGGTGGTGAAGTGTATTACAACGGCCAGAGGCAAGAGTTTGCCACGACTAGTATAACCCCAGCTCAAGTAGAAAATGTTGGAGTAGGGGGTTTTACTAGAAGCGGAAGGTTGTTTGCGCCTGAAACACTGAGAAACAATGTGATACCACCCAGAGATACTGCCGAAGCCCAAGCTAGAGTCAGAGGGAAACAACCAGTAGTTGTCAATGATCCAACGCCATCAACTGATCCAGACCTCACCTTTGATAAAGAAGCCGAAGAATTCCTGAGGATCATCAAGAAGAGTGACTACAAGATTGTGGACCATCTGCAACAGACGCCGTCGAAGATCTCCATCTTGTCATTACTCATGTGTTCTGACTCTCACAGGAAGGCCCTCCTGAATATTCTGAACAAAGCATACGTACCTCAGGATATTTCTGTAAATCAGCTAGAAGCGGTGGTGTCCAGCGTCAACGCCAGTCATGGATTGGGTTTCACGGACTTGGACTTAACTTCTGATGGGCGTGTGTAACACGGTGGGAGAACTAACTTTAGTTATGTTGCGGATAGCAAGAGTCGCCACCGACTTTTATTTTATCCAAAGGAAAGGCATAAAAGAACAGGAAAGACCTTTTAAAAGATTTTTGGGTCCGGGGGGTAGGTTATGTAAAGGGAAGGTGTTAGCACCCTTTACATCCATGGTTATCCATGGGCTCTTAGTTACTTAGCTCACTTTAAACTGTTTTTGAAAATGTGAAGTGTGTGAATAGAAATTTTCTTAAGAGTTTGATAATGATCCATGTACGGATGCGTAAAAAACCTTTGTTTGAAAAATTTGTTTGAAAGTGTGAAGTGTTTGAAAAGTTTTTGAATAGTGAGCAAGCAACTATGAGGAACCTACCCTAAGTTTTAAGTCTTTTCTGTTCTTGAATCCTTTAAATGGTAAGACTATCCCTATTATTAAGGAATAGGTAGTCATTACCTTGGATGTAAGGGACAAGTGAGGGTCATCTGTTAATGTAGGCAACTGTGGGGTGTATTAAGCAATTTTGAAGGGACTATCATCTTTATTCGAAAGGGACAAGATCATTACGAAGGCAACATTCGAAAGGGACTTGATCTTTTATTTGTTAAGGGACTAGATGACTTTATTTTGAGGGACTTTTGCTTTATACACCCTACTTGACCTTTTGATTAGGCAACAATGAGAGGTATCCCTAAGGAAGTGAGATGGCGATCAAAGATCGACTTACGTGTGTGAGTGTACAATTTAATATTTATCTTTAAATTAAATGATCTAAATTGATTTTTTACATACAAACATGTTGCACTCCCTATTTTTACTAACCATAGCATAAAATATAAATACTTAAACATTATAAATAAATATTACACCAAGGAGCAATTACATAATAATAATTAAGCAAAAATTAAATATAATAAGCAAAATAAATAAATAAGCAAAATAAATAAATAATTATAATAGGGTTAGTGAAAATAATAATGATAAAAATACCAAATTAAATGGGGTTAATAATAATCATATAATTAATAATAATAATAATGAAAATAAAAAAAAATTCAAATTTATAAACAATTATCATTCAATATTAAAATATAAACAATTATACTAATTATTATAAAATTTTTAAGTTATGTATAAATTATATAATAAATTAATTATGAACATAATATGAAAATAGAATTATAATTCTAAAAATTAAATTAGCAATTTTTTACATATTTTTAAACATATAATAAAATTATTTACATGCAAAAATTAAATTCTAAACAAATTATATCATATTATCATATTAAGAATTCTAATTTTTAAACATATATAAAAAAAATGTAAATTATAAACAATTTATACAATAATAAAAATGAGATTAAGAATTTTAATTAAATTATGAAGATAATATATACAAATAATAGCATTAAGTAAATAGGAAAAGAAAAAATTAGGGTTTAAAAAGAATTAGGGTTTTATATACAAAAATGTTAAATATTAAATATTAATCTAATTATATAAATAAATTACATATATACATATTAATAATAAAAAAACAATTTGTTTTAGAAAATATTATTAAGATTTATATTTATGAAACATATTAAGATTTTATTAAATTAAGATTATAATTTTAATTAATTAACATTAATAATAAGTAAAACAAATAAAAGCAAAAAGAAAAAGAAAACTTACCTGGCTGGGAATTGAACCCAGCACCTCTTGCTTGCAAACACTCAGGCCAGCAACATCTACCACCAGGCCAACGCGCGCGCAGGTAACAAAGGAGAGGCAGCGTTGGTTTTGTTGTTGTTTCTTAAAAATCAAAGAAAAAGAAAGAAAAGCAAAAGGCCTGGGGGAATCGAACCCAGGACCTTCACAATACACACAAACACCTTGACCAATCCAGCTGGGAGAGCGCACCTGTTAATAATCTCACCATAATTCATAATATATTAAGATGGCTAATTATCTGGAAAAAATAAGCAAAAGGTGGTGAAGCCAGGATTCGAACTCCTGCCCATAAGTATCATACGCGCATCCTTCACCACTGGGACAAGCACAAGCTTGTGAAATAAAAACAGAAACAATACATAATATTTTAAATTAGATTTTTAAACTGGATTTTGGCGCCAGACCAACTTCATCTTCTTCCTTGAATTCGCAGGTTTTCCTGCGAAATTATTTGGGAAAACTCCTGCGAATTTTCATGCGTCCTAAACCTGTGTTTTTCAAACCACACTCAAACAGCACAGTTTTATCAAATTAAGGACATTTTTGAATTCCTTGTGACCTGTACAATCCAATTATACCAACAAAATTCATTTATGTTGTGTAAATCGAAGAACCCTAATTTAGAGCTTTAAACCCTAAATATGGTATTTTCATGATTCGGCCATAACTCTTCACCAAACTATCCAGAAATCATCTATAGCCAACAACAAACATCAATATATCATTAAAATTCATTATAAATAAGTAAATATGATGAATCGGAAAAAAATGTATGAAGAACATGTATGATTCGGTTCATGCATTATGGAGTGTCTTGGATGTAAATGATCATTGGTACACAATCAGTGAAGCCTAGGGATCATTGCTATGTCTTTAGAATACCTTCAAATGCCCTCAAATGAAGAACCCGAAAATTGACTTTTTGGATGGTTTTTGAAATTTTGAACTTACTCTTAGGAGGCTGGAATTCGTGTCCAATGAGTAGGGTTAAGTCATATACTTATAGAGTGATGAATTAGGTCAGAAAAGATTGATGCTTGTGTGAAAAATTTGATCCAAAAAGATTCAAAAAGATAATGCTTTAAAATTCAAATATTCTTGTATGAACACCTTCTATTTTAAGCAAATCACCATGATTCTCTTACCACTTTGATACCAATCACTTTTATGAATTTCTAGAAGCTCAATCCCTTTTAGATCTTTGACTTTTATATTTTATTTTAATTTAAAATGATTTTTAATGAATTAAATCAAAATAAATAAAAATAAAATGATAAAAAATCTGATTTTTAAGGTCTTGGGTCGTGCATGAGGTAATGGTATGAATTGGGTCATCATATGGCAAGCCCATTTAGAAAAAATTAGTTTTAAACCTCCATTTTCTTCATAAACCAACCAAAAATTTCCCAACTTTGCAAGGGAACACATCCTTCAATTTTAATGCTATGAGGGTGTTCTTGGACATTTTGGAAAGCTTGAAGAGTATTATAACCAACCCCACTGGTTTCATGTTCATATCATTCACCATTCTCAAGTTATGCCCTTTTGAAGTTGTTGACTTTTTGTTGACTTTCAAAAGGACCTATAATGTCCTAGCTCATACCTTCCAAATGAAGCATTTTTGGGCTTGGCTTGTGAGACACAAAGTTGTAGAGAATTCAATTTCCTTCAAAATGAGCTTTGGATGGATACTTGGTGATGAAGCATGTGAAAGTTATGGCTGGTCAAAGTTCAGTTGACTTTTACTGAGGAAACCCTAATTTAGAAACTCCTGATTCTTGATGATCTGAAATCTCCTTGATGAATCATGATCAACCCTTGATCAAATGATGAATTTTACTTCATATACTTGATGTTGGCAAAAAATCATGAAGTTTGACTTTGGTTTGACCACAGTTGACCTCAGTTTGACTTTTTAACTGCTTTGACTGATTTTGACTTATCTGATCATCTGACTGAGCAAACTTTTGAGAAAGGTCTTGAAACTTGTCATGGGGATTCTTACACACATATAAGATGTTATGAATCTCACTTGAAGTCTTGGAAGTTAATTTAGGCTGATTAAAGTCAAAACCCTAGTTTTGGATGCACTGCTTAGGAGGTGCATTGTATGAGGGAATTGTCAACTCTTCTGACCAATTGTGAACTTTGTGAACCTTGTGAACCATCATAGGATGTCTTGTGAACCTTGTGAACCTCATGGGAGGTCTTGTGAACCTTGTGAACCTCATAAAGTATCTTGTAGACTTCATGAACCTCATGAAAGGTCTTGTAGGTATTGTGAACCTTGTGAACCTTGTGAAACCTGAGGGGTTAGATTGGTATATTTTCCAGTCGTGACCTGGAAGGTTGAAGGGGATTGAACACAAAAGCCCAAAAATTTGCACTCACCAGTGCATAGAGTGATACAGATGATTAGTTGAGTATGCTTGAGTGGGCTTAAAGATGCCACTTGGAGAAAATTCTTCAGGTACATTTCTTGGAGGATAAAGCAGTCCAAAATATGAAGGTATAATGATAGCTTTCAGGAAGGTAAACAACGTCCCGAGGTAGTGGTAATAGCTTTCAGGAGGATAAACAACGTCCCGAGGTAATGATATGCTTTCAGAAAGATAAACAACGTTCTGAGGAAATAATATGCTTTCAGGAGGATAAACAACGTCCCGAGGTAATTATATGCTTTCAGAAAGATAAACAACGTTCTGAGGAAAAAATATGCTTTCAGGAGGATAACAACGTCCTGAGGGAATGATATGCTTTCAGAAGGATAACCAACGTTCTGAGGTAATAATATGCTTTCAGGAGGATAACAACGTCCTGAGGGAATGATATGCTTTCAGGAGGATAACAACGTCCTGAGGTAGGGGTGATAGCTTTCAGGAAGATAAACAACATCCTGAGGAAGTGGTAACCTTTGGGAAGATAACAACGGCCCAAGGTAATAATATGCTTTCAGGAGTATAAACAACATCCTGAGGAAGTGATGATAGCTTTCAGGAAGATAAACAACGTCCCGAGGAGATAATATGCTTTCAGGAGGATAACAACGTCCTGAGGGAATGATATGCTTTCAGGAGGATAACAACGTCCTGAGGGAATGGTAACCTTTGGGAAGATAAACAACGGCCCAATAGTCACAAGTTGTTGATGAAGTCTGTTTGCTGGAGAATTTACCTGAAAACAAGGTAGCATTTTGTATGGTAATATTAGTTTATGTATTATGTATGCATGTATAATATGATGCACTTAAGTGATGTATTATGTATCTATGTATATGTATGGTATGATGTAAATGATGTATGTATGATATGATGCTGCCTGAAGCGTCTGGATATCTTCGTATAACAACTGCTGACCAGGGAAAATAAATCCCAATTCGTTGCTTGAAGAATATGAGGAACTTGTTCCCGTCTTGTTTGATAATATATTATACATAACCTCCCGTCTGCTGGGGATAGCAAGGTATACATAACCTCCCGTATTCGTTTGATAGTAGGGTATACATAACCTTCCGTCTGCTGGGGATAGCAAGATATACATAACCTCCCGTCTTCGTTTGACAGTAGGGTATACATAACCTTCCGTCTTCGTTCGTCGCACTCCTATTGGAAAGTAAATTCCTGAATATCCGTATGAGGATAAAAGAGATGGATATAAATTCCAGGGGAGATGTGACTATATGAAGATGGATTTGTCCTACTGAGGGTTTGTAACTGTCTTGTAAAGATGAACCGGCGAAGCTTCGTTGAAATCCTTCCCTCGTTCGTCCTTAGTAAATACTATTACTGCCTTTTCATGCATTTTTGGTAAACATCAATCATATTAAGCATACATGCATTTCTGGTAAACATCAATCATATTCAAAAGCATACATACATTCAAACACAACCAATGGACGTTTCGCTTATGTAAATAGGGTAAAAGTAAATCTGGATTCAAAGGGAAAAGTAAAGCTGAACTTGAAAACAGAATCGTTTCAACTTCGAGAATGTATAACCAATTGGATTTGGAGCTCCTGAGATTCTTAACTTTCCTGAATACCTTCCCAGAAATCCTCATAGCTGGATCCAAAGACATGATACTGACACCATCTGATACTACTGGCGTAGACAATTAATTTCCACAATGGCTTCTGCTGAGAATCCAATATCAAGGTAATACAATGAGAGGAATGTGTCTTCAAATTGTGATGGACCATATACGCTCCGGGTATTAGATTTGAAGAGAAAGCATTGCCCCTTGGTTGAGGATGAATTATACCATAATGGAGTATCTGAATGTAGTTACCTCAAGAGAACTAAGCAGAATGCCCCATAATAATATGCCCTTGACATCATGAACTTTGCAGTGTTACCCTTGGTAATTCAAATATATGAGAAGAGCTGCCCCTGGCTATTAAGCACTGTTGGATCTGGAACTGATTGCCCCGAATGATTTGAACAGTAACTTGGTATGCCCCCTTGATTAGGAAACAATGACCATGCCCCTGGCATTATGAATTCTGTAATGTTACCCTCGGTAATTTAGACAGATGTGGAGATCTGCCCCTGGATACTTAAACATAACTGCATCCTGTCCTGATTGCCCCACATGAGCTAGGCAGTATCATGGCTTGCCCCCTTGATTGGGAGATAATGACTATGCCCCTTTGTATACATGGACTTTGATCTAGGAAGCAACTTTGTTCATCGGAAGGACTTTGGTTCATTGAACATCCATCTTGTAAGTTTCTCCATTTGTCAAACACTCAGGTATATGCAAACAAATATGTTCAAAAATGCAATGCTTATGTCTGTCTTGAAGTTTTTTGAAAAAGAATCATTTAAATTTATTTTTTTTTAAAGAAAACTGTGATATTAACTCAAGTTTTATAATAAGCCCTAAAGGAGTCAGGATACCTTTTTGTAGCAGTACGCTTTCGAACTAACCATGCTTCAGTTAGGACTTTTAAAGGGTTATAACGTGGCCTGGTTCACGGTTTTAAGAAACAAAGGATAAAGGCTCAAATTTTATTTGTACCCAACCCAATCTCCATGATGTTCTTCAGTCCTATACTCAGTTAACTTATGCATTGAGACTCAAATGAGTTTGGAATTGTAACACTGACATTTGTGATGGTTCAGAAACCCAAAATTTATTTGAACATTCAGTCATCTTTCTTTGTTGAGGATTCATAATGACCTCTTTTTTCTTTTGACTTTGTTATCCCTTCTTTTTGCCTGAACTGTTTGTTTCAAAATTACAGTCAGCAGAATTTCTCAATTTTTTTTTACTAAGTCTCCTTCATAGGTTTTGACTTAGTGGGATTTTATTTTTCTAGATATTGATTTGCAGACTTTAGTGATTACAGGGAAACCTCATTAGTTGTGTACGACACAGATGATTGGCATATTTGAGTTAACCGAGTAACTACCCTGCCCCGGGTTATGAATAAGGGTTTTAATTTGTGCGAGAATAAAAACTCCTACTTCATAGGCTCAAAAGGGTTGACTAGGGATTAACTTCCTTATATCTCCACTGTTTAGGAATTGAAACAATGCCTGTACATCGTCAGCATAGTCTGTTCAAAAGCATACTGCATAAGATTATGGTATTGTTTTCGTCATCCTCCCTCTACAGGCTTATAGCTTTATCAGGAGTTAAAATCACAAGATAGAAATAAGAAGCATAACTCAAAATATAGTGGAACGAATGGATTAATTCAAGACAAACATATGTAATGCATTAATGAAAACAAAAGTTTAACATAATAGTAAGTGTTCAAACAAATAAAAGAAATTACAAATGAAAGTTCAAATGTTGTCCCATCCAGTTGGCTGAATGTCTTCAATTGCAATTTGTGAACTTTGAGGAGCGGTATACTTCACCATGAAATCAAATTTGCCACTTGGATGTCCCAAGGTGCCCCATATCTCAACAGGAATAGGTAGGCTTCCTTTCTTGCTACACTGGGCAACTTGTCTTGCAGCTTCGGTGTTTGATGGGTGATAGTAGAATTCAACTTGACCTTCTGGAGTAACCTCTAGGATTCCTTCTTCAATCAGGTCTTGGATCTTTTTCTTCAATGTCCAACAACTATTAGTATCATGTCCAGGACAGTTGGAGTGATACCCACACCTTGCCTTGGGATTATAGCGAGGAGAGGAAGTTTTAGGATTTTGAGGAGAATTTTTCAAGGAAATTAGTTTCATCTCCAACAAGCATTGCAGAACTTGTGACATTGGAGTGCTGAATTTGATAAACTGTCTTCTACATCCCTTGTGTTGAGGTGGGTTAACTTTACCATGTCTTTTTTCTTTAACTGAAGAACAATCAGTGGTAACCGGTTTCTTACCTTCTTTTATCCTCATATTCCTTTCAACCAAATCAGCTTGTTTTAACGGAGGTTGATTGACAATTAGATTCCTGACTCCATTACTTTGACGTTTTTGGACAAAGGCTCTCAGCTCTTCTTGCCCATGAGCTAAACTTTGGATAAGAGCCACCTGGCCATTCATCTGGGTCCTCATTCCTGTCATCTCAGCTTGTAGTTGTTCCAACTGACCATCCTTGTTGTCCTCAGGACTCTTCTTCTTAGCCAGCAGTGTCTTCAATTCATCCTGCCCCTTGGACAAGTTCAGGATCAGCTCTTGGAACTGCGCATTTTGAGCCTGGAGATCTTTAACTGTTTGTTCAAGAGCCATTGCTGAAATAAACAGCGAGAAGATGAGAAACCTGTGCACAAAAAACCTGTGATGCAATGATATGATATGTTAATGTATATGCAATGTTTTCAAGGACCGCAGGATTTAAATTTGCTTAAACAAACAAGAAGGTAAACTTTTATTAGTAATAAATTTGTTTTGCCTTTTGGGCTTACAAAAATGAAATAAATACAAGAGATGGGGTTTTAAGTCTCCCATGGACGTTTCCTCTTTATGTTGAGGTATGAGTTGAGATTCCGTTCCTCGTGAAGTTGCTTTGTTAGTTCCAGGATTCTTTCTTGGCTTGTTTTGTAATGAGCCTCGAAATTATCCCTTTGCTCCTTCAACTGGATCCAGGATCTCTGTAAGTTTTCCATGTCAGTAGGCATGTCTGGGTGAAGGATGGTATAAGAAGTATCTCCTTCAGCAACAGGTTCCATGGTAACTGGCAGGATAGCAGGATATGGCATCATGAGAGTCTGAGCACGAGATCGCACCCATCTGAGATAAGCTTCCATAGGAATAATGTACTTAGGTTCCAGAGTCTTGCTGTCGACTTTGTTCACTTTTCCCCATGCTCGTATGAATCTCTGACGGTAACCTTGAAGATCGTTGTTGTAGTCAAACACAATGCCTTGAATCAACATGTCATGTGGGCCATCACTCCGAGCGTAACCAAACTGTCGTAAAGCTAAAGAAGGGTTGTAAGTAATGCCTCCTCTTATGCCTAGAAGTGGCACATTAGGAAACTCCCCACAACGGTCAATGATAGTAACATTCTCCATAGATCTGGAGCACCAATGGATATCTGAATGAGAGAGTGACATAATCCTCTTGGACCACCTGAACCCTTGTTCATTCCTCATTACTGATCGAGGAAGGTGGGAAATAAACCACCTAGATAGCAAAGGTATGCAGCACATCAGAGTTCCTCGTGCCTTCGTAGTACGAGTATGAAGAGAGTGTAGGATGTCTCCAAGTAAAGTAGGCACTGGATTGTGACTCAGGAATATGTTGATGGCATGAACGTCTATGAACTGATCTGGATTAGGGAACAATACTAAGCCATAAATCAGCAAGGCTAAGATCTCCTCAAAAGCGTCATAGCTCATGGCCTTCAAGAACATCTGAGCTTTCTCTATCAACACCTTGGCAAGAATACCCTTAACTCCGCTTCTCGTTTCTAGAACAATGTCAGACTTCTTCAGATGTAGAGCTGCAGCAATAACCTCTGGTTTAAGCTCCTTCTCCAAGCCTGTGAAGGGTCTTTGATCAAGAACAGGTATACCCAGAAGTTTAGAGAACTCTTCCATTGTAGGAACCAGCTGATAGTCGGGGAATGTGAAGCAATGGTGCTTAGGGTCAAAGAACTGAAACAGAACACTCATCATGTCTTCATTGAACCCTGAAGTGACTAGATCCAATAGGTGACCATGTCTCTTGATAAACTGGGAATGATCAGACACTTGAGAAACCAACTCTTTAAGCTTAGCAGGTATCCCTACAAAGTTGATCCTGATAGTGTTTCTACGAGCAGAAGCCATGACCTGCAACAAAGAACAAAGATAAATCCTTTGGTCCTTGAAATGGTTAGTGAAAATGCTATGCTTATGATGCATGATGATGTCATGATGTTATGATCAATCACAAACATGTGGCACACACAAACAAGTCACACAATAGCCCTAGGTTTAAAGGCTTGCATGAGGTTCAAAGGTAAGTACCCTCCCCTGAAGTTAGTTGGTTCATCCTGTCCTACAAAAGTAATCAGGTTCTAAGGGATCTCAATATCATTGATCCTTCACAAGGGTGGTTGTTCAGTAGGCAACTTACTTGCCAACCAAAACCCTCCAAGTTTAGAATCTCAATGAGCGTAGTATCGAGTATCAACCAACTTCAGTCTGCATCAAAGCCGGTTATCTCACTACTTTCTAAAGGCCAAGATGGGATAACTAGGGTTCTAAAAGTTAGTTAGTGCATTGACAACATATGGCAGCCTCATATTATCCTCAACTTGACTTAAGGAACATAAGCACCAACCAAGAAGTCACACTAACTATGTTGCGGATAGCAAGAGTCGCCACCGACTTTTATTTTATCCAAAGGAAAGGCATAAAAGAACAGGAAAGACCTTTTAAAAGATTTTTGGGTCCGGGGGGTAGGTTATGTAAAGGGAAGGTGTTAGCACCCTTTACATCCATGGTTATCCATGGGCTCTTAGTTACTATGCTCACTTTAAACTGTTTTTGAAAATGTGAAGTGTGTGAATAGAAATTTTCTTAAGAGTTTGATAATGATCCATGTACGGATGCGTAAAAAACCTTTGTTTGAAAAATTTGTTTGAAAGTGTGAAGTGTTTGAAAAGTTTTTGAAAAGTGAGCAAGCAACTATGAGGAACCTACCCTAAGTTTTAAGTCTTTTCTGTTCTTGAATCCTTTAAATGGTAAGACTATCCCTATTATTAAGGAATAGGTAGTCATTACCTTGGATGTAAGGGACAAGTGAGGGTCATCTGTTAATGTAGGCAACTGTGGGGTGTATTAAGCAATTTTGAAGGGACTGTCATCTTTATTCGAAAGGGACAAGATCATTACGAAGGCAACATTCGAAAGGGACTTGATCTTTTATTTGTTAAGGGACTAGATGACTTTATTTTGAGGGACTTTTGCTTTATACACCCTACTTGACCTTTTGATTAGGCAACAATGAGAGGTATCCCTAAGGAAGTGAGATGGCGATCAAAGATCGACTTACGTGTGTGAGTGTACAATTTAATATTTATCTTTAAATTAAATGATCTAAATTGATTTTTTACATACAAACATGTTGCACTCCCTATTCTTACTAACCATAGCATAAAATATAAATACTTAAACATTATAAATAAATATTACACCAAGGAGCAATTACATAATAATAATTAAGCAAAAATTAAATATAATAAGCAAAATAAATAAATAAGCAAAATAAATAAATAATTATAATAGGGTTAGTGAAAATAATAATGATAAAAATACCAAATTAAATGGGGTTAATAATAATCATATAATTAATAATAATAATAATGAAAATAAAAAAAATTCAAATTTATAAACAATTATCATTCAATATTAAAATATAAACAATTATACTAATTATTATAAAATTTTTAAGTTATGTATAAATTATATAATAAATTAATTATGAACATAATATGAAAATAGAATTATAATTCTAAAAATTAAATTAGCAATTTTTTACATATAATAAAATTATTTACATGCAAAAATTAAATTCTAAACAAATTATATCATATTATCATATTAAGAATTCTAATTTTTAAACATATATAAAAAAAATGTAAATTATAAACAATTTATACAATAATAAAAATGAGATTAAGAATTTTAATTAAATTATGAAGATAATATATACAAATAATAGCATTAAGTAAATAGGAAAAGAAAAAATTAGGGTTTAAAAAGAATTAGGGTTTTATATACAAAAATGTTAAATATTAAATATTAATCTAATTATATAAATAAATTACATATATACATATTAATAATAAAAAAACAATTTGTTTTAGAAAATATTATTAAGATTTATATTTATGAAACATATTAAGATTTTATTAAATTAAGATTATAATTTTAATTAATTAACATTAATAATAAGTAAAACAAATAAAAGCAAAAAGAAAAAGAAAACTTACCTGGCTGGGAATTGAACCCAGCACCTCTTGCTTGCAAACACTCAGGCCAGCAACATCTACCACCAGGCCAACGCGCGCGCAGGTAACAAAGGAGAGGCAGCGTTGGTTTTGTTGTTGTTTCTTAAAAATCAAAGAAAAAGAAAGAAAAGCAAAAGGCCTGGGGGAATCGAACCCAAGACCTTCACAATACACACAAACACCTTGACCAATCCAGCTGGGAGAGCGCACCTGTTAATAATCTCACCATAATTCATAATATATTAAGATGGCTAATTATCTGGAAAAAATAAGCAAAAGGTGGTGAAGCCAGGATTCGAACTCCTGCCCATAAGTATCATACGCGCATCCTTCACCACTGGGACAAGCACAAGCTTGTGAAATAAAAACAGAAACAATACATAATATTTTAAATTAGATTTTTAAACTGGATTTTGGCGCCAGACCAACTTCATCTTCTTCCTTGAATTCGCAGGTTTTCCTGCGAAATTATTTGGGAAAACTCCTGCGAATTTTCATGCGTCCTAAACCTGTGTTTTTCAAACCACACTCAAACAACACAGTTTTATCAAATTAAGGACATCTTTGAATTCCTTGTGACCTGTACAATCCAATTATACCAACAAAATTCATTTATGTTGTGTAAATCGAAGAACCCTAATTTAGAGCTTTAAACCCTAAATATGGTATTTTCATGATTCGGCCATAACTCTTCACCAAACTATCCAAAAATCATCTATAGCCAACAACAAACATCAATATATCATTAAAATTCATTATAAATAAGTAAATATGATGAATCGGAAAAAAATGTATGAAGAACATGTATGATTCGGTTCATGCATTATGGAGTGTCTTGGATGTAAATGATCATTGGTACACAATCAGTGAAGCCTAGGGATCATTGCTATGTCTTTAGAATACCTTCAAATGCCCTCAAATGAAGAACCCGAAAATTGACTTTTTGGATGGTTTTTGAAATTTTGAACTTACTCTTAGGAGGCTGGAATTCGTGTCCAATGAGTAGGGTTAAGTCATATACTTATAGAGTGATGAATTAGGTCAGAAAAGATTGATGCTTGTGTGAAAAATTTGATCCAAAAAGATTCAAAAAGATAATGCTTTAAAATTCAAATATTCTTGTATGAACACCTTCTATTTTAAGAAAATCACCATGATTCTCTTACCACTTTGATACCAATCACTTTTATGAATTTCTAGAAGCTCAATCTCTTTTAGATCTTTGACTTTTATATTTTATTTTAATTTAAAATGATTTTTAATGAATTAAATCAAAATAAATAAAAATAAAATGATAAAAAATCTGATTTTTAAGGTCTTGGGTCGTGCATGAGGTAATGGTATGAATTGGGTCATCATATGGCAAGCCCATTTAGAAAAAATTAGTTTTAAACCTCCATTTTCTTCATAAACCAACCAAAAATTTCCCAACTTTGCAAGGGCACACATCCTTCAATTTTAATGCTATGAGGGTGTTCTTGGACATTTTGGAAAGCTTGAAGAGTCTTATAACCAACCCCACTGGTTTCATGTTCATATCATTCACCATTCTCAAGTTATGCCCTTTTGAAGTTGTTGACTTTTTGTTGACTTTCAAAAGGACCTATAATGTCCTAGCTCATACCTTCCAAATGAAGCATTTTTGGGCTTGGCTTGTGAGACACAAAGTTGTAGAGAATTCAATTTCCTTCAAAATGAGCTTTGGATGGATACTTGGTGATGAAGCATGTGAAAGTTATGGCTGGTCAAAGTTCAGTTGACTTTTACTAAGGAAACCCTAATTTAGAAACTCCTGATTCTTGATGATCTGAAATCTCCTTGATGAATCATGATCAACCCTTGATCAAATGATGAATTTTACTTCATATACTTGATGTTGGCAAAAAATCATGAAGTTTGACTTTGGTTTGACCACAGTTGACCTCAGTTTGACTTTTTAACTGCTTTGACTGATTTTGACTTATCTGATCATCTGACTGAGCAAACTTTTGAGAAAGGTCTTGAAACTTGTCATGGGGATTCTTACACACATATAAGATGTTATGAAGCTCACTTGAAGTCTTGGAAGTTAATTTAGGCTGATTAAAGTCAAAACCCTAGTTTTGGATGCACTGCTTAGGAGGTGCATTGTATGAGGGAATTGTCAACTCTTCTGACCAATTGTGAACTTTGTGAACCTTGTGAACCATCATAGGATGTCTTGTGAACCTCATGGTAGGTCTTGTGAACCTTGTGAACCTCATAAAGTATCTTGTAGACTTCATGAACCTCATGAAAGGTCTTGTAGGTATTGTGAACCTTGTGAACCTTGTGAACCTTCTTAGCACACAAAGTCTTGTATTGTGAGGGCAAATTTTGGGGTGCAACAGCGTGCTCATAATCGGGCATTGCATATCTCTCTAGAGTGTAAGGGTGCAGTACTCTCCCACGTGTTGGTAGATACTGGATCATCTCTGAACGTCTTGCCTAAGAAAGCATTGATGAAGCTGGACTATGATGGAGTGGTGCTAAAGCCCAGTGACCTAGTAGTTCGAGCGTTTGATGGGTCAAGGAGATCGGTGTTTGGAGAAGTGGAATTACCCATCAAGGTAGGTCCACAAATCTTCAATACCACGTTTTATGTGATGGATATCCAGCCGGCATATAGTTGTTTACTCGGAAGACCCTGGATACATTCGGCGGGAGCGGTTTCGTCTACACTCCATCAGAAGTTGAAGTTCGTCTGGGAGGGTCAATTTGTGACTGTCAGTGGGGACGAAGATATCTTCGTCAGTCATCTAGCCTCATTCAAATATGTGGAGATGGATGGCGAAATAGTCGAGACCCCATGTCAGGCTTTTGAGCCCTTGAAGTCTGAGCAAGCATCCGCAGTGGCAACTTCTCCTGAAGTACCGAAGAAGGGGGTTTCCATAGCCTCTTATAAACAAGCGCTTGAATTAGTAGAATCTGGAGTACGAGAAGGCAGGGGCAGTCCAGTCGAAGTGCCAGAGAAGAAAGACATGTTCGGGATTGGCTATCACCCTGGAAGATCTTCGTCTAAACCAAGTGCAAAAGGTTGTCAGAGCCCGGTCACTTTCACAAGTGCGGGAGTGGTAGACTACGGAAACATCAGCGTAGTGCAGGATGAAGCTGTTGATAGTGACTGTGACTTAGATGAATGGATTAGGCCTGCCGCTCCAGGAACTCAGCTTTGCAACTGGACATCAGAAAGGCTCATTTCAGTCACTTCTTTCGAAGAGTAATATTTTTTGTTTCTGTTTTCCTGTATTAAAGCACTATGTCTTGCCCGGGGCATAGTAGCTCTTTGTAAGGGTTCATTTGTTCATTAACACAATCATAAATAAAATTGACGTTTCACATTCATTCATGTTGTTCTCTGTCTTTCATTTTTACTTTCGTTTTTCAAAAAAAAAAGAAAGAAAAGTTTTAAAATGGCAATGTTTATCATTTTCTCAAGTTATTGCTAAAGCCTTGCATGAATCACCATTCATGCAGGTGCTCGTCATCAGATCTTATCAATGACGACCCTGTTATGGCTGAGTATGACTTCGACAATCCAATTTATCAAGCTGCTGAGGAAGGTGAAGAGGATTGCGATTTACCCGAAGAATTGGCCAGACTGCTTAAACAAGAGGAGAAGATGATTCACCCGCACGAAGAAGATGTCGAAGTAATAAACCTGGTGATCGTACCTGGAAATCAGGATCCGATGCGGCTGGTCTCGAGAGCGGACGGATGTGGTCGTTTGAAGAGAAAAAGGGGTGTACCTGCAAGGCACTCCGATGCTAAAGTAAGTATCCGAGCAAGAGTGAGCAAGTACTAGTATTAGGGTTGAGAAATTGAATACCTACCCCTCTCAAATGAGAGGGTTTTTATAAGGGACCAGCTAGAATACTATTGGTTCGTTAGGTGAGGTGCGGATCGAGGGGTCCGTGAAGATAGGAAACGGTCAATACTAGCCGTTAGAGGGTCCCTTTAGGACCGGATCGCTGGTGGTCGACTGAGGACCACTTTTCATGATCATGCTCGGCGTCGAGCAGTCTTTTTGGCCCAATAGGAAGAATTGGGCCGGGCCGGAACACCTGGGTACCGAAGAAGACAAAAAAGAAGTCAAGATCGGAGCTGCATTAGAAGAATCTGTCAAGACTCGTTTGATTGCTATGCTTCGAGAATACGTTGACGTCTTCGCATGGTCCTACCAAGATATGCCGGGTTTAGACACTGACATTGTGGTACACAAGCTACCTCTCATAGCAGATTGTCCTCCGGTAAAGCAGAAGTTGAGGCGCACGCGTCCAAACATGGCGATTAAAATAAAAGAAGAAGTGCAAAAGCAGTTTGATGCTGGCTTCTTGGCCGTGACCAGTTATCCTCCGTGGGTTGCTAACATTGTGCCAGTTCCCAAGAAAGATGGCAAAGTCAGGATGTGTGTGGATTACAGGGATTTGAATAGGGCTAGCCCCAAAGATGATTTCCCTCTACCTCACATAGATGTACTTGTCGATAATACTGCTCAGTTTTCCGTGTTTTCCTTCATGGACGGATTCTCAGGCTATAATCAGATCAAGATGGCTCCCGAGGACATGGAGAAGACAACTTTCATCACTCCTTGGGGCACCTTTTGTTACAAGGTTATGCCATTTGGTTTGAAGAATGCAGGAGCTACCTATCAACGGGCAATGGTGACGTTATTTCACGACATGATCCATCATGAAATTGAGGTTTATGTTGATGACATGATAGCGAAGTCCCAGACGGAGGAGGAGCACTTGGTTAACTTAGCAAAATTGTTTGACAGGCTTCGGAAGTTCAGACTGAGGTTGAATCCGAATAAGTGTACTTTCGGGGTTCGTTCTGGCAAGCTACTCGGCTTCATTGTGAGTGAACGAGGAATTGAGGTGGATCCAGCCAAGGTGAAAGCTATCCAAGAAATGCCTGAGCCGAAAACTGAAAAGCAAGTGCGTGGCTTCTTAGGGAGACTAAACTACATTGCACGGTTTATTTCTCACCTAACGGCCACGTGCGAGCCCATCTTTAAGCTTCTGAGGAAGAATCAGGCCATTAAATGGAACGAAGACTGCCAGCAAGCCTTTGACCGAATCAAAGAATACTTGTTAGAACCACCAATTCTTATGCCTCCAGTGCCATGGAGACCTTTGATTATGTATCTTACTGTGCTTGAAGGATCGATGGGGTGTGTGCTGGGTCAGTAGGACGAGTCTGGTCGAAAAGAGCACGCCATTTATTACCTTAGCAAAAAGTTTACCGATTGTGAGACACGATACTCACTACTCGAGAAAACTTGATGCGCTTTGGCATGGGCTGCTCGCCGGCTAAGACAGTACATGCTGACTCACACTACTCTCTTAATTTCCAAGATGGATCCTGTGAAATACATTTTTGAGAAGCCGGCTTTGACAGGAAGAGTGGCCCGTTGGCAGATGATACTAACGGAGTATGACATACAATACACTTCGCAAAAGGCAATCAAGGGGAGTGTGTTGTCAGAATACTTGGCCCAGCAGCCGATTGATGATTATCAACCCATGAGGTTTGAGTTTCCGGATGAGGACATCATGTTCCTCAAGTCGAAAGACTACGAAGAACCACTTCCGGAGGAGGGGCCCGACCCTGAATCCAGATGGAAGTTGATGTTTGACGGGGCTGTAAACATGAATGGAAGCGGAGTGGGTGCTGTTATCATCTCGCCAGAAGGGGTTCACACACCTTTAGCCGCTCGGTTGACCTTCGAGTGCACTAACAATGAGGCGGAGTATGAAGCTTGTATCATGGGGATCGAAGAGGCAATAGACTTGCGAGTCAAGAACCTTGAGATCTTCGGAGATTCTGCTTTGGTGGTAAATCAAGTCAATGGCAAATGGCTGGTTCATCAAGCTCGTTTGATTCATACAGAGATTATGTCAGGAGGTTGTTAACTTTCTTTACCAAGGTCAAGCTGAGCTATATTCCTAGAGACGAAAACCAGTTCGCCGATGCTCTAGCAACTTTGTCGTCCATGATTAAAGTTTGTCAAGAGAATTTCGTGCCTCGAATTTCGATCTCCCGGCTTGAAAGACCCGCTTATGTCTTTGCAGTTGATGATGGTGAAGATAATAAGCCTTGGTACCATGACATCAAACAATTCCTGAAGGCTCAAGAATACCCGGCTGGGGCATCTAGTAAGGATAAGAAAACCCTTAGAAGACTGGCAGGAGGTTTCTTCTTGAATCAAGATGGTGTGTTGTACAAACGGAACTTCGACATGGTGCTGCTCAGATGCGTGGATAGACACGAAGCAGGCATGTTAATGCAGGAGGTTCACGAAGGCTCCTTCGGTACCCATGCTGGAGGACATGCCATGGCCAAGAAATTATTGAGATCGGGATACTATTGGATTACCATGGAATCTGATTGTTGTAAATACTCCCGTAAATGCCATAAGTGTCAAATTTATGCCGACAAGGTCCATGTGCCTCCGAATCCGTTGAGTGTCATGTCTTCACCATGGCCGTTCTCTATGTGGGGCATCGATATGATTGGAAAGATTGAGCCAACAGCTTCTAATGGTCATCGCTTCATCCTAGTTGCTATTGATTATTTCACGAAGTGGGTTGAAGCGGCATCCTACACCAATGTCACTAAACAAGTGGTCGCCCGATTTATTAAGCGGGACATCATCTGCCGATACGGAGTTCCTGAAAGGATCATTACTGATAATGGTTCTAACCTCAACAACAAGATGATGGCTGACTTGTGTCAAGACTTCAAAATAGAACACCACAACTCTTCTCCATATCGTCCGAAGATGAATGGCGCTGTTGAGGCAGCTAATAAAAACATCAAGAAGATTGTGCAGAAGATGTTGTGACGTACAAAGACTGGCACGAGATGTTACCATTCGCGTTGCATGGGTACAGGACATCAGTACGCACTTCAACTAGGGCAACTCCATTCTCATTGGTGTATGGTATAGAGGCAGTCCTACCAATCGAAGTGGAAATCCCCTCGTTGAGGTTGATGATGGACATCAAGCTAGATGAAGCTGAGTGGCTCCGATCCAGATATAATCAATTGAGCCTCATTGAAGATAAGCGTCTAGCAGCTGTATGCCATGGACAGTTGTATCAGCGACGCATGAAGCAGGCTTTTGACAAGAAGGTGCGACCACAGAGGTACACGCCAGGAGATTTAGTGCTGAAAAGGATTCTTCCTCCTCTCAACGATCACAGGGGCAAGTGGACACCCAACTATGAAGGACCGTTCGTGGTTAAGAAGGTTTTCTCAGGCGGAGCCTTAATGCTGACAACCATGGACGGAGAAGACTTCCCATCCCCTGTCAACGCAGACGCATTAAGAAAATACTTCGTGTAAAAAGGACCCGCTGGATAAAAACAGAATAATAATCCAGGCAAAAATGGGCATCCCGGCGAGCCAAAAACAGAATAAAAGGCTCGGGCAAAAGTTAGGGAAATCTTGAAAAAATGTACACCCGCTGAGTTGAAAAGCCACATCGGACAACTCAGGCAAAAAAGGGTATCCCGGTGGATTGAAAACCTGAAAGGGCGATCCTCGCAAAAGAGGGATTAACACGAACGACTGCGATCTGCGAGATCCATGACCTACCTACAGTTGAGGCTATCCTAAGGGTTGAAGATCAGTTCGTTGAAGATCAGTTCACTTACTTTTCCTCAAGAGGCAGAGCAAGCGGAGCGTCTTGAAGACATACGAGTCATAACTGGGTTGAGACTTGATGAGTTTCATTTCTTACATTGCCAATAGGATAGTTTTTTTTTCTTTTTAGTTGTTCCCTCATTCCAGGGAACTGCTTCCTTTGTATTGCCTATTTAGGGCCACCTTTCCAAATCAATAAGAATTCAACTTCAGTCAATTGACTATTTTGCTTCTTTGTTTTTGCTTTTCTCATCTAGCATTGATTGATTGTGAAAACGTCTAGCAAATGGTAACTTGCATTGTGTTATGAACATTTGAATGCTTTCTAACTCGTGCAGGAGAATAGAAAACATTTAATACAACTCTGAAAGGGTGTTGAGATACCTAGATAATGATTCATGCTACGAGCCTGGGGCAAGCAGGTCCCAAATTAACTCTCTATGTTGCAGGTACTATCGATTGTGTTCATGCAGGTACAGGTATTGGTGCTGCTAACAAAGCTGACAACTATTATCCAGGAGGGGCATTCCGTCTTGTTTGAACAGAAACATGTATCTCCCAGGGTGTTTCCAATCATCCCCAGCCATGTGGAAGTTAAAATTTCCCCCAGCAAGGTAGCAGAGTGGGCGTCTTCCCCAAGCAGAAGCTTCCCTTCAGACAGGGTCAATTCTCATCAGTATAAGGAGTGTTTCGCTTCCCCAGCATTTGTTTCCTCAGCAGTGTCATGCCTTTGGTTCCCAGCCAAGCCAGGGGGTCCTCACTTCCCCACCAGAGTTCAAGAAGGGTCCATCTCCAGCCGGGTCTTGGCACTCCAATCTCAAAGTCCAATTTATTTTTGGCAGTGGCGGTTGTTCAAAGCCGGTGAATTATAAACAGTTTTCCCCACAGAGTTGTTTCCTCCTCATCAGGATGAACCAGATCAATGCAGTGATCATTGTTTCTCCCCAGCCAAGTTATCTGGGATACCTGCAGTCTCCTTATCAGGAGATCTCCTTGCATTTGCATATGTATAATCATCATCACATTTGCATCCTCCAAAGTGTAGCATTTCCATCGTCATGGAGCATTACGCCATAAATTCAAACATATGCATACCAGCATGGGCCAGTTTTGAGGTATATTACATAAGACCCGTTACATCTCCAATCAGATTGAAGTGTTACCCACAGAATGCAACTACGTTTCCCAGGGTAGTTACTTCTACCACGTCTTGTTGTTATCCCCGGTTGAGTCTTGTTTCAGTATAACAGTCTCATTTTTTCGTGTCTCCGTTTCAGTACAACGGTCGCGTCTTGGGCTCTCGTTTAAGTAAAACAATCCAGTTCCTTTCGAGCCTCCATTTAAGTACAATGGCCTCGTCTTTGAGTCTTGTTTCAGTATAACAGTCTCATTTTTCGCGTCTCCGTTTCAGTACAACGGTCGCGTCTTGGGCTCTCGTTTAAGTACAATGATCCCATTCCTTTCGAGTCTCCATTTAAGTACAATGGCCTCGTCTTTGAGTCTTGTTTCAGTACAACAGTCTCATTTTTTCGCGTCCCCGTTTCAGTACAACGGTCGCGTCTCGGGTTATCATTTAAGTACAATGATCACATTCCTTTCGAGTCTCCATTTAAGTACAATGGCCTCGTCTTTGAGTCTTGTTTCAGTACAACAGTCTCATTTTTTTGCGTCCCCGTTTCAGTACAACGGTCGTGTCTCGGGTTATCATTTAAGTACAATGATCCCATTCCTTTCGAGTCTCCATTTAAGTACAATGGCCTCGTCTTTGAGTCTTGTTTCAGTACAACAGTCTCATTTTTTCGCGTCTCCGTTTCAGTACAACGGTCGCATCTCGGGTTATCATTTAAGTACAATGATCCCATTCCTTTCGAGTCTCCATTTAAGTACAATGGCCTCGTCTTTGAGCCTTGTTTTAGTACAACAGTCTCATTTTTCGCGTTTCCGTTTGAGTACAACGATCGCGTCTCAGGTTATCATTTAAGTACAATGATCCTGTTCCTTTTGATATCGTCTCAGTGCGATGATAATGGATCGGTCGATACCATTTCCATATTAGATCGGGTGATCTTATTTGAGTCATGAGTCGGTTGATATCATTTCTCTTCGAGCTGTAAATCGGATGATATTACATCCTCGCTTTCCGGGGTGGATCGGTTGATACCATCTCCGTGTTTGATCGGTTGATCTTATTTGAATCACAAATCGGTTGATGTTGCGTTAAGTCCTGTTTCGCCAACAGGCACCCTCGTTGTGGTTTTTATTCGTTCAGTAATCGCAGTGATTGCATTGATTCTATTCCACCTGGTTCTATCCCCGTTACCTATTCAGAGGTCAAAAACAAAAAAGATATAAATAAATAAATGGGCAGATGGCATTTCTGTCGCCCTCAGTGTGCAAATTTTCAGGCTTTATTCGAGTATTCAATCACTCCATACCTTGAACGTCTAAAAGCTGTTGCAAATTATCCATTCAAGTTTGCAGATGCTTGAATAGGGGCAGCTGTAATACCTCAAAATTTGCCCTCCTATTTATTCCCTCTATTGGTTCATCGTGTTGCATTCATCTGCATTTCACATCAGTTCATTAACAGCATACTAGTGCATTTCATTGTTTCATAGGGCATGTGATTAAGGTTGTACTGGATTAGGGTTTAGTACCTTATCTGTATCTGTCAGAGATTGAAGTGGTGGAGAATTTACTGGATGTTGATTCCACTTCAAGTGCGGTTTTTCAATTGAGTTTTGATTCAGATAGGAGCTTAACCTAATCTTGGTCAGACTATCAGAAGGTTACTGCAATTGCAAGTTTATTTTGGACCACTGGACTGTTTCTTAGACAATGCATATTCAAAGTTCAGGTTGTCTGGTGTTGTGATTCATCAGGATATTGAGCAGTATTTTGTGTGAAGCCTGGTTCGAATCTTCAGTTTGCTAGTGATTCATTTGGATTCAAATGGTCAGAGCATGTTTCAGACAATTCAAAGAGTTGCGACTAATTTAGAGAACATTCAGCGGCTCAGAAGTGGTTGTGTTTATAGATTTGTGGAAAGATTTCAAAAGTAGGTTTTGGGCCAAAAATCAAGATTTCATTCATTGCTTTGTTATGAACCACTCCCGATTATTCCATTCCATCTTCACCTTTATACTTCAATACGTTTCCATTAATTCATCTTCATTTCTCTCTTATTCACTTTCCCATTTATCTTTTGTCCGTAATCCATTTTGAACCATCTTTCATTTTTCATAGTTCATATCAAACTCATGTTTTCTCCTTGTCCATTTTTACACCATTTAAACTCGATAGCAATTTCGTTCTAGAATCATCATAAATTTCCACAAAAAGTAATAAGAGGTCATTTTCTTTTGTTTTCATCCTAGTATCCAAATCACCAAGCCAATTTCCAATTAGTCATCTTAAGGTTCAAGTCCATGTCCAATAAGATCCATTTCCAATATCTTGTATTTCTAATCAATATTCTTTTTGAGTTCTATTCCATATTTTCAAGCCCATTTCAATTCATATAACCATACCCATTTGAATCCATCAACCATTTGTTTTCAACATTAAGCCCATTACATACTTTTCTATTCCATGAGCCCACCATGGACTAAATATCAAATTCAATGGACTCCGTTCAATTGTTTTTATTTAAGAAAAGAGCCTACCTCCTGATTAGTCCGAGTTTCGTTCATTGACAATTCCTTAATTCGGTTCCAAATATAGTCAAGTTCATTATATACTAAACCTTCATATTCCATGGTTACATATTCATGACCTTTTTTCTAGATTTTTTTCTTACAATTAATTTCTTCTTTTTTATTAGTGTTTATTCACATGAGAAAATAGAAAAAAATATATATAGAAAAGTATAGCAAAATTGGATGGTAAGAAACAATTACAACAAATGGATGGAAAGAAAATAAGTTGGACAATAAGATACAGTGAGAAAAATAGCACCAAAAAAAAAGGTCAGTTACAATAAGAGAAAATCAGTTAAAAAAGGCCAACTGATAACAAAAGCTGATAACCAAAAAAACAGCAGAAGAAAAAGAATCAGTATAAAACTCTCTTCAATCCTCTTCAAAAGAACTCTGATCATCATCAGTTTTTTCTTCCAATCTTGATCTTCACCTGAATATCACTTCAACAAAAACCAAAAATCCTACAACAACAAAACAAATTGAAAAATAGTGAATGTGCAAGAAAAGAGAAGAGCATGGATTCACAATTCGAAACAGAAATCAAAATAAATATCAATTCATAACAAACTTTATCAGCTCATAACAGAATAACCAACTCTCCAATTCAATGATAAGAACCACAAAACTCATAATAGAATGGAGAGAAAACCGAAAAATCAATAATCAGCTTCTAACCAACCTAATAGAACCACAACAGAAAATAACAGAAAGAGTAACAGAATCGTAACCGATTTCTTACTTGAAGCTTCCAGAATCATCCTCAAGCATTCTATAAATCAGAAGCTCCATTGCATCTTCGATTTTCTTCACCGTTTTTAATCCTTGCCACCATTTTTCTTCTCTCTTCTCCTGGAATCTCCTTCAATCCATAACCATACACCATTCTTCTTCAATCCATTTTCTTCTCCAACTGTTTTCTTCGCCATTTTCTTCTTCCATTTTGGCGTCTCCTTCACAATCTCATCATCTTCATTGTTCTTCTCAGTTCTTTGCTACTTCATTCAGTGTCATTGATCCTCCATCTCCTTCAATCGTTATAACCGAAATCTGCAAAATCATCTCAAAAGACAACAAACAAGCAGATTGAATCAAGTTTGATACACAGATTCAAAGGCATTGAAACGATCGGAATTGAGAACAAAACAACAAGAAGAAGATCGTAAGCAAACTGCAAACCGCACCGGAATACGACTTGACACCGATTTCACAATCAGCGGCGGATTCATAGCGTACATACGCAAAGAGAGGAGCAGAGATCGAAGCAATCTTCTTCATCTTCTTCTCTGGTTCGCAAGCAAGAGAAGCCGAAACAATCATTAACAAACTTCAATCAATACCTTTACCTGCAAATTCAAGAAGAAGTCCAATAATCAATCACAATCAGTAGCAACCTAAGGTTCTGAAACGTGAAAGGAGAAGTACGACGGGGATCGAATCGCGTACATACCTGAAGCACGTTCTTCGTCAAAGACCAAGTCGTAAGGTACGAACTGCTCCTGCATTATTTCTTGTGCGTTTTATGTGCTTTTCGTCGTTCTGGCGTGTTCGTTTAGTCAGTGTCTTTTTCGTGATCCGCGGCTATACCGAGTTAAGAGTACGAGATTTTGAGCTCGGATTTGAGTGAGCAGTGAGATTAGGTTAGGGTTGAAGTTTACGGTGGAAGGGCGGAGACTTCGCTTTCGGTTAGATTAGGTTAGGGTTTAGGTTAGTATGAGATGGAGATGTTGGTGACGGCGGTGGTGACAAGAAGAAAGAAGACGGAGAGGGAATGGAAGAGGCAGCCGAGGGCGGTGATGATTCGAAGTCGGAGAAGAAGAAGTATGGGGCTTAGGCGAAGAAGAGGAGACGGAAGGGGCGGCGGCGAAAATTTGCGAAGGAGAAGATGGAGGATTAAGGGGTTAGCGGCGGCGAGGGGTATCAGAAGAGGGGTTAGGGTTGAGAAGAAGAAAATAGGGTTTGTGGGAAGAAATTCTTAATTTGTTTTGTTTTTATGAGGCATAAGAAATATATTAAGAAATAATTAATAAGTTATTAATCCACATTAAAAGAAATATTGAAATTCCATAAATCCAATTAATCGATAAAGTTTGAATTAATCAAGACCATAAGCACTTAATTACTATAATTTTTCATTAAGGTCCATAAAAAACCAATTAATTCCCCACTATCAATTTTGATTTTCTGAGGATAAAGATTGGGTTTTGGGCTTAAGGTCCTGTTGCTGTTTGCACCCCCATCTCGAGCCCATATTAGAAAACAAACTAAAAAAACATGCTATCCATACTCCCCCTAGGCTAGCCTGTGAATTGGGCTCATTAGTTTCACTATCTGCACCCCTCTATTAAGCCCATTTAAAAAACAAACTAAAAAAACATGCTATCCACACTCCCCCTCACAACCAGCGAATGGGCTTAACCATCTGTTAATAGCACTCCCCGTTTTAGGCCCAGTGAAAAGAGAACTAGAAAAAATTACTAGGTCCACCCCCTTTTTGTTTGCTTTAGAAATTTTATTTTGTTTTGTATTAGTTTGAAAATGATCCAAATAAAATAGGAAAAAGCTTTATAAAATTCCCAAAATATTCCAGTAGGTTAATAAATCTAATTAGAAATTTTTGACATTTTTGTTTTCTGAATTTTGCATTATTTTCGATTTAATTCTGATTTCTCTTTTAATTAGCTTTTATTGAATTTCCTTTAAATATACTTGAGTTTGTTCATTTTATTTTGGTAACTTATAGTAACTTTTTTAGCCCACTTTTTTTACTGTAGTTAGAAGACTAATAAAGGTACTTAGGAGAATTTTTGTAGATTTTTTAGAACATTTTATCTTAGGTTTTAGAGGCTAATTCTTTAGAAATTAGGGATTAATTTGTAGCTGAAAATAAACAATTTTTAGGCCTAGTTAAATTCTGAATTTTTAGGATTCCTTTTGACACAATGTTATATGTAATTTTAGGACCCTATAGATTTAATTCCATAATTTTTCCAGGACCTTTACCATTTTTTAGAATATAAGTTCTTAGGCTTAGTTATGTGTTATTTCCCATTAGTTTAGGCCATGAAAATAAAGTCCAACAAAAATGTAGTTTAGTTTAAATTTAGCCTTAGAATTTAATATAGACTTAGGTTAGTTTAAATTTGGATTTTTTTTAGAATGAAAATATTAGGCTTGACTTTGATTTAGAATTTAAGTTCCATTTTAATTAGGATTAGAATAAATAAATAAGACTATTTTTCATGCCTTTAATTGTTTTGTTTAGATTTTTAATCCAATTTTATTGTTTTTGCCTTATCATTTGATTTTATTACTTGAATAGGTTTCCCCATTGTTCTTAGAATCAACTTAACTTCCTTAGGAAGTAAGTTGAATTCTAGTAGTTTCTAGCTTTTTCCATTAGGACTAGAAAACCCCATTAACCATAGGATCTCTTGTAAATAAATAAAAAATTTAGGATTGAGTCTTAGTCCCTTAGATTTTGTCCTTTTTCCAACTTGAGTCATTCTTTCTCATCTCATAAAGAAAAGCAATAAAATACTTAATAAAAACCGAACAATCTTGTACGACACGAGACTTTGTTGCGGAGTGTTTATACGCGTCCTGTTTCGGGGCGAGGTGTAAATACTTCCCGCGATGGATAGGTCTTAGTACAAGACAGTTCACAAACAAATTCAAAACACTTCTTTTAAAAGACAAAAACAAATAACAAGCGACTATCCTGCGGGAACTTCTCTTCTCATCTCATTCACTCATAACGCGAACTCGCGACGACTTGTCTCGCATGCAAGACGGTAAATGCACTCGTACCAGACGAGCCTGCAACACCTGAGTATAGACATACGCAGTTCCAGCATAAAAAAACACAAGCAAATAGTTCCCGCCTTAGTTAGGCGAACTACGTCGACTCTGATCCTCATTATCCCGATGAGGTACGTAGGCAGCGGGGTAGGGCCCGTTCGAGCATATTCTTTATTTTCCCTACATTTCCCCTTTTATTCTCATTTTCTTATTCAGTTCCTTTCTCATTTCACTTCCATTCCAGTTAGCGGTTTTATTCAGCAGCATTTTTTCTTCTCACCCTTTGAAACAAGCAAGCGTGGATCCCGTCGGGTACGACGGACGATCTGGGGTGCTAATACCTTCCCAGTTCGTAACCGACTCCCGAACTCAGATCTTTGGTTCGCAAGGCCTCGTCCTTTTCCTTCTTCCTTAGGTTTGTGCAACATTACCTTTCCCATTCATTTGGGATAAAAATGTCAGGCTGGCGACTCTAACCTTTCCGCGCCACTTTCGCGTTTGTACTAGGATGAAAATCCCGGGAGCGACAGCATGCTGAGGAAATGAAAGTGACTCAGAAGATCTGACTTGTGATTTTGATGCATCAGGAGAAGATGAAAATAGTAATAGATAGGGAAAGAAACTCTCATGGAATGTGACATATTTTGATATAAAAGTTCTCCCACTCTTGATTAAGCATTTATACCTTTTATGTTAAGATGATATGCCTAAGAACACACATTATTGACTTCACAATTCCAATTTGTGTTTGTTGTAGTGCAAGGTGTGAGGAAAACAATCACATCAAAATACTTTGAGTGAGTCATAATTGGGAAGCTTGTGATACAAGACATGATATAGTGACTGAAATTGTGAGAGACTAGTTGATGGGGTCTATTGATCGTATGGAAAGTTGTGGAAAAGCTATGATCCTAGAGTTGTAGAGGCATATATTCATATGAGAACAATGTGAGACTCATTTCAATAATGTGTCCATGTTTTCTTTCCACTATGCTATTTTGATGAGATGTGTGTCGCTCCCGGGATTTTCATCCTAGTACAAACGCGAAAGTGGCGTGGAAAAGGTAGAGTCGCCAGCCAGACATTTTTATCCCGAATGAATGGGAAAGGTAATGTTGCATAAACCTGAGGAAGAAGGAAAGGACAAGGTCCTGCGAACCAAAGATCTGGGTTCGGGAGTCGGTTACGACCTGGGAAGGTATTAGTGTAACACCCACTATTCCCATTTTCTAAAATAACATAAGTTTTCAGATAAATCAGAGTTTAATTAACAAGTGAGTAGCTACATTTTCAAAATCAACTAAAAGTATAATCATTTATTAAAAACAGCGGAAATATCTTTTTATTCAACAATCGGCAATTCGCCAAATATCCACAAATTCATCAATCCACTTAATTTATAAGTTTCAATAAAATATGATACGTAACTATTACTAACAAGAATAATTAAATAACAAATATTCCCATTTCCCGTGTTACGTATCAGAGCGACTCCTAGGACTCGACCAAACAACTTGTACTCCGAGCATACTCAAGTACCTGAATCATCTGTACTTCCGAAGAAGCACAGACGCAACCAAACAACAAAGGGGTGAGAAAACAATTCAATATATTAACGGTGAAAATAACATCTTACAGGGTAGTCTCACCTCTATTCATCAAATACACATCATACATCATACAATTAATCAATATCTCAAATAGTTCATCAACACATGTCATACATCATTAATTCAATCAATGCAAAGTGACTCAATGACACAATGCAAATGCGGTACCGACTCACAATAACGGTTCATCAAATAGAACCCCGAATGCATCGTTAACGTCTCCAACAAGACACGATCATCCCTGCAACCACGATTCTCAACGAATCCCGAATAATCACATCCACGACATGATTATTCCATCAAACGTATGCGCATGCAGACACAACAACGCATACCCTATCATATCATACATGAACACATCATGCTTTACGATCCTCATGATCCTCATCAAAACATATATGTCATTTCATCATATAAATAGCACTAAACACATAGTACACATCAACATAATTACACATGAATACAATCATGTCAACACGATCCTCATGATCTAACACATATCCCATCACGTGGGTCACATAGATAGTCCAACAATATCCATACACATTGTCAACACCATTAATATGGTTCACCATTAAGAGTCATGCAAAACAACATAAGCACGTATATTCATACACGCTAATTACCAAATGTCATATCTTCTGAATTCCTCATTAATTCCACTCTCATTTATTCCCTATACATATATTCTAATACCACACGATCCTTCCGATCCTCACCTCTACCAACACTTACATCATGGGGTCTAAGCAAGACATATAATCAATTATGTTACCAATCATCACAATCCTCTTCATTTATCACTATTCCTTCATATAATTGTGCAAGACTTATAGTAAACATTTCCTTCATCAACATCTTCTAATTGACATATTAATAAAGTTATAATATCCCCACTAATCACATAACACGCATACTATATCTCAATACATATATCTCATGTTATTCACAATTATAACAATCTACATATTCATATAATTCAATTAAACACTTAGGATTTCTTATGCAACTAATCATCAAGTCCTATATTCACTATTAGAACATCCTCAAAGTCTTATTTCATTAATATAATCCTACATTAGAAGAATGAATCAAATCCTCCTTAAAACGGACGAAAAATTACATTTACAGGGGCCTAACACGGCCGCCCGTGTTGCCTGACACGGCCCGTGTCAGGTGGCCTGGGACACGCCCCTCAAAATCCACAAAAACTCATTTTCCAGGAGGACAACACGGCCGCCCGTGTTGTACAACACTGCCCGTGTTGTGGCAAAATCATCCAAAACTCATTTTCCAGGAGCACAACACGGCCGCCCGTGTTGTACAACACTGCCCGTGTTGTGGCACCTGTACCCCAAAAATTCAATTTTTCCAAAAGTCCCAATTTCTTCCCTCTTCCTCACAAGCACGAATCCCAACCATTCTAAGTCAAATTTAACACTAAAAACCAACCAATTCACATGTTTATTATCCATTTAAACATATAACATCAACTAGTTTTATTAATAAACTTTCCTAGATCAATTAAGGAATCTATGAGGTTTAATCTTCTTCTCTGTTCATCATATTCCCCATAACCTTCATATGCCATTCCTCCCAATACCAAACTTATCATATAACTCAAATCACCACCATTCCAATTACAACAATCAAGCATATAACTCAATAATAATTTCACACAACCATAATCAATCATCATAACATATATACACATCATATCACAATTTCATCATAATCAACAACATTAGACAATCCCTAGGGAGTAAGGAACTCCCAATTACCCTTTCATGTTAGGTCACCAATAAAGAACCCTTTCTCCCCCCTTACCTCGAATTTGACAAAATCCTTGCAAAGCCTTGATCTTGAAGCTTTACGATTCTTGATTTCCCTTCTCCTTTCTCTTTTTCTCCAGAGCCCTCTTTCCTTCGTCAAAATACGATAATGAGAAAATGTATCGTGTTCTCCCCTTTTCATAACAGAATCAAATTACAACCTTGCCCCTCAAACCTCCAACTTATATTTTATTTTATTTATTAAATAAAAATATTATAATAATAATACCACCTCATTATATTATCATTATTTAAATAAAATACCTCATTCACTTATTATTCAAAATACACCATCATACTCTTGATATTTATTTTATAAAAATACTTTATAAAATTGGGGCGTTACAATTAGCACCCCAGATCATCCGCCGTACCCGACGGGATCCACGCTTGCTTGTTTTGTTTCAAAGGGTGAGAAAAAATATAACTGTTGCTGAACAAATGAACTGCTAACTGGGATGAGAATGGAAATGAGAAAGGGAATTGGAAAAAAAGAGGGAAATGTAGGGAAAATAAAGAATATGCTCGAACGGGCCCTACCCCGCTGCCTACGTACCTCATCGGGATAATGAGGATCAGAGTCGACGTAGTTCACCTAACTAAGGCTGAAACTCGTTTGTATTTTTTAAGCTGACGTTGCCATAGCTCTAGCTCAGGTGTTACCGGCTCTGACTCGAGGGTGTTTACCGTATCGCTGTTTGAACTGTCGAGGCAAGTCGTATTCGTCCGCAAAGAGTATGAGATGAGAAGAGAAGACGCGATGTCTTGCTTTATTTTCTTTTATGAGAAGTGTTTTGGAGTTTATTGTTTGTGAACATTCTCATACTAAGACTTATCCATCGTGGCAGGGACTTACACCTCGCCCCGAAACAGGACGTGTATAAGAACTCCGCAACAAAGTCTCGTGTCGTATGAGAACGTTTAACCTTTATTAGGTGCATTTTATTGTTTGTCTTTATGGGATGAGAAAGAGACTCAAATCGAAAAAGGAAAAACTAAGGGGGACTAAGACCAACCCTAAGTTGTTTATTCAATATCAAGGAAATCCTAAAGGTTAGTGAGGTTTCTAATCCTAAGGAGGAGAGGAAAGAGGAAGAGAAAAGGAAGAAGAACACAACTTACTTTCTAATGAAGTTAAGTTGGTTCCAAAAGGGGAAAACCTAACAAGCACAAACATTATGTAAGGCAAAATGGTGCAAATTAAATGCATTAGAAATACCAAAGAGGATAGGGTTTTTAGACATACCTTGCCCTCCCTACAAAACAAAGGTTGGCATGGTAAACATGATAAAAATAAGGCAAACAAAATTACCTAATTAATTCCTAAGGGAACTAGGACCTAAACTAGACTCAATCTATAGTTTAAAGGACCTAAAGCTAATGCAATGCAAAATTCAGCAACTTATTTACAACATTTAATGCACAAACAACTATGTAATGCACTATGCAATGCAATAGCTTTTTACAGCACCTATATGTATGCAAAAACATGTGTTAAAAGTCATAAACGGCATGAAATTTTAACAAACAACATGTATTCTACAGCACTTATATGCAAAACAGCCATCAAATGCAAATTCTAGATTTTATGTTTTTCACTTGTAATGCGCAAATTCAATGCAAAGTACACCAATCAATCATGATTATGCAATAATGAACATGGATCAAGCACATGATTTAGATGAAAATTGTTATTCTTAATGGAGTATGCAAGAATGCATCACATGAATCATTATGCAACAAGCATGCAAAACATGAACATGGCATATGAAGATGCTCTACATTGATCATGAATGTGCAAAATAATGGATCAACAAAAGTGCTAATCTTGATGCAAAAACCAGAATTTTATTGATGTAGGAATGTGATCAAGAATGCGATTAAAATGCAACAAATACAATACATTGTGCTTATGCATAAACATGCTTATGAACATGCAACATTTGGTATATGCTGCAAGGATGCGAATGCATTAACGATACATGCGAATGATGCGAGAATTGGAATGCAACATGATCATTTATATGCTAAAGAATGTATGGGTATGGCAAGAACATGCAATAATTCAAGTTATGCATTAATGGACACAAACATGCATAACATGCGAAATGGACGGAATCGTGTCGAATCGACTCGAAATGGGGGAATGGGATATCGAAACTAACCTAGAAATTTCCCTAAAATCAGTACCTAAACATGTATGGGGGATGATAGGCATGAAGAATTAAGACTAAGCTATCAAATAAGCTAAAATCTAAATTCCTACGACGAGAACCGTTTTTCATATTTACAAGGGATTCTTTACACCTACTAGGACCTAGATTAGACTACAAATCTAATTCCTAATAATCAAAATGCAAATTGCAAGCAAGAAAGCAACGAAAACGAAAATGAACGGTACAACGCAAACATAATCGAAAATCATGCGGAGAATGCCGTTAAGGCAAGATGAAGAGGATAAATTAAGGCATAATGGTTAAATCACCAACCTACGAAACGGAGGAGTGTTTCAGTAATTGTTGCAATGAATCGGAGTGCGAATGGAGAAGAAAACCGGAGAATCCGCGAATGCAAAATAAATGCGATTCGGTCTTGACGCTTCTCGATTAATCACTTCCGATAAGTCACAATCTCCACCAAAAACCAGTAGCTTCTTATTCCACAATGCTTAATTCAATGGAGGATGGAGGCTAAGCTTTAAGACCTTCAAGTTTCAATGTGAAACTTGAAGAACTTTTGTTGAAAAGCTATGGTGAAAATGGTGGAAAAGTGGGAGAGAAAGTAATGGATTTTGAGATTGTGAAAATGGTGATTGAGTGAAGAATGAGGGAGAGAGTGATTTGTGGTGATTACCCTTAGCTTTGGGAGGAGATGGATTTATATAATGCATTGGTTTGGCATGAGGTTTGGGCTTGGAGGTAGCTTAGGAGTTAGCTTAGGTTAGGAGTTAGTTGGGATTCTAGAGAATTCTAGAACTCCTTGGAAGGTTGTAGAAAACTCTAGAATGTGGTAGAAGGTGGTGAGCTGGCTCTTTTAGAACTTTCACATATGAGCTGAATCCTATGTGCATTGGAGCATGTTACTTGTAGTGAAGTAAGTGGAATGAAAGGGTTTGCAACTCAATTGATCAATGCTTGATGCCTCAATGTTTTGCTCAATACATGACAATTATGGTGGTGGTATTTGCAGCCAATTGCAGCCCATATATAATGCCCTTTGATGCCAAATGCATTTATAACATGAACCAACCATAAACCAGCTTGAAATTCCATAAAAATGCAGAAAAATGCAGAAAAAACTGGTTTTTCTACAGCATGCGCCGATACATGAGTCTTATGCGTCGATACATAACTCAGGATGCATCGATACATAGCTCGGATGCGCCGATACATGTGCTTTGGAGTTCAGTATGTATCGATACATAGGCTTATGCGTCGATACATGGGCCCTTTATGCGTCGATTCATAAGTCGTATGCGCCGATACATAGCCTGCTGTATTGCCTTGTTTTTGCCCAAACTTTGAACGACCATATATTTCTCAATTTTGATCCTATGAAGGAGTTCCACATATGGTTTTGAAGCTTAGGATGTCCTCTTTCATTTTATCAAGGTATAATTTTCATAGGACTCTTATTTTGGGAAAATACCTCTCTTGAAGTGGCTACAAAAATGACCAAAACTTGCCATTTTTGGAAACCCAAACTTTCCAAAAATGGTAAGTTTTAGTTTTCTTGATTTTTTCCATTCTTTCTTGATCCAAATTGGTCCCTAAGAGCCTTGTGACCATAATTTCATGATTTTGATCCCAAAAATTCAAGAGTTGACCTTTTGCTCCGTCTGATTGGCTCCTCTGATTAATCCACCATATTTGAGAGATCTTAGGAACTTTTTATTGCCCGTTGGTAGTCACCACCTGTCCCAATCAATGCTCTAAAACATGCTATGACTTATGCTATGAAAATGCAAAGTGATATGCTAAATATGAAAATGAGATGGCAAATTTTGGGGTGTTACAGTTGCCCCTATTCAATCACTGTAGACGTGAATGGATGATAGTAGTTGCTTTCAGACATTTGAAGTATGCAGGGATTGAATACCAGAAACAACCAGAAAATTTGCACTCTGTGGCAGAAGAACAGGGAAATAAACTCAACCGTATGAACTCTGCTTGGACATAATTATGATGGAGAGAATAGTAAATAGGGGATGCCTTTTGGGTGATGTCAGACGGCTACTGACTTGCCACGCTGCGAGTGGACTTTGGTAGACTGCAACAATGCCTTAATGGTGCATTCTTGGATGGAGTTAGACGAATAACGATTTGCCACGCCGTGGGTGGACTTTCAACAATTTATGACCGAATTTTAAGATACTTTGCCACCCTGGGGATGGACTTTTGCCAATCTGCGGTTGGGCTTCAGATGCTTTACCACAGTGCGGGTGGATTGCTGGATAATTTGCCACACTGCGGGTGGACTTTAAGAATTTACCACACTGCGGGGCTGCTGCTCGCTACGGGAGACTTTTGCTCACTATAGGAGACTTCTGCTCACTACGGGAGACTCACTATAATTTGGATGCACTACTTTGTTTTTGGTCTATAATTGAGTTTTGACAAAACTCACATAAAGCTTGAAAACATACATAGCCTTAAACTTGTATTTAGAAAATAGATCCAAGTGAGTTTAATGTATGTATCCAAAAATGCAATGTAATTTAGATAACCTGAGTTAGAAGGAAAAGGAGCAGGCCCCTAAAGATCAGTATGAACAACATCATATGGAGCATGATAAACAATTGAAGATAAATGATCATGAATTTTATAAGACTTCCTTAGACAACAAGTCTTGCATAGCACAACACATGATTTATTAAATGCTAAAATGTTTGAGAGCCATTTGAATGACTTGAAGTTTTGCATGACCTAGCCTATAGTGTCACAAAAGACTAGAATTATGTGTATTAACATCACACACTAATGAGCAAGAAATGAAATTAGCAATAGAACACAATAAAGAAGGTATTGGAAAATGTTGCGAAAGACTCCTTGAAGGCTCCATAACCAATTGTGGAAAGTAGTAAAATCCACATGAATCAATAAATCCTTCAAGTATTATGACTTTGAAAATCAGAGTCTCATACCATAGTGAAAAAGCATTTTATGAACTTCATCTCACATTGATTAATTAAAGTTAGTTCTTTACAATGCTATGGCTTATATATATATATATATATATATATATATATATATATATATATATATATATATATATATATATATATAAAATATGTTATGAACGCTTCAAAATTGTAAGGATTCAGGCTTGAATCGTGTACGAAATGCTTTCCTTATAGTATTTCAAGCACTTTCGAATTGTCTTAGAGTTTTGATGCAGGAATACCCAGGATAATTTAGCCTTATCGAATTTGCACAAGACGAATGAAAATTTAAATGTAGCGAAAAGTGTTGGAATTGTAATGAATTTTTGTGTGTGTGTGTTGATTTCTAAATTCTAATGAGTATTACTTGGAACGCATATCCTTGATATAGAACTTCATTAAGAGTTTAAAAAACCCAACCCTCAATATATAATAGTTAACATTATCGTAAAATGTTATACAATCATCCAAATCAATGACTTGTTATTACCCATTGAATCTTAAGTTAAGATTTATTAACTTTAGATTGGGTTGATATCATTGTTGGAACCCTTATTCAAGGAGTTTCAACCCCATTCCTCTTGAGGTAGTCTTTACTAAGTCTCTGGCCAGTGGCTTAGTAAACAGATCTGCTAAGTTATAGCTAGTTTGAATACATGTCAGTGAAATGATCCCATCCTTAATTAATTTTCTTACGAGAGAGTGTCTTAGACCTATGTGTCTGGAATTCCCATTATATACTTGTTCGCCGTCGATTTTAACGAACAATATCTGGTTTCAAATATCACTGAATTTGGTAACTTACAGGACCAACCAAACAAGTCCTAGGACACATGTGCTAAGATTTGGATATATTCTATGAACTCTTAAGACAAACGTTCTTTGAATCTTCTACACAATGTCTTGATTTCTTTTCCTTGGAAATGATTTATGATTATAGGGTTAAGTTAACGCACTTAATCTAATAATAATAAACAAAATGCTTAAAAAGTGTTTATGAAAATAAATGCTGAAAAGGAAATTGAATGGTAAATTTGTTGATAAACATGATAAGAGATCAAGAAAACTGTAAAACTTTCATAACATAAAATATGGTGTTTACACATACATTTCCAAACAAATCTTTTTTTCTCTTTCACACGAGTATTCAAAGTATTTTCACTAAAATTTTCTGTACACGTTTTCACACACTAAAACTTAACAAATACTACCCTATTTATACAAAATAACATAACTGCTAACTAACGGAAAAACTCTAAAAACTTGACACTTGGTTTTATGTATGTTCTTGAAATATCCACGTGTTCCTTTGCCAAACAAAACCAAGGTTCAAATTTGAACTCCTCCTTAAAGCTGAAACAACACACCTTTTCCCCATGTCGAAACAGCAGAAAAACATTTCCTCTGTCGAACGGTCGAATATCCAAACGTTGCTTATCAAACTTGTCGAATGCTCTGCCTTCATTTTTATTCATGTAAAATTCCAACTAGTAATAACACCACATAACTTCAAGTTAAAAAACAAACCATGATGTGTATTAACCACTATCGAATGCTATCAGTTGATCTTAATACCCTATTATTGACAAAGTCTATTGTAGCACTAAAATGCATCTTTATTTTCTTCGTAGGTGTAGCATACATTTAGGAATATGAAATGATCTTTTAAAAACCTGTTGTCGAAAACACCTGTATACAAATTGCCCCCCAGCAAAGATATTTCGACTGTTTTTTGGAGAAACCATCATTTGTTGTCGAGTTATGTTTCGACTTCATACTATTTATATTAAATGCGCTGATTCCCAAAATCTTTTTTGTCGGATCATAAAACAAAATAATCAACATACCTTCCCTAAAACATCATGTCTAAACCCACGTTTGGACACAACCTCCATCACCCTAGTCACCTAGGCCTGTCACGTTATTTTCAACTTCCACTACTTTTCTTTACTGCCAATGAAATTTTTACACGTGCCATAACCGTTTCAAAACTAAAACATTTTTTACTTGTCTCCCCATATAAATACTTAGTTTCTCTTTCTGAAAAACTTTTCCACTCTTTGAACTTTCTTCTTCATTGGTCCCTTTTAAACCTTCTTCTTTCACTCCAACTTTCTCCATTAACAATGGCGTCTTCAAGCAACCAACACGTCAATGACATAACCATTCTCCCATACGCACACAGACTTCCTGGACCAGAGATTGTAGGTAATCAGCAGTACGTGCCAAAGCCTCCAAATGAACGAGAGAAAGCCATCATTTATCAATCCCAGATACTCATTCCAGTTCTTATCTTTGGGACTTGTCATGCCATGTTAGGTCAATTGCCTAACCCAAACATTGACCAGGCTAGATTAAAAGAATTTTTTCCTGTTTATTCTCATTATAAACCCATAGGACCTGGCTTGAATCTTAACCCTAATGGAGAACCCATAGGTCAAACTGAAAATCCCTCTAGTCCTGTAGAGCTAGACTTAACTTATTTAAATCAACCTAGGATTTTTAGGAGTTATCCACTAACCAAAGACCCTTCTGATTACCTAGACTGGTTAGCCAAGGTCGAAAAGGCCAAAGGTAAATTCTGGAAGCAAACCGGTATCTTCGACATAATACAACTGTCGAAAGTAGGCCCTAGTTACTGCACCAACATGATTTTGGCTTCCCTCTATTTTTGGGATAACACTTATAACACTTTTCACCTCCCCTGTGGAATGGTGACTCCTACCCTCTTTGACATAGCTGCCATAGTTGGCCTTAGTCCAATAGGAGTAGATTTCGACCCCACTGTTTTGGATGACAACTCTATAGATTTTGAAACCAGTTTTGCCTCCTACTCTTTGTTCATCGCCCATTACCATGACAAGAGCTCCTCTGAAGTACTTGATGTAGAAGATATAGCCTTTCTAACCCTTTGGCTATCAAAGTTCGTGTTCTGCTCAAGGTCCCTTCAGGTGGCTAAAAAATATCTCACCATGGCTAATCAACTTCACGCTGGTAATAAACTCTGCCTAAGTGAAATGATCTTGGCAAATCTCTACGAATCAATCAGCGAAAGCGTCGAGTCTTTAAAGTTGATAAAGGAGAAAGGCAAGTTAACCTTAGCAGACCCTTTCTGGATCCTGCAATTGTGGCTTAATGCCACTTTTGAAGCTTCACTTCCTATCAAGAACACAGTGGACGAAGAGGGTCTCAAAACTAGAATTGTCGAATGATCTCGGTTAGCGCAATTAACCCCCTCTGAAGATGAGTAATGCTATTTATAAGAAAACTAACATACTAACCTATTGGGCTTTTTAACAATTACCCATTACAAGCTAACTTAGGGTACAAGCTAACTTAAACAATTGGATCCATAACACAAGGCTCCATTAAACAATAACATGTGAACGGATTTCGACGACATGTTATTCATACTAGGGGTTGTTCCAATATTCCACACCCTCAAATATATTATTTACTTTCTTTTGTCGGATCACATACCCACCGTCTATTCTCCCTTCAAAAAGTTTAACTGAAACGTATTAACTAAATTATAGAAAATAAATGAAAGAGCAAGGCAATGAAGTATTCAATCTTGTTATCACGAGCAAATACACGTAAAAATCAGAACCATAAAATGGAATCAACAAAAATTAGAATAAAAAAATTACGCAGATGTACAAACCAGAAAGTAAGCTTTAATACTTTTCCAAAATTTCAAGTTAAATCTCTTACTTCGTGTTCAAGTTCTTCTATCCAGTTTATCATGAATAAAGAAATTACAAAATAAAAACAAAAAAAAAAAAAAAAGTAATATTATTTATAAAAAAATCATTAAGAAAAAGTGTGTAGTAATATTATTTAAAAAAAAAATCATTAAGAAAAAATGTGTTTGCAACACTTTTATTTACACATTTAAACCAAAATTACTACTCTATTTTTCATCTTAAATGATGTGTTCTAATATAAGTAACATTTTTTATGTAATTGTAGTAGTATATTTTGCAAGGAAAAGTTAGGAATTTGAGAAAAAGTGTGGTGATAGGTCTAGAAGGTCTAGAAGGTTGGTAATTGTAGTAGTATATTTAGCACCAATGATTCTCCCTTTACTTCAAAAGATGAAATTCATATAATAGAGTATGTATGCGTGTCTGAGTTTTGATTGGGATCTTTCAATTAAGGTTGCCATGCACTTTTCAATTTAAATATGTATTTATATTTGAGGGGAAATGATTTACCAAGATGAAAACAACTTAGAAAAATATATATATATATATATATAGTTATATTATGAAATATACAGTGGCTGGAATTGTTGGTTTATGAAGGACAATATTTAGACTATCCACTTTATCTACTTTATGTGCTTCTCAAAAATGCCTACCAAACTAAACTATTTAGATTGACAAAAGGCCACCAAACCGATCTCTTATAGATTTAGACTATTTAGTAGGGGTGGACGGCGGCGGTCGGTTATGGGTGGATTCGGGTTCAAAATAGTTCACCCGAACTAACCCACAATTGAAAAAGAGAGATCCAATTTCACCCAAAATCCGTTTGAATAACTATTAAGAAAGTTATGAATTTATTCCAAATCCATTAAGAAAACATTCATTAATAAAACCTCTGCAAAATATATGAACTGCATATTAGTAAAATAATGAGATTCCAGCTCCTTCCAAAATCATAAACACACTTCACATAATAATGGTAATAACCTCCACAAATTATATGGCACACATGGATTCAATTGCAACAAGCAGTATAAATTAGTCACAACATGATATTTGTTACTTTTTCAATCTACACATTATATATTTCTTGCTTCTTCAATCTGCATATTAATATATAATCTCTACACATTAAATGCTTCTTCAACAACCTTTTAGAAACATAATACATTGTCTTCTTGAATTTTATTGGATCTTGTTAAATTTCTAAAGTAAATTATTTCCTTCAACCAAAAACAAGAAAAGCACAAATATATACCATTAACAGTCCTAGTTATGAATGATTCTAAAAGGCAGCCTAATAAAAGGAGATGCCTCTTGTAACAAAGTTATGTCAACCCTTCATTCTCAAAACTAAACCAGAAGACATTAGACACAACCTCGCCAACCACTCCAAATACACGACTCGCATAAAATAAATTGCGAGGGATCCAAAACATACAGCATCATGACAACATGCAATTATAGTGATGCTAATTCAACGTGAACTAATAGCAATAAATAAAAGGAACAATCAGCCTATTTAGATATGTCAGGTCCAAATATTAAACTCATTTAGCAACATCTACAAAATCCAGAAATCATGAGACCGACAGTAACAATCAAAATATCAGAATCAACTACATTATCTTCAACCGTCTCTCATTTTTCTATGTAATTTCATTCCCAGTTAATTAGTATCATTTGTCCTGTTACCCATAAAGACATCATATTTCCCAGACTGCTATTGAGTAAAAAAAAAGGCATTAATTTTTTAAATATTTAAAGAAGCTACGAATAAAATCTTAAACTAAACTCTGTTCAACTCAGTATTGTGTTTGTCCAACTGATCTGTCAGCTCTTTTTTCCACTCCTGGATCAAATGTTCTTGTTTTTTAATCAGCTCGCTTTTTTCGTTAAGCTCATCTTCCATAAGAGCAATCTCCTGGTTAGACAACACATGCAGTTGAAGTTTAGATAAGAATGTTAGAACTTAGAAGGTCTCTGACTGAAGAAAAACATTATTTCAGAGTGGTCAGCATACCTTTTTAAGCGTTTCAGCTTTTGATGGCTTATCCTCTCGTTGCAGACTAATAAAATAAAGTTGAAGTTTCTTGGCAGCCTCCATAAAATCTCTAGCATGGCGATCCACGTCGACTGATAGAAAAAACCCAACCAAGGAAAACCCCTTTTAGATCATTTCTCAAATATATTAAAATTCGATTAGTTTGATTATTCTACTTCCATTTTCTATGTTTGCTAACAGCTACAAACATAACTAGAACAAAAGAGGAATTTCTCTTCTCAATGTATATTAAGGACTGGGAAATAGAAAAACATTAACTTCACAGCTAATTTTTGTACTAGTTCTAAGTGTCACAAGAGTTATATTGAACTTAAGGTTAACAAGGTCTAAATAAATGCAAATACGGCCCATTGTCTTAGGGCCTACAATTATCAAATTATAAAATCAAAATCATAACACTGAATTTCATTTAAAGATTGTGCATCAATATATCCAATTTTCACTCATTTCTGTGGTTATATTGTATCATGCCAATAATTATTGATTAAAATATGGTTCACTGTTTCTTTATAAATTTACTTAACTACTTCAAAATCATCAATAGCAACCTTTTACCACCCTTCTTTTCTCCCCATGGATGATCGGTGCATTCATAACTGCACATTTAACAATGTGTCAACAACTGAATTCCACAAGGGAGGCAATGTTGTTGCAAGAATGCTCATCTTTAGCATAAAAAGATATGTTAAGCCACTTTCTCAGTTTTAGCTAACAACTTAATGATTCACATGGTACATCATATTCATCCATTGATCACACAAAAGCTCTCAAGTTAGCAACACATAGAGACTAGATAGAAACTGCAATTATGAGGGTATCATCAGATACACCAAATACATTGTATTTTCACAAGTTCCATGCCCGTTAAGGAGCAACATTTTTTTATTTATAAATAAAAGAATATACATACAAGGGTTATCATTTTAAATTCGTGCTTTTTGATATAAAGAGAATAAGTACAAAGAAGAAAAATTACAACAAAAAAAAACACAAAATCAAAAGAAAAAATGAATATTTTGAACTCCCATGACTTCTAGCATCTATCCATCTCAGACAAGATTGTATTCAACCACACAATTATTCCCTAATTGGCACCATTTCAATCAAAACGCAATTTACATGGATTTTTTTGAGACTTGATCACTAGTGGTGTAAGTAATTGTTTGATAACTAGTCTGTATCTAATGACACATGGAGCTTTCACCCAAGAATCCTTTGACTATTTTATGTTAGCATTAAGCAATCTCATTCCTCTAAACTTAAATTAACTAACAGTGATTATCTTTTGGCTTTGTTATAACAAGTTAACCTATTTAGTCACAACTTGTAACAAGTCACCCAATTTTATACAAACGTAACATTACAGCCTCGTTTGAAAATATGTTGATTAAATTATTTATCGTTTACATTTCAATTAATATACTTAAAGAAAGTATCAGAAAAACTATATATTTGACGGAACTACTAAGCTATCATGTAATTTAATTTCTAATACAGAGCATAAAAATATGAAATTTGAAAGATCTGTAGTTAGTAGTTACTCACTTTGATGAGAAGGATGCGGAGATCGGTCTATGGCTTGAAGTTCTTTGGCTGGCAAACAGGGAAGCAAAGCAGCCTCCAAAGCCATAACACATGAAATCATATCATCCTTTGAGGGAGGAGGAGGAGGAGAAGATGGCAGCGGTTGATCAACTGTGTCAACTACTTGCCGGTCACCCATATTCTCAGACTGTTAAAGGAAAGACGAGAGCATCAAAACATGAAATACAATGAAATGAACGCTTGTTTGATAATAAGGTTGCATTTTTCATGCGAAATAAAAGTTTAAATATCCTATCATAGATCAAACAAAATCATAATATCCTATTATACCAACTTGAATTCATAATTTGGAAATGCTTAGGTGTGGGATTGAAATTAGAAAGAACTAGATAGGGCTTCTCCGAGGGTTAGGGTTTCAGTTTGTGGATAAACAGTAAATATGCAATCACTTAAGTTTATCGATGTTCACAGGTTCCGGTGTTACTGAAATTGAAGAACTAGCCTAGCATTGCGCATATTTCATGTTTTGAGTAAGGGAATTGAGTAATCGAACACAAAAAGAAAGAAAATCAGTGGGTTAGTGAAGAAAGGTAGAAAGAGGAAGAGGAACCTGCGGAGAAGAGAGTGAGTGGGAAGAGGTGAACGACGAGGCGGCGCAAGGTGAAGAAGAGGATTTCAGTTCGCTTCTCTTGTCGTCTTCTCAGATGAATCAGTACGCTTGTTAATTAGAAAATGTTTTTCCAAAACCATAGCTATTATTATCTTTAGATATTTTTGCGTAAAATACTATTAAACTAATTATTTTAACACTTCATGTACAAATATTTGAAAACAAAAATGAAACGGTAATATAATCATTAAAAAATAACTTGAAAAGGTTCAATGCACTTCATCCTCTAATTCATATGTGTAATTGTTACATAGCAGCAGGTAAAAACATATCACAAGCATTTCGGATTCCACAAACTTATCCAAAGCAAAACATTTCCTCTCCCACATTCTTCAGGAACAGCTGCGAAAACAGGTTACATTTTACAAAGCTTGTATTTTTCTTTTTAAAAATTCTCAAAGTTTGTATTTTTTGTTTCACAAATTCCTCTGTTCTCGTCTTCCTTGTTCGTGGTTTATATGAAGTTTGTATTTTTCGTTTGAAATCTTCTCAAAGTTTTTGTTTCTCAAAGTTTCCATTTTTACGTTGATTCCATATAAATCTTCACAAATTCCTCTGTTCTCGTCTTCATTGGTCGTGGTTTATATAAAGTTTGCGTTTATCGTTTGAAATCTTATCAAAGTTTTTGTTTCTCAAAGTTCGCGTTTTTATGTTGATTCCATATAAATCTTCACAAGTTTAAACATTAATTTTGTTCATAGCAGGTTTTTCTCTTAATGTAGTGGTTTTAACTTAGTGCAGTGGTTTTAAAAAGTTTCTGTTTTCCTTTAGAATCGTTTAAAAGTTTTAAAAACTTTTGTTTTCTTTTAGAATCTTCAAAGGTTTAAAGTTTATGTAATAAAATATTTTTTGAAATAAATTGTGTTTTTGTTTTAAATATTTTGATAGTGGAAATAACTCATAAAATGTATACCTCATAAGTTTCTGTTTTTGTGTTTTTGTTTAAAATAAATTGCACGAGACCTCATAAATGTATGTATACCTTTAAGCTTTTGATAACACTTTGTTTGTCAACCTTTAAACTCATTAATGTATACTATTGATAACTCAAAATGTCTCGTGCACCCATTTTGATTGCGGATTTGAAGGTAGGAAACAATGTTTGGAAACTAGCCGTCTGTGTAGTTGATCTGTGGATCGTAACCGAGCGAAATGGACAACAGCGGTTCGAATGTCTTATCCAAGATATCAAGGTATGTATTACCATTATTCAATTTCACTGTCAACGAATTTCAAATATTTCCTAACGATCATTTTCATTCATAGGGTGATAAGATACACGTTATTACCCGCAACAGAGATTTTGCATTGTGGAAAGAGAAGTTACAAGAACATCACACTTATATGGTATATAATGGTGATCCATTAAACAATGATCTGCCTCTGAGAACATGTGACAATGAGTTGAAATGGTGGGACAACTGTAACAATGGTTGACATACCCGAGATACCACCACATCAATTCCAGTTCAAACCTATTGTGGATATCTTGAGCGGAGATTTTCAACCGAACCGCTTATATGGTATTTCTGATTTCCTTCAAGAATATATTTTTCATTACATGTTTATCATTATGTATCGACTGACCATTTGCACTCTCTATCAAATAGATGTCATTGGTGTACTCAACCAAGTTGTGAAGTCTCAAGTTGGAGGAGGCGGTAAAAAAGCTTGTCAACATTATATTATCTGATGAAAGGTTAATATCACATAATGCCTAAGTGTTCTCTTTTCAAGCAATGGTTTTGATCTTAACTAACAACTACTTTCTATTGATGATTGGTGCAAATGAAATTGATATAACACTTTGGGAAGTATATGCCAAGCAATTCATGGCATACTCTACTGAGCATGCTTCACAAGGCCAGATTATCCTTATAATCACTCATGCCATGTGCCAAAAAAGTTCTGGTATTCAAATGTGTTTTTTTCAGCAAATGGAATTGTACATTTCACTGTTATGCAATCTCTTTAGAATGTAAAACTATTTTTTGCAGCAACTGGAAAACTATGTCTTTCAAATGCTTGGAATGGTACCAAATTGCTCATTGACTACGTTCATCCGGAAGTCACCTCATTCAAAGACAAGTAAGTAAAATTCATTATAACATCATGGCTGTTTGGTGTTAAATCCATTTGTTATTGAATTTGTTGTGGGAGAGGAAAACTATTATTCAAATTATGATCACGGTTATTCTATTATTCTCTTTATGTAACTTTTCAAACATTGTGTGTCAAAACCAATCTAAGTTTTGCATTTAGACTGAGTTGTGTCTCATCATTAGAGAATGTGTGTTTGCAATGTCACATTGACATTGATTGAATGTCTAATGAGTTTTATGTTTTAGGTTGGAAAACAATGTTGGTTCACAGGTTCTTTCACAGCCCCACTCTCCCAACCTTTTTCCTCGCAGGGATCATTTTTAGACCGGTCTTTCTCCTACACTAATGATGTAAAAACCATAGGAGACATCATTCTTCTTGAAGAGGTAAGGTTCTTATTGTCATAGCTAACAATCTTTGATGCATTCTTTCAGACTTGCTATATAATCTAACCGTCCATTTCATCGATATTTTCAGCAACCCTTTTGCAACACCTTTGGAACCACAGTTAGGTTCAAGTCAAGTTGGTTTGGCTGGTATTATGAACAATGTCCAGGCTGTAACACAACTAATAAAACTCTCTGGGAAATCATTCGTATGCAACTGTTATGAAAATAAACCTCCACCACTCACCAAGTAATTTAGTTATCTTTATGTGTTACTATATAGTCTATTTTTTGGACTGCAATCCTATATGTGAATAATCATTTGATTCCATGTTGTACATTAGGTATAAAATTGAAATGGAGGTCGAAAGTGACGGAAAGATTGGTTGTTTTGTTTTTTGGGACAAGGAGGTCATTTAGTATGTTGGCATGTCGGCACATGATTTACGAGAGATCATGAAAAAGGTATGTGAATCATTCAGTATATTATCTTGAAGAAGTTTTTTTCCTAATAAAACCAGAGCCTATGGATGTTTCACTATATTTACCTTAGCAAAAACAAGAGTGGTTTTATAGTGTATGCTTTATTATGCTAATGTATAACTTATTTGTAGTTTTTGAGCTGTATCACTACTGATTTGCTATGTTCACAGTAATCCAGCTTTTATGCTTCTATTGAAATGCATAATATAATCTTTTCATATCAAGTTATTTGGATCCCATCATGGGAATCACCATCAAGCATTTAATTCAGACAAGCCATTCATGTGTGTTTCTCATGTTTATTTTATATGCATAGGTAGACAAATGAAGATCACCCACAAATCTATCCTGAAGACTTGGACAAACTAATTGGCAAGGAGTTCGCTTTTCGCGTGAAGTACCAGCCGAACTATAAGCAGGCATTTGTGGTCAAGCTTACGGAGGCAGAAGATGTAATCCAAATGTTCAAAGACGCCATTAATCCAAATGAGGTTTGTAAAGTTTTTATTAATCAAATCCATCGAAATTCATAGTTATAACACATGTATTCTGAGTATACAATGAATTCATTTGTAGATAACTTCTACAAACTCCATGAATGTTCCGATTACAAAAGGAAAAGAACCTGTGATAGAGCATCACATACCCGACAATGATAATGGGACTCATACTTCCCTTAATACAGTAGTTTGGTTTTAAGTTTTTGTTTGTGAATTCTATTATTAATCGTTCAAAAAGAAAACATTAACGAATAGCTCTGTTGAAAACACCATTCATTTTGCAGCCATCTGTGTCGGCTTCCCAAAACTGGAGTGATGAAGCGTATTCAAGCAATACCCCGTCGAAGAGGTTGTCCCAAGATCATTCAATAGAGGAACTAGGAACTCCAAATATATTGTCACCCAAACAATCAGCTACCAAGTGTGTGAAGCAAGCCAAGAAGGTTTGAGCAACTGTCTGGAACAAGTGTGAATTTGGTACACGTTGTTGTTTGATTGATTGGAGTTCCTTTTGTTACTACTTCTGTTTTGGATAGCCATTTTATTTTGTAACCGTATGTTGATGACAACAAACAATGGTCATAATGTCTTGGTCAATCGTGAGCAATTATGTTTATCTTGAACCGATTAAACTTTTTGTATGTTGATGTTCTTAAATGATTGTATTTCCTATGTTTTAACTTAATACATTATAAATTAATGTTATGAAATGCTCTCATGATTATTGAATGTTATTTAATTATATGTGTTGTTTGAAACTTAGACATGTTACTTTCAATTGGATAGAATGTCGTATTATGAAGTTTTTTTTCTTCTTTTTTGTCTTAGTAATCTGTTTAGTCCCATTTTGTTCTTATTTTTGACAATATAACTATTAGTCAACTATCTGGGTTATCTACTTATTACTGCTTTGTTGTTTAATCATCAATGACATTCAAAATCTTTTGCTGACATTTTAAAAGTTATATCATAAAATATTGTTATGTTCTTTTTGTTTTATAGTAGCTATCTATGCGTAGACAATTCACATAAGTGTTAATATGGAATGGTTCAAAAAAATGAATATTTATAACTATTATAAATGTTGAAGCATAATATGATTCTCCCACATATTAACATGCATTAATAAAATATTATGTGATTACATGTGTGAAATAAATTCCTATTTCATATGCATCAAGATTCATTTTTAAGTATCAGAATGATAATATATTATATCTTTATTGGTTCAAAATATTTTAACTATCAAAATATTTTAACTATGGAAGTGTAGCGATAAAGTGAATACATTATAATTTTGTATCAGTATAGAAAAAATGTAAACCTCTTAAAAAGCAAGATAAACCTATCCAACAACATATAAAGACAAACTCCTTTATGAATCAGTAGGATAGGACAAACTATATTAACATGCTAAAGTAACCTATACTATAAGTGGTCAGTCTTTGATATAATTAGTTTGGAATGCATTACCAAGAACAAAAAAGATAAACCATAAAAATATATTTATATGCAAGAAAACATTAAAATAATTTGCAGTAGTGTGTCAATCCTTAGGTTTGTCTGCTTGCTTTTTCACATATGTATAACAAATAGCTCTATACATTTTGTCCATAAACTTGCTTTTTCTGATTTTTTCTGACATATGCAATTTGTTGGCCAACCCATACATGTCCTTTTCGTACTATTAGTGCTTCTTCACAATTTTTTATTGTTAGGTCATGGTAGGATAGTACACATTTTAACAACAAACTAGGAAATTAGTAAATAGGTAACAGTACTATCACCATTGCTATTGTGGTTGGCTGAGTTTATAGAGCATATTCGACCAAACCTTTTTGCAACCACAGTTTGAGTTTTTTGAATCATTTCCTTATTAAGCTTTGGAAAAAAATGCTAAAAAACCATGCAACAACTCTGATAACAAGACTATTACACAACATATTGGCATGTTGAATTTTCACTAACCTATCAAGTTAGTTAGTAACCAAAACTTAGTCATTAATAGTTGATTTTCAACTAACCTGGTTTCCCTTGGTCCAAACTTTTTTGGACAATTTTATTTTGTTGATTATCGTTTTTTTAGACTTTTTTGAAAATCACCAAAGTCAAGTATCATGTGAACGAGGGAGGGAAAGTTTGGACTGGGTAACCAAGAACATTGCAAGTTGCAACCATCATTTGAAGAGTTTTAAACTTTGAGCTTAGTGAATCAAATCCCTCAAAATTTTCATTGTGCTGAAATTTTATGCTAATGCCCAGTTTTTCCCCATTGTTTTAATGATTCTAGCATTGTGTATAACAATATGTGATATGAGCCATAACTTAGTCAGAATTGTTCAAGAACAATGTTGTTTTCCTTTCACTTCAACAAGATTTCACGTATTGTGTTGGTTTGTCCATCTCTATTTTTTTGAACTTCTAATTCAAAGGTTTCACACTATTTTTTCTTCTTTCATGCAGTAGCTATCTCACAGTCTGCATCTAACAACACGTTGATAAGTGTTGTTTGGTTTGTGGAAGTTGTGTTGCAATTTAGGAAACATGCATACATGCATATTAAATTAACTTCAGCTTCTAGGAAACATGCATACATGCATATTAAATTATACTAAAAAGTTGTCTATCTTTGGTTCATTACCAATTATTATAGTTCTGGTGTAAACAATATGGTTGTACATGTGTCATTAATTTTTGAATGATTGGCACCCAAACTTCTTTAATTTAGAGAATGAATTTGCTTTTCAAGAGAATCACCCTCTGCATTTTTAAGTGAAACAACATATTGCATTAACCAACTGCAAGTTGATGTTATCCTGAACAACATTAAGGAAAAGATTGTAACATAAGAATGTTATAAATGAACAACTAAATCGTTAAGATTTGGATTCTGCAGACATTTTCATCAAGTACTGTTTTTAACATAAGAATGCACTCATTTTTCCATCAAAGTCACACATCTAAGACGCTGTCCTTTACTCAACAAATCAAAAGCTTTATTTATATCCTTAAACTCCACTTCATGACTCACAAACTCATCCAACTGCAGTTCCTGCTAACAAACAAACCAAAACTTAACACACAAGAAATCTCCCAAATCATTATATTTCTTTCTTTTTCTCATTATCTTTCACTTTACTATTAATTATAACATTAAGAATAATAATACTATATCACAGTAGAGATGACAGAAGCATAGTCCGAAAGTGAAATACTATATCACAATAGAGATGACAGAAACATAGTTCAAATAGAATAGGTCACGTATATTTGAGCTCAATCTCGACATGAAATATTTCTTGAAAGTCAACTATACCTTTCTGCAGGAAGCATATGCTTCATGAACCAATGATGCCATACCAACACATTCAAAGCAATAATATGCTCTGCCGTCGGTCATCTTTATTTTATAGTTTCATTGCTTGTCTTGATGCAACAAGATATTGTTAAGTAAATATGTAGATCTTTCATTAAATTCTGCATTTGGATTGAATTCTGCATTGGTTCTGAATTGATAAAAGCCAACCCAAATTATGACGTATATTGATTCATTATTATTTTCTAATGTTCCTAATAACAAAAGAATAACCAAGATGAATATACCAAATGCTAAATGTCTCTTATTACTTTGAATTCAGTAATAAGAATGGAAACAAATAGGTGTAGATAAAACTTTGAGTAACACTTGAGCAATAATAACAAAGATATATGGGCTATGTATATGGAAATAATTGAGCAATACTTTTTACATCATATAAAGATAATGTATTGAACACAAGTTTCACATCCCTTTATATATCCACTCAGTTCTACACTTGCTCATCATTAGTTTCATCAGATTCTACTGGTAGTAACTTATAATCTTGTGTTTTGGTGGTAGGAATAGGAATAGACAAGTTACTGCAAGACTCTTTTCCTCCCGGTTTCGAAGATGCATTACCATACCAAATCATTCCGAGTATAGCAATGATCATGCCGACTATTACTTGTAGATTGAGACCTTCTTTTCCAAATAGAATGAATCCTAATGTTAGGACAAGAATTGTCTTCATATGGCCAAGGACTTGGAATGATACTGCTGTGAACCTTCCAATGCAAATGAACTGACTAAGGTTTGTTCCGACCGCGATTGTGCACGACAGAGCAATGAACAACTGCAGACAAACATTGATAGATCATTTTATAACATATTTGAGAGATGTATTTGTTAATTAAGTAGCGGAGAGAAAGTGAGACGTACAATGGATGTTAAATCGTAGCTGTATGCGTCAACTCGTTTGTTTGTTAACCAATAGTCGAGAAAGGGGCCGATTAGTAGTAAACTTGATGCCTGTATTGGTGCTGTATGGGCCAACAAGTTGAAAGATCCAAGAGAATACTTCTTCTGAAGAAAATGCACATACTGCACGGCTTAAAAGTAAAATGTCAGACGAGAAAATTGTTGTTTATGATCAGGGTCGTCTTTGAGGGCGTGCAAGCAGGTTACCGCACATGGCCCAAAATTTAATACGGTTAAAACCGTGGCTTAAAATGGGCCTCATACATATTTGTCACAGTTAAACCAGGACAAATAGAACATCTATTTGTTTTGCCGCAGCTAAATCGTGGCTAACCTACACAAGGTTTCCGAAAACTTAAGACGATTCTGATTAAACAATAGGTTACTTACGTATTGTTGTAGTGCGGTGCTCCAAACTGCCACTACAGCAGAAATGAAACCCTTAGCATTGACACTCACATCAGTGACAGTGCAAACAGAAACTCCTAGGAGAACAAGAGAAATGCTAAGCTTTGTATCTCTTGAATATCTCACATTGTCCAAAACAATTTCAAGAAAACATGACACCGGAATCATACTCAGCTTCGCAATCTGAAAGTTTCATCACACAAAGTTCAGAATCAGAATAAATGGAGATATAAATTTGAACTGTGATGATACTTTTAGAAAAAGCTACCTGATAGAAACCAACAGAGTTCCACATTAAACTAACGTTCATTCCGACAATAGAGAAATTTGCAAACAAGACGTATTTGATAACATCGGACAAAGGAAGATGAGTGTCTTGTATGTATCCGTTCCATTTAAGAAAAGTTGTTAACAAGGTTGTTGTTGCAAAATGCAGACCAGTTAACGTCGTAGCTGCATCGATAACAGTATATAATATGCGTTAGAATCAGAATCAAATCCTAAGACTAGAAATACAAAATCAGATCAATTACTCAATTACATCAGAAAAAAGGATGAATTATGAGTATACCAAAAGTGAAACCATGTGTAGCCATGAGTGCTTTGTTGACAAGGATTATTCCTACAGATGTAACTACATTGAACATCCATGATGCAAGATCAAGTGCAATCTTCCTCTCACCCTTGGTTGCAGAAGCCATATTGAAAACTGGCTTTCCTTACCTGCATGGAAAATATGTCATCAGAAGCATCACAGATTCCAATAAAAAATCCAACCTAATACCAAAAAATCATTTGAAAATGCTCAAAAAATAATCAGAGAGGATGATTCAGGTCTCTTCCGGTTTAACCAGATTTCCAATCCATTATGAACACAAGAAGAGCTTTACTTACCTCAACGGATTAGTCCTCGCAGTTGCACGAGAATACTCAATTTACATACAAAAATCATTAAAAAAAAAACATAACCGAAAATCAAAGTGTAACAATAACATGAATAACTTATTGAAGAAGAAATCATTGAAATCCTCAAAACACAAATCCTAAATTCTTGGTTACCTGATAAAGAGAAAGAGAGGTAGAATATTTGTGAAGTTAGAAGTGAAATTAAGGTGGTTTTTGTAATGTTTTTTAAGTTGATTGATGAAAATGAAATGAAGTGGGGACAAATGATGAGTTTGAGTTCCAGAGAAAGTAAGTTACGAACTTGTTAAAAGAGTAAACGGAATGTCATGAAGAACAATTGTCAATTTTTTCACACCATTAATTGAAACTCTTTATCATATAAATGTGTGTGGTACTCATTTATTTAATCATTATTCTACTAGTGTTATGTCAATACTTCTGATCATTCATTTCTACCTTTAATTTTAACCATTCTTATTATAGGCTCGTTAGGAATGAAAATTTGTATAATTTACATTTTCTTAAATTAAAAAATATAATGTATTTCAGTTTAAATAATATTCTCTTTTTTAAATACGTTATAATTATTTAATAAATTTCATTTTGCAATGTGAACATATTAACTTTTTCCTATATAACATATTTTTATTTCAGCTCACTTTTGAAATTTCATTATTTCCCCACTACCGGTATTAATTATTAATTAGTATTTGATTCATCTAATCTGATTCGAGAATCAGTTCTGATATAAAATTGTTTTAATTCTCTCCAAATTGCAGTTGTGGAGATCAAACCATAATTTTCTTTGCTAAGTCTGACATCAATCACTAAAAGACCAACTAATAATTAGTAAGGTCGTCTTTGAGGGTTGCACACCTACAACACATGACCTCATTTTTTTATGACCGAGTTATGGCCAAAAGGGTCTCAGAAAACATATTTAATTATAAATTTAGTTGATTAAATAGGACCCCATAAAAATATTTCATGACTAAATTGAAATTAACTAGATATTTTTACATAAGACCTCTCACAAGTTTGAGACGGTTTTGACAATAACTAGATTTTTTTTACATAGAACCTCTCACAAGTTTGAGATAGCTATGATAATGATATATTGAGAAAAAATAAGAGTATATAAGGTAATTCAAATTAGGGAGAGGATCATTTAACATCAATGTCAAAATATTAACTTTAACACTAAATTTTACCCCTTTATTTTTATCAATTTAATGGCTAAGATAAATCACTTAAAACTTTATTTAAGGAAATTTATCTTAGTCATTGAATTGATAAAAATAAAAAGGTAGTATTTGGTGTCAAAGTTAAAATTTTGACACCGGTATCAAATGATTTCCTCCTTACAAATTAATATATTAGTTTAATTAAATAAGTTTAAATTATTGATATGGATTAGTTGAATTAAATAGATTTAAACCACGTATTAGTTAACTTAAATAAATTTAAACTACGAGCTAATTAAATTTTTTTAATTACATTCCAGTTTCATTTTTTTATAAGAGCCTTTATTTATAAATATTTATGTGTAAATAGGTTTTTCATAATAATAAATTAATATTTTTTTTAGTTTAAAAAAAGTGTATGATGTTGATTTATTCTTTTATGATTTTAGGTGGATAGCGACTCCATTTTTAACATCTCTCATTTTTAGAATGACAGGATCGTTTCTTCTTAATTTAATCTTTCTCTTTGAAAGAGAAATTGAAAAATAGTTTTCAATCAATTAAAATTGGAAACTTCTTTCTCTTTTTTTGGTATGGGTTAATATGTGCCGTATAAACTGTAAAGGGCAAGATTATTTATCATCTAATTTCGTGTACCAATTTTTTCCTGTCCATGACATGAGAGGTGTTTATTAGCAAGAAGAATTGATTTGTACCTATTTTCCTTTTGTCCTTAAAACGAAGTGATCTTTCTGATCATTGAAAATGATGTTTGGGAGAAGACGGAAAAAAGAGTTGTAATGTATCAATCATGTAACCATAGTGGTTTTTTTATTTCAAATTACATTGGGCACAGACAATAAGTTGAAGTTGATTTTAAACCATTGGGGAGTTAATGGAGAATGACTTTGCAGACAATAAGTTGATGTTGATTTTCACTTCATTTGTAGAAGTCATAAATTTAAGAGTGTATTGGTGCTTGCTCAAAGGAAAATTACTTAACCTTCTGGTTTTAGAGAAAGGATTCAACCATAATGAAGCAAAGTAAATTCTAAATTTTTAATGTAATAATCAAAAAATAAATACTCACATTCAAAAATAAACTGTGCAACAACTTATTTTTATTTGAACACCATAGCAGAAGTAATGAAAATTGAAAATCTCATAACAAATATAAACCAAACTCTCATGTTTATCGAAAATGTTCATTGGTACTTGGAAAGCTCTGATGATAATACTTTGTTCTTAATGCATGCATGCTTAGTGCGAATAGCTAGTCAATAAGCAGCAGAGCTGGTAAGGCTATAATAAACAGACATAAACAGGTTTTGAGAGCTGTCAAACTGTCCTTATGCACCTCTCAATGTCTTGGTACCATCTTAAACTAATTATGAAATTTTATAATAGCAGGTCAACAAAATTACAGGATGAGAATAAATTTGGCATTCAGTACCATCCATAAAAGAGTGTGAATTCTTGATACGCAGTTCAATTTGAATTTCATTCTATCACAAACTTCTACAACAGAACTAAATAGCATGTTCAAAAGACACTGAAAATAGAGACTATACGAATGATGATCATCTCCGCACCGGTGGTACACCCCTACCAGGTGGAGCTCCGCGGCCAGCAGCTTGAGCCTGCACAAACAAGATTTATAGTTATACCACACTTGTAACAGTGATACGTCCTGCCACCATTGTAACTTTGAAGTTCACAATGACACCCAAAACCAAATATGTAAAACAAATGTGCAACAAAGACGTGATTCTTATATATCTATCTCACGATCCATAATGCCAGAACCTAAAAGTTGAGAGAAAAGTGGAAAATCTACAAAAAAAAATCAACATATTAAGAAATCATTTTCATTGCAGGTAAATAGAAAGATGCACAATCCATGTTATATTATGTAGACATTTCAAAACCAAGCAAAATTTTGCTTGACCCAAAAAAAAATGAGAAAAATATGCATCAATATAACAAAACAAAATTGAGCTAACTTGTTTACTTTGTTAATCAAAAGATTATGGATTGGAAAAAAAAAACTATTGGTACGGTCCAAGTAATTTTAAGAGATTATTCATATATAAAAATATCTTTCTTCCTAGAATGGTATGCAATTAAGATTTTACCAAAAAGATTTCACAAGGCTAAAGATGAAAACTTTGCTTGGAGTTTCTATTCTACTTCTAATAGTGATCTAAATTAAAAACCATTTTTAATTATTACTTCCAAATCAACATTGTCCTTTGACTTACTGCTACATTATTGAATACATTAGGATATGTGTTCAAGAGATTCCATCGTGTTCAGGTGGAGTAACACACAATGTAAATTACTTGTTAGCACCATGACGCATTGGTACTAAATACATTTATAAGAGAGATTAATACATTTTTTAATATGTAAAAACTGCTTATTCTATAATAGTCATAGTACATTACTCTAGGTATAGCGAGACACTGAAAAGCAATTTTATAAGGCAGGATGAGTATTGATAAACTAGTAACGAAAAAAGAAGGCAAAATACCTTAGCTCGCATTGCAACTGCTCTGCCTCTACCAACACCAAGTGATGCACCCTTGCCCTTAAAGATATTAAAACAAGGCATTAAAATAAAAGCAGAGTTGAATAAATATAGAATGATTGATCTTTTAAATAACAAGGTACCTTGATTCTTGCATCCAAACGCTTAAACATGGGAGCGTTCTTCAACATGTCCGGTATGACCATAAACCTGCCACATCAGTGTCAGGTCAGAGAACTGCCCTTAAAGAAAATTTATATACAATACAACCTTACTAGTAATATGAAAGTATATTGTTAATGACCAACAGATGATTTATTATATAACCGTCTTAAGAATATCAAGTTATAAAGATGTTGCATGACTTGTGATTCATACCTGACTTTGCTACCTCGAATAAAGACATGCTCAAGTTGTGATGTTTTCCCATCCTGAGGAAGAATTAGCCGATATTAGAAACTATTGTAGATACACTGAATTTTAATGAATACACTTGAAATAGAGATGCTAAACAACATCCAAAAATTTATAAGTTTTTCCATAGTATATCCACAATCACTATAACCTGCTAAATAGATAGAGAAAGATGGGCTACAAAACCAAGGTTAACATTTGGGCATACATCCAACTAGAATAACAAAGGTTTTTTTCCAACCTATTGATACCATATATATTGGTCAGACAAAATAATGTCTCATTCTTAACTATAATCAAATAGAAAAAATAAACCATACAACCCAAATCTCTCTTAATAGTTTAACTTTTTGTTTACTTTGATTTCCATTGATAACTATTAGAACATCATCAATTTAATAGTATATCTTATTTACAACTACAGGTTGACAAATCATTCAATGCCCAAACCACCCAAAATTCACCATTTTAAAAAAATAGGAAATATCCCAACTTTTTTCTCAAATGATATCATACCATACCTAATCTTATCTTCTATGACAACATACAAATCATTGTATTCATCCCGACAAAACTAATCTTCAAAGAAATCCAAAATCAATTCGATCCTATGCAATTTAGGACAAGAATCTTCTACCTTTTGAATAGGAAAGTCGCCTACCTTTCTTCCTATCTCTCTCATCTTTTCTCTCCATTTTCCCTCCATATTTTCCACACATACACATTCTCCGATTTATGCCTAAACCTACCCAACGGTAAAGAATCCAAATCCATCTTGAAAGCAAACGCGCCACCTTATAATCCTAAGGCCACTTTATCAACTACGCAATTTGTTTCTATGATGCCTTTATAAAAACTAAGCAGTTACACCACTATATTTTCCTTCTAATAAAAGCCCTAAGAGCCCTAAGTAATCAAACTCAAACATTCCTGTAATTTTATGACAAAATTTATCAACCCCTAAATACTCAAATCTGTCAAAATAAAGTTTTTCAGTAAATGCCGCATTTTTGTGGAACGGATTGAACCTTACAAGCCCGAAAACTTTATATTTCCCTCTAACCTAGTAAGTTGACCTAAAATACAACATAAACCCTAAACCAGCCGCCGCATCTGCAAATTGTTAACGAATTCAACTACTAACTTCTTCGAGAAATTGCTCAAAATATACGAATGAATGAAAAATAATGAAGTGAAAAGCTTACCTTAGCAGTGTAAGTGATGCTTTCGAGTTGACAGTTCCAGTTGTCTTCGCACTCGATCATGTTACCTCTATAGAGTTCGCCGCTCTTGAGCTCCACCGTGACGACGTGACCGGAGGCTTCATGGAGTAGCTTTACCGGTATACCCAAACTTCTGCTCATCTTTTCGCTTTTTTCTCGAAACGCTTAAACCCTAATCCGCGATCTCTTTCGGCTCGAATAGACAATTTTTTGTATCAGTTTAAAATGAATTTTAAACAAAAATACCTCCGACCTATATTTATATTTGTACGTTGGTTAACCACACCCCTTCTTCCTAGTTACACCCTCATCCGTGTAACTCAAAGATTTTACTGGTATATTTTCTAAATATATAAGATTTTAAAAATCATACTAGTAAATAGGTAAAAGCTTTTGAAAAAATGTAAACATTCAATAAAAATTCATATCTAGTAAATATTCAATAAAATTTCATACGTAAATGAGATTAATAACTATACATTATCATTGATAAGTTAGTAGTCGTTTGTCTTTACTTAAAAGATATTTTTCAAGTTCAATCTCCGTCTGGCCAAGTCCAACAACCGTTTGGCAAGTTAGTAGTCGTCTGGCCTCACTTAAAAAGACATTTTTCAAGCTCAGCCTCCGTCTAGCCAAGTTCAACGTTTGTTTGGCAAGTCAGTAGTCGTCTGGCTTCACTTAAAAGACATTTTTCAGGCCCAAACTCCGTCTGGCCAAGTCCAACGTCCGTTTGGCAAGTCAGTAGTCGTCTAATTTCACTTAAAAGACATTTTTTAAGCCCAACCTCCGTCTGGCAAGTCAATAGTCGTCTGACTTCACTTAAAAGACATTTCTCAATCTCAACCTCTGTCTGGCCAAGTCCAACGTCTGTTTGGCAAGTTAGTAGTCGTATGCCTTCGCTTAAAAGACATTTTTCAAGCCCAGCCTCTGTCTGGCCAAGTCCAACGTCTGTTTGGCAAGTCAATAGTCGTCTGGCTTCACTTAAAATACATTTTTCAAGCTCAGCCTCTGTCTAGTCAAGTCCAACGTCCGTTTGGCAAGTCAGTAGTCGTCTGACTTCACTTAAAATACATTTTTCAAGCCCATCCTTCGTCTGGCCAAGTCCAACGTCCGTTTGACAATTCAGTAGTCGTCTGGCTTAATTTAAAAGACATTTTTCATGTCCAACCTCCGTCTGGCCAAGTCCAACGTCCGTTTAGCAAGTCAGTAGTCGTCTAACATTACTTCAAAAGACATTTTTTCAAGCCCAACCTCTGTTTGGCCAAGTCCAACGGTCTTTTGGCAAGTCAGTAGTCATTTGGCTTCACTCAAAAGATGTTCCCCCTTTATTATTTATCCCCTCAGAGTTATATCTAAGCAGGGTTGTCATTTGGCCGGGTTTATATCCCTTTTCTTCTTCTCCACAGAGTGCAAATTTTCTGGTTATTTTTGGTATTCAATCCCTTCATACCACGAACGTCTGAAAGCAACTGCTATCATCCATTCAGGTTTACATTGATTAAATAGGGCCAACTGTAATACCCTAAAATTTTCCCTCCCATTTTCATATATCATTTCACTCATACTTTCATTACATTGCATTGCATTCAAGTCATACAAAAATAAAACATTAATCATTGACTATGCATAGGGCATGTGATCGGTTGATTTCAAAGCATTGAGCATCCAAAGCAAGGGAACAAGAGCCAAGTGTCTTCAAACAATTCCCCAATGGTCTCCTATATCCTATATCATCTTATTTGAACCCTCAAGTCATTTGAAGATGAGTATTCATCAAGAAGTTTTGACAATTCATCACTTCCTAACAAAAACAGTCAAAACTAGGGTTTTGAGTTCAAGCTGTGTTCTAGCAAGATATTAGTTCAAACTTTATCTCAAGCGTTTCTATATGCTATCAAGTGTCTAAGGATGGAAGATTGTCCATTGGTTCATTTCAAAAGGGTTTCAAATGATCAGTTGATTGAAAATCAAGAAAGTAAGGAAAAGTCAATTATGCAGAGGAAAAAGTCAACTCCTGACTTTTTAAGATCAAATTCATGTTCCCCAAGTCAAATGTGACCAATGTTGAAAATTTGATCAAGAAATGTCAAGAGGTTCATCAAAAATCAAGAAAATCAAGAAGCTGCCAAAAATAGAAACTTAGGGTTTCTAAAAGAGGAAAGTTTTGGCAATTTGGGCACCTCACATTGAGCTATTCTTTCTCAGTTTTCAAGCTTCAATTTCAAAATCCATCAAGCCATAACAAAAGTTCACATTCTAAGCTTCAAACTCATAGCAAGAACATCTCCATTAGATTAAAAACGAAGAAGTTATGATCAATCAAAGTGGAGAAAATCAGGGCAAATTGGTTGGGCAAGCAAGTCATGGGCGAGCCAGATGCGCCATCAATTCTACAAACACTTGGTGTGCATGAAGTGTTCAACTTCCAAGCCAAATAATCCAATGATGCAAGCTTCAAATGGAAAATTGTTGAACATATGAAAATATATGAGAGCTCAAAAGAGAGGGTGTCACATTAATTCTCCATAGGCCCATGGCCAGGCCAACATGAAACTTGACACGCCCAAGAAGCCAGACATGAACAAGTGACTTCATTGAGATTTTTAGGTGTCTTAGAGGTCTTATTTGATCTTGATACAAACATCAATCTTGATTACTACACATCATTTATCCATGGCCATCAAAATCACACCATTTCATCCATTATCCATAGAGATTTCCTCCTTCAAATGTCACTACATGGGTATGTGTGTTGGATGCCTAAAATGGAAGTGATTTTTGAATTACTTGTGTTTGTGTCACTTCAGTCAACATACATTCACGCATATCTGTCGCTCCCCGGATTTCCATCCTGGTACAAACACGAAAGTGGCGCGGAAAAAGAATAGAGTCGCCAGCCAAACATTTTTATCCCGAAGAAAGGGAATGGTAATGCTGCACAAACCAGAAGAAAGAAGAGGAAGGACACAGGTCCTACGAACCAAAGAAGCTGAGTTCGGGAGTCGGTTACGACCTGGGAAGGTATTAGCACCCAGATCGTCCGCCGTACCTGACGGGATCCACGCTTGCAAAAGAAACTGTTTCAAAGGGTGAGGGTATGAAAGCTGCAGCAAAAAGAAAAGAAAATGAACTGGAAAAGAAACTGAGAAAAGGAAAAAAAATGTAGGGAAAATAAAGATTGTGCTCGAACGGGCCCTACCCCGCTGCCTACGTACCTCATCAGGACAATGAGGATCAGAGACGTCGTAGTTCCCCTAACTAGGGGTACTAAAAGGAAATTGCTTGTGAATTAAGGCTTGAACTGCCTATGCCATTGCTCAGGTGTTGCAGACTCGGACGACGAGTGCGTAACCGTCTTACAAAATGACAAGTAGGAGCAAGTTCGCGTACGGAGCGAATGAGATGAGAAAAGAATTCCCGAAGGAAAGACGCTTATTGTTTGTTTGTGTTTTTTATGAAGCTTTTATGAGTGTGTCACAAAGAAGTGAACACAAGCTCTTTTCCATGGAATGTGCACTTGTCACTACATTCCAAGATGGAATAATAGAACAAGCACACTCAAGTAAGGAGAAGATCCCCAAAACTTGAACCCAAAGATTAGGGCCTAAGCTCACTAACTTGTTAAGTTATTAAGTGTTTTTGGTATTTACAGTGAAGAAGTGTTTTTTATGCTTTTCTTGGTGAAGAAGATACCTTGATCAGACTTGTGCATCACAAGGTAAACTTGTATTATCCCAAGATGGGAAGACTACAAGCATACCTCATGGGATAAGGCTATGGATCAAGACATCACTTCAAACTTATTAAGATGCTTTTTAAGAGTTATGAGATGAGAAGAGAAGAAGAACCAAAAGGATCACACAGGAAAAATCCTAAAGGGGGACTAAATAATCCTAAGTGTTAACATGCATGGATGCCCTAAGGGTTAGTGAGGTTTTTATCCTAATGAAGAAGGAAGAAAAAAATAAGAAGAAGATAGAAGAAGGGATGAGCAAGGCCTAAGCCCAACAACAAAGAGTTAGTACAAATAAACATAAGAGGAGAAGATGAGATTTGGAGATGTGGAACTCAATTCCCACACCTCACACTTACCATTGCCCCTGCAAGGTTAGTATCATGCATACAAGTGAAACAAAGTGAACAAGATAACATGCTAACATCATACAATCAGAAGTGAAATGATATGAACAAGTGCACAATGCAAATGCAACTCAAAAGAATGAGAGATGAAGCTTATAAGCCAAAATGATGCAACATGCACATATATGAAAACAAATGTACACTTAAGGAGAATGCAAAGCAAATATGCACAAACATGGACACAATGCACACAACCAGAACCAAAAAAAGATGAAGAAGGGCTTAAGAAGCCAACAAGATGAAGAGAATGGAGGTACAAGACCAAACAATCACCAAATGGGAGTGAAAGAAGTGAGGAAGAAGTGAAAGCACACTTAAGAAAGAAAGAACTCAAAAGGAAGCAAGACACAAAAATTCCTAAGACTCAAACCCTATCCTAGGACCAGGAAGGTACCCATACCCCAATAAAACCCCAAATGAAAAGAAGAAGTTGGCACAAGTGCCCTTCTAAACTTACAAGAGACCTAATGGACCAAAAGAAGCAAAATGGGACAAGGTTCAAGATAAAATTCACATTAAATCAACCAAGCATCTAAAAATTCCACAACTCAAGTCAAGTGATCTTCAAACATGGTATATCAATGGGCCAAAAGGGTTTGGAAAAATTCAGAAGCAAACTAGGTCAAATGGAGGCTTAAACACAAGCTAGGGTTACAAACTTCCATCACAAGTAAAAGACCAAGACTCAAGAAATAAATTTCTAAAAAATCAAGAGAAAAATCACACAAGCAATACATTGTCTTAAGAATCCAGAGCAAAAAGAGTGGGATCAAAATTCAAAATAATGAAGTGTATGGAAATTGGACAAGGCAGTATGGTCAAAATGAACTTAAAAAGAAGTTAAGTGAAACAATGATTTAATTATGACACGTGGAAATGGAAAAAAAAATATGGAAAAATAAAATACACTTTAAATATGACTCATGATTTTTTTTTGGGATTTTTTAATAAAGGAAACTATTTTTAATAAATGAAAAGTTAAAATGAAATAAAGAAAAAAATGGAGAAAAAGAAATAAAAATGAAATTGGGCTGGGGGTGTTAGAAGCAGGGAATTGCATTGGTTTGAATTGGGCCTAAAATTGGAGGGGGTGCGCATAACACACTGAAGCCCAGAAGCTGGCGCTGGTATATTGGATTATGGTGGTATTTATGAAATAATGCTGGGAAATATGGGATGCGTTGGATGGATCAAACGGGCACTACACGCCCTTCATTAATTGATGTGGATCCAGGACGCATTATGAGTGGAGAGAACACCATAGTTAGTGTAGTGTGCGAAACATGGTACATTAAAATAGAAACAGAATTAAAACGTGAGAGGGAGGAGAGTTAGGGCTAGGTGGAAGCGTCTGGGGCGTACGATGGAGGGATCCAAAGGCCAGGACTCATCTTCTTCCTTGAGCAAACCCTAGAACACCAACCCAGTTTCCGGTGACCGGAGCTAGGGCTCCGGCACCGGAATTCGTAACAGCAGCCTAAACAACCAAATAAATCAATAAAAACAGCCCAGATCTACTAAATCAACCTCCCTGAATTCAAATATGACATCAAAAACTCCTAAAACCTAATGAAACGAAGGGATCGAAGCAAAACAAAGTTGACCATCAAAACTGAAACCCTAATAACTTTCACTATGATGCACCATTTTCAAATCTAAAAGTTGCAGCATGATCAGTGCACTTCAAATAACACAAAACACCACATCAATTTCATTTTTAGATCACAAGATTTCAAAGTATACCCGAGGTGAAGATCTTGGTTCAGTGAGATAGAAAGCCCAATGATGCGTGCAAACCACTCCTCTTTCGCCCTAGATGCAAAATAAATGCATCTAAGGTCTTAAATGAAGCTGGATCTTGAGGTTTGATCACACCTGCCCTGAAATGGCAAACTTGCTAAACTTGAGAGAAAGCTTGGATGAGTGGTTGCTTAATGATCCTTAGCTCTCCCTGATTACAGATCCACAATTTATTTTGAGATTGGGTGCTTGAATGAAGAGAAATGGAAGAAAATGCAAAGGTTGCATAAACTTGAGAATGAGAGAATGAGAGAGAGATGGTGCTTGCTGAAACCCCAGCTGCTTTTGTATGCTTTCACAAACCCTTGCTGAAAGAATTGGCTCACTTGCACGTGTGGATCATGAGGTTTGTGTGATTTTGCAAATTTTGCAAAATGTGAGATAAGCATGCCTCCCTCATGCCTTGCTTGCATTCTAAGCCCATGTACAATGCCTTTTCAACCCTTGATCAAAGTGTAATCAATTTTGACCCTTAGATCAAGTCATCACACACTTCTCATGATTTTTGCAAAATATCCTCTTTGTATGTAACTTTCTTATTGTGCACGAAAAATGGAATTTCTTTGGAGCAAATTGATCACAATGTGATGTATTTTAACATTGAAACAGAATTGAACCAATACCAAGTCATGAAAACAAGTTTTAAAGCTTCTTGCATTTGGTGCATGCATGGAAAAGTGAATTTTGCCCTAAATTCAACCAATTTTCGAGGGCCCTATAGGATGAACCACAAATCCTATGAAAATGTACTTGTACTTTTTGAAAATGGGATCCCTTACCCTCCAACTTTCATGTTTGACTTTGGTCCATTTGGAGAATTTTTGATCATGTTAAGGCCATTTGAAAATTAGGGCAAAAGTTGCCAAATTTGGAAAACTTCAAAAACCAACTTTGTACCATTTTTGCAAAACCCTTCAAATCTCCATGATTCTTGAACTTTGATCATTCCAAACCTTTTATAATATTGTAAGGACCTCTCTTGGCCAAAAAAAATTGGGTTAGACCCCTTGAAATCACACAGTTGACTTTTTAAGGGCACAGTTGACTTTTTACTTCATCTGCAAGCAACTGAGGCATTGTCTGACTTCCACATGGAATTTTCTCATGAAAATTGACACCTAGGACCCTCTTGACATATAGAAGACTTTTCCCAAATTAAATGGCCAAAGTTGTGGGATTTTGGTACTTGAATCACAAACCCTAATTTGGGTGCCTTGTATAGGAGCTTTGCCTTGTCCTGAGATCTCTGATGATCATGCAATCTTCTGAGCTTTTGCCAATGGACTTGAGCTTGTAAATGGAGTGTAGACTCACCATAAGACTTGTACAAAACCATTGGGACCCTTGTCATGGCCTGAAATGCTTCAAGGACCTCCACAGATGACCATATGCTTGATGTTAGGATATGAAGGATGTTATGCCTCATCTTTCCATGCTAGGATGCTGAGAAAATGATATGAATATGATGAATATGATGTGATATGATGCTTAAAATGAAGAGGGAAAATTTGGGGTGTTACAGCTGCCCCTATTCAAACATCAGTTAATCTGAAAAGGACGGTAGCACAGGCTATCGACCATTCAAGATAAACTGTGGTTGAATACCAAGAAGACCAGAAATTTGCACTCTGACGACGAATGCAACACTGGGAAATAAACCCAACCAAATGACGCTTTGGTGATTGAAGGGGAGGAAAAGCAGACGAGCTTCTTCCAAGTTGAAACTGATATCTGGAATAAGAATGCTAAGACAGACGAGTCTTCTTCAAACAATCCTGTGACGCCAGGAACTGGACGGACGAGTCCTCAAACACTTTGCAAAACATAGTAACTTGAGATAGACGAGTCTCCTTCGGATATACCTGTTATGCCAGGACCGGTAATGCACTTAAGGTCTGTGGGATAGACATGCATAAACAAGGTAGACGAACCTTCTTCATATATTATCCGTGGATATATGGTAAAAGACAGACGAGTCTTCTGAGCAAACATGTGACGCCAGGTGCAACAACAATAATTGGTGCTTGAGACAGACGAGCCTTCTTCGGATATACCTGTTACGCCAGGACCGGTAACCATTTTGACATTTGATCCCACTGTCAGGATTTTAAACCTCTTCAATACAGACGAGTATCGGATGATCATCAAGGTAACACAGACGAGTGCCAAAAGTCAATGATACAGACGAGTATCAGATGATGATCTGAGAAACACAGACGAGTGCTTCAAGCAATGATACAGACGAGTATCAGCCACTGGTATAGACGAATACCAGAAATTCAAACGTAGACGAGCATTTGAAGTAGCAGTACAGAAGGATATCAGTATGATCAACAAATCCTCACATACAGATATAAGCTTAACACAGACGAGTGCTGGGGATGATACAGACGAGTATCCAAACAAAGCAGACGAGTTTCAAACATAAAATCAACACAGACGAGTGCTGGAAATTGCATACGAGCAATAAGAAACCTTACAGATATCAAATATCAAACACAGACGATGGAAATTGCAGATGAGCAACCACAAGTGATAACACAGATATCAGAACACAGACGAGTATTGGAGGAATGCAGACGAGCAAAAGCAAATGGATATCAGGACCTCAAAACACAGACGAGTGTTTGAAATTGCATACGAGCAATATCACGGTAATCATGGACCACTGTTGGGGAGAGCAAACGAGCAATACCAAAGTAATAACACAGACGAGTGTGGAGAGATGCAGACAAGCAGAAATAAAGCAATAATATGTCACTGCTGGGGAAATCTCTGCTTAGGGATAACACAGACGAGTGTTGAGGATTACGGACGAGCGACAAACAAATGCTTGATTGGCAGCAAGAGGTACAACTCTGCAGGGGAAGACAAGTCAAGAGGTCTGGATACCTGACTCTGACTGAGATGATGATTACCTGCTTGTATCATCAAATTGACCAACGGAATGGCAACTTCGCTGGGGAATATCTCATTGACAGAGGTAAAAAATCAACTACGAACTCTGTGGGGAGAGGATCATCTTCAGACTTGGCTGGGAAAGATGCTTCAACAGTGCTTTGGCTGGGGAGAACATGCTGATTCTGAATTCTGGCTGTGACCCTTGCTAGGGAAAGAATTCTGCTTGGGGATGTCAGGCTTTCAGCTACCTGCTGGGCACTCCACTGGGGAAGAGCAAATTGCTTGAGAGAATGGGACGCCATCCTACAACCTGCAACAATAGAAAACACAAGTGTGCCCCGGGGATTTGCATGGTATGATCTGTTCATCCATCGTCACCCGACACTCAAAGAGGGTTTACAGTTTCCCTGCATGTCATTTTCTTTTTAAATATCACCATGTTTTAATGCAATGTTATTTTTGCCAAAAATTCAGGACATTTTGCAAACAAAAATAAACACACACAGCTTTTTGACTGAATATTCTTTTTATTGAATGGCCTCTGAATAGGAAAAGATTTTACATCAGGAAGTAACCACCTGGAAAGAGGTAGCCACTATAAAATTGAGAAAAGAAACTATCCTAATGGCAATGTACACGACATTCCAAGGAGTTCCATTTCTGCTATGACCCGTATGTCTTCGAGACTCTCCATTCTACTTTGGCTTTCTGAGAGGATGAGGGGATTGTTTCATATCCTTCTGATATTGTCAAGTTGTATGAAACGGTGATGTGGTTCAGATTACCCGGATCGCAGTTGTTCGCTTATTCCCTTGTTTTGCGTGGATCGCCCTTTCGGGTTTTCAATCCACCGGGATACCTTTTTTTGCCTGAGCTGTCCAATGTGGCTTTTCAACTCAGCGGGTGTACACATTTTATTTATTTATTTCCCTAACTTTTTCCCGAGCTTTTTATTCTGTTTTTAGCTCACCGGGATGCCCTTCTTTTTCCTGGACTATAATTATGTTTTTGTGTCCAGCGAGTCTCTTTATGCGAAGTAGTTTTTAACTGCGTCCGAGTTAACAGGGGACTGGAAGTCATCTCCATCCATAGTGGTAAGCATCAGTGCTCCTCCTGAGAAGACTTTCTTCACTATGAATGGTCCTTCGTAGTTTGGGGTCCACTTGCCCCTGTGATCTGAACCTGGAGGAACAATCCTCTTCAACACAAGCTCTCCTACTTGATATTCCCGAGTACTTACTCGTTGGTCGAAGGCACGCTTCATTCTCCTCTGATAAAGCTGACCATGACAGATAGCCGCTAATCTCTTTTCCTCAATTAGGCATAGCTGATTGTAACGAGCACGCACCCATTCAGCCTCATCAAGCTTTACATCCATCATCACACGCAATGAAGGAATCTCTACTTCAACAGGCAGGACTGCTTCCATACCATATACCAGAGAGAAGGGAGTTGCCCCTGTTGACGTCCTGACTGACGTACGGTACCCATGCAGCGCAAATGGTAACATCTCATGCCAATCTTTGTAAGTGACAACCATTTTCTGCACAATCTTCTTGATATTCTTGTTTGCTGCCTCTACCGCACCATTCATCTTTGGTCAGTAAGGAGAAGCATTGTGATGTTGTATCTTGAAGTCCCGACACAAGTCTGCCATCATCTTGTTGTTGAGATTAGAACCATTGTCAGTAATGATCCTTTCGGGCACTCCGTATCTGCATATGATATCCCTTTTCAGGAATCTTGCCACCACTTGACGAGTGACGTTGGCATAAGATGCTGCTTTCACCCATTTGGTGAAGTAATCAATCGCGACCAAGATGAAGCGATGACCATTTAAAGCAGTTGGCTCTATCTTCCTGATCATGTCAATGCCCCACATAGAAAAGGGCCAAGGAGATGACATGACGTTAAGAGGGCTTGGAGGAACATGCACTTTGTCTGCATATATTTGGCACTTGTGGCACTTGCGAGCGAATGAACAACAGTCTGCATCCATTGTCATCCAATAATACCCTGACCTCAGCAATTTCTTAGCCATAGCATGCCCTCCTGCATGGGTACCGAAAGATCCCTCGTGGACTTCCTGCATTAACAGGCTTGCTTCGTGTCTATCCACGCATCTGAGCAAGACCATGTCAAAGTTTCTCTTGTACAAAACTCCATCTGTGTTCAAGAAGAAGCTAGCAGCAAGTCGCCTCAAGGTCTTCTTGTCATTGGAAGATGCCCAGCTGGGTATTCTTGCTTTTCCAGGAATAACTTGATATCAAAATACCAAGGTTTCTCGTCAGACACTGCGTCTACAGAGAAGGCATGAGCTGGAGCGTCAAGCCTGGATATGTCAATTCTGGGTACATAATTCCAACATAATACTTTGATAGACAAAGAAAGCGTGGCCAATGCGTCGGCAAACTGATTTTCATCACGTGGTATGTACTGAAGTTTAACTGTTGTGAAGAACGTCAACAGCTTTCTAGCATAATCCCTGTATGGAATTAGATGCTCTTGATGCGTATACCACTTGCCGGTAACTTGGTTAATGACGATGGCTGAATCTCCGAATATATCGAGGTTCTTAATCCGAAGATTAATTGCCTCCTCTATTCCCATTATGCATGCCTCTTATTCCGCTTCATTGTTGGTGCAGCCAAAAGTAATTCTGGCAGCGAAGGGTAAATGAACACCTTCGAGAGTGATAAGAACGGCACCAACTCCACGACCATTGATATTGACTGCCCCATCAAACATCAACTTCCATTTGGATTCAGGGTCTGGCCCCTCCTCCGGAAGTGGTTCCTTGCAATCGTTTGCTTTGAGGTACATGATGTCCTCATCAGGGAAATCAAACTTCATTGGTTGATAGTCATCTTCAAGAGGTTGTTGTGCAAGGTAATCCGACAATACACTTCCCTTGATGGCTTTCTGAGAAGTATATTGGATGTCATATTCAGTTAAAATCATCTGCCACCTAGCAACCCTTCCGGTCAACGCTGGTTTCTCAAAGATGTACTTGACAGGATCCATTTTGGAAATGAGCAGTGTGGTATGAGTCAACATGTACTGCCTCAGTCGGCGAGCAGCCCATACCAAAGCGCAACAAGTTTTCTCGAGCAGTGAGTAACGGGATTCACAGTCGGTAAACTTTTTGCTAAGGTAATAAATAGCGTACTCTTTTCGACCAGACTCGTCATGTTGGCCTAGAACACACCCCATTGACCCTTCTAGCACGGTCAAGTACATGATTAAAGGTCTTCCTTCAACTGGAGGCATTAGAATTGGAGGCTCCTGCAAATATTCTTTTATCTTGTCGAAAGCTCTTTGGCAGTCTTCGTTCCACCTGACTGTTTGCTCTTTTCTTAGCAATTTGAATATTGGTTCGCACGTGGCAGTTAGATGAGATATGAACCGAGAAATGTAGTTCAACCTCCCTAAAAACCCGCACACTTCTTTTTCTGTTCTCGGTGCAGGCATATCTTGAATAGCTTTTACTTTTGCAGGATCTACCTCAATTCCTCTATGACTAACAATGAAACCCAGCAGTTTCCCGGAACGCACTCCGAAAGTGCACTTGTTTGGATTCAACCTCAGCTTGTACTTGATCAGTCTATCAAACAGCTTCTTCAGGTTAACCAGATGCTCTTCTTCATCTCGGGACTTAGCAATCATATCGTCCACATAACACTCAATCTCCTTGTGTATCATGTCATGGAACAATGTGACCATCGCCCGTTGATAAGTTGCCCCGGCGTTCTTCAAACCAAAGGGCATGACCTTATAGAAAAATGTACCCCACGGGGTAATGAACGTTGTTTTCTCCATGTCTTCCGGCGCCATCTTTATCTGATTATACCCGGAGAAGCCATCCATGAAGGAAAATACCGAGAATTGAGCAGTATTGTCTACCAACACGTCAATGTGTGGTAACGGAAAATCATCTTTTGGGCTTGCTCTATTCAAATCCCGGTAGTCAACGCACATCCTGACCTTGTCGTCCTTCTTTGGTACAGGTACAATGTTAGCTACCTGAGGTGGGTAACTAGTTACAGCAAGGAAACTGGCATCCCATTGCTTCTGAACCTCCTCTTTGATCTTCATCGCCATGTCAGGACGAGTTCTTCTCAACTTCTGTTTCACAGGAGGACAATCCTCTCTCAAAGGTAGTTTGTGCACAACGATGTCGGTATCCAACCCTGGCATATCTTGATATGACCAAGCAAAGATATCCACATACTCTTTCAGCATACTGATCAACTCTTTCTTGACATCGGCCTGCAGACTGGCCCCTATCTTGATCTCTTTCTTCACATCTTCACTGCCGATGTTGATGATCTCAATTTCTTCTTGATGAGGCTGAATAACCCGTTCCTCTTGTTTCAACAATCTGACCAATTCTTCAGGGAGGTCACAGCCTTCCTCAACCCCTTCATCAGCTTGGTAGACATGATTGTCAAAGTCATGCGTAGTCATAGCAGGAACGTTATCAATGGAATCCGGATGATCAACACTGCACAGATGATGTGCTTATTCAGAATCTGTTTATTTTGAAAAAGAGACGCTAACACAAAACAAAAAGGAAAAACACATTGCCATTTTTATATTTTTTGTGAAAAATTTTAAAAACAAAGAAAGAGAACGCAATTTGTCTGAAAATGTCCTTTTATTTCATAGCAAAATAAAGATGCATACAAAACATGGTGGCCCGATACAATGGATCCTAGCATCTTGGGCAGAATGCTGGATTTGACAATGTAGTATGCTAATAAAAGGAAACAAAATAATTACTCTGAGTGCCATGTAACTTGGACAATGTCTTCAGCAGACCAGTTCCTTAGCTCCTCGTCAGGCGCACACGGGTGAATCCAGTTGTCCCAGTCACCGTCACTATCCCCATCTTGGCTTGTTGCACAAATCTGATTGCGGTCGAGCAATCCAGCGCTTGTAAACGTAATGGCTTTACCACTTGGAGTAGATCCACCAGGCTGATACCCTAAACCAAACTTGTCGTCTTTCTTTTCTAGCTCCAGCAACTTGCCCCAGCCTTGGGCACTTCCGGATTGAACAACCTCTTTTGCTTGCTTGTAAGAATGGATAGAGGTGCCTTCTTTCTCACTGCTCTTCTCCACAGGAGTCAAGATGCTGACGTTGACTGCTTCGAAGGCTTGACATAAAGTCTCATGGATCTCTACATACTTGAACGTCGACAAGTGGCTTACGAAGATGTCCTCCTCTCCACACACTGTGATGACTTGGCCATCAACCACATATTTGAGCATCTGATGCAGGGTTGAAGTAACAGCTCCAGCAGCATGTATCCACGGGCATCCCAACAGGCAGCTATACGCTGGCTGGATGTCCATGACGTAGAAGATACTTTTGAAGACTTGAGAACCTATCTTGACGGGCAACTCAACTTCTCAAAAAACTAATCTTCTAGAACCATTAAAAGCTTTGACAATCAGATCACTTGGTCTCAGGACTATCCCATCAACATTAAGCTTCATTAATGCCTTCTTTGGAAGCATATTCAGGGAAGAGCCTGTGTCTACAAGAACATGTGACAACACAACACCCTTGCACTCCATAGTGATATGTAGTGATTTATTGTGGTTTCTGCCCTCTGACGTGAGGTCTTTGTCCGTAAAGCCTAGGCCATGGCTTGCATTGACACTTCTTACAACAACTTCAAGTTGGTTGACAGTGATTTCCTGAGGAACATAGGCCATTTGCAGCACTTTTAGTAAGGCCTCTCTGTGTGCGGGAGAACACATCAGCAGTGATAAGATGGATATCTTGGAAGGTGTCTGGTTCAGTTGATCGACCACCTTATAGTCACTCTTTTTGATAATACGCATGAATTCCTCGACCTCTTTTTCAAATGTACCCTGCCCAGCCACAGGAGTAGTTGATTCATCAGTCACATCTTGCTTTCCTTTGGCCTTGGATGAAGCTTCAGCCTCAGGATCCCCTCTCAGCACAGGGGGAGCAAATAAACGACCACTTATGGTGAAGCCTCCATCTCCTCCGACATTCTCTACAGTCGGGTCCACAGCAACAGACTTGCTCTCAATCTTCTGTCCAGCCACATATGCATCTGAGCCATAATGCCAAGGAATGGCTTTATCATCTGTGTAAGGAACAGGCCCAGGCATGGTAATAGTCACAGGACTAATCTCAGGAGCATAGATGGTAACAGGCTCTCGTCTGACAGGCATGTCAGCTTCATCATAAAATATGGTAATTGTTGACACATCATCAACTTCATCATTACCAACTTTGTTGAACTGCAAAGATCCATCATCAATCAAACCCTGCAATCCCATCTTCAGCTTCTCACAGCCATTCACAACATTCAAACATCCTTCATAATCAAAACAGCAACCAGGAAACACTTGACCATTCAGCAGTCTTTCTTTTACTACCCTCAAAGGAGTCTTCACTTCTTCAATATTCAGCACAAGACTCAACTTTTCACCACCCTCAACAGCATTAATTCTTGCCCCTCCGTGATTAGGGATAGGGTTCGAAGTAACATTCGGCGATGGTGCAAAGTTGATTGCTTTAGAGTCTATAAGATCTTGAAACTTGTGATGGAGTGCCCTGCACTTCTCGATCGAGTGCCCGGGTGCTCCAGAGTGGAAAGCGCATCGTGCATTGACATCATAACCAACTGGAAGCTCTCCAGGAGGTGGTGGTGCCAAAGTTCTCAGTTGAATCAAGTTCAAGTCTAACAGTCTTGGAAGCAAAGCAGCATAAGTCATAGGGATGGCCTCAATCACCCTATTAGCCGGGTGAGTTTACCTTGGCTGATACGGTCTCTGCTGATAGTTGGTACGGGGTTGTTGTTGTTGTTGTTGATGTTGAGGAGGTTGCATTTGTTGCACTGGAGCAGAAGGAATTGTGACTGCTGCCACATGCTCATACGGTCTTCTATAACCACGGCCCCGGCCTCGGCTAAATACAACATTTGTCTCCCCTTCTCTTCTCCTAGGAGGTCCACTGAAAGCTTTCCTCGCTCCATTATAGCTGCTAGCACTTGGATCTTGTATCTTCCCCATCTTCAACAAGGTCTCAACCCTCTCTCCAGCAATGACAATGTCGTTGAATTTGGTGGCAGAACTGGACGCCAATCTTTCAAGAAACACACCCTGCAAAGTCCCCATAAACATGTCAGCCATTTCGTTCTCTAGCAGCGGTGGTTGTACTCTGGCAGCGAGTTGACGCCACCTCTGAGCATATTCTTTGAAACCTTCCTTAGTTGTCTGAGACATGTGCTGCAATTGCGTGCGGTTTGGAGCCATGTCCAAATTATATTGATATTGTCTCACAAAGGCGTCTGCTGGGTCTTTCCAACTCTTGACATTGGCTCTGTTAAGCTTTATATACCATTCCAGAGAAGCTCCAACCAAGTTGTCTTGGAAATAGTACATCCAGAGTTTTTCATCATCAGTATGAGCAGCAATCCTCCCCACGAAGGACTGAAGATGGGTCTTCGGGCATGCAGTGCCATTATATTTCTCAAAGGTTGGAACTTTGAACTTGTATGGGATCCTGACCCCAGGAACCAAGCCCAAGTCTGTTATGTCAAATCCCAAAGAGCTCTGGGATTGAATAGCCTTGATTTGTTCTGCCATTTCCTCAAACCTCTTGTTCATCTCAGCTCCCTGACCTTCAGCTTCGTCAAGCAGAGTGAATTGTTCATCTTGATTATCCATTTGCACATTATTCAACCCATCATTGATTATAGTCACCCCTGGCTGTGTAACAGGGATTTCCACTTGTCGTGCGCCCGCACCATTACGATTGTCAGCAGCAGCAGCAGCAGTGTTGTTCCTGGTTTGATTCTCAATCAACTCCCTCAGACGCTCTTGGTTCTGACCCATGCCTGCCATCAGAGTCATAAAGTTATCCATTCTCAGTCTCAAATCTGCTAACTCAACTTGCATCTGGTCCATGACTCGCTCTCTGTTAATCTTTGTTGGATATCTGTGTGCGACTGGCTGTTCCCGAACTTTCCGGGGAGCTATAGTGCCTGAAACACAAAACACGTTAGCAACTGAGACACTACCTGCAAAACAAACAAACAGGTTATATGCAATGCAATGTAACTGTTCATGTTCCCAAGTTTTAAGCATTTTACATGCCCCAGTTCTGGCATCCATTCTCAGACAGTCACTTTCAGTGTTTAACTTTCAAGCTTTCTCTTTGATAAGTGTTCAGACATTAGCAGTATCAGACAAACGAGTCTTTCATATTCAGAAACGATAATTTGCACATTAACACTGTATATGGATAAACCACTGCCGGCTAAAAGTCAGAATACAACCAGAAATATTCCCCGAAGGGTTACAAGCCATTACATGAAATAAAGACAAAAGAAATAAAAGCAAGACTCCTACAACAAGCCTGTAGGTAGTCTGAAAAAATAAACAACTAAGCTAAAGACCCAGGCTCTGCCACCTCTGCTCTGCTCTTCTTGACACCCGCTCTCAACTTGAGCTCTTCAATCTCTTTCCTTGCTTCCTCCAAGGCTAACTGGCTTTGTGCTAGCTGCTGAGTCTTTTCCCTCCGGATGGTGTGGACTTGCTCCACCTCTTCCTTCTTGAAGGCCATTTGCACTTCAAAGAACTCTTCTTTCTCTTTGAATTTCTTCTGCTCTTCCTCCATTTGGCCTTGAAACCAAACAATGGATTGACGAGCATCCTTGAGAGTCTTTAAAGTCTTTTTGCGTTCAACTTCTCTTTTGGCCTCCATCAGACCCAAACTGTGGAAGTGAGCTTCTCTGCCAGAAAAGTCCTTCTCTTTGGCTTCCAAAGAGGCTTGGAGCTTCTGCAGCTTGTCTTCAGCTTCATTCTTGGCCTTGTTGGCTTGATGGTACAGGCTTACCATTTCAGCATTCTCCACTCTAACTTCATGCAGCTGAGCTTCTAGCTTCTTGTACTCTCCAAGGGAGACAGTACTACTCTGACTTGGCACTTCTCTGGGATAAAGTGGAGCCTCAACTGAGAAAGGCATGAGAACTGCTTCTACATGTCTTTGCAACCATGCAGCAAATAGTGGATACGTCTTGGGATCAACTCCGCCGAAGTCTTTCTTACCTTTCCTTATCCTGTGAGCCTAGGCTTGGACTGCTTGTTGAACTAACTCTCTGTTTCCTTCAGCAAGAAAGTACAAAGATTCAGCAAACTCTTCCATCTAAGGAGGATCCTTCAAAGGATAACCAAACTGTTTCCTGGCTAATGATGGGTGATAACTGATGACACCTTTCCTTCCCAGCAAAGGCACTCCAGCAAATCTTCCGCAACTGACCAACAACTCTTTACCTAGCAGATCCCTGTCATATCCCCAGGCAATATCTTCAGCAGTCAACCCCATCAGCCTTCTGGACCATCTCCACTCATCCCTCATCTCTTTGAAGGCACCTGATTTTGGCAGCTGTCTGGCAAACCACTCAGCAAACAAAGGAGCATAACAGACTACTGGACCACCCCTACCCTTCTCATTCCTGTAATGAACACTGTAGTAGAAGTCACCCAAAAGAGTAGGCACTGGATTTCCTTTTGCAAAGATTGAAATCACCTCCAAGCTGACAAATTCTTTCTCTTTAGGGAACAAGCTGGACCCATACACCATCAATGCAAGCAAAGCACCAAAGTCATTCCAATTACCCTCTGTAGCATATCTCTCTGCCTCTGGGATAAGCACACTCCAAGGGAGTCCTTTGCCTTCACTCTCTTTCAGAGCCCTCTTGACTGTAGCAGCTGGCAACCTACAAACCTTGGCTATATCCTGATCTTTAAGCACAACCTTAGACCCATAAAATGGTAAGGTCTCTCTGACTGGAACATTCAGCATGCTGGAGATCTCTTCCAATGTTTGAGCTAAGATGTAACCTGGAAAAACAAAGCAACGCAGCAGAGGATCATAAAATTGCAACAAGGTATGCAAACTGTCTCTCTGGTCTGCAGTGGGCTTGTCCACAAACTTCAGTATCTGGCCATATCTTTTCTTGAAATTGCCCAAGACTTGGTCATTCATCAGACCTGCTAACTTCTGAACACTTCTAACTTCAGGCTGAAGAAAGGTATAATGCACATTCTTTTTCCTTGGAACTCTTCTGATTTCTGCCATGGAGATTAGATTACCAGAACTGGGAGCTGATTAAGAACAATGACCTGAAAAATGGGAAACATAAACAGTTAATGCAAAGAATGATGCAAATGCAATGCAATGCAGGCAACATGATCAACTGGGACCATCTGAACTGGACACTGACAAGGGCCCCTCTGAATACTTGCAAACCAAAAGTCCTCTGAATCACAACTTTCTGATAGAAGATCTCAGAACCACAATGCCAAGAATACCAGAACAAGAAAACCAGAACTCCAGAACCATAGAACCATAGAACCAAAGCTCATAACCATAGGACCACAGATCATAACAAGGACCACTGAATAATGAGTGTATGTTGAGGCCATAGGTTCCTGCACACCTATAAACCCCTCTCAATCTCACTAGTAATAGGCTCCGGGCTAGACATCACGGACTCTCAAAGCCGAATAACAATAATACTGTCACCATTTCCGAAAAATGGCTCATGACCAAATCAGGGAATCGGTTTGGCATTATATACTACGCAGGGAGGCCTCAGCTGAGTCCAGGACACAAGGTCATCCTATGTGATCCCCAAGTGGGCCCTCGGATGCGAATGGGTTTGCCACAAAATGTGGGCTGCCACTGTCATCACTAAAGAGGGATGTTTCCACAAGGTTCTCAATGATTGGTCCCCAGCTGCACATAATTGTCAAGGTTATGTAATGAGAGAGGAAGATCCTCAAATCAAGACACTTCCAAGACAATCGCAACCTGGGTGTGGAACTAACTACTACCCCCATGACAAGATCTCATGAGGCCAAAGTGGAACCACTCTAAGTCCTAAGGTGCACTCGAGCCGTGGTAATGAGCTCATCTCTCAAGAACAAGTAACCCCATCCCACCAAACAGAAAACCAGTCCAGACAGTCCAATATATATACATGATGCATAAAATAAAGACTGAAAACTGTAAATAAAGCTGCAAATAAAACTGTAAAATAACAACAATAAAATACAACAAGCCACAGCAAACAAACATCACCCAAAGAAAAAACAACAAACAAGCGCTAGGAGAGACTCACAGGGGAACCAGAGATCTCTGGTGTGCAATCCCCAGCAGAGTCGCCAGCTATCGCTCCCCGGATTTCCATCCTGGTACAAACGCGAAAGTGGCGCGGAAAAAGAATAGAGTCGCCAGCCAGGCATTTTTATCCCGAAGAAAGGGAATGGTAATGCTGCACAAACCAGAAGAAAGAAGAGGAAGGACACATGTCCTACGAACCAAAGAAGCTGAGTTCGGGAGTCGGTTACGACCTGGGAAGGTATTAGCACCCAGATCGTCCGTCGTACCCGACGGGATCCACGCTTGCAAAAGAAACTGTTTCAAAGGGTGAGGGTATGAAAGCTGTAGCAAAAAGAAAAGAAAATGAACTGGAAAAGAAACTAAGAAAAGGAAAAAAAATGTAGGGAAAATAAAGATTGTGCTCGAACGGGCCCTACCCCGCTGCCTACGTACCTCATCAGGACAATGAGGATCAGAGATGCCGTAGTTCCCCTAACTAGGGGTACTAAAAGGAAATTTTTTGTGAATTAAGGCTTGAACTGCCTATGCCATTGCTCAGGTGTTGCAGACTCGGACGACGAGTGCGTAACCGTCTTGCAAAATGACAAATAGGAGCAAGTTCGCGTACGGAGCGAATGAGATGAGAAAAGAATTCCCGAAGGAAAGACGCTTATTGTTTGTTTGTGTTTTTTATGAAGCTTTTATGAGTGTGTCACAAAGAAGTGGACTCAAGCTCTTTTCCATGGAATGTGCACTTGTCACTACATTCCAAGATGGAATAATAGAACAAGCACACTCAAGTAAGGAGAAGATCCCCAAAACTTGAACCCAAATATTAGGGCCTAAGCTCACTAACTTGTTAAGTTATTAAGTGTTTTTGGTATTTACGGTGAAGAATTGTTTTTTATGCTTTTCTTGGTGAAGAAGATACCTTTATCAGACTTGTGCATCACAAGGTAAACTTGTACTATCCCAAGATGGGAAGACTACAAGCATACCTCATGGGATAAGGCTATGGATCAAGACATCACTTAAAACTTATTAAGATGCTTTTTAAGAGTTATGAGATGAGAAGAGAAGAAGAACCAAAAGGATCACACAGGAAAAATCCTAAAGGGGGACTAAATAATCCTAAGTGTTAACATGCATGGATGCCCTAAGGGTTAGTGAGGTTTCTATCCTAATGAAGAAGGAAGAAGAAAAGAAGAAAAAGATAGAAGAAGGGATGAGCAAGGCCTAATCCCAACAACAAAGAGTTAGTACAAATAAACATAAGAGGAGAAGATGAGATTTGGAGATGTGGAACTCAATTCCCACACCTCACACTTACCATTGCCCCTGCAAGGTTAGTATCATGCATACAAGTGAAACAAAGTGAACAAGATAATATGCTAACATCATACAATCATAAGTGAAATGATATGAACAAATGCACAATGCAAATGCAACTCAAAAGAATGAGAGATGAAGCTTATAAGCCAAAATGATGCAACATGCACATATATGAAAACAAATGCACACTTAAGGAGAATGCAAAGCAAATATGCACAAACATGGACATAATGCATACAACCAGAACCAAAACAAGATGAAGAAGGGCTTAAGAAGCCAACGAGATGAATATAATGGAGGTACAAGACTAAACAATCACCAAATGGGAGTGAAAGAAGTGAGGAAGAAGTGAAAGCACACTTAAGAAAGAAAGAACTCAAAAGGAAGCAAGACACAAAAATTCCTAAGACTCAAACCCTATACTAGGACCAGGAAGGTACCCATACCCCAAGAGAACCCCAAATTAAAAGAAGAAGTTGGAACAAGTGCCCTTCTAAACTTACAAGAGACCTAATGGACCAAAAGAAGCAAAATGGGACAAGGTTCAAGATAAAATTCACATTAAATCAACCAAGCATCTAAAAATTCCACAACTCAAGTCAAGTGATATTCAAACATGGTATATCAATGGGCCAAAAGGGTTTGGAAAAATTCAGAAGCAAACTAGGTCAAATGGAGGCTTAAACACAAGCTAGGGTTACAAACTTCCATCACAAGTCAAAGGACCGAGACTCAAGAAATAAATTTCTAAAAAATCAAGAGAAAAATCACACAAGCAATAAATTGTCTTAAGAATCCAGATCAAAAAGAATGGGATCAAAATTCAAAATAATGAAGTGTATGGAAATTGGACCAATACCAAGTCATGAAAACAAGTTTTGAAGCTTCTTGCATTTGGTGCATGCATGGAAAAGTGAATTTTGCCCTAAATTCAACCAATTTTCGAGGGCCCTATAGGATGAACCACAAATCCTATGAAAATGTACTTGTACTTTTTGAAAATGGGAGCCCTTACCCTCCAACTTTCATGTTTGACTTTGGTCCATTTGAAGAATTTTTGATCATGTTAAGGCCATTTGAAAATTAAGGCAAAAGTTGCCAAATTTGGAAAACTTCAAAAACCAACTTTGTACCATTTTTGCAAAACCCTTCAAATCTCCATGATTCTTGAACTTTGATCATTCCAAACCTTTTATAACATTGTAAGGACCCCTCTTGGCCAAAATATTTGGGTTAGACCCCTTGAAATCACACAGTTGACTTTTTAAGGGCACAATTGACTTTTTACTTCATCTGCAAGCAACTGAGGCATTGTCTGACTTCCACATGGAATTTTCTCATGAAAATTGACACCTAGGATCCTCTTGACATATAGAAGACTTTGCCCAAATGAAATGGCCAAAGTTGTGGGATTTTGGTACTTGAATCACAAACCCTAATTTGGGTGCCTTGTATAGGAGCTTTGCCTTGTCCTGAGATCTCTGATGATCATGCAATCTTCTGAGCTTTTGCCAATGGACTTGAGCTTGTAAATGGAGTTTAGACTCACCATAAGACTTGTACAAAACCATTGGGACCCTTGTCATGGCCTGAAATGCTTCAAGGACCTCCACAGATGATCATATGCTTGATGATAGGATATGAAGGATGTAATGCCTCATCTTTCCATGCTAGGATGCTAAAAAAATGATATGAATATGATGAATATGATGTGATATGATGCTTAAAATGAAGAGGGAAAATTTGGGGTGTTACAATATCACTATTCTCATTTCCATGTAAAGCCAAACATATTCTCACACATACCATGTCATGCATTAAAATAGAAAAATTCAAAAAAGGAAGAAACTTGTCCACTGAGTTTCCATGTTGCGGCAAGCATCACATTATCACCATTGATCATCATATCCAACCCATATTATCTCATGTCCACCATCACACATGAACATAAAAACAATCTAACACATGAGCCATTCCATTTTTCAGAATTGCTTCTCACACTTTCATTGTTGAATCCAACTCTTTCTTAACTCAACCATGGTTCTAACTGTCAACTAAGACAGTTAGAAACTGGCCATGGGTATATAAGAAGCTCGTAACAGAATTTGGTTCATCTTCAATCATTTTCTCACATTTTGACATTTTTGCACATTTATCACTCTCAAAACTTTCTCTTTGAAATTCTATCTCGAATCTTCTTCTTCTTCCATTGTTCATCAATTTTCTTCATTGATTTTCAAGCTAACACAACAAATTGAGCAAGGCATAGTGATCTTCATCACTACAACTTTACCTCAGATCCAAATTTCAGTTTCTTCTCATTGAATTGGTGGTTTCTAAGCCTAGGGGTGGAAAACGGGCATGCCCGCCCCGTTTAGGCCCGCCCCGCAAAAGCCTGTAATAAAATGGGGCAGGGCGAGGCGATCAAAATTGAGGATGTGGGCCTAAAACCTAAGTCATCCCCGCAAAAAAAGTGAGGGAGGGGCGGGGAAAGCCCGCGGGCATTGCACTTTTTAAGCCTAAAAATACAAATTTTAAGTAAATATGCATGTCCTCAAAAGCCCACGACGAAAACGGGGCGGGATGGGGCAGACACTTTAGAGGGTGAGGGTCTAAACCCTTGACCCACCCCGTACTAAAGTGCGGGCAAAACGGGCATGCCCGATGGGCCGGAACCGTTTTGCCACCCCTATCTAAGCCTTTATTTGGCCATACACGGGTTCAGAGTTCAGTTAGAAGCACCTCTAGTTTTCTGAAGATCCAAATAGCTTGACATCCAGATTTCATCTTCAAACTTTTTCTCTTTGATTCTCACTGTTTTACACATGTTTTGATGATTATTGGAGCTTACTAGAAGCAATTCTTGATTTGGCTAGTTGATATGCATATTAGATTCTTAGAACAAAATTTTAGGGGAAAATTGTTTGAATCGATTATCTCTGATCATGCTTCGTATGTGATTTCTAATTGTGGGTTTGGAACGTACATGACCTAAGCTTCATTTTGGTATCATTCTTTTTCATTTATAAAAAATTTCATGGTGATGTGACCAGGAGGTCACTGGAAGTCTTCTCTGGTCACCTGATGTTGTTTCAGATTATAAACCCTAGGGTTCGTAGCTTTAAGTCACAGTCGTACGATTTCATTTGATCAGTGCATCATAGCTTGTCAACGCATCAATGATATGTTCTCTCCCTCACGTGTTTCTCTCTCTTCATACCTTTGACCTTGAATTTTCATGTGCGTGTGTGATCATGTTAGCTTACCATGTGCGTGCATTTTGATCCATTAGACGTGTATACTTTCATGATGATCTCATATTGACTGGATCCTAGGGTTATTATTGAGTCAACTACTGACTGAGAGTCCATCATAATTTTCATACACACACGTTTGTATTTAGACCAGGATTTATTGATTTTGCACCCCATGCATAAGGGCCCAATCAATTTTAAACTGAGCTTTTGCTAATCTGACACCCCCTCCCCTATTTTCTTTTGATTTTTATTTTATTTTGCGTATCCTTTTGATTTCTTATTTTTCAAAATACCAAAACACTTGTAAAAATTCTATAAAAATTCACATGACCTCACAACACATTTAAATAATTTTTGAACATTTTTAATCCTGATTTTCTTTATTTTTGCATTATTTTCACAATTTCCTTTTAATGTGCATTCTTCATGATACTTGTTCCTTTTCCATTTTCATTGACATAGTTCTGATCTGATTTTTGGCATGGAATTTGGTATGTGTTTATGTGACATCTTAAGGTACTTCATTCATAATTTTGTTAATTTTTAGAAGCATTTTAGGTTAGATTTTTAGAGTCATCTTTGTGTACCATTGTGAATTGACCTAAGTGAAGTATGACCTCTAATTAAATGTGTTTCCTAATGCACATTGACCTATAATTTTGTGACATGTTTACCTTCTGATCATACTTCAAATGTCTTGCATTCATTCATTTTACCTCATCTTGTTTATGTTGGTTTCCATTTACGTTTGAGACTTCAATGTTTGAGTGAACTTCGCTAGCCTCTAAACCCTAGTTTTAGGTAGGCAATTATGCCATCCTATTAGGACTTGTGTTGTGCATCTTTGTATGTCATTTCATTGACATTATAGGTCCTATAATTCATGATTATAGTTTATTAACTTGCATCTCTCAAAACTTGTACACAATTATTTCAACTTACATGCTTACTTGAAAGTGTTTGACCTAGTTTGCTTAACTTGTTTCAACATGTTTTTGTGATCACCCTTGCTTGATAACATCATCAAACATATCATACACCACTGAATTATCTCTATTCTCATTCATCTTTCATTCATAACTTGCATTATAAGTATGCCATTTCATAAGAATTTGAACAATGTTTGAACATATTTTCTTCTTGCCTCATCTTCTTACATGTTTACGTTCATGATTGTATGATCATTTATATGCATTTTAAGATGTCATTTGGTTCTGATTTGCATTCATATACATCCATTTTCATCTTTTTTCTTTCAACTTTGACTTGTGTTACAAGATTCTTATTTTCCTATTTGAATTTGAACATTGTTTGCTTCTTCTTGTTTCATATACTTTAATCACTTCATTCATATCTGGTATGTTCATTCATTAATGTTAGTTTTGTTGTTGTGGGTGTTGACATTAATTTTGGTAAAACTAACCTAACATCAACATGTTGGATAAGATGTTCTAACATGTTGAAGAACAAGTTCTATAGCAGGTTTAGCAAGTTGTCAGATAAGAAGTCCTGACATGTTTGCTCAGACATCAGTACATATGTGGTTATAATACTTGGCAGATGCTGAGCCAAATGCTGAAACATCTTCAACTGTCATGAAAATATTGTTATTTTGTGATGTTAGAGCAGATGTCTTAACATTTGTCTGTCAGTTCTAGGCAACTTTACAGAAAGTTGTGATTTGATTCTAGAGGATTTTTAGCAGGTGTTTGTTTATGTGATTAGTCTGATTGGTGGAGAAAATCAAGGAGGAATTTTATGATTAGTCTGATCGATTCTAGAGGATTTTAGCAGGTGTTTTCTCATGAAGGAACCTCTAGGCTGAAGATGTCAAGACTTCAACTTCTTACCACAAATTTTGAGAATTTGAAGATGAAGGAGGATGAAAGCACTCATGATTTTTCACATGAATATTCTTGATATTTCCAATACATCTAGTGCCTTGTGAGAGAAGATGTCAAAGGAGAAGCTAGTTAGAAAGATTCTCAGGTTGTTGCCTAAGAAGTTTGACATGAAGGTCACAACTATTGAAGAAGCTCAAGACATCAACAACATGAAGGTGAAGGAGCTTGTTGGGTCACTTCAATCTTTTGAATTGGCTATCAATGAAAAATCTGAAAAGAAGAAGAAGAACTTAGCTTGTATCTCTAATATTAATAATGAAAAGGTTCAATGTGACATAGAGATTGATGAAGATTTTTATAATGAAATTGTGTTTCTTGGGAGACAAATCAATAAGGTGGTAAAGTGTATGGATAGAAAGTCAAGAACAGATGTTGTAAACATGTCATTCAACATTAGGAAGAACAACAATTTTCAGAGAGAAGCAAAAGTAGATGAGAAGGACAAAAAAATAAAAAAGCTATCACTTGCATATATGATTTTGATGAAGGATCTGATGATGGAGAACTTACTTTTGATGAAATAGTTGCTTCCTACAGAGAATTGTGCCTCAGGAGTGCAGAAGTTTGCCAATAATGGGAGAAACAAAAGAAACTTATAATCCGACTGAAGGCAGAAAAGGAAGAGCAAATGGAAATTATCTCTAAGTTGGAAAATGAAGTGATTTTGCTGAACTCTAAACTTGACAGAATGTCCAAGTCTGTCAGAATGTTGAACAGTGGCTCTAACACATTAGATGAAATTCTTCAGGTTGGAAAAGTGGCAGGAGATATGAGTGGAATAGGATTTAATAACGGAAAGGAATCTCTTCCGAACTTCATCCTTCACAAACCTAAACCTAAAATGTTGAATCAAATGTATCAACATCATGACAGAAGTAAATTCAATCAAGTTAAAGATGTTACAGGTCTTGGTTATAGTAATCAAGTTGTGATGAAGAAAGGAAAAGTGTCTGCAATGAATTTTGTTCAACCTAAAAAAAACAGGAACAAAAGATATCAGGTCAAAAGTCCCAACATGAGAAAAGACATCGGTGTGGAAGCAAGACCCAATAGTGGAAATGTCATTATTGATGAAGGTTTGGTCACATAAAACCCTACTTTTACAAACTGTATGGTTATCCAAAACAATCAACACAACCTAGGAATAATCATGGTATGATTGAAACTAGAAAGGTGTGGAGACCTAAGGTTGTTGAAAGTGAGAAAGATTTGTCTGAAGATAAAGAGGAAGGTGTTGATGAAAAGAACCACCAATCTACAAAATGGTCAATGTTGATGATCTAAATATTTATGATGTGGTTTCCGTTACTAAGAAAAGTAAAGAGGCATTCTCAAGTGAGTCAGAGTATGATGTTGAACATAATGTCCAAGATTTCATGCCTCTAGTAAAGAAGCAAGATGCAGCTGGGAAAAAAATTTATGCTTCTTTTAGTGCCTTTTCTGCTCTTGGTGATTGGATGTGTTCTGCTGCAGATTTACTTACTTTTGGTTTATTACCCTTAATGCATAGTTGCTTGGTTTGTTATATTATGGCTAAAAAAGGGATAAGTAAGTAGTAGTAGTGTGTTTGGTTGTTTCCTTAAGGGGGATATTTATTTTTAACTATTTGATTTAGAAGAAGATCTTTGTGAAAAAGTTGTCATGTTTTCTGCTGCTGACCTGATGTTAGCCTCTGGTCTGGAAGAAAGGTTATTTGGTTAGTTTTAGCCAAAATATGCCAAAGGGGGAGACTGTTAGTTCTGCTGTTATGAGTGTTGACATTGATTTTGGTAAGGGGACAACTTCTCTACCCACCATAAAAAGTTGGGTAATGTACATTCCTCTAACCAAATAATGTTATATCATTTTATTGCATTTATTTATTTATTTAATAGTTCAAACTTTTTAGATTTCCAAAGTGATTCCAATACAAATTACACTATGGGTAACTCTACCCAACTTTTTGAGGTGGGTATATAAGAATTCACCTTTTGGTAAAACTAACCTGACAGCAACGTGTTGGACAAGATGTTCTAACATACTAAAGAACAAGTTCTATAGCAGGTTTAGCAAGTTGTTAGATAAGAAGTCCTGACATGGATGCTCAGACATTAGTACATGTGTGGTTATAATAATTGGAAGATGCTGAGCCAAATGCTGAAACATCTTCAACTGTCATGATAATATTATTGTTTTGTGATGTCAGAGCAGATGTTTTAACATTTGTCTGTCAGTTCTGGGCAACTTTGCAGAAAGTTGTGATTTGATCTAGAGGATTTTTAGTAGGTGTTTATTTTTGTGAATAGTTTGATTGGTGGTAAAAATCAAGGAGGAATTTTATGATTAACAGGAGTTGTTATGTTTCATATATTTGAAGATATTTTTATATCTTTTATGTTGTTATTTTTGGAAAGATCTAATGTTTCTATTCTTGTATAATTTATTTAAAAGAGATTTGAAGATCAATCAGCTTTTAATGAATATCAAATTTGTCTGATTTCATTACTTCATCATATCTGTAAGGATTTCATTGCCCTAGTCCATGAAGATAGTTCTCTACCTAAACTGGTGCAACCCTAATTGAAGGTTACAAAGATTAGAGATTGAGAAAGCTACGTATTATGAGTTAGGGTTTCGTTTTTGTGTTGTTGATTATGAGCCATTTTAACACCCCCTGGATGTTTGAATTGGACTGTTTTTATTGAGTTACATGTTGTCCACTCTAAGCTCTTAAGCATGAGTGTTTGTCTTGATTGATGCTTTTAAGCAAGATCAAGTTTTTTGTCTTGGAAGAGTGTTCTTCTTTCTTTGTAAGGTTTTGTTTGATCATCACAGTGTGTAATTGAGGGGGACTGAGAGGGGGTTTTCTTATTTAAGGGTTCTTAGATAGAAATTGCATTAGGTAGTGATTAAGTGAGCGATGTAAATTGGGATTGTTTAACTTGAATTGATACTACTAATAGTGGATTTCCTTCCTGGATTGGTAGCCCCCAGAGCAGGTGAGTTTGTACTGAATTGGGTTAACAATTCCTTGTGTTCATTTATTTTCTACAACTATATTTGTGTTCATGTCATTGTGTTAAGTGAAAATTTCAATTGTTCCGACATCTCATAGGACATCTGTAATCTGCTATCCAGAATTTCAATTAACATTCATGTACATTTTAATATGTCATTCACTACTGACCTTGGACGTTCATTCATGCATTCATTCATATTTGTATGTCATATGCATTCATATTTCATCCATGATTTATAACTTGAACTTGTGTGATCTTTTAGTACTCTTAATGACCTAGTTTGATCTTATTAGGCATCATCCCCTTAGTGGACACCCTTAGGAAATAGCTACTGACTTTACAAGTCCTTGAGCACTTAGGATCCTTTCTCTTTAGGTTTAGGCTTTGTTTGATCCCTAGTTTCATTTCATAGGATGTTTGATGTTTACTTGTTCAATTCTTTTTACTTATGCTTTCATGTTCAATTGTTTAGCTAACCTTTTCGTATAGGGGCTAGTGGTAAGTTGAGTGTGTGGATGTGCTTCCACATACACCTCTTCTCTCGTCTCTTTATTGCTTTCTCTTATGTGATTGGATAAGCATTTTAATTCTTCTTTGACAGTTCACTTCTCTTCTTCCCTTAGGTTCATACCTCAACTTATATCTTAAGAAGTGAGTTATGTTACCTCTTTCTCTCTCTTTATTTTCTCTTTTAGACTTAGGTTTCTTGTACCACACTTAACCATAAGGACATCCATGTATGATAACTTTAGGGTAAGGTCTTAGTTTCCCCTTAGTTTTTACCATTGTTCCTTTTGAGTCTTCTTCTCTTATCTCAAAACAAATTAAAAAACATCTAATAAAGTTGTATACATCTTCATGTGCCAAGAACCTTATACTATGGGGTTCTTGCATTCATTCCATCTCGGGATGAGTTGTAAGTTATCTAGCATGTTGAACAAGTATTTAGCATGGAGTTGTATCACAAACAAAACCAAAAAACACTTTTTCATTCTAAAACAACAAAAGCACTTAATAAAGGAAGTACGTCAGTGTGCTTAAGCCTTGAGCAATAGAAATAAGTTTAAGGATCTTCCTCATACGTAGTGTGCTTCATTATCATTCCATCTTGGGGTGATGTGTATGGTACACACTCCATTGTCAGAGACTTTAGTACCCTTACTTACGTAAAACATTTCAAATAAAAAAAACTCTTAAAACACTAAAAAAACAAACAAAAAAGTATTTTCTTCGGGAATTCTTTTCTCAACTAACTCACTCTCATCGTAAGAACGTGCATCTTCATGTTCTCGTGCAATATGATAACGCACTCGATTCAACGAGCCTGCAACACCTGAGCTAGAACATTGGTCGTTCATTTGAAAAAACACAAACAAGCAAGTTTTATCACTAGTTAGGGGAACTACGTCTCTCTGATTCTCATTCCCGATGAGATACGTAGGCAGTGGGGTAGGGCCCATTCGAGCATAATTCTTTCTTTTCCCTACATGGTTGCTCATTATCTTTTTTGTTCCCGTTCTTTCTCCAGTTCCAGTTCAGCTGTCGATGAGGCAGATCATAACACCTTTTGAGCAGTACAAGCAAGCGTGGATCCCGTCGAGTACGATGGACGTGAAAGGGTGCTAATACCTTCCCTTCACATAACTGACTCCCTTATTCGTTCTCTCTGGTCCGCAAGACCTCATTCTTTCCTTTTCCAAGGGTTTGTGCAACATCACATTTCCCTTTCTTTAGGATAAAAATGATTGGCTGGCGACTCTTCTTCTTTTTCCGCGCCACTTTCGCGTTTGTACTAGGATGAAAATCCCGGGAACGACAATTGGCGACCCTGTTGGGGAAATTTGGCCTCTTGTTGGTCCCTCCTCTTTTGTGAGTCACTCTCAGTACTTATATGTTTACAATTCATTGGGTATTTTACATTTATACTTTCAACTGCTTTATTTATATGTTTTATTATGCATTTACTACATTTACATTATTTGTTGCATATTGCTGGTTGTACTGGTTTTATTTAGTGGGGTGGGTGTTCTGAGAGATGAGCCAAATACACTGGCTCAAGTATACACCTAGGATTGGTGTGGTTTCATGTCCTCTTGTGTTTCATCTTGGTATGAGGAGGGAATGTGAAACCACAATTCAGATAAGGCTATTTCGAGAAAATTTTACTATGTGGATATCCTACTTAGTAGAGCTATCTCACGTGTTGTAAATTCTGGAGACCATTTCCCGATAAATTGGTGGAAACACCCCTCTTTAGCGGTGACAGTGGTAGACCATGTTTAATGGCAAACCCACTCGCACCCCAGGGCCACTAGGAACTTGCCATAGGTTTACCCCTTCTGTCATAAGAACCTAGTTAAAGCACTTCTCGTTTGGCGATAGTATTTTACCCTTCGGGATGAATGTACTATTGCTTCTCGGCCTCCGTGTTTGAAGCTGAGAACTTGTGTCAGAACTTTTGAAGGATCAGTGGAGACCACCTCGATTGGTAATAATGCTAAACCGGAAACGGTGACCATATTAATGATTTTTGACCTGAGAGTCAGAGAAGTTAACCCTTAGCACCACATGTGAGATTGGGATGGGTTTACAGGTTTGCAGGTAACATTAACCTCAACATACCCATTTCCATTTGGTTTTCTCTTAAGTTGGATTTTTTATTGTGATATTAGTGATCAGTTCTGTTCCGATAAACCAGATACCAATACAACAATGTTCAACACTTATATGCCAACAATGATCACATGCTCGTGCATTCATAACATCATCTACATAACTGCATTCTAACCAACATGTTTATCCATTTTCAGGGTTACCCTTTCATCCTCAATTCCGGTATACATTTTATCTGTCAGTTATCGAAAGGCCCACGGCGGGATCTTGACTATGTTTTGTGAGCTTAATGACATAAAAAGAAGTGCCATCCATACTCTCTTGCAGTTCTATGACCCTCAACTGTGATGTTTTACCTTCCACGGCTTTCAACTGGCCCCGCTGTTAGAAGAGTATGCTATTATTCTGGGGGTTCCACTCCAAAGTCAGATTTCGTTCAACTCGAATATGCAAAGACTAATTCATGAAGAAATAACCAAGGCTCTTTATTTGAGTCTATCCTTTATAACAGATAACCTCGCCACCGAAGGAGAATTATCCGACTTTCACTTAGAACTCCTGGTTAGCAAAGCGGAAGAATGTGATGCAAAGTCACAATGGGATACTGTATGTGCCATCATAGCTTTATCTATCTATGGTACCATGCTATTTGCTAATGAAGAGAAGTTTGTGGATATGAATGTGATCCACATCTTTGTATTGAAAAATCTGATGCCCACATTCCTGAGAGACTTGAATCATTTTGTGCACTACAAGAACAAAAAGCAACGAGGAGGATTAGTTTGTTGTTGTGCTCCTTTGTTACACAAGTGGTTCACGAGACATTTACCGAGTTCACGGGCTTTTGTGAATTTTGGTATTTCAATGACGTGGTCTAAGAAGTTGAATGGGTTGTCTCCAAAAGTCATTAGTTGGATCACCATGAGAGCAAAAGGAAGTGATTTCATCAGCAGCTGTGGAAGATACCAAAATGTACCACTCTCGGGAATAAAGGGTTGCATCAACTACAACCCTATTATTCTAATGAGGAAATTAGGGTATGCTTTGATGGACCCTCATGAAGACCAAAATCTGGAGGAACGTTTTACTTTCTTGTGGGAGGTAACATATCACTCGTAAGAAAAGCAGCTGATTCTTGGGAACATATCCAGAAGAAAGGGGTAGCTACATTTGGGAGGTGAAACAATAAAAAATTTCCTACTTATGATGAGTGGATGAAAAGGAGGGCTCAGATCACCCTGTTACCTTTCTCCGTAGAATCTCCCTTGTATCCTGTAGTGGCCAGACCTGTCACTACAGTCAACGTCGAAGAATTCAACAAAATGAAAGCAGGATGAGATAAATTGCTAAAGTAGAACACACAGTCAGGCAGAGAACTCATTAGGGATGAGTGTGCCAAACGCAAAACGGAGTGGAAGGCTCAAGAAGACGCTGAGAAACACGCCGCTGCAGAAAAAATGTTTGCTGCTGATTCAGCTCATTTTGCAAGGTTTGAAGTTGCTATTAGAAATTATTCCAAAGAGCATATTGACACCAGAAAGCAGCTTGATCGAAAGACTCTGATGTTTGAGAACATGAAAGAGAGGCATGTTGACTACAAAGTAAAAAGAGAGGAGCAAAATAGAGCTCAAGCTGGAGAAACCATATAAAAGCTGAATAAGAAGGACGAAGAGGTGGCTAATAAATTGAAGGAAAAAGATGAAGATCTTGTTAAGGCCTTGGATGTTGCTGCTTACTACAAACGTAAAATGGGTTTTTATCAGAAAAATTTGAAGAGGTTTGAAGATGACCAAGTACAAACGAAGGCATTGGTTGAGGCACAAAAGCCGGAATCAATTGTTGGCTCAAGCAACCCAAACACATATCGAGGATCATGCTGATGTGGTCATTTTTCTTTTTTGTTTATATATTATGGGACTACCATCAAGATTGTTGATGGAGTCTCTCTATTGATGTACTTCTACATAAGACTCATGTTCCATGTATTTTAACAATATCGACATATGCTTATTAACAAAGGATCTTTTTGCTTGGCATTCTGTGTGTTTCCGCTTTATGGTTTCCGCCACGTCTCTTACACATTTGCAATGCACACACTGACCTTTATGTTCCCGACATTGTATGGCACATATACTACACACATACACCTTATATTATCAAAATTTTCTATTGTTTGCAGCAAACATCCGAGTGTCTATATCATCTCTAACTTCGCAAAATTGGAATCGGGGAATGGGATGCCCTAATAATTAATAGACATGTAATATGAATTCATTGCATGCATTTCATTTTTACATTTTAACAGGTTATCCAAATTTCTTAACTTATTCAAATTTCAGGCAGTATTGCTGACCAGCGTATCCACCTCTACCCAACAAGAAGAAATCAAGCAAGAATGGTTGATCAGGTGCAAGTTAAACTCACCGAGCTAAGGACAATAATGGATTAGTTCGTGGAACTGATGATTGGGATGGCACAAAAGCAAGAACGCCTGAGATTAATGGTCAAGCGGCCAAAAACTGAGAACCAAGGTGGTAATGGAGGAACCCCAAATGGGAATCTGAACGAGAATTCTGCTTGTTACACATGTTAGATGATGGCGTGGATCTAGAAGGGGGGTTGAATATATCCTTTTTAAAATTTAACTTTTCAAAAATATTTGAAAAATATTTTGCGGAAGTTCCCTGGAATTACTCGTCTAAAATAAATAAAGTCACTGGTGATCGGATATGCGTTTTGAAACTGAATATGAAGTAAAGGATGATAAGAAAATTAATACAATGCAACTAAATCACTTAAATTCAATTTTTTTGCTAACCCACTTCCAACAATGAATTAATATAGAAGAAATAAGCATAAAAAAATGAATGTGTGTGGTTTGACTTTTTCACAAACACTTGGTGTGCAAACACACAAAATGTTATTTCTATGTTGAATTAGTGCAGAATCTTCACAATAGTGTTGTCAAAAATTGATAGCAATTTATCAAATAGGTAGTGTGCACGAATTCAACCAAACTAGAATTTCTCAAACTACACACAATCAAATTATGCAAAAAATTTAAGAACTAATCAATAAAGGAATACGAGAGATTTGTTTAGGCAATTCATTCACCGTCCTCATTAGAAGTACTCTGCCCCCAATTCTCAACTGAATTGGGAAATTTCATTAATATTGCAATTGTTTTTACAAGAAGAAAATGGGAACAACAAACCAATCCGAGTTGCAAATGTTGTGACAACTTCTTCTTTTCCCTTGATTCAAGACGAACCAAGTCCTTTACGCGCGTCGAGAAAGCCTTCGGTTAACAACTCCCTTCTTGAAAGGATATCCAATCCTTCAAACCTCGAGCTCGACTAATTTTCTTCAATGCTTGTGAACCCATAATAATCTTCGCAATCCTTCGGTTACCATGATATGAAAGAATGATCCACTTGATCTTCAATCTACCTTACTCAGTTGAATCTACGAACGATGATTGCGTGCAAACCCTCAAAATCCTCTTTGATCTTGGAGGAGAAAACCCCAAAGGTTTTTACAAGAAAAACCCACACCTTCAAAACCCAATATGAAATCTTTATTTCATGATTGAACGTTATCTTCGTAATTTGCACCTTGATCGACAAAGATTGTTGTGTGTGATTATTGATTGACGCAAAGAAGAAGAAGATGAAGAGAAGAGTGTGTATCTATTTCACTTTTCTTGTTACCCTCTCAATAGAAATGAAAACAAATATTTATATTGGTTAGACATTAATAAAATATAGAATGAAAAAATTAATTAAAAAAATGACAGCTACATGGATGAGTTGGCTCAAATTAAAGGACGAGTCGACTCAACCGACCAAATGAGTCGGCTAAAATTAAGGCTCACTCAGCCTGTTGGGACCCGAGACATTTTAAGAAGAAAACACCTTAATTGAGTCAGCTCAAATCAAGCCTTGAGTCGACTCAAATCAACTTAACTGAATGAGCCAACCTGTGCAAAAGAATGAGTCGGCTCATTTAGTTGAAAATCCTTCAAAATTAGTTTTACCACATAAGATCATCTTCTCTTCCTTGTGTCCCCCCTATAATTCCAGTCATACCAAGTTTTTGACAATTTCAAAACATACGCCATGTCTCACAAACTATCCCTTTTTGATGATGGCAAAAACTTGATGAAATTTGTGATGAGCAACCAATGTTATCATGTGTTATGAAGATCCCCCTGAATATATGCCACCAATCATGATATATGTTTCAATCTACACAATATCTCCCCCTTTGACAACATCAAAAAGAGATAACGATGAATAACCAATATCAAATAACAATAAGCATACTATGAGAATACCAATTGCAATAAAATCCAACCATCCACAAACACACAATAGGGGATGAAAGGAAAAGCAGTAAGTAAATAAGCACACAATAGATAATGAACCAAGCAACTTAAGTAAGCATTATCTATAATAGCAACGACCAAATAAAGATCCCATACAAAGATAATAAAAGTTGGCATATAAGAAAAATGTTAATGAATATGAAATGTGATGCAATGAATCTCTTAATTCCTAGTACCATGGCCCAAGTGTGATGGGTAACGACGATGATACGTAGCCGGTTGAGGCTTATCCGTATCAACTCTAGTAAAGTGAAGGAAACTCCTATTGAGTGTGTTGAAAGTGTTTGCAAGGGCAACATTCGAACCATGAATTTCATTAATCCGAGCCAATGAGGTGGAAGAAAATGTCTCAAAAGTAGTGTCTTTAGTTGCCAAGTGTTCTTGCAATGCGGTATACCGAGTGTCTTGAACAGATACATAGTCAACAAATGTTTTACCTTGGTCAGTTATCCTTTGTTCCAACACATTGTAGCACTCAGTTTGAGTGTTGTAATAGTTTTGTTGTTGAAGTTGCCTGTTCTGGAGCAGAGTCATAATACCGGAGGTGTTATCTTGAGGGGGGAAGAGAAGGTGATGGAGGAGCAAATGAAGTAGCAGTTTGAGTCCATCCAGTGTGTTGCCATTCTCCCCATCCTTGGTTTTCATAAAGAGCATAATCATCGGACGACGCACGATACCAATCTTCATTATCAACAGGAGCTGCATCAACATTCATGTCCTCAATATTTTGCTCTTCTTCATATTCAGCATCATCTTCATCCTCATGATCATGACAGACTCAACCCTATTAAGATATCAATATCTATTTTCCTTTTGGTCCCATATATGACCCATTAGACCAAGCGTCTTTTGTTGAAAACAATTATGTTCAGAAATAGAAATCATAGGTAAACCTTCAACAACAATTTTGGATTTGTTAATAATGGCTTGAATGATGGAAGGATACGCAAGAGCTACGCATTTCTTTTTCTTAAGAGCAAAGATACGACTTGCAAAATAGTGTGGCCAGTTGACTTTAACCTTATTCCGAAGTATGTAAATGAGATGAACTTCAGCCATATTAATTCGCGAGAAACCTCCTTTCTTGGGACGCAAATTATACGACACAATCCAATGAAGAATATGATCCATAGGCAGAACTTTTCCAGTTGTTGTAGATGTTGGAAACAATTCACAATTGACAACATCTTCAATGAATGGTTCCTTTAACATACCATTTAATTCCTTACGAAACTCACAGTTGTCAACTTTATCAGAGTCAGTCATAAGAATAGTTTCAGCTTCAGGATCAATACCAAAAATATCTTTCCAAACTTTAGCAGTGACAACAGGCATTCTATCACCCATACGAAAATTAAAAGAAAAACCCTTAAATTTACCAACCAGACTAGCATAAAACATTTTTATCAAATCCTCATTATACTCTTCATGACAGGCTAAAAATGGATTGATTTCTTGAAAATCAATCAAGTCAACGATATGAGGAATATGCATCTGATTTGCAGTTCTTTTGGAATAGACATACTGAGGCACAATCTTCCTATTTTTGAATTTCTTATCATAAGTTTCTCTTAAATCAGATGGAAGAAGAGAAAGTGCAGTTACCGGTAAGAGGATTGAGATGAAGAGCCCATTGATATTTTTCATGTAGTTCTTAAAGCCATAGTTGAGGATGGTGAAGAGAGTTGAATCTTTTTGTGACAAAGGGTTTTAGGGTGTCTTGAAGAGATTGAGAGAATGTGAGATGAAAATGATATGAAGAGATGTGAAAATTATGAATTAAAATGATTAATAGTCATAAAGAGATTCAACATTCAATCATTAAGATATTGGAAAGCCAAAAGGGCACCGACCTAGGTGCCATAAAAAGCAGACAACGCGTATTTTTAATGCATACAGGTCGGTCAAATCAGCAATGAGTCGACTCAACCATGACAGTGAGTCGGTGCAATTCAAAATTTGAAATGAGTTTACTCAAGCCAAGAAAGAGGTCGACGCACAAGGGTCAATGAGCCGACTCATGAGTTGACCTGTTGGGACCCGTGAGTGTAGATTGATAAAACACCAAAAATTACACTAATATCAATTCAAAACATCACAAAATTACATCACAATGCATCTAAATTCCAATTATACTATTAGTTTGATATATTGACCAAAATAAAGGATAAATAAAGGCACAAACAAAAACACACATACATTTATTTATTTTATATCATAGATGAACCACAAATATCCAAATTTAATCAAGTATCTAAAGACAAAATATAGTGGGAATGATATTACCTCGATAATGTGAAAATGTATGATGGTTAATCAAACGTAAGCACTTCAATAAACGAGATGTTAGTGAAGAATTGAGTTAAGTCAAACAATAATATATGATAGACCTATTTAAGATTAAAATCAATCTGAAATGTCAAGAACACCAAGTTCCCTACGAATATGAAAGAAAGGTTCAGTGGCAAGTGATTTTGTAAAAATGTCGGGAAGTGATGTCTTATTTCAATATGCTCAGTGCGTGAGTGTAAGATTGGATTTTTGGTAAGGTTAATTGCACTAATGTTGTCGCACATAATTGGAATATTTTTAAGAGTAATATTGAAGTCAAGTAATTTTTATTTTAGCCATAAAATTTGGGAACAACAATTTTCGGCCGCAACATATTCTGCCTCCGCAATTGACAAAGCAACGGAGACTTGCTTTTTGTTATGCCAGCTTACAAGAGAGTTAGAAAATAATTGACAAGTGCCACTAGTGATTTTCCTATCTACTTTACAACCGGCAAAGTCGAAATCGGAAAAATCTACCAAAGAACAGTCACTACCCTTAAGATACCAACGACCAAACTTAGAAGTACCACAAAGATATCTAAGAATGCGTTTAACAATTTTTAAATGTGATTCCTTAGGGAAAGCTTGAAATCGAGTTCACATGCACACACTAAACATAATATTTGGATGAGATGCAGTAAGGTAAAGAAGAGATCCGATCATACCTCGATGCCTTTTAATATCCACATCCTTACCATTTACATCACGATCGAGACTCGCTGCAGTAGGCATTGATGTATCAGTAGGTTTTGAATTTGTCATATCAAACCTTTTGAGAAGTTCATTGCAATACTTTGTTTGACTTATGAAAGTGCCATCTTCAACTTGTCTAATTTGGAGTCCGAGAAAGAAGTTAAGCTCCCCCGTCATACTCATCTCAAATTCACCTTGCATAGAACTTGAAAACACCTTGAATAACTTCATATTAGTAGACCCAAAAATAATGTCATCTACATACACATGTACTAATATTGAGTGATTTTCTTCTCATTTAATAAAGAGTGTAATATCAGCTTTTCCTCTTGAAAAACCTTGATTAATAAAAAATTTACTTAGGCGTTCATACCAAGCTCTATGAGCGTGTTTGAGACCATATAATGCACGTTTAAGCTTGTAAACATGATTTGGAATTTCATGGTTTTCAAATTCAAGAGGTTGACAAACATACTCTTCTTCATTTATGTATCCGTTAAGGAAAGCAATCTTAACATCCATTTTATATAGTTTGAAATTTTTTGAGCACGCAAATGCAAGTAAAAGGCGTATAGCCTCGAGTCGGGTAACAGTAGCATAAGTTTCCTCATAGTTTATGCCTTACTCTTGGTTATACCCTTGAGCAACAAGACGGGCCTTATTGCGGGTAATGATGTCGTTTTCGTCCATCTTGTTCCTAAATACCCATTTTGTGTCAATTACTCGATGACCTCGCGGAGATGGAACAAGGTCCCAAACCTCATTTCTTTTAAAATGATTAAGTTCCTCTTGCATAGCTAAAAACCAATTTTCATCGAGTAAAGCATCTTTTAAATTTTTAGGCTCAATTTGAGAGACGAAAGCATAATGAAAACAAAAATTACTTATCCTTGATCAAGTGGTGACACCCTTTGAGATATCTCCAAGAATATTGTCGATGGGGTGGTTTTTTAAAGTCTTCCACTCCAATGGTAGATCATTTTGAATTGATGTTTGATCTTCATTTTTGAGATCATATTCTTTAACCGGCTCCTCCACAACTATATTCGGAATGGGTTCAACACGAGACGTATCTTGATCTTTAACAATTTATTCTGAAGAAGCACCTACACCAATAACAACACTACCTTTTCCGACAACTTTCAGACAAGATTCATCAAAAGAGACATGCACAAATTCTTCAACAATAAGTAATCTTTTGTTGTATACTCTATATGCCTTACTTGAACTTGAGTATCCTAGAAAGACACCTTCATCCGCCTTTGAATCAAATTTACCAAGGGTTTCTTTTCCGTTATTTAACACAAAACATTTACATCCAAAGACATGAAGATGTGATCCATTCGACTTTCTTCATTTTAAAAGTTCATAGGGCATTTTATTTAGAATGGGTTGAATAATTATTCTATTCAACACATAACATGAAGTGCTAATAGCATCCTCCCAAAAATATTTAGGAAGGCCACTATCATTGATCACAGTTATTCATAACTCCTCTAACACACGATTTTTACGTTCCACGACACCATTTTTTGTGGGGTTCTAGGAGCGAAAAAAATATGTTCAATGCCATGTATCTCATAATACTTTTCAAAAAGATGATTTTCAAATTCACCTCAATGGTCACTTTGAATCGTTACAATGTTTGTATTAAGTTTGTTTTGAGATAACTTGGCGAATGTTTCAAAAGCCGAAAAGGTGTCACTTTTACTAACTAAGAAAATTGTCCAACAAAATCTTGAGTAGTCATCCACAATAACAAATACATAATAATTTCCTCTTAGACTTTTGATTCTTGATGGACCAAAAAGATCCATATGTAGAAGTTCAAGAGGCCTAGACGTAGAAACTAAATTTTTGGATTTAAAAGATAATTTTGTTTGCTTTCCCATTTGACAAGCATCACAAAGATGATCTTTAGTGAATTTGATTTTTGGTAAACCAACTACTAAGTTTTTGGAATCAACTTTGTTAAGCAAGTCAAAGTTGATGTGTGTTAAACGTCTATGTCAAAGCTAAGAGTCATTACTTTTGGAAATTAGACATTTAGGATCATTCATGGACACCACATTTAAGTCAAGCATGTATACATTATTAACCCTCAAGCCCTTAAACATATCATTCTTATTATCATCATGTTCAATTATGCAACCTTCTTTTGAAAAGGAGACTTTATATCCCTTGTCGCACAATTGACTAATGCTAATGAGGTTATGTTTAAGGCCTTCCACTAAGAGAACATTAGAGATAGATGTAGAAGAGGAATTACCTACACTACCTTTGCCGAGTATAGTTCCCTTGTTGTTATCACCATAAGTAACAAAACCTTTCTTCTTAGCCACAAAGTCATAGAATAAGGAAATGTCACCCGTCATGTGTCTTGAGCACCCACTATCAAGAAACCATCGTTTCTCCGTAGCCTCAAGACACTCCACCTGCATGATTAAACAAGAGAAAGAGGTACCCAATTTTCATTGGGTCCTTGTGTGTGTGAGTGAAACTTTGGTTGCATTTAGGCAACCAATGAAAAAGGCCTTTAGGGACCAAGAATCTCCTTAATCGACATTTAGCAATAGTGTGACCCCTCTTGCAACAATAAAGACAACACAAGATTGGTTTATAATCACATTTTCTATTTTGATCTCTCACTACATAAGTATACCTTTATATGGATTATTTATGGATTTTTTAAAATTTGAGGGATCAATAGCAAAGGTCATCTTTGGTTGTGACAACTTGTCTAATTTGGCTTGAAGATTTTTGACTTCTTTTTGCCAAATGCAACAAGTTTCACAACTATGAAAGTTATGCCATTCTCGCTTGTCTTCTTTAATATATTACACCATATAGTGCTTAAGAGCCTCCAAAGCATTTTGATTTTCAGAAACCTTTTTCTCTAAGTATTTGAAAATACGCTTATTGGAAGCTACACGGTTAAAAGCTTTTTGAGCTTCTTGGTGGAGAACTTTAAAAGTACTGAGTAAATCAAAATAAGACAATTTTTCAAAGTTATCATATTTAGCATGTCTTAATTGCTTTTTTCCCCTTTTGTGAGCCATTAGACAAAGATTCACTTTCTCTTCATCGTCACTTGAGCTTGCTTTTCTATAAGATTCACTATCACTTTCCCATGCGATATATGCCCTTCTAGCTTTATTGCCTTTCCTTTGATATTTGTCTTTAGCTTTGTCTTTCTTTAGCATTGGGCATTCCGGTTTGTAGTGACCCTGTTTTCCACAATTGTAACATGACCTTTACTTTTGGTACTTTTGTTTGATTCTTGCTTGGAGGGGTTAGATTGCCTTCTATAGTTAATAAGGCACTTGACCGAATGCGAGATTTCATTCTTTCTAAGATACCGATTGTATCTTCTAACGAACAATCCCATATCCTCATTGGATTCATCGTCTTCATCACTTGATTCACTCTCACAATCTTTATTGGTGGAATATGTCGAAGTAGAAGTCTTCAATGCAATAGACTTATTCTTATTCTCATTGTCCATTGGTTTTTCATTCTTTTACTTTTTCTTATTTTCTTCATGCTCATGTAGATTTAAGAGTTCTTGCTCATGCTCTTGTAGTTTACCAATCAACTTTGTCAAATCCAACGTCCTTACATCATTGGCTTCTTTGATTGTCGTAACCTTTGGTAACCATTCCCTAGTAAAACACCTTAAAATTTTATTAGTAGCTACATCGTTGGGAGTGGTTTGTCCAAGAGAATTTAAGAGATTTAACAAATGAGAAAATCTCTTTCCTAATTCACCAATAGTTTCCCCTTGGTTCATGTGAAAGAGATCAAAATCTTGTTACAAAGTGTTACTTCTAGCTAGTTTCACATCATCAGTTCCCTCATGGGCAATCTGTAACGCTTCCCACATAGCTTAGTCGTAGTATGATGAGAAACTCTAAAATATTCATCTTCTCCCAAAGAAGTAATAATCATATTTCGAGCTTTCCAATCATAGTTATAATTATTTTCATCTTTTTCATCCCATTGTGCTTTGGGTTTAGGTACTTCAAGGTTATTCTCTCCGGTCATGGTTATTTGAATAGGAACATATTAAATAACCTTCCATATATTTCTATCAACAGAGTTGATATGAATACGCATACAATCCTTCTAGTGACTATAATTTTATCCGGTGAAAACAGGTGCTCTATTGTACGTCCCCGTTGGATCGTTATCCATTTTCTAAAAAGTTATATGTGAAGCACTAGATGAACCGGTGCTTGTGATACCACTTGTTAGACGATGGTGTGGATCTAGAAGGGGTTTGAATAGATCCTTTTTAAAGTTTAACTTTTAAAAAATATTTGAAAAATGTTTTGCGGAAGTTCCCCGGAAATACTCGTCTAAAACAAATAAAGTCACCGGTGATCGGATATGCGTTTTGAAACCGAATGGGAAGTAAAGGATGATAAGACGATTAATACAATGCAACTAAATCACTTAGATTCAATTTGTTTGTTAACCCGATTCCAACAATGAATTAATAGAGAAGAAATAAGCACACAAAAATGAATGTGTGTGGTTTGACTTTTTCACAAACACTTGGTATGCAAACACACAAAGTGTTATTTCTATGTTGAACTAGTGCATAATTTTCACAATAGTCCTGTCAAAAATTGATAGCAATTTATCAAATAGATAGTGTGCGCCAATTCAACTAAACCAGAATTTCTCAAACTACACACAATCAAATTATGAAGAAAATTTAAGAACTAATTAATAAAGGAACACAAGAGATTTGTTTAGGCAATTCCTTCATTGTCCTTGCTAGAAGTACCATGCCCCTAATTCTCAACTGAATTGGGTAGTTTTATTAATATTGCAATTGTTTTTACAAGAAGAAAATTGGAACAACAAACTAATCTGAGTCGCGAATGTTGTGACAGCTTCTTCTTGTCCCTTGATTCAAGACGAACCAAGTCCTTCACACGCGTCGAGAAAGCCTCCGATTAACAGCTCCCTTCTTGCAAGGATATCCAATCCTTCAAACCTCGAGCTCTGATGATCTTCTTCAATGCTTGTGAACCCACAATAATCTTCGCAATCCTCCGGTTATCGTGATATGAAAGAACGATCCACTTGATATTCAATCTACCTCACTCGGTTGAATCTACGAATGATGATTGTGTGCAAAACCTCCAAATCCTCTCTGATCTTGGAGGAGAAAACCCCAAAGGTTTTTATAAGAAAAACTCACACCTTCATAACCCAATCTGAAATCTCTATTTCGCGATTGAATGTTATCTTCGTAATTTAAACCTTGATCGACAAAGATTGTTGTGTGTGATTGTTGATTTACGCAAAGAAGAAGAAGATGAAGAGAAAAATGTGTATCTATTTCACTTTTCTTGTTACCCTCTAAAATGAAATGAAAACAGCTATTTATATTGGTTAGACAATAATAAAATATATAATGAATAAATTAATTTAAAAAAATGACAGCTATAGGGATGAGTCGACTCAAATTAAAGGATGAGTCGGCTCAACCGACCAAGTGAGTCGGCTCAAATTAAGGCTCACTCAGCATGTTAGGACCCGATAGATTTTAAGAAGAAAACACCTTAATTGAGTCGGCTCAAATCAAGCCTTGAGTCGACTCAAATCAACTGAACTGAATGAGCCGACCTGTGCAGAAGAATGAGTCGGCTCATTTAGTTGAAAATCCTTCAAAATTAGTTTTACCACATAAAATCATCTTCTCTTCCTTGTGTCCCCCATATAATTTCAGTCATACCAAGTTTTTGACAATTTCAAAACATACGCCATGTCTCGTAACACAGGCCCAATTCCTAATGGAGTTACTGCTTGTAATGTGGGGCATAATCTAGAGGATACGTAGGAAGATCAATTCACTCTGATTAACGCTGATGTGGGGCATCTAAATGATGTTAATGATATGAGGTACGAAGAGCTAGCTGAAAAGACAAGGGCTATGGAATGCCAAAATTTCACGGGCATTAACGTGACCAACTTGGGATTGGTGCATGGGGTAATGACCCCTCCCAAGTTCAAAGCTCTATCTTTTGACAAATACAATGGCAGTTCTTACCCAAGAACCCATATTCATGCTACTTTCTCAAGTAGTATCAATATAATATAGACATGGCACCCAATTGCACACAGTTGCAAGGTTTATCCCACGGGTCAAAAGAAAGCTTTAAGGAATACGCCCAAAGGTGGCGTGAGTTGGCTGCTCAGGTTCAACCTCCGTTACTGGATAAGGAGATGACTAAAATATTTATGGGCACGTTGCAAGGTGCATACTTAGATCGTTTGGATGCTTAACCGTCAATTGTTTTTTTGATATCGTTATTGCTGGTGAATGAATAGAGAATCTGTTGAAGTTGGGTAAAATTTAGGATGCCATTAGTGTTAGTTCTTCCGGTATGAAGAAAATGTTTGTTAGAGGTCAGAGAAGATGAGATGGGGAAACAAACGTTGTGTACAGGGGCCTAGGAAGAGACCGTTCCCAAGCTTATCACTTGAAAGATGTTGTGACAATCCCTGCACCATTTGTTCAACAACAACAGCCACAACAGCAGGTTCAACAACAACAAACACAGAGGCCGTTTCAACAGAGGGCTAGGTAGAGGGACCGCCAAATTGATCCCAACCCTATGAAATATTCTGCATTGATACCACAATTGATCAAGTGGAACATGTTTGAGCTTTGTATGATGAGAACCCCTAATGGTAATTTGCCACCTGCTTATGATACAAATTCCCTATCTGAATTCCACTAAAGTGCTCAGTGGCACACTATAGAAAAGTGTTGGGCGTTCCAAAACAAAGTGCGGGATCTGATTGATTCTAAAGCGATTGATTTTTCTCCTCCTCCCAATGTTCTCCAAAACCCATGCCAAATCATGGTGGGGGAAATGTGCATGTTATTGAAGACGGAAGAAGGTTGAACTTATTGTCTAGTTTTAGTCAAGTGAACACTCCATTGTTGGTAGTCAAAGCTTGTTTGTTGAAGGGACTGATGTTCCTAGGTTGTGATGAAGATTGTTCAGATTGTTTGAGTCAGACTAATGGTTGCGATAAATTGAAGAATGGTTTGCAGAGTTTGATTGATGTAGGTCGTTTGTAGTTTGATAGCATTGTGAAAAGAAACGATGAGGTGTCAACGGTAGCTATATACTACATTCCGACTGAGATCCACGTGCCTGCAAGAGCGACTCATGTCACCATCAATGTACCAGAAAGGCCTAGTCCTATCACTATCACAGTACCATAACCAATCCCATTTACCTCTGAGAAAGCGATTCCATGGAATTATGGGGATGATGTATATTACCAAGGCAAAAAGTAAGAAGTAGAAACTCCTTTGACAGGAAGTCCTAGTGTTGACAATGTGGGTGGTCTAGGAGGCTTTACCCGGAGTGGTAGATTGTTCGCTCCGCAGACCTTGCGTAATGACAAAGAAGCTGAGATTTTGGAAAAAGCCAAAGGGAAGCAAGTGGATGTAGAGGTCCCTACACCAGAGACCGATCTCAATAGTGCATTTGAGAAGGAGGTTGAGGAATTCATGTGAATAATTAAGAAAAGTGATTACAAGATTGTGGATCAGCTGAATCAGACTTCGTCCAAAATATTTATTTTGTCATTGTTGATGTGTTCTTATGCACATAAGGAAACCTTGTTGAAGGTGTTGAAGATGGTATATGTCCTACAGGAGATCATGGTAAATCAGCTCGAAAGTGTTATTGCTAATGTAAATGTCAGTCATGGACTGGGTTTCACTGACCGTGATTTGACTTTTGAAGGGAAGAATCACAACAAGGCTTTGCATATCACGATGGAGTGTGAAGGGGCGGTATTGTCACGTGTGTTGGTTGATACCGACTCTTCATTGAATGTATTCTCTAAGAAGGCATTGGTGAAGTTAGAGATGGAAAGCTTTATCCTAAGACCCAGTGAACTAATCGCCAATGCTTTTGATGGGTCAAAGTGATCAATATCTGGTGAGGTTGATTTACCCATGAAGATCAGACCTCATGTTTTCAAATGTACATTTTATGTAATGGTCATACAACTATCCTACAATTGCTTATTGGGTCGTCCATGGATCCATGCTGCCAGGGTTGTAACATTTACATTGCATTAGAAGTTGAAATATGTGGTTGATGGACAAATGGTGACCGTATGTGGGGAAGAAGACATCTTTGTCACCCATCTATCAACGTTCAAATATGTGGAAATTAATGGTGAAATCCATGATATGTTATTCCTGGATTTTGAAGCTGAAAATATTAAAGAAGTGTCTAAGCTAATACCTTCTCCAACAACAGTCAAAACAGGTACTTCCATCACATCTTACAAACAGGCAGTCGAAGTTGTAAAAGATGGTAATGCCCAAGGTTGGGGCAAGCCTATTAATGTGTATCTGAAAGAGAATATGTTTGGTGTCGGATACCATCCTTCTCAAGCTTCTTCAGTAGAGAATAAAGGACCCATCACTTTCAACAGTGGAAGGATCATTTATCCTCGCCAAGCTTGTATCATTAATGATGATTGTGTTGACAGTGATTGTGACCTCGATAATTGGGTGTGCCCATGTGTTTCAGGGCAAGAGCCGAAGAACTGGTATGTTCAAGACATCATCATAATTACTCTTCAAACAAAGTGATTTTCTTTGTTTTCTTTTCATAATTGCATGTCAAAATCTTACGCTCTGCCAAAGGCATAAAGATTCATTGTAGGGCCACATTTCATTTTCAATCTTATCATCAATAAAAATTACGTTTTTACATTCAAAATTGTGCTCCTTGTCTCTCATTGTTAATTTTTCAAAAATAAAAAATAAAAAAAGGCAATGTTTATTTTCGTTTTAATTTGTTTTCATGCAAAAAAAATCTAAAATAAAGCATGAACCATCACTTATGCCGACTTGATCCTCCTGATTCCACTGATAACAGTTCTGCTATGGCCATGTATGACTTTGATAATCCTATTCATCAAGTCGAACAAGAGGATGAGGAAGACCGTGAACTCCTCGAAAAATAGGGCAGATTGTTGAAATAAGAGAAAAAGGTCATTCAACCTCATCAAGAGGCATTGGAGGTTATTAACATTGGTATCGAGAATGTTAAAAAGGAAATCAAGATTGGGGCCAATCTACAGGCAGATGTGAAGAAAACGCTGACTAAAATGTTGAGTGAATATGTTGATATCTTCGCTTGGTCTTATCAAGATATGCCTGGTTTAGAAAACGCATACATTGTTGTGCACAAGCTACCTTTGAGAGAAGAGTGCCCGCCGGTCAAGTAGAAACTTCGTCGGACTCGTCCCGATATAGCAATGTCGGACTCGTCCCGATATAGCAATGAAGATTAAAGAAGAGGTTCAGAAACAGTGGGATGAATATTTTCTCGTTGTGACCATCTATTCTCAGTGGGTTGCCAATATTGTGATGGTACCAAAGAAAGACAGTAAGATTCACAAGTGCATTGATTATCGGGATCTCAACAGAGAAGTCTGAAATATGACTTTCTGCTGCCTCATATAGATGTGATGGTTGATAATACTGCTCAGTTTTTAGTGTTTTCATTTATGGATGATTTCTCTATGTATAATTAGATCAAGATGGAACCTAAAGATATGGAGAAGACAACGTTCATTACCTCGTAGGGTACTTTCTGTTACAAGGTGATGCCTTTTGGGTTTAAGAACGTCAGGGAAACATATCATCGGGCAATGGTGACATTATTCCACGATATGATTCATAATGATATTGAATGCTATGTGGATGATATGATTGCCAAATCATGAACGGGAGAAAAACACTTAATTAACTTGAAGAAGTTGTTTGAAAGGTTGAGAAAGTTTCGTTTGAGGTTGAATCCGAAAAGTGCACTTTCGGAGTGCATTCAGGAAGTTGTTGGGTTTCATTATAAGCGAAAAAGGAATTTAGGTCGATCCTGCAAAGGTAAAAGCGATACAAGAAATGCCCGAACCGAGAAAATAAAAAGAGGTTTGTGTTTCATGGGTAGATTGAACTACATTCCAAGTTTCATATCTCAGCTAACAACCACGTGTGAACCAATATTCAAACTGCTAAGAAAAGATCAAATGGTCGGGTGGAATGACGATTGCCAAATGGCATTCGACAAAATAAAAGAATACTTACCGGAACCTCCAATTCTCATGCCTCCGGTTCCAAGGAGGCCGTTGATAATGTATTTGACTATACTTGAGGGTTATATGGGTTGTGTTCTCGGTCAACATGACGAGACAGGTAGAAAAAAGAATTTTATCTACTACCTGAGCAAGAAATTAACCGATTACAGATCTCGATACTCAATGCTTTAGAAGACATGATGCGCGCTTGCATGGGCAGCTATGCGATTGAGACAGTACATGCTTACGCACATAACTATTAAATTTCAAGATGGACTTAGTCAAGTATATTTTTGAGAAACCAACACTAACAGGAAGAGTTGCACGTTGGCAAATGGTTTTGACAGGATATGTCATTCAATATACTTACCAGAAAGCCATCAAAGGAAGTATCATGTCAGACTATCTTGCGTAACAACCGATTGATGATTACCAACCAATGAGGTTTGATTTCCCTTATGAGGATATCATGTTCCTCAAAGTTAAAGACTGCGAGAAATCACTCCCGGAGGAGGGGCCCGACTCTGAATCTAAATGGAGTTTGATTTTGATGGGACCGTCAATATGAACGGTCGCGGAGTTGGTGTAACACCTAAAATACCCCACAAATTTATAATTTAAAATCAGAGTAATTAGAATACACAAAAATATTTGAGTGTCACATTCAACTAAAACTACACGACTCAAATGATACGTTTTACAAAAATAGTTCAACTTACAGCGGAAACTTACAAAAAACTTAAAGTTGTATACAATTACAAAATGTTTTCCAAAATAATAAATAAACAAAAACAAACGTCGTTTCGACACCCAAAGCACGTATCAGAGTCGACTCCTAAAGAAATGTGAAGTACACCGACTTCACCGACCACCACTCTACTTATCCTGCTCACCTGCATGTTACCAACATAAGGGTAACATTCAAATAGAAGGGGTGAGATACTTACATCACAAAAGAGGAAAATAATAAGAATAAAGCAAGTATCGATAATTAGATCACCACTTCTCAACAACAACAATTAAACAAACACACCACAACACGTATCAACATCATACACATCAACAACTTATGCAATGAGACTCTACTGACTTTATGCATGCAGTACCATAAATCAATCTTTATTTCAAGATCCAGTTCCTGTCGGAACTCTCGACCCCTCTTTCGTGGTCCAGTATGATCCCTATTTCATGATCACACCCTTGACCCCTATTTCATGGTCACGTACGATACCTATTTCATGATTGCACCAACATCACACCAACTCCCACTAGGATTCGAATGTATATATCCTACCTTGATATACCATTCTTAACCATGCACATGCCATGCATCATCAATGACACTTATGCACGTCTATAACAACTACATTATGCAAATCGACATTAACAACTAACATACAACAACTTACCACAACAATGAACATCATCAACATCATACATCTTCACATACAACAACATATATCTACATCAACGAGATACATACAACAATACAACATATTCCAACATGTTACATCAACATGTATTAACAACATTGTCATGTAATAACAACAACAACTACTACATAAAGCAACATCAACAACTAATAAAACGTATTAACTCATGTTCATTTCAAGTCATGCTAATTACCCTCTAATTAAGCTCATAACTTCTCTATGCCCACTTCTAACAGCACTTCTTCAATCCTCATCCATTACTGGATTAATTAAATAATTTTAAGGAATTTTTCTGAATTAAAATATGTCCTTTTTCACTCCAGGTCTCGCTAAGTGAGTAAATCTCTGTATTTCACTCTCCAAAATTTTCACTCGGTCGCCAAGCGAGCTCCAGCTTGCTAAACAAGCTCTGTGATTTCCGCAGTTCTCCCTCTGTGATCAGCCAACATCCTAAACGATATGTTTTGTAACACCCTTCTACCCAAAACATAATATTTAAATATTATCATAGTAATCGTCTAAAAGGGTATCACATTTTCATCGTAAATACACAACAGTGTCCTGTCCCGTAACACGGGTTAATCAACATCAAAATATCATAAACATTTCACATCATATTTTCACATCCCTGAATTTAACATCATATAAGTAGGAAAACATTTATCCAAAGATAACATAACTGAAACAGTTAACGGAATAAAACCCATCCCGGTGTTACATGACACAGAGCAGGACACATAAACCATAACCACTCCTAAGGAACACTAAAGCATGCTCCGAGACTCATGAATTACTCCTATTGCATTGCAGGACTATTCTTCGACATCTGCAAGTTACCCACGAAGGAGGCAACGTTTCTAAGTAGGCAGGGTGAGTAATCATAATATATCATAAACTTATAAGAATATAGAATCATAAATAAATTAGTACACATAACATGACATCGTCAACTACAAAATTCAACAACAACCACAACACCATCATGAAATCAATTAACACCAACACAGTCATGAAATTCATCCAAAATATGCAATTCTACATCCTGATATGCAATATGCATGTGGTACCATTTTCACCAAAAGAGGATACATGACCATCAACCCTCCACAAGGGAGCACACCATAATCATCGAGATACTTCAATCCACACAATGGGATTGAAGCAAATAAATAGGCCGAAGCCCCATCGTGAATATTATGAAATGCAATGATGCGCTACATCGAAAAATTCACCAAAATAATTCGCATCATTCATTTCAATCAGCAAAACAACCAGCAAATATTCATATATATATCATCATGACATTACACCCTGAACACTGGTTTCCTAACCACTCTGACACATCAAGAATTAACCCGTACCCGGTAATTTATAAGGTAATTATAAGGTTATTTCACAAATTCATTTATCAAAAACTGTTGCATTTTCCTCGTTTCTATTCATCAAAATAAAGTTCATTTTGTACTCGTCCCGACGCTTCAAATGGAATGCGAATCGGACTTACGGTTTAAAAGATATGAATTTTTTTTAAAAATGAAATTTGTTGTCCCAACAGTGTTAACCGGTTAACCAAAGCGTTAACCGGTTAACGCCTGCGTAATCTCATAAAATCCTCCAAAATTTCCAATGGTTAACCGGTTAACCAAAACGTTAACCGGTTAACGCACGCGTTCCAGCAGACTTCTGCTACACAAATGCAGACTGTTCCAATTTTCAAAAATTCCCAAACCCCATTATGGATTTCACATCACAACACCCAAAAACCATTCAAAAACATCAATTAAACCTCAACAACATCCAGACAACAATTATACAGACAAACATACGATTATAACTCATTCTAATTGCTCTAATTCGTCAAGATTTCTCCTAAAACTCAACCTAACTCAAAACCCCAAAACTCCTAAAATTCATACCATCCTAATCCATTCATATTCCAATTCCTATAGATTTATCATAGATTATGAAAACTCCTCATACCTTAGAGAATTTCGACGCTTTACACGCTTCTCTTGAGTTCTCCACAGCCTCCTGACTCTGAGTTCCTCTTTCTTCAGAGCACTTCCAAAACACGATAGAAAACAAAATACGAGAAACTGATCGTATTCTCTTCTTTGCCTATAATATCTCAGCTTAGCCTTTTCCCATACTACCCTCATGATTTCACAAAAGTACCATCTTATCCTTTTCTTTAATATATTTTTAATAATAAAAATAAAATAGTATAATAAAACACTATTTATCCTTATTATATAAAAATACTCATTTTCTCCAAAATTCTCAAATTAACCCAAACTCTCCAAATTTTCTAAATTAATTAAATAAATGATTAAATAATTAAATTTAGATTTTCGGGGCGTTACAACTCTCTCCTACTTAAAGAATTTTCGTCCTCGAAAATTACCTGAAGTAAATAAAGTCGGATACGACTCCCTCATCTGATCTTCGCGCTCCCAAGTCCAACTTTCTCCAGCTGGTCCTCCCCATAATACCTTCACTAAAGCAATTTCCTTGCCTCGAAGTCGCTTCAATTCCCTACCATCAATCCTCACTGGTAAAGCTTCAACCGTCAGATTATCTCTCACCTGAACATCATCTAACTGAATTACATGCGACGGGTCCGGAATGTACTTCCTCAACTGCGATACATGGAATACATCATGTAAATTCGCAAGAGAGGGAGGTAAAGCCACCCGATAGGCCACTTCTCCTATCCTCTGCATAATCTGATACGGACCGACGAAACGTGGAGTGAGCTTTCTAGACTTCAAAGCTCTTCACACACCAGTCATAGGAGCAACTCTTAAGAACACATGATCTCCCTCTTGGAACTCAAGTGCTTTCCTTCTCTTATCGTGATAACTCTTTTGACGACTCTGCGACGTTTTCATCCTTTCCTGAATCATTTTTATCTTTTCAGTTGTTTCTTGGACAATCTCTGGCCCAAGCACCAAACTCTCTCCTGACTCATACCAACATAATGGGGTACGACAACGTCTACCATACAACGCCTCATATGGAGCCATCCCGATACTAGCATGAAAACTGTTATTGTACGTAAACTCGACCAACGACAAATGGCTATCCCAAGATCCTCCTTGATCTAATACACAAGCTCTCAGCAAATCTTCTAAAGATTGGATTGTTCTTTCCGTCTGGCCATCCGTTTGCGGATGATAAGCAGAACTCATCCTCAACTTAGTACCCAAAGCATCCTGCAAACTCTTCCAAAACCTCGATGTAAACCGCAGATCTCTATCTGATACAATACTTGAAGGTACACCATGCAACTTCACAATTTCCTCAATATAAATCTCAGCTAACCTTTGCATGGAATGGTTAATCCTCATCGGCAAGAAATGTGCCGACTTAGTTAACCGGTCAACAATTACCCAAATCGAATCATTACCCCTAGCAGTTTTAGGTAACCCAGTCACGAAATCCATGGAAATACTATCCCATTTCCACTCAGGAACATTCAATGGTTGCATCATACCTGAAGGTCTCTGATGTTCTATCTTTGACTTCTGACATGTCAAACAAGCATATACAAATTCAGCAATGTCTCTTTTCATACCCGGCCACCAAAACAACCTGCGTAAATCCTGATACATCTTCGTAGCACCAGGATGAATACTCAGTCGACTCTTGTGCCCTTCTTCTAAAATACTCTTTTTAATTCCTACAATATCCGGAATACATACTCTATCTCTAAATCTCAAAATTTCATCTTCATCGACTCGAAAGTCACCTGCGTTACCTTGATCAACCAACATCAATTGATCGACTAATTTCAAATCAGATTTCTGACCCTTACGAATCTCTTCCAAAATCTCACTGGTCAGCTTTAACATTCCCAATTTCACACTATCAGTAGTAGCTTCACACAACAAGCTCATATCTCTGAATTGCTCGATCATTTCCAATTCTTTCATCATAAGCATTGAAATATGTAACGACTTCCTACTCAAAGCATCAGCCACAACATTTGCCTTACCCGGATGGTAATTCAAATCAAAATCAAAATCTTTCAATAATTCAAGCCACCGTCTCTGTCTCATATTTAACTCTTTCTGATCAAACAAGTACCTTAAACTTTTGTGATCACTGAATACTTCAAATTTTGAACCAAACAAGTAGTGCCTCCAAATCTTAAGCACAAACACCACAACTGCTAACTCTAAGTCGTGAGTAGGATAGTTCCTCTCATGAACTCTTAACTGTCTAGAAGCATAAGCAACCACCTTATTATCCTGCATCAAAACTCCACCAAGACCCATCTTGGAAGCATCACAATAAACTACAAAGGACTCATCTGGATTTGGTAAGACCAACACTGGCGCGGTCGTTAATCTTTTCTTCAGTTCTATGAAACTCTCTTCACAAGCAACATCCCACACATACGCTTGACCCTTCCTAGTCAATTGCGTCAACGGTAAAGCTATCTTAGAAAAACCTTCAATGAACTTACGATAGTAACCTGCTAACCCAAGAAAACTACGAATTTCTGTAGCTGACTTCGGAGTCTCCCACTGCAATACCGCATTAATCTTTGAAGGATCCACCGAAATTCCACCACTTGAAATTACATGGCCGAGGCAACTCACTTCCCTTAGCCAAAATTCACACTTAGATAATTTAGCAAACAATTTGTTTTCTCTCAACACTTGCAACACAACTCTCAAATGCTCGGTATGTTCCTCTTCTGATTTAGAATATACCAAGATGTCATCTATGAAAACCACCACGAACTTATCCAGATACTCATGAAAGATTCTATTCATATATTCCATAAACACACCAGGCGCATTAGAAACCCCAAACGGCATCACCGTATACTCATAATGCCCATACCTCGTCCTGAAAGCTGTCTTCGGAATATCATCAGCTTTAACTCGAATCTGATGATAACCAGACCTCAGATCAATTTTACTAAAGACACAAGCACATACTAGCTGATCCATCAAATCATCGATCCTCGGAAGTGGGTACTTATTCTTGATAGTCACTTTATTCAACTGTCGGTAATCGACACACAATCTCATACTACCATCCTTCTTCTTAACAAGCAACACCGGAGCACCCCAAGGAGAAACACTGGGTCTAATGAACCTCTTCTCTAACAATTCTTCTAATTGTTTCTTCAACTCATTCAACTCTGAAGCCGACATTCTATAAGGAGCCATCGAGACAGAACTCGTACCCGGTACTAAGTCCACAGAAAAATCAATCTCATGTTCCGGTGGTAAATCACTTATATCACCAGGAAACACATCTTGAAATTCACAAACCACAGGCAACTCTGCACTGACAGTCTTATCATCAACTTGCAATGAGGTAGACACTACAAACATCAAAGCTTCATCTAAAACAAGTTCATCCACTTGCTTAGCAGATAAAAACATCAACTCACCATTCCCGCTCAAATCAGGGAACTGCAACGTTTTACTATAACAGTTAATATGAACATAATTGAATTCCAACCAGTTCATACCAAGGATAACATCGATTTGGTGTAATGGTAGGCACACCAAATCCATCACAAAATTCTTCTCGAAAATTGTCAAAGGACATTTCAAACAGACAAGCATGGTAGTCACAGAGCCATTAGCAGGAGTCTCTATTATCATATTACCATTCATATTAGATAACTTTAAACCCAATCTATTAGCACACTCAAGAGAAATAAATGAATGTGTAGCTCCAGTGTCAATAATAGCAATCAACTCAATATTATTAATAAAACAGGTACCTCTGATCAAGTTGTCCTTCTTTGGAGCTTCTGAACCAGCTAATGCAAAAACTCTTCCAGCATTCTGAGTAGTAGCAGCATTCTTCTTTGGTTTCTGGCATTGGGTGCTGATATTCCCCTGCTCACCACAATTGTAACAGGTTGGGCCTTCATTAAGACAATCACTCACCTTATGCCCAAGCTTGCCACAACGGTAACATTTCATAACTCTGGTGGTACACACATCGGCCTTATGACCTGCCTCTCCACACTTGTAACACTTAACAGGTACATTAGCAGCTCCCCTACTTTGCTTCTTCTCATCATATGCCTTCTGCTTCCCCTTATCACCAGTAGTCAAATAAGGTTTTCCTCTATACTGAATCTTGCCTTTCTTCTCGTTCAGCTGTTTATAGTGAGCTGACCGAGCTCGGCTATCCTCATCATAAATACGGCTCTTATCCACCAACTCTGCATACTTGCGAATTTGTTGGCATCCAATTCCCTGCTTAATTTCAGGTCTCAGCCCATTCTCAAACTTAAGACACTTGGAAAGTTCAACATCTGCCCTGTTGTAGTGAGGACAAAACTTCACCAGCCTTTCAAATTTGGCAGCATACTCTGCCACAGTCAAGCTTCCTTGCTTCAGCTCAAGGAATTCTATCTCCAACTTACCACGAGCATCTTCCGGAAAATACTTCTTAAGGAACTCCGCCTTAAACACAATCCAAGTCACCACAACAGCCTCATCCTCGAGACGCTGACGAGTATTATCCCACCAGTCTTCAGCTTCCTCAGACAACATATGAGTTCCGAATTGAACCTTCTGCGCGTCAGCACACGCCATCACTCTGAAAATCTTCTCAATTGCCTTGAGCTACTTCTGTGCGCTCGCCGGGTCATGAGTTCCTTCAAACACAGGTGGATTATTCCTCTGGAATTTCTCCAATGCACGAAACTCATCATGCGCATTGTTTCGAGCAGTAGTCTGAGCAAGAGCTGCAATAGCATCAGCGAGAGCACGCGAGTTGTTTCCAGCCATTCTGCACAACACTTACCACATCAGAAGAGAATAATCGTTAAATAAATAACGACTTAACAACTGACTGACAACAACAAGACTTGGCCGGACAGACCGACCAGCTCTGATACCACTAATGTAACACCCTTCTACCCAAAACATAATATTTAAATATTATCAGAGTAATCGTCTAAAAGGGTATCACATTTTCATCGTAAATACACAACAGTGTCCTGTCCCGTAACACGGGTTAATCAACATCAAAATATCATAAACATTTCACAGCGGAATTTAACTTCAAAATTCAAAACCTCATAAGTATAATTTTCACCATCCTGAATTTAACATCATATAAGTAGGAAAACATTTATCCAAAGATAACATAACTGAAACAGTTAACGGAATAAAACCCATCCCAGTGTTACATGACACAGAGCAAGACACATAAACCATAACCACTCCTAAGGAACACTAAAGCATGCTCCGAGACTCATGAATTACTCCTATTGCACTGTGTAACACGGTGGAAGAACTGACTTTAGTTATGTTGCGGATAGCAAGAGTCGCCACCGACTTTTATTTTATCCAAAGGAAAGGCATAAAAGAACAGGAAAGACCTTTTAAAAGATTTTTGGGTCCGGGGGGTAGGTTATGTAAAGGGAAGGTGTTAGCACCCTTTACATCCATGGTTATCCATGGGCTCTTAGTTACTTAGCTCACTTTAAAATGTTTTAAAATGTGAAGTGTATGAATAGAAATTTTCTTAAGAGTTTGATAATGATCCATGTACGGATGCGTAAAAAACCTTTGTTTTGAAAATTTTGTTTGAAATTGTGAAGTGTTTGAAAAGTTTTGAAGAGTGAGCAAGTAACTATGAGGAACCTACCCTAATTTTAAAGTCTTTTCTGTTCTTGAATCCTTTAAATGGTAAGACTATCCCTATTATTAAGGAATAGGTAGTCATTACCTTGGATGTGAGGGACAAGTAAAGGGACATTGTTATTTAGGCAACTGTGGGGTGTATAAGCAATTCGAAGGGACTTATCATCTTTATTCGAAAGGGACAAGATCATTATGAAGGCAACATTCGAAAGGGACTTGATCTTTTATCTGTTTAGGGACTAGATGATGTGAAGAGAGGGACTTTGCTTTATACACCCTACTTGACCTTTTTGTAATAGGCAACATGAGAGGTATCCCTAAGGAAGTGAGATGGCGATCAAAGATCGACTTACGTGTGTGAGTGTACAATTTTAATATTTATCTTTGAATTAGTGAGCTAAATTAATTTTATATTACAAGTATGTTTACACTCCCTATTTTACTAACCATAGCATAAAATATAAATAATAAACATTATAAATAAATATTACACCAAGGAACAATTACATAATAATAATTAAGCAAAATTAAATATAATAAGCAAAATAAATAAATAATTATAATTGGGTTAGTGAAATAATAATAAATAATCACAATGTGGTTAGTAATAATAAAATATCATATAAACATAATTAATAATAATAATAATGAGATAAGCAAAAATATTATAATAATTAAAAGATTAAATTTTTATATAAAACAATTATTTAAGGTTAATAAGAAAACATGAGCAATTAATTATTATAAAGTTTTGAATTATATATAAATTATAAAAATTAAATTAATTATGAACATATTATGAAAATAAAATTATAATTACAAAAATTAGCAACTTTTAACATATTTTTAAACATATAATAAAATTATTTACATACAAAATTGAATTATAAACAATTTATGGAATTTAATTAACAAAATTTTAGTATTAAGCATATTTATATATAAGATTTAAATTATAAACAAATTGTGTAATATATACATATGATTAAGGTTTATAAATAATAAATTAAAGATTATAATAAGATTAAATTTTAAATAAAAGAAAATTTTGGATTATGAAAAATAAAATTAGGGTTAACTTAATTATTTACAAATAAGAACTATTTTCAAATTATATAATAAAAAAAACTAACATTTATATGATAAAAAAAAGGTTATTAGAACTAATAAAAATGAATTAGGGTTTATGAAAATTTTAGAACTAAAAAAATTAGGTTTATAATTTAATTATCAACTAATTTTAATTAAGAAAATAAATAATAATATTAATTAACACAAAGAAATAAAAGAGAGAAAGAAAAAAAGGGAAGGCCTGGTTTTGAACCCAGGACCTCCCAATACCTGGAAAAAGCTTCCATCCACTGGGCTAGCCTGTGCGCAGGTAACAAAGGAGGGAGTCCATTTGCTTTTGTTGTATAATCTTGAAAATATCATGAAAATAAAACAACACCAAAAAGGCCTGGGGGGAATCGAACCCAGGACCTTCAAACATCACACAAACACCTTAACCAATCCAGCTGGGAGAGCGCACCTGTTAATGTGGTGACTACAATACATAATATATTATATCTAATGAATAAACTGAAAAATAATAAAAATTTGTGGAAGCTAGGATTCGAACTCAGGACACTGCCTTCCTGCGTGCATACTTTCACCACTGGGACACATGATCATGTGTGATAAGTAAACAGAAACAATAACATAATATTTTAAAACAAAAAGTTTGAATTTGTTTTTCGCGCGCAGGGGATCATCTTCTTCCTCCAGCCCTGCGAATTTTGTTGCGAATCTTGCTACAATATTTCCTGCGAAATCTAAATTGCAGCAAACCCTACAAAACTCAAACATCAACAAAACAACAAAATTTCACAAAATTGAAACCATCATTGAATTCCTGAGGATATTTGCAACTAATCTACGTCTTTAGAAATTATTTATATTGGCTCAATCATTGAATCCCAATTTGGCCGAAAAAACCCTAATAATGGTGTTTCACGAATTGGTCACTAAATCATCAATCCAATTGCCCAGAATTCATCCCTGCACTTATCTAAACACAAACCAATAGTCAAACTTGATTAATATTACATGAAAATGCAAGAACAAGAAAAAATCGAAAGTGAACAAAAACGGTTCGGATTTCTTAATATATCATGTTATGATGCAATGTAGTGATTGGTTTCGATTCAAGGATGTCCAGGGAAGCTTGCTATGTTCTCAAAATACCTTGAAACCTCTTGAATGGATGAAACCGAAAATTGATTTTTGGATGATTTTTGAAATTTGTAAATTACACTTTGAGGCTGGAAATTCATGTTTTATGATTAGGGTTATGTCATGTACTTATAGTATGATGAATTTAGGTCAGAAAACTTGGTCATTGTTTGAAAGATTTGATCCAAAAAGATTGAGAAAGATAAGCTTTGAAATTCAAATATTTTTGCATAAACACTTTCTATTTCAAGCCAATCAACATTATCTTTGTATCAATTTGATCCATATTGAATTCATGACCTTCTAGAACCAAAAATAATTTTAAATCTTCACACTTGATATTTTATTTAAATTTAAAATGATTTTTAATATAAAAAATCATAATAAATAAATTAATAAAATAAAAATTATGAAAATATCAAAGAATTTTCGTGCATGATGTCATGGATTGCTTTGGGTCATTAAAAGTTCAGCCCATTTAGCAAAATTTGGTTTTAAACCTCCATTTGCTTCATAAACTTCCCTAAAATTTCCCAACTTTGTAAGGGCACACATCCTTCAATTTTAATGCTATGAGTGTGTTCTTGGACATTTTGGAAAGCTTGAAGAGTCCTCTAACCAACCCCACTGGTTTCATGTCCATATCATTTACCATTCTCAAGTTATGCCCTTTTGAAGTTGTTGACGTTTTGTTGACTTTCAAAAGGACCTATAATGTCTTAGCTCATACCTTCCAAATGAAGCATTTTTGGGCTTGGCTTGTGAGACACAAAGTTGTAAAGAATTCAATTTCCTTCAAAATGAGCTTTGGATGGAGAATTGGTGATGAAGTATGTGAAAGTTATGGCTCGTCAAAGTTCAGTTGACTTTTACTGAGGAAACCCTAATTTAGAAACTCCTGATTCTTGATGATCTGGAATCTCCTTGATGAATCATGATCAACCCTTGATCAAATGATGAATTTTACTTCATATACTTGATGTTGGCAAAAAATCATGAAGTTTGACTTTGGTTTGACCACAGTTGACCTTAGTTTGACTTTTTAACTACTTTGACTGATTTTGACTTATCTGATCATCTGACTGAGCAAACCTTTGAGAAAAGTCTTGAAACTTGTCATGGGGGTTCTTACACACATATAAGATGTTATGAAGCTCACTTGAAGTCTTGGAAGTTCATTTCTCCTGATTAAAGTCAAAACCCTAGTTTTGGATGCACTGCTTAGGAGGTGCATTGTCTGAGGGAATTGTCAACTCTTCTGACTACTTGTGAACTTTGTGAACCTTGTGAACCATCATAAAATGTCTTGTGAACCTTGTGAACCTCATAAAGTGTCTTGTAGACTTCATGAACCTCATGAAAGGTCTTGTAAGTATTGTGAACCTTGTGAACCTCATAAAGTGTCTTGTAAACTTCATGAACCTCATGAAAGGTCTTGTGAACCTTGTGAACCTTCTTAGCACACAAAGTCTTGTATTGTGAGGGAAAATTTTGGGGTGCAACACACTGCAGGACTATTCTTCGACATCTGCAAGTTACCCACGAAGGAGGCAACGTTTCCAAGCAGGCAGGGTGAGTAATCATAATATATCATAAACTTATAAGAATATAGAATCATAAATAAATTAGTACACATAACATGACATCGTCAACTACAAAATTCAACAACAACCACAACACCATCATGAAATCAATTAACACCAACACAGTCATGAAATTCATCCAAAATATGCAATTCTACATCCTGATATGCAATATGCATGTGGTACCATTTTCACCAAAAGATGGATACATGACCATCAACCCTCCACAAGCGAGCACACCATAATCATCGAGATACTTCAATCCACACAATGGGATTGAAGCAAATAAATAGGCCGAAGCCCCATCGTGAATGTTATGAAATGCAATGATGCGCTACATCGAAAAATTCACCAAAATAATTCGCATCATTCATTTCAATCAGCAAAACAACCAGCAAATATTCATATATATATCATCATGACATTACACCCTGAACACTGGTTTCCTAACCACTCTGACACATCAAGAATTAACCCGTACCCGGTAATTTATAAGGTAATTATAAGGTTATTTCACAAATTCATTTATCAAAAACTGTTGCATTTTCCTTGTTTCTATTCATCAAAATAAAGTTCATTTTGTACTCGTCCCGACGCTTCAAACGGAATGCGAATCGGACTTACGGTTTAAAAGATATGAATTTTTTAAAAAAATGAAATTTGTTGTCCCAACAGTGTTAACCGGTTAACCAAAGCGTTAACCGGTTAACGCCTGCGTAATCTCATAAAATCCCCCAAAATTTCCAATGGTTAACCGGTTAACCAAAACGTTAACCGGTTAATGCACGCGTTCCAACAGACTTTTGCTACACAAATGCAGATTGTTCCAATTTTCAAAAATTCCCAAACCCCATTACGGATTTCACATCACAACACCCAAAAACCATTCAAAAACATCAATTAAACCTCAACAACATCCAGACAACAATTATACAGACAAACATACGATTATAACTCATTCTAATTGCTCTAATTCGTCAAGATTTCTCCTAAAACTCAACCTAACTCAAAACCCCAAAACTCCTAAAATTCATACCATCTTAATCCATTCATATTCCAATTCCTATAGATTTATCATAGATTATAAAAACTCTCCATACCTTAGAGAATTTCGACGCTTTACACGCTTCTCTTGAGTTCTCCACAGCCTCCTGACTCTGAGTTCCTCTTTCTTCAGAGCACTTCCAAAACACGATAGAAAACAAAATATGAGAAACTGATCGTATTCTCTTCTTTGGCTATAATATCCCAGCTTAGCCTTTTCCCATATTACCCTCATAATTTCACAAAAGTACCATCTTATCCTTTTCTTTAATATATTTTTAATAATAAAAATAAAATAGTATAATAAAACACTATTTATCCTTATTATATAAAAATACTCATTTTCTCCAAAATTCTCAAATTAACCCAAACTCTCCAAATTTTCTAAATTAATTAAATAAATGATTAAATAATTAAATTTAGATTTTCGGGGCGTTACATGTTTCACCCAAAAACTAGTCTAATCACCAGAAAAATGTAGAATTTTCACAATACAATGCCTAATTCGTACAATTATCATACAACATCAACAACTACGAACGATTAAACGCAATTTCATCTAAAATCTCCCAAATCTCAAATTCTCTAATCAACAACACTATGCATGATTCCTATTATTAAACCCTTAAGAGACGAAATAATGTCACCCTTACCTTTGTTTGATTAGAAATTCTTCCGTCTCTGCAGATTCTTCTTCAAACCCTTAACCTTTCTCCTTCTTCCTTATCTCTTTTCACGATCTTTCTTCGTTCACAAAAACACGAATAACTTCCTTTTTCCTTATACCAAACTTATCCCTTAGACCTAATCCATGGTCTTCCTTATTTTCCTTCACTAACCTTCACCAAATGACCATTCTACCATTTTCTCTTATTTTCCACAATATTTAATTATTCAATATAATATTTTTCATATAAATACATATCATATTAAATAATATTTTCTTTCTTCCACATGCCCAAATACAACAAATCCAATTTAAATAATGAAATAAAAATAGGGGCATTATAACTCTCCCCTACTTATAATGTTTTCCTCCTCAAAAACTTACCTCATGCGAATAAACTCGAAAAAGACTCGCACATCTTGCTCTCCAACTCCCAAGTCATATTCCCGCCTACAGCTCCTCCCCATACCACCTTTACGAGAACAATTTTTTTGCCTCTCAACTGCTTCACCTTGCTATCATCGATACATTTAGGTAGTGCTTCAACCGTAAGACTATCTCTTACCTCAACTTCATCCATCGGTATCACATGTGACGGATCCAGAATATACTTTGAAGTTGCGAAACATGGAATACATCATGAAAATTTGATAATCCCTGTGGTAACTCCATTCTATAAGAAACAAGTCCAACTCTTGCAGAAATCTGGTACGGACCAATAAATCGAGGAGTAAGCTTTCTCGACTTCAAAGCTCGTCCAACACCGGTCACCAGAGTAACCCTAAAAAACATATGGTCTCCTTCGTGAAATTAAATATCTTTCCTCCTCTTGTCATGATAACTTTTCTTCCTACTCTATGAAGTTCTCATCTTATCTCGAATCAACTTCACCATCTCAGTAGTATGTTGTACGATATCAGGTCTAAGTACAATACTTTCACCGGACTCATGCCAACATAAAGGTGTTCGACATCTTCTACCACAAAGTGATTCAAAAGGCGTCATTTCGATACTGGAATGATAACTGTTATTATAAGTAAACTTGATCAACAAAAAGTGACTATCTCAAACACCTCCTTGTTCAAGCACAAAAGCCCTCAACAGATCCTCCAAAGATTGTATCGTCCTCTCTATCTGCCCATCAGTCTGAGGATGATAAGCTGAACTTAACTTCAACTTTGAATCCAATGTCTCTTGCAAACTCTCCCAAAATCTTGAAGTAAATCGCGGATCTCTATCTGACACAATACTCAAAGGTATCCATTCAACTTCACAATCACACTGACATATAACTCTATCAATCTTTGTAAAGAATAAGTGATACCAATCAGAATAAAACGCGTTAACTTCGTCAACCTATCCAAAATCACCCAAATGCCATCATGTTCTCTTGGAGTATTAGGTAACCCCGTAACAAAATCCATTGAGACACTATCTCATTTCCACTCAGGAATATCCAATAGTTGCATCAAACTAGCAAGTTTCTGATGTTCCATTTTCGACTTCTGACACGTCAAACATGCATAAACAAACTGAGCCACATCACGGTTCATACCGGGCCACCAGAATATCTTCTTCAAATCTTGATACAATTTTGTATCTCTAGGGTGAATACTCATACTACTTCTATGTCCCTCTTCAAGAATCATTCTATTCAACTCGAGGTCATCAGGAGTACAAATACGCTCCCGAAACCTTAGTACTCCCTGTTCATCAACTCGAAATTCATTACCTCCAATATGTTCATCACCGACCATCAAGTCCACTAATTTCACTTCCAACTTCTGACTCTCCCGTATATGATCAAGAAAATCATTGTTAACCTTCAACATTCCCAACATTACACTGTGAGGTGTTTTCTCGCAATCCAAACTCATATCTCTAAAATGTTCAATCAATTCCAATTATCTAGCCATCATGATCGACATATGCAATGTCTTTCGACTTAAGGCATCAACCACAACATTAGCTTTACCAAGATGATAATTCAAACTAAAATCATTGTCTTTCAAGAATTCCAACCAACGTCTCTGCCTCATATTCAACTATTTCTGATCAAACAGGTATTTCAAACTCTTATGATCACTATATGTAACTCCCCAAATTATATTTTAATTATTTTAATTGAATTATAATATTGGTATGTGAAAGAATAACATGTGATTGATTATATTATTAATTAAACAAATTATATTATGATGGATAATGTTATTATTACTAGTAAATTAAATAATTGGAATGGTGAGAGGTTAAGGGGTAAGATGGTCATTTGGTAAAATTGGTGAGGGTAAAGGAGGAAGTTAATAAGTTGGGTATTGAGGGTTAAGTGGGAATAAGGAAAAAGAGAGAAAAAGGGAACCGTGAAAAGAGAATGTGACATAATCCTCTTGGACCACCTTAACCCTTGTTCATTCTTCATAACTGATCGAGGAAGGTGAGAAATAAACCACCTAGACAATAAAGGTATGCAGCAAATTAGAGTTCCTCGTGCCTTCGTAGTACGAGTATGAAGAGAGTGTAAGATGTCTCCAAGTAATGTAGGCACTGGATTACGAGTCAGAAATATGTTGATGGCGTGTACGTCTATGAACTGGTCTGGATTGGGGAACAATACTAAGCCATAGATCAATAGGGCTAAGATCTCCTCAAAAGCATCATAACTCATAGCCTTCAGGAACACTTGAGCTTTCTCCATCAATACCTTAGCAAGAATACCCTTAACTCCACTTCTCTTTTCTAGGACAATGTCTGATTTCTTCAAATGTAGGGCTGCAGCAATGACTTCAGGTTTAGGCTCTTTTTTTAAGCCTGTGAAGGGTTTCTGATCAAGGATAGGTATACCCAGAAGCTTGGAGAACTCTTCCATTGTAGGAACCAACTGATAGTCGGGGAATGTGAAGCAGTGATATTTAGGATCAAAGAACTGAAACAGAACATTCATCATGTCTTCATTGAACCCTAAAGTGACTAAATCCAGTAGGTAACCATGCTTCTTGATGAACTGGGAGTTTTCAGAAACTTGAGAGACCAACTCCTTAAGCTTAGGAGGTATCCCTACAAAGTTGATTCAGATAGTATTCCTACGAGCAGAAGCCATGATCTGTAACAAAGAACAAATATAAATTCTTTGGTCCTTGAAATGGTTAGTGAAAATGCTATGCTTATGATGCATGATGATGTTATGATGTTATGCTCAATCACAAACATGTGGCATACACAAACAAGTCACACCATAGCCCTAGGTTTAGAGGCTTGCATGAGGTTTACAGGTAAGTATCTTCCCCTGAAGTTAGTTGGTTCATCATGTCCTACAAAAGTAACCAGGTTCTAAGGGATCTCAATATCATTGATCCTTCTCAAGGGTGGTTGTTCAGTAGGCAACTTACTTGCCAACCAAAACCCTCCAAGTTTAGGATCTCAATGAGTGTAGCATCGAGTATCAACCAACTTCAGTCTTCACCAAAGTCGGCTATCTCACTACTTTCTAAAGGCCAAGATGGGATGACTAGGGTTCTAAAAGTCAGTTAGTGTATTGACAACATATGGCAGCCTCATATTATCCTCAACTTACTTAAGGAATATAAGCACCAACCAAGAAGTCACACTAACTATGGCCACCAGATCAACCATATCGGTATACGCCGTACAGTTTCCTTGGTCTATTGCCATTTACCTAAGGTACACTAAATTCGGGTTAGAATCTTTCACACATAAGAGCACCCAACAAGTAAAGTGAAGCAAACAAAGCAAACAAATTTAAAGTGATCTAATTCCTAAGGGTACCCCTCTTTTATTAATCCCCAGCAGAGTCGCCAGTTCTGTAAGACGGTGGGAGAACTGACTTTTCTATAAATGTTGCGGATAGCAAGAGTCGCCACCGACTTTTATTTTATCCAAAAGGAAAGGACATAAAAGAACAGGAAAGACCTTAAAAAGATTTTGAGTTCGGGGGGTAGGTTATATAAAGGGAAGGTGTTAGCACCCTTTATATCCATGGTTATCCATGGGCTCTTAGTTACTTAGCTCACTTAAATTGTTTTTTGAAAAGTGTAGTGTGTAATTAGAAATTTTCTAAGTACTTTGTAATGATCCTCGTATGGATGTATACAAAGCCTTATTTGAAAATGTTTGAAAGTATTGTGAGGTGTGAAAAGTATTTTTTGAAGTGTGAACAAGTAACTATGAGGTACCTACCCTAGATTAAGTCTTTCGTGTTCTTATATGTTCTTTCAATGGTAAGACTGTCCCTATTATTAAGGAATAGGTAGTCATTACCTTGGATGTGTTAAGGGACAAACGTAGGGTCATCGTATGGTCAATGAAGGCAACTTAAGGGATGTCTTTAGCAATTCGTAGGGACTATCATCATTTATTCGAAGGGATAAGATCATTATTCTGCAGGCAACCTCGAAGGGACTTGATCTTTTAAATTTATTGGGACTTGATGATTTTATAAGTGAAGGGACTTTGCTTAAGACACCCGTATATTCGAGGGACTTGACCATTTTATTTTAAGGCAACCAAGAGGAATATCCTAGGAAGTGCAAGATTGCGATCAAAGATCGACTTACGTGTGTGAGTGTTTATTTTCAAATATTTATCTTTTTTAAATTAGTTATCTAAATTAAATTAATTACAATTATGTTTGCACTCCCTATTTACTAACCACGCAATTTATATTAAAAAATAAGAAAAATAAAGACGGAAAATAAATCTACAAATTATTACACGACTTTAGCAGATACATAATAATCGGATAAAAAATAATTTATAAAGCAAGAATAATAGATATAATAAAATAAGAAATAAGAAATAATAATAAAGCAATAATAATAAAGCAATGATAATAATAATAATAAAGCAAAAATAATAAAGTTAAAATAAATTAAAACATTTAATTAAAAAGAAAAAGTTTAAGTTGGACAAGTTAGATATTTTAGAAGTTATTAGAATTAGTAAAAAAAAAAGAAATTAAGTTTAGAGAAAAACAATTAAAGATTATTAAGAATTTTTTTAATTATTTACATTATATGATTATTACTATTATAGTACAATTAAGAAAATAATATTATTAATATACAAAACATAAAGTAAAAGAATTATTAAAATTAAATTAATATTTACAAATTAAATAAATATTATAGAAAACTATTAAATTATTAAGTTAGTAGGTTATTTATAAATTATATACGATATTTTAGAATCATAATTATTTAATTATTAAAAAAAGTCAATTAGATTTTATTTACAACTGTATAAAAGAATGACAAAAAATTTAGAAGTTAAAAGAAGAATTAGAAAATTTGATTATTTACTTACAAAATATAATTATGATAAAAATTATATACAAAATACTATTATTATTATAAGAAAAAGTTTATTGATTAATTAGTTTTTTTTTTAATTAATGATCTAAGTCCATATTGATTTTTATTCAGTTCTTGGCACGCCATATATTACTAACCACGCAGGGAATAATAAAAAAAATAAAGGCATAAAATAAAAATTCCTACACTATTACATGGCTGGGGCAGTTACATAATTATATGGCGAAAAATTAAACTACACTATTACAAGAGAGGAACAATTACACAGTAAAAATATAATACACATGAATAACATAAAAATGAGCGACAAAGGTTCATAAACTAGGTTGAAGGTTTACAAAAGTTTAAGGTTTTAGGTTTATAAAAAAATTAGGGTTTTGGTTTATGAAATTTTTTAGGGTTTATCTAAAAAATTAGGTTTTGAAAAAAAATTAAGGTTTAAAAAAAAAAGTTTAGAGAATTAAAAATATTAGGGTTAAAATTAGCAATTTAATCTAAAACCTACATTAAGTGTTATGAGAGAAATAAAATGATTTTTTAAAGGAAAAAGAAAGAAGTTATTATTTTTTTTGTAAAATATTTATTTATTTTATTTTAAAAAAATATATTAACATTTTATGAGAAAACTATATTTTATTGATTTTATTTGTTAGAGAAAAAAAATTTTAATTGAATTAAAATGATAAATAATATATAAAATAATAGAAAATGTGTAAAAGGAAAAGAAATAGCCAAAATACCTGGGGTGGCTTTTCCCATGTTGGTCCAGCCTTATTGCCACCAGGCCTGGGAATCGAACCCAGGTCTTAGACATCACACACGTGTATCGTTACCACTGGATCACCTGCACATGTTTGAAATACTTATAAAACGAAAATAATAAAAAATAAAAAAAACAAGATTTGAATTTTTTAAATTAGCGCCAGATCTTCATCTTCTTCCTCAGCTTTCCTGCGAAATCCCTTATGAAATCACCTGCGATTTTTCTTGCGACCAAAACCTGCAAATATCATACCACCTAGAATACTTGCAATTTCATCAAATTAATAATACCAATATGTTCATTGCAGTTCATACAATATAAATGTGTCCTTTAAAAGCATTTATATGGCCTATATTGCAAAATCCCAAACTCGAAAGTAAAACCCTAACAATGGCATTTCACACATCAGGCCATGAAGCTTCAATTAAACCACCCAGAAAGTATCCTTAGATCGTAACAAACACAAAACAATCAACAAAATTAGATTATAATGGTTAGATGTGTGAGATCGGAAAAAAAATTTAAAACACACGTAAAACGAATTCAGTCCTGGCGTATGAAGATGTTTTGAATGATGTAATTGATGGTAATAACATCAAGAAGATCCGGGGATCATGTTTAGATCATTAGAATACCTTGATACGACCTGCAAATGACAAGACGAAAATCAAATTTTTGTAAAATTTTTAAGATGGTAACGATGCTTTTTGGTTCTGGAAAAACCTCTCCCTGTTTGTGTTATGACCAAGGCTTTATAGAGAATTCTTCCAGGTCAAAACTTTGGGCTTTTTATCATGGATTTACATTGCTTGATCATGAAGAAATCCCACTTCTATTTTTGTCAAAAAAATCAAATATATCATTGCCATAACAAGTTTGCACGAAATTGGATGGTTTTGAATCAACTTAAATGTTATTTAAAAGCTTCTAGAAGAAGAATCCAATCTAAATATTGAGTTTTCATATTTTATTTTTATTTAAATTGAATTTTAATGAATAAAATCAAAATAAATATAAAATAAATCATAAAAATCTGAATAAATTAGAATTGGGTCGTGCATGATGTCATGGTAAAGATTGGATCACAAAATTGCAAGCCCATGTGGAAAGAATTGGTTTTAAGACCCCATTTGCTCAATATACCTCTCAAAAATTTCCCAACATTGCAAAGACACAAATCCCCCAATTTTAAGGCTATGAAGGTGTTCTTGGACATTTTGGAAATCTTAGAGAGTCCTCTAAACAACCTCTTTGGTCTCATGTCCATATCATTTACCATTTTCAAATTATGCCCTTTGGAAGATGTTGACTTTTTGTTGACTTTTAAAATGACCTATAATGTTTTGGCTCATACCTTTCAAATGAAGCATTTTTAGGCTTGGCTTGTGAGACACAAAGTTTTAGATAATTCAATTTCCTTCAAAATGAGCTTTGGATGGGAAATTTTTGATGAAGCATGTGAAAGTTATGGCTGGTCAAAGTTTAGTTGACTTTTCCTATGAAAACCCTAATTTAGAAACTCCTGATTCTTGATGATCTGAAACTTCCTTGATGAATCATAATCAACCCTTGATAAAATGATGAATTTTACTTCATAAACTTGATGTTGGCAAAAAATCATGAAGTTTGACTTTGGTTTGACCAAAGTTGACCTCAGTTTGACTTTTTAACTGCTTTGACTGATTTTTGCATATCTGATCATCTAACTGAGCAAACCTTTTGGGAAAGCCTTGAAACTTGACATAGGGATTCTTGAAGACATGTAGGATGTTATGAAGCTCACTTGAGGCCTTGAAAGTCCATTTAGCCTGATGAAATTCAAAACCCTAGTTTAGGGTGCATTGCTTAGGAGGATGCTTTGTTTGAGGGAATTGTCAAACTTTCTGACTAATTGTGAACCTTGTGAACCTCTTGGGATACCTTGTGAACCTTGTGAACCTCTTGGGACACCTTGGTACACAATTCCTTGACTAGGGGAGGGCAAATTTTGGGGTGCAACAGTGGCCCCTGTTCAATTTTCTGAAACCTGAGGAGTTAGATTGACATGTGTGCCATTCGTGACTTGGAAGGTTGAAGGGGATTGAACATAAAAGCCCAAAAATTTGCACTCGCCGGTACATAAAGTAACACTGCTTATTGGTTGCATATGCTGGAATGGGCTTAAATATGCCATTCAGAGGAACTGGAGATGGGCTTATAGATGCCATCCATAATGTCAAAAGGTGATAGTATTTTTATGTTGTCACTGGATATCAGTACTAGGTCTTCGTATAGGCCGTCTCTGAATCGTTTATGCAACATGGTTTGAGTTGAATGCTAGCACTAAATCTTCGTATAGATCGTCTCTGCATTATCTCTGGGGAAAAAGAATATCCTCCATTAAGTGTCAGGGCTTAGATCTTCCTATAGATCGTCTCTGAACCATATCTGAGAACATACTTTAATTTAAGTGTCAGAACCAAATCTTCGTGATGATTTTTTCTGAATTAAGTATCAGCACTAGACCTTCGTATAGATCGTCTATGAACTGTTTTGAATTGTTGAATAGACCAGTAGAAATAAATCTTCGTGACGATTATCTCTTCTGGAAATAACCCTGGATTAGGGAATAGATCTTCGTATAGACCGTTTGCCTACTATCCAAGGACAACTTGAGTAATGATTATCAGCAATGAATCTTCGTGGCGATCATCCCTGAATTAAGTATCAGCACTTGACCTTCGTATAGATCGTCTCTGACCTGTTTTGAATTGTTGAATAGACCAGTAGAAATAAATCTTTGTGACGATCATCTCTTCTGGAAATAACCATGGATTAGGGAATAGATCTTCGTATAGACCGTTTACCTACTATCCAAGGACAACTTGAGTAATGATTATCAGCAATGAATCTTCATGGCGATCATCCCTGAATTAAGTATCAGCACTAGACCTTCGTATAGATCGTTTCTGACCTGTTTTGAATGGTTGAATAGACCAGTAGAAATAAATCTTTGTGACGATTATCTCTTCTGGAAATAACCCTGGATTAGGGAATAGATCTTCGTATAGACCGTTTGCCTACTATCCAAGGACAACTTGAGTAATGATTATCAGCAATGAATCTTCGTGGCGATCATCCCTGAATTAAGTATTAACACTAGACCTTCGTATAGATCGTCTCTGACCTGTTGTGAATTGTTGATAGTATTTTATCTGTATATAACCATCCTGCAAGGAAAAGGTTAGTTTATGCAATATGTATGCATGCATGGCATGGTGCATCTAAGTAAATGTATTATGCATTTATGGATATGTTATGGTATGGTATAAATGATGTGTGTATGAATCATGCAGCTTGAAGCGTCTGGATATCTTTGTATAACAACTGCTGGCTAGGGAAAATAAATCCCGATTCGTTGCTGAAGAATATGAGGAACTCGTTCCCGTCTTGTTTGATAGTATAGTATTTATAACCTCCCGTCTTTGTTCGTCGTACTTCTATTGAAGGAATAAGTTCCCGAGTATCCTGACTGAGGATAAAAGATATGGACATAAATTCAAGGGGAGATGTAATTCGAAGTATCTATAAAGATAGATTTGCCCTGCTGGGGATTTATAGTTGTCTTGTGGGGATGAACCGGCGAAGCTTCGTTGAACTACTACCCTCGTTCGTCCTTAGTAAATACTATTACTGCATTTCATGCATTTCTGGTAAGCATCAATCATATTCAAAGCATATATACATTCAAACATAACCAACAAACGTTTTTCGCTTTAGTAAAAGAGGAAAAGTAATCCTAAATAAAGAGGGAAAAGTAAAGTTGAACTCGAAAACAGAATCGTTTCAACTTTGAGAGTGTATAACCAATTGGATTTAGAGCTCCTGAGATTCTTAACTTTCCTGAATACCTTCCCAGAAATCCTCATAGCTGGATCTGAAGACATGATACTGACACCATCTGATACTACTGGCGTAGACAATTAATTTCCACAATGGCTTCTGCTGAGAATCCAATATCAAGGTAATACAATGAGAGGAACGTGTCTTCAAATTGTGATGGACCATATACGCTCCAGGTGTTAGATTTGAAAAGAAAGCATTGCCCCTTGGTTGAGGATGAATTGTCCCATAATGGAAGTATCTGAATGTAGTTACCTCAAGAGAAATAAGCAGAATGCCCCACAATAATATGCCCCTAACATCATGAACTTTATAATGTTACCCTTGGTAATTCAAATATATGAGGAGAGCTGCCCCTGGCTATTAAGCATTGTTGAATCTGGACCTGATTGCCCCGAATGAATTGAACAGTAAGTTGGTATGCCCCTTGATTGGGAAACAGTGACTATGCCCCTGGCATTATGAACTCTGTAATGTTACCCTTGGTAATTTAGATAGATGAGGAGATCTGCCCCTGGCTACTTAAACATAATTGAATCCTGTCCTGATTACCCCAAATGAGTTAGAAAGTATCATGGCCTGCCCCCTTGATTGAGAGATAATGACTATGCCCCTTTGTATACATGGACTTTGATCCAGGAAGCAACTTTGTTTATCGGAAGGACTTTGGTTTATTGAACATTCATCCTGTAAGTTTCTCTGTTTATCAAACACTCAGGTATATGCAAACATTATAAGTTTCTCTGTTTATCAAACACTCTGTTCACACTGGGCATCCTACACAAATTCCTTATCCTTACAAGTTAAACGAGTCAATGGAAGTGCCAACTTCAAAAAAACCTCAATGAACCTTCGACAATAACCAATTAACCCCAAAAAGCTTCTAATTTCTGTCACCGACTTCAGAGTCTCCCATTGTAGAACTACATATACCTTGGATGGATCCACAACAATCCATTTTCTCGAAATCACATGACCAAGAAAAATCTCCTCCTTCAATCAAAACTTGCACTTTGATAACTTAGCATACAACCTCTTCTCTTTTAACACTTGCAACACAATTCGCAGATGTTCAGTGTGCTCTTCTTTTGACTTATAGTAAATCAGAACATCATATATAAAGACAACAACAAACTTATCCAAATAATCATGGAAAATTCTATTCATATATTCCATGAATACTCCATGTGAATTAGTAACTCCAAACGACATTACTACATATTCATAGTCTCCATACCGAGTCCTAAAAGCGGTGTTCTACACATGTTCGTCTTTCACTCTTATCTGACGATAACCCAATCGCAGATCGATCTTACTAAACACATGAGCATTAACCAACTGATCCATCAGATCGTCTATCCTTGGAAGTGGATACTAGTTATTAATTGTCACTTTATTCAACTGCCTGTAATCAATACACAATCTCATATTGTCGTCTTTCTTTTTCACTAATAATACCTGAGATTCCCAAGGCGACACGCTTGGTCTCACAAACTTATTTTCTAACACTTCCTCTAACTATTTCTTCAATCCAAATAACTCGAAAGCTGATATTCAATATGGTGCCATCGAAATAGGTCTAGTTTCGGGTACAAGATCAATACCGAATTCCACCTCTCTCACTCTCTGGAGGAACATCCACAATGTCATCTGGAAACACTTCCAGAAAATCTCTTACCACTAGCAATTCACCAATTGTTATTTCATTTCCACCGATAGAGATGCAAACAATGCCAGTACCTGAGCTTCTTCATTCAAAAGTTTTTTCAACTCTCAAGCAGATAAATAACCTGCTTCTACTTCCTCTTCATTGGGAGTAAGAAATCGAAATGACTTGCTAAAACAATTAATGTGAACATGATTGAACTCCAACTAGTTCATTCCTAGAATCACATATAAACCTCCCAACGACAAATAAATTGGATCCATATCGAAGTCCTTACCATATATCGATAGAGGAAAATTCAAACAAACTAGAAAAGTAGTTAACGATCCATCAATAGGAGTCTCAATAATCATTTCTCCTTTCATAGGGAAACAACAAGACCTAATCTTCTCACATAGTCAATAGAAATAAAGCAATGCGTAACGCCTGTTACTATCAAAGAAATCAAAGGCATATTATGAATATAGCCAGTACCTTTGATCAATCGATCCTCACTAGAAGTCTTTGTTCCTATCAAAGCAAACACCTTTCCTCTAGTCGCAGCTTTCTTTGGTTTCTGACAATGAGTGCTGATATGACCTTGCTCTTCATAGTTGTAGCAAGTAACCATATTAGTGTCGCACTCTACAATCAAATATCCAGGCTGACCACACTTGAAACATTTCTTCACATCACTCGTGCACTCAATCACACGATGACCCAGTTCACCACATCTGTAACACTTCAAAGAAGCATGACAACTTCCCCTATCTGGAATTTTTCCCTCAACCTGTTTCTGCTTACCTTTATCACCTGGAGCTGCATAAGGTTTTCCACGATACATCTGTTGCTTTCCTCTTATTTTAGCCAAACTCTTGAAATTATCAGATCGAGCCTTGTTGTCTTCTTCAAAGATTCTACAGCAATCCATTAAATTAGGGAATCTTAAAATTCTCTGATAACCAATCGCCTGCTTGATCTCAGGCCTCAAACCATTCTCGAACTTAACATATTTCGAGAACCCAACAATCGTTTCACTATAGTGCGAATAGAACTCTGCCTGGTCATAAAATTTGGTAGCATACTCTGTCACCAACATACTCCCTTGCTTCAACTCCAGGAACTCAATTTCTTTCTTTCCTCGAACATCTTCAGGAAAATACTTCCTCATAAATTCTCTCCAAAATACAACCCAGGTGACTGCCTCACCCGACACATCCAATCGTTCACGAGTGCCAACCCACCAACCTGTGAGCACCCAACCGTACCTTACTGCCTTCCGAACATTTCATCACTCTGAAGATCCTTTTGATCTCCTTAAGCCAATCTTGTGCTCCATCATGGTCATACTTCCCTTTGAACGTAGGTGGATCATTCTTCCAGAATTCATCACTCTCACGATCCCCAACATTCATCGCGTTTTGCACAGCCTGAGCCATCGCCTACATAGTGGCAGCAAGTGAAGCATCGTTTCTCCAAGCCATTCTAAATCTTCCACACAACAATAACATCCAAACAACAAATAATAATTCTACAACAACACTCACCACTCAACAACGACACAACGACTCAACTACTTGGTCGGACGAACCAACCTGCTCTGATACCATTTTTAACACCCAAAATACCCCACATATTTATAATATAAAATCATAGTAATTAGAATACACAAAAATATTTGAGTGTCACATTCAACTAAAACTACATGGCTCATATGATATGTTTTAAAAAAATAGTTCAACTTGCAGCTGAAACTTAAAAAAAACATAAAGTAGTATGCAATTACACAATGTCTTCACAAAAAATAAATAATCAAAAACAAACTTCGTCCCGACACCCAAAGCACGTATTAGATCCGACTCCTAAAAAATGTGAAGTACACCGACTTCAATGACCACCACTCTACTTATCCTGCTCACCTGCATGTTACCAACATAAGGGTAACATTCAAATAGAAAGGGTGAGATACTTACATCATAAAAGAGAAAATAATAAGAATAAAGTAAGTATCGATAATTAGATCACCACTTCTCAACAACAACAATTAAACAAACACACCACAACATATATCAACATCATACACATCAACAACAACTTATGCAATAAGACTGTACTGACTCGATGCATGCGGTACCATACATCGATCTCTATTTCAAGATCCAGTTCCCGTTGGAACTCTCGACCCCTCTTTCGTGGTCCAGTATGATCTCTATTTCATGATCACACCCTTAACCCCTATTTCATGGTCACGTACGATCCCTATTTCATGATCGCACCAACATCACACCAATCCCCATTGGGATTCGAATGGATATATCCTACCTTGATATACAATTCTCAACCATGCACATGTCATGCATCATCAATGACACTTATGCACGTCTATAATAACTACATTATGCAAATCGACATCAACAACTAACATACAATAACTTACCACAATAATGAACATCATACATCTTCGCATACAACAACATATATCAACATCAACGGAATTCATACAACAATACAACATATTCCAACATGTTACATCAACATATATTAACAACAATGTTATATAATCACAACAACAACTACTACACAAAGCAACAACAACAACTAATAAAACGTATTAACTCATGTTCGTTTCAAGTTATGCTAATTACCCTCTAATTAAGCTCATAACTCGTCTATACCCACTTCTAACAACACTACTTTAATCCCCATCCATTACTGGATTGATTAAATAATTTTAAGGAATTTTTCAAAATTAAAATATGTCATTTATCACTCCAGGTCTCGCTAAGCGAGGGGCTCGCTCACTGACCGAGTAACTCTATGTATTTCACTCTCCAAAATCTTCACTCACTCGCTAAGCGAGCTCTACGATTTCCGCAGTTTTCCCTTTGTGATCAACCAATATCATACACGATACGTTTCACCCAAAAACCAGTCTAATCACCAGAAAATGCAGAATTTTCACAATACAATGCCTAATTCATACACTTATCATATAACATCAACAACTACGAACGATTAAACGCAATTTCATCCAAAATCCCCCAAATCCCAAATTCTCTAATCAACAACACTATGCCTAATTCCTATTATTAAACCCTTAAGAGATGAAAGAATCCCACCCTTACCTCAGTTTTGATGAGAAATTCTTCCTTCTCCGTGAATTCTTCTTCAAACCCTTGACTATTCTCCTTCTTCCTTCTCTCTTTTCAGGATCTTTCTTCGTTCATAAAAACACGACTAACTTCCCTTATTTCCTTATTCCAAACTTATCCCTTAGACGCAATATATGGTCTTCCTCATTTACCTTCACTAACCTTCACCAAATGACCATTATACCCTTTTCTCTTATTTTCCACAATATTTAATTGTTCAATATAATATTTTTCATATAAATACATATCATATTAAATAATATTTTCTTTCTTCCACATACCAAAATACAACAAATCCAATCTAAATAATTAAATAAAGATCGGGGAGTTACAGTTGGAGTAGTTCTCGTCACACCGGAGGGAGTTCATATGCCCTTTACTGCCCGAGTAACCTTTGGATGCACCAACAATGAAGCAAAATATAAGGCTTGTATCGTGGGGATTTAAGAGGCAATTAACTTGCAGGTTAAGACCTTCGACATATTCGGAGATTCAGCTCTGGTTATCAATCAAGTCAACGGGAATTGGTATACGCACCAGCCTAATTTGATTATGTATAGAGACTACACGAGAATACTGTTGACATTTTTCACAATGGTAAGATTGTACCATATAACTCGTGATGAGAATAAGTTGACTGATGCCTTGGCAGCATTGTCTTCTATGATCAAAGTGCTACAGTGGAACTATGTGCCCTAGATTAATGTGTCCTGCCTTGACAGACATGCTTTTGTATTTGAGTTTGATGCAGTGGATGATGACAAACTATGGTTTCACGACATCAAATGTTTCTTGAAGAGGCAAGAGTACCCATCAAGGGCATCTACCAAGGATAATAAGACTCTGAGGAGGTTGTCTGGTAACTTCTTCTTAAACCAAGATGATGTGCTTTATAAAAGGAACTTTGACATGGTCCTGCTCAGATGCGTGGATAGGCACGAAGCGGACATGTTAATGCAAGAAGTTCACGAAGGCTCTTGTGGTAGCAATCCCAGAGGACATGTTATGGCAAAGAAACTATTGAGATCGGGGTATTATTGGCTAACAATGGAGTCAGATTGTTGCAAGTTGATAACTCGAATTCATATTGATTATTTAATGCGATTTCCAATTATTTAACATGTTTATTTATATGTTTTGAACGATATTATGCGCAAATTGTGTTTGTTTTGCAAACATTTGACCGAACTCGTCATTTGGAGGCAAGAATACAAAAAGGAAGCATTTAAGACAAGAACCAAGGGAAAACACAAGGAAAATGACAGAAAAATGCAATTATGCATTTTTGCTGTCAAATGATCGTTTCACTAGCCAGACGGTTGTCTCATTTGTCCAGACGCCCAACTTGGAAATGAGTTGGTCTTCTCATCCTCAAGACACTCGTTTCAATTGCAAGACGTTTGTTTCAACTTAACAACCCAGTAACCCTACCACAATATCTATAAATAGAGCTTTCTGCCATTTGAACTGAGAGATTCGTCTGACGTCCAATTTATGCCATTTTTTTTTTGCGAAGTTCGCCTTTAATTTTCCGTATTGCATTTATTTTTTATTTCTTTTACCGAACCCTAGTGATAGTTTCCGCCATTAGGAAACTATCACCATTTTTATTGTTTCTAGCCACTGCAATTTTCGTTTTCGTTCAAGTTTTGAAGTTTGGTTGATCAAGAATATTGCAACCAGGTTTTTGATTTTAATGTTATTTTATTTATTTATTATCACATTTATTTACATTATGCAATTTCTCTCCTTCTACCTTTCTTTATTTAATATGTCAGCTTAAACCGTTAATCGATATGTAATTGTATAAACCATAAAGAATTCGATAGAATTAGACTAAAACCTTAAATTAAGTTAAAATATGGTCTCAATTTCTTGTTTTAATTAACTTTCGTTACGAGAGTAAGAGAGTCTAAAATATTAGGATTAAGACCACGAGAGTGTGAGATTCTAGTCAGATAGTTGAAATCGAGCATTAGTTTTAAACACAACGAGAGCGCTTTAAAACTAATTAGAACCTTTAGGTTTCCAAAAAGTATTTCTAACTTGAATTGACACAGCTAGAGCGCTCAATTGAACTTAGGAGTATAATATTAGGCAAGACCACGAGAGTGTGAGTCGAGGACTTTTAGACCGAGAGTTTCTACGGAGAGATAACTTAATAAACCTTAACAAGCTGACCCTTTATTGAATTCGCGAAGGAGAAATTAATTACGTACCGATAATTTATATCATTAATTTAATTTAGTTAATTCTTAACCCCTTTAAACCCAAAACATCACTCCTCTTAGCTAAACATAGCAACACCGACTACAATAGGTTGATTATCGATTCTTTGTGGGATCAATATCTTTTATTACTACGCGATAGACTGTGCACTTGCAATTAGTAACCATTAGACTCAGGAAGTCGCGACCAAGTTTTTGGCACCGTTGTCGGGGACTTAAATTTAGTCAATATTGTATTAAGTTGTTGTGCCGCCTAGACTAGGGCAACAAATTTACCTTTCCTTTGTCGATTGTATGCCCAATACTCGCTCTCGAGCCGAAGACTTAGAACCCTTGATCGACGAAGTATAACGTTTCTTAAGTTCGAGACGCCGAACCAAACCCAATGAAACCCTTATTCCTGAAATTATTATACAAGAACCGGTTGAAGAACCAATCATGGCCGAAGAAAACGGAGGACCACCTCGTTCACTTAAGTCCTATGCGACTCCAAGCCAGCTAGAACCGCACAACAGTATTACTGCACCAACCATAACCCGACACGATTTTGAGATCAAACTTTCACTGCTGCAAGCTGTACAACAAAACCCGTCTTCTGGAAGTCTAACGGACAATCCGAATGAACACCTGACGAAGTTCGTGCAATACGCAGATACTGTGAAAGAAAATGGTGTAACCCAAGACGCAATTAGACTAAGACTCTTTCCGTTCTCTTTAAGAGATAGAGCATGGGCCTGGTTACAATTGTTACCAGCCAACTCTATCACAACATGGGCAAAACTGAAGAAAGTCTTCTTATCTCGTTATTTCCCGCCAAACAAAACAGTTGTGCTGAGAGCTCAGATTAACGGATTTCGGCAGAAAGATGCCGAATCACTTTATGAAGCGTGGTAAAGATACAAGGACCCGTTAAGATTATGTCCACGCCATGGGTTTGAAAATTGGGTAACCATCATAACCTTTTATAACGAACTTCTATACAGCACCAGGATGACAATAGACGTTGCCGCAGGTGGCGCTCTTATGGATAAACATTACGAAGAAGCCTATAACCTCATTGAAAATATGGCTCAAAACCATTACCAGTTGGGAGGAGAAAGAACTCCTGTAGGAAAGAGCCATACTAAAGGAGGAATGTACGAAGTGAAAAATTCCAATCACGTAAATGCAATGATGGATGTCATAGTTATGAAAATCGATAACTTGACCATAACACCATCAACCTCCATGGCTGTCGTAAACTCTAAATTGAAAAATTTGTGGAAACCCAGGACACACATCGCCTGTATGTCATCTTCTTGCCAGATTAGCCACAAATCAGGTGAACTATACTCAAGGGAACCCTTATTCTAACACTTAAAACCCATGATGGAAGAATCACCCGAATTTCTCTTACAAGAATAACAACGCCTTGTATGCGCCAAATTAAGCACCAACTGCACCACCAGGATATCAGAAAGCGGATGCACCCAATCCTAATGTTCCTAGAAAATTAAACCTCGAACTGATGATGGAAAACTTCATAGCTACCCAAGCTCAAACGAACAAGGATTTCCTAAATCAGAACATCCATACTAGTGAACAGATAAAGTAATTAGTAACAAAAGTAGATGCTTTAGCTACCCATAATAAGATGCTAGAAACCCAAATTTCTCAAGTAGCTCAACAACAAGCATCAACTGCTGCTCCAGCTGGAAATTTTCCTGGACAACCGCAACCAAATCCCAAGGGTCATGCAAATACAGTTATACTAAGAAGTGGAAAAGAGTTGGACGGACCTGCTGATCCTAGAACCAAAAATCCAGCCATGTATCAACAACCTCAACCTGAGAAATCAACTAAGAAAAACGATAAACCACAGGAAAAGGAAACTAACGAGCAATAGGTTGAGGAAAAGGAAAAAGCTTATGTACCTCTACCACCATATAAACCACCAATTTCGTACATCCAACGGTTAATAAATTCTAAAATAATGGGACAATTCAAGAAATTCGTAGAGCTTCTAAAACAATTAAACATTACCATACCCTTTATAGAAGCTATTACTCAGATGCCTTTGTATGCTAGATTTCCGAAAGAGATCTTATCTAACAAGAAGAAAATCGAAGAAAATGAAACAGTTACACTTACTGCTGAGTGTAGTGCTATTATCCAAAATAATATGCCACCTAAACTAAAGGATCCAGGAAGTTTCTCTATTCCTTGTGTAATAGGAAATTTTGTCATAGATAAAGCTCTATGTGACCTAGGAGCCAACATAAGCGTTATGCCATTATCAATTTGTAAGAAACTCGATATGGGACAACTTAAACCGACCAAGATGTTAGTTCAGTTAGTCGATCGCTCAGTCAAATTTCTGGTTGTTATTTTAGAAAACGTTCATGTACGAATAGGCCAATTCTACATCCCAACTGATTTCATAATCATGGACATCAAAGAAGATGCTACGACCCTTATCACACTTGGAAGACCATTCTTAGCCACGACCAGAGCAATTATAGACGTAAAGAAAGGCATACTGACATTCGAACTAGGAGAAGAAAAAGTCGAATTTATCCTAACCCAATTTCTCGAAGCTCCAGCCATAGACGACACCTGTTACTTTATAGACGTCATTGACGAGTGCATGAGAGAAATGAAAAAAGAAGAGATTACCTATTCTGACATAATGAAGATCACATCTCCTTTAATATTCGAAGACGATAATTGGAAAGAACCTTATAAAGACGAAAGCTTAAATGAAAGCTTATCTCTTACACTTGACCATATGCCATGCCTAAAGAAACCCCATCTTGAACTAAAAACACTGCCTAACAATCTCAGATATGAATTTCTTGATTCGGAACTTAAAAGACCAGTTATAGTAAACGCAGACTTAGGACATCTCGAAAAAGAAAAAAATGTAGACGTCCTAAGAAAATACCCAACCGCGTTAGGTTATAATATATATGATCTAAAAGTAATAAGCCCATCGATATGTATGCACCGCATTATGCTAGAGGAAGATTGTAAAACCTCTAGAGAGCCTCAGATAATGATTAATCTGTATCTAATTACTATAGTCAAGGATGAAGTAAAGAAGTTGTTAGATGTCAGGATTATATATCCAATATCCGAAAGTCAGTGGGTCAGCCCAGTGCATGTCGTACCAAAGAAGGGAGGCATTACAGTCACTAAGAACGTCAGAAGCGAGCCTATAACACAAAGAGTAGTAACCGTGTAAAGAATGTGCATCGATTACCGAAAACTAAATAAAGCTACTTGGAAAGATCATTTTCCTTTGCCCTTCATCGATAAAATTTAGAAAGATTAGCCCAACATTCTTATTTTTTCTACCTGGATGGTTAGTCAGGATTTTTCCAAATACCTATTCACCCTGATGACCAAGAAAAGACAACATTCACCCGCCCCTACGAAACATCTGCTTATCGACGTATGCCATTTGGTTTATGTAACGCCCCAATGACATTTCAAAGATGCATGATGGCAATCTTCGTAGATTTCATGGATGACACCATGGAAGTGTTTATGGACGATTTTTTTGTATACGGACAAAGTTTTGAAGGATGTCTATCTAACCTTGAAATGGTACTTGAAAGATGCGTAAAAGTAAATTTTGTACTAAATTGGGAAAAGTTCCATTTTATGGTCAGAGAAGGAATTGTTTTAGGACATGTGATATCCAATAGAGGCATCGAGGTAGATAAAGCAAAGATATAAGTGATAAAATACCTTCAACCGCCTAAAACCGTGAAAGATATAAGAAGTTTCCTAGGACACGCTGGTTTCTATCGACGATTCATTAAGGACTTCTCTAAAATCACTAAGCCGTTGACAAATTTATTAATGAAAGACGCTGAGTTTATCTTTGAAGAAGATTGTTTAAAAGCTTTTGAAACACTCAAAACAACTATTATTACTGCACCCATCATGGAACCACCAGATTGTACGCTACCATTCGAGATTATGTGTGATGCAAGTGATTACGCTGCAGGCGCAGTCTTAGGCCAAAAAAAAGATAAGAAACTTCACGCAATATATTCCGCAAGTAGAACATTAGACCCTGCTCCGATGAATTACGCCACAACAGAAAAAGAACTCTTAGTCGTAGTATTCATGCTTGATAAATTTTGTTCTTACCTAGTAGGAACCAAAATCGTCATTTATACTGATCACGCAGCCATCAGATACCTTCTAAGTAAAAAGGATGCAAACCCCAGATTACTAATATGGATCCTATTACTACAAAAGTTTGATTTAGAAATCAAGGATAAGAAAGAAACTGACAATGTAGTAGCAGACCACTTATCACGTATGGAAGGATTAAACCTGACCCAATACCAATAAACGATGATTTTACTGATGAATGTCTTATAGCCAAATTAGAACAAGATATATCTTCTTTAGACGAATAAGACAAAGGAGAAACATTGGAAGAAGTTTATGCGCAAACCACTTTGCCATGGTATGTTGACATAGTCAACTATTTAGCTGCCGGAGTACTTCCGCCAGATCTTACTTATCAGCAAAAGAAGAAATTCTTCCATGATTTAAAACAGTATTACTGGGACGAACCATTTATTTTCAAGCGAGGATCCGATAGTATTTACCGTTGATGCGTCCCAGATGAAGAAATAGAAGACATAATTTCCCATTGTCACTCTGCTCCTCATGGTGGACATGCAAGTACTTCTAAGACTTGTGCGAAGATCCTTCAATTAGACCTATTTTGGCCCACTCTTTGGAAATATGTTCACCTCACCATTCTGAATTGCGACTGATACCAACACACTGGTAACATCTTGAGGCGCGATGAGATGCCCCAAAAAGGCATTCTTGAAGTAGAAATTTTTGATGTTTGGGGAATTGATTTTATGGGACCATTCCCATCTTCTTTTGGAAATAAATTCATACTCGTAACTGTCGATTACATTTCAAAATGGATAGAAGCTATAGCTTCCCCAACAAATGACACTCGAGTAGTCATAAAGTTTTTTAAGAACATTATCTTCCCAAGATTCGGTGTACAAAGACTCGTCATAAGTGATGGAGGATCTCATTTCATATCTAGAATATTTGATAAACTTTTATTAAAATATGGAGTAAGACATTGAATAGCTACACCTTACCATCCACAAACTAGTGGACAAGTAGAAGTTTCAAATAGAGAAATAAAACAAATTCTAGAAAATATTGTAGCTACATCGAGGAAAGATTGGTCTATCAAATTACTAGAAGCTTTATGGGCCTATAGAACAACTTTTAAGACACCCATCGGAACCACACCATTCAAATTAGTCTACGGAAAATCTTGCCACTTTCCGGTAGAATTAGAGCATAAAGCCTATTGGGCGATTAAAAACCTTAATTTTAATTACATTAACTCAGGTGAGAAACATATTCTAGACTTACATGAATTAGAAGAACTAAGACTAGACAGTTACGAGAACGCCCGCATTTATAAGGAAAGAACCAATAAATGGCATGACAAGCGAATTTCTAGGAAAGAATTCAGTGTGGGAGATGTTATTCTGTTATTCAATTCTAGACTTAAATTGTTCCTAGGAAAATTATGATCTAGATGGTTCGGACCTTTCAAAATAACTAAAGTTTTAAGTAGTGGTGCTATTGAAATTAAGGGTAGGTCTAGTGCACCGTTTATAGTAAATGGGCAACGCCTTAAACATTACAATTGCATTGAAAAAAAAATATTCAATGGGTTTGAAACTGGCATAATTGCCATCGGAAACCTTAGATTAGTTTCCCTTAAGTTGTGTCGAGCCCCGACATTAAATGAAGCGCTTAGTGAGAGGCAACCCGCGTTTTAAATTTTTTTGATTTTTACTTTAAAATTCACATTTTATTTAGTTTTTCAAAATTTTGTTTTTTCGACGTTTTAAATTCATAGATTTTTGTGTGATTTGTTTTACTGTGTGATTCCAAGATTTTAAAGTTTTATACCTTCTACACATCTTTCTCTGTTTTTCATTGACTCTGATCATGACTTCCAAGCTGATTGTGGATTTTAGTGATGACGTCCAGAGGCGCCATTATGAAGCTTTAGCCCTACGACCTATGGCCTTGACCAAATTTGCTTATGGACCTACCATGAAAGCTTTAGGCATAAGTTCTAGCATTGATTACCTATTTAGCCAGCTAGGTTGGCACGAATTTGCACTTAGGAAACATAGAACCTACTATGAGCTAACTTTATAATTCATGAGTTCATTGATTTACCACCCTAACTGCGGAAAAGGCTTGACCAGAGGAAATATAACATTTAGACTATTTGGATACCCCTGTGAGTTTAACATCCATGAGATGGCTAACCTTTTAGGCTTTCCAGATGGCTCTACTGTTTTCTCTGAAGCACGGGAAAATTTGTTTGCATATGGTGAGTTAGATAATTTTTAGAGTAGTATCTCAGGAAGACCTGATCATGACCAACACCCTAGGCTGTCCAATGAAATACATAACCCAACTATTAGGTATTTTCATATGATCCCAACTTACACACTGTTCGAAAACGCTGAAAGTGATAACACTATTTCAAGAGATGAATTATTTATCATGTATTGTGATTTCACTTCCATGGAGGTTAATGCAGTCACCTTTATGTTTGCCAACTTTTGCAAAATTATTCAGAGTGGTCACTGTCAGATTATGATAGATGGATTAGTTACTAAGATTGTTGAAGCAATGGGATTTAAACTCCGTATTGCTAAGATTATCCCACTTGGAGAGTTTAGGCCTATGAATATCACCTTTTGTTTTGAGAGAGCAATGCTGTATGATCGCGGACCTGGCCATTTCACGCTCCTAATCAATGGCAAAGTTGTGCCACATTCAGTATTACCTAATCATGAGCGCACTAGTGTGCATAAGAGGGAAATCTGACTATTGGATTTGGATGAACCAATTTATGAACCAGGTGATGCTTGGTCTGAAGATGATATATATCATAATACTCCATCAAATTATTATGATTCAGATGATATGATCGAAGATGTAGCGAAACCTAAATTGGAAGAAGAACTTAAACTTAAGACACCTACACCAATTCCAACAAAACCCAAACTTACTTTAGAAAGTATACAAACTGAAATTCAAACCATGCAATCCGACATCCACGACTTGCGCGTCGATTTTATTACTTTAAGAGATATGGCAATGGATCAGTTTGAGTATTTGAGGGATGCAGCTGACTCGATCCGCAAAAGTCGTGGCTAATTTTCATCGGCAATTTATCAGAATTTTCTCGCACTTTTTATTCAATTTTAGCATTTTAAGTTTGGTTAAATTTTAATTTTAAGTCAATTTTAAATTTTCATCTTATTTTGAATTATTACTCTTGCATTTTGCTAAGTTTTAATAAAGTACTTTGGTTTTATCTTGATCTGCTAGAGCTTTGAATTTTGATTGCTATTGAAGTTGGGGAATATTATAAACTTAGTATTAAAAAGGATCGTGTGTTATGTGTGTTAAAAATATATCAGTTGATACGGTTATTATTGCACTGCTAGTTGGTATAATGCTGCATATTATTTACCTACTGCTAGAGAAATGTTTTCATTTTCAGTACTGTATATATAGCATAACTGTCATTTAATTTTTTTGTTACCTGCTATATATCCTACTTGCATGAATCAAGTTGCAGTTACAATACGTGTGAAGCGGTACAAAGCATATGAGTGGGTATATTTTAATTAGAAATTGGAGTTTTTCTAGCCAGACGACCGTCTGAGCTATGAGACGATCGTCTCAAGCTTCAGACGAGCGTCACAACATCCTGACGAGCGTCTCAATGCTTAATGTTCAATTTTCTAACGGTCGTCAGAGCCATTGCAACCCCACTACATTTTGTTTCCAACGGCTATGATCTTCATTCCTATAAATATAGCCTTCTCCAATCTCATTTTCACACAACAACATTCCATAACATTTTCTTAGCAATTTTCTCAGCTTTCCCACCTTCTGTTTCTAATTTTGTTTGTTGCATAATTTTCTTTTCACACCATCCACCACCCTTTCTCACAAAATCATCAAACCAGCCACCATTATTCATCTCTATTATTCTACACCCTTCTAAAAATGGTCGAGCAAAGAGCAACTACACTAGTTTCAAGAGAAGGAGACGCCAGAGTTCTCCAACGGGCTCGCTTTTAGGAGTTCCGTGCGAGGCGAGTCAACATCACCTGTTACGCCGACGAGGATTTCCTAACTCGTTTGGGTCTCCTTGATAGCGTTAACTATATGATGGATATGACTCATCTTGCGGCGCTCTGCCAAAGCAACCGGCCAACCTACGTCTCGCTCGTGCTAGAGTTCCTTAGCTTATTCGAGTACCATACACCTAGGGGAGAAATGAAATTTCTTACGGGGAACATCACCTTTCGTATGTTCGCGAGGGAATTCTCCGTGACTCAAGAACAATTCGGCAAGTGGTCTGGGTTCCCACATGGTGAAGGTGTTCACCTAACTATTCTGAAGGGAGGAGACTTGCAGATCATAGCTTTCGATCTGTGGGAGGAATTATCTGGTGAAAGAGAGGATGGATGGGAGAAGCTATACGCAACACACATTCAAAACCCCTCCATCCGATATTTTCAGAGGGTTGTGTCAAGTGTTATCTACGGGAGAACAAACAACCACAAAGTAAATCAAAAAGAGCTATTCTTTATTTACTGTGCATTCTTCAATATGCGAGTAAACCCCGTCGCCTTCATCTTCGAAAACATCAAATATATTTATAAAAGAGGGAAATCTCCCTTCTGCCTTGGCGGTATGATTACCGATATTACGCTTAAGCTAGGTTTAAAGGAAAACCTGAATCAGCTGCATGGAGCACCTGCCATATACCTAGACATGAAGTTCTACAAATCCAGTCATCTGATCAGAGTAAGGAAGGATGGCAGACACAACCTGGTCGTAAACGGGAAAATAGTCAGAAGCATCATCTTACCTTGTCATACAAGGATAGATGTGAGATTTCAATCCAACTGGCATTTCGACCTCCGAGCTCCTTCACCAGGTGCGGCTGCACAGGAAGCTCAACAAGACGCCAGAGTAGATAAAGTCCAACATGTTTTGGATGATGAGAAGAGAGCACAGCAAAGAGTCGTTGAGTTCGCAAGCATCGACACATCCACTAAGCGCCAGACAAGGAATCAACAACACGCGTCTATGGATGACATTATGGCGGCCATAATCCAAAACCAGGAGGTGCGACAAAAGAGGTATGAAGATTTAGCACAAAGGATGACGAGGATGGAGTTGACATAGACAGAGCACGAAAGGCTGATAGCTGCCAACACCGAGGCTTTGGGAGGCCTAACAAGCAGAGTTCAGGCGCTGCATGAGTATATCCACGAAGAGGGTTTACTAGATTATATAGCGATCTATGGACAGAGAGCCATGAGAGGCATAGGAAGAGGCCAAAGACCACCACCATCGCAGAAGTAGTTAATTTTTAGTTATTAGTTTTATTAATATTTAGCTTTGTTATGTTTTTATTGTAATTCTTAGAAGTGTACCTATATCTCACAACATTGAGGACAATGTCTGAGATAGTGTGGGAGAAGGTATTAGATTTCCAAATTCAGTTGTAAGAAACCAAATTAAATTAATCAAAGTATTCTGTTTCAAAATTCTCTCCAATATTTTTAGCATTACCAAAAAAAATTTATTCCTTTACAATGTTTTCATTTAACATACCCTTCAAGTATATAGGTTAATAGGCAATGTTAGAGAAACTAAGAAAGACTTAACAAAACCTATACAGTACTGACACCTTGAACCCTTAGAAGAAATATCGATTTGGATACCTATTATACCAAAGTCTAAGCTTTAGGTCTAAATTAGCCCTGGAGTAGTTTATTTTAGCAGTCAGCACCGCCTGAAGTACAAGCTACGTGGAAAGCAGATGCAAATAAGTGATTGATTGCAAAAATGCCAAAATGGAAGAAAAATAAAAATATCGAGATTATGCAAGCCATGGGTAAAACAACTGCACAAAAGGCAAAGCAAAAAGACCAATGTCACTCGGTTCAGAGGAATCTGGGTCTGAACTCGGTAGGGCGAATTACTGTTTGATCCCCCACGACTTACATTCGGTTTGATAAAGGGTTATTACACTCGTGTACCAAACCCCGTTTAAAAAGAAGGATCAAATTCACTAACATGCTATTTCATTATGCGCGTGCAAAGGTAAAAGGCTTGATGTGATTGCGTCAGAATGAAACCGGGTGAAATAGATATAAGAGCACCAGACTGAGTTATAACAACATGATTCATATTGGTTTGTAAGGGGGTTTAAGAACGTTATTCGTTTTAGTGTCATTAGTGTACTTTAAGTGTTCGAGTTAATATCGGTTGATTTAACATGAAGCTGCATGACCATGTACAAATAGGTGTTATGTTTCGTGTTTGCATGTAGAGGCATTTATTTAAAACCATGATTGATTGTTTGCTTGAGGACAAGCAAAGATTCAAGTTTGGGGGAATTTGATAACTCGAATTCATATTGATTATTTAATGCGATTTCCGATTATTTAACATGTTTATTTATCTGTTTTGGACGATATTATGCGCAAATTGTGTTTTTTTTGCAGAAATTCGATCAGACTCGTCATTTGGAGGCAAGAATACAAAAAGGAAGCATTTAAGACAATAACCAAGGGAAAATACGAGGAAAATGACAGAAAAATGCAATTCTGCATTTTTGCTGTCAAACGATCGTTTCACTAGCCAGACGGTTGTCTCATTTGTCCAGAAGCCCAACTTGGAAATGAGATGGTCGTCTTATCCTTAAGACACTTGTTTCAATTGCAAGACGTTCGTTTCAACTTAATAACTCAGTAACGCAAAAGCCGTAACAACAAGCAACATAAGTCAAATTTCATAGTGATTCTTTTGATCATGCAAATAATTCTTCTCACCCTAGTTCACTCAATCTATGCAACCTGGTCTCAAGCCCAGTCGAAGTCCAAGCCTTATTTTCTCAACAAACCCTACCACAATATCAATAAATAGAGTTCTCTGCCATTTGAACCGAGAGCTTCGTTTGACGTCCAATTTCTGCCGTTTTTGTTCTGCGAAGTTCTCCTTTAATTTTCCGTATTGCATTTATTTTTTATTTCTTTTACTGAACCCTAGTGATAGTTTCTGCCATTAGGAAATTATCACCATTTTTAATGTTATTTTATTTATTTATTATCGCATTTATTTACATTATGCAATTTCTCTCCTTCTACCTTTCTTTATTTAATATGTCAGCTTAATCCGTTAATCGATATGTAATTGTATAAACTGGAACGAATTCGATAGAATTAGGCTAAAAACTTTAATTAAGTTATAATCTGGTTTCGATTTCTTGTTTTAATTAACTTTCGTTACGAGAGTAAGAGAGTCTAAAAGATTAGTATTAAGACCACGAGAGTGTGAGATTCTAGTCAAATAGTTGAAATCGGGCATTAGTTTTAAACACAACAAGAGCGCTTTAAAACAAATTAGAACCTTTAGGTTTCCAAAAAGTATTTCTAACTTGAATTGACACAGCGAGAGCAGTCAATTGAACTTAGGAGTATAGTATCAGGCAAGACCACGAGAGTGTGAGTCGAGGACTTTCAGACTGAGAGTTTCTACAGAGAGATAACTTAATAAACCTTAACAAGTCGACCCTCTATTGAATTTGCGAAGGCGAAATCAATTACGTACCTATAATTTATATCATTAATTTAATTTAGTTAATTCTTAACCCCTTAAAACCCAAAATATCGCTCACCTTAGTTAAACATAACAACACCCAACTACACTAGGTTGATTATCGAGTCTTTGTGGGATCAATATCTTTTATTACTACGCGATGGACTGTGCACTTGCAGTTAGTAACCGTTAGACTCAGGAAGTCGCGACCACAAGTATGCCCACAAATGTCACGAGTGTCAGATTTACGCAAACAAGGTGCATGTGCCCCCCGAATCCTTTGAGTGTCATGTCTTCTCCTTAGACCATCTGGATGTATATATTTTATTGGTAGTGGGATCAAGGCATTGGTATGCATATTATGAAGGTGAATAACCTATAAAAATGCAATGGGTTGATCTTGTTTGAAGTTTATTGTTAGTGTATGGACGTAACCAAGGAAAATAAAGACATCCAAATGAGTGGAGGTGGTGAGGGTAATGTTGTGTTTGGTGGAGTACTTGATATGGTGTTTTCGTATTGAGATTTGGAGTGGGTGACCTATTAATTAAGTATGTAGTAGTACGAAAGGCAAATGACCAAAATGTAGCTGGTAATTTAGCATGATGCAAGAGTGCACATGCAATTTTAACTATATGTCGATGCTTTTGTTATGCAGTGGCATTGTGTTCAGGGGTATGTGGGGGTGTGGTGTAATGTGATATGCCATTGGTGGATAAGAAAGTTTTTAATTTGATATATTCTCCTCCATTATCATTGTATAGCACAAGAATTAACAAATTCAAAAACTTTTCAACAATGGCTTTGAACTGAGGAAATATAATTGAGACATCTGATTTATTTTTGAGTGGATATAACCAAATATATTTGGAGAAATTATCTACAAAAATAAGATAATATTGATAACAATCTAAAGATTTAATATGAGCAAATTCATCAGTAATTAATTTGATTGTGTGAAGGTAATCTGTCACTAACAATAAACCTTTGTTGAATCGTGATAAGCGTTATTTAAGATTCATAATGCGAGAGTTTTGATCGCAAACATCTTGTTGAGGATATCCCATGCAGCTTTGGAAGTTTTGACATTTCCAAGCATGGTGATGATACTTGGATCTACTGGATAAATAATGGCATATAAAATCAGTTTAACTTGACGCTGCCAGTAAGAGTAGTCTGCATGATCTTGTGCAGGACAAAATTTGGTGCCATAAAAAAAACCTAGAAGGTCATATCCCATCATAAGGGCATCAAATTGAACCTTCCATGCATTATAGTTGGAGCGGGTAAGTTTGATTGAGGTTTGAGGATTGAGAACAACAACTTATGAGGTTTCATTGATCTGATAATATGAACAGAAGGCATGATGGAAAAAAAGATATGAATCAATGTTGTGAAGCTTTGTAGCTCTGATATCATAAAAAAGCAAAATAATATTCAAATGTTTTTGTTATCTTGTATTGAAATTGAAACATTACATAGATAGGAAAAGTATCTCTTGATAATTATGGATAAAATTAAATAAATTGAACGTGCAAATAAAAACTGAAAATAACAGTATTAATGCACATCAATTGGTTGCTATGATTAAGGCTACAAATGAGGGATCTCATTTTACTGTTTGAAAGATCATGCAACATATGTGTTAGGTTGCTCCTATACCATTTGCATAACTAACTTCTGAACCTGAATTTGGTTGCAAGTCCATTTTCTTCACCTTTAGGGGGTTTTATCGATATTTTTCCTTTTCGCTTGAAATAAATAAAGTTCGGTGGCAACTTTGTGCATTTTTCGCGTAGCGACACCCATAACGATTACAATAGTTACAACGAATACCATGTGTCGTAACGCGAAAAAACAATCGACGTAAAACACAAATAGTCGCAACCGATGTTATTTATCCCAATAAGGAAAGGAAATAATTGAAGAAAACCTGGAAAAAAAATACAGGGTTGTCGCAACCAGGTTGGGGCTCAGGAGTCGATTACACGAAGAGAAGGTATTAGCACCCCTCTGTGTCCACCGTACTTGATGGGATCCACGCTTTTTGTTCTAATCAAAAGGTGAATGAAAATCCAAAGCTCTACTGCTAGCACGGAAGGAAAAGAATGGGGGATGATGGGACGAAAGAGGACTCACAAGGATCTCACATCACATGCCTACATATTTCATCGGGGATGAAAATCAAAGACAATGCAATTATAAAAAGAACAGGGAATTAGGGGAAGTGTGCTCGCCAAGGAATCGCGTCCCATGCATACGTATCTCTATCGGGAAAGAGAATCATAGTGTCGTAGTTCGGATAACTACGGGTTACTAACAACATTTTGATGTTTTTTATATGAACGATGCTAAAAAGCACGTTCTAGCAGATAGGTGTTGTCGCTCGTTGTATCGAGACTTATGCGTATACCTGTTTGCGGTAGAATAAACTTAACATGTCCTTACGCTTGAGGAGAAATGTGATGAGAAAAGAAGACAATTGAAACTTAGTTCAAGTCTTTTAAAGAAGTGTATTTGTTTTGATTTTGTTTGTAATGTGAATCATTTTAAAGACTATGACATATGATCAAATACTTTGCACTAACAATCCAAATGCCTCGCGTGCAAAATACCCTAAGGTGAGTTTGGATTTGTAATTGTTCATCTTTTCTGATGTGCTTAAGGCTCGTGGGACACAATGCACATTGTATTTATTAAATGTTTTTTGCTTTTTGTTTAAGAGAGAGAAGAGAGACTCGAAGGTTTAAAAGAAAACATAAGGGGATACCCGATCCTAATGTTGTCATGCAAAGTTGATTGTATAGTTGAGTATGAGAAAGGGAATTTCTACCTAATGTTAGCATTCGTGAATATTATCCTAAAGTTTATCCTACTCAAAGCTTAATCAAAAATTAAGTTGGACTAGGTGAGCCTAAGGGAATGCGCAAAAGGAAAACAAAAATCAGGGAATAAACTAAAAACAATAGCTACAACAACGCTCATGCACCTGCACAACAATAAAATCCAATCATCCAACAAAACAGCTTATAACAACTACAATTTAGCACAACAACAGGTGTGAAAAGTGAAAAACAGGGCAAGGCAGTAAATGACAACTCACAGTTTCAGGCCAGAACATGTGTAAAACCCAGGACAGACTAGCATGCTTGTGCAAAAATCGTGAAGGAATGAACATGCATATGCATCAAATAATCAAGATAAACACTTAATAATGCATCAATAATAGTAGTCAATCAACACTAACTTGCATCATCCAATGATCAAACACACATGAACATGTATTCACCTAACCAACATGTAAATGTATATCATGAAAATTCAACATGCAAATGCATGAGCATGTAACAACATGAATGTGTCATAAACATGTGATCACACAACAAACAATTTGGCATCAAGAAAGCACAATTAAACATGGGTAGTACATCATCATTAAGCAACCAACATGATTATGTCAACATTCAGATTATTTCGTATGAGCATGCAAACATGTATCAAGAATGAAGAAAACATGAAATAACACCCTGATCAATCATAAACAAGCAAACAACAAGGCTTAAGTGTGTATGTAACATGGTTAATGCATCAAGAATGCACACAAGCAAATATGTCATATTTCAACAAAACCACAAGTCGTGTGTTGAGAAAACTCACACCTCATGCAAAGTGATGACAGGTCGCTCCAAAATAATCCACACACTAATATCATATCAATCCATGATGATTATAGGTGAAAAGGAATGCTAACAAGCAAGAAAATACAAGAAAAACTCATGTAGCAGCAGTGGTAATCGATTACCCTAATGCTGGTAATCGATTACCCTTAAAAAATCAGCAGAAAACACCTTTTTAAGTAGTGGTAATCGATTACCCTGCTGGTGGTAATCGATTACCACTGACGAAAAAAATAAAAAACCAGCTTTTAAAAGCATTTTTCAATAGCAAAACACTTCTCCGATCTTACACATGTTAGGGCAATCAATTGTGCATGAAAATTACATCAAATAACAGTAATCAGACACCAAATGAATCATCAAACATCAAGATCATAAGATCAACCAATTAAATCAATTAATGAATCCAACGACATCAATAACCAATAGATCTACATTGTGACAATGCAAAGTAAGCTAAAGTTGAAAGTAGATCTGAAATTCACCAACATACAAAGTTGAGATTTGCTTTGATAAGTGTTACAAACAAAATTTGATGAATCAAAGCTAGAAAACCAGAGACCCAAGAAGCTTTTCACAAGAAGATGGATGAACAATGCAATATGATGAACTTTCTTCAATCTCCTCCAAGAATCATTTCATAGAAGCTTAATCAAGAATAAAAAATAATAGCTGCTGCATAATCTCTCCAAGATGAATTGATGAAGGTTATGCTCCAAGATCAACAATTTTCAATGAAAAACTTGATAAACTCTAATGGTGGAACTTTGGGCGGGGGTTTGGAAATGAGAGTAAAGTGAGAGAGAACTTTGAAAATTGATAGGGAAATGAAATTGTGAGAGTTAGAATTATGATGTTTGGAGTGAAAATGATTAAATATGGTTTATGTTTGGAATTAAAATATGGCTTGGAGTGTGGATTGTAATTAACTTTGGAAAATGATTAGGAGTTAGCTTTGGAAAGTGACTTGGGAATTGGCTTGGAAATTGGTTCTAAATCCTTCCCTTAATTCAAATTAAAATGAAATGAAAATTACCACACATGTTGAAATTTCAAATCCTTTGGCCAATTATGCACAGGGTATTCAATTACCCTATATGTGGTCATCGATTACCACATTGAAATTTTGAATTTTGGCGCCTTTTGGAGGGAAACTTGAAAAATCCACTAATGCCATCTGTTTTTGAGCTTAATTTAGCTTCTGAAACTCAATAATTGGTATTGCCACTGAATAACACCTAAAATAAAACATGAATTCCATGACACTCAAAATGTCCCATTGTGGTGAAAACTGTTTGGTATCGATTTGCTAGGCAAAATAAATGTCAGAGCCTCTAACACTTGCTGCTGAGCAAAATTTGAAGTGAAAACTATATGAATAATAAGATCACTTTGAACTCATGCCTGGGGAATACCAATGATACATGTATAATTGTTATGACCTAAAGAAATGAATATGTATATGAGGCATAAACCATTTATTTATGGTAAAATGTGAGGCAAAATTTGGGGTATGACACCATGGTGTTCACCACCGCGTCCTTCAATTCATCCATAGAAACCATCATAACAGGAAGCAAGAACAAATGATTTAGTGGGAGATGAAGTGGGATCTGGTCCAAAGGCATGAGGTGTAGCCAAGCGCAATAATTATTCACCAACTGCTTTATAGTTAGGAATAATGGAACCTGATAAAATCTGGTTATGAACAAACTCGAGTTCTAGTGGTAGTCCGACAAGTGCCACGATCATGAAAAACTTACTTCATTATTCAACATGAGTTGTTGCATCTTTTGTAAAATGCATCAGGGTTGTGAAATTTGCATTCAACACATCAAGCATACTCAGAATGCCTTGCATATTTATATTCTCCAATTTCAAAGAGTTTAACATCAAGCTTACTTGGATATGCTTGCATATACATATTCTCCAATTTCAAGGAGTTGAGTTTGAGGATGACATTGTAAATGAAATGACCATCATTAGAGAATACTTTCCTAGCCCTTTCTCAAACCTGATAGCAAGTGGTAAATGTAACACCCCAAAGTCATTTTAATTTAATTGATGTGTTTACTTGCGAGCTTGATGTTATTTGATGTTTTGTGGAGTTTGGGGATAACTTAATATATTATTAATATTAGAAATATTAAGTTTAGTGGGTTTAGTTTATTATTTGAGATTAAATTAATAGTTTAGTGGGTTTAGTTTATTAGGGGCAAGAGTGACAAAAAGAGTAAATGGGGTTTTGTGAATGATCAATTGGAAACGATCACACTTTTGGAGAGAAGTAGAAAAACTCTGAAGAAGATGAGAAGATAGGACTTGAAGGTTGGAAGGATTTTCGAAAAAACTTGCGGAACCTAATGTATGGGGAGTATTTTTTGTTCGGTATTATAATGTGGGAATAGAATATGGGGTTTTGAGGTATAGTTTAGAGTATAGGGATTGATGGATGATTTTGTGTTTTTGATGATGATTTCATGATGATTTGATGAATATAATGATGTTGTATGATGTATTTGATATTATTGTGAGAAATGTTGATGTTAAATCTTATTATGTTGCTATACTGATGTTAAATGTGGGTTCTTACTGAGATTGTCATAAAAGAGGAATGCTGGAATCGCAGAAAAAAATCTGCAGAATTCGTGAAGCTCGCTTAGCGAGCACAACCAGAGAGATGGGCGCTTAGCGAGCAAGATGCCACACTTAGCGAGCCCTGGAAAGTTGAAAAATAATTCTGTTTGTTCCAAAACTGTTTTCTTGAGGTGGTTTAGGTCTTAGATTGCCATGATGTTGTAAAGTTATTGTATGACGTGTTTTGTGAGGTTACATGAGTGGAATGAACAATTAAAGGATGTATGATGATTACTTGATTATTTTCCTGAGTTATGAAGCATGAGTATATGATGTAGGAGTATGATGTTAAGTGAGTATGTAATATGATGACATGAGTGAGTATGAGGGATGATGATTAATTGATGCATGCGGATGCAATGTTTATGATGTTTTGAGGATGATGTGTGTATAATTATTTCTTGCATTCATGGAATTGAATTATGAGGGGACTTCGGTTCATTGGTAGCTTCAATCCCATTGTGCGAATTGGAGTGATATGATGTTATGATGTGCTCCCTTAGAGGAGGGTTGATGGCCCAGTGTCCATCCATGAGGATGTTTCAGTACCACATGCATATTAAGAGGTTGCATATCATTCTAAATGACATAGCATGATTTACATTGATTTCGTGTGATGATGAGATTTACTTGATGTTGTGTATAACCGAGTTTTGATTGAATTGTTGTCGTTGTTGATGTTCTTTTTAAATTCTCATTTCTATATTATTTTATTGAATGTGAATTTACTCACCCTGCCTACCTTCTGGTGATGGTCTCTTATACCATCCTACAAATAATCAAGGTTAGCTCGGTGCGTGCTTAACTCAGAGGTAGTGAGTTGTCGAGTTAGATAGAAGTGGAGTCCTGCTCTGTGTCAAGTAACATCAGGATGGGTTTCGCTTGAGTTATTTATGTATTACTTGAATTTAAGATGTTATTTCTTTTTAGTACTTCTGATTAAACGGTGTTTTGGAATAATTCATGAAGTTTACTTATTTAAAGATGAAATGTGATGTATTGATTTCCGTTGCATATTTGTTGAAAAGAGATTTGAAATGTTTTACATGATTTTATGAACCTGTGTTACGGGGCAGGAATATTTGGATATTTTATGATGTTTTGATTTTAAGAAGTAATGTGATGCCCTTTTCGATGAGTTTTATTATGATATTCGATGTAATTTGTTTAACTTGTGATGGGTTAAAAAAGGTGTTACATTAGTGTCATCAGAGTAGGTCGATCTGTCCGGTCGTGTTGTGTCGTTGTCAGTCATGTCAGTTATTACGTTTGAATGTTTTGAAGTTGAGTTATTTTCTGATGTTGTTGGTGCTTTGTAGAATGGCTTCAAAATCATGCTCTTGCGGATGCGGTAGCTGCACTCGCTCTGGCTGCAGCGCAGAACAATGTTCGTGACGATTTTCATGCCTTGGGGGTTTTTTAGAGGAACAATCCGCCTAAGTTTGAGGGTTTCCATGAACCGAAGAACGCACATAAGTGGTTGAAGGCGATTGCGAAAATTTTCAGGACTATGGCGTGCTCCGATGCTCATTAGGTGTAGTTTGGTACCCATATATTGGATGAAGAGGCTGAGGATTAGTGGGATAATACCCGTCAGAGATTGGAAGGAGATGGGGCTGCGATAACTTGGAATGTGTTAAGGAGTGAATTTTTGAGTAAGTACTTTCCTGAAGACGCTTGTGGTAAGAAAGAGGTTGAGGTTTTATAACTGAACAGGGAAACATGACGGTAGCCGAGTGTGCTGCCAAATTTGAGAGGTTAGTGAAGTTCCGTCCTCACTACAACCGTGATGATGCTGAGTTGTCCAAGTGTTTGAAGTTTGAGAATGGGATTATACCAGAAATCAAGCAAGCGATTGGTTATCAGCAAATCTGCAGGTATGTTGAGCTTGTGGATAAGAGCAGGATATATTATGAAAATGGTCGAGCTCGATCTGCTCACTATAAGCAGGTGAGTGAGAAGAAAGATAAGGGTAATTTAGATGGAAGCCTTATAAGAATCCAAATGACAAGGGGAAGCCGAAAGGAAATGATGGGAAGAAGCCAAGTGGGAGAGAGGGTTCTACTCCTCTCAAGTGCTACAAGTGTGGTGAAGCAAGTCACAAATATGATGTGTGCACTGCTAATGTGATACAATGCTATAGATATGGTAAGAAGGGTCACATGAAGAATGAGTGTACGAATGTTGAACCGACTTGTTTCAATTATGGTGAAGAGGGATATATCAGTACTTAGTGTCAGAAACCGAATAAGGTTGCTACTATGGCTCAGACTACTGGTAGAGTGTTCGCCTTGAGTGGCTCAGATGCTCAGAAGAAAGATAACTTGATTAGAGGTACTTTTTTTATTAATGATGTTGAGTCGGTTGCTATAATTGATACTGGAGTTACTCATTCATTTATTTCGATTGAGTGCCTGACCAGGTTGAATTTGCCTTTGACTGTTATGAATGGTAATATGTTGATTGAAATGCCTGCTGACGGTTCAGTTACGACTAACCGTGTGTGTTTGAAATTTCCTTTGACCATCTATAGTAAGGATTTCTTGATGGATTTAAGGTGTTTGCCTTTGCGCCATATGAATGTTGTATTGGGAATGAATTGGTTAGAATTTAACTTCGTGCATATCAATTGTTATGCAAAGACAGTGGAGTTTCTAGAGTTTGGCGATGGTGGGGAAATGATGTTTCTATCTGCGAAGCAAGTGGATGAACTTCTAGCGGATGAAGCCTAGATGTTTGCTTTGTTTGTAGTGTTACAAGTGAACCGTGAACAAGTGGGTGTTAAGTTACCTGTTGTCTGAGAATTTATCGATGTGTTTCCGGATGACATCAGTGATTTACCATCGGAGCGTGAAATAGAGTTTGTAGTGGATTTAGTATCGGGTACTAGTCCAATGTCGATGGCTCCTTATCGGATGCCAGCTTCAGAATTGAGCGAGTTGAAGAAACAACTTGAAGAACTTCTTGAGAAGAAATTTGTTTGTTCAAGTGTTTCTCCGTGGGGTGCTCCTGTGTTGTTGGTTAAGAAAAAGGATGGTAGCATGAGGTTGTGTGTCGATTATCGACAATTGAATAAGGTGACTATAAATATCCACTTACAAGGATTGATGATTTGATGGATCAGTTGGTGGGAGCTTGCGTTTTTAGCAAGATTGATTTGAGGTCGGGTTATCATCAGATTCGAGTTAAAGCGAATGATATTCCGAAGACAGCTTTCCAGACGAGGTATGGTCACTGTGAATATACTGTGATGCCTTTTAGTGTGTCCAACACACCCAGTGTATTCATGGAATATATGAACTAGACTTTTCATGAGTATTTGGATAAGTTTGTAGTGGTTTTTATTGATGACATTATGATTTATTCAAAGTCAGAAGAAGAACATGAAAGACACGTGAGGATTGTATTACAAGTGTTGAGAGAGAAGAAACTTTATGCTAAATTGTCAAAGTGCGAGTTCTGGTCGAAGGAAGTGAGTTTCCTTGGCCATGTGATTTCTAGTGGTGGAATTTTTGTGGATCCTTCTAAGATTGATGTCATTTTGAATTGGGAAACTCCGAAGTCTGCTACAGAGATCAGAAGTTTTCTTGGGTTGGTTGGTTACTACCATAAGTTTATAGAGGGTTTTTCTAAGTTGGCATTGCCTTTGACTCAGTTGACTCGGAAGGGTCAAGCTTATGTATGGGATGTTACTTGCGAGAAGAGTTTTGTTGAGTTAAAGAAGAGGTTGACTACTACTGCAATTTTGATTTTACTGAATACGAATGAATCTTTTATGGTGTACTGTGATGCTTCGAAAATGGATCTTGGTGGTATGTTGATGCAGAATGGTCAAGTAGTTGCCTATGCTTCTAAACAGATACATGTTCATGAAAGGAACTATCTTACCCATGACTTGGAGTTAGCAGTCGTGGTTTTTGTGTTAAAGATTTGGAGACACTATCTGTTTGGATCGATATTTGAGGTGTTCAGTGATCATAAGAGTTTGAAATATTTGTTTGAGCAGAAGGAACTAAACATGAGGCGGAGGAAATGGTTAGAGATGTTGAAGGACTTTGATTTCGATTTGAGTTACCACCCTGGTAAGGCTAATGTGGTTGCAGATGCTTTGAGTAGGAAAAATTCGCATATGTCAATGTTAATGGTAAGGGAACTTGAGATGATTGAGCAATTCAGAGACATGAGTTTGTTATGTGAAACTACATCTGAGAGTGTTAAGCTGGGCATGCTGAAATTGACGAATGATATTATGAAGGAGATCCATTTAGGATAATAATCAAATTTGAAGTTGATTGATCAAATGACTTTGATTAATCAGGGTAATAGAGGAGAATTCCGAATTGATGAAAATGGTATGATGAGGTTTCAGGACCGCGTGTGTCTTCTTGATATTCCAGAGTTTAAGAAAAGTATTCTTGAAGAAGGACACCAAAGTAGATTCAGTATTCACCCCGGTGCTACTAAGATGTATCGTGATTTACAGAAGTTGTTCTGGTGGCCGAGTATGAAGAGAGATGTTGCAGAGTTTGTGTATGCTTGTTTGGTTTGCCAGAAATCGAAGGTTGAACATCAAAGGCCTTTAGGTATGATGCAACCGTTGAGTATTCCAGAATGGAAATGGGATAACATTTTTATGGATTTTGTAACAGGGTTGCCAAAGACGGCGAAGGGGAATGATTCCATTTGGGTAATTGTTGACAGATTAACTAAGTCGACGCATTTCTTGCCGATGAAGATTAATCATTCCATGTCAAAGCTAGCAGAGATGTATATTGATGAGATCATGAAGTTGCATGGGATATCGTCGAGTATTGTGTCGGATAGAAATCTGCGATTTACATCGAGATTTTGGAAGAGTTTACAAGATGCTTTAGGAACTAAGTTGAGGATGAGTTCTGGTTATCATCCATAGATGTACGGTCAGAAAGAACAAACTATCCAATCTTTAGAAGACTTATTGAGGGCCTGTGTGATGGATCATGGGGGTGCGTAGGATAATCATTTGTCGTTAATTGAGTCTACTTATAACAATAGTTTTCATGCAATAATTGGTATGGCTCTGTATGAAGCATTGTATGGGAGGCAATGTAGGACTCCATTGTGTTGGTATGAGTCAGGAGAGAGTGTTTTGCTCAGACCTGAGATTGTGCAGGAGACGACAGAAAAGATTAAGATGATTTGAGAGAGAACAAAGACTTCACAAAGTCGTCAAAATAGTTACCATGATAAGAGGAGGAACACACTTGAATTTCAAGAGGGAGATCATGTGTTCTTGAGGGTTACCCTAGTGATAGGTGTTGGACGAGCTTTGAAGTCTAGAAAGCTCATTTTGTATTTCATTGGACCGTATCAGATTTCGCAGAGGGTCGGAGAGGTGGCATATCAGATTGCATTACCACTATCAATTGTAAATTTGTATAATGTGTTTCATGTGTCACAACTGAGGAAGTACATTGCAGATCTGTCGCATGTGATTCAGATGAATGATATTCAAGTAAGAGATAATTTGACTGTGGAGGTTTCACCGGTGCGAATAGACGATAGATAAATGAAGAGGTTAAGAGGTAAAAATATTGCCTTAGTGAAGGTATTGTGGGGTGGACCGGCTGGTGATAGTTGGACTTAAGAGTGAGGGGATCAAATGAAAGAATCGTATCCGATGCTGTTTGCTTCAGGTATATTTTCGAGGACAAAAATTCTTAAGTGGATGAGAGTTGTAACACCCCAAAGTAATTTTAATTTAATTGATGCGTTTTCTTGCGAGTTTGATGTTATTTGATGTTTTGTGGAGTTTGGGGATGGCTTAATATATTATTAATATTAGAAATATTAAGTTTAGTGGGTTTAGTTTATTATTTGAGATTAAATTAAATAATATAAATGAAATTGGAGGATAAGGGTATTGTGGTCTTTTGGTTTAGGATTAGTGAGAGTATTTTGGTAAAGGTCTATTGAGGTCTCAGAGGCAAGAGTGACAAAAAAAGTAAAGGGGGTTTTGTGAACGATCAATTGGAAACAATCGCACTTTTGGAGATAAGGAGAAAAACTATAAAGAATAGGAGAAGCTAGGACTTGAAGGTTGGAAGGATTTTCGAAGAGATTTTCGAAAAAAACTTGCAAAACTTAAGGTATGAGGAGTATTTTCCGTTTGGTATTATAATGTGGGAATAAAATTGGGGGTTTTGAGGTATAGTTTAGGGTATCTGGATTGATGGATGATGTAACACAGTCGGAGAACTAAATTTTATTTATGTTACGGATAGCTGTAAACACCCCAAATTTTCCCTCACTCATTTCACCATGGCTTGTGATTATTTTCATGTGCATAGGTTCAATCATATCATCTCATATTACATTTTTGTTTCACTGCTTTGGTTCAAAGTCATCTGCATCTAGGGTTTGTGATCTGAGCAATCCAAGAGCCATCTGAGCCACTCCAAAGGTCATCAATCATCTCAAGAGGGTCCATGTATGTTCAAGCATCATATTATATCCTCCCAAGATCAAAGAAGTCATAAAATCACAAGAACTGAGGAAGGCATGGAAGCAGAGCCAAGTTTAACTGCACAGATGACCTAAAATTAGGGTTTTGGTTTCAAAGGCCATAATTCCAAATTTTTTGGTCATTCTTGTTTCTATTGGTATTTATATGATATGAGGATCATGCATACCAATTTTCATGAAGAAATTCAATGGGGAAGGCATCTAATCAATATATGACTTCTTGAGCAAGTCAATGCAAAATCAGGGCATCTGAGGCCCCCAATCACCCAACCAAAGGGGCTTCTCCATCATTTTGGGTGTATATGATCTTTATTTGATCTTAGAAGAAGTTGTAAGTTCACAAAATTGAAGAATTTCAAGCCATTTGCAAAGTTGCCATTTTTGGAAAGTGACTTGTAATGCAAACTTGCCATTTTGGGAAAGTTTTTCAACCTCCTCTTTTTGATTCAAAAATGCTTCAAATGGAAAATTATTGGTCATGAAAGTTGTATATTGGATCATTCCCTTTTCAAAAAGTACAAGAACTTGACCTAATTCATTTTAGAACTCAAGTTATGGCTTGTCAAAGTTGGGAAAAATCACTTAAATTTCACTTTTGCACCAAAGAGGGAAGTTTGCAAATTCTCATACCAAGCCAATTTGGGACCTCTAATACATCTCTACACATCATACCATTCTAGTGCAACTCATTTGGATCAGATTTGTGCCTTGAATCACAAGCTTTCATGCCTTGAACTTCACAAATTACAAAAGGGGCCAAACTTCCCCAAAATTGCAAAACATCACACAAACTTCATCCCACTTGCTGAGTTGCCTCAAAACCAATTCCATGGACCTCCCTAAAGTCAGCTGCACAGGACACCCCATTGTCCTTGGCCTGCCATGAGCCCATACCTCCAAAGACAACTTTGTGGACTTTGTGCAAAATGAGCCATACCAATCACACTGCTCCACAACAACTCTCTGACCTATCAAAGATTGATATGTGGACCTCAAGCAACCCAACACATAACACAACACAAGTTGAAACCTCCAAGAACTCAGCATTCACCAAAATCCTCTCTTATGCATTTCTCTTCGAAAACACACAACTCAGCCAACAAATCTCCAAACTTTTTCCACCATTCAACTCCACATTCATTGCTGATCATTTCCCACCCTTCATTTTGCCTTGAAACACCTTGTATCAAAAACACGATTTTCACATTTCTTGAACTGAGCTTCAGCCAACTCCACATAGAGGCCATTTGAACTCCAACCAAGCATTGCAAACTCTTCAGAGGAGTCATTGGAGTTGATTTGAGGCAAGGAACTGGTCAGAAAGCTTCTGGGTTGAAAGCTTCACTTCAGGTAGCCATGGAATTTATTTTTCCAGAACTTCTTTTTTATGTTATAGAATGATTCTATGTGTTCCCCTGATTACCATGATATGTTTTGTTTCGAAAATGGTTGAGTTTTAAGCATTTCACAAGCTTCTGAAATTTCTGCTTGATTTTCCGTTTTACTTCGATTCAAGCTGTTCATGTGAAATAAATGAAATTTGTTGGTTGATTCTTGTTTATAGTGAGGTAAGGAATGATTCTGGAGAGTTTGATGAGTTTTCGTGGCGTTTTGAGAGAGATTGAGTGAGAGTGCTGCCGGAGAAGATGACCGGAACACTGTTCCGGTCACCTGAGAGTAATTAGGGTTCAGATTAAGGCTTTAACCATAATTAGTGAAGTTTGAATATTAGCCATTCAGATGCGCGCGCTGGTCAATTCCCGCCCCCTAGGTTTAAATCCCGACCCTCAAATCAGTTGACTTTCATTAAAATTCATTTAATTTTCACTTTATTTGCATTTTCTTTATCATTTTATTAAAAATAGCAAAACTTATCTAAAAAATTTTATTTTTTGCATCATGGTTCTAAATATTTTTCTCATTCTGAAAATAATTTTTATTTTATTTTTTGCATAGAATTTGTATTTTTAAAATATTTAAATGTTTATTTTAATTAATTAATGGAAATTAATTAATTAAAATACCATTTAAGTTTCTAAAAATCACCAAAAAAATCACATTGCATCTTGACACATTTAGAGACATTATCAAAACATTCATACAAATTTCTTTTTGGTTTTTGATCCATTTTGACATTTTTCTTTTGATTTAGGGTTCTTTAAAATCAATATTTTGACCCTAACTTTGAAAAATCTTTTCTGCCTAACCATGAAGAGTTTGATAATGGTTCTTTTTGAATTTCATTCCAAATATCATTTAGTTTATAGGATAAAATTGGCATGAATTTATCTTTCATTTTTGATTTGTTTTGCATTTTTCTTTGTGAGGTACCTTAAAACCCTAGCAAACTTAGAAAAATCATAAGTCCTTTAGGGTTTAGCTTCTGACCTTCCCCTTTGGGAAGTGAACTTGTATATGTTTAGGGTACCTTTGATCCCATTTTCAGTTTTTTATCTTGTCATTTGCTTCTGATTTTGAATTTGGCATTGCATCTTGTACATAAATCCTAATTTTTGCTTTCATTTGCATCCATTCTTCATATGCTTGCACACATGAACTTGCTATGACATTTTGTGCATCCATATGACATATTAGACATCTTAAGACATATTTCAATCATGTTTTATCATTGCACCATCCATTTTCCATGTTATGCATCCATTGCATTTCATAAGTTTTCATGAACTTTCATGCTTACTTTCATGTCTCATTTGCATCTCCATTGCTTGTATGGTTATCCTCATCTCTTGACATGCTTTCATACTATCTCATAGCATCATTTGCATCATGAATAGGCTTCTGACCTTGGTTTTCATCTTTGCATCTCATCTCATTTTCATTTCATTTCATTTCTTGTTGCTAACTTTTCAGGTGGTAAGTGTTTGAGAAGTGGATTTGCCTTCACTTCTCACAACCTCTTCTCATACCTTTTATGCATCATTGCTGCATTTTTACTTGTGAATTAGAGTGAGCTTTCTCATTCATGCTCTTTCTCCTCTTTCTTTCTTCAAGCAACTTATCTTCTTAAGTGAAGTAAGTTGTCTTGCTTCTTGCTGCTTCTTTTCCTTTCATCCTGCTTCTTCCATGGTGGCTCTCTTGAAGATCTTCTTGCAAGCTTCATAAACCCTAGGAACCCCCAAGCATGATCACAATTAGGGATTGATTAGTCCCCCCATTAGTTTTACCTTTGTGTCATCTTTGTGTCTTCTCTTCTCATCTCATAATCAGGGACTAAACCATCAAGGTTTTAAGGCTTTGTGATTAAGATTATGCCTGTATCCTTCTATTAGGATGGAGTGTATAACTTTAATCCTAACTGTTAAACCCTTAATGTGTTTAAATCCTTTAATCAATTCACTTAATAATCACTAAGACAATAATCTTGTAACTTGGGCCTTGCATTAGGGTTCTAATTCTTCCTTAATTGGCTAATAAGGACTAACCCTAGTGTTAATGGACAAGTCCCCCTCAAGTTGTCTTACAAACCATAAAATTCATTTCTTAATCTTACCATTAACTAAAATCCATTTAATAAAGGCTTTGTTTTGTCATAAGGTTAATCCCTAATCATGGATTAAGTTGAGGAGCCTTCCTCAGCTTAAATGTTCTCATCTATTATCCTTCTATTAGGATGGTGTAATGAGTCCATTAAATCCCTGATTATGGATTAAACTCATTACTTAACACTAAACAAAAACTCCAAAGACATCTAAATAATTACAAGTAGGTTAATGATCTTAATCCTACATCATGGTGATTAAGTGTGAGGTGCCTACTTCATACTTAAGGTATTCTCATTACCCCTAATCAGAGGGAGGATGTGATGAGTTTACTAACCCTTGCTTTAGGCTTAAGCTCATTTTCTTATGACAAACTCCAAAAGCAATAAAAGATTGAAAATACCAAAAGCAAACAATAATCGTCTCCTCCGGGATTCTTTTCTCATCTCATTCACTCACAAACGAGAATTCGCTTCTTCCGTCTAATGCAAGACAGTTTGCACCTGAGCCAGACAGGTCATACACTTGAGCATAGACAAGTGAGCAGTTCACAAGTCAATTTATCCTTCAGTCTCTTTGAGTCGAACTATGGTGTTCTGACTTCCTCATTGCACAAGAGGATACGTAGGCATAACTTAAAAGTTATCGAACAAAAGTCTCTGTATATCCTCCCCCCTCTTCCAGCATTATTCTTTAAGCCTCATAGTCTTGAGCTTTACATTCTTTCCTCACACTGACACTCTTTTATTTCACCTCACATTTCCTTTACACTGACACTTTCATTCTTTGCCAGCTTTTGCACACAAATAGCACTGACACTACCCCTTTTTAAACACAAACTTTCAAACGTGGATCCCGTCGAGTACGACGGACAATCTGGGTGCTAATACCTTCCCAGGTTGTAACCAACCCCCTTTCTCAGTTTCTCTGGTTCGCGACCGTCTTATCCATCTTTTTCCAGGTTTATGCAGCATTACCTTTCCTTCGGGATAAAAATGCCTAGCTGGCGACTCTTTTCTTTTCTTCTCTCGCCGACCGTTCGCGCTTGTACCAGGATGCAAATCTTTGGGAGCGACAGCTTGGCGACTCTGCTGGGGAATCCCTTATACTGCAACCAGGGCTTTTGGTTCTTTTTGTGGGTTCCTCCTAGAGCTTGTTTGATTTGTGTTTACTGGGGTATTATGTGCTATGTGTGTTTATTTGTTTTTTGCTTTATTTATTGCTTTATGTACAGTTTTATTTATTGCTTTATTTACAGTTTTATACATCATACTGTCATCTGCTAGATCTGGTTTTCTGTTTTGGTGGGTGGGGTTCCATTGAGAGTTTAAGGTCCTATACCTGGGACCTGAGTGACACCTAGGCTAGAGTGGTTCATGTTCTTTCCCATTCCATTTCGGTCTGGTGCGGGAATATGAAACACGGTTCAAATGTGGGTTTCTTCTTGAGAACTATGTGCTACAGATTTCCTGTAGTGCTAGGGCTATCTGGGAAGCCTGCTAAGTCTGGATGACCTTTATTATGACCTTCAGAAATTGAGGTGAATTAGAGGAGGATCTTTTATGGTTATTGTAAACACTGTACCTCCGGGTTAGAAGTGTTTACACTTCTCATAACTGATCCAAGTCTGAGGATCCTTGTTCTAGAACATTACCTGTGAGGGGGTTGGGCTGTTTACAGGTTTGCAGGAACCCTTGGCCACATCATACCCTGTTACTGTATTGTTTAAGAATACTCCACTTTGGACAGTTCTTGTGATTAACCCCAGACATGTGACTCTTTATTTGAGTCCCCCACCTTGGTTACTGGATTTCTAAGCCTCCATCTGGACTTTTTGAACATACATGGGCCTTATGTCAAGACAGATAATCAGATCCAGCTTGATCACAAACCCTTGCATATAATTTGCATATATAATCATTGCATCATTTAACATTTGTTTATTTGCTTTTCAGGGTATCCATCTCATTGTATCTTGGTTTTAGTTTTGACCCCTTCTTCTGCATAGACCCCTGCTTCAGCTGTCTCCATCAGTTATCTGTTTCAGTTATCTCCATCCTCATCAGCATCAGTCTGCCAGTGACTTACCTTCAGTTTCTCAGTCTGTGACCTTCACCAGCATTTGTCTTCAGTTTCTTCAACAAGCACTTATGGCTACTCCCAGGAAAAGCAACATATCCTACCACTTCTTTGAGCCTGTGTTAACTGGTATCAGGCAGGTCCAGTCACTCATCACACCTGATCACATCCCATTGTTTAGAGAGCATTATGGAGGTATCCTGAATATGGTTATGGACCTTGACCCTTCTCAGAGGAGCATGATCCACACATGCTTGCAGTTTTATGACCCTCCTTTGAGATGTTTCACCTTTCCAGATTTTCAGCTAGGGCCTCTGCTGGAAGAGTTCTCTTCATTGATTGGAGTACCTATCAGAGGTGGGATCCCTTTCAAACCAGAGATGACTGCTCCCAGAAATGAAGAGGTATCAAGGGCACTGTACTTGGAGCCTGCCCTGATTGAGCAAAGTATGACAACAAAGGCTAGGATCCCTGGTTTGCACTTGGACTTCTTGATTTCTCAGGCCATCCTGAAGGCTTCATTGGGAGAGTGGAGGGCAGTCTGTGCACTGTTAGCCCTCAGCATATATGGGGCTATACTGTTTGCAGATGAGCCCAAATTTGTCAGCAAGAATGCTATCCACTTGTTCATGTTAAAGAACCCAGTACCTACACTGCTAGGATACTCTTACTACTCCATTCATCAGAGGAATGAGAAACAAAGGGGGAAGTTGGTAAGATGTTGTGCTCCTTTGTTCTACACTTGGTTGCTCAGACACTTGCCTAAGTCAGATGCTTTCTTGAACCCTCACCAGCAGAAGAATTGGGCTAAGAGCACCCAGAGCACCAAGGGCAAGGACATTATCACCATCTATGGACAATACCCAAATGTGCCTCTGATAGGAGTAAAGGGTTTCATCAACTACAACCCCTTACTGTTTAAGAGACAGTTGGGCTATGCCTTAGTTCACCCTCCCAGAGGACAGGATTTAGCTGAGACCCTATATTGTGAAGTGAAACCTAATTCAGCTGTTGTTAGACAAGCATCCTGGGCTTGGGACAACATTCAAATAAAAGGGGTAGCTATTCTTGGAAGATGTAATAATGTTGCTTCAGCTCAGTACTATGATTAGTCTCGTACTAGAGCTCAGATTACCAGAATGCCTTTCATTTTGGAAGACATACCTGGGCCATCCACAGTACAGCCTGCAGCAACAGTAAGCCTGGAGGAATTTGAAAAGTTGAAGGAAAGGAATGAGCAACTATCTCAAGCCTTGAAAAATACCCTTTGGGAAAGGAGTGATGGTCGTCTAGACATTGAGAGATTGGAAAAGCTCAGGGTGGAGCATCTTGCCAAAATTGAGAAGCAGAGGACTACATAAGGAAAGCAAGGGCTGGGGAACAGATATTGAAGAATGCCTGTAAGGAGGCCAAAATTCAGAAGGCTAGGGCTGAGCACTATCTGCAAGAGAGTCAAGCTAGGTGGGTCAGGATCACTGAAGCCCGTGCACAAGAAGACCAGAAGACTCAAGCCAATATTGAACAGCTAGAGGCTAATGAGAAGAAGCAGCAGGAAGCTTTGTTGGCAGCTCAGAAGGAGATTTCAGAATTGAAGCTTAGGGCAGGATTGAAGAGGTCAAAGGATCAGGACAGGCATAAGAAGCTGACCACTGCCATTGCTACCAGGAACCTCCTCATTAGGACCATTACAGAGCACCCAGTTGGTCCAGTGACTGAGGCACTCCTGAAGGAGGTAAGAGAAGATGAGTTTGGACTGGATGTCTGATTCTTTGCTTATTGTTTGTTTCCATTTGATGTACTTTTCCTTTTGTTGTATTTTGACCCTCCATGGGCATGTGTTGTAAAACAAACTATGTATTGTCCACCATTTGTAATATATTTTAGTTTGTCTTCATTTGGGTTTTCTCTCAACAACATCAAGCATCTTCCTCGAGGTCTGGAAAGGTCAAAACCAAGAACCAAACCGGATACCTTGGAAAACAAATAAACATACTGCATTGCATACTAACTTTGCTTCTGTTTTGTAGGTCTTGTTATTATTTTTGTTTCTAACTTTGTTGTGATCTCAGGAAACATTGCTCGTCGCCAAGTATTCCCTGTCAACCGCGCGCACCGGTACCCGACTCGTAACAACCTTCCCGACATTCAAATGGAACAAGTACAGCAGGATCTGACTGAGGTCAGAAATCAGATGACCAATGAGAGATTGGAGATGAGAAATCAGATGTCTTAGTTCATGGCAGTGATGACTGGCCTAGCCCAGAGCCAGGAGAGGTTAAGAGAGCTGGTGGAGAGGCAAACTCCTGAGGAACCTCATCTGGGAACAGGAGGAACTAGCAAAAATGAACGGGGTCAGCCTCGTATTGACCCACAGGAGTATGGACCTCATATGAATCCAGAAGTTAACATCCAAAGAAATGTTCAAGGTAATGCTACTAGGGGCCCAATCCTGCAGGAGGATCCCCAAGGAGAACAATTCATTGTTATTGGAGCTGGAGATGAGATATACGATAGAAGATTGGACGAGATTGCCGAAAAGTTAAGATCTTTGGAATCTCAGAATTCTTTGGGCTTCGATGTGATGGACATGGGACTAGTGGATGGGGTGAGAATTCCCCACAAATTCAAACCCCTATGCTTTGAAAAGTACAATGGTACCTCTTGTCCTCGCACTCATCTGCAGTCTTTCTTGGGAAGGCTCAAAGCTTATACCATGGATGAAAAGTTATGGATGTTCTACTTTGAGGACAGTCTGACTAGAGCTTCGAGAGAATGGTATTCGCATTTATCTAGGGCCACCATAAGATGTTGGAAGGATTTGGCCGAGGCTTTCATCCGGCAATATCAATACAACCTGGACATGGCTCCCAACAGGACCCTCCTAATGGGAATGTCTCAATCTTCTAGAGAGAGCTTCCGAGAGTATGCTCAAAGATGGAGACAGCTTGCTGCTGCTGTCCAACCACCCATGTCAGAAAGGGAAATGGCCGACATGTTCATGAATACATTGCAAGGGACCTATATTGATAGACTGGCTGCTTTTTCCTCTACCAGTTTTGCTGATGTGGTCATAGCTGGTGAGAGGATTGAAACTATCTTAAAGATGGGCAAAATTTCCGACAGTGGTGCAAGTTCGTCCGGCAATCCCAGAAAGCCTTTTGCGGGACCCCGAAGGGCAGGTGAAACAAACTCCATTCATACAAGCAGGGGCAGGCGTCAATATGCTCACCGGTCAGTAGCAGTTATTACCATCCCAGCTCCAATGCCACAACAATCATCATATCCTTAACAACAACAACCACAGTATCAACAAGTTCATTATCCGCAACAAAGATCGTACAATAACAACAACCAACCAACAACAACGTCCCTTTCAACAAAGACCATCACAGACAAACAGGGTAATTGACCCAATTCCAATGCCGTACGCTGCACTCTTGCCACAACTCCTGAAGCTCAACCTAGTTGAGTTAAGGACATTGGTGTTGCACCCCAAAATTTGCCCTCTATTTTAACTCTAACCGACTTTTTGTTTCACATTCATTTGCATCATCTTCATAGCATAACATGTATTTCGTCTTAATATTAACCGGAATAATTTCTCGAAATTTACAGACGGACTGGTCAAATTAATTTTCAATTGTGCCTAAAATCAGTAAACAAAAAAATGTCAAGTTTAAGTTTGCAAATGTCGGTAATATTAATCTGCAGTTCACGTGGTTTAATTTGACATGCTAAAAATATTTTTACGACTATTTTTGGTCATATGTTGATCAGTCTGAGCGGCTTAAACGGTCATAATTTTTATTTCAAAATCCGATCAAACGCTGTATTTTTCCGAGTCATTTATTTCGCGCTGATTATTTTGACGTGTTTATTTTATTTTTTCGAGCATTTTGGTGCCCAACTTGTATTTTTTTGAGTCTATTTATTTTTATATTGGGTCTATAATAAATAAATAGGTTAATTAGTTTTTATTTTAATTTTAATTATTTTTATTAAACTTTATTTAATTATTTATATTAATATTTTATTGGGTTTCAAAATAAGCCCAATTGACATTAACCCTAATTAGTCCTATAAATACTTATATGTGTGTTGCTGCTAGAAAGAGATCGAACCGAAAAAAGGAGAAGAAACCAAAAGGCGGATCTATCTTCTCATTGCATGTTTGTTTTCGGTTGGCTCTTTACATCACACTACCGTTTTGAATCGGTACTTTTATTTACATATCACATATTAAATATGATGTTCACGTGATTGTTCATAATAAGCTAACATCCATATGTTTATATTTTGTTTATTTTACTGTATGTGAATTTTGACTGTATAGTTTTAATATATAATATGCATAGTAATATATAATATATATATATATATATATATATATATATATATATATATATATATATATATATATATATATATATATAAGAATATATAATATATATAATATTTGTTAATATCATGTTATAATATATAATATATAATTGTTTGGTTAAATAAGTTTTATTTTATTTTAAAATTTGATTATTTTGTTCGGATCGGATCGTGTCAATACGCTGTTCGCATATTTCTGTGCATGAGGCGTGACACGTGTTGATTTGATCTAATTGCGATGATCGCAATTTTTGCGTTAGCAACTTCGTTGTTCATTTTTTAATTCATATTATTATTATTATTATTGGTTATATATTTAGATCTGCACAAATAACTAACCTCCCTGATTTTTCGCCTCAAACCCTATATTTTTCTCTAAAACCCTATATTTTTCACTAAACCCTAAATTTTTTTCCTAAACTCTGACAATTTCGCCACAAACTCTAAATTTCAAACCTTAAAACTTATAAACTTTAACCGTGTTATTTTCTCTAAACCATAAATTTTTTTTTTCATTAAACTTTTAACCCTGTTCTTTTCCTAAACCTTAAATTTTTTATATAAACCTTAATTGCTTTCCTAAAACTGATTATATATTTTCTTTATGAATTTTAATGTGTTCAACCTTAACTTTTTTCACTAACCCAATTTTTTTTTAATCCCAGTAATTTCCTTTATAAACCTTGAACTCTAATTTTCACTCTAACTCTAACTCATTTTTATGTTATTCATTTACTTTTTATCATATTATGTGACTGTTTCATATTTGTAATAATTTAGTTTTTATTTTTCGCCTTATAATTATGTAACTGTCTCCTTGATGTAATAATTTAGTGTTATTTTCCGCCTAATTATTATGTAACTACCCCAAAGCGTTGTAATAGTTTAGGAATTTCTTGTATTTGCCTTTAATTTTCTGCCATTTATTTTCGTAAATATAATTGCGTGGTTAGTAAATAGGGAGTGAAAAATAATTGTAATTAATTAAATTTAGAAAAAACTAATTAAATAAGATTAAATATCTGAAAATAAATCATTCACACACGTAAGTCGATCTTTGATCGCCATCTGCACTTCCTAGGGTATTCCTCTTGGTTGCCTTCTTTAAATGGTCAAGTCCCTCGAATATAGGGGTGTCTTAAGAAAAGTTCCTTCATAAAAATCATCAAGTCCCTACAGTTTAAAAGATCAAGTCCCTTTGAGGTTGCCTACGGAATAATGATCTTGTCCCTTAGAATAAATGATGATAGTCCCTACGAATTGCTAAAGACACCCCTCAAAGTTGCTTTCTATGACCATACGATGACCATACGTTTGTCCCTTAACATCCAAGGTAATGACTACCTATTCCTTAATAATAGGGATAGTCTTACCATTGAAAGAACATTTAAGAACAATAAAGATTTAATTTAGGGTAGGTTCCTCTTAAGTACTTGCTCACTTTTCTTCAAAAATACTTCATTACACTTCACATTTCAAATAAATTTTCAAAACAAAGTCTTTATATATATCCATACAAGGATCATTATAAGGTACTTAAGAAAATTTTCAATCACACACTACACTTCTCAAAATAATTTAAAGTGAGCTGAGTAACTAAGAGCCCATGGATAACCATGGATATAAAGGGTGCTAACACCTTCCCTTTATATAACCTACCCCCGAACTCAAAATCTTTTCAAGGTTTTTCCTGTTCTTTTATGCCCTTTCCTTTTGGATAAAATAAAAGTCGGTGGCGACTCTTGTTATCCACAACATTTAATTAAAGTCAGTTCTCCCACCGTGTTACAGAACTGGCGACTCTGCTGGGGATGTTTAAAGAAGGGTACCCTTAGGAATTAGATCACTTAAATTGTTTGCCTTGTTTGCTTTATATTACTTGTTGGGCTTTATGTGTGAAAGATCTTAACTCGGATCTAGTGTACCCTAGGTAAATGGCAATAGACCAAGGAAACTGTACGGCGTATACCGATATGGTTGATCTGGTGGCCATAGTTAGTGTGACTTCTTGGTTGGTGCTTATGTTCCTTAAGTAAGTTAAGGATAATATGGGGCTGCCATGTGTTGTCAATACACTAACTGACTTTTAGAACCTTAGTCATCCCATCTTGGCCTTTAGAAAGTAGTGAGATAGCCGGCTTTGGTGAAGACTGAAGTTGGTTGATACTCGATGCTACACTCATTGAGATCCTAAACTTGAAGGGTTTTGGTTGGCAAGTAAGTTGCCTACTGAACAACCACCCTTGTGAAGGATCAATGATATTGAGATCCCTTAGAACCTTGTTACTTTATAGGACAGTATGAACCCACTAAACTTTAGGGGAGGGTACTTACCTTTGAACCTCATGCAAGCCTTCAAACCTAGGGCTATTGTGTGACTTGTTTGTGTGTGCCACATGTTTGTGATTGAGCATAACATCATAACATCATCATGCATCATAAGCATAGAATTTTCACTAACCATTTCAAGGACCAAAGGATTTATCTTTGTTCTTTGTTATAGATCATGGCTTCTGCTCGTAGGAATACTATCCGGATCAACTTTGTAGGAATACCTCTTAAGCTTAAAGAATTAGTCTCTCAAGTTTCTGAAAACTCCCAGTTCATCAAGAGGCATGGTCACCTACTGGATCTAGTCACTTCTGGGTTCAATGAAGACATGATGAGTGTTTTGTTTCAGTTCTTTGATCCTAAACATCATTGCTTCACATTCCCCGACTATCAGTTGGTTCCTACAATGGAAGAGTTCTCCAAGCTTCTGGGTATACCTATCCTGGATCAGAAATCCTTCACAGGCTTAGAGAAGGAGCTTAAACCTGAAGTCATTGCCGCAGCCCTACATCTGAAGAAATCAGACATTGTCCAAGAAACAAGGAGTGGAGTTAAGGGTATTCTTGCTAAGGTATTGATAGAGAATGCTCAAGTGTTCTTGAAGGCTATGAGCTATGATGCTTTTGAGGAGATCTTAGCCTTGTTGATTTATGGCTTAGTGTTGTTCCCCAATCCATATCAGTTCATAGACGTACACACCGTCAACATATTTCTGACTCGCAATCCAGTACCTACATTGCTTGGAGACATATTACACTCTCTTCATACCCGTACTACAAAGGCACGAGGAACTCTGATGTGCTACATACCTTTATTGTCTAGGTGGTTTATTTCTCACCTTCCTCGATCAGTGATGAAGAACGAACAAGGGTTCAGGTGGTCCAAGAGGATTATGTCACTTTCTCATTCAGATATTCATTGGTGCTCTAGATCTATGGAGAATGTTACTATCATTGACCGTTGTGGGGAGTTTCCTAATGTGCCACTCCTTGGCATAAGAGGGGGCATTACCTACAACCCTTCCTTAGCTTTACGTCAGTTTGGTTACGCTCGGAGTGATGGTCCTCATGACATGTTGATTCAGGGTATTGTGTTCGACTACGAAAATGATCTTCAAGGTTACCGTCAAAGGTTTATACGAGCATGGGGGAAAGTGAACAAGGTTGACAGCAAGACTCTGGAGCCCAAGTACACTATTCCTATGGAAGCTTATCTCAGATGGGTGCGATCTCGTGCTCAGACCCTTATGATGCCATATCCTGCCATCCTGCCAGTTACTATGGAGCCTGTTGCTGAAGGAGATACTTCTTATATCATTCTTCATCCAGACATGCCCACTGACATGGAAGATTTACAGAGGTCCTGGATCCAGTTGAAGGAGCAAAGGGATACTTTTGAGACTCATTACAAAGCAAGTCAAGAAAGAATCCTGGAGCTAACAAAACAACTTCACGAGGAGCGGAATCTCAACTCATACCTCAACACAAAGAGGAAACGTCCATGGGAGACTTAAAACCCCATCTTTTGTATTCATTTCATTTCTATTGTAAGCCCAAGGGGCAAACAAATTTATTACTAATAAAAGTTTACCTTTTTGGTTGTTTAAACAAATTTAAATCCTGCGGTCCTTGAAAACATTGCATACGCATTTATACACCATATCATTGCATCACAGGTTTCTTATGTACAGGTATCTTATCTTCTCGTTGTTTATTTCAGCAGAAATGGCTCTTGAACAAATAGTCAAAGATCTCCAGGCACAGAATGCACAATTCCAGGAGCTGATCCTGAACTTGTCCAAGGGACATGATGAATTGAAGACACCGCTGGCTAAGAAGACTAAGAAGACTAGAAGATCAGGAGGTCTTATTAATCTGGGAAGAAGGTTCAAAGGTCCTGTCAAGACCAAGGAACAAGTTGAAGATTATGAGTCTGAAGAGTCTGAGAAAGAGGGAGGCAGTCTCCATAATACTATGGGGGATTCTGATTCTGAAGCAAATTACTATCATGATCCTAATGAAGATAAGTTCAAGATGTTGGTTGATAGAATGAATGCTATGGAGTTACAAAAGTCTTCTGGGCTAGATTTTGAAGATCTGAGTTTGATATCTGGAGTGGTTATACCCATTGGTTTCAAGGTCCCTGCTTTTGTAGTATATGATGGTATTTCATGCCCCAAGCTGCATCTAAGGTCCTATGTCCGGAGGATTCAACCACATACTGCTGACAAGAAATTGTGGATTCATTTCTTCCAAGAGAGCTTGTCTGGAGCTCAATTGGAATGGTACTATCAATTGGAGAGTGCCAACATCTGTGATTGGAATGATCTTGCTGAGGCCTTCTACAGGCAATATAAATACAATGCTGATTTAGCACCTACTCGCATGCAACTCCAAAGCATGTCTATGGGTGCTAAGGAGAATTTCAAGGAGTATGCCCAGAAGTGGAGAGACTTGGCTGGTAGAGTTCAACCTCCTCTAACTGACAGGGAGTTAGTGGATATGTTCATGAGTACGCTGAATGGTCCTTTTTATAGTCATCTCATTGGAAGCTCATCATCTGGCTTCACTGAGCTGATAATGACTGGAGAGCGTGTAGAAAGTGGCATAAGAAGTGGCAAAATACAGGTGGTGCCTCTTCATCAAGTACTGCAAAGAAGCCTCCTAGTGGGAAGAAAGAGTCAAATGCTGTTTATGGTCAACCTGGTCGTAATAGGGGTCACCAATCTGTGAGTGCAGTTCACATCTCCAATCCTACTCCTGCAACACCAGAGCCACCACAGGGCAATCAGCAGAGGCTTAGAAGACAGTTCACCAAGATCAACATGTCACTGGCCCAAGCCTTGCAACATTTGTTGAAAGGGGAACTCATTACTTTGAAAGACCCTCCTCAGAATCCTAATGTTACCTCTCCTAGGTACAATCCTAATGCACGATGTGCATATCATTCTAATTGTCAGGGACATGATACCAACAACTGCTGGATATTGAAGAACAGGATTCAGGATATGATTGATGCTGGAGAGATTGAGTTTGACCCTCCTAGTACTCCAAATGTAATTACTGCTCCCATGCCAAATCATGAGAAGACTGTCAATGCTATTGATGAAGTTTCACATATTTCCTCAGTTGTAGATGTGACTACACCATTATCTGTTATCAAGAAGAAGTTAGTACAAGCTGGGTTCTTTCCAGGTTGTAATGAAGATTGTTTCTATTGTGCTTATAAACCTGATAGCTGCTGGAAGTTGAAGGATGGTATCCAACGCCTCATGGACAATTACACCATATTGTTTGAGAGGACACCTTCTGTGGAGAGTATGGTTGAACATATAACTCAAGGTGCGAAGGTTGAAGAGGTGGATATGGTTGATAAAGTACCAATAAGGATTACTTCCAAAGGCCCTGTCAAGATCACTCAAAAGGGTCCTATCAAGATTACTGCTGAAGGCCCTGTGAGGACTGTTGCTGAAGCTAGAGTGGCTCCTATGATTATTACCACTCCTGGTCCTATTCCGTATACTTCTGATAAAGCTATACCTTGGCATTACAGTTCCGATGTTTATATCCATGGTGTTAAACAGGAACCCTTAGCTGATACACCTATTGTTGATGAAAACCTTGATGTTGATAATATTGCTGGATCTAGTAAGATCACAAGAAGTGGAAGAATTTTCTCTCCTCCGGCTACCTCCGAGAATACAGTTACTCCAACTACTACCTCTACTGCTGAGACAAATACTGATGCCTGGGGCAAAAGTCCTGTTATTGAACCTGTACAAACTGATGCACCAACTGCTGAGAATCTTTCTAAGCAGATGGAAGAAGTGTTGAAGATCATTCGTAAGAGTGATTATGATGTTGTTGATCAATTGGGGCATACTCCCTCCAAGATTTCCATGTTGTCTTTGTTGCTGTGTTCTGAGGCTCATGCCAAAGCCTTGATTAAATTCTTGAAAACTGCTCATGTACCGAATGAAATTTCTGTGGATCATTTTGAAAACTGTGTTGCACACCTGACTTATGATAATGGGTTAGGCTTTTCCGATGCTGATTTGACTCTGGCCAAAAGAAATCATAATAGAGCTTTACATATCTCTATTGAGTGTAGGGGCACTACCCTGTCTCATGTGTTGATAGACAATGGTTCTTCACTGAATGTACTGCCCAAAGAGGTTCTGAACAAGCTTAGTCCTGAAGATGTTGTGTTGAGACCAAGTAATATAGTGGTGAAGGCTTTTGATGGTTCGAGAAGAGTGGTGCACAGAGAAATAGATCTCCCAATCAAAGTAGGTTCTCAGGTCTTCAATTCAACCTTCTATGTAATGGATATTCGTCCTTCGTACTCTTGTTTGCTTGGGCGCCCCTGGATCCATGGGGCAGGTGCTGTGACCTCCACTTTACATCAGAAGTTAAGATATCCAGTGAGGGGAAAGGTTCTTACTGTTTACGGAGAGGAAGAATATATAGTCAGTCATGTGAATACTTTCAAGTATCTTGAAGTAGAAGGTGAATATGTTGAAACTCCTTGCCAAACGTTTGAAGTAGTTCCTTGGGTTGTTCCTAATGCTGAAGCTCCTCCTGTTGTCAAAAGAGTTCATGTGGTCACCAGAGTACCTCCTACAATGGCCTCCCTCAAAGATGCCAGAGATGTGGTTGAAGAAGGTGGTTGTACTATTTGGGGTCAGCTTCCTAACATTCCTTACAAGTCTGACAAGTTTGGTTTGGGTTTCACTGCAGAGTCCCAGAAGGCTGTTCGTCGTGCTCGTGCTGTTCGTATCACCAATCAAGGGATTATGAAAGATCAGATCAATGTTGTGGGTGACTATGATGAAGACTAAAACCTGGATGCTTGGATTTTTCCTACTGTGGGTGATGGGATCAATAATTGGAAGGCTGAAGACGTTATTCCTATCTCCTTTTAGTCAGGAGTAAATACTATTACTGTGTTGTTACTTTTAAGTTTGTAATTTTTGAACAATTAAACTCTTAAGCCTTGTGCCTTACCCGGGGCACAATGGTATGCTTGTTTCGGGATGTCATTTCATTTGCATACTTCATTCAATAAAAATCAGTGGACGTTTCGTTTTCGTAAATATTGTGTTCCTTGTCTTTCTTTTATTTTATTTTTGTTTTATTAGCTATATGTTCTTACACACACCCACATCACTAAAATGCAGATCCTCATCCACGCTGGATCCTGTTGATAACAGTTCTACTATTGCCAATTATAATTTCGAGAATCCGATCTATCAAGCTGAAGATGGAAAGAAGGACGATTGTGAAGTACCTGTAGAGCTTGCTAGGTTGTTACATCAAGAAGAGAAAGCTATACAGCCACATGAAGAGCCAATCGAAGTTGTGAATCTGGGAACTGAAGAAAACAGGAAAGAAGTCAAGATAGGGGCTGAACTAGAGGATGGTGTTAAGAGAAGATTGATTCAGATGTTACATGATTATGTGGAGATCTTTGCTTGGTCCTATGAAGATATGCCAGGTTTGGATACAGACATTGTGGTTCACCGTTTACCGGTAAAAGAAGATTGTCGTCCAAAGAAACAGAAGGTTCGTCGCATGCGTCCTAAAATGTCAGAGAAGATTAAGGCAGAGGTGATGAAATAGTTTGATGCAGGGTTCTTAGCTGTGACTTCTTATCCTCAATGGGTTGCAAATGTGGTACCGGTACCTAAGAAAGATGGTAAGGTACGTATGTGTGTAGATTACAGGGATTTGAACATGGCCAGCCCCAAAGATGACTTTCCACTTCCTCATATTAATGTTCTAGTAGACAACACTGCTCAGCATAAAGTATTCTCTTTCATGGATGGTTTCTCTGGTTACAATCAAATCAAGATGACACCTGAAGATATGGAGAAGACTACATTTGTTACACAGTGGGGCACTTTTTGTTATAAAGTGATGCCATTTGGTTTAAAAAATGCTGGGGCAACATATCAGCGTGCTATGGTGGCTTTGTTTCACGATATGATTCATCATGAGATAGAGGTATATGTGGATGATATGATAGCCAGGTCCCAAAATGAAGAGCAACACCTTGATCATCTGCATAAGCTGTTTGAAAGGTTGAAGAAATACAAGTTGAGATTGAACCCAAACAAGTGTACTTTTGGAGTTAGATCTGGTAAACTCTTGGGTTTCATCGTCAGTGGAAAAGGTATTGAAGTAGACCCTGCTAAAGAGAAAGCTATACAAGAGATGCCAGCTCCCCATACTGAGAAGGAAGTTAGAGGTTTCTTGGGACAATTGAATTACATTGCAAGATTTATTTCCCAATTATCTGCTACCTGTGAGCCAATCTTCAAGTTGTTGAAGAAAGATCAGGTAATGGAATGGAATGATGAGTGCCAGACAACATTTGATGAAATCAAGAGATATCTTCTAGAACCTCCAATTTCGTTGCCACCAGTTGATGGAAGACCCTTGATTATGTACTTAACAGTGTTAGACAACTCAATGGGGTGTGTGTTGGGGCAACATGACGAGTCTGGTCGAAAAGAGCAGGCAATATACTACCTTAGCAAAAAGTTTACCGACTGTGAAACAAGATACCCACTGCTCGAGAAAACTTGCTGCGCTTTGGCATGGGCTGCTCGCCGATTAAGACAGTATATGTTGACTCATACTACCTTATTGATTTCAAAGATGGATCCAATCAAATACATATTCGAGAAACCTGCTCTCTCCGGACGAATAGCAAGATGGCAAATGATCTTAACAGAATATGATATACAATATACTACTCAGAAGGCCATTAAAGGAAGTATTGTAGCTGATCATTTGGCTCATCAAGCAGTGGATGATTATCAGTCAATGAGTTTTGAGTTCCCTGATGAAGACATTATGATTATTAGCAAAGAACCTGGACAATATGACGGACCTGAACAAGGATCCCGATGGACTATGGTTTTTAATGGAGCTTCTAATGCACTTGGCAATGGTGTTGGTGTTGTGATCAGTTCCCCTGAAGGTTGTCATACCCCGATTACTGCCAGACTTTGTTTCTATTGTACCAATAACATAGCTGAGTATGAGGCATGTATCCTGGGTATCAAAGCTGCCATTGATATGAAGATTCAGTTCCTAGATGTATATGGAGATTCAGCCATGGTAGTAAGTCAGATCAAAGGAGATTGGGATACCAAGCATGATAATCTCATTCCATACAGAGAGCATGTGTTATCTTTGATCCCATATTTTGAAGAGATTACCTTTGGACATATTCCACGAAGAGAAAATAAGTTGGCAGATGCATTAGCCACCATGGCATCTATGTTTGAGATTAGCTGGGATGATGAAGCTCCCAAGATTACTATTGACAGATTTGAGAAACCTGCATACTGCAATGAGATTGACACTGAAGAAGCAGAAGAGAAGCCTTGGTACTATGAAGTGAAAAGATATCTTGAAGCTCAGGAGTTCCCTGAAGGGGCATCTGTCAAAGATAAAAAGTTTCTGAGGAGGTTTGCTGCTAAATTCTTTTTGAGTAATGGAATTTTGTACAAGCGCAATCATGATTCAACCTTGCTTTGTTGTGTGGATAAGAAGGAAGCAACATAGATTATGGAAGACATGCATGATGAGATCTTTGGCACTCATTCTAGTGGTCATACCATGGCAAAGAAAATATTGAGAGCAGGTTACTATTGGTCTACCATGGAAGCTGACTGCTATCAACATTCCAGAACATGTCACAAGTGTCAAATATATGCTGATAAGGTGCATATACCTCCATCACCATTGAATGTGTTGACTGCTCCTTGGCCTTTTGCCATGTGGGGCATTGATATGATTGGTGAGATCAAGCCTACTGCTTCTAATGGGCATCGTTTCATCCTGGTTGCTATTGATTACTTTACAAAGTGGGTGGAGGCAGCTTCATTTGCATCTGTTACTAAGAATGTGGTGGCTCGATTCATTAAGAATAATCTCATATGTAGGTATGGCATCCCTGAAAGGATTATTACTGACAATGGCTCTAATCTGAACAACACTATGATTACTGATCTCTGCACGCAGTTCAAGATTAAGCATCACAACTCTTCTCCGTATCGTCCGAAGATGAATGGGGCAGTAGAAGCAGCTAATAAGAACATCAAGAAGATTCTACATAAGATGACTGTCACTTACAAGGATTGGCATGAGATGTTACCATTTGCTCTTCATGGCTATCGTACTACAATACGTACTTCAACAGGGGCAACCCCATTCTCCTTAGTTTACGGCATGGAAGCAGTTCTGCCCATTGAAGTTCAGATCCCTTCCTTAAGAATCATGAAGGATGCAGGCTTGGATGAAGATGAGTGGATTCAGACTCGACTTGACCAGATAAATTTGATTGATGAGAAAAGGTTGGCAACTGTTTGTCACGGTCAGATGTACCAGAAACGGATGATTAAGGCTTTTAATAAGAAGGTTAAGCCAAAGGTATATCAGGTTGGTGACTTGGTAATCAAGCGTATCATACTACCACAGGGTGATCCTAGGGGCAAGTGGACTCCTACATATGAAGGACCATTTGTAGTCAAAACAGTATTCTCAGGAGGTGCCATGATGCTTACTACCATGAATGGTGAAGACTTCCCACAACCTGTAAACACAGACATAGTTAAAAAATACTACGCATAAAAAGAGACCCGCTAGGTTGACTGGCCTAGGCAAAAATAAGGGCATCCCGGCGAACCAAAAGGGTTCGGGAAAAAATTAGGGATATATATATAAAAAATGTACACCCGGCAAGTTGAAAACCTGAAAAGGCGGCTTGGGCAAAAAAGGGTATCCCGGTGGATTGAAAACTTGAAAGGGCAATCCAGGCAAAAGTTAGGGATTAAAGCGTATGACTATGTCTCGTTTGGATCACCCATGTAAACTCTAACCAGTTGTGCTACTTAATTCAAGCTCGAACAGATAAAGCTCAATCCAATCGTTTCTGTCTCAACATCAGAAGATGAGATACTTGAAAATAATGACAATAGTAGAATTGAAACTCAATATGATTATTTCCCACATAGCTGTTTTCTTTGTTTTGTAAAAATTTTATGAAAAATTCCTCTTACTAGGATTTCTGTCTCCTTGTACAAACTTGCCTATGTATAGGTCACTTTGTGATATAAATGAAATTGCATCTTTGAATCCAGATTTACTTTTACCCTATTTACATAAGCGAAACGTCCATTGGTTGTGTTTGAATGTATGTATGCTTTTGAATATGATTGATGTTTACCAGAAATGCATAAAATGCTTGAATATGATTGATGTTTACCAGAAATGCATGAAAATGCAGTAATAGTATTTACTAAGGACGAACGAAGGTAGGAATTTAACGAAGCTTCTCCGGTTCATCCCCACAAGACAACTACAAATCCCCAGTAGAGCAAATCTATCATTATAGATACTTCAAGTTACGTCTCCCCTTGAATTTATGTCCATCTCTTTTATCCTCAGTCGGGATACTCAGGAACTTATTCCTTCAATAGAAGTACGACGAACGAAGACGGGAGGTTATAAATAATATACTATCAAGACGGGAACAAGTTCTTCATATTCTTCAGTAACGAATCGGGATTTATTTTCCCTAGCCAGCAGTTGTTATACAAAGATATCCAGACACTTCGGGCTACACGATTCATACATACATCATTTACATCATACCACAACATATCCATAAATGCATAATACATTTACTTAGATGCACCATGCCATGCATGCATACATATTGCATAAACTAACATTCTCCTTGCAGGAAAGTTATATGCAGATAAAACAGCATCAACAACTTACAACAGGTCAGAAATGATCCATACATTACTCAAAATGTCCTCGGAGAGTAGGCAAATGGTCTGTACAAAGATCCATTCCCTAATCCAGGATATTTCCAGAAGATTTCATCTATCTGGTCTTGAATAGCAGGCAAACGGTCGGTACAAAGATCCATTCCCTGGTTCAAGATATTTTCAGAAGATTTAATCTATTTACTTGAATAGTAGGCAAACGGTATGTAAAAAGATCCATTCCCTAGTTCAAGATACTTTTCAGAAGAACTAATCCTGACGTTCTTTTGATCTTGGAGAGTAGGCAAACGGTCTGTACAAAGATCCATTCCCTAATCCAGGATATTTCCAGAAGATTTCATCTATCTGGTCTTGAATAGCAGGCAAACGGTCTATACAAAGATCCATTCCCTGGTTCAAGATATTTTCAGAAGATTTAATCTATTGGCCCTTGAATAGCAGGCAAACGATCTGTACAAAGATCCATTCCCTGGTTCAGGATATTTTCAGAAGAACTAATCCTGACGTTCTTTTGACCTTGGAGAGTAGGCAAACGGTCTGTAAGAAGATCCATTCCCTAATCCAAGATATTTCCAAAAGAGATAATTGTCACGAAGATTTATTTCTACTGGTCTATTCAACAATTCAAATCATGTTGCATAAATGATTCAGAGACGGCCTATACGAAGACCTAGTACTGATATCCAGTATCAACATAAAGATATCCTCACCTCCTGATATTATAGATGGCATCTCTAAGCCCATCTCCAGTTCTTCCAAGTGGCATCTTCAAGCCCACTCAAGCATATACAAATAATCATCAGCTTTACTTTACGCACCGACGAGTGCAAATTTTTGGGCTTTTGTGTTCAATCCCCTTCAACCTTCCAGGTCACGAATGACACATATACCAATCTAACCCCTCAGGTTTCGGAAAATTGAACAGGGGCAGCTGTTGCACCCCAAAATTTGCCCTCTATTTTAACTCTAACCGACTTTTTGTTTCACATTCATTTGCATCATCTTCATAGCATAACATGTATTTCGTCTTAATATTAACCGGAATAATTTCTCGAAATTTACAGACGGACTGGTCAAATTAATTTTCAATTGTGCCTAAAATCAGTAAACGAAAAAATGTCAAGTTTAAGTTTGCAAATGTCGGTAATATTAATCTGCAGTTCACGTGGTTTAATTTGACATGCTAAAAATATTTTTACGACTATTTTTGGTCATATGTTGATCAGTCTGAGCGGCTTAAACGGTCATAATTTTTATTTCAAAATCCGACCAAACGCTGTATTTTTCTGAGTCATTTATTTCGCGCTGATTATTTTGACGTGTTTATTTTATTTTTTCGAGCATTTTGGTGCCCAACTTGTATTTTTTTGAGTCTATTTATTTTTATATTGGGTCTATAATAAATACATAGGTTAATTAGTTTTTATTTTAATTTTAATTATTTTTATTAAACTTTATTTAATTATTTATATTAATATTTTATTGGGTTTCAAAATAAGCTCAATTGGCATTAACCCTAATTAGTCCTATAAATACTTATACGTGTGTTGCTGCTAGAAAGAGATCGAACCGAAAAAAGGAGAAGAAACCAAAAGGCGGATCTATCTTCTCATTGCATGTTTGTTTTCGGTTGGCTCTTTACATCACACTACCGTTTTGAATCAGTACTTTTATTTACATATCACATATTGAATATGATGTTCACGTGATTGTTCATAATAAGCTAACATCCATATGTTTATATTTTGTTTATTTTACTGTATGTGCATTTTGACTGTATAGTTTTAATATATAATATCCATAGTAATATATAATATATATAATATATATAATATATATATATATAAGAATATATAATATATATAATATTTGTTAATATCATGTTATAATATATAATATATAATTGTTTGGTTAAATAAGTTTTATTTTATTTTATAATTTGATTATTTTGTTCGGATCGGATCGTGTCAATACGCTGTTCGCATATTTCTGTGCATGAGGCGTGACACTCGTGTTGATCTGATCTAATTGCGATGATCGCAATTTTTGCGTTAGCAACTTCGTTGTTCATTTTTTAATTCATATTATTATTATTATTATTTTTGGTTATATATTTAGATCTGCACAAATAACTAACCTCCCTGATTTTTCGCCTCAAACCCTATATTTTTCTCTAAAACCCTATATTTTTCACTAAACCCTAAATTTTTTTTCTTAAACTCTGACAATTTCGCCACAAACTCTAAATTTCAAACCTTAAAACTTATAAACTTTAACCGTGTTATTTTCTCTAAACCATAAACTTTTTTTTTCATTAAACTTTTAACCCTGTTCTTTTCCTAAACCTTAAATTTTTTATATAAACCTTAATTGCTTTCCTAAAACTGATTATATATTTTCTTTATGAATTTTAATGTGTTCAACCTTAACTTTTTTCACTAACCCAATTTTTTTTAATCCCAATAATTTCCTTTATAAACCTTGAACTCTAATTTTCACTCTAACTCTAACTCATTTTTATGTTATTCATTTACTTTTTATCATATTATGTGACTGTTTCATATTTGTAATAATTTAGTTTTTATTTTTCGCCTTATAATTATGTAACTGTCTCCTTGATGTAATAATTTAGTGTTATTTTCCGCCTAATTATTATGTAACTACCCCAAAGCGTTGTAATAGTTTAGGAATTTCTTGTATTTGCCTTTAATTTTCTGCCATTTATTTTCGTAAATATAATTGCGTGGTTAGTAAATAGGGAGTGAAAATAATTGTAATTAATTAAATTTAGAAAAAACTAATTAAATAAGATTAAATATCTGAAAATAAATCATTCACACACGTAAGTCGATCTTTGATCGCCATCTGCACTTCCTAGGGTATTCCTCTTGGTTGCCTTCTTTAAATGGTCAAGTCCCTTGAATATAGGGGTGTCTTAAGCAAAGTCCCTTCATAAAAATCATCAAGTCCCTACAGTTTAAAAGATCAAGTCCCTTCGAGGTTGCCTACGGAATAATGATCTTGTCCCTTAGAATAAATGATGATAGTCCCTACGAATTGCTAAAGACACCCCTCAAAGTTGCTTTCTATGACCATACGATGACCCTACGTTTGTCCCTTAACATCCAAGGTAATGACTACCTATTCCTTAATAATAGGGATAATCTTACCATTTAAGAACAGTAAAGATTTAATTTAGGGTAGGTTCCTCTTAAGTACTTGCTCACTTTTCTTCAAAAATACTTCATTACACTTCACATTTCAAATAAATTTTCAAAACAAAGTCTTTATATATATCCATACAAGGATCATTATAAGGTATTTAAGAAAAATTTTAATCACACACTACACTTCTCAAAACAATTTAAAGTGAGCTGAGTAACTAAAAGCCCATGGATAACCATGGATATAAAGGGTGCTAACACCTTCCCTTTATATAACCTACCCCCGAACTCAAAATCTTTTCAAGGTCTTTCCTGTTCTTTTATGCCCTTTCCTTTTGGATAAAATAAAAGTCGGTGGCGACTCTTGTTATCCGCAACATTTAACTAAAGTCAGTTCTCCCACCGTGTTACAATTGGCACCTCCAGATCCTCTTAATATGCCAAAGAACTATGATGCAAATGCCAGGTGTGCATTCCACTCAAATGCACCGGGGCATAATACTGAAAAGTGCAGGGCCCTACAGATGAAAGTCCAGGATTTGGTGGACTCAAAAGCTCTCAATTTTGCGCCTCCTCCGAACGTCACAAGAAATCCAATGCCTAGTCACAACGGGCCTAGGATTAATGCTATTGAGGAGGGCAAACCAACCACATTAATCAACAGTGTTGCACAAATCCGAACACCCTTGGTTGAAATCAAAGCTCAGCTGTTGGAATGCCAAGTGTTCCCTGGATGCGAGGTCGGCTGTGGATATTGCAACATTGCCGTTAATGGATGTGAGAGACTGAGAAACGGCATAGATGGCCTCATTAGAGATGGCATTCTTAAGATTACGACAACAACGACTACAACTCCAACAATTCCTTCATCAATAATCACAGATACTCCTACAACGTCAGCAACCATTGTTCCAACAGATTCTGCTACAACTCCAACAATTACTCAATCAATCACTTCAACGGATACAAGTTCAATCACAATTCCTTCTACAAAGACAGTGTCGTACCTCGAAAAAATACGATCCTAAAACAAACAACAGAGTCGCCACCTAATTCTATTTATTCTACGAGAGAAAAGGGAGATATAGATACAACCTAATAAAGGATAAGAAATGGTTTACGGAACCAAATTCTAAGTTCGGGAGTCGGTTACGCAAGGGGAAGGTATTAGCATCCCTCACGTCCGTTGTACTCAACGAGAACCTCTTAGCTTAACTATGCGATTAAATGTTTGATCAAATTCTTTGTCTTCTAAATGATTGTTAATATGTTTGTTCTGAGGAAATTAAAGTTTTTTATTATTAAGGCGGAGAAAAGATTAAAGTTTTTTATTATTGCGACGGAGAGAAAAAAGATTGATTTTTTTTAATAGGGTGGAGAAATGATTAATTTTTTATTATTGTGCTCGCGAAGGATTAAAATCCCCGTGCCTACGTATTCCCTTGTGCAATGGGAAAGTCAGAGCTCCGTAATTCGTGCGACTACGGTTTGTGATTTTTAATTGAACGATTGTTTAAAACGCATTCTACTGATAAGCGTTGGCTTATACTCGCGGTGGAGGCTGAAGCGCTAGCTTGTTCGAGAGATAGAATGATTTAAACAATGTTCGTTTTTGAGAAAAGTATTTGACTTTGGTTAAGATGTTTTAAACGAAAGGGCGAATGAACCACGTCGCGTGGGGCTAGCCCAGGAGCGATTGCATTCCAAAACATGCGGAGTGCTAGACTCCGGAGTTCTGTCTTTCGCTGATTAATTATGAAAATGATTTAAATTGGTTGGTAAGTTTTAAATTGTTTTTAAGATATAAAAGAAGCGAATGGACCACGTTGCGTGGGGCTAGCCCAACTGCAGTCCATTTAAGAACGTGCGGATTGCTGGACTCCGGAGTTCAGTTTTTCGTAATTTAATTTATAAAAATGATTTGAATATTTTGATATACGAATGGTGATTGAACACATCGCGTGGGGCTAGCCCAGTTGCGCTTCAATCCAGAATGTGCGGAATGCTAGACTCCGGAGTTCTGTTTTCGTAATTTAATTTATAAAAATGATTTGAATATTTTGATATACGAATGGTGATTGAACACATCGCGTGGGGCTAGCCCAGTTGCGGTCCAATCCAGAATGTGCGGAATGCTAGACTCCAGAGTTCTGTTTTCGTAATTTAATTTATAAAAATGATTTGAATATTTTGATATACGAATGGTGATTGAACACATCGCGTGAGGCTATCCCAGTTGCGGTCCAATCCAGAACGTGCGGAATGCTAGACTCCGGAGCTCTGTTTTCATACTAAATTAATTAAATTGAATAATTGTTTTTTAGACGCTTTTAGAATTAATGCCATTAAAACGAAGGAGTGAACGAAACAATACGCGTGGGGCTAGCCCATTTGTAGTTCGTTCTAGAACGTGCGGAGTGCTAGACTCCGGAGTTCTATTCCTTGTTAAGTTGATTAAGATGCGCAAAAACGTGCAGACGGCGATCACATAGTGACCGACTTACGTGTGTGAAAAAAAATGTAGGAGTGTGAATTGATTAAATGAAGTGGATTCGACTCCTAATTCCTAAAGGTATTCCTAGTGAAAACGAAACCGGTAAATTTTAGAATCGGTTCAATTTTAGAATCATTCTATGAGAATTCGAGCGTCACTTTATGCATCCATACGGTTCTCGAAAGCACAATCAATTTATGCTCCGAAATTGCAATGCATAAAAGATATATAAAAAAGCAACAAATTGATATACGCACTATCAAACTATAAAACCATACTGCTATAAAACTGAAAATAGAATAAAATAAAGAAACAAATATTAACATATTAAAATATATATAATTCACAAAAAATTCAATAGTATATATATATATATATATATATATATATATATATATATATATATATATATATATATATATATATATATATATATATATAAGACTTTTAATATATCTGTATACTCTAAAATTCAAAAGTCGGTATATTTATTAAGTGTAACGCATGTATAATAACACATAAATATGAGACTTGGAAACTTAAAATAAAGTGTATATATTTACTATAATTCAAACTTAGAAACACATGATAATATTAAACTTGTCAATGTAAAGTATATACTTACAAAATAAAACGTACAGTAGGTAGCATAGAACTTAAACACATAAAATATATAAATTAAATTATAGGATTAACATGTAAAGTAGTATGTACAAACAAAACTCATAACTTTAAAATAATGCCCAAGAAGTGATTTTCAACTTCAATATCAAAAAAAGCAGTACAAAAATTTACTATGAATCAAAATAAATAACAAATGGACTTTGACATTTTAAAAGTGGAGAAGCATTTTCAATTAAAGAGCACCATCCTCAAGACTCATACACAGACAATGATCAGAGACAAATTTAGAGATTCAAGCATCCTTTCCAATCAAATCAGTTATAAAAATGAACAAGAACATAGATGGAATAAGTACTAAACAAAAACCATGGAAGCACCGCACAAAAAAAGAAAGTTCCAAATTCATACGCGTAAACGACTTCAAACTGTAATTTTGACAGAGTTTGAACAACAAAATTTCTTATTATATCAGCCCCATATCTAAAAAACAATACAAAGTTGCAACAAAAAAAAATCAAAAGACATGCTGCAGTAGAGATTCCAAAACAAACCCCCAGTACAAAAAATAGAACAATATATACTACAATGATATACATGAAATGCACAAACATAATCAAAGAGAGCATCACACTAGTTTCAAACAACTACAATATTAGCACACAATACCAAACATTAACAATCAAAACAAAAACAGAGTTGAAAGTGAAAATAAAACCAACCGAAAATGAAAACTTTGTTGCTGCAAGTCGTTGTTGAGTTTGTGCGACGTCGTCACAGTCGATTCTATCCGTCTCTCCAATCTCTGTGTGTTGTTGTTTCAGTTGTGTTGGTGATGGTGGCTCTGTGTCTCCGCTTTTGCGTGAGAATGGTTTGAGAGTTTAAAGAGCGAGGTTCGTGGAGATGAATGAGTTTTTTTTTTGTTTTTTTTTGTGTGTGTGGTGTTAGAGGGATAAAAAGAAAAAAAATATTGTTGTTGTTGTCTTAGAAAGGATACCCGTCTGGTAGTGTTTGTTGAAGAGGAGCTTGAGGGTGGGAGGCGCTAGCCTCTAGGTCTTGGGACTGAGTTTATGTGTGGTCTCCATAATTACTTTCAAAAATGCAGTTTTGCAAGTGTCCAAATTGATGTATGGAAAATGGTCAAAGTTTGCTTTATGAATAGCAAAATTTGGTTTATACATTTTGGTGTCTATTGGAGTATTGCTTGATGCAGGGTGATAAAAGGCTGGTGGTGTAGCAGCGTGGGAGCAGAGAAAGACTTGGTAGTGGGATTGTACTATTGGTGTTTTGAAATATTGAAACAAAAGCTATCATAAACTATAAATTAAATTTAATCAACTACTAAAATAAATAAATAAATCAAACCAAAGCAAAAATTAAATTTAATCAAAATTGACCTTAAATCTAATTAAAATTATCTAATTTAAAATAAAACTTAATTAACATAAACTAATAAACTAATAAAAATAAAATATTAAACTAATTTCTAATACAAATTAAATGAAAAATATAATATAAACTAACTGAATCAAAATTTAAATTAGGATAAAAAATTAACTAATTTACATTAAAACTAAAATTGAATCAAAATTTAAATTAGGATAAAAAAATTAACTAATTTACATTAAAACTAAAATTAAAAACTAAATAGATTGAAATTGAAATTAACAGGAGACTAAATAAAATAGAAAATATAGAATTAAAAATAGAATGATTAAATTAGAATTAAAGATATAAACTAAATTAAAATCAAACTTAGACTAAATTAATTCTTAAATAAATTAAATTAAAATTAAAATAATCTAAATTTAAATAATATAAAATAAAAATTTTAACTAAAAGAAATAAAAGCATAAAACTAAATAATTTCCAACGTGAGACAACATTCTAAACTAAGTTCTAAAATAGAAAATCTCAAAATTAAAGATCAAAATAAAATCGACATCGAAATGATAAAATGTATAAAAAAATGCAATGATTAATGATTAGTGGACTAAAATGCAAAAGATGGTTGAATAACGATGATGCGATGCGAATGCGTCGAAAATGAAATGATTTTTTTTTATATAAAAAAAAAAGATTTCGGTCAAAATTTAGGGTGTGACAAACAGCAACCATTACTCCATCAGTTCCTACTACAACTTCAACGCCCGTCCAGTCAACAGTACCGTCTACAACATCAGCAACAGTTAACGAAAGCGTCTCAACGGTTACGATATACTACGATCCCGCAAATGTTCCTTCCAACAACTCACAACAAAATACCACTCCTGTCAGAGCTCCGGTTACCATATATTATGATCCACACACCATTTTGGTCCCCTCTGCAGTTGCTATCAGTCAGTCACTATCACAGTTCCTGGGCCAGTTCCTTACGAAAGCAACAATGCCATCCCTTGGCATTATGGCTCAGATCTATACTGCAAGGGGCAGAAAATCACTCTAGAATCATCAACTTCTTCACCTCAGATAGACAATGTGGGGGGAGGCGGAGGCTTCACTAGAAGCGGGCGTCTTTTTGCCTCGCAAATACCAAGACCCATTGCTGAAGCAGAAGCTGCTGCTAAGGCAAAAAGGAAGAGCATGGTGCAAGAAGAACCAGTTGCTAAAGAAACTTTGAAGACTCCTTTCGATCAAGAGGTTGATGAATTCATGCGGATCATCAAAAAGAGTGATTATAAGGTGGTGGACCAGCTTCACCAAACACCTTCCAAAATCTCCATACTATCATTGCTAATATGCTCCGAGGCTCATCGGAACGCACTATTAAAGGTCCTGCACGCAGCTTATGTGCCAGAGGAGATTACTGTCAATCAATTAGAGGCTGTGATTGGAAATGTCAATGCTAGTCATGGACTAGGATTTACCAACGCTGATCTGATAATGGAAGGTCACAATCACAACAAGGCTTTGCACATTACCTTGGAGTGTAAGGGTGCAGTTCTTTCTCACGTATTGGTGGACACAGGGTCATCCCTCAATGTCCTACCCAAGAAAGCCCTTGTGAAGCTGGAGCATGAAGGATTGGCACTACGCCCAAGAAACTTGGTAGTGAGAGCCTTTAACGGTTCTAAAAGATCAGTTCTGGGAGAGATAGAATTACCAATAATGATTGGCCCACAGGTTTTCAAAACGACCTTCTTTGTGATGGATATACAGCCTGCCTACAGCTGTCTATTGGGTAGACCATGGATACACGCCGCTGGCGCCGTGACGTCAACCCTTCACCAGAAGTTAAAATTCGAGTGGGAGGGCCAATTCATTACCATTTGTGGGGAAGAAGATATCTTCATTAGCCAGCAGGCTACTTTCAAATACATTGAAATGGATGGGGAGATCCATGAGACCATGAGCCAAGTGTTTGAGGCCCTTAATATTAATGAAACATCTGTTGTGTCGGGGACCTCCATCACATCATATCAACAAGCCCGAAAGGTTGTTGAGGAAGGTACCGCTCAAGGCTGGGGAAAGCTGCTTCCAGTTGAGAAGAAAGAAGACCGATTCGGGTTGGGTTACAGACCAACTCGACAAGATCAACCAGAGGCTGCAAAAGAGCCCAAGTTTGTCAGTGGGGGAATGCTCACCCCGGATGCTGTGAATAGTTTGGAAGATGAGTCAGAAGACGAGGGCAACCTGAAAAGTTGGATACGTCTAAAGATCCCGGGGAGCCGTGTCTCAAACTGGTCTTCCCAGGAAATTATAAGAGTTACTCCCGCAGAGTAATTATTATTTCCTGTTTTTAAAGCATGCATCAAGTCCTGCATCTTGCCCAAGATGTCAGGGCTCATTTTGTAATCGGGCCATCTTGTATTTTGTGCAAAGATCAATTAATGAATATCAGGACATCTTTTGCAAATGAGTCTTTTCTTTTCCGCTCACTGTTTTTCATTTTTTATTTTTTGTACAAAAATAAAATGGCAATGTTTTTCAAAATAATAACTTCATTTTCACTTTTTCTAAAGCAAGATAAAACTGATCACTAAAATGAACAAATCTAAACCCTTGCAGAGAGTGCCTTCCAGACTGCACCGACAACAACACCGCTATGACTTCGTATGACTTTGACAATCCAATTAATCAAGTCGATGAAGGGGTTGAGGAAGATTATGAGCTACCTGAAGAATTAGCCAGGTTGTTAAGACAAGAGGAGAAGGTTATCACTCCTCATCAGGAGGAAGTGGAGACAGTTAATCTTGGTATAGAGGAAGACTTGAAAGAAGTGAAAATCGGGGCCCGTCTGCAAGATTCAGTAAAAGAGCAACTTATTGACATGCTTCGGGAGTATGTGGATGTTTTTGCTTGGTCTTATCAGGATATGCCAGGGTTGGACACCGACATTGTTATGCACAAGCTACCTCTGAAAGAAGACTGTCCGCCAGTAAAACAGAAGTTGTGCCGTACTCGCCCAGATATGGCAATGAAGATAAAAGAAGAGGTACAAAAACAGTGGGACGCCGGTTTCCTTGTTGTAACTAGTTACCCACCGTGGGTTGCTAACATTGTACCTGTGCCTAAAAAGGATGGCAAGGTAAGGATGTGTGTGGATTACCGGGATCTGAACAGAGCCAGCCCGAAAGATGACTTCCCTTTACCTCACATTGATGTATTGGTCGACAATAGGGCTCAGTTCTCGGTATTCTCCTTCATGGATGGATTTTCAGGGTATAATCAGATCAAGATGTCACCTGAAGACATGGAGAAGACAACTTTCATCACACCCTGGGGCACATTCTGTTATAAGGTGATGCCATTCAGACTGAAGAATGCTGGTGCCACTTATCAACGGGCTATGGTAACATTATTCCACGACATGATCCACAAAGAAATTGAATGTTATGTGGATGACATGATTGCCAAGTCCCTCACAGAAGAAGACCACCTAGTGAATCTGTTGAAGCTATTCAAGCGTCTGAGGAAGTACCAATTGAAGTTAAACCCCAACAAATGCACATTCGGGGTGCGATCCGGTAAGCTGCTGGGATTTATTGTAAGCGAGAAAGGGATTGAAGTTGACCCTGATAAAGTTAAAGCCATTCAAGAAATGCCTGCACCAAAGACTGAAAAAGAAGTTCGGGGGTTTCTAGGTAGATTGAACTACATTTCACGATTCATATCTCATCTTACAGCAACCTGTGAGCCCTTGTTCAAGTTGTTAAGGAAAGAGCAAACAGCCAGGTGGAATGAAGATTGCCAAAGGGCTTTTGACAAAATCAAGGAGTACTTACAAGAGCCTCCAATCCTTATGCCTCCAGTTGAAGGAAGACCTCTGATAATGTACTTAACAGTATTAGAAGAGTGTAAACACCCAAAATTTTCCCTCACCCATTTACACCATGGCTTGTGATCATTTCATATGCATAAATTCAGTCATAGCATCTCATATTACATTTTTTATTCACTGCATTGTTTCTAAGTCATCTGCATCTAGGGTTTGTGATCTGAGCAATCCAAGAGCTTCTTGAGCCACTCCAAAGGTCATCAATCACTTCAAAGGGGTCCATGTATGTTCAAGCATCATATTATATCCCCTCAAAGTCAAGAATTTCAAAGAATCACAAGAACTGAGAATGGCATGGAAGCAGAGCCAGGTTTAACTGCACAGATGACCTAGAATTAGGGTTTTGGTTTCAGAGGCCATAACTCCAAATTTTTTGGTCATTCTTGTTTCTATTGGTCTCTATATGGTATAGGGAGCATGCATATAAATTTTCATGAAGAAATTCAATGGGGAAGTCATCTGATCAAGGGTTGACTTCTTGAGCAAGTCAGTGTAAAATCAGGGCATCTAAGGCCCCCAATGACCCAACCAAAGGGTGTTCATCATCATTTTGATTATGTATGATCTTTATTTGATCATGGAAGATGTTAGAATTTCACAAAATTGGAGAATTTCAAGTCATTTGCAAAGTTGACTTTTTGGGAAAGTTGACTTATAATGAAAATTGCCATTTTGGGAAATTTTTTCAACCCTTGCTTTTTGATTCAAAAATGCTTCAAATGGAAAAACTTTGGTCATGAAAGTTGTAGAATGGATCATTCCCTTTTCAAAAAGTACAAGAACTTGACCTAATTCATTTTGGATCAAAAGTTATGGCTTGTCAAAGTTGGGAAAAATCACATAATTTCAAGTTTTCTACCAAAGAGGCAAGGTTGCAAAATCACTTGCCAAGGCAAATTGTGCTATCAAATGGGCTTCTAATCTTCATACAAACATGAACCAAGACCTAAAAGTCAGATTGCATCAAAGGATCACTCATTTTTATGACTTATGGAGCAAGAAATTTCAAAGGGGGCAAAGATGAACCAAGTTGCAAAACCTCACTCAAAGATGAATCCACTTGCTTGCTGACTTCACAAATGATCCTAGGGCTCTCCACACTTCTTGCTGCGCAGGACACCCCATTTGTCCTTGGCTAGCCATTGCCCATACCTCAAGTACAAATCAAGTTGACATTTTGGCCAAAGACCCATACCAATCACAATAGGCCAGCACCCACTCTCTGACCTATCACACTTGTTTATACAAATCAAAAGCAAGCCAAAGCACATAACACTTCAGGCTGAAACACACCCCAAGCCCTAGTTCCAAGTTTATGCTCCATTTGCAAAACTCTTCGAAACTCATCACACAAGCCTCAAACACACAAACCAACTTCACAAACAATCTCAACATGCCTCTCTGATCAAAAACCACCCATCACCATAGCCTGAAACTCACTGAAACCAAAATACGATTTCTGCCCCTCTTTGAGCAGAACTTCAGCAATCTTTCAAACCAACCATTATAAACTTCAAACAAGCATTGAAAGCTTCTCAGGAGGTCCATTGGAGTTGATTGGAAGCAAGAAACTGGCCAGAAAGTCCCTGATTTGAAAGCTTCGATTCAGGTAGCCATGGAAATTCATTTTTCCAGAACTCTCATTTCTTGTTTCTAAAATGATCTATATGCTTCCCTGAGTTCACTGAACCTTTTACTTTTGAAAATGATTAAGTTTTGAGGATGTATGGCTTGTCTGAAACTTTGCCCGAAAACTTGATTTTTGTTTGTTCTTCATGATTCACGAAAAAGAAATGGAATTTGTTGCTGGATTTTTGTTTAGGGTGTTTAGTTGAGTTGATCTGGAGGTTTTGGCATGTTTTAGTAACGTTTTGAGAGAGCTAGGTCAAGGGTCTCGCCGGAGAAGACGACCGGAAGTCTTCTCCGGCCACCTGAATCTGTTTAGGGTTAATCTGTGCAATTAATGTGAGTTTGAATTTGGTACGTATGATAGGCTGACTTTGTTTGACCCGCGCGCAATTGGACGTCCCAGATGCATTGATTAAACCCTAATCCAGCCATTTGTGTAATTAATCAGGATTAATTAAATTCAAATTTCAGAATGAATCCCAGCCATTCAAACGCGCGCCAGTCAATTCCCGCGTGTCAAGTTTGAATCCAGACCTTTAGATGTGCATACTTTTCATTTAATTCAATTTTATTTTCATTTTTTTTCTACAATTTATTAAAAATAGTAAAACATCTTTAAAAATTCTGAAATTTTTTATTAAACCTTTTATTAATTTTCAGAAACCAAAAACATTTTTATTTTTATTTTTTGCATTAAAAAATATTTTTAAATCATTTAAAAGTTTATTTTTAATTAATTAATGAGAATTAATTAATTAAAAATGCTTTTAGGTATTTAAAAATCACAAAAAAATTCATGAAACATTTAAAATCATTTAGAAACATTGTCCAACCCTCAAACCAAATTTCTTTTTTGATCTTGATGTCTTTTGACAATTTTTCATGGAATTAACTTCATTTCAAGGCATTATTTTGATCCAATCTTCAAAAATTCATTTCTGCCTAGCCTTTAAGAGTTGGACCTTGATTCTTTTTGCATTGCATCTTGTTTAGCATGTAGTTTATAGGATTAAATTGGCATGAATTGATCTTGCATTTCCTTTTTGTTTGACATTTTTTCTTGACAAGGTACCTTAAAACCCTAGCAATCTTAGGAAATTCATAACCCTCATTAGGTTAAGAGTTGGATCCCCTCCTTTGGGCAATGAGTTTGTAAAGGTTTAGGGTTCCTTTGAATGCATTTTCAATTTTTTATCATGATGTTTGCTTCTGGTTTTGATTTTTGTTTTGTGCATTGATCATAAACCCTAATTTGGGCTTTCATTTGCATCCATCTTCCATTTGCTTGCATACTATGACTTGCCATGACATTTTGTGCATCCATTTGATTCATAATACATCTTAGGACATGTTAGAATCATGTGTGACCATTGCATCTTTCATTTGCCATGTTGTATGTCATTTGCATTTCATAATTTTTCATGAACATTCATGGTTCTAAGCATGCTTCTCTTGCATCCATATGTTTGTATGATCATTCTCATGCCTTGCCTCATGTTTGCATCATCTCTTAGCATCATTAGCATCATACTTATGCTTCTGGTTTTGGTTTGCATCATGCCATTTCATTTCATTTTGCATTGCATTGCATTTCTTTCACTAACTTTTCAGGTGGTAAGTTACTTTGAGAAGTGAATTTGCCTTCACTTCTCACAATCTCTTTTCATCTCTCTTATGCATCATTGCTGCATTTTGTCTTGTGCTTGAGATTGAGCTTGCTCATTCTTGTTCATCTTACCTTCTTTCTTCAAGCAACTTGACTTCTTAAGTGAAGCAAGTTGTTTTGCTTCTCTTTGCTCCTTTCATCTGCTTCCTGGTGGTTTCTCTGAAGATCTTTCTTGTAAACCTCACAAACCTTAGGAACAACAAAGCATGACAATAATTAGGGTTTTGATTAGTCCCCCATTTAGATTTTACCTTTGTGTCTCATTGAGTCTTCTCTTCTCATCTCATAATCAGGGACTAAACCCTAAAGGTTTTAAGACTTTGTGATTAAGCTTATGCCTGCATCCTTCTATTAGGATGGAGTGTATAACTTTAATCCTAAGTGTTGAACCCTTAATGTGTTTAACTCCTTTAATCAATCCATCTAATAATTATCAAGACATCAAGCTTGTAACTTGGGCCTTGCATTAGGGTTCTAATTCTTCCTTAATTGGTTAAGAAGGACTAACCCTAGTGTTAATGGACAAGTCCCCCTCAAGTTGTCTTACAAACCATAAAAATCATTTCTTCATCTTATCATTAATTAAAATCCACTTAACAAAGGCTTTGTTTTGTCATGAGTTTAATCCCTAATCATGGATTAAGTTGAGGAGCTTTCCTCAGCTTAAACATTCCCATCTATTATCCTTCTATTAGGATGGTGTAATGAGTCTGTTTAATCCCTGATTATGGCTTAATCTCATTACTTAACACTAAACAAAAACACAAAAAAACATCTAAATAATCACAAGTAGGTTAATGATCTTAATCCTATACCATGGTGATTAAGTGTGAGAATCTGACTTCACACTTAAGGTATTCTCATTACCCCTAATCAGAGGGAAGATGTGGTGAGTTTACTAAATCCACTGGTTTAGGCTTAAGCTCATTAACTTATGACAAACTTCAAAAAGCAATAAAAGACTAAAAACTCATAAAACAAACAATAATCGTCTCCTCCGGGATTCTTTTCTCACCTCATTCACTCATAAACGAGAACTTGCTTCTTCCGTCCAATGCAAGACAATTTGCACCTGAGCCAGATAGGTCATACACTTGAGCATGGATAAGTAAGCAGTTCACAAGTCAATTCACCTTTCAGTCTCTTTGGGTCGAACTACGGTGTTCTGACTTCCTCATTGCACGAGAGGATACGTAGGCATAACTTAACTGTTATCGAACAAAAGTTTCTGTATATTCCCTCCTTCAGCATAATTTTCTTAGCCTCATCCTCATGAGCATTTCACTCTTGTTCTTACACTGACACTATACATATCTCACTTCACTTTCTTTTACACTGACACCTGTACATCCTTTTCCAGTTTTTCTATATACAAATTGCACTGACACTACCCCTTTAAAACACAAATCTTTTGAGCGTAGATCCCGTCGAGTACGGCGGACAATCTGGGTGCTAATACCTTCCCAGGTTGTAACCAACCCCCTTTCTCAGTCTCTCTGGTTCGCAACCGTCTTATCCATATCTTTCTAGGTTTATGCAGCATTACCTTTCCTTCGGGATAAAAATGCCTAGTTGGCGACTCTTTCCTTTCTCTTGAGTTCACTCCTGTGTGTTCTCATATCTCTTCTCGCCGACCATTCGCGTCTGTACCCTATTTGAGTTAGCCTCATTTGGTGGGAGCGACAAAGAGTCAATGGGGTGTGTGTTGGGCCAGCATGACGAGTTTGGTTGAAAAGAGTATGCAATATACTACCTAAGCAAAAAGTTTACCGACTGTGAACAACGTTATTCACTGCTCGAGAAAACTTGATGTGCTTTAGCGTGGGCTGCTCGCCGACTAAGGCAGTATATGTTGACCCACACTACTTTATTGATATCCAAGATGGACCCAGTTAAGTACATTTTTGAGAAGCCGACACTTACCGGACGGGTTGCAAGATGGAAAATGATTCTCACAGAATATGACATTCAGTACACCTCTCAGAAGGCCATCAAAGGCAGTGTATTGTCTGATTATCTTGCTGAGCAGCCCATTGATGATTACCAGCCTATGAGATTTGACTTCCCTGACGAAGACATCATGTTCATAAAAGCAAAAGATCATGAAGAGCCTATTCACACTGAAGGGCCTGACCCAGAAGAAGAATGGACTATGATGTTCGATGGGGCTGTTAATATGAATGGTCGTGGTGTTGATGCAGTACTCATTACACCTAAGGGAGTTCACATGCCTTTCTCGGCAAAACTCACCTTTAACTGCACTAACAACGAAGCTGAATACGAAGCTTGTATTATGGGTCTTGAGGAAGCCATTGACCTCAGGATCAAGACTTTAACTGTATTCAGAGATTCAGCTTTGGTAATTAATCAAACCAACGACAAATGGTACACTCACCAAGAGCATCTGATACCTTACCGAGATTATACAAGGAGATTACTGACTTTCTTCACTACAGTCAAACTTGAGTATATCCCGCGAGATGAAAATCAGTTTGCAGATGCTCTAGCTACCATTTCATCCATGATCAAAGTTCAAGCTGCCAACTTTGTGCCTCGGATTTCAGTATCCAAACTTGACAGACCAGCATACGTGTTCTCAGCAGACCTGGCTAAAGATGATAAGCCTTGGTTGCATGACATCAAATGCTTCTTGGAGGATCAAACATACCCACCTGGGGCATATTCCAATGATAAGAAGACATTAAGGAGGCTAGCTGGTAGTTTCTTCCTGAATGCTGATGGTTCCTTGTACAAGAGAAACTTTGATATGGTACTTCTCAGATGTGTTGATAAGGCAGAAGCAGACTTGCTGATGCACGAAGTGCACGAAGGATCTTTTGGTACCCATGCTGGAGGGCATGCTATGGCTAAAAAGTTGTTAAGATTAGGCTATTATTGGATCACAATGGATACAGACTGTTGTTCTTATGCCAGGAAATGTCATAAATGCCAGATTTATGCAGATAAAGTGCATGTGCCTCCGAATCCTTTGAATGTGATGTCTTCACCTTGGCCCTTTGCCATGTGGGGCATTGATATGATTGGCAAGATTGAACCAACTGCTTCAAATGGCCACAGATTCATCCTGGTAGCCATTGACTATTTTACCAAGTGGGTTGAGGCAGCTTCCTATGCAAACGTCACCAGGCAAGTGGTAGCCCGATTTCTGAAGAGAGACATCATCTATCGATATGGAGTTCCCGAGCGAATCATTACTGATAATGGTTCCAATTTGAACAACAAAATGATGGCAGAACTTTGTCGGGACTTCAAAATTTAACATCACAACTCTTCTCCTTACAGGCCGAAGATGAATGGAGTTGTAGAGGCAGCTAATAAGAATATCAAGAAGATTATTCAGAAGATGGTGGTCACCTATAAAGACTGGCATGAGATGCTACCATTTGCCTTGCATGGGTACCGTACGTCAATCAGAACATCCACTGGGGCAACACCGTATCAGCTTGTTTATGGTATGGAGGTAGTCCTACCTGTTGAAGTTGAATTACCCTCCTTGTGGGTACTAATGGATGTCAAACTGAATGAAGCAGAATGGGTCCGATCCCGATACGAACAATTGAATCTGATCGAAGAAAAGAGATTGGCTGCAATCTGTCATGGACAGTTATATCAGAAAAGAATGAAGAAAGCCTTCGATCAGAAAGTCAGGCTTCGGGAATACCAAGTAGGAGATCTTGTGCTGAAAAGACTCCTTCCTCCTCATACAGACCACAGGGGCAAGTGGACTCCGAATTACGATGGTCCGTTCATAGTAAAGAAAGTTTTCTCTGGCGGAGCACTGATGCTCAGTACTATGGATGGGAAAGATTTCCTGTCCCTTGTGAATTCAGATGCAGTTAGAAAATACTTCGCATAAAATGACCCGCTGGACATAAAAACAGAATGTAAGTCCAGGCAAAAATAGGGCATCCCGGCGAGTCAAAAACAGAATAAAAGACTCGGGAAAAAATAAGGGAAAATAAATAAAAAAATGTACACCCGCTGAGTTGAAAATCCGCATTGGACAACTCAGGCAAAAATGGGTATCCCAGTGGATTGAAAACCCGAGAGGGCGATCCACGCAAAATAAGGGAATAAGCAAACAACTGCATTCTGAATTCGTCTGTATCATTCACAACATGGCAAGCTTCGGAGAGTTAAAGCATCAGTCAGAATCAGCCTTCCTCAGAAAGCAAGATGAGAAGAACGTCAATGTCATACAAATCATAGCAAAAGGGAAGCACATTGAAGCGTCACCAACATTGCCAGCATCTTTTGTTTCTCAATTTGTAGCAATCTCCTCATTTCAGGGGATCTGTTCCTTTAACTGTACTTGCCAATTCAAGGCACACAAATTAATAAAATCAGATTCTCAGTCACGTTTTGTCTCGTACATTTTATTTTCATTTGCAAAAATGTCTGATGTCCTTATAATATTGATTTCATAAATACAAAAGCGTCTTTTCTAAATTACATGCTTACAGGAAATATATTTTCTCCCGGGAGTGTCTAAACTCCTATGATGGAATCCAGTAAGGGATACCTCCGGATACTTGTACGTTTCTTTGTCATACAGGATTGCAGGCAGTTAAAGCGCAACATGGGGCATGAAAGCTTTTCCCCAGCAAGCTGCCAAATCACTATTTACTCAGCACATCTCCCAAATAGCACCAGAGATGCCTTCTCCCCAGCTGAGTTTCCAGGCTTCAATCATCTTCAGCAGTATCACAAAAGTCTCTAAGAAGGTCGTTCAGTGATCATTCCTCCTTAGCCAAGTGTTAGACAGGGAATCATCTCCCCGCAGAGTCTCAACCTCTATCCAGAAGAGCATATCTGAAGATCTCACGACAAAGTGACGAGAGCTTCCACAGACCCTAGCTGGGCTCCTCATCACCAAGAATAGGTCTATCAGTGACTTATTCCCCAAACAAAGTCATATATATCAGATCTACCAGTGATCTCATGCCCAGCTAGGACATTCCCTTCAAGCAGATCAGCCAGAGATCTCCACAAGCAACAAGATCCGAATCCCGGATCGGTATCTTTGCATAATCATAGCATTCGCATCATATTTCCCCCAGAGCGTAACATTTCGTCTAATACGGAGCTTTACGGCAAAAATCAAACATATTGCATAATCACAAGTCCGGTTCAAACCAGTCACCTGTAAACACCGACAATACCACATTAGTGATACGCAAACACCTTACAAACTCCCCAGCAGAAAGCCAAAGCGTCCCCTTTGCACTCTCAAATACAGATGTATGCTCCTTTGGCACTCGTCCGTGTCATCATTCCCCAGAAAGTCGCCCGAACGTTCTTTACGAACAAATATCTATACACTCTTTAGACACTCGTCTGTGTTTGTCATTTCCCAGCAAATCCCCATTAAAAAGATAAATTACTTTCTTTTCTATCTGACATTCGTTCTATGTCATGATACTTTCGTCAGCCATACCCTGCCAGGTGATCGTCCTTCACCCTTTGATGATCGTCCTTCATCATTCCTCCAGCGGAGTCTCCATTATTGGAACCCTTTTATATCCGGCATTCGTCCTATGTCGTGATATTTTAGCAGCCGTCCCCTGCTAGGTGATCGTCCCTCACCTTTTGATGATCGTCCTTCATCGTTTTATCCGATGGCCGTCCCCCATCGTTGATTTTGTTATCTGACATTCGTCCTATGTCATGATAAACCCCGAAAGCACTCGTACCCTGCTAGGTGATCGTCCTTCACCCCTTTGATGATTGTCCTTCATCATGCTTATCCGATGGCCGTCCCCATCATCGACCTTTTCTATCTGACCTTCGTCCTATGTCATGATATTTTCGGCAACCGTACTTTGCCATGTGATCGTCCTTCACCTTGGATGACCGTCCCTCATCCTTATCCCCAACAGAGCAGCTGTCTCCTGCTAGGTGATCGTCCTTCACCTTTGATGACCGTACCTCATCATTTATTATGCTCTGAACCTGATGGTCGTCCCCATCATGGACTTCACCTTCAACCCCCAGAGAGTTTTGTTTCTTTACTTGATGGTCGTCCCCATCATGATCTCTATATTTCCCCAGCATGTCGGTCGTCCCCGTCATTGCTCTATCCCTAGCAGTCGTCCTCTGCTCGATGGTCGTCCTCTATCGCCCGCACTTTGTAATCACATTTTATTTCCTTTTACAATCTATATCCCTTTTCTTCTTCATAACCAGTGAGTGCAAATTTTGGACTGTCTTTGGTATTCAACCATAAGTTATCTTGTTTGTCTGTTAAGCCAAGCGCTTACATCCTACACAGCTAACTCATGTTTGAATAGGGGCAGCTGTAAACACCCCAAATTTGCCCTCACTCATTTCACCATGGCTTGTGATTCTTTTCATGTGCATAGGTTCAATCATATCATCTCATATTACATTTTTGTTTCACTGCTTTGGTTCAAAGTCATATGCATCTAGGGTTTGTGATCTGAGCAATCCAAGAGCCATCTGAGCCACTCCAAAGGTCATCAATCATCTCAATAGGGTCCATGTATGTTTAAGCATCATATTATATCCTCCCAAGATCAAAGAAGTCAGAAAACCACAAGAACTGAGGAAGGCATGGAAGCAGAGCCAAGTTTAACTGCACAGATGACCTAAAATTAGGGTTTTGGTTTCAAAGGCCATAATTCCAAATTTTTTGGTCATTCTTGTTTCTATTGGTCTTTATATGATATTAGGATCATACATACCAATTTTCATGAAGAAATTCAATGGGGAAGGCATTTGATCAATAAATGACTTCTTGAGCAAGTCAGTGCAAAATCAGGGCATCTGAGGCCCCCAATCACCCAACCAAAGGGGCTTCTCCATCATTTTGGGTGTATATGATCTTTATTTGATCTTAGACGAAGTTGGAAGTTCACAAAATTGAAGAATTTCAAGCCATTTGCAAAGTTGCCATTTTTGGAAAGTGACTTGTAATGCAAACTTGCCATTTTGGGAAAGTTTTTCAACCTCCTCTTTTTGATTCAAAAATGCTTCAAATGGAAAATTCTTGGTCATGAAAGTTGTAGATTGGATCATTCCCTTTTCAAAAAGTACAAGAACTTGACCTAATTCATTTTAGAACTCAAGTTATGGCTTGTCAAAGTTGGGAAAAATCACTTAAATTTCACTTTTGCACCAAAGAGGGAAGTTTGCAAATTCTCATACCAAGCCAATTTGGGACCTCTAATACATCTCTACACATCATACCATTCTATTGCAACTCATTTGGATCATATTTGTGCCTTGAATCACAAGCTTTCATGCCTTGAACTTCACAAATTACAAAAGGGGCCAAACTTCCCCAAAATTGCAAAACATCACACAAACTTCATCCCACTTGCTGAATTGCCTCAAAACCAATTCCATGGACCTCCCTAAAGCCAGCTGCGCAGGACACCCCATTGTCCTTGGCCTGCCATGAGCCCATACCTCCAAAGACAACTTTGTGGACTTTGTGCAAAATGAGCCATACCAATCACACTGCTCCACAACAACTCTCTGACCTATCAAAGATTGATATGTGGACCTCAAGCAACCCAACACATAACACAACACAAGCTGAAACCTCCAAGAACTCAGCATTCACCAAAATCCTCTCTTATGCATTTCTCTTCGAAAACACACAACTCAGCCAACAAATCTCCAAACTTTTTCCACCATTCAACTCCACATTCATTGCTGATCATTTCCCACCCTTCATTTTGCCTTGAAACACCTTGTATCAAAAACACGATTTTCACATTTCTTGAACTGAGCTTCAGCCAACTCCACATAGAGGCCATTTGAACTCCAACCAAGCATTGCAAACTCTTCAGAGGAGTCATTGGAGTTGATTTGAGGCAAGGAATTGGTCAGAAAGCTCCTGGGTTGAAAGCTTCACTTCAGGTAGCCATGGAATTTATTTTTCCAGAACTTCTTTTTTATGTTATAGAATGATTCTATGTGTTCCCCTGATCACCATGATATGTTTTGTTTCGAAAATGGTTGAGTTTTAAGCATTTCACAAGCTTCTGAAATTTCTGTTTGATTTTCCGTTTTGCTTCGATTCAAGCTGTTCATGTGAAATAAATGAAATTTGTTGGTTGATTCTTGTTTAGAGTGAGGTAAGGAATGATTCTGGAGAGTTTGATGAGTTTTCGTGGCGTTTTGAGAGAGATTGAGTGAGAGTGCTGCCGGAGAAGATGACCGGAACACTGTTCCGGTCACCTGAGAGTAATTAGGGTTCAGATTAGGGCTTTAATCATAATTAGTGAAGTTTGAATATTAGCCATTCAGATGCGCGCGCTTGTCAATTCCCGCCCCCTAGGTTTAAATCCTGGCCCTCAGATCAGTTGACTTTCATTAAAATTCATTTAATTTTCACTTTATTTGCATTTTCTTTATCATTTTATTAAAAATAGCAAAACTTATCTAAAAAATTTTATTTTTTGCATCATGGTTCTAAATATTTTTCTTATTCTGAAAATAATTTTTATTTTATTTTTTTGCATAGAATTTGTATTTTTAAAATATTTAAATGTTTATTTTAATTAATTAATGGAAATTAATTAATTAAAATACCATTAAAGTTTCTAAAAATCACCAAAAAAATCACATTGCATATTGACACATTTAGAGACATTATCAAATCATTCATACAAATTTCTTTTTGGTTCTTGATCCATTTTGACATTTTTCTTTTGATTTAGGGTTCTTTAAAATCAATATTTTGACCCTAACTTGGAAAAATCTTTTCTGCCTAACCATGAAGAGTTTGATAATGGTTCTTTTTGCATTTCATTCCACATATCATTTAGTTTATAGGATAAAATTGGCATGAATTTATCTTTCATTTTTTATTTGTTTTGCATTTTTCTTTGTGAGGTACCTTAAAACCCTAGCAAACTTAGAAAAATCATAAGTCCTTTAGGGTTTAGCTTCTGACCTTCCCCTTTGGGCAGTGAACTTGTATAGGTTTAGGGTACCTTTGATCCCATTTTTAATTTTTTATCTTGTCATTTGCTTCTGATTTTGAATTTGGCATTGCATCTTGTACATAAACCCTAATTTTTTCTTTCATTTGCATCCATTCTTCATATGCTTGCATACATGAACTTGCTATGACATTTTGTGCATCCATATGACATATTAGACATCTTAAGACATATTGCAATCATGTTTGATCATTTCACCATCCATTTGCCATGTTATGCATCCATTGCATTTCATAAGTTTTCATGAACTTTCATGCTTACTTTCATGTCTCATTTGCATCTCCATTGCTTGTATGGTTATCCTCATCTCTTGACATGCTTTCATACTATCTCATAGCATCATTTGCATCATGAATAGGCTTCTGACCTTGGTTTTCATCTTTGCATCTCATCTCATTTTCATTTCATTTCTTGTTGCTAACTTTTCAGGTGGTAAGTGTTTGAGAAGTGGATTTGCCTTCACTTCTCACAACCTCTTCTCATCCCTTTTATGCATCATTTCTGCATTTTTACTTGTGAATTAGAGTGAGCTTGCTCATTCATGCTCTTTCTCCTCTTTCTTTCTTCAAGCAACTTATCTTCTTAAGTGATGTAAGTTGTCTTGCTTCTTGCTGCTTCTTTTCCTTTCATCCTGCTTCTTCCATGGTGGCTCTCTTGAAGATCTTCTTGCAAGCTTCATAAACCCTAGGAACCACCAAGAATGATCACAATTAGGGATTGGTTAGTCCCCCCATTAGTTTTACCTTTGTGTCATCTTTGTGTCTTCTCTTCTCATCTCATAATCAGGGACTAAACCATCAAGGTTTTAAGGCTTTGTGATTAAGATTATGCTTGTATCCTTCTATTAGGATGGAGTGTATAACTTTAATCCTAAGTGTTAAACCCTTAATGTGTTTAAATCCTTTAATAAATTCACTTAATAATCACTAAGACAATAAGCTTGTAACTCGGGCCTTGCATTAGGGTTCTAATTCTTCCTTAATTGGTGTCGCTCCCGGGATTTTCATCCTAGTACAAACGCGAAAGTGGCGCGGAAAAGGTAGAGTCGCCAGCCAGACATTTTTATCCCGAAAGAATGGGAAAGGTAATGTTGCACAAACCTAAGGAAGAAGGAAAGGACAGGGTCCTGCGAACCAAAGATCTCGGTTCGGGAGTCGGTTACGAATTGAGAAGGTATTAGCACCCCAATCCGTCCGCCGTACCCGACGGGATCCACGCTTGCAAAAGAAACTGTTTCAAAGGGTGAGGATATGAAAATTGCAGCAAAAGAAATGAGAATGAACTGGAAAAGGAACTGAAATAAGAAACAAATAGAAAAATGTAGGGAAAATAAAGATTGTGCTCGAACGGGCCCTACCCCGCTGCCTACGTACCTCATCAGGACAATGAGGATCAGAGACGCCGTAGTTCCCCTAACTAGGGGTAGAAAAGAAATTGCTTGTGAATTAAAGGGAGTTAGCTCACATAAACATAAGAGGAAGAGATGAGAATTGGAGATGTGGAACTCAATTTCCACATCTCACACTTACCATAGCCCCTGCAAGGTTAGCATGCACAAGCGAACAAAAATGAACAAATTAACATAACATCATCCAACAATCAGAAGTGAAATGAAGCAAACAAATTCTTAATGCTAATTCAACTCAAAGAAATAAAGATGAAAAGCTTATGACTTAAAATGAGGCAACATAACTACTTATGGAAACAAGTGCGCACTTATGAAAGATGTAATACAAAACACACAAGATATAACCACCAAGTTCAAAACCAGAATCAAAATGATATAAATAATGGCCTAAGAGGCCAGCAAGATGAAGAGAGAAGTCATACAATACCAAACTATATCAAAATAAAAGCAATGGAACCAAAAGATGGGATTTAAACACTTAAAGAAACAAATGACTTGAATATAAAGCAAACTCAAAAATTTAGAAGAACCAAGACCTATCCTAGGACCAGGAAGGTATCCATACCCCAAAGGAACCCCAAATGAGAAGAAGAAGTTGGCACAAGTGCCCTTCTAAGCCTATAAGAAATCTAATGAACCAAAAGAAGCAAAATGGGACAAGGTGAGAACAAAAATCCACAAATAATCAACCAGCCATCTAAAAATTCTACAACTGAAACCAAATGATCTTAAAACACATTATATCAACCTGCCAAAAGGATTTGCAACAATTCAGAAAGGAACTAGGTCAAATGGAGGCACAAACACAAGCTAGGACAGAAAACTTATACCACAAGATATCAGATCAAAACTCAAGAAATAATTTTCTAAAAATTCTAAGAAAAATCAAATGAAAACTACAGGATCTTAGGAACATAATGCAAAAAGAATGGGATCAAAACTCCAAATATTGAAGTCTATAGAAAATAAACAAAACAGACTGGTCAAGAAAAGAAGCAAATGAAGCTATGTACATTGGTGATTTAATTCTGGCACGTGGATCAATGAAAAAAAATAAAATAAAAATGTGACAAAATACTAGAGACACAAAGGAACATCTATGATTTATTTTAGAATTTTTGGATGATTATAACTATTTTATGTGAATTAAAATGAAACTGGATTAAAAACAAATTAAATGAAGAAAAAGAAAAAAAATGAGATGGGGGTGCGATTGGCAAGGATTTTAGGCTGAGTTCGCTTGGGCCAGGCAGGGAGGGGTGCAGATAGTGCTACGGATAGGCCCATGCGAAATCTTTAAAAACTCCCCAATAATCAAAGCAGTTTTTCATTGTTATTAATATTTTTATTAAAGTAAAATGAAATGAATAAAGTCATGTAGAACTTATATCAACCGGTCAGCTTTTCATTTAAGGGAAGGAAACATTAAAATAATAAAAGAAAACCAATGCAACCCGCGGACCAACCAGGAGGAGACACGTCACCGTCTCCTCCATCCTCATGCATGAAGAATCAAACAACAGCAGCAGAAAACGCAGCGTTAGCAATAGGTTTCACCCAACTTCATCTTAGCATAACTTTCTCAAAACTCAACGAAAATCGAAAATGTAAATACCAAAATTCATCTACGAAATGAGATCTACACGACCGGCACAAAAAATAATTGAAATCACGGCTTAAACATGGAGAAATATGGCGATGAAGTAACACCACCACGCGCGGTTTCGATCGCCGCCGCGAAGGAACACAGAAATTCACTAAACGCATACCAACGCGAAATTTAGTCCAAGAGGATCATAAATCCACGAGCAACACTCAGTAATACGCACTGCACAATTCAGATCGATCAAGACAACTTGAACACCAAAACCGAAATTCAACACAACTTTTTATCATCTTATATGAACTATGCCGAACATCATCAACATGAAACAAGCAAGAGATAATCAACACTGAAGCTAAAAAGATTGAATGCAAAACCTGTTGTGAAGCTTTTCTTCAAGATCCTAAAGAAAACCAGAGGTGATGTATCTTGTGTATTTGCAGCTTGTTGGAGGCCAAATAAAGGCCTGGAACTTCAAGAAAGGTGAAAGATCCGAGGCTGATGCTGAATCCTTACTCCATTCCAAAGCTCCACTGATAATGATGATGGAAATGTAGTGATGTTGATGATACCAATGGATCTAAAGAAGATGAATGAAGAATTTCAGCTTGCAATCTGAGAATTCAGAATTCTTGAGGATGAAGAATGAGATGAGAGTCTAGATCTGGAAGCTTCTTTTTCCGTTATTCAGTTGAATCCACAATGAGAGAAGAGAGAGGTTGGAGAGTGTGATGTGTGAAAATGAAGCTGAGAGAGAATTTGCGAAAACAAGGAGAGAGAGAGAGAGAGAGAGAGAGAAAAAAATGAATAATAATGGTGTGCTTTTATATGGGATTTATGTGTGGATGAGAAGAAAAAAAATAAAACGTGAAGGTGTCAAGAAGTGAGTGTGACGTGAGGTGAGAGAAAAATGTGAGGTGAACCAATATCAAAGTGTGTGTGTTATGTGAGTGGAATCAAGAATCAGTGAGTGAGAAAAGAAAAGTAAAACGTGAAAATGAGTGAAGAGTGAAAAAATGAGTGGAGTGTGGGAACAAAGTGTGAGGGTGTGGGTGAGAATTGTGAGAAATGTGATGCATGGCATGACCTCAGAACCAATGGGGAGAAGACACGTGGCCGGCAGAGGGGGCTGGACCCAAGTGCTGATTTTTCCACATTATTTTCGTACACCATCACCACATGTATGTCCTTGCATTACTCTTGCCAATATTTGATCATGCAAATCAACATGGGCCCATTAAAAAATGTTATAAAATAATGTCATGAAATGCAAGATAAATTCTATTATTAGAGCCCAATCACAAATTGACATGTGTCCACCACAAGAAAACCCCAAAATGCTCCAAACTTCAAAAATCATAACTTAAATTCTAAAAATGCCATGAAAGTGTTCTATGACTTTTTGAAAAGGAAAAATCGTGCTCTACAACTTTCGTGTTTACCGGAAAATCATTCGGAGCTTTTTAGCACATGAAATAATAGCTTGAAATTTCGGGACGAATAATTTCCAAAAAATGGAAACCTCTAGATTTCCAATTTTAGCAACTTTTTTGCATACTCCCTATTTTTGACATTTGAGCTCAACTGAATTATTCCTTGACATGATATAACCTCACAAACTGCTAATCCTGATTAAAAACTCTGAAATCTTCATGTTGACTTTTTTTTTTACTGTACAGTTGACTTTCTTACTTCACCTTCAAGTAACTGGACCAAACCTTGACTTCTTCAATGAATTTTTGCCTCAAACTTCATATATAAGCCATGCAGACCAAATGAGATCCTTTGCCCACAAAAATGGTCAAAATTAAGAGGATAGGAGGATCTGGCCCATAACCCTAATCAGGATTTCCCTCACACAGGAGAAAAGTTGTATTCTTGAACTTTTGATGAAATAACTGACTTCCCTTAGGAATTTCTCACCAAATTTCATCCCCAGGATCCTCTTGTCATATAAGGGACTTTGCCCAGATGAAATGGCCAAAGTCACAAAGTTTTCATGCTTGAAAGTGAAACCCTAATTTGCGTGCTTTGTATAGGAGCTTTGCCTTGTCCTGAGATCTCTGATGATCATGCAATCTTCTGAGCTTTTACCAATGGAATTAATCTTCTAAATGGAGTGTAGACTCACCATAGGACTTGTACAAACTCATTGGGACCCTTGTCATGGCTTGAAATACCTCAAATCAACCCACAGATGATCATATGCCTAATGCTAGGTCATGAGAATGTTATGCTTCATATTTCCATGATATGATGCTGAAGAAATGATATGAGTATGATGAATATGATATGATATGATATGATGCTAAAAAATGAAGAGGGCAAATTTGGGGTGTTACAATTGGCTAAGAAGGACTAACCCTAGTGTTAATGGACAAGTCCCCCTCAAGTTGTCTTACAAAACATAAAATCTATTTCTTAATCTTACCATTAACTAAAATCCATTTAATAAAGGCTTTGTTTTGTCATAAGGTTAATCCCTAATCATGGATTAAGTTGAGGAGCCTTCCTCAGCTTAAATGTTCTCATCTATTATCCTTCTATTAGGATGGTGTAATGAGTCCATTAAATCCCTGATTATGGCTTAAACTCATTACTTAACACTAAACAAAAACTCCAAAGACATCTAAATAATTACAAGTAGGTTAATGATCTTAATCCTACATCATGGTGATTAAGTGTGAGGTGCCTACTTCATACTTAAGGTATTCTCATTACCCCTAATCAGAGGGAGGATGTGATGAGTTTACTAACCCTTGGTTTAGGCTTAAGCTCATTTACTTATGAAAAACTCCAAAAGCAATAAAAGATTGAAAATACCAAAAGCAAACAATAATCGTCTCCTCCGGGATTCTTTTCTCATCTCATTCACTCACAAACGAGAATTCACTTCTTCCGTCTAATGCAAGACAGTTTGCACCTGAGCCAGACAGGTCATACACTTGAGCATAGACAAGTGAGCAGTTCACAAGTCAATTTATCCTTCAGTCTCTTTGAGTCGAACTACGGTGTTCTGACTTCCTCATTGCACGAGAGGATACGTAGGCATAACTTAACAGTTATCGAACAAAAGTATTTGTATATCCTCCCCCTCTTCCAGCATTATTCTTTAAGCCTCATAGTCTTGAGCTTTACATTCTTTCCTCACACTGACACTCTTTTATTTCACCTCACATTTCCTTTACACTGACACTTGCATTCTTTGCCAGCTTTTGCACACAAATAGCACTGACACTACCCCATTTTAAACACAAACTTTCAAGCGTGGATCCCGTCGAGTACGGCGGACAATTTGGGTGCTAATACCTTCCCAGGTTGTAAACAACCCCCTTTCTTAGTTTCTCTGGTTCGCGACCGTCTTATCCATCTTTTTCCAGGTTTATGCAGCATTACCTTTCCTTCGGGATAAAAATGTCTAGTTGGCGACTCTTTTCTTTTCTTCTCTCGCCGACCGTTCACGCTTGTACCAGGATGCAAATCTTTGGGAGCGACAATAGCAAGAGTCGCCACCGACTTTTATTTTATCCAATAGGAAAGGGTATAAAAGAACATGAAAGACCTTTTTTTAAAATTCTAAGTTCGGGGGGTAGGTTATATAAAGGGAAGGTATTAGCACCCTTTATATCCATGGTTATCCATGGGCTCTTAGTTACTTATCTCACTTAAATTGTTTGAAAAAGAAAGTGTAGTGTGTGTTTAGAAAAGATTTTCAGAAGTTCTTTGTAATGATCCTCGTATGGATGTATACAAAGTCTTAAGTTTGAAAATATTTTGAAAGTGGGGTGTGAATAAGAGTTTTTTGAAAGAGTGAGCAAGTAATTAAGCGCTACCTACCCTAAGTTGGTCTTTCATGTTTTTTTTTTCTATTTCCTTTCAAGGGTAAGATTGTCCTTACTATTAAGGAGTAAGTAGTCATTTACCTTGGATTTATTAAGGGACGGATGTAGGGTCATCATATGGTCAATGAAGGCAACTTGTTGGGGTGTCTTTAGCAATTCGTAGGGATTATCATCATTTATTCGTAGGGACAAGATCATTATTCCGTAGGCAACCTCGATGGGACTTATGATCCTTTGAATTTGTAGGGACTTGATGATTTATTATATATGGACTTTGCTTAAGACACCCCCACGTTCGAGGGACTTTACCATATTAAAGAAGGCAACCAAGAGGGGTAACCCTATGAGGTGCAGATAGCGATCATAGATCGATTGACTTACGTGTGTGAATTATTTTTTTCATATATTTATCTTGAATTTAATTTTCGAAGTCCTTTTATTCAATTATTTATTTTCACACCCTAGGTTTACTAACCACACAATTAATTATAGAAATAAATGGTAGGAATTTAAAAGGCAAAAAGTAAATGTCATACGCTATTACAACGTTTCGGGGCAGTTACATAATAGTGATGGCAAAAAATAAAAATCAAATTATTACAATTAGAAACAATTACATAATAATAAATAACATAAAAAAATAAATGAGGGTAGAAATAAAGAAAAGGTTTGAAAATTAGGTTTCATAAAAAAATTAGGGTTTTAGGGTTCATTTTAGAGAAAATTAAGGTTAAAAATCCTAAACCTAATTAATTAAAATGTTTTTATAATTTAAATGATAAAAGAAATTAAATATTATAAGTTACAAAAAAATAGTTTGAAATTATGCTTTTAATAAAAAAGATTAGTGAGGTTAATTTAATGGTTTTAAAAAAAATAAGGTTAATTAATTAAGAAAGTTAAGGAATTAGAGAAAACCAAAGAAAGTTTAAAAAAAGGAAAGAAACCATGTTTCTTCATCAAAATATTATGGCCAGGGTTTGAACCCATGCCCTAGCCATCATCAACTTCACCCTTGGCTACTAGGCTACGCTTGTATTGGTGCCATAAACCTGAGATAAATTGATAATATAATAAAAATGAGGAAAATTATAAGTTAGAAAAAATATATGGCCTTGGCTGGATTTGACACCAAGATGCATTATATATTAAATATGAAGATAAAGCAAAGTATTTTAAAAAAAAGGGAAACCTGGGAAGCGAACCCAGGCCCCAACAGTCATACGAGTGCGCCTTTACCACTAGGCTACTGATCCTGCAACGTATATAGTTAGAAACAAATAATTATACTATAAAATCAAAATTCAAAAAAAGAAGTTGGCACCAAGACTTCATCTTCAACCTTCCTCCTTGCGAAATTTCCTATGCATTTTCCTGCGAGTTTGTTTTGGTAAGTAAACCTGTGTTTTTTAAAACATCACGTAAACCATAACAATAATCCAAACTAACAATGTCATTCAATTACTCATGACTTATACAACATAGCCATGTTCTTAAAAGTTCCATTAACGACTTAAATCGCAAAGCCTTAATCTTGAGTTAGAAACCCTAACTATGGCAAAACGCGATACCTGCATCCAAACTTAAAATAAAGCATCCAGAAACATTATTTGCTTCATAATAAACACAAACCAAACATCAAATTCAATTCATATCCAGCAAATTTATGAAATTTAAAAAATATATAAACAAAAACAAAAAAAGGTTCGGTTTCAATCATTTCATGCGGTTTGCAATGCATATGATGATTGGAATAAATTCTAATGATCATCAAGAGTGCATTGGAACCTTTAGAATGTGTTGAAAAGGTCTGGAATTAAGAAACCGAAAATTGGATTTTTGTGAAATTTTCAAGTTTGAATAATGCCTTCTCCCCTGAATTTTCCGTCCCCTTGTGTATACAATATTATTGTGATCATATAGTGATGTAATTAGGTAAAAAAAGTTGGGTCTTGGGAGCATTTTGGTGTTTCTTGATCATGAAGAAACATCCTTACCAATTTTTTCCAAAAATCAAATATATCAATACCATAATGATTTTTCATGAATTTGGATGGTTTTAATCACCTTGAATTTCATATATTTGATCTCAAAATAAGTTATGAGATCAAATATTTGATTTTCATATTTGATTTTTATTAAAATTGAATTTTAATAATTAATATCCAAAACAATATAAAATAAATTATTAAAATTAGAACAATTGGTCATTGGGTCGTGCATGACTTCATCTTCAAGTTTAGGTTGCAATATTATGGGCCCATTTGACAAAATCTTGATTTTTGACCCTTTTTGCTTCATATACCCCTTGAAAATTTCTCAACTTTGACAATGCATAACTTCCTCAATTTTAATGTTATGAAGGTGTTTTAGGAGTTTTTAGAAATCTTAGAGTGTCCTATAATCAACCATTTTGGTCCCATGTACATATATTTACCATTTTCAAATTATGAGCATTGGATGGGAAGTTATTGATGAAGTATGCGAAAGTTATGGCTGGTCAAAGTTCAGTTGACTTTTCCTGCACAAAACCCCAATTTAGTAACTTCTGATTCTTGATGATCTGAGGTTTCCTTGATGAATCATGATCAAACCTTGATAAAATGATGAATTTCACCTCATAATATTGATGTTGACCAAAAATATAGAAGTTTGACTTTGAGTTGACCACAATTGACATCAGTTGACTTTTTGACCAAGTTAACTGATTTTCAGGTATCTGAGCATCTGACTGATCAAACTTGTTGGAAAAGCTTTGAAACTTGACATGAGGATTATTTAAGGTGTATAGGATGTCGTGAAGTCCACTTGAGGCCTTGGAAGTCCACTTTTCTTGGGGAAACTCAAAACCCTAGTTCTAAGATCCATTGTTCAGGAGGAGGCTTTGTCTGGTGAAACCTTCAATCCTTTTGACCAATTGAGAATCTTGTGACTATTAAGATACCTCTTTAAGTATATGTTCTTGAATGTGGGAGGGAAAATTTTGGGGTACAACAGATGATTTTGTGTTTTTGATGATGATTTCATAATGATTTCATGAATATAATGATGTTGTATGATGTATTTGATGTTATTGTTAGGAATGTTGATGTTAAATGTAATTTTGCTGCTATACTGATGTTAAATTTGGGTTCTTACTAAGATTGTCGCAGAAGAGGAATGCTGGAATCGCAGAAAAAATCTGCAGAATTCGCGAAGCTCGCTTAGCGAGCACAACCAGAGAGATGGGCGTTTAGCGAGCAAGATGCCTCGCTTAGCGAGCCCTAGAAAGTTTTGAAAAATAATTTTGTTTGTTCCAAAACCATTTTCTTGAGGTGGTTTAGGTCTTAGATTTCCATGATGTTGTAGAGTTGTCGTATGACGTGTTTTGTAAGGTTACATGAGTGGAATGAACAATTAAATGATGTATGATGATTACTTGATTATTTTCCTGAGTTATGAAGCATGAGTATATGATGTAGGAGTATGATGTTAAGTGAGTATGTAATATGATGGCATGAGTAAGTATGAGGGATGATGATTAAATGATGAATGTGGATGTAATGTTTATGATGTTTTGAGGATGATGTATGTATAATTGTGTCTTTCATTCATGCCATTGAATTATGAGGAGACTTCGGTCCATTGGTACCTTCAATCCCATTGTGCAGATTGGAGTGATATGATGTTATGATGTACTCCCTTAGGGGAGGGTTGATGGCCCAGTGTCCATCCATGAGGATGTTTCGGTACCACATGCATATTAAGAGGTTGCATATCATTCTAAATGACATAGCATGATTTGCATTGATTTCGTGTGATGATGAGATTTACTTGATGTTGTGTATAACCGAGTTTATGATTGAATTGTTGTCGTTGTTGATGTTCTTTTTAAATTCTCATTTCTATATTATATTATTGAATGTGAATTTACTCACCCCGCCTGCCTTCTGGTGATGGTCTATTATGCCATCCTACAAATAATCAAGGTTAGCTCGGTGCGTGCTTAACTCAGAGATAGTGAGTTGTCGAGTTAGATAGAAGTGGAGTCTTGCTCTGTGTCTAGTAACATCGGGATGAGTTTCGCTTGAGTTGTTTATGTATTACTTGAATTTAAATTGTTATTTCTTTTGAGTACTTCTGATTAAACGGTGTTTTGGAATAATTCATGAAGTTTACTTATTTAAAGATGAAATGTGATGTATTGATTTTCGCTGCATATTTGTTGAAAAGAGATTTGAAATGTTTTACATGATTTTATGAACCCATGTTACGGGGCATGAATATTTGGATATTTTATGATGTTTTGATTTTAAGAAGTAATGTGATGCCCTTTTCAATGAGTTTTACTCTGATATTCGATGTAATTTGTTTAACTTGTGATGGGGTAGAAAGAGTGTTACAGTAAAGGCTTAAAACTGTGTTTGAAGATTATATGTTATGGAAAACTATAACATAATAAATAGAGAAACATCCGTTTGCTTCCATTTTTTGCGTATGGCAATGGGTATATTATTTGATTGCGTGGTCAGGTGATCTTCATATTGTCGCGGTGAGAATCGGATACCAAGCTATTAAGTGAGCTTGAATCGCAAAACTTTTATGTTCACCACCGACTTTAATTTAATCCAAAGGGAAAAGGGAAAAAGATCGTAAAAACCCTAAATGGGGAGAAACTAGGTTCGGGGGTTGATTATACCTAGGGAAGGTGTTAGCATCCTAAGCATCCGCAGTATCCTACGGGAACCTCTTGTTAATATTTGTATTTTTGTTGTTTATTGCTTGCTAAAATTATGGGAACCTAAGGTTTTTATTTCTAATGGTGCTCGCACAACATCGCATCGATGCCTACGTATCGGGTGTAGAATCAGAGCACTCGTAGTTCTCCTAAGGATTAACAAACACTTGGTTACGCTCAAGGTTCGCGGGGGAAGGTAAGTGTTATGGCAAACACTCACGTGACTTTAGCAAAGTCACAAAAAGTTGTAAAATAAAAAGTCCTAATGGTTAAGGTTGAAAAGGAACTAGGGATGGCTAAACTTCCTATGACATTGAGTCAACTGCAGGAGTTCTTTCCTTTTTGGATTTAAAAAGAAAGTAAATAAAAAGGTGCAAGCTCCTAAGACTAGGCAAAGGTTGCTACTTGCAGAAATAGACTGAATGAAGTAAATAAAAATACAAGACAAAAGGCTTAATAACCGGGCTATGACTCGATATATGGATCGAGAATGCGGGGGTGGAAAACAAACGTGGTGCGTCACTTTGCTTAAGTTAAAAAGCTGTGCAATGTAAGGAATGTGCAGATAGCGATCGTAAACGACCGACTTACGTGTGTGAGTGAAGTGTAATGAATTTCACTTGGCGTTGGACCAAGGAATTTATTATTTTGAAAATTAAATTAATATGGTGTAAAGACGCGAGAAATGAATAATTAATAAATAAAGTGAATTAAATTATGAAAATAGAATGAAACGGATTAAATAAATTAAAATAATAAAAAATAATGAATTAAATGGAAAGAAAATAAATAAATATATGAAATAGAAATAAAATGCAATGGCCTCATATGGGTCACGATTAATCGGAAACGATTTATCGTGACCTTTGTCATATCATCGGCCCGAATATAAAATCAAGAAAATTATATATACATTTTTTTTAACTAATTACAATGATAATATTAGAAAAGAAAAAAAATTCAAAAATTAAAAAATATATATTTTTTATATGTATTTAATTCTTAACTGAATATAATAATAGAAAAGAAAATTAAAATTACTTACTTATTTATTTTATATACATATTTTTTAACTAATAATAATAATAGAAAAGAAAATTTTGAAATTAAAAGCTTTTTGTTTATCTTATATGTATATACAATTAAATGAGAAAATAATAAAAGAAGATAAATTAACTAAATATTAATAATAAAAAGAATTAATTTAATAAGTTAAAATTAAATAAAAGATTTAATTGAAATCTTTTTAAAGTTTTTTAATGACAAATTGAGAAAAGAAAAGAAAAAAAAACTGAAGTAAATAACAAATAGTGCAGGATGCAGGCCCATGATGTATTGGGTTGAGACGGGTTGACCCACAACCCGGTTCAGCAAGGAAACCAAAAAAAGGAGACTTTGCCCTTGGACGAAACGGCGTCGTTTCACTCTCTCTCTCGCACCCAACCTCATTTCTCTCAATCCCTCAAATTTCTCTCCCCGGCTCTCTGTTCTCTCTCAGAATCGCTAGTCTCTCGGTCACTCCTCCCTCTCACAGTTCTCTCAGTTCTCTCAGTCGCTCCTCCCTCTCACAGTGATGGCCGTTGGCTTCGGATTTGTGGATGGGGTTGGTGCAAGGTGGCGGCCGAAATCAGTTTGGTGGCTCATGGTTCGTCATGGTTGTGAGCTGCGGTTTTGTGAAGGTGGTGATGTAGCCGACACGGTGATGGATTTGATTTGGTTTTCATGCGTTTGGGTAAAGGATGTTGGGTGGTGAAGCGGTTTCGAACTCGCGGTAGATTCAAGTTTTTTTCGGATTTCTCTGTAGGTTGATGATGGTTTATGTATGGTTGAGGGTGACGCGAAGGTGATGCACAGTGGCTTTTCACGGTGGGTGGCGGTGATGGTTGTTGGATTTTTTGGGTTGTAATGGTTCGGACGAATTTTGAAGGTTTGCGTTTCTGCTTTGGTTTGGGTCAAGGTTGAGTTTGCTGTTGTTTTTCGGCGGCGTTTGAGTGTTGGCCGGGTTAGGTTAGCAGCTGTGTGGTTTGAAGGAGAATAGTGATGGAGGTTTATCAGTGGTGGTGTTTAGGTCGTTGGCCCTGTGCGATTCTGTGTTTGGATTTGAATGGTGAAAGCTGGCTGTTTTGGAATCGGAAGTGAGAGGGGGTGGGTTGTGATCGTGATGGTTTTGACTCTACTGGTTCGGCGACGGAAGGAGGAAACACGGCGGATCCTTTGGCTGATCATACGAAGGGTGGATGAAGTTATGCGAGTTATTAGTTTAGAGGTTGGTGACGGCGGTTTACGAGGAAAGGTAGAAGAGTGGTTCGGGTGGCTGGGTTGTGGTTTGAAGTGTTTACGGATGTGAGTGGCTGGTGCTGATGTTTGGTTTCGTGCACCTTGTTGATGCAGTGGCTATGGTTCAGGCGAGGGTTGGTTTTCAAATTCATTCTGGCTTTCTCGTTCTAGTTCGCTTCTCAGCGGTTCAGTTTCAAGACTTATCTTTGTTTATAAAAAACTGCTCACTCTTGTTTCAACTTTTTCATCTATTTTTGATTTTGTACAGGGTTTTGGCTGTGTTGGAGAAGATTTGCGAAAATTTTGCTGTGCAAGTTTCGATGATTCAGTTTCGGTGAAGGAGGGTTTGCATTTTGGAATGAAAAGGTAACGGTGAGATTTTTCTGGTTTTTGGTATCTGAAGAACAATGAATTTTTTCAGCTGTTTTTTGCATTTTGTTTTGAAACTCATAATCATTTTTTTTTTTTTTTGCAGGAGTTTTCTATTGATTTCTTAGCCTCTCTTATTCGTGTACCACGCCTAAATGTCAATCATCTATCGTAAACAAAGGGAGCAAAATGAAAAATAAAAATGGGAGAATGAAAGAAAGACTTACAAACTCAGGTTCTAACCCAAGGAAAACTTCAAGGCGTGATGTTGATTATCAGAGTCGTTGATGACAGGTTCGGGTGAACTCCGTTTTTTGCTTCAGCCTTCGGATTGCTCGGGTTGGTGAGTTTTCAACTTCACTCTGCTTTTTCCGAGCCTTTTCTTTTCTTAGGATTTCTGGTGTTGGTAGTATGTGGCTAGGGTTTCTCTGTATTCTGTGTTTGTTGTTGATTGTTTCTCTACGAACTATTTTTTCTGTGAACTCTTGGTATGATAGAACTAGGTTTTTCTTTTTTGTGTCTGCTGGTGGCCAATGGTCTTTTTTTTCTTTGTGGCTGATAAAACAGTAACTTAAATAGGACTGAGCTTAGTGTTTCTTAAGAAATTGAAAAATTGGTACTGAAACTTGTTGATGAAGGGTTTGAAATGAGGGGACAAAACTGAACTTGTGGGTGGGATGAAGGTGGAGGAGCAGGGTCTGTGCAAATCGCAGACCTGCTACTGAGGTTGTTTTTTCCATTTTTTTGTCAAACAAAAGTTGTCCTTTTTCTATTGTATTGCTGTTGTATTCCTTTTGAAAACTTTGTCTGCTATAAAAACTAGTTGACTAAGCATTTGGGAAAAATTCTGAACCTTTGAGAGTGACAGGTGAGGGCAAAGCAAGGCTGGAGTTTGCAGCAGTAGTGGAGCAGGTTTATCTGAGTTTGTTTTGTGGTCCTGCTGGCTGTACTAACTTTTTTTTTGAAATTCTATTTTCTGATGAAACTTTATAACATTATGCTAATGTGTGAATATGTGATATCTTGATAAATGAATGTGATGAATTGTTTCATGATATGAATATGATTGAATTGAATTAAGTTTTGGTGAATTGATAAGAATTATAATATGAGTGTCATGTGAATTTGAATGCTTATATGACATGAATGCTAACTTATTCCTTATTTTCATGTGTATGAGAGAATGAGTGGTAAAACAAAGCAAGTCCATGTGGAGCCTCGGCGGTAGAACCTTGGCACGACGAAGACTATCGGCTAGTTTGGTGAAGGATAGTGAAAGTTGGTATGAAACTTGGTTCTTGATGGGTTTAAGAAGCCTTGCCTTGTGTAATTAAAACAAGCTTGTAATTTCAAAGCTCTTTGGATGTAACATGAATCTTTTGAAAATTATTTGAACTATTGAAATTCCTAATTATGTATGTAACTTTGAATGCATATGAATGATATGTGTATTGGAATAAAAAATGAATGAATGTAATTTAATGAATAAACTTTCATGTAGTAACATGTAATTTAAAAAAAATAGAAATGCATGATAACTAAATATGAATTGTTTGAAAAGCAAATAGACAAGGCTTGAGAAATTATGAACAAGTTGAGAATGGACACAATATGAATGAGAAAATAGAATTGACATGAAATGGCATGAATTTTAAATGGAATGAATTTGGAAATATGAAAAAGACTTGAATTTGAATGAGGTTGGAATGGGGACTTGAAGTAGAATTGGGATGGAAAAAAAAATGAGATTGAACTTGGAAATAGAAGTCATAACTAAATCTATAAAATAAAATGGAGACTTGGAAAAGACCTTTTTTTTATTTTTTTAAAATGGACTTGAAATTGAATTTTAATTTTGAAATTTGAAGTGGAAATTGACATATGAATTTGAAAATTTGGAAACTTGGATTTGGAATTGATGTTTTGAAATAAAAAGAAATAGAGTTTGAAAATGTAATTGCAATTTATGACATGGATTTCTTTTATGGATTTTCATTGGATTATGAATTGGTTTAAGAACATGGTTGAAGAAAAAAAAAAAAAAAAAAAAAAAATGGATTGGAACGGTTATTTAAAATGCGCCTCTACAACACTCAAATTTGACAACTGAGATCTGACCACTTAAATTGACAAGTCAAAATCTCCATTGAGCAAGAAAGTGCCTTAAATCAGAGGACTATGACTCGAGGTAACGACCATACCGCACAAGACCCTGATATGTACTATTGTATGATAATGACGAGATGAATGCAAGATGCGAAAAGTTAGGGGTAAAATTTGGGGTGTGACAGTTGCCCCTATTTAAATAACTTTACCAGATGACGTGAATGACGAAGGACACTCAGGCGATCAGGGTGAAAGGTATTTAAATATAGAAATAACCGGAAATTTTGCCCCTAAATGCAATGTTATGCCGGACTACAAACTATCTAAACTGCAACTCTATGCAATAAAATGATGATTATGGTATGAATGATTAGAATGAGATAAACCGACGACCACAAACCAAGACTCACTGGGGATGACATGCACTGGGGACGACAGACACTGGGGATAAAGAAATGAAAACGGGAAAAACTCAAAGTGATAAATCAACAGGTTCAAGTGTAACTGTCGACACTAAGAATAACAGACGACGGGAACAAAAAGAAATCCAAATCGCTGGACCAACGAACACAGACAGAACAAAATAAAATTCAAAATGACTGCACAGTGGCTCGATGCGACCAACTGACACCAAGAATACAAACGAGACAAGGAAATAAATCGAAATGGTAAATCAATGGCTCTATGCGACCAAATGACTTTGAGAAGTAAAAGGCAACATATTCAAAGTGAATGCGCAGCGGTTCGACGCGACCAACTGACACTAAGAATACAACAAAATAAACATTCCAAGGGGAAAATGCACTGGCTCTATGCGACCAACTGTCATTGGAAATGAAAGACATAATATTCAAAGTGAATGCGCAGCGGCTTGAAGCGACCAACTGACACTAAGAATACAACAAAAATAACCAAAGAGAAATGTGCAGTGGCTCAATGCGACCAACTGTCACTGAGAATGACAACAAACCTTATTCAAGGTGAATGCGCAGCGGCACGATGCGACCAACTGACACCATGAATACAAACAAGATAAACATTCAAAGAGAAAATGCAGCGGCTCTATGCGACCAGCTAGCATTGGAAATGATAAACATAATATTCAAAGTGAATGCGCAGTGGCACGATGCGACCAACTGACACTAAGAATAATCAACAAAAATATTCAAAAATGAATACGCAGTGGCTCGATGCGACCAACTGTCACTGGAAATAGGAATGGCACAAAATTCAAGGTGAATGCGCAGCGGCTCGATGCGACCAACTGACACCATGAATAACAACAAAAATAAACATTCAAAGTGAATGCACAGCGGCTCGATGCGACCAACTGTCACTGGAAATAAAAACCATAATATTCAAAGTGAATGCGCAGCGGCTCGATGCGACCAACTGACACCATGAATAGAAATGACACAAAATTCAAAGAGAAAGTGCAGTGGCTCAATGCGACCAACTGTCACTGAAAACGATAAACATAATATTCAAAGTGAATGCGCAGCGGCTCGATGCGACCAACTGACACTAAGAATAATCAACAAAATAAACATTCAAAGTGAATGCACAGCGGCTCGATGCGACCAACTGTCACTGAGAATGACAACAAAACTTACTCAAGGTGAATGCGCAGCGGCTCAATGCGACCAACTGACACCATGAATAACAAATCGAAAATAAACATCCAAAGTGAATGCACAGCGGCTCGATGCGACCAACTGTCACTGGAAATAGGAATGGCACAAAATTCAAGGTGAATGCGCAGCGGCTCGATGCGACCAACTGACACCAAGAATAATCAACAAAAATAAACATTCAAAGTGAATGCACAGCGGCGGGTTGCGACCAACTGTCACTGAGAATGACAAAAGGCTTGTTCAAGGTGAATGCGCAGCGGCTCGATGCGACCAACCGACACCATGAATAACAACAAAAATATTCGAAGTGAATGCGCAGCGGCTCGATGCGACCAACTGACACTAAGAATACAAACAAAATAACAATCAAAGGGAAGCACAATAGGTTCGAAACCTATTGACACTACAGAAGAAAACCAAGATACACTCAAGGTGAATGCGCAACCAGTTAAAAGACCGGTTGACACTAAGAATGATAAAGGTAAAGTAGTCAAAGCATTCAAAAATGGTAAATTAGCAGGTTCAAATGTAACTGCCGACACCAAGGATAAGGAAGGAAATCACAATGATTTAGTAGCGGCTCTATGCGACCAGCTAACATTGGGGATAGAACGGAGATCACCCAAAAATAGATCAACGGCTCTAAGCGACCGGCTAACACAAAAAAGTAACAACAAAACAAGATAAAACATCCAACCTCTGGAAATTCCTTCAGGAACCATCAGGAGAAAGGTACAAGTATGTACAAAATCAAATGGACTTGGATTTTAAGCAAAAGGTTTCAGGACCTGCTTAAAAGATTTGTGCCAATGACAATTGGACTTCAAGGAGACATGGTGGTCATAAAGACAAATACCAACCACAATTAGAATTCCACGGGGGACACCAACAATTACTGGGGACAAAAACATTGGTAAACCAAACTTTGGGTACCAACCACAATGAGTTTTCAAATTGAACACTAATGATATCTGGACTTGGAGTTAGACAGACGCCAACTGGGGAAAGAGAAATGCTAAATGCCAAATGCGCATGATTGAGCATGATGCGAATGATCATGATATGCAAATGTTGACTCAAAAGAGACAAAGAGTTTCGACAAGACTCAATGAGGAGTAGGCTCTCAACACCAATACTCAGATGAGCAATATGAAAAACACTGGGGAGATGTCTTCGAACTTGGAAATCATGCTTGGTCCAAGGATCCATCCAAAAGTGTTATCAGTTTTGAACTGCTATGAAGATTTCTGTAACAATAGTATAATGGTGTTGTTGCAAACCAGGACTTCTTGGGGAAGCAGAAGTTTCTTTTTTTTCAATTTTCCAAAGTCAAAGAAACTTAAAAGTTTTCCAGTGTGCTTTCAAAAAACATTTTCTAAAAACTTGTCATTTTCAGAGTTAAATTGTAATCAAGTGATGGCATTTTGCATAACAAAAGAAAATAAGAGTTTGAACAACAAAATTCATAGGCAAAGTTTGTATTTTATTCAAGAATGGTAGCTTGCCAATGGCAAAAACTCCATGGAAAATTACAATTCGAAAATGGCAATGGGGAAAGGTCTACATTGAATCCAAACGACCACTACAATCCCTAATAACTAAGACTGCCCGACACCTTGCTTCTGACAAGAGCAATTGGATCGATCTTCCAGTATGGTTCTTCGGTAATGGTAAACACCATCTGACACAGTCAAATGCCTTTGTCCCTAACTTTTGCCTGGACCGCCCTTTCGGGTTTTCAATCCACCGGGACGCTCTTTTTTGCCTAAGCCGCCCTTTCGGGTTTTCAACTTAGCGAGCTCTTATTTTTTCATTTTTATCCCTAACTTTTGCCTGGATCTCCTTCATAGGTTTTGATCCACCGGGATACCCATTTTTGCCTAGGTCGCCATTTCTGGTTTTCGACCTATCGGGTTTTATTTAGGCATAATATTTTTTGACTGCATCAGAATTCACCGGGTGTTTCAGCTGTTCACCATCCATAGTTGTAAGGATTAAGGAACCTCCGGAGAATGCCATCTTCACAACATATGGACCTTCATAGTTAGGACTCCATTTTCCACGCATGTCTTTGTGGACTGGCAAGATTTTCTTGAGTACAAGATCTCCTTCCTGGAACTCTCGGATACGGACTTTCTTGTCAAACGCTCTCTTGATGCGCTTCTGGTACATCTGGCCATGGCACATGGCGGTCATTCTCTTCTCATCAATGAGGTTCAGTTGGTCATATCTGCTCTGGACCCACTCAGCTTCCTCCAGTTTGGTTTCCATCAAGATCCTCAAAGATGGTATCTCTACTTCAATAGGGAGAACTGCATCCATCCCATACACCAGAGAGAAAGGGGTTGCCCCTGTTGAAGTGCGGACTGATGTTCTGTATCTGTGTAAAGCATAGGGTAACATCTCGTGCCAATCTTTGTAAGTTTTTACCATCTTCTGCAGAATCTTTTTGATGTTCTTGTTTGCAGCTTCAACAGCTCCATTCATCTTCGGACGATACGGAGAAGAGTTATGATGTTCAATCTTGAATGTCTCACACAGCTCTTTCATCGTTTTGTTGTTCAAATTGGTCCCATTATCTGTGATGATCCGGCTTGGGATTCCATAACGGCAGATAATTTGGTTCTTGATGAAACGGGCAACCACTTGCTTTGTCACATTGGCGTAGGAAGCTGCTTCTACCCACTTGGTGAAGTAATCAATTGCGACCAAGATAAACCGGTGACCATTGGAAGCTTTAGGCTCAATTGCCCCTATCATGTCAATGCCCCACATTGAGAAGGGCCAAGGCGATGACAGAACATTCAAAAGTGTTGGAGGTACGTGCACCTTGTCGGCATAAATCTGGCATTTATGACACTTCCTGGCATACTTGAAACAATCTGATTCCATGGTCAACCAGAAGTATCCAGCTCTCAAAATCTTCCTGGACATGGCATGTCCATTAGCATGTGTTCCAAATGATCCTTCATGGATTTCCCTGATCAATAGGTCTGCTTCGCGCTTGTCCACACATCTGAGCAGAACCATATCATGATTTCTCTTGTAAAGCACATTGTTACTGAGGAAAAACTTGGACGCCAATCTTCTTAAAGTCTTCTTGTCTAGATTTGTTGCGTCCGCTGGGTACTCCTGATTCTGCAAATAGTTCTTGATGTCATAGAACCACGGTTTCTCATCAGTTTCTTCTTCGACCAGTAGACAGTAGGCTGGTGTAGTTCTTCGCTCGATTGTAATGAGTGGAGCTTCATTAAGAAATCTGACTTGAAACATAGAGGCCAACATAGCCAAGGCGTCTGCTATTTGATTTTCTGCCCTTGGAACATGATGGAAAGTGACTTCATCAAAGTATTTGATCAATTCCACAATGTGGGCACGGTATGGGATCAACTTCTCGTCACGGGTCTCCCATTCACCTTTAACTTGGTAGATTACCAAGGCTGAGTCTCCGTATACATCCAGAATCTTGATTCTAGTATCGATTGCAGCTTCGATACCCAAAATACATGCTTCATACTCTGCGATGTTGTTTGTACATTCAAAACACAATCTAGCCGTGAAGGGAGTGTAACCACCATCAGGATTCATCAAAACAACTCCTACACCATGCCCCATGTAGTTAGAGGAACCATCAAACATCATCTTCCAACGGGACCCTGGCTCGGGACCTTCATCTGGATCTGGAACTTTGCAGTCCTTTATCAACATAATGTCTTCGTCCGGGAAATCGAATTTCAAAGGTTCATAGTCTTCAACAGGATGATCAGCAAGGTATTCAGATAAAACACTGTCTTTGATAGACTTCTGGGTTACATATTGGATGTCGTATTCGGATAACAACATGTGCCAACGGGCGAGTCTTCCAGTCAAAGCAGGCTTCTCAAAGATGTACTTTATTGGATCCATTTTCGAGATCAACAAAGTAGTGTGACAAATCATGTACTGCCTGAGGCGTCTGGCCGCCCATGCCAAAGCACAACAAGTCTTCTCTAAAAGTGAATATCTGCTTTCACAATCTGTGAACTTCTTGCTTAAGTAATAGATGGCGTGCTCCTTACGACCAGTTTCGTCCTGTTGGCCTAATACGCATCCCATAGATCTCTCGAGCACAGTCAGATACATGAAAAGAGGTTTCCCTGGAGTAGGTGGGATTAAGATTGGAGGTTCCTGTAGATAAACCTTAATCTTCTCAAATGCCAGTTGACAATCAGGACTCCACTCAATTGCTTGATTCTTCCGGAGTAACTTGAATAAAGGCTCACAAGTAGCAGTCATGTTGGAGATAAATCTGGAGATGTAGTTCAGTCTTCCGAGGAAACCTCTGACTTGCTTTTCTGTTTTGGGAGCTGGCATATCTTGAATTGCTCTGACCTTGTCCGGGTCTACTTCAATACCTTGCTGACTAACAATAAAACCAAGTAACTTTCCTGATCGGACACCAAAAGTACACTTAGATGGATTCAGGCGCAATTGGAACTTTCTGAGACGCTCAAATAACTTCAAAAGATGATTCAAATGATCTTCCTCACTCTGTGATTTGGCAATCATATCATCCACATAGACTTCTATCTCTTTATGCATCATATCATGGAAAAGGGTGACCATTGCCCTCTGATAAGTGGCTCCTGCATTTCTGAGACCAAATGGCATAACCTTGTAACAATAAGTGCCCCATGGTGTGATGAATGTAGTCTTTTCCATATCGTCAGGATCCATCTTGATCTGGTTGTATCCTGAAAACCCATCCATGAAGGAGAAAACAGCAAATTTAGCAGTGTTGACGACCAAAGTATCAATATGCGGGAGAGGGAAATCGTCTTTCGGACTGGCTTTGTTCAAATCCCTATAGTCCACACACATTCTGACTTTGCCATCCTTTTTAGGGACTGGCACAATATTAGCTACCCACTCAGGGTACTTTGCAACTGCGAGGAATCCAGCATCAAACTGTCTTTTGACCTCTTCTCGAATCTTCAGAGCCATGTCTGGTCTTGTTCTTCGAAGCTTTTGCTTTACAGGAGGACAATCTGGTCGAAGAGGTAGCTTGTGGACCACTATGTCTGTGTCTAAACCGGGCATATCTTGATACGACCATGCAAACACATCTACATACTCTTTGAGAAGCTTGACCAATCTTTCTCTGATGTCTGCCCCAAGTGTTGTACCAATCTTGACTTCCTTCTCATCTTCATCAGTGCCAAGGTTGATGGTCTCTACCTGCTCCTTATGTGGCTGAAGATCTGTGTGCTCATTCTCAACTAATCTTGCCAGTTCTTCGGGAATGTCACAATCTTCCTCACTTTCATCTTCCGCTTGGTAGATGGGCGAATCAAAGTTAGGAGAGAATGTAGAGTCATTGGATTCAACAGGGTTTTCGTTTATTCTGCATATGATAATGATTTGCTTTTATTAAAAGTGGAAAATAGAGAAATGCAAGAGAAAAAGCTTTTTATTGGTTTTGAAAGATTGCCATTTTCTTTTAAAAGTGAAAAGAGAGAAAAACAATAAATTGATCAAAATAAGAGTTCAACAAAATGCCTTCATTGATAATAACTTTAAAAATGAGAAAGGGGCCCTACAAAATACTCCCATAGCCTTGGGCAGGGCTAGGGAACTTGAAAACATTGAAAAAAAAACAAATTACTTTGACAATGGAAAAAATTCTGGGATCTCGACTGCCTCCCAATTGTCCAAGGCTTCTTCACACTGATACACCAGATGATTCACATCTTCGTCTTCAGAGACTCCATCAATTGCGTTGATCTGATAACCAGCACTGGAGAACACTTCTTGAATGGTCTTCAGACGTCCTTTAACGGAGGTTGACGCTCCTTCTTTCACATGAGTTGGTTTGTAACCCAACCCGCAGCGATCTAGCTTCTGCTTGACTTCGATGACATCACCCCAACCTTCATGACTTCTTTCTTCAATGGTGGAAATGGTACTCTTCAGCGATGCGAAAGATGGTATACCCTTCCCTTTCGGTTCCTCTACTTCCAGAAGGACAGCATTGGCTATCTCAAGAGCTTGGAAAGAAGTTTCCAAAGCATCTTCATCAGCCTCAATATAACTGAAGGATGAAAGGTTGCTAACCATGAGGTCTTCTTCCCCAGATACGGTTACCAGCTTGTTATTGACTACAAACTTCATCTTTTGATGCAGGGTAGAAGTGACTGCCCCAGCCGCATGGATCCAAGGTCTTCCCAGCAAGCAACTGTAGTTAGGATTGATGTCCATAACCTGGAAAGTGATTTTGAAGACCTGTGGCCCGATCAGGATTGGTAGGTCTACTTCTCCAATGACAGTCCTTCTTGACCCATCAAATGCTTTTACAATCAGTGCGCTGGGCCTCATCTCTGCCCCTTGATAAGATAACTTTGCAAGTGTTCTTTTCGGCAAAACATTTAATGAAGATCCTGTATCCACAAGAACTCTTGCTAAAGTATCCTCTTGGCATTTCACTGATATGTGGAGCGCACGGTTGTGGTCCAAGCCCTCCTTCGGAAGATCCTCCGTACTAAAACTGAGGTTGTTACACGCAGTGATATTGGCAATGACACCACCAAACTGGTTCACTGTTATATCATGCGTAACATGTGCTTGAGCTAGCAACTTCTGAAGCGCACTTCGATGAGCCGGAGAATGCATAAGAAGTGATAGGATAGATATTTTGGAAGGCGTTTGATGTAGCTGATCAATCACCTTATAATCACTCTTCTTTATGATTCTGAGGAACTCTGCATCCTCTTCTCCCAAGACTACCTCTTTATCTTTGTTGGCAACAGCTGGAATGACTTCTTTAGGCGGAGTCGTATTGACTTGCTGGGTATAAACACGACCACTACGGGTCAAACGACCTGCACCCGCTATATCAGTACTTGCAACTTTTGAACCTTCCTTTTGATTAGCTTTATCGATCTTCTGATGAACTTTCCCTGTATCATACCTCCATGGAACTGCTTTAGTGTCTTCATAACGGAAAGAGTTACTCCTTTGTTCAAATCTCGGCTCAGGTACATTGAAAATTGGCACCACAGATTTTGGAGTATTGAAGACAGGTTGAACTCCTGAAGATTCAGGCAGGTTGAACACTGGCACCCAAGTAGAATTAGATTCCGGCAAGTTGAAAATTGGTTCAATTACTGCCACTTCATTCTTCTTCATATGACTGCTCACTTGTAAGACACCTTCATCAATCAAAGCTTGAACATCTTTCAAGACCGATTCACATCCCTTTGGACTATCAACACAACCTTCACAACTCTGATGACAACTCTTTAGTATACCCGCCTCTACTAACTTCGCATGGAAGTCTCTGAGCGGGGTCTTGATCTCGGTGGCATTGAAAATCAAACCTTCTTCGGACTCATCAACGATAGCATTTATAGACCCATGCTTGGGTAAAGGATTATCTTTGACATTCGGACCAGTATTCCCAAATGACAGAATGTTCTTCTCCATCAAATCTTTCACGATGTACTTCAAAGCATAACAACCCTCCAAGTCGTGCCCCGGGGCACCTTCATGGAATAAACAGTGAGCATTTGCGTTGTAATTTGGTGGGAGCGGATTTGGTGGAGGACCCAAAGGCCTGGGAGTAACCAAACCCTTCTTCAGCAGTGAAGGATATAACTCAGTATAAGTTATAGGGATTCGAGGATTAGGAGGCCTTCCACCTGTTCTTCTGTTCTGAAAATTTGGATTTGGATGAGGAGCTGGAGTCCTCGGCTGGTAGGCTGAAGCATTGGGTGCTTGTTGATAGCCCGGATTGTTGATCATTGGTTGATAAGGTTGAATCATTGGAGCCGCTTGTTGGTACATCGGTACTGCTTGAGTTGGCCGATACATGGGGACTTGTGGATTAAATGCTGGTTGAACCGCCGCTACATAAGGATGTTGGGCATACTGTTGTTGATGAGCATACTGCTGTTGACGAGGATACTGCTGTTGAGCCATAGGTGAAGGTCTCTGCCAAAGTGGATTTCTTCTTTGACTTGTCATTATGGCGTTCGTCTCACCCTCCTTTTTCTTGTGGAAGTTATTGGTAAATTTCTTGCCAATATTCCCACTGCCAGTGCTGGAACTGCCAGATGCACCGCTCATCTTTCCACTCTTCAAACCGAGCTCTACCTTGATTCCCACAGCCACTAAATCAGAGAAACTAGCAGTTATGCTCCCCACCATTCTCTCATAGAATTCTGGTCGCACAGTGTCAACGAACCAGTCAGCTAATTCTTTTTCAGTCAATGGGGGCTCTACTTGAGAAGCGGTTCCTCTCCACCTTTGAGCATACTCTTTAAAGGATTCAGACTCTTTCTGGGACATGCTTAGCAATTGCCTCCTATCGGGAGCGAGGTCCATGTTGTATTTGTATTGCTGGATGAAAGCATCTGCCAAGTCTTGGAAACTGCGGATCTTCGACTGGTCAAGCGTCAGATACCATTTAGAGGAGATTCCCTTCAGACTGTCTTGAAAGCAGTGGATCATTAACTTATCATTGTCAACCTGAGCAGCCATTCTTCGATAGTACATCAAAAGATGGTTCTTGGGACAAGTTGCACCCTCATACATATCAAACGTGGGTATCTTGAATTTTGGAGGTATTACCAATCCAGACACTAGACACATCTCTCTAGCAGCGACACCAAAGATCTGGTCACCTTCAATCGCTCTTAACCTTTTTTCAAGGGTATCAAAATTCTCCTGCATCTTTACATGTTTCTCATCTCCGTTTTCAGACATATCTGGTGCTTCATACCCCTGATGGTCATTGAAATACGGTTGAGCACGGGTGTGCACAATGTCTTGTGTAAAATTAGCAACTGCATGATTCTCTTCATTAGTCACAGGAACAGTTTGTTGAGCAGCAAATCCCTGAGGAGGAGGCACAAAACCTTGAAAAGGAAATGCCATACCCTGAGAGGGAGGTGCGAAACTTTGAGAAGCTAAGCCTTGGGACGGAGGGAAGAAACCCTGAGCAGCAAATCCTTGGGAAGAAGGAATAAAACCCTGAGCAGCAAATCCTTGGGGAGGAGGTACAAAACTCTGAGTAGCAAAACCTTGAGAAGGAAGGAAGAAACCCTGAGCAGCAAGTCCTTGGGAAGAAGGAATAAAACTTTGAGTAGCAAACCCTTGTGAAGGAGGTATAAAACTCTGAGCAGTAAGTCCTTGTGAAGGAGGTATAAAACTTTGAGTAGCAAACCCTGAAGAAGAAGGAATAAAACTTTGAGAAGCAAAACCATGAGGAGGAGGGACGAATCCATGAGGAAGTCCAAAAGGAGGCCAGGTCACAGGGGTAATGACTGATGATGTAGGCTGGGTCGTTGCAGTGACAACTTCAGTCGTTGCAGTAACAATTTCTGACACCACAGTCTGTTGGGTATCCATCTTCGCTCGAATGACTTGCAACATTTCCATCATCTGACCCATATCTCCACGAATATCAGAAAGCTCTTCGTTAACTCTGTCCATCTCTAGGTCTCTTTCAGCCATCCTCTTTCTGGCTTGAGCTCGAGTGTAGTATTTGCGTGAGAGCCTCAGTGTGAAAGCTGAATTGAGAGCAGATGACGGGAATGAGTTTTATGAAAAAATGCAAATGAAATGCCAAATGTATGAGTGCGATGCGAAAAATGAATTTTATTCAAGGAACTTAAGAAACAATTTGCAAATACCAAGGAACACATAAAAGGATATGATTTCATTAAATTCAAAAAGTGATACAAAGTCTTGAGTACACTTTCAAAAATCCCAAACAAAGCTTAATAAAGACAAAAACAAAGTCCTAAGGAGATTCTCCCAAAAGCCTCAAGTTGAGCTTCTCGATTTGTGCCTTCATCTGAGCCTTTTCAAGCATAAGCTGATCCACGATCGACTTCCAAGAAGTGTCCTCTTGAGTGCTGGAGGAAAATAAATCCTCTGGTGCTTTCCTTTTCTTGCTGGAGAGCTCTTCTTCTTCCTTCATCTTCAGTTGTCTTCTAAGCTCCTCATTCTCACTGCTGATGATCTGATGTCGATTCTTCCATGCATTCTTCTCTCGAAGCTCTTTCTCCAAATCAATCTTCAGCTTCTCTGCATCGTCCATGAAGATTAGAATGGGCTTCTTGAAGGTCATAGGATCCTGGCGAGGGTAAGGCATCTTCAGAATGATTGCCCTATCTCATACCCATTGGAGATAGGGTTCCATAGAAACACAATTCGGCTTTCCCAAGCTACTCCTCCCCTTCCTATGGATGCACTTCCAAGCTTGCATAATCTGTTTCTTGAGCTCTGGTTCTTCGTCATCCTTAAAGAAAATTCCTTCCACTTCAACACTCTTAGGTTTGTCCTTCAACGGATACCCGAGTTGACGGCGAGCCAAAACCGGATTATAGCTGATTCCTCCCTTAGTGCCAAGAAGAGGCACATTAGCAAAATCACCACAGCTATCAATAATCAATATTCCATCATAAGCACGATTGTACCAGCTAATGTCAGAGTGGGTAAGAGACATGATCCTTTGTGACCACCACAAACCATCCTTAAGGTTCCAAAATGAAGATGACTTAGGCAAGTGCGAAATAAACCACTCATATAGCAATGATGCACAACAAGTAATCATCCCTCCCTTATGGTGATTCCTCAGATGGATGGAATGATAGGTGTCTCCGAGCAAAGTAGGGACCGGGTTCTTCTTCAGAAAGATCTTGATGGCGTTCAGGTCGACAAAGTCTTCAAAGTTTGGGAAAAGCAGCACTCCATATATCAGCAGAATAAAAGTCGCCTCAAAAGCTTTCATATCCTTCACATCAACAAAATTCTTGGCCTTTTCTATCAGAAACTTTGTAGGGAATCCAAAAACCTTTCCTTTATAGGTCATATTTGCCTTGACCTCAGGAACACTCAAATATGTCGCCTTTGCAATCTCCGCTTCTTCAGGGTCCTTCTCTAGAACAGGGAATGGAAACTCATCCTTAACACGTGATCCCACCAAAACTGAATACTCTTCCAAAGTAGGCGCCAATTGGTAATCAGGGAACGTAAAACAGTGGTAGAGGGGATCATAAAACTGGAGCATCACAGAGAGCAACCTTCCATCCCAATCAGTCTTAAGCAAGGCTAAAAGTCTCCTATGCTTCTCCATGAAGGCATCTTGATCCAGAACCAAATCTCTTAATTTCCTTAGGTCTTCGAGTTTGGGAGTTTTGAATGTGTACTTGACAGTCTTTCTTCTTCCAAAGTCCATGATGATACCTATGATATTTGCAAAGATAGAGTTTCTGAGTTCCTTGAATAAATGGTAAAAATGATGCTTCATGATGCGTGAATGCAACAAACACAAACACAAACAAGGCTTAGGTTCAAAGCTTGCATGAGGTCAAAGGTTCAACCCTCCCAAAAAGGTATGTACTATGGGTTTATTTGTACCTGTACAACGGGTTCTAAAAGTTCCCAGAATCACTGTCCCATCTTTCGGATATTACCGACTTCCCAACTCGACTTGGTAATCAGTAATATTCTCAAGAGAGTCTCATCCGAGTGCAGTATCGCGTATCAACTATTTTGGATTTGCACCCTCATAGTCATCGCACTACATCCCTAAAAAGGCCAAGTGGGGGTAAATGTTCTAAGGTCCTCAACATTAATGGCTCTCAAGTCGAATATAGTAATGTTTTCACGACTGAACTCGATCAACAAAACTACATCCGAGGAGGCCTCCGCTGAGTGGTGGTGTCTCAAGTCAACTTGGTCGGGACTCAACTCCCTACAAGCCTTCTTGAATATACCACCGTCCTAACTTATTTGCACTCAAGTCCGGGTTAGGACTTATCTCACCACACATGGAACACCCAAAAATCAAAAATAATAACAAGCAATACAACAACAAATATACAAATAAACAAGGTGGGCTTAACCCTCAAAAATAGAGTCCCCAGTGAAGTCGCCATTTCTGTCGCGGTGAGAATCGGATACCAAGCTATTAAGTGAGCTTGAATCGCAAAACTTTTATGTTCACCACCGACTTTAATTTAATCCAAAGGGAAAAGGGAAAAAGATCGTAAAAACCCTAAATGGGGAGAAACTAGGTTCGGGGGTTGATTATACCTAGGGAAGGTGTTAGCATCCTAAGCATCCGCAGTATCCTACGGGAACCTCTTGTTAATATTTGTATTTTTGTTGTTTATTGCTTGCTAAAATTATGGGAACCTAAGGTTTTTATTTCTAATGGTGCTCGCACAACATCGCATCGATGCCTACGTATCGGGTGTAGAATCAGAGCACTCGTAGTTCTCCTAAGGATTAACAAACACTTGGTTACGCTCAAGGTTCGCGGGGGAAGGTAAGTGTTATGGCAAACACTCACGTGACTTTAGCAAAGTCACAAAAAGTTGTAAAATAAAAAGTCCTAATGGTTAAGGTTGAAAAGGAACTAGGGATGGCTAAACTTCCTATGACATTGAGTCAACTGCAGGAGTTCTTTCCTTTTTGGATTTAAAAAGAAAGTAAATAAAAAGGTGCAAGCTCCTAAGACTAGGCAAAGGTTGCTACTTGCAGAAATAGACTGAATGAAGTAAATAAAAATACAAGACAAAAGGCTTAATAACCGGGCTATGACTCGATATATGGATCGAGAATGCGGGGGTGGAAAACAAACGTGGTGCGTCACTTTGCTTAAGTTAAAAAGCTGTGCAATGTAAGGAATGTGCAGATAGCGATCGTAAACGACCGACTTACGTGTGTGAGTGAAGTGTAATGAATTTCACTTGGCGTTGGACCAAGGAATTTATTATTTTGAAAATTAAATTAATATGGTGTAAAGACGCGAGAAATGAATAATTAATAAATAAAGTGAATTAAATTATGAAAATAGAATGAAACGGATTAAATAAATTAAAATAATAAAAAATAATGAATTAAATGGAAAGAAAATAAATAAATATATGAAATAGAAATAAAATGCAATGGCCTCATATGGGTCACGATTAATCGGAAACGATTTATCGTGACCTTTGTCATATCATCGGCCCGAATATAAAATCAAGAAAATTATATATACATTTTTTTTAACTAATTACAATGATAATATTAGAAAAGAAAAAAAATTCAAAAATTAAAATATATATATTTTTTATATGTATTTAATTCTTAACTGAATATAATAATAGAAAAGAAAATTAAAATTACTTACTTATTTATTTTATATACATATTTTTTAACTAATAATAATAATAGAAAAGAAAATTTTGAAATTAAAAGCTTTTTGTTTATCTTATATGTATATACAATTAAATGAGAAAATAATAAAAGAAGATAAATTAACTAAATATTAATAATAAAAAGAATTAATTTAATAAGTTAAAATTAAATAAAAGATTTAATTGAAATCTTTTTAAAGTTTTTTAATGACAAATTGAGAAAAGAAAAGAAAAAAAAACTGAAGTAAATAACAAATAGTGCAGGATGCAGGCCCATGATGTATTGGGTTGAGACGGGTTGACCCACAACCCGGTTCAGCAAGGAAACCAAAAAAAGGAGACTTTGCCCTTGGACGAAACGGCGTCGTTTCACTCTCTCTCTCTCGCACCCAACCTCATTTCTCTCAATCCCTCAAATTTCTCTCCCCGGCTCTCTGTTCTCTCTCAGAATCGCTAGTCTCTCGGTCACTCCTCCCTCTCACAGTTCTCTCAGTTCTCTCAGTCGCTCCTCCCTCTCACAGTGATGGCCGTTGGCTTCGGATTTGTGGATGGGGTTGGTGCAAGGTGGCGGCCGAAATCAGTTTGGTGGCTCATGGTTCGTCATGGTTGTGAGCTGCGGTTTTGTGAAGGTGGTGATGTAGCCGACACGGTGATGGATTTGATTTGGTTTTCATGCGTTTGGGTAAAGGATGTTGGGTGGTGAAGCGGTTTCGAACTCGCGGTAGATTCAAGTTTTTTTCGGATTTCTCTGTAGGTTAATGATGGTTTATGTATGGTTGAGGGTGACGCGAAGGTGATGCACAGTGGCTTTTCACGGTGGGTGGCGGTGATGGTTGTTGGATTTTTTGGGTTGTAATGGTTCGGACGAATTTTGAAGGTTTGCGTTTCTGCTTTGGTTTGGGTCAAGGTTGAGTTTGCTGTTGTTTTTCGGCGGCGTTTGAGTGTTGGCCGGGTTAGGTTAGCAGCTGTGTGGTTTGAAGGAGAATAGTGATGGAGGTTTATCAGTGGTGGTGTTTAGGTCGTTGGCCCTGTGCGATTCTGTGTTTGGATTTGAATGGTGAAAGCTGGCTGTTTTGGAATCGGAAGTGAGAGGGGGTGGGTTGTGATCGTGATGGTTTTGACTCTACTGGTTCGGCGACGGAAGGAGGAAACACGGCGGATCCTTTGGCTGATCATACGAAGGGTGGATGAAGTTATGCGAGTTATTAGTTTAGAGGTTGGTGACGGCGGTTTACGAGGAAAGGTAGAAGAGTGGTTCGGGTGGCTGGGTTGTGGTTTGAAGTGTTTACGGATGTGAGTGGCTGGTGCTGATGTTTGGTTTCGTGCACCTTGTTGATGCAGTGGCTATGGTTCAGGCGAGGGTTGGTTTTCAAATTCATTCTGGCTTTCTCGTTCTAGTTCGCTTCTCAGCGGTTCAGTTTCAAGACTTATCTTTGTTTATAAAAAACTGCTCACTCTTGTTTCAACTTTTTCATCTATTTTTGATTTTGTACAGGGTTTTGGCTGTGTTGGAGAAGATTTGCGAAAATTTTGCTGTGCAAGTTTCGATGATTCAGTTTCGGTGAAGGAGGGTTTGCATTTTGGAATGAAAAGGTAACGGTGAGATTTTTCTGGTTTTTGGTATCTGAAGAACAATGAATTTTTTCAGCTGTTTTTTGCATTTTGTTTTGAAACTCATAATCATTTTTGTTTTTTTTTTTGCAGGAGTTTTCTATTGATTTCTTAGCCTCTCTTATTCGTGTACCACGCCTAAATGTCAATCATCTATCGTAAACAAAGGGAGCAAAATGAAAAATAAAAATGGGAGAATGAAAGAAAGACTTACAAACTCAGGTTCTAACCCAAGGAAAACTTCAAGGCGTGATGTTGATTATCAGAGTCGTTGATGACAGGTTCGGGTGAACTCCGTTTTTTGCTTCAGCCTTCGGATTGCTCGGGTTGGTGAGTTTTCAACTTCACTCTGCTTTTTCCGAGCCTTTTCTTTTCTTAGGATTTCTGGTGTTGGTAGTATGTGGCTAGGGTTTCTCTGTATTCTGTGTTTGTTGTTGATTGTTTCTCTACGAACTATTTTTTCTGTGAACTCTTGGTATGATAGAACTAGGTTTTTCTTTTTTGTGTCTGCTGGTGGCCAATGGTCTTTTTTTTCTTTGTGGCTGATAAAACAGTAACTTAAATAGGACTGAGCTTAGTGTTTCTTAAGAAATTGAAAAATTGGTACTGAAACTTGTTGATGAAGGGTTTGAAATGAGGGGACAAAACTGAACTTGTGGGTGGGATGAAGGTGGAGGAGCAGGGTCTGTGCAAATCGCAGACCTGCTACTGAGGTTGTTTTTTCCATTTTTTTGTCAAACAAAAGTTGTCCTTTTTCTATTGTATTGCTGTTGTATTCCTTTTGAAAACTTTGTCTGCTATAAAAACTAGTTGACTAAGCATTTGGGAAAAATTCTGAACCTTTGAGAGTGACAGGTGAGGGCAAAGCAAGGCTGGAGTTTGCAGCAGTAGTGGAGCAGGTTTATCTGAGTTTGTTTTGTGGTCCTGCTGGCTGTACTAACTTTTTTTTTGAAATTCTATTTTCTGATGAAACTTTATAACATTATGCTAATGTGTGAATATGTGATATCTTGATAAATGAATGTGATGAATTGTTTCATGATATGAATATGATTGAATTGAATTAAGTTTTGGTGAATTGATAAGAATTATAATATGAGTGTCATGTGAATTTGAATGCTTATATGACATGAATGCTAACTTATTCCTTATTTTCATGTGTATGAGAGAATGAGTGGTAAAACAAAGCAAGTCCATGTGGAGCCTCGGCGGTAGAACCTTGGCACGACGAAGACTATCGGCTAGTTTGGTGAAGGATAGTGAAAGTTGGTATGAAACTTGGTTCTTGATGGGTTTAAGAAGCCTTGCCTTGTGTAATTAAAACAAGCTTGTAATTTCAAAGCTCTTTGGATGTAACATGAATCTTTTGAAAATTATTTGAACTATTGAAATTCCTAATTATGTATGTAACTTTGAATGCATATGAATGATATGTGTATTGGAATAAAAAATGAATGAATGTAATTTAATGAATAAACTTTCATGTAGTAACATGTAATTTAAAAAAAATAGAAATGCATGATAACTAAATATGAATTGTTTGAAAAGCAAATAGACAAGGCTTGAGAAATTATGAACAAGTTGAGAATGGACACAATATGAATGAGAAAATAGAATTGACATGAAATGGCATGAATTTTAAATGGAATGAATTTGGAAATATGAAAAAGACTTGAATTTGAATGAGGTTGGAATGGGGACTTGAAGTAGAATTGGGATGGAAAAAAAAATGAGATTGAACTTGGAAATAGAAGTCATAACTAAATCTATAAAATAAAATGGAGACTTGGAAAAGACCTTTTTTTTATTTTTTTAAAATGGACTTGAAATTGAATTTTAATTTTGAAATTTGAAGTGGAAATTGACATATGAATTTGAAAATTTGGAAACTTGGATTTGGAATTGATGTTTTGAAATAAAAAGAAATAGAGTTTGAAAATGTAATTGCAATTTATGACATGGATTTCTTTTATGGATTTTCATTGGATTATGAATTGGTTTAAGAACATGGTTGAAGAAAAAAAAAAAAAAAAAAAAATGGATTGGAACGGTTATTTAAAATGCGCCTCTACAACACTCAAATTTGACAACTGAGATCTGACCACTTAAATTGACAAGTCAAAATCTCCATTGAGCAAGAAAGTGCCTTAAATCAGAGGACTATGACTCGAGGTAACGACCATACCGCACAAGACCCTGATATGTACTATTGTATGATAATGACGAGATGAATGCAAGATGCGAAAAGTTAGGGGTAAAATTTGGGGTGTGACACATATCCATGATCGTGAAACCACATTTTGATAGCACCAGCCTGTATGTTGTAGATGGATGTGTCAGTTACTTTTTCACATGGGATAAATATAACCTTAGTAAATGTGACGAAATTAGTGTCTCCCATGAGAGTTGATGTCTTGAAACGAAAAGTTGAGTACAAATTTGGAAAAGGGGTATGACACCGACGTCGTCGATGGAAACGACAAAGGAAAATTCCTTTAGACAAGTTATCACGCACGGCTGGAGCGGTGACGCGTGAAATCAATGTGTAAAAGGAGAGGTGGTGCATGAAGGCATGTGGGAAGGCGGGCGACAATGAGATTTTGGGGACGAGCCGATCTGGAAGAGACAATTTCGACGATATAGGTATCTCACCAAAATGTCGTCGGGAGCGACGACGCTTGTGGCAGCAATGACGATTGTGGCCGGAAAGGTAGAAGATAGAAGAAAAAATTTAGTGGAAGACGGTGGGTCAACTATCTTTAGATACCATGTTGTAATTGTGTTTCCGTGTGTCGAACATGATCACATAAGTTGTATATTATATGCAAATACGATTATACACAATATGAAATAACCTAATTACAAGCATGACTAATTGAATCTCTATCATTAATTATTTATTGCTAACATATTCTTAACATAAAAATTATAGCTGAAAAAGAAAAAGAGGAAAAGAGAGATTTTCCTTGCGATTACGAAGAAGATAAAGATGAGAAACCCTAAGATGATAAACTGATTTGCATTACATTCGTATATGTTGTTCTTGAGTTTCTTTGCATCCTTCTTAGGAGTTTCCTTGCTTCTTGATTGTAACCCTGACTTTTTCTTTGCGTAACCCTAAGTTTTCTTGTGTTTTTCTTCTTAGGCTAAGATGATTTAAAACAATTAAGTGAATGTGAGTTATAAATCATGCAATTTGATTCGGTTTAAAAAACACAGACAGTAAACCAAACTGAACCATACGATTTTGTTTAAATATGACCCAAACTATCCGAACCAAAGACATTTTTTTTTGCAATTTTGATTTAATTTAGTTCGATTAACAATTTTTTTTTCTCCGATTTTTAACCTCAAACCTATGATTTTTTTAAAATAAAATTAACAACATTAAATTAGGTGAAGTTGTTAGATTATTATTATTATTATTTTTTGGTGAAGAGTAAAGTTTGTTAGATTTTGATTATATTTTTGTCCACTAAATACGATTATTTTGTAGAATGAAAAAAAATATATATATATTTATTGGTGTGAGCAATAGTATATACATATAGTGGAGGAGATATCCCCCTTTGTTCCAGTCTCTTGCTTCTTTGTCCGGCAAGCACCACCGCTCCAATCTTTCAATTAAATTAATCAATTCATCTCGCTCTTTCGACGAGATGGCGAAAAAGAGAAAATCGGTCGAGAATCGTCTCGATGAAGTCGATCGCACCATGTACTCCACCTTCTGCACCACCGCAAATTCCCTCTCTCATCTCTATACCCACGCCATGAACCAACAAAAACTCTCCTTTCAAGCCGGTGAACGCCACGCTCTCGTTCGTTCCTCACTCTCCTTTTTCCGTTTTCCCCTTTTTATTGTTTTTCAATTAATTAATCGATTCTACATGCACGCAGCACCATTGTTTTCTTTTTATTAATTATTGTTAATTAGTTGACATGGTTTTGAATATTAACCAGAGAAATTTTCAATGTTGCGTTTTTTTTCTTCTTTCGATTTCCCCTTTTTGTTGTTTTAGGGTTACCAGATAGGTTGTGCTGAACAGAACTATTTCTGATTTTGATTTTCAATTAATCGATTACTTGAACATTTTTATTGCTTTGTGTTGAAATTTTGTTTATATGATTGAAGAAAATGATTTGGTGCTTTGAATTCAATGCAGGAGAAAATGTATCAGTGGATTCTTAGACAACAGCAAGAAGGAATGAGGGTGACTACGATTGATATAGTTTCTCACTTGCAGGTTTTGTTTTCTGCTCTATGCTGCTATGTTGATTTTTTTCTGTTGGGTTTTTTTGGGTTTTTGTGCCGCACCATTACTCATTCAAAGGGAAAGCTACTCTTTTTCAATCCAAATTCCTACTAAGCTATTTCATACCTTGTATTGTATTATCTAATTTATCAACTAGTGTTGTTAAATAGCAGCTATTGCGAAACTATACCGATATAGGGGAATTTAGAGAAACTACTACTATTGTTCCACTGGGATACGATAAAATGGTGACAATAGTGTCACTATAGCAGTATTGCATAGTGAAATTTTAACCTCCTGCTAGCTGCAATTGACAGCATTGATATCATTATCAACTACCCTTTTTCAACTCAATATTTGTGTTGTATCAGATCTATCTTTGCTTATAGCTTATAGGTTCCTGTGTGGTTTGCTCTGAATGTGAATTTGTGAAACTGTTAATTAATGGGCATTATCTTTATGCTTTTGGTTTTTGTCAAACCAAGGCATCTATGAGCACAAATGGGGAGAATTATCCCTCAAAATAGTTTATAGCTAGCTATCTAAGGATATTTTTCCGTACGCAATGGGCAAGGGATCAAACTCAGGAGTAAAAGGTTAATGGACCCAAATATCTATCCCTTCATTCACTTATGTCATGTCATGCCAAATTGGTTAAGCTTTTGGTGTTAGAATAGTCATTGATGATGGATGTACAGGAAAAGCTTTTATCTTGCTTCTTAAATTTCTTGCAAACTGAATATTGTGGCCGTTTGCCATTTTCTGTCCATATTTTTATATCTGCGTAAGAGTTAGGTTCTAAGTGAATAAGAGGGAGCCTTGGAGTTGCTACAATGCAACATAAGTCCAGTTCGGTCAGGCTTCTAACTTACATGAGCTTTTGAATTGAAATGAGTTTCTCAATAAACAGTTGCGGGAAAAATATATTAAAAGAATCTCACAATAGTTTATAGTGAGTTGAAATTGACATCGGCATATCAATTTTTGTCATAAGCTCACTTATTTAATTTCTTCCTCAACTTATATAAACTTAGTAGCTTGCAAGGATTTTTCTGCAAGTTAAGGTAAACTTATTTTAATTGAGAAGCTGCCATACGTTAGACCTTCAGAAGAACAGAAGCTGATTTGAGTTGGGTCTTAACTTATAAATAGTAAAAAAGTCCTTATAGGTTTTATAAGTGATTGTGGAGAAGTTAAACGAAAAAGCTTCCGAAAAATTGAGATACAAAAGTTGGTTTTATTTTTTAAGAGAAGTTATTAGTTAAATACTCATGGATTTTGCAAAACCAGAATTTTTATAGCATCACTATTTTTGCTCTTATACTATGTGTCAAGCCTATAGAGATTGTTGAATTGTCGTACTCTTTTTCTGGCTTCACTTGTACAGTAATCTCCCATATATTATATCCTACAATTATATCACTGCAGATTATCAATATAGAATAATTCTGTCTTCGAATGTATCCTGATAGCAAAATGTAGATATAACCTTTGGCTTTATATTTACATGTAGAATGAGCTTGAATATGGAACAGAGGAGTCACCAGTGTCCCCAAGGCAGTCAATTCAACAGAACTCCCAAAGTGCAATTCAAACTAATTTTGGTGCATCCATACAGTCTAATGCATTTGGAAGTACTGTTGCAGGACACGCGATGCGCGGTGGTGGGCCAACTGATCAAGCAAAGAACTCTGTATTCTCAAATGCACTCTCTAGCCCCATTCGTCGCAGCCTTCAGCCATATCATTTAGCACAAGGGAGCAGTCCGTCGAGTAATCTCATGTCATCCGGGAATGGAACCCGGAACAATGAAATGACTTATCCTAGTGGCCAGAACAGGGATACGAATTCGTCCAACTCCAGTGATTGCATGGACATGCATGCAGACAGTCCTAGTCATGATTTTCCATACTGATGTGATCATAGTTAGAGTGGGTAACAGTAAAGAGAAGGTCATTTGTGAAATCTATGTTCATAAATGTTTGGTGAAAATTAGTAAGATTATTGTGGACAGAATTCAATGTGTTTGAATACCATTGTTTTAGAAGTTATGAAAAAAAATGCTGGTCATTCATTACATAAGCATACAGTCGTACTACTAATGGGTGATATTTGCTGTTTTGCAAGGTTTTAAGTCTTAAACTGCTGAAAAATTATTCTAATATCAATGTTTGTATGTACAATATGATTGTAATGATTTAAAGTTAATACATGAAGGTGGTTTTGAGATCAACAATTGGGTTGGAGTTTAGCTGCTTGGCTCTTACCGAGGTCAGGAGTGATGATGACTTTTAATTTGAAATTTCAGGAGACATTAAATGTAGGAAAATCTTAATTATTAAAAAAAATCATTTATTTTAAGGGTCATGCTGACGGGAGGGAGGCATCAGGTAACTCTTTAAGGATTTCATATTAAAATATTATTCTTTAAAAAATTTAAATTTAAACATTTTAATTTTCAATGTTCTGCACTCGTTGGTATTTCCTTTATTTTATTTAGACTCTTTAAATTAAGATATAATAGACTTATTTTTCATAAGATAATTTTAAATATTATCTTATAGACTTATTTTTCATAAGATAATTTTAAATATTATCTTATTTTTCATAAGATAATGTTAAATAAGGTGTTTTTATGTTTAATTTTACTATTTTTATTTTTTGTATTATAAATAATCCATGATTGGACCTTGAAAGTTATAGAGGTTTTTTATTAAATTTTGGTAAAATAAAGTATTAATAAAGATGAAGAAATCTAAGAACGCGTAAGTGTGAAGAAATCTACCAAAGACAAAGATGTCGAAGATGTTGTAACCTGAAGACTCGACATTTTGGATTGTTACTGATCTTACCTAATCAGACGGGCCTTCCAGGTGTTGGACTGCGAACGTGACGGCTGAGAGAGAAGGTGGGGGTGTACATGCAAGGCACTCTGATGCTTAAGTGAGTATGTGTACAGAGAAAATGGTAAGTGATAATAAGTTCAGAATACCTGACCCTTTAGTGAAAAATAGTATTTATATGTGCCCCCAGTGTTGGGCCAAAGTCCTTTCTTGGGCTGGATCAGCTAGACCCAAGGAAGAACTGCCAAGGTACGCGTAGGAACGTGTAAGACCTAGCACGTGACCTTGCCCTTGGTCTAACTGTCCCTTCATTTTAGGAGATAATGGTAGACAGTTGGGTGACGTGGCGCACGTGGGGGAGACGCAGTCTCCCCAATACGTGTTCGGTGGATCGTGGGACTTGCCCGATGGTCCAGATCTTTGCCTGCGAGGTTGGGCTTCTGTCCGACTTATGGGGCATCTGCCCGAATGATTGGACCTCTGCCGACTTATGAGGCCTCTGCACGACTGATTGGACCTCTGCCCGACAGGTTTGGACTTCTGCCCAACAATGTCTTAGAGGCCCAGTCCAGAACAGGAGCCCCCCAAGTCGAAACTCCGGGACGAAGTGATGAGTTAAGAAGAAACATTGTCGGGCATAGTTGATATGTCGGGGATTCTTGAGCGACGGGAAGTAAGTCGTCGGGGAACAAATGTCTGTCCGTTGGTGGAGGCGAGGATCCGCTCCGCTGAGCTAAAGACCCAACTCGAGGAATGTGGCCGACGAGGCTGCGATGCGCGTATGATAATATTGGGGATCACACGAACATTGATCCTCGTCGGGGAGCTTTAGTGGACACGTGGTATCTTTAGACGTCGAGGAAAGTCGCGAGCGCCTGGCGTCGTTCGAGATTCTCCAGAGCGACGTGTTAATGAATTTAATGTGTGACGCTTCGTTTCTTGCATTACGGCGCATTAACTCTGGCCGACCTAGGGAATCTAGGTAATGATTATCTACGCGCGTCCCTTCACACACCCCAAACATATAAAAAGGGTGAGTGGACCACCATTTTCCCTTTTATGTTCTTCTCTCACGATTAACCGAATCTTCAACTTCTCTCCCGCTAACACTACCATCGTTGTTGCCGCCGTCATCTCCTCGCCAGAATCATGTTAAGTAACCTCTTGGATCCCCCTTTTTCTGGAAATTTTTAGATTTAATAGCTAGTTGTAGTGGCGACTTTCTCGCTAAAGTAGGTTAGGTGTTTATTTTAGGCAAATTTTAGGGTTTTGTACATGAATGTCTCGGTCAGTGTGTGAATACGCCGGACAAACTTAGGAATTTCTTTTGAATATCAAGAGTGTCCTTTGGATGCTCCGAGTGAAATCCTTATGGTTTCTTTGAGTATCTCGGGCATTCTTTGAATGTCCCGGGGGTGAAATCGTCATGATTCTTTTTGATATCCTGGGCATTGCTTGAATGCCCTGAGCGATGTTAGTATGAATATGTCAGGCATTTTCCTTTTCTCCCTTTCACTTGGACTGCGATGGAAGGGTGAATTTGATGTGATGTTGAATTCACCTGTTCCTTCTGTTTTTCAGGTAATGCAAACCAAAGACGTCCCATGGAAGGGAGCGTGCCCTCTTCGTCCGAGAGCGACGATCTCTCATGGGTGGCCGACGAGCCGATGGAGACAAAGTCTCTCTTTGTTGACGATCACGCTAACGCCCACACCTTAGTCGAGGATGTGGAGGGCAACAATTTTGTTAATTGGCAGTGTTATGCTCCTTGATCTGAAGAATGGATATGCCCGCGTTTCATGGGGAAGCGATTTTCCATGTATGAATTCGCCTTCTGAGAAGCAGGGTGCGATTCCCCTTCAATGACTTTCAAATGGGTGTTTTCGGATGGCTCAGGGCGGCGCCTTTGAAACTCCACCCCAATGCCATATCATTCATTCGGGCGTTTGAATTGGTGTGTCGGTACCTCGAGATAGGTTGCACCCTGCCCTTCTTCTTCCGCATTTTCCACCTGCAACGGTCGGGCAGTGATGAGCGACATAGTTGGGTCTCTTTCAAGCAGCCATCGACGATATTCAAGACCTATGTTGATTCTGTCCGAAACATCAATGATAGGTGGTATACGGTGAAGCCTATCACCCAATATGCTCTTGACAGTCTATATTTTTTGAGGTGGGAAGCCAATGGCGAGGAACACCTGTTGTCGAAGATCCCACTTAGGTGGAAGCTGGATCATTTTGATCTGTCGATCAGCCACTACAGGGTAAAACACGAGCACCTGGGGGTCGAGGACAAGTTGGCCTATAAAAAACTGGTGTCCTATGTCCGGAGCTTTAGTCCCGCGACCTGGGTAGATCGACTAGATAACCCAATATCGGGCAACGACAGGTTGCCTATTTTAGAACCTCAACTTATTAACACTGGGGCAGTGCTCGAGTGTAAGTCGGACGACGAAGCCCTCCGACTTCTAGGTAGCTTATCCCCGATTGTCTTTATTTCTTTGTGTTTTTTACAGCCTTACTGACTTGTTCATTTTGCAGATGAGATGCCCAAACTCCGAGAGCGAGCATTGAAGTTGGCCAACCATGATGGGGCCCCTACAAAGACAAAGAAAAAGAGCAAAAGTCATGTTCAACAAATGGCCACCGAACATGTGCTAGGAGGGTCCAGGAGCTCCAGTCCGGCTCCACATTCATCTTTCCCAGAGTCTTTGCCTGTGACACCCATGTCGAATGAGACTATCCTGCTGGACGATTCTCCCTGCGCCAAACATCCCCGTCCAGATGGTCCGTTGGGCCGATCAACTGCTGCACTTGGAGGTCCACCTGAACATCAAAGGGCCTACCTTCTTCCTCCCTGCTATTCAGAGCGAGAAGCCTTCGGCTCAGAAGGTTCTTTCGCGGTGATGTCCGCTGAGGCCAAGGCCATCCTTGATCAAGAGGCAGTGAGCAGACGTGCCAACCTTGCTCAAGACATTGCTGCAGTGATTAAGGTCATGGAGACGACCCTAGTCCTGTCCGACAACTCCTGCCTGATGTCTGCATTAAAGGGTGTTGAGGAGGCATTTCGAGCCGTTACTGCTGAACGAAACCTGCTCTCCCAAAACTTGATAAATTATAAGGAGGAATACAAGCTCCAGGAAGGGTTGCAGACTGAGCTGGATGAGGTGAAGCGTGAGCGCGACACCTTGGCTGAGGAGAGCAAGAAGCTAAAGGAGAAGGATACCAAATTTATTGAGTCTGTGGCGGAGAATGGGCCTCTCCGTTCAAGGTTCGAGGTGTTGGAGAAGATGGCTCTCCCTGGGGAATGTGAGAACGATGAGGAGCTGCCCCTGAAGAACCGGGCTGACCTGATTGCTCGAATTAGGAGCCTTGAGAAGGACGTTGTCGGGGTCTTTAAAGAGGGCTTCAACAATGCCACCGACCAACTTAAGATCATTAACCCAGGGCTCGTGACCGACGGGACGACTTTCAACTACGTTGTGACTGATGGGGAGATCGTCTGTCCCTTCACCGACGAAGGAGAGGATGAGCGAGAAGAAGATGACGAAGAGGAGCATATCGGGGAGTAGGTTTGGCCGGTGTGCCTTAGTTTTTGTGTTTTCAAGCCTGCGCAACACCCGTATATCTTTGATAGTTAAGAAACACACACACACACACATACACACACACACACACACACACACACACACACACACACATATATATATATATATATATATATATATATATATATATATATATATCATTGCTTATGAGCTTTTTTTTTAGTTTGTTTATTTCTTTTTTACAACTTGTTTTTTTTTCTTAGTCAATTTTGTTTTTTTTAATGATTTTTTTTGGCTTATGAGACAATTGCACATGATTTTATTCCATACATCATTGCACATAACAAACTCATCATTAACCAAAATTTGAAAGATTTTCATTGGATGGTCAAAATTAATCATGAATATTCTCTTACAATTTCATCATTCTTATTACACAAGCAATGATAGTTTCTTACATACTAAGAATTCTACAATTCTATCCTAAGTGACCTCATTCACATGACCTCACTCACCATTATCATACTTAGCTAATACCTTGGGCTCCAAGATCAAATTGGCTATAAATAGAGCTTTGAGCTCTTCACATTTCACACACATAAGACTTGTATTAACAAGCATTTTCTTTCTTTCCTCTCATATTTCTCACTATTTTTAGTGTAACTTAGAAGAAATAAATATGTAGCATAGCAAACAACTCTACAATATCCACAACAATAGGCAATGTGAATGGTGCAAAAACACAAGTAAAACAAATTCACACTAAACAAACAAATCTCAAAGAGCCTTTCTTTCTCTTCTAGAACTCCATTAAAGAAGCCTTGAACTTTCTCCTAGAGGTGAGTGTTCTTACACTTTAATATCTTTGTACATGCATTATTCTTGAACATTTATTGAAGTAAAAATGTAGTTCTTAATATGTTTGTTATGGCCCCCCTACTGTTTGTACTTTAACATGTTTATATGTGAAGTTTATGTTGTTTAAAACCAAGGTTAAGTTCTGGTTTTTCGAGTCGTGTGTTTTGTACGTTGAGTTTCAGTGTGTATGAGTGGTACAATTAGTTTCCTTGCGAAAAATAGAGCCAGTTAGGTTCTTACGGTTTTTTATTTCATGAAAAAATGAAGAAGTTATGAAGCTTAGAAGATTGACCATGGTGGAAACACATAAGGAAGAAGAAATTTGTTAAGGTTCTAATATGTTCGGGTTCTGATCTCTTATGGTTCTGATATGTTTGGGTTCTAATCTGTTTGGGTTCTAATTTGTTCTAGTTCTTATCTTTTATGGTTCTGATCTGTTTGGGTTCTAATTTGTTATGGTTCTTATCTGTTATGGTTCTGATCAATTATGGTTCTGATCTATTATGATTGAGATTGATCTTGCTTCTGATATATTTTTTTCCTGATGTTTTCTTATGGAGTGTTTTTTATTCTGAATTGTTGGTATCTTAATTGTTTTTTTCCTTTATTTATTTTTATTTTTTATTACTTTTTAATCTATTTCTTTAATTTAATTTCTCTCATTAAAAAAAAACTTCTTTTAATTATTTAGACGTTTATTTTATTTAACTTTTAAAATTAATTAACACTTTGATTAATTCTTTCATTTATTATTTTATACCATGATGTTTTTCCATGATGTATGTCTCAGATTTTATCTGACACGATATTTTGTCGTGTATATTTTTATTTATTTTGCGATATTTTTTCGTGAATATATAATTTTTACAATGTTTTTTCGTGAATGTTTATATCTAACCACTTGATGAGATCAAAGACATTTCTATGCGATCTCCAATTTTCTTTGTTTGTTTGGTTCGTCATATGACGTATAAATTCTGAATCGATACTTGGAAGATCATTGGATACACATAGGATGCTTAAAGTTTAGTCTAGGAGCTTGTGGATCGTTACTCGCTTTAAGAAGTTTGAGAAGAGGCATTGGACCTTGCTCCAATAGGTAAGTTTTCTTGAACTCATTATCCATGCTTCACACAATGTTTTATCGTGTATGTTTTCTTTTCTGTAGTGGCCTTAGGCCGAACTACAATGCTCTAATTCCTCAAGATCCCATTGAGGATATGTAGGCATAGGATTGTAAAGTCTTAGCAAGAAACCTTTTTATTTTTTCACCGTCTCCTTACATTCGACGTTCTTCCAAATATGTAACCTTTTCTTTTTTCTCTCGTCTTCGTGCTATCAATATCTTTTTCTATCTCTCTAACATTCTTTTAGATATTTCAATCTTTCCTTTTCTTTTGTGCAATAAAATCCCAAAAAAAAAAAATGTAATCTCTCTCCCCTGGGATGTTGGGCCTCTGCCTCCTAGTGTAAATCCCAACATCATTCTTAAAAATCATTTAAGAATATTAAACCATAGCAATATATATATATATATATATATATATATATATATATATATATATATATATAATCCTTCGATGTTCTCCCGGATATTCATATATTCATCTCTCTCTCTTAATTTCAGTCACCCTAGAACCCCATAGAATTATCATACAATCTAGTCTTCTCTTAGGCATAAACAATATTGACATAAGAAGTACAATATTCTTTTTGTGAACCTCTTCTTAGACTGTTTTAGGTTTTTCTCTTTTCTATTTTCTTTAAAATCCTTTTTTCCATATATATTACAAAAAAACAAAACAAAAACATTTTTTAATTCTCTTTGTCTATCACCTATCTCAAAAACTCTCACCTCAATCTTCAAATCTCATCATCTTCAAAAGGAGAAACTTTCCCAATTAATAAGTAAGCATTATAAATTCCCAATTCTAACAAAATAACCTAAGGAGAACCCAAAACCATGTGGACATCTGTCAATCAACAATATGCAGAGCGGATTTAGTTTTAGATATATTTTCCCTTCCTTAACCAATTTCACTAGGATAAAATATAGAAATCAGAAAGTAGCACAAATGCGATAGTGATTAAAGAAGATTTAAATCTGATTTAAATATTCTCCAAGATTCTCTCCAACAAATCAGAAGCAAATAACTGAATCAGAAGACAGAAGATGAAGGCCCATGGATCAACAAAATATTATAAATAGAAGTCCTAAGTGTAACACCCCAAAATTTTCCCTCTCATTTTCATGACATTCAACATACATTTACATTGCATTCAAAAATAATAATAAAAAGAAAAGAAAAAAAAGAGAGCATTTGGAATCAAACATAGGATATGTGGTCAGATGTATTCGGGCGATATTGGTAATCATCAGGGTTCAAAGACAAAATCAGCTCTGAATGGATGGCGCAGATGCAATTCTGGGGTTTTCCCACCAAAAGGAGGGAAAATTCAAAATTTGCATGTGTTAACCGGTTAACGGGTGCAAATTTCTAATTTTTCAGCAAGTTCAACCTGCTATGTTTTTGGCTCCTTTTTTCTATTTTTCAGATTTATTTCATTTCAATTAATTGACAATTATGGAGAAGGATCTAGAGTGTTTACCAAACCTAATCCCAAAGCTAGTTCATAATCACCTTTCTAAGCTAGCTCCAAACCACAATTTTGGGCCCCAAACCTAAATACTATTTATGTCAATTCTCTCCAAACCTCACACACACTCTCATAATTCTCATTTTCACTTTTGAATTTTCAGAGCTCTCTCACAATTTTATCTCATTCTCTCAAAACCCTAACACTCAAAGTTCCATTTCTTTGAAGATCTTCAAATTTTGCATTGAAATATTTTGATCTTGGAACTAAACCTTCATCCATTGTTTGATATACATCCATTTATGGTTTTTGCTACTGGTTCAGATCTGAATTTGTGCTTGGAAGTGCTTGTGGATCAAGCTTTTGCATTAAGTTCATCAACTTGCATTTATTTTGCATTGTGTGTGACGAAGAGCATTGGACTCTAGAAGTTCTCCACTAGATCCATCAATTTCATCTTGATTAACACTCACCAAAGCAAATCTCACTTTGTAGGTTGGTTAATTTCAGATCTACTTCTGCGTTTAGCTTATTTGCATACTTATGACGTAGATCCATAATGTGTTTGTGTTGTTTGATCCATGTGTGAATTGATTTATGTATTGATGTTTGTGGATCTATGAATGCTTGATTTATGGTGACTTTAGTGTAATTTTCATGCACATTTGATTGTTGAAATTTCTGGAGATTATGGAATAAGTTGCTGCTGAAAGTGCTTTTTCTACAGGTTTTTGCTGTTGTCTGTTCAGTGTTAACCGGATAACACTATGGGTTAACTGGTTAATGCGTGTTAATTTTGGTTGTTTATGCAGGTTTTGAACTGGTTAACCGGTTAACACCGAAGCAGATTGATTTTTTTTTAGCTTTTGCAGGGTTGTTTGCATGTCATACTTCCTTTTATCATCTTGGATCATTGTGTTATCATTCTAGATGATTTTTTAGAGCTATTTGCATGTTGGTTGATGTATGTTTGCATTTCTTCGACGCGTGAACTTGTGCATTTCCGATACTTGCCATGGTTATTTTTTTGCATCTTTGAAGCTTTGAGCATGAAGATTATATGATTGCATGAACTTGTTGGCATGATAATACTTGATCACTCTGCTAGTATGTGAGATGTATGCATTGTGTTTAGCTAACCTTTGTTTTGTAGGGGCTTTGGTAAGTTTAGGATGTGTGGATGTTGCTTTCACATATCAAATTCTTCCTTCTTCCTTTAATTTTCCTTGCGTGTGTTTGTGATGTGCTTAGGCCATCTTTGTTTAATTCTTCTCCATCCCCTCTAGGATCAACTTATCTTCTCTTAAGAAGTAAGTTGAATCCTTTGCTCCTTTCTTCTTCTTATTTTCCTTTCTTCTTTCTTTCTTCTTCATTAGTATATAACTCAAACCACACTAACCTAGGATTTCCATGCATGATAACACTTAGGATTATTAGTCTCCCTTTAGACTTTTAACCTTTGGTTATCTTTGCTATCTCTCTTCTCATCTCAAAACAATAGCTTCAAGTCACTTAATAAATGATAAGTCTTCTCATGTGCCAAGAGACTTTGCCATGGGGTACTTGCACACATCTCATTTCGGGATGAGTTGTAGGGTATCTATCACGATGAATAGATCTTAGCATGAGACTACTTCACAATGAAAAGCTAAAAAACATTTCTTAACCAAAAAAACACAAAAACTCGTCATAAAATTCAATAGGCTAGTGTGCTTAAGCCTTCACCTGTGGGACTATATTTGGGGATTTCCCCCATATCTAGTTGTGCTTCTTATCCATTCCATTCCAGGATGATGTAAGAAGTACACATCTTATTGAGCAAGACTTAGGTACACTCTCCTGTGCAAACCTCAAAGAAAAAACTCCAAAAAAACATTGAACAAACAATAATCGTCTTTCCTTCTGGAATTATTTTCTCATATCACTCACTCCTAGTGTAAGAACTTTCTCCTACTTGTCTCTTCGCAAGACGGTAGCTCACTCGTGTCGGACGAGCCTGCAACACCCGAGCATTGACATAAGCGGTTCAAGCTTTGAAAACACAAACAATCTTCCTTCCTAGTTAAGGGAACTACATTGTCTTTGATCCTCATTTCCTGATAAGGTACGTAGGCAGTGGGGTAAGGCCCATTCAAGCACTCTTTTATTTTCCCTACATTTCCCCCTTACTTTTCTTTTCTTCAGTTCAGTTCCAATATCAGATTTTGCAGCAACTTTATTTCTTCACCCTTTGAAACAGTTTTCTTGCAAGCGTGGATCCCGTTGGGTACGACGGACAATCTTCGGTGCTAATACCTTCCTAGTTCGTAATCAATTCCCGAACCCAGTCTCTTTGGTTCGCAAGACCTTTATCCTTCCCTTTTATTTTTCGATTTGTGCAGCATTACCATTCCCATTCCTTCGGATAAAAATGCCTGGTGGGTGACTATACCTTCTCTGTGCCACGTTTGCGCTTGTACCAGGATGAAAATCTAGGGAGCGACATCTGGCGACTCTGCTGGGGATCGAACCCAGAATCTTTGGTTTCCCCTTTGAGAGTCACTCCTAGCGCTTGTTTGTTTCTATTTCATTGGGTGTTTATATGTTTGTTGTTGTGTGTTTAGTTTACTGCTTTTATTTTATAGTTTTACTTTACGGTTTTATTTATCGCTTTCAGTATTTTATTTTTCATGCATCATATTATATTAGATTGTCTGGACTGTGCTGGTTTTCTTTTTGGTGGGATGGGGTTACTGAGCGAGGATCCCAGTACTAAGGCTCGAGTGCACCCTAGGACTTAGCATGGACAAACATTGTACTTCCATGGTATTTCACCATGATGAGTGGCGATGTGTTCCACACTCAGACTACAACCGTCTTGGAAATATTTTGTTGGGGATTTCCTCCACTTAATGGTAGGACCTTGATAGTTATATGCATATGGGGACCGATCATTGAGGACCTTTGTGGAAATATCCCTCTTCAGTGGTGACAGTGGCAGACCACACTCCGTGGTAAACCCATTCACACCCGAGGGCCCACTGGGAACTCGCATAGAATAGCATGGTTCTCTCATAGGAACTCAGTTAAAGCATCTGGTCGTATGACGATAGTACTGTATCCCAATGGTTGAATGTACTATTGTTTCTCGATTTTAGTGCTTAGAGCTGAGAACTTATGGGGGATGCTTGTTTATCCCGGACTCATCTGAGATCTCCCTGAGTAGTATATAATGCTAAACTGATTCCCTGGAATAGTTTTCACCATTTCTCGAAGACGGTAGACGTATTATCACTATCCAGCTTTGAGAGTCTGCGATGTCGACCCAGAGCACATCAGTGATATTGGGAGGGTGATATGCGATGCCTCAACATATCCTTACTATCAGTGTGATCTTATGTTCTGATTCGGCTGTTGTGGTTCTGGAATTCTTGATCCTTTGGTTATGAGTTATTATTTGGGGTTATTATTCAGAGGACCTTTGGGTTTCAAATACTTGGTTCTTGGCTCCATGTTTAATATCCAGACAAATTCCAGACATTGATCACATGCCCTGCATTAGGATTACATCATATCATTAATCATTTTGGTTTTTATTCTCAGGTTCATTTGTTGTTGTCTCCGGTTCCGGTATATTCTTCTCAGAGATGGAGGATTCCCTCAAGAAGAATATTCATTACAAGTTCTTCTACATCAGGATTGACATGTTGAAAAAGATGATAGCTTTGATCACGCCCAATCACATTGAAGATTTCGAGAGGGCTTACGGGGATATTTTGGATATGGTAGTGGATTTGGATGCTTCAGAGAGGAGTGTTATTCATACTTTGATACAATATTACGATCCTCAGTTGACGTGTTTCACCTTTCATGACTTATAGTTGGGTCCCCTGTTAGAAGAGTATGCTCTGATTCTGGGAGTGCCTCTGCAGGACCAGATCCCTTTCAACACAGAGATGGTCAAGCCTACACCTGAAGACATTGCCAAGGCTATTTATTTGAGCACTTTCGTGGTTAATGCTAACTTGAGTACAACCAGAGGTGGGATATCTGGATTTTCCTTGGATTTCTTGTTGAAGAAGACTGGAAATTGGCTGCCAAAGATCAATGGGACTCTGTATGTGCTCTGATAGCTCTCTCCATCTATGGCATTATCCTGTTTGCAGATCTCGATAAATTTGTGGACATGAATGTTATTCACCTGTTCATCTTGAAGAATCCAGTGCCAACACTCTTGGGTGGTCTCTTCTATTCAGTGCACTACAAAAGATACCTACCCATCATTGAAGCTTTTAATGATCCTAAGTTGGTTTGGGATCAAAGACTAGAAAGGCTAACTGCTAAGGATGTCAAGTGGTTTACCAGGAGATTGAAAGGAATAGACTTCATCACTAGCTGTGGAGGTTGCCCAAATGTGCCACTCTTAGGAGTGAGTGGGGGAGTCAACTACAACCCAATCCTGATAAGGAGGAAGTTAGGGTATTCTTTGAGAGATATCCCGAAAGAGATGAAGTTAGCTCAAACTTTTTATTTTCCAGTGAAAGACAATTTGCCGTTGGTGAGAAAAAGTTGATGGCGCTTGGAAGCTTGTCAAAAAAAGAGGTGTGGCTTGTTTAGGGAAAAGTAACAATCAAAAGTTTCCTGAATATGAAGCCTGGTTAAAGAGGAAGGCTCAAGCAGTACAATTACCTTTCTATCAGGTTCCTCCTTCAGTGGTTGAGCCTAAGATCATTGTTTCCCTTGAAGACTGTTAGAAGCTGGAAGCTCAACTCCAGGCAGTTAGAATCGAGAACTCCGAGAATAGTAGGTTGTATCATCACATGATGCACACCAACAAGGCTTTGGAGGAGAAGATGCTCAAGATTCAACAGGATGGGGAAGCTAAAGAGAAGGAGTTTGCTGATAGGGAAGCATACTTCAAGAGAAAAGGCTTAATGGAGATCAAAAGAGATGTTGAGCGCAGAAGAATCAACAAGTCTTTGAGGGAAGCTAATCAAACCATCACCTTATGGCAGGAGAAATGGGATCAGAATCATAAGGAACATAAAGAGAAAGAGAACTATGAACTTCAGTTGGGGTATCAGAAAGAAGAGTTGGAGTTAGCTCATCAGAAGCGTAGAAGACAGAGCTAAGTTTGAAGGCATTAGAAGAAGCACAAAAAGAGATAGTAGATTGCAAAGTGTTGGCAAAACCAAGAAGGCTAGGTATGAGTCATGGCCTAGTGGAGATGGTACAAAAGTCTTTATGCAACATATTAGTGACTTTCACACATCTTTTGAGCATAAAGACTTGTAACCCTCCGGGGAATTTCTGTTTACTGTTGCCTTGTAGGCTGATTTATGTTAATGCAGTTTTATTCAATTCTTAATCCTTGTATGCACTAACACTGAGTTACTCCAGCCAACTGAATCTGAGTATCATGCAGGGGTTTCTTCTTAAAGTCGGGGTCCAAGAGCCATCTGGATTTCTTTGATGAATACCGGAACTGGGGCACAAAAATCCTTGAGAATGAAAAACAAAACATTTTCATAGCATGCATATCACCTTTTGTATGTTTTGCAGGTACAAATTACAGGTTTCTAATGTCTCTTCAATTTTCAGGCATTATTGTTGCTATAAGGATTCATCGTTACCCGACTAAGGAAAACAGAGAAAGAACAATAGATTAGATGCATGCTGATCTTCCTGAGTTGAGGACGAGAATGTACCAATTCATGACCTTAATGATTGATATGAACCAGAATCAAGAAAGACTTCGAGAGATGGTCGAAAGGACCCAGGTGGCTCAAGAAAGTAACATAGTTGTCGGAGGAACAACTGCTTATGGCAATACCGGTGGTACCCCAAAGGGTATTCCTATTGTTACTGCTAATGCTGGTGGTCCAGGTGGGGATCAAGCTCGTAACACATATGGACGGGTAGGAGGATCAATTCACTATTTTGGAAGAGGTAGATGGTCAGAATGCTGAGGTAAATCATCGCTTTAACGAGATGGCTGAAAAGATCCGCTCTATAGAATCTCAAAACACACTGGGCTTTGATGTAGCTGATATGGGTTTGGTCCCTGGAGTCAGGATTCCCCACAAATCCAAGCCTCACACTTTTGATAAATACAATGGTTCCACGTGTCTGAAGACCCACCTTCAGGCGTATGTGGAAAGGATTGCAGCCTACACAAATGATGAAAAACTCTGGATGTATTACTTCCAGGATAGCCTCACTAGGGCATCCCAAGAGTGGTATATGAAGTTAAGTCGTGCATCTGTCAAAAACTAGAAAGATCTTACTAATGCCTTTGTTAAGAAATATCAGTATAACATGGACATGGCTTCTAATCGCACACAATTGCAGAGTATGTCCCAAATGTTCAAAGAGAGCTTCAAGGAGAACGCTCAGCGCTGGCGCCAACTTGCTGCCATGGTTCAACCTCCACTATTGGACTATGAGATGGAAGATATGTTTATGGGAACATTGCAGGGAGTTTTCATTGATCAATTAGCTTCATGTTCTGCTACGAAGTTTACTGACCTAGTAATTGCTGGTGAAAGAGTTGAGAATTTGCTGCTGAAAGTGGAAGTAGCTCATTTGGAGTGAGGAAGCAGTTTGCTAGTCCCCAAAGGAGGAAGGAGGGGGAAACAAACGATGTTTATGACAGAGGAAAAGGCTGAGGTCGTCCCAATTATTATGCTCAAGTGGCAGATGTCACTATACCTGCAGAGTCGGCTCCACAACAACAACATTAATATCCACGACAGAATAATAACAGAGACCCTATCAATAACGTCAACCTCGGCCAGTTGGGCGTGTTATCGATCCCATTCCTATGACTTATACGACTCTGTTAGAAAGGTTGTTGGAGCTAAACATAATGCAAATTAGGACACTGGCGCCACCAGAAGGTAATCCACCACCAGGGTATGATGCAAATACTTGATGTGTGTTTCATTCGGGTGCTCCGGTCCACACGACCGAGAAGTGTAGGGCTTTGCTGATGAAGGTTCAAGACTTGATTGATTCCAAGGCTATAAATTTTTCACCACCTCCAAATGTCACCAATAACCATTTTCCAAACCACAATGGTAGCGCGAGTGTGAATGCCATAGAAGACGGAGAAGAGTTGAACTTGATTACTGGTGTGAATGATGTTCGGACACCACTATCAATTGTGAAAAGTTATCTACTGAAGGGGCAGGTGTTCCCCGGTTGTGGTAATGATTGTAAAGACTGCTTGAGTTGTGAGAATGACTGTGACAAATTGAGAACATGAATTCAGAGTTTGATAGATGAAGGTTCTTTGCAATTTGTAACATGGTGGGAGAACTGACTTGGGTGTTTTTGTATTGACAAAAACTATGTGCGGATAGCAAGAGTCGCCACCGACTTTTATTTTATCCAATAAGGAAAAGGAATAAAAGAACAGGAAAGACATTTTATTAAAAAAGATTTGAGTTCGGGGGGTAAGTTATACAAGGGGAAGGTGTTAGCACCCTTTGTATCCATGGTTATCCATGGGCTCTTAATTACTTAGCTCACTTTACTTTTGTTTGAAAAAGAGTGTAGTGTGTGCTTAGAAAATATTTTCATAAGTCTTTAACTTTGCAATGATCCTCATATGGATATATACAAAGTGTTTAGTTTGAAAGTATTTTGAAAAGTGGGGTGTAAAGAGTGTTTTGAAAAGAAGTGAGCAAGTACTTAAGAACTACTTACCCTAAGTTTGTAAGGTCTTTCTTGTTATTTATTTCCTTTAAGAGTAGGATTGTCCTTACTATTAGTGAGTAAGTAGTCTTTACCTTGGATGTTTAAAGGGACGGGCGTAGGGTCATTGTATGGTCATAGAAGGAAACATTGTAGGGGTATCTTAGTAATTCAGAGGGACAATCATCATTTTCGTAGGGTCATTGAGGGACTAGATATTTGTACGTAGGCAACTCAAAGGGACTATGATCTTTTATCTGAAGGGATTTGATGATTCTTATTTGTAGGAAACTTTATTAAGATACCCCCACGTTCGAGGGACTTGACCATATTTCGTAAGGAAACAAAGAGGAGAAACCCTAGGGGTGTTGATGGCGATTGTATAACGACCGACTTACGTGTATGAATATTAATTTCAGATATTTATCTTTTGAATTTAGTGGACTAGGTCCAATTAATTGATCATACAAGTCTTTTCACACCCTAGGTTTACTAACCATGCAATTTATATTTTTTGCAGAAATTAAAAGCAGAAAACAAAGGTCCTAGACTATTACATCATGGGGAGGGGGATGCATATTTGAAATCAGGGGAGTGCAGAAAATAAAAGTGCGAAAATTAAAAGTCTTACGCTATTACATCCCATGAGCAATTACATTATTTAGAAAAATCAGGCAGAAAAATAAACCTAATTATTACAAATTTCATACACCTATACATTTTTTCTTGTAAATATAAATAAATGACAGAAAAAAAAACCAAGGACAAATCATGACGAAGAAAAGAAGAAATACTAAGAACTTGATTAAAATTGATTAATTGAAATTTTTATTTATTAAAAAAAAGGTTATGTTTTTTATGATTTTTTAAGTTTAATTCATTAATTAATTTATTGATGAAGAAAATATTTTTTTATGAGTATTTTATTTACAAAAAGAAAAAAAAAGGTTATTGATTTTATAAAAATTCTATTGGTTAGAAAATAGTTGAATTATTAATTATTTTAATTAAAAGAAAAATTAAAATAAAAATAAATGAAAAGAAAAAGAGTTAGAAAAATAAAGTGAAGAAAAATAGCCGAAAAAAAATAGAGGGGTCGCTGGGTTTCAAACCCACCCCCCTAAGGTTGCAAACTCTCGTCTTAATGTGAGTGAGAATGTCGTATGCATTATAGATGTGTATGCCATGATATGATGTAAATGATGTATGTATGAATTATGTAATTGAAGCACACTAGCATTTTCATGTGACAACTGCTGGTTGGGGAAAATAAATCCCGATTTGTTGCTGAGGAGTATGAAGACATAGTTCTCGTCTTGTTTCAGAATATTGTACTTAGGATCTTTCGATTTTCGTTCGTCGTACTTTTTTATTGGAAGATTAGATTCCTAAATACCTTGAATGGGGATAAAAGAGACGGACATTCCCCTGAGTGACTTATCTGACCAAGTGTCAATTCTTCGGAGAATATCATGTTTGAGAGAAATCTGTCTGGGACTTTGTAGAGCTGGAAGTACAAGAAGCTACTTGAAATACTTTGCTGAAATAAATTCGTAAAGATTACTCTGCATGGATGAATTTGCGAAGATCTGTTGGATATGAACTTTGTTGGGGATTCCTACCTCTAAGAGTCCTTAGTAGAGGTTGTTATTGTAATTTTATGCATTTTGGTAAAAATCAATCATATTCAAAATCATACATTCATTCAAAACAATCAATGGCTTCAAAATTTCTGATATTCTTGACTTCCCCGAGTAATTTTCTAGGAATTATCATGACTAAATCTGAAGAGATGATACTAGCACCATCTGATACTATTGGCACAAATAATTAATTTCCACAATAGCTTTTGCTGAAATCCGGTATCAAGGCAATGTAATGAGAGGAATGTGCTTTCAGACTGTGGTGGATCGTGTACGCCCTGGGTAATGGTTAAGGAGCTTGCAACTGAATTTGATCTGATTAGATTTGAAAAGAGAGCGTTGCTCCTAGATGAGGATGATTGGTCCCATAATAGAAGTATTTGAAAAGGGCTACCTCAAGAGAAATAAACAAAATGCCCTACAATAATATGCCTCTGGCATCGTGCACTCGGTAATATTACCTCTGGGAATTCAGATGAGGAGATCTGCCCCTGGCTATTAAGCATCGTTGAATCTTGACCTGACTGTCCCAGATGAATTGGACAATAATCATGGCATGCCCCCTTGATTGGAAGATAGTGATCGTGCCCCTTGTATATGTTGGCTTTGATTCAACTGAGTCAGGCCTAGGAAGCAACTTTGTCTGTCATGAGGACTTTGGTTTATTGAATGTTCATCATGTAAGCTTCTTTGTTGTCAAACACTTAGTTATATGCAAATAATGATATTCAAAATGCAACGCTTATGTTTGTCTTGAAGTTTTGAAAAAGAATTATTTTAGCAAAACAATGTTTGTAAGAACTTTGATATTAACTCAAGATTTATAATAAGCCCTAAAGGAGTCAGGATAGCTTTTTGTAGCAGTATGCTCTCGAACTAACCATGTTTAGTTAGGAATTTTAAAGGGTTGTAACGTGGCATGGTTCACGGTTTAAGAAACAAAGGATAAATGCTCAAATTTATTTGTACCCAACCCATTCTTCGTGATGTTCTTCAGTCCTATGTTCGGTTAACTTATGCATTGAGGCTCCAAAAAGAGTTTAGAATTATAACACTGATATTTGCGATGGTTCAGAAACCAAAAGTTTATTTGAAAAGCCATACATCTTTTTTTTGTTAAGGATTTGTAGTGATCTCTTTTTTTTTTACTTTGTTATCCCTTCCTTTTTCCTGAACTGTTTGTTTCAAGATTACAATCAGTGGGATGTCTCAATTTTTTTTCTAAGTCTCCTTCATAGGTTTTGACTTAGTGAGCTTTTCTTTTGATAGATATTGACTGTCGAACTTAGTGATTACAAGGAACCATCATTAGTTGTGTACAAAAAGGACAACTAGCATAATTGAGTTAACTAAAGAACTACCTCGACCCAGGTTACGATTAAGGGTTTTAATTTGAGTGAGAAGGAAAAATCCTACTTCATAGGCTCAAAAGGGTTGACTAGGGATTAACTTCCTTGTATCTCCACTGTTTAGGAATTGAAGCAATGCTTGTACATCGTCAACATAGTTTGTTCAAAAGCATACTATATGAAATTATGGTATCGTCTTCGTAATCCTTCCTCTAAAGGCTTACAGCTTTAACAAGAGTTAAATATCACAAAAAAGAGGTAAGAAGTATAGTTTAAATATAGTGAAACGAATTGATTAATTCAAGACAAACATACATAATGCATTAATGTGAAAACAAAGTTTGACATAATAGTAAGTGTTTGAGAAAACAAAAGAAATTACAACTGAAGAAATCAAATGATCTCCCATCCAGTTGACTGAATGTCTTCAATTGTAATCTGTGAACTTTCAGGAGCGGTATATTTTACCATGAAATCAAATATGCCACTTGGCTGTCCTAAGGTATCCCAAACATCAACAGGGAAAGGTGGGCTTTATTTCTTGCTACCTCGGGCAATTTTTCCTGCAGCTTCGATGTTTGATGGACGATAGGAGAATTCAATTGGTCTTCTGGCGTAACCTTGAGGACTCTTTCGTCAATTAGGTCTTGAATCTTATTCCTCAATGCCCAGCAGTTATTAGTGTCATGTCCAGGACAGTTGGAGTGATATGCACACCTTGCATTGGGATTATAGCCGGGAGAGGAAGTATTGGGATTCAGAGGAGAGTTTTTCAAGGTAATTAGCTTCATCTCTAACAAGCATTGCAAAGTTTGCGACATTGGCGTGTTAATTTTGATAAACTATCTTTTATGTTCCTTGTGTTGAAGATGATTAACCCTATAAGACCTTCTTCCTTTAATTGAAAGACTATCATTAGTATCCTGTATCTTTCCTTCTTTTATCCTCATCTTCTTTTCAACCAAGTCAGTTTGTTTCATCGGAGGTTAACTGGTGATTAGATTCCCGACTATGTTGCCTTGAAGTTTATTGACGAAGACTCCCAGCTCTTCTTGCCCCTAGGATAAGTTTTGGATAAGAGTCACCTGACCATTTATCTGGATTCTCATCTCTGTCATCCCAGCTTGCAGTTGTTCCAACTGATCATCCTTGATATCTTCAGGATTCTTGTTTCTCATGTCCTTAGTGAGGAAGGATTTCAACTCTTCTTGCCTCTTGGACAAATCCAAGATCACTTCTTGAAATTGAGCGTTCTAGGTTTGGAGATCTTTAACGGTCTGTTCGAGAGTCATTTCCACTAAAATAAACAGCGAGAAGATAAGAAACCTGTTGCGGAAACCTGTTATGCAATGGTATGCTATGTAGATGCAAATGCAATGTTTTCAAGGACCACGTAGGATTTAAATTTGTTAAAGGAAAACAAAAATAAAACTTTTATTAGTAAGCTAAAAATATATTTGCCCCTTGGGCTTACAATGAAGGAAAATAAGAAAATGTACAAAGAAAATAAACATATGAGACTCAAGTCTCCCATGGACACTTTCTCTTTGTGTTGAGGTATGTATTGAGGTTCCACTATTCGTGAAGTTGCTTTGTCAACTCCAACACTTTTTCTTTGCTATCTTTGAACTGAGCTTAAAAGGTATCCCTTTGCTCCTTCAATTGGATCCAAGATTTCTGCAGATCTTCCAGATCAGTACGCATATCAGGATGAAGAAGGGTGTAAGAAACATCTCCTTCAACAACAGGCTCAACATTTACTAGTAGAACAACAAAATATGGCATCATAAGAGTTTGAGCCTGAGACCGCACCCATCCGAGGTAAGGTTCCACGGGGATGGAGTGTTTTGGTTCCAAAGTATTGTTGTTGATTTTGTTTACCATGCTCCAAGCTCGTATAAACCTTTGACGGTAACCTTGAAGATCGTTGTCATAATCAAACACAATGCCTTGAACAATCATATCACGAGGGCCATTACTCTGAGCATAACTAAACTGATGTAGTGCTAAAGAAGGATTGTAAGTACTGTCCCCTTTTATGCCAAGGAGTGGCACATTAGGGAACTCCCCACAACGGTCAATGATAATGATATTTTCCATAGATCGGGAACATCAATAAATATCTGAATGAGAAAGTAACATTATCCTTCTAGACCACCTTAAACCTTGTTCATCCTTCATCACAGATCGAGGAAGGTGTGAAATAAACCACCTTGATATTAGAGGTATGCAACACATCAGAGTTCCGCGCGCCTTCGTAGTACGAGTGTGAAGAGAGTGCAAGATATCTCCAAACAAGGTAGGCACCAGATTGTGATTCAGAAATATGTTGATGGCGTGCACATCTACGAATTGGACTGGATTAGGGAACATTACCAAACCATAAATCAGCAAGGCTAAGATCTTCTCAAAAGTATTGTAACTCATAGCACCCAAGAACACCTGAGCCTTCTCTATCAATACCTTAGCAAGAATACCCTTAGTTCCACTTCTGGTTTCTAGGATAATGTCTGATTTCTTCAGATGCAAGGCTGCTACAATAACTTCAGGTTTAGGTTCTTTCTCTAAGCCTGTGAAAGGTTTCTGATCAAGAATGGGCACACCAAGTAATTTGGAGAATTCTTCCATTGTGGGCACCAGCTGGTAATCGGGGAATGTGAAGCAGTGTTATTTAGGATCAAAGAACTGGAACAAAACACTCATCATATCTTCATCAAACCCTGAGGTAACCAATTCAAGTAGATAACCATGCTTCTTGATGAATTGAGAGTTCTCATGAATTTTGGAGACCAATTCTTTAAGCTTGGAGGGTATCCCTACAAAGTTGATTCAGATAGTGTTCCTACGAGCGAAGGCCATAACCTGCAACAAAGAACAAAGATAAATCATTTAGTCCTTGAAATGGTTAGTGAGAATGCTAGGCTTATGATGTCATGATGTTATGATGTTATGTTCAAACAAAAAGATAAGTGGCACACACAAACAAGTCACACAATTGTCCTAAGTTTAAAGGCTTGCATGAAGTCCATAGGTAAGTACCCTTCCCACTGAAGTTTAGTTGGTTCATCCTGTCCTATCAATAGTAACCGGGTTCTAAGGAATCTCAATATCACTGATCCTTCTCAATGGTTGTTGTTCAGTAGGAAACTGACTTGCCAACCAAAACTCCCAAAGATTAGAATCTCAATGAGCGTAGCATCGAGTATCAACCAACTTTAGAATTCACCAAAGTCGATTTTCTTACTACTTTATAATGGCCAAGATGGGTCAATTAGGGTTCTAAAGGGTAGTTAGTGTTAATGATAACGTATGGCAGCCTCATGTTATCCTCAACTTACTTAAGGAACATAAGAACCAACCAAGAAGTCACACTAACTGTAGCCACCAGATTAACCATATCGGTATACGCCGTACAGTTTCCTTGGTCTATTGCTACTTACCTAAGGTACACTAGATCCGGGTTAGGATCTTTCACATAGTAGCCCCACAACAAGTAAAGATAAAGCAAATAAATCAAACAAGTATAGTGATCTAATCCTAAGGTAACCCTCTTTTACTTAGTACTCCCCAGTAGAGTCGCCAGTTCTATAACACGGTGGAAGAACTGACTTGGGTGTTTTTGTATTGACAAAAACTATGTGCGGATAGCAAGAGTCGCCACCGACTTTTATTTTATCCAATAAGGAAAAGGAATAAAAGAATAGGAAATACCTTCTTTTTTTAAAATTTTTTGAGTTCGGGGGGTAAGTTATACAAAGGGATGGTGTTAGCACCCTTTGTATCCATCGTTATCCATGGGCTCTTAATTACTTAGCTCACTTTACTTTTGTTTGAAAAAGAGTGTAGTGTGTGTTTAGAAAATATTTTCATAAGTATTTAACTTTGCAATGATCCTCGTATGGATATATACAAAGTGTTTAGTTTGAAAGTATTTTGAAAAGTGGGGTGTAAAGAGTGTTTTGAAAAGAAGTGAGCAAGTACTTAAGAACTACTTACCCTAAGTTTGTAAGGTCTTCCTTGTTATTTATTTCCTTTAAGAGTAGGATTGTCCTTACTATTAGTGAGTAAGTAGTCTTTACCTTGGATGTTTAAAGGGACGAGCGTATGGTCATTGTATGGCCATAGAAGGCAACCTTGTAGGGGTATCTTAGTAATTCGAATAGACAATCATCATTTTCGTAGGGTCATCGAGGGACTAGATCATTTGTACGTAGGCAACTCGAAGGGACTATGATCTTTTATCTAAAGGGATTTGATGATTCTTATTCGTAGGCAACTTTATTAAGATACCCCCATGTTCGAGGGACTTGACCATATTTCGTAAGGTAGCAAAGAGAACAAACCCTAGGGGTGCTGATGGCGATTGTATAACGATCGACTTACGTGTGTGAATATTAATTTCAGATATTTATCTTTTGAATTTAGTGGGTTAGGTCCAATTAATTTAGCATACAAGTATTTTCACACCCTAGGTTTACTAACCACACAATTTATATTTTTTGCAGAAATTAAAAGCAGAAAATAAAGGTCCTAGACTATTACATCATGGGGAGGGGGATACATATTTGAAATCAGGGGAGTGCAGAAAATAAAAGTGCAGAAATTAAAATTCATATGCTATTACATCCCATGAGCAGTTACATTATTTAGAAAAATCGGGCGGAAAAATAAACCTAATTATTACAAATTCTATACACCTATACATTTGTTCTAGTAAATATAAATAAATGACGGAAAATGAAATCAGGGACGAATCATGACGAAGAAAAGAAGAAATACTAAGAGCTTGATTAAAATTGATTAATTGAAATTTTTCTTTATTAAAAAAAGGTTTTGTTTTTTTATGATTTTTTAAGTTTAAGTCATTAATTAATTTATTAATGAAGAAAATATATTTTATGAGTATTTTATTTACAAAAAGAAAAAAAAAGTTATTGATTTTATAAAAAATCCTATTGGTTAGAAAATAGTTGAATTATTAATTAATTTAATTAAAAGAAAAATAAATGAAAATAAAAAGAGTTAGAAATATAAAGTGAAGAAAAATAGCCCAAAAAAAATAGGGGGGTTGCTAGGTTTCAAACCCGCCCCCCTAAGGGGGCAAACTCTCATCTTTGCCATCAAGCCATGCGCCTGCATGTGATAATAAACAAAAACAATATATATATATATATATATATATATATATATATATATATATATATATATAATGATAAAAATTCACAAAATCATACATATGTATATATGTGCCGCTGTCGCATGGTCTGTAAAAAAATCACAAAAGATCATAGCCTCATATGACCAATCCTTATCATATATATACATTTGTAAATCATATAATAAAATATAGAAGAAGAAAAAAACATGTATAGAAACCAATATATAAAAGAGACATACATATATACCCAAGGGATGCAACGTGATACTTTTACTGTAACTATAATTATGATTAAAAAAACAAACATAGATAGAACCACACATGTGTATAGAAAAAAGCAAATAAATTGTTACATGTAGCATCAGACCAAGAACAGACCTCAAATGTACTTTTATAAGAACAATGTGAATATATGTCGCAGATCCGCCGTTGCTACTTCTCTATCTTTTCTTTTTTTTTCTTCGTATATTTTGGTTTTTTGTGTAAGAATTTCGTTTTTTTGGCGTATGGTATGATTATGTATATATAAGATGTATCTTAGGTTTAGAAATTTGGGGCTTGTTGATGGATTTGAAGTTACTTGGAGGTGAAGAAAGGATGTTTCTAATTTGGTCAAAATATTAGATTAAATCATACCTTTTTGGTCTTGCACGAATTTGAACAATTAAAATCATCATAAACATCAAATATTTGATCCCAAAATAGACCTAAGATCAAATATTTGATTTTTCAATATTTATCTTAATTAAAATTGAATTTAAAGGAAATAAATTCAATATAATATAAAATAAATATAAAAAACCATATATTATGATTTGTGGGTCGTGCATGATCTTATAATTGAGTTTGGGTTGGAAAAATATGGGCCCATTTGGAAGAAACTTGAGTTTTGGCCATTTTTGTTTCATACACCTCCTCAAAATTAACCAACTTCAACAATGCATAACTCCCTCAAATTTTATCCCATGAAAGTGTTATAGGACTTTTTAGAAAGCCTAGAGTGTCCTCTAAATTCTCCTTTGGTCCCATGTCCATATCATTTTCCATTTTCAAGTTATGAGCTTTTGAAAAAGTTGACTTTTGTTGACTTTTAAAAGGACCTGTAATATCTTGGCTCACAACTCTCAAATGAAGTATTTTTGGACTTGGTTTGTGAGACACAAAGTTGTAGAGAATTGAATTTCCTTAAAAATAAGATTTGGGTGGGAAATTATTGATGAAGTATGTGGAATTTGTGGTTGGTCAAAGTATAGTTGACTTTTCCTGCACAAAACCCTAATTTAGTAACTCTTGATTCTTGATGATTCTGAGGTTTCCTAGATGAATCATGATCAACCCTTGATCAAATGATGAATTTCACCTTCTAATCTTGATGTTGACCAAAAATATTGAAGTTTGACTTTATATTGACCACAGTTGACTTGTTGACCAGGTTAACTGATTTTTAAGTATCTGAGAATCTGACTGACCAAACTTGTAGGGAAAGTCTTGAAACTTGACATGAGTATTATTTGGAGTATATGGGATGTCATGAAGTCAATTTGAGGCTTTGGAAGTACACTTTTCCTTGAAAAGTTCAAACCCCTAGTTTTAGATCCATTGTTTAGGAGGAGGCTTTGTCTGATGAAACCTGAAATCCTTGTGAGCAATTGTGAATCTTGTGACTATTAGGAGACCTCTTGAGACACATTTTCTTGAGTATTGGAGGGAAAATTTTGGGGTACAACACAATTCGATAAGGTGAACAACGAAAGCGACAATATTTCCACGGTTACCATATACTTCACTCCTGTTGATATTCCGGTGTCGCCTAGGCCGGAACCCGTCACCGTCTATGTACCTCAGGAGGTAAGTCATGTGACAATCATTGTTCCTGATCCTATACCTTATGATAATGAGAAATCTATTTTGTGGCATTACAGCGTGGACATGTATGTGCAAGGACAAAAGGTAGAAGAAAAGCCTCCAGTAGAGACTGGTTCCAACATTGATTGTGGGAGGTGTCAGAGGATTTACCCGTAGTGGAAGGTTCTTTGCTCCATAAACTTTGAGGACCAATACTGAAGCCGAGGCTGCAGCTCGTGCGAAAGGCAAACAGGTGGAAACTGAGGAGGTGGTGACTCCTGCCGTTGGACAAAGTACTTTCAAAAAGGAGGTGGAAGAATTCATGTGCATCATAAAGAAAAGTGATTACAAGGTACTGGAAAAGTTGAATCAGACTCCTTCGAAGATTTTGATTCTGTATTTGCTGATGTGTTCCCAAGCTCATAGAGAGGCGTTGTTGAAGGTCTTACAGATGGCATATGTTCCCCAGGTAATTACGGTGAATCAGTTGGAGGTTGTTATTGCTAATGTGAATGTCAGCCACGGGCTGGGTTTTACTGATAGAGATCTGACTTCTGAAGGAAATAATCACAACAAAGCCTTACACATCACTATGGAGTGTAAGGGGGCCGTGTTGTCACATGTGTTGGTGGATATCGGGTCGTCGATGATTGTGGTGCCTAAAAAATCTTTGATGAAGCTAGATGTTGAAGGGATTGTACTAAGGAACCAGTGACTTAGTTGTGTGAGCGTTTGACGGTTCCAAAAGACCAGTTTTTGGGGAGGTAGAGCTACATGTGAAGATTGGGTCATAGATTTTCAGGAGTACCTTCTACGTAATAGACATACAACCCGCCTATAGTTGTCTTCTTGGCCGGCCCTGGATTCATGCTGTCGGAGCAGTTACATCCACGCTTCATGATCGCTCGACTATATGTCTAAAGGATTATCTCTGCAAGTGCACAGTCGTACGTGTAGTTTTAAAAGATTGTCGATCGCTCAAAGACTAAAAATCGATCTAACGTTATCTAATGTTACTATGTAAATCTAAGGCTAATCGTTTCTAATGGTTTGGTTTAAAACAAATAAAATTAAAACTAAAATTAAACTTATAAATATTAATGATAACGATATATCAGTATGTAACTTATCAATTATCGGGAATTTAATTTATAAATCGGTGAAGGTTTACAAGCCAAAATACTTTTTTCAGTGAATAATATTTATTTAAAAGCCCTCGTCTCAAACTCTAGCTCTATTAATTCAGACTACACTTCTAAAGTCCTATGCCTGCTCTCGCTAGCCCATAAGTTTTTAGAAATAATTTTTGAAAACAAATAAGATCCAATTAATCCTAAAGCGCTCTCGCTGCATTTAAAATGAATGCCAAATTTCAGCTATCCGGTTAAATTCTCAAACTCTCGCTCTATTGAATTTATCCTTAATTACTCTCTTACTCTCGTAACAAAAGTATTAAATTTAATTTAAGAAACCTCAACCTAAAATTATAAATTGGTAAAATTAATCAACACCGATTTAATTAAATTCCTCTCAATGATTTGTTTACATACTGATATAATTAAATTAGCCTAACATGGTTATTAAATAAATTAAGGACGAGCGAAATAAACTAACTATGGAAAACATATTTAAATAAATAGTGCAGTAAATAAATAAACAATTAAATAAGAACCTGTAATTAAATTGGTACTGGAATTACTGAATACTGGTAGTAAATTCTGGAGCGTACATGAACCGAAATTGCAGAATTGAAATAATACTTAGAAAATAATCCTAATACTAGAAATATCAAAACTAAAGAAAACTAAAGCTGGAGCAAAAATTCGGTCCTTCAAAATGTGCCAAAATGGTTCTATTTATAGCCATCAAACGGTTGAAGTGGATCCGTAAAAATCTTCAATGGGCTGGATCGTGCGTGGCGAAAATATCGGGAAAAAGCGTGAGAAAAGCACATAGAGAGAGAGAGTAGGAGTGGAGACCGAGTGGCCTACGCCACTCCTCTCTCTCTCTCTCTCTCTCTCTCTCTCTCTCTCTCCAACTTGTGGCCTGCGCCACTTTTTAAGGGGAATGTGGGGTAGTGGGCGCCACCCCCACATGGCCTGCGCCATGTGTGGTAGGTGGTGGGCCCCCACCCCTATTTTTTTATTTTCATTTTCTTTTCTTCTCATCTTTCTTTTTATATTTTTTTCTTCTTTTCTTCAAATTCTCTTAATATTTCTTCTATCTTTCTTTGCTTTCCGACTTTTTCCAGTCGATCTGATTAATCTGAAAAACATAAATAAATATAATGCAAATAATAATAATCAAATAAGATATATTATTAATTCATGTAAGAAGTACACATCTCATTGAGCAAGACTTAGGTACACTCTCCTGTGCAAACCTCAGAAAAAACTCCAAAAAAAACACTGAACAAACAATAATCATCTTTCTTTCGGGAATTCTTTTCTCATATCACTCACTCCTAACATAAGAACTTGCTCCTGCTTGTCTATTTGCAAGACGGTAACTCACTCGTGTCAGACGAGCCTGTAACACCTGACCATTGACATAAGTAGTTCAAGCTTTGAAAAACACAAACAATCTTCCTCCCTAGTTAGGGGAACTACGTCGTCTCTGATCCTCATTTCCTGATGAGTTACGTAGGCAGTGGGGTATGGCTCATTCGAGCACTATTTTATTTCCCTACATTTTCCCCCTTACTTTTCTTTTCTTCAGTTCAGTTTCAATCTTAGGTTTTGCAACAACTTTATTTCTTCACCCTTTGAAACAGTTTTCTTGCAAGCGTGGATCCCGTCGGGTACGACGAACGATCTGGGGTGCTAATACCTTCCTAGTTCGTAACCGACTCTCGAACCCAGTCTCTTTGGTTCGCAACACTTTTATACTTCCCCCTTTTTCCCAATTTGTGCATCATTACCATTCTCGTTCCTTCGGGATAAAAATGCCTGGATGGAAACTCTACCTTCTCCGCATCACTTTCGTATTTGTACCAGGATGGAAATCCAGGGAGCGACACTAAGAGCTAGGGAAAAATATCTAATCCTTGTAACACTTTGTAAAAGTATAAAATAAGGTTTAAAGTTTATTGATAAATTTGGTGATTAATTTAGTAATTAATTTGATGATTAATTTGGAGATTTTTTTGGTGATTAATTTGGTGATTAATTTAATGATTAATTTGAAGATTAATTTGGTAATTAATTTGGGAATTACTTTGGAGATTATTTTGGTGATTAATTTAGTGATTAATTTGGTGATTAATTTGGAGATTATTTTGATGATTAATATGGTGATTAATTTAGTGATTAATTTGGTGATTAATTTGGGGATTATTTTGGTGATTAATTTGGAGAATAATTTTGATGGTTAATTTGGTGATCATCTTAGTGATTAATTTGATGATTAATTTAGTGATTAATTTGGGGATTAATTTGGAGATTATTTTGGGTGATTAATTCAGTGATTAATTTAGTGATTAATTTGATGATTAATTTGAAAATTATTTTGGTGATTAATTTGATGATTAATTTGGAGATTAATTTAGTGATTATCTTAGTGGTTAATTTGGAGATTAATTTGGTGATTAATAGATTGATTAGGTGGTTATTTTGGTGATTAATTTGGTTGATATTTTATGTATTACTTGCTAAGTGTGATGGTAATAATTGGAGTAAGAATGATATGGTTTTGAAAGTGAATTGTGTGTGGATGATGCATAAATATGAGCAAGTATGTGTAATTATGTGGTAATTCAAGTGATGAATTATTGAAGATATGCATGAATATTAAGATTAGAGAATTATCTTATTTGCATATGATTGTTGAACTTGCACATGCATCATTTTGTCAAGAGGTGATGATTGTTAGTTCTGTGGGAGCTAGTGACTTGTCCCAAACCTAGAGAACGAGTTTGAAAGCTTATAGAACGGACTTTTGTGTGTTATCGGTCTAGAGAACTGATCTAGTTTAAATGTAAAAACCGAAAAATGATAACTAGAGATTGATACTACATGCATGAGTTTCATTTGAGTCTTGCATTGAGTCTCATTGTGTCGATGGTTGCAATATGATATTATATGTATTATGTGAATTATTAAATTAGTGAAAATGAATTGTGAGTATATACTTGAGAATAGTATGACTACTTGAGTGATATTATGTTGATGAAACTTTTGAAGTGTGAGAATAATTGTGATTTTGCATGTATGCCCTAAAATATATATTATCTTATGATTTCGATAATTATATGAATTACCACCCTTCTATTGAAATGATATTTTATATGATATCGCTCAGGTACCGAGGAGTAGAGTTGCTTCTAGCGTGAGGTAGTCGTTGGAGTAGCTTGTCTTAGTTGCTTATTTATTTTGGGTTGACTCATGCTCTGATTATGTAATATCGGGGATCATTTCGGTTCATGTTTTGAGAGATACGATTATATACTCTATTTATTTTGCTAATTGAATTTGAAATTATAGTGAAGTCACTTTTTATGCCCAAGTTGATTTAATGAAAGGAGTTTATTTGAGACATGAATGTTATGAGATTCTTAATGAAAGTGATTTTGCTGTTACATGCTAATGTGAAAGTATATGAAAACATGAATTTATCTCAAGTGTTATTGGGCATGACATGTGTATGTGTAATGTTTTTGAATGATGTGTGACACCTTTATCTAAGATGCATGATAATTTACTCTGATTATATGGTACATTCCGCGGGGTTTAGAAGGGTGTTACACCAACCATCTCAAATGATGGAAGTCTATACTTGTTGGTCTTGTAGGTAGAATTAAGAATGAGCAGCGTCAAGAACGTGTTTAACAACTTTATCGAATCCAGATGAGTCCAAAAAATAACTCTAACCGTAACTCCTTAGTTACAAGTTCGGTATTAGGACATGTAATTGTTATCATCCAACAATTTAAATAGTTGTTGCCTCTCAGTTCTATCTCCTTTAATGACCTTGTTAGTACGGTACCAAATGTTATAAACTTGCCTGATATTTGATATATTATCAGGTTCCTTCCGTTTCAATGTTGCAAGTAGATTTTTCGGTTGAACAAAATTCAAAGTCACGTCACTAATACATGCATTTTCTCCCGGCTTAAGCCGATATACACTGGGATGACCAACTAATTTTAAGCATAATTTATGGTTATGCACACCACAAATCACACTAAATCTTCATTATCTGACATTCCTATAACCACACCAAAACCAAGTCTACACATCGTCATACGAATCCTTTTGAGCATGTTATCACGATTTTCAAACTCTTGCTTGTTATTAAAGTCAATGCCAATGTCTACCACATTTACAACAACCCCTAGAGCATTAGGAGAAACATTGTTCGTAGAAACTTATTCTTTTGAGATATTATCAGGGTGCACCATATCTATTTGGCAACAATACAAATAATAACAAAAATTAACATACTGCTGGAAAATAAACACAAACACGTTCCAGAAAAGTATATCCGGAAGTGTTCATCCTCAACACGTTCCAAAAATATGTCTCCGAAAGCTACGTATGTTTTTCCAATAAATTTTGATGATTAATGTGAGCAATGTATATGAAAATGAGCAATCTTTACATGATAAGTTGTACTAAAGAGTTTGAGTTTTGGAGTGAAAATTAGGATTGAGGATGTAAGATTTTTAGGGGAGAGGATAAGAGTGGGAAAAAAATATGCCAGTAATGGAAGGTGATCATGCAGGTTTGAAATATATGAGAAACTTTCGGAGATATATCTCCCGAAAAATTTGACAATGAAAGGTGACAGGAAAACTGCAAAATGCCGCCTAGATGTTCCGGAAATACATTTTTGGAATTTTTCCTAAATTAATTAATTTTGATCTTTTTTAAAATGTTTCTCAATTTTATGTTTACGGAGATGTATCTCCAAAATATTTTAAATTTTAATTTAAATGTGATACGTATAGAGATATATATCCGAAATCTATCGACATTATTAAAAACACGCAATATCTAATAATATTAAGGGGGCCATAAGAAATTCTCTAAAATTATCGGGGTGCTCGGGTTTAGTTTCTATCAAGCCCACACACATGAAAGGCCTATGAAATTGAGAAGAATCATACAGTTGGGGGTGACAAAGCGGGCTGCCCGCTCCGTTTAGACCCCCTGTTTAAGCTCGTCCAAAAGTGGGGCGGGGTGGGTCAACTTAGGTATTCGAGCTTAAAAGTCAAGCCCGTCCCGTTTACTAACAAGTTGGCGGGCCGGCCCGTCATTTTTTAAATATTTTTTTTATAGTTTGATTTTTTAAATAGTTTACAAAAAAGTTTAATGATTATCAAAGAGGCCAACAAAAAAAACGCATAATAGAATTTCAAAAAGTTTTAATGCCAATGTCATATTCTTCAACGTAAACAAAACACTATAATTATAACATCAAAAACTAAAAATTAACACACTAAAACACCAAAATTTTCTACTTAGTTCAACAATGCAATTGAAACAACATCTCAATACCCAAAAACGAACAAGCAAAACCTAGTTAAGGACATGAAGGGACACAAATCAACAAATCAAACTAACACAAGCTAAACAAATACAACTAAGAAGTAGCAACAAAAAATCAAATCTAAAAGCTCCATGACAAACACTTCATCAGTCAATATTTATGGCATTAACATATAAAGCTTTGATTGATGTCGTCGAAATTTGTTGGAACTTTCCATCATCCCTTTCCTCATCATCACCCACTACAGCTGCATAAAAAAATAGAAAAAAAGTCACAAAGATATGTTTTATGTAGGAAAACAAACCACATATAAATGAAATAAATCAATTAAATAACATGATTAAATATGATTATATACCTGAACTATTAAAACCGTGAAGTCAATTGCGAGTGAAAATCAAGGCATCCACATTTTCCGATAATAAATGACTTTTATACTTGTTAAGAATGACAAAACCAATGCTAAAACCTAGTAATCGTACCTGGAGATCAGGATCCGATGTGGCTGCGTCGAACGTGGATGAGGACAGTTGATGGTGGAGAGAAGATGGGGGTGTACCTGCAAAGGCACTCCGATGCTAAAGTTAGAGAGCGAGCAACGAGTGAGCAAGTACTATGTTTTTTGGTCAAGATTTTAATACCCGACCCTCTCAAATGAGAGGTCTTATATACTGGTCCAAGTGGGTGTTTATTGGCCCAAATTGTTGGGCACGGATCACGGATCCCGCAATAATCAACGGTGATTAGGAACTAGCCGTTGGGGCAAGAAAGAGCCTGCCCGACAGGTCCCTCGCTCGGCATTGAAGTCATCCGACCTAGGGCCAGTCGAGCAGTTGATTTTCAGGGCTCCGAGCATAGTTGGGTTTATTGGGCCGTTGGGCCGCGAGATAGATATGGCCCAATTCTAAGGGTTGGGCCAGTCCGGAACACCTAGCTTAGGATGTACATAAATATCGTAAGTTTTTTTACCAGTAAAAAATAAAATTATTGGATTGGGCTTCTAAATGCACTCCCAATTTTCATTCTAAGTATAAAAAAAAAGCTTAATGCCCTTTTTGGTCCTCTAACTATAGGCCAAGGTCTAATTTGGTCATCTTTCTTTTAAAAGTTCCAAATTGGTCCCATACGTTTATAAAATGGTCCATGTTGGTCCAAACCGTCAAATAGATTATAACGGTGTTAAAAATGATGATGTGCATTTTGAGGTGGCATTGTGAAATATACAATAATCCTATCCTTCTTCATTATGTTGTGTTTATTATAAATTTAGTTCACGTTTTCCATTCCCTCCAAAAGCTAGGTCACAAATTCCTCTTCTTCAAATTGAAACAAAAATCCTCCATAAATCATGAGTTCTGGGCATAGTTCATCTTATTCTTCAAGAACCGGGTTCGATTCACAAGTGTACATAAGTTTTGGGAAGCTTATGTGTGGTTGTGGAGACCTAGCTGTTATTCGAAAAGCAAGAATATCCAATAACTACAGAAAGCTATTTTGGGGTTGTCAACATTTTAAGGTAATGTTCTATCTTCATCACCTGGTTTGACATTCTTCTCTTTAATATTTTGATTGAAAATCATTGTTGTACAAGGAAGCACAAATTATGGGTGTGGATTCTTTGAATGGTTCTATGATGTTTCTAATGGTGAAAATGAAGAAAGCATAAGGAATATGCAATGGAAAATAGAAATGTAATACAAAGAGATGGATGAAATAAACAAATAATTGGCTGAGGAAAAAAAAGGTGGAAGTTTTGAAGGTGGAGAATTTGTAGTTAGAGGAAGGCTTGAAGAACACTAACAAATGGAAAATTATATGGAAGTGCTTGTGTTACTCACTGTTCTTTGCCTTAGTAGTTATGATGTTATGAAAATTAGGTGTTGTAGTTGAGATGTATTTGTCATTTCTGTTGTACCAAGTTTATTATGAATGAAAAATGGTTGGTTTAATTGACATATTTTAGTGTTCTTGCCTTAATTTTATAATAATTTGTTGCCTTAATTTGTTGACATAATCTGATAATAGTTGTGTACATAATTTTCCTATAATAGGTTATAACAGGTTGTGTACATAACTTGACCATAACAGGTTTTACACATAATTTGACCATAACAGGTTTTGACCATAACGGGTTTTGCACATAATTTGATACCTTAACAGGTTTTGACCATAACAGGTTTTGCACATAATTTGATACCTTAACAGGTTTCTACCATAATAGGGTTTTACACATAATTTGATACCTTAAGTTGATAACTTAACTTGAACTTTATAACAAGTTGATACCTTAATTTGACCATAACAGGTTTTGCACATAATTTGATAACAAATAAGTAGCATTACATATAATAGATTAGTAGCATTACATTGAACTTAAGTAGCATTACATAGCAACATCAAAGTTTTGACAAAATGATGAGTACATAACAACATTACATAATAGCATTACACAAAATAAGAAGACAAAAGACAACATTACACAACACAACCTAAGTTACAGACTCTAAGAGGATTTATTTGGGATGTTCGTTTTAGTAGGAGTTGTCCTCCTATTTGTTGGACCCACTTCATTTTATGATGCACTCAACCTTGTAGTGGGGCCTCTTGGAACATGTGTTAGTTTTCTAAAAGGAAGCTTGTGTCTAGCCTGTGGTGCAATCCTCTTGTGAATTGTCTGAGATGTTTGAGTAGCCTGAGTTTGTTGAGTAGCTTGAGTTGGTTGATTTTCCTGAGTTGATTGTGTTGACTGAGTAGGTTGAGTAAACTATGAAACATATGCTGACTGGCCGGATGTAGTTGCTTGAGTAGTTTGTGGTGTCTACTTACAAGTAGATTTGTTATGTCCAGTTTTTTTGCACCTTGTACACCTCAGAACCATGCCAGTTTTCCTTATTTTTCTGTCAGATCCATCAATCTTACCCTACTCACGATTCCTCCTTTTTTGGGCCTTCTAGGCATCTTCTTGTATTTGGGTGGCTGCACATCAGGGTACTCAGTCCTAACCCATAAATTGGTACCATTAAGTAGATAGATTATTGGTTCATAAACCTGAAGGTACCTAGCCTTCTTATAATAATTTGGCACAAAATCATCAACATAAAGACCTCTAGACTTCATTGATGAAATTCCATGGACACAAGGAAGACCTATCAGCTGCCATTTTCTGCATGAACATTGTTGCTCCTTTAGGTTGACCACAAAGATATCACCATGGTTCTCAATATTCCTCACCTCAAAGATATACCCAGCTGACATCCTAAAAAAAATACAAGAATAAGTGTTATACTACCTATCTAAACAATGTTTACAAGATTAAGTGTTATACTACATATCTAAGCAAGTTTACATTGTTATCCATGAATTGGTGTAGCTATTGGCTTTCTCCAACTTCTTATTAATATTTGGTAAAACATCCTTATCACTCAAATTAGAGAACTTCAACCTATTTCCTGCCCATTTTTTCATTATATACCCCCTTATTTATTCTAACATTGTTACCAATGGTCTTGCCATTGCTTCTACAATCACACTGTTGAATGCCTCTGACATAGTATTTAGCACAATATCAGATTTTGTGGTGGTCCTAAAATACGACTTACTCCAAAATCTTGGTGGTGTTTGCATCATGTGCTTGTAGGCATCTTCATGTATTTGTCTCATACCCCTCATTTCCCTTTCCCAAGCTTGTGGGTAAGTTGCTCTCTAAATTATATCCTTCAATGTTTTTCCTGGAAATCTCTTCCTGAAATTGTTGTATAAATGCATCACACAAAACCCTTGCTCAACACCTGGTAGTAATTCATCCATAGCAGGAAGCAGACCCTGCAAATACATATAACAAATCACAATAAAATACAACTAATGTTCAAAAAATAAGTTAATATTCATAAACAATAAAGTGGTACCTTTTGTTAATCAGAGATGAATGTATAAGTAATACATTCTTCTCTTCCCCCTAAATCATCAATCAGTAGGGTCAAAAACCAAGTCCAATTGTCTCTAGTCTCACCTTTCACCACAACAAAAGCAATAGGCATCATTTGGTCATTGGTGTTTATTCTGATTGCTGCCAGAATCTGACCACCACATAGGCTCTTCAAAAAGCATCCATCAAGTCCAATTATTGGCCCACAAAACTTGAAACTCTTCTTGCAAGAAACATAACAAATGTAGAGTCTCTTGAAATAAGGCCTTGCATCCTCAACTCCCTCTTGAATAGGTGTGACATTGAGTTTGACAGTAGAACCAGGATTTGTCCTTAAAATCTCGTGATAATAGTCCTAAATCCTTGTGTAATCTCCTAAGAAAGATCCATCCACCATATCCCTTGCAGCAAACCTGGCCCTGATTGCCTTTGTTTTATTAACCCCTACATTCCATTTCTTAAGTGCCTTCTCCTTTATATCTTTCAACTTGAGTTTAGGATTATTTTTCAAAGAGTTTTATAACCTCTTACTAAGCCATCTTGTACTTATCATCTTAACATTATACTCTCTAGGACAATTGTGTATGTCAACTAGTTTCCTAAGTTGCCAAGTCTCCTCATCATGCAACTTTCCACAATATACCCCCACTTAAATCCTTCCTTACACATAACCTTCACTCTTTTTTGTCATTTTTCAAAAATTTTAAACCTCTTCCACTTTGAACTGCATATGTCTGTATGGCTTCCTTAAACTCAATTTTGGTATTAAAGTAAGTCCCCAACTCCCACTTATAGTCAAACATATCTTTCATAGGCTTAAATATGAGATGCTTCTTCTTCCTTGGTTTTGAATTGTCCTCACGATCACATCCACTATCTAAATAGTCACTATCATATACAACATCATTCTCCTTTACACTTTTTCCTTCCCCTTTCTTTTTCTTCAAGTTACTACATCCTTCAAGGTTTTCATCATACCTCACCATGTTGGTAACATGCTCTTCCTCATTGTCCAGACTAACATCAGAATCAATATATGATACTTCCATAGAACTATCTTAAACAAATGAAGAATCCTCATCATTAGAACTGGTGTCAACTCCCTCATCAAGATTGACACCCTCATTAACATTGACATTGGAATCAACATTCACACTCCCACCATAACTCAGTCTCTCACTAGCATCAACTCTCTCATCTTGATTGACACCCTCACTGGACTTCAATCCCTCTCCAGTACTCAGTCCCTCACTAGCATCAAATACCTCACCTAGATTGACTCCATAATCAACATTCAGTCCCTCACTAGAATTTAAAGCTTCCTCATGTTGTTTCTCTACATCCTTAATTACTTGTTCATCCAGTTATGCAACAATGTCATAGTTTTCTGGAGCAACCGTGTTTAGAGGTTCTTAAGTTAATGGTTCATTCTCCATGTTTGATGGATTTTCATCTAAGGGAACATCAACATACTCAGGTTGGGATAAAGGGTGTTCAATATAAATGTCCACTTTCAGGTGAACCCTACATAAGTCAGTTATGTCTAAAGCGCCCTTATCATTCTTAAGCAAATTAATCCCAAACATAGTATTCTTATAGTATATATTATCTACCTGGGTATACCCTAAGTCTTTTAAAACACCAACCAACTAAAAATACGACCACCTATTAACATCTACCCTTAACTCATTTCATTTACCACCCACATAATTAGTTTTTTCAGGATCCAAAAATTCACCACTATGGTGAATGTTAATAGTAATTAGTTCTTCCATTTGAACCAAAAATCACCTACAAACGCAAATTACAGAAAAAGAGTATAATAACCCTAATTTTCGAAAGGGAGCAAAAAACCCTAGAATACGGAATACAGATTGCCTACAAACTATAATATCAGGAAAGAAATTGGTTACTAACCTCGTTTGCCTCATCTTCGTCTTCGTCTTGAACAATTTTGTTTGCTCCGTCTTCTGCTTGAACCCACTATCATATTTTCATCTTCTGCTAGGGTTGAAATTTGTAGGAACTGAGTGAATACTAACTGAGTTGAAATTCTTAGTTTCTATGTTATAAAACTAAAGAGTGTTGAATAATGAACACCGTGCCACATCACCACTCATTACATTACACATCAGCCGGCTAAATCCACGTAATCAACATTTTAAGTCAAATTTTAATTTTTCTAACGGAAAGGACAAACGTGGACCATTTTAAAAACGTATGTGACCAATTTGTAACTTTTAAAAGAAAGAGGACCAAATTGGACTCTAGCCTATAGTTAGAGGACCCAAAAAGGTATTAAGCAAAAAAAACAAAAACTCGCGGGAAAAACCTGCCCCGCCCCATTTTTTTAAGCGGGTTAGGCGGGACGGGCTAACTTAATGTACCGAGTCGAAAACATCGGCCAAGCCTGCCAAAAATAGAGGATTAAATGGATCGGGCCGGCGGCCCGACCCGTTTTTCCATCCCTACGTACAGTATACGAAAGTAAAACCGAGGAACAAAGCGGTTAATGCCACCGACACGTTGGCCTTGAAAATTAAGTGGGTCCTTTTAATTAATTTTCTCTTCCCACTTTATTTTTTCATTACAAAATTTCACATTAATTTCTTCTCGTGCACACACTGTTTCTCTTTTCCCTTCCCCACCCTCTCTTCTTCCTCTTCCTCCGCAATTCGATTTCACCACCTTCTCTGTTCCAACTTCTCCAAGGTTCCAATCTCAATCCAACTCAACTTCTTCAATTCCATAAATTTTCTTTAATTTCACTTCTTAATTGTTCTTTATTCCTAAATTACTTCATAACTATACCTGATTTCGATTTCGGTTTCCATGGCGTGAATCTGAGTATAATTGGTTTTTACCTTGTTCTTCATTTTGTCGATAACTTTTGTATCAATTTTTGGTTTTTGATGTAGCTTAATCATTTGATACGGTTTTGAGGCGAGTTGAATTCGAATTTTGATGTTCCTCGTAATTTGAATCAGGTAGATATAGTCAAATTAGGGTTTGTAGTTGGTGATTTACAATGATAGCGCTGGATTGGTTTTCTGTTATATGTTTGTGATCCAAATCACAATTTGGACTGTGGGATTGACTATTAGATCTGCCTCCATTGTAATTTTGTAATTCTCATATTGGAATTTTGGTATATTCGATAATTGTGTAAATTTAAGGGTGAAAAATGAAAATCTCCTAAACTGGTTTAATTTAAGTTGAGAAGGGATCGTACCTGGAGATCAGGATCCGATACGGCTGGCTTCGAGAGCTGATGAAAGACGGTCGGTGAGGAGAGAAAGGGGGTGTACCTGCAAGGCACTCCGATGCCAAAGTAAGTAACCGAGCAAAGAGCGAGCAAGTACGAGGATTAAGTTTAGAGAATTAAATACCTGACCCTCTCAAATGAGAGAGTTTATATAAGGGGCTAAAATGGAAGATTATTGGTCCATATTGTGAGGCGCGAATCGAGGAATCCGTAAAAATAGGTAACGATCAAAACTAGCCGTTGGGGGACTTTGTCGTGGTCGGTATGCTTGTGGTCGACAGAGACCACTATTCTTGATTCTGCTCGACGTCGAGCGCTTCTATCGAGTTGGTTTTCTTGGCCCAATTGTGGGAATTGAGCCAGTCCAGAACAGGAGCCCCCCAAGTCATTGCTCGTGCGGAAGAGCAGTGACTTAGTAATGATTTCGTGCTCGAGGACGGGCAGTGTCAAGGCTAGGAATTTCACGCTGCCGACCTTCGAGGAACGGGCAGCCGGTACGTTGCTCGACGGGAGAATTTGAAACGAAAAGCTGGAATATTTGGGGATTCGCGCTTATTAATGATTTGACGGCTAGCCTGGGGGCTAGCGTGTAGGGGTCACGCGTGCTTGCACGTGTTTTCCCTCTTATAAATAGGGTTCCCAGGTGTAACACGGTGGGAGAACTGACTTTAGTTAAATGTTGCGGATAGCAAGAGTCGCCACCGACTTTTATTTTATCCAAAGGAAAAAGTATAAAAGAACAGGAAAGACCTTAAAAGATTTTTGGGTTCGGGGGGTAGGTTATGTAAAGGGAAGGTGTTAGCACCCTTTACATCCATGGTTATCCATGGGCTCTTAGTTACTTAGCTCACTTTAAATTGTTTTTGAGAAGTGTAGTGTGTGTTTAGAAATTTTCTTAAGTACTTTATAATGATCCATGTACGGATATATATAAAGCCTTTGTTTTGAAAATTGCTTGAAAATGTGAAGTGTTTTGAAATGTTTTGAAAAGGTGAGCAAGTACATAAGAGAAACCTACCCTAAGCTAAATCTTTTCTGTTCTTAAATATCCTTTAAATGGTAAGACTATCCCTATTATTAAGGAATAGGTAGTCATTACCTTGGATGTATGAGGGACAAATGAAGGGACAACTGTGATTAGGCAATTGTAAGGTGTATTTAGCAATTCGAAGGGACTTATCATCTTTATTCGAAAGGGACAAGATCATTTACGAAGGCAACCATGAAGGGACTTGATCTTATTATCTTTTAAGGGACTAGATGATATGAGAGAAGGGACTTTGCTTTACACCTTACTTGACCTTTTTGTTTAGGCAACATGAGAGGTATCCTTAAGAATGTGAGATGGCGATCCAAGATCGACTTACGTGTGTGCGTGTACAAATTCAAATATTTATCTTATAATTAGTTATCTAAGTTAATTTTAAACACAAACATGTTTACACTCCCTATTTTACTAACCATGGCAATTAAAAATAAATAATAAGAATAATTCTACAACTATTACATAATTGGCACAATTACATTATAAGAATAATAAAATAATTTAAATAAGTAAGCATATAATAAATAAATAAATTGGTTAGTAATAACAAACAAAAATAGATATAAGAAGGTTAGTATAACAATATAATGTAGAAACAAATTAAAAGTTCAAAATTAAATAAATAATTATTTTTAAGAATTTTAATAAAAGAAATAAATAATAAATATTATATACTAATAAATATGATTAATAGTTCTAATAATTTAATTATATATACATACAAAACATTTGTTAATTATAATTAAATAAGCATATAAAAATAAGAAATTAAACTCATAAAATAAAGTTAGGGTTTTTAATTGTTTAGAGAAAATAAATTAGGGTTAATTACTTAATCTAAACTTAATTAAATTATTTATATATAAAACTACATATAATAATAATATAAACAAATTATAAAATAAATATATATAATTAAAATTTACAAACAAATAAATTAAAATTTATAACATAATTAGGGTTTTAAAATGAATTAGGGTTTATAAAAATTTAGGTTTTTATGTATAAAAATATTAGGGTTTATAAATTAATCTAAATATAATTAAATTGTTTATACAAAAAATACATACAAATATTAAATATATACAACAAAATAAATATAAATAACTTTTATTAATAAAGTTTGAATTATTTTTAAATCTATAAGTTTTTTGAATTATATAAGAAAAATAATATAACTATTTTTTTTTAACATTTTATTTAGGTTAATTAACTATAATATAAACAAAAATCAAATAAAATAAGAAAAAGTGAGAAAAAGAACTTACCTGGGGCTGGGATTCGAACCCAGGCCCTAGGCTTTACACTCCCTGGACCAACAAGCTTTCCACCAGGCTATGCACGCATTTGTGACTAACAGATAGCATCATATTGTTTTATTATAATCCTACAACACAAATAGAATTAAAGCAAAAAATTGCTTCTGGCCAGATTCGAACCCATACCTTTTAACATACTATGCGCGCATCAAAACCACCAGGGCACTCATGCTCTTTGAAACATAATTGCAAAACAAACAATATAAAATAAATCAGCTTTTTGAATCCTGGATTTCGCGCCAACAGACTTCATCTTCTTCATTTTACCTGCGAAAACACTTGCGATTTCTCCTACGAATTTACCTGCAAACTTTCAAAACCAGAATCCTATGTTTTTTGAAACATCATGAAAACCATCATAATAATAAAAATCAATAACCCAGATCAATTGCTTATAGTTTATACGTTATAGCCATGTCTTTAGAATGTCCAAAAACAATGTAAAACGTAAAGCCCTAAAATGATGGTCGAAACCCTAACAATGACATCTATTGTATTCGTCCATGGTTCTTCACAAAAACAATCCAGAAATCATCTATGAGCATCAACAAACATTAGTATATCATCAAAACTCATTATAAACATATAAATTCAATGAATCGAAAAAAAATAGATTGAGAGCATGTATGCTTCGGGTTATGCTTATGAGTATGAATTAGAGGCAGTTAAGGGGTGGTTTAGATTCAGGGAAGCTCAAGGAAGCTTGTAGTGTCTTTAGAATACCTTGAAACCTCTTCAAATATGGAAACCGAAAATTGATTTTTTATGGTTTTGGTGAAGTTTGAAAGTGGTGCAAGAGGCTGCAAAAATTCGTCCTTGAGGTTGTGATATGTTCTATGTATATATGTGAATGAGATTAGGTCAAAAATTGTATGATTCTTTGGATTTTTGGATCATTTGAATATTGAAAAAGATTATGTCATAAAACTTGATTTTTATTTGATCCAACCTTGCTATTTTAGGACAATCCTCGTAACTTGTGTATCAATCTGATCCAAATGTCATTTATAACATTCTAGAAACAAAATCCATTTTTAAATATTTGATTTTATATTTTATTTCAATTTAAATGGTATTTTAATGAATAAAATTCAAATAAATATGAAATAAAAAATAAAAAATCATAAAATAGGTGGGTTGGGTCGTGCTTGGTGTTTTTGTAAAGATGGGATAGCAATTTGGTGGGCTCATTTAGCAAAAATTTGATTTTAGGCCTTATTTGCTTCATAAACTTCCCTAAAATTTCCCAACTTTGCAAGGGCACAAATCCCTCAATTTTAATGCTATGAGGGTGTTCTTAGACATTTTGGAAAGCTTAAAGAGTCTTCTAACCAACCCCATTGGTTTCATGTCCATACCTTTTACCATTCTCAAGTTATGCTCTTTTGAAGTTGTTGACTTTTTGTTGACTTTCAAAAGGACCTATAATGTCTTAGCTCATACCTTCCAAATGAAGCATTTTTGGGCTTGGCTTGTGAGACACAAAGTTGTAAAGAATTCAATTTCCTTCAAAATGAGCTTTGGATGGAAAATTTTTGATGAAGAATGTGAAAGTTATGGCTGGTCAAAGTTCAGTTGACTTTTCTTGTGAAAACCCTAATTTAGAAACTCCTGATTCTTGATGATCTGAAATCTCCTTGATGAATCATGATCAACCCTTGATCAAATGATGAATTTTACTTCATATACTTGATATTGGCAAAAAATCATGAAGTTTGACTTTGGTTTGACCACAGTTGACCTCAGTTTGACTTTTTAACTGCTTTGACTGATTTTAACCTATCTGATCATCTGACTGAGCAAATCTTTGAACACATATAAGATGTTATGAAGCTCACTTGAAGTCTTGGAAGTCCATTTAGCCTGATTAAAGTCAAAACCCTAGTTTAGGATGCATTGCTTAGGAGGATGCATTGTCTGAGGGAATTGTCAAATTTTCTGACCAATTGTGAACTTTATGAACCTTGTGAACCTCATGAAATGTCTTGTGAACCTTGTGAACCTTGAGACACAATGACTTGTCTTGTGGAGGGAAAATTTTGGGGTGCAACACCAGGCCCCATTTTGAACTTTTCGCTTCGTCTTCTTCTCCGACGCCTTGCTCGTTCAATTGCCACCGCTCCCAACCGTCGACCACCGCATCTCACTGTCGACCACCATTTCCAGAACATACATCTTCTGCAAAAATGTCTTCCCAAGCACAAGGTACGGTTCCTTTTCGCTGTTTTCGGTGATTATAGTTTAGATATCATAGAAATGCATGTGTTTAGGATAGTTTTAACGGTAGCTGTAGATGTTATAACCGGAAACTTTAGGACTTCTGCCACCGTTGTTGGTCGGCCGCAAACCCTAACTCATGGTCGGCACAGGTGTTGGTCGGCCATGACTTGGGATTTGACAAGTACTTAGGTTAGATCCCGTAACTCATGACGTTGGGCGTAAGCCATCACTCCGAGCAATGGTCAGCCAGGGCTACAGCTCGGGACCTAGTCCCCGAGCTGGTGCGCGCCCTTTCACTTGTCGAGCGGTGGAAGGGTGGATTTGATATTCTTAATCGAATTCACTGACGCCTTTCCTCTGCTTTTCAGGTGAAAACTCGCTTATGGATCCGTTAGAGGTGTCCTTGGAAGAGACGTCCTCGGAAGATTCGGGATCTTCTGCGTCAGTCCTCTCTGGTTCCGGGAGTTCCTCAGGAGATTCGGGCGCGAACACTATAGAAGAGGGAGCATCAACAGACTCGCCACAATGTCCCGAACAGACAAGGATTTCGCCTAAAGAATGGGTGGTAGAGGATCTGTTGGACAAGGTATCCTCATTTTCAAGGCCTCGAGCGGAGCCGCTACCTATCGTCGGCAACCCTGCTGATTGGGTCGTAACTTGCCCAGGAGATGACGACCGTATCTTCTCGGATTTTAGGGGTCGGACGTTCTCCATGTACGAGTATGCAGTTTCGGTCCTGGGGGTAACTTTGCCCTTCAGTGACTTGGTGTGTGCTGTGCTCGGGCACCTGTGCGTCACTCCTTCCCAGATGCACCCTAACTCGTACGCATTCCTGAAGGCGTTTGAGTTGACGTGTGCCCATCTGGGTGTTGGTGCCACGCTTCCTCTGTTCTTCCGTCTGTTCTCTTTGCAGCGTCAAGTCGGGCGCAGAACTGATCGGAAGGGGTTCGTGTCTTTCAAACAGAGGACGGAGATTTTCAAGGCCCACTCAGAGTCTATCCAAGCCTTCAAGATGGACTACTTTCTGATTAAACCCGCGAGCGCGGTGGCTGTGAGGGCGATGAATTTTCTGGGGATAGACACTGACGAGAACGACGAACCCAGGCTCGACGATCAGGGGCAGGTGATCCCGAGGAGGCTTTGGTTGTTCCCCTTTTCCTGGAGTTATGCCCATTACGAGAGGTCTGTTGGCGATTTCGTCCAGGTGGGGGACGCTCTGAATGAAGATGACGCGGCCAGTTTCGAGGCCTTCAGAAGGTTGATAGCGTCTTTTACTCCGACCCCTCTGCTGGATGGAGAGGGGAAAGTTATGCTCGATCAGGATGGGGGGGAAGCTGTGGAGCGTCCCTTGATCGATGTTACAGAGTTACTGGCCTGCAATACCGGGCAAGAAGTGGCCGACTTCTTTGGTATCTGTTTTATTTCTATTAGTCGTATCTTTGGTTTAATTCTGTCGTCCACGACTGATCTAATCTTTTTCTTTTTCAGGTTCTCTGTCGAACCCACTTGATAAAATCCAGGAACGCCTGCGCCAACAGCAAAAGAAAAGGTCGAGGGTTGTGCAGACCAACTGACTGAGACAAGTGGTTCCGGGTCGGGCCCCTTGGTCCAAGGCTCTCCGAGCGCGTCAATTGGCTCCTTGATGAAGAAACACAAGTCTGCAGCGACTGTGGACCTGACGGCCAACGCTCATCCGAAGCCGAAGCATGGGTTGCTGCCGTGCTTTGTGAAGCGCAACTTTTTCGAGGGGACGAGCATGGAGGTGGACCGTGCGGACTCCTTGTTTCTTGAAGGCATGGATCGTCCTGCCCGGCGGTTGTCCCTGGCCCAGGACGCAAGTGCGGTCATGCGGGTCTTGACAATGGCCTGGTTGATGGCCGAAGGGAGTCCTGGGCAGGAGAGGGAGATGGGCAGGCTGAAGGAGCAGCTGGCTGCCACTGAGGCAAAGCTGAAAACGGCCACTGAAGAGGCTAATTCTACGGCCAAGGAGCTGACTGAACGGGCCAACGTCATTGCCAAGTTGGAGGTTGACAAGAAAAGGGTGTTGGAGCAGAATAAAAAGCTGAAGGACGCTTTCTGCCCGAAGGAGGATGAGGATGACGAGACCAAAAGCATGGTAACGAGGGCTCAGTTTCTTGCTCGCATCGACCAAGACATGGAAGATCTGAACTCATCAACTGAGCTCAGTTTCCAGAATGCGGTGGATCAGATAAGGGTCCTCCATCCCGACTTGGCCTTGGACGTTGGTCGAATCAGCTACCTGTACAAGGTCGAGGATGGCCAGATCGTGGTTCCTTCGGACCTGGTAGTGGATGATTCTCAGCGGGGGTCGACCGTTCAGCCTGATCAGCCTGAAGCGCAACCGGAATAGGAGGAGGCTCTCCAGGAAGAAGGCCTCCCGGAGGGCGAGGGTAATTAGTTTCTGGCCTGTGTGCCTTGTAATTTTATGTTTCCTAGTTTTTCTCTTGGGGCATAGTCCCCTTTGTAATTAAATATGAACAAGTCGGCCCTTCGAGGTCGCAATTTTGTTTCACATTCTGATGTTAATTAATGGTCGTTTGTTTCGTTATCTTCATTGTTCAATTGCTCGTCCGTCGGAGGACCGTTTTCTATACTTTAAATGCTAAGTGTTTGTCGTGCGTTTTTGCACTTGATTGGATGTGATTTAATGTGCACGGGGTTTGTATGTGTTCCATTGGTTTGGGGGACCAAGTAGATTCTGGAGTTTTTACTCCTGGTCGGTGCCCGGGCTAAGGTAATGGTCCGAGCTCCGTGGCTTGAACGTCCCATCGCGAGCTGGGGTTCTGCCTGGTCGTGGTACTTAGGCGATGTCGGACTCGTTTGAGTATCCGTCCGTGCGGAAAGTTTCTCTTTCCCTTGAAAGGAGATCCTGCTTGATTATGTCATTTTTGGGTTGTCGTGCTTGTACCTAGGCCCGCAGTCTTCAGTCGGTCCTATCGCTCCTCGCTTGAGAGTTGAGCAAGGCGACTTTGTGAGTTAGCTGTAATATTGCTTGAGCTTCTCGGCGTTCCATGGCCGAGCAAGCTCTTCCCCGTGCAAATTTTCTAAATAATAGGCTCCGTTTTCGGTTTTTTCTCGGACGCGATACGGGCCTTCCCAGTTGGGTGTAAACTTTCTCTCGCGGGGATCCCTGTGATTTATTCTGAGAACAAGACTTCCTACCTCGAACGTTCGTCTTATGACTTTAGAATCGTACCGAGCGGCTATTTTCTGTTTGAGAATGGTCTCTCGAAGAGCAGCTTCTGATCGAACTTCTTCGATCAGGTCGAGCTCGTCTCTCAAAGCCTCGGAGTTGGTGTCTTGGTCCATAGGGGATTTTGTACGTCTGGATAGGACGTGCATTTCTATAGGGATCACCGCCTCAGTTCCATATGCTAATCGGAACGGGGATTCCCCGGTTGTTGAGTGGGGGGTGGTCCTATATGCCCATAGTACGCTATGTAGCTCCTCTACCCAGTGCTTCTTATGCTCGTCCAGTCTTCGTTTCAAACCTCTTAGGATTACCCTATTCGCGGCCTCTGCTTGCCCGTTAGTTTGGGGGTGTTCGACCGAAGCGAAATGTTGTTTTATTCCTATCGATGCAACGAATTCTTTGAAGTGTTTATCTGTGAACTGAGTGCCGTTGTCGGTCACGATGGCGAGCGGTACCCCGAACCGGGCGAGGATGTTTCTTTTGAAGAAACGTAGTATGTTGAGCGCAGTGATTTTGGCTAAGGCCTCAGCTTCTATCCACTTGGTGAAATAGTCGACGCCTACAATTAAGTATTTATTTTGACCGGACCCGACGACGAATGGTCCTAAGATATCCATCCCCCACCATGCGAATGGCCAAGGCGACGATAATGATTTTAGCTCGGATGGGGGTGCTACGTGTACATCCCCGTGTCGTTGGCATTTGTCGCACCTTTTCACGTGCTCCTTTGCGTCGTGTTGGAGTGTGGGCCAATAGTATCCTGCCCGAAGAATTTTTCGAGCCAACGACCGTCCACCAGGATGTTGCGCATTGATTCCTTCATGGACTTCTCTTAGTACGTGCGGGATGTTTTCTTCTTCTACGCACCTGAGGAGGGGCGTAGAGAATCCTCGACGATACATACGTCCACCCACTAGAGAATATGAGCATGCCCTTCGTCGTATTGTACTGGCCGCTTTTGGGTCGGTCGGTAATTCTCCTTTAGTTAGGTAGTTAAATAATGGGGTCATCCAGCAGCTCGTGTCGCCCACGAGATTAATATCTACGTAGACCGATGATTGCCCAATGCTTGGCCGGGGAAGCGTTTTCTGTATGACGGATTTGTTGTTTCCTTTCGTTTTAGTGCTCACCAATTTGGAAAGGATGTCAGCCCGGATGTTGTTCTCTCGCGGGACGTGTTTGACTTCCACACTTTTGAATCGCTTCAGCTTGCTTTTTACGAGGGCCAGATATTCGGCCATGTTATCGTTTTTGGCTTGAAAGTCTCCTCGCACTTGGCTGGCGACCAACTGAGAATCCGTGCAGATTGTGATCTCTTCTGCCTCCAAGTCGGTCGCGAGCCGTATGCCCGCTAGAAAAAACTTTGTATTCTGCCTGGTTGTTGGAAGTGGGGAAAGATAGTGGTTAAGGATACTTCGATGACGTTTCCTTCTTTGTTCTCCAAGATAACCCCAGCTTTGCTACCTGTTGGGCCGGATGCTCCGTCCACGAAAATAATCCACCTGGAAGAGGATTTCGGCTCTTGCTCAGTGAAAGTAAGTTCAGCCACGAAGTCGGCCAACGCTTGAGCTTTGAGAGCTTGTCTTCCCTCGAATTTGATGTCGAATTCGGATAGTTCCAACGACCATTTTAGCATTCGTCCGGCCATATCTGGTCGACCGAGCAATTGTCTTATGGGTTGATCGGTTCTCACGATGATGGTGTGAGCCAGGAAATAATGGCGTAGCCTTCTGGCTGCGAGAAGGAGGGCCAAAGCCACCTTTTCTATCTGGAGATATCGAATTTCCGGGCCATTAAGTGCTTTACTCGTAAAATAAACAGGCCTTTGCCCCTCGGGTAGGTCGCGTACGAGTGCCACGCTTACCGCCTCGTTTGCAACGACAAGGTAGAGATAAAGTACCTCCCCCTCTTCGGGTCTAGACAAAACTGGGGGTTCACTTAGTGCCCTTTTTAGGTGGGACAACGCTAGCTCGCACTCCTCCGTCCATTCGAAAGTTGTCTCTTTGCGGAGGAGCTTGTAAAAGGGGAGAGCGTGTTGAGCGGATTTCGCTACGAACCGAGCGAGGGAGGTGAGGACCCCGTTTAGCGATTGTATGGATTTTTTAGAAGTAGGAGTCGGGAGTTCCGTGAATGCCCGACATTTGTCGGGGTTGGCTTCGATGCCTCGTTCGGTCAGGTAGAATCCGAGGAACTTCCCTGCTCGGACCCCAAACGTGCATTTCTCAGGGTTGAAACGCATTTTGCATTTTCGTGCCTGATCGAACACTTTTCGTAAGTGGGACGCGTGGTCCGTTTCTTGTTGAGACTTGACGATCATGTTGTCCATGTATAGTTTGAGCATATCCCCGATTTCTGCTCGGAATACCTTATTCATCATGCGCTGATATGTCGCGCCTGCGTTTTTCAGATCGAAGGGCGTGACGTTGTAAAAGTAGTTGCCCGATTCGGTCATGAAGGCCGTGTATTTTTTGTCGGACATGGCCATGGGTATTTGATTATACCCTGAGTAGGCGTCCATGAAGGACAACAGCTTGAAGTCGGACGAATTGTCGACCAATTTATCAATGTTAGGTAAAGGGTATGCATCTTTCGGGCATGCCCGGTTGAGATCGGTATAATCAACGCACATTCTCCACTTTCCATTATATTTTTTCACAAGTACAACATTTGAGAGCCAGGTTGTGTACCTGGTCTCGGTTACAAATTTAGCCTCTAGGAGGTCTTTAACAGCAGATTCAAATGCTTCAGTTTTTTCGGTCGACTGCTTCCTTCTGCGCTGAGCGACCGCCTTGTGTGTTGGGTCAATGGAGAGGTGATGGCAGGCTGTCTTGGGGTCGAGTCCCGGCATCTCTGTAGCGCTCCAGGCAAATAGATATGTGTTCCCTCTGAGGCAAGCTTCCAACTGTCGCTTCACCAAGTCGGGCATATGTGCCCCGATCTTAACGCACTGGGCTGGGTCCTCGCCCAGGGGAATCAGCTCGAACTCTCCATCTGGGATTGGTCGGGATAGCGAATCTGTTGGCCTTTGGACGCCCTCGTTATCGTCCGAGAACCTGCAGTCCAGGTCGATTGAGTCTACCTGAGGGAAATCCCTGGGAACATCTGGTGAATTCGATGTCGAAGGATTTGATTGGTATGATATTAAGCTAAGACCCTTCGATGCTGCTTCGAAACACCTGCGAGCAGCGTCGACGTCCCCGTGCAGTGTGGCAACCTTACCCGAAGTAGTGTAGTACTTCATCTTCAGGTGGACGGTGGATGGCCCGACGATTAGCTCGGCTAGTGTTGGTCGTCCTTGGATGCACTGGTACAGCGACGGGCAGTCCACGACTAGGAACTGGACTCTGACCGTCCTGGCTGTCTCAGCTGCTCCGAAGGTGACAAATAGATCAACATAGCCCCACGGTCGGGACTCTGCTCCGTTGAAACCCTGCAGGTCTGATCCGACGTACGGAGTCAGGTGTGTCTCGTTCAACTGGAGTGTCGAAAACAGCTGGGAGTACATAATGTCGCAGGAGCTGCCCTGGTCCACCAGGATTCTCCTCACATCGAAATTTGCCATGCGCGCCCGGAGGAGCAAAGGAATGCTGGCGTTGGGCTCCCCTCCCAGGAGTTCTTCTTGGTAAAAGGCAAGGGGTACCGAGCCCTCCCTTGGTGGGTCCAGGGTGGCGTTTTGCGCGGGTCCCTTTGCAATCAATTGGTCGAATTTCCGTTTCACGGATCCGACCGTGATTTTGTTGAACCCTCCTCCCGAGATGACCATTGCGGAAGGAAAGGTTTCCCATGGAATATGGGAGGAAAGGTACCCCGGACTCTCGGTGTGATTAGGTAGGAAGAAATCTTCCGGGCGATAAATGCTTAGGGCAACCTGCATGTTTGCATCTGCAGGGATGGGTATGGCCTCCTCGACTTTTTGAGTCTCCTGCGCTTCTTGTCGAGGAGTGTCTCTGGATTTGGTGAACTGTTTAAGGTGCCCGTCTTGATGCGGTGCAGTGCCTGGAGAACGTGCGTCCAAGTTGTTTCCAGGAGGTGATGGACTCAGCCTCGAGGCTTTTGTACCATGTCATCGCTCCTTTCCTCAGTGTTGTAGGAAAAAGGCGACATTTGATTGCTCCTCGTACTCCTCGGTAATCGAGCAACGCATCGATATTCTCGATATGCTCGTCTAGATCTGTGGTTCCGTCGTACAAGCCTAGCGGTGGGGGATTCTCTAAACCTCTTGGAAGTTTAGCCGCCATGATTTCTGATGAAAGGGGACCCCGAGCGTCCTCGTCGTCACTGGAGTTGAATGAAGGAGATCTGTGAGCGCGTTTCTTTGTTCGCCGGGGAGATGCAGATCTTGATCTGCTCCTTCTTGATTTTCTTGGAGGAGAAGATCGTGGAGAGGACTGGCGAGGACGTTTGTCGCCTGTTGATTCGTCAGCATGCCCTTTCCTCTTCTTTCTAGAGGGAGAAGGAGTGCGCCTTCTTTGGGGTCTCGCGGGAGACGGTGGTCGACGAGAATTATCTTAGAGACGGACGATTTTCTCGCCATGGGCGAGGAGCAGCAGGTTTGTCTGATTCAGGATTTCGGCCAGTGTGGCGAAATCCGATCCTGAAGGAGTCGAGGGAAAAAGAGTTTCCTTGTGCGGAGGAGGATGAATGTTGCTCTCACGTTGCGTGAGAATCATGCCATCATTTGATCGGTTTTCTTGCTTGTCCCGAGCAGCCATGGATCTTGGTAAAACTTTGTTTCTTTTATGATTTTGAGAGAAGAACGGGGAAATCAGATTCCCACAGACGGCGTCACCTGATCGTACCTGGAGATCAGGATCCGATACGGCTGGCTTCGAGAGTTGATGAAAGACGGTCGGTGAGGAGAGAAAGGGGGTGTACCTGCAAGGCACTCTGATGCCAAAGTAAGTAACCGAGCAAAGAGCGAGCAAGTACGAGGATTAAGTTCAGAGAATTGAATAGCTGACCCTCTCAAATGAGAGGGTTTATATAAGGGGCTAAAATGGAAGATTATTGGTCCATATTGTGAGGCGCGGATCGAGGAATCCGTAAAAATAGGTAACGGTCAAAACTAGCCGTTGGGGGACTTTGTCGTGGTCGGTATGCTTGTGGTCGACAGAGACCATTATTCTTGATTCTGCTCGACGTCGAGCGCTTCTATCGAGTTGGTTTGCTTGGCCCAATTGTGGGAATTGGGCCAGTCCAGAACAAGAAGGAAAAGGGGTTAGTTATTAGTTTAGGAGATTTTGCAAATTTTCAATCTGTCATACTAATTTGTAGTCAATTGCATAATTCTTATCAAGTGAAATTATACTCGATTTCCTCAAGGTTTGTGTAAATGAAAAATACTTATGATATTTTTACTTACAGAAATATCTACCTCCTTTATTTGTTTAATTTGATTGTTGTCTCTCTAGGTGGTGAGTGTCGCATGATTAAACAAATAATGAATTATATTTTCAACATATCCGACATTCCTATAACCACACCAAAACAAATTTTAGATGTTGTCATACGAATCCGTTCGAGCATGTTATCACGATTTTCAAACTCTTGCTTGTTATTAAAGTCAACGCCAATGTCTACCGCCTTTACAACAACCCCTTTGTTAGTTCCGTATTTCTAGGATTGGCATCAATTTTGTAAAACAAATATAACAACAATATATTGTATATGATCTTGCTAGATAAGAACAGGTTGAGCAAGAAGTCATATTGTGCGCTTGATCATGTTGAGTTGAAGTGTTTCAACATTTGGAGCAACATGTAGAAGAAGATGTCCTATACAATCATTCGATATCATGAACTGATGCAGGTGGATTGAAGATTCTGTTATAATTTAACAGAAATAGAATATTCAGAGATTTTAAAGCAATTCAAGGTGGCGCTAATTTAAAGATCTTGAAGATTCAAAAATGAATTAGAGAAAAATATTGAATAAATATAGACTTTCTAAATATAGAGATATTTTAGTAAGTTATAGTTTTGAAGATCTTTTTGTAGCAGATTTTTCTGCATATTTATAGCAGTTGTTATGCTGCGTTTTAGGAGGCCCAAATCCAGTTGGGAATAAGTTATAAAAAGAAGTCTTATAACCTAGTTTTAGCAACCAACTAAAGATGTAAAAGTTGTATCATTAGGGTTGAGTCTTGTAACAACCATATGCAAAACGATGTAACTATTTGGGTTGTTTTTTGTGTATATCTCGAAGATGTAAAGTAAGAGGTACATTGTTCTTAGAGGAAGCTTTTAAGTAAACTCTAAGGTGTTATCATGGAACTGAGTCTTCTGATTATTGACTATTAGTTTGTTATCATTGCTGTGATTGGGAAGGGAGTGAGACGGGGTTCTTATATCTAAGTTTTGTTTATATAGAAGTTGCATTGATAGTGATCAAGTGAGAAAATTGTAAACTGAGTGGTTTGCTAAGGGTCTTTGAATTGATACTACTAGTGGATTTCCTTCCGGGCTTGGTAGCCCCCAGAGTAGATGTGTTTGCATCAAACTGGGTTAACAATTTGATTGTGTTGTTTATGCTTTTTTGTATTATATGATGCAGTGATCTTGCTGGATGTCAGTCAAGATGTCTAAACATCCTGTAAGACATTTAGAATTTGTTATATCAAAATACAATAATCTTACTGTTTGTACCTTGCCATGTTTTCTGTAACAAATCAGATGTCTCGACATAGTATTCGACATCTGGTTCTGTCATACCAGAATTTCACTCTTGAACATTAGGAGAAATATCGTTAGTAGAAACTAATTCTTTTGAGATATTACTGGGGTGCACCATATCTATTTTGAAACAATACTAATAATATCAAAAATTAACATATAACTGGAAAATGAACACAAACACATTTCGAAAATATATATCCGAAAGTTTTCATCCTCAACACATTCCGAAAATACATCTCCGGAAGCTACGTAAGTTTTTTTAATAAACTTTGATGATTAATGTGAGCAATGTAGATGAAAACGAACAATCTTTACTTGAAGTTCAATCTTCTTTTGCTCTTTTTGATATATTGAATAAAAAAGTTTGAGTTTTTGATGAAATATGAGATTGAGAATGTAGGATTTTTAAGGACGAGGGTGAGAGTGGAAAACAAATATGGCAACAATGAAAGGTGATCATGCATGTTTGAAATATATAAAAAACTTTCGGAGATATATCTCAGAAAAAATATGACATGCAAAAGTGATAGAAAAACTGCAAAATGCCGCCCAGATGTTCCGGAAATACATTTTTGGAACTTTCTTTGAATTAATTAACTTTGATGTTTTTTTCCAATGTTTCTCAATTTTATGCTCTTTCGGAGATGTATTTCCAGAATATTTTAACTTTCAGTAGAAATGTGATGCGTCCGGAGATATATGCACGAAACCTAAAAGCATTATTTAAAACGCGCATAATAACTAATAATATTATGGAGTGCCAGAAGAAATTCTCTAAAATTATTAGGGTGCTCGAGTTTAGTTTGTATCAAGCCCACACATAAAGGGTCTATGAAATTGAGAAGAATTGTAACGTATACGAAAGTAAAAGGCTTAATTCATCTTTTAGTCCTGTAATTTAATTTGTTGTTTCAATTTAGTCCCACAATTCTTAAACATTACAATGTAGTCCTTTAATCAACCTCCGTTAGAATATTAAATTCTTTCCGTTAAATTCAAGTGAAAAAAACGTTAGGAGTTGCTTATGCGGCATGAACTTAAACTGACGTGGCTTTGTTTTATTTTTAATTATATGAATAATTTACGTGTCATCTCTTTCTCTCCTCCCTTCTCCAAAACCCCAGCAACCACAAAAGAATTTGTTCAACTGCAAATTCATTTTCCTTCACTTTTTTTCACACTTAAACAAACACTTCTCTCTTTCTTCTTTCTCTTCACCAAACAATCCTTCAAACAATGAATCTTCAGATTTATTCGATTTCTTCCGGAAGAATTTACAATAACATATGCTTTTTTGAAATTCAATTAGTATATTTCAAGAAAATTATATTTTAGATTCTTTCACTTTTATCATTCTCAACAATTCTGTTTGTTATTGTTTTGTTCGTTATCGTTCAGAAGAGATTTATTCATTCAATTAATACATAAACAATTATTCTAAAAGAGATTTATTCAATCTCTTATTCTAAAAGAGATTTATTCAATCTCTGTTTGTTATCGTTCTCAACAAGATTTAGATTCTTCCACTTTTATTATTTATGTACTTAACAAAACCCCCAATACTATGGTTGCTGAAACTAACCCACATGCCGCTCCTGTTCCACCTTGTATTTTTTGCCGCTCCTGTTCCACATTGTATTTTTTTGCCGCTCCACTGTCACAAGTAACTAACCTAACCTCTTATATTCATCAACCATCTATTTCATATCTTGTTACATACTGAAATCACATATATCAAAAATTGGGTTTTAATAAAAATGGGTTTTGAAAAAAAAATGTTTTAGAAATTGAAGTAATTTTGGTAAGAAAATTAATTATGGACATTGAATTGAAGCAATTGATGGATTTTGGATTTTTTAGTTTCGGAGAAGAAGATGAAGACTCAAATTAAAACTTATCATGATTTTAGTCCCTTAAATAATAATAAGATTTCAATTTAATCATTTTACTGAGTCAAACTTTAACGATTTTACTAAATAAAATTAATTTATGGGACTGAAAAGTAAAGTAATACCGGGGAACGAAGCGGTTACCGCCACCGCCACGCTGGCCTTAACTTAAGTGGATACGTTTAATTAATTTTCTCTTTCCCACTTTATTTATTCATTACAAAATTTCACATTAATTTCTTCCCGCGCGCACACTGTTTCTCTTTTCCCTTCCCCACCCTCTCTTCTTTCTCTTCCTCCGCAATTCGATTTCACCACCTCCTCCGTTCCAGCTCCTCCAAGGTTCCAATCTCTATCCAACTCAACTTCTTCAATTCCTCTTGTTTTCTTTAATTTCATCTCTTAATCGTTCTTTACTCCTAAATTACTTAATTACTATACCTGATTTCGATTTCGATTTCGATTTCCATGGCGTGAATCTGAGTATAATTGGTTTTCACCTTGGTCTTCATTTTATCGATAGCTTTTGTGTCGATTTCTTGTTTTTGATGTAGCGTAATTATTTGATACGGTTCTGATGTGAGTTGAATTCGAATTTTGATGTTCCTCGTAATTTGAATCAGGTATATATAGTCAAATTAGGGTTTGTGGTTTGTGCTGGATTGGTTTTTGTTATATGATTCACGATTTGGACTGTGGGATTGACTATTAGATCTTCCTTCATTGTAATTTTGTAATTCTCTTATTGGAAGTTTGGTATCTTCGATAATTGTGTAAATTAAAGGGTGAAAAATGAAAATTATTTTTAATTTTTGTGTGTGATTCTGTTTAAGTTGAGAAGGAAAAGGGGTTGGTTACTAGTTTAGGAGATTTTGCAAATTTTCAATCTGTCATACTAATTTGTAGTTAATTGCATAATTCTTATCAAGTGAAATTGTACTCGATTTCCTCGAGGTTTGCGTAAATGAAAAACACTTTTAGTATTTTTACTTACCGAAGTATCTACCTCCCTTATTTCTTTAATTGATTCTTGGCTCTCCAGGTGGTGAGTGTCGCATGATTAAACAAATACGGGAAAGAGAGTGTTTGATTCGAAGATTGTGTGTGTGTGTGTGTGTGTGTTATTTAGACGAATTTAAGGTGGGGGTAGTTCAATTTTCCCTTCTTTTTGAACTTGTACATTGGTGCCTCTGTTTAAATTCCGATGTTTGAAAGTTCTTGAGAGCTGGCAATTGACTCCAGGTGATAATCTGAAACTCTGTCCGGACCCTTTTGCTAGTTTGTTTTGATGTTATACTGAAAGTGAACCTGAATGATTTTCATTTGATTAATTTTCTGCCAGCCAATTTTAAATACACATTGTCTTTAAACGTTCTTCTAATTTGTTTCTTTTGTGTTATTTTTTCTTCTGGTCATTTCTTTTTTTGTTAAGAACCATACCAACAGAGACCATTTTATCATTAAAACTCTCAGCAAGGTTGAGCTATCATGAAAGCAGGGAGGTCGAAAGAAAGAAAAGCTGTTAAGGCTTCTGGAAAATCCGGTCTAAAGACAAGATCCACTGGAGTGAAAAATTCTTCCAAGAAAGCAAATAAATTGGATCACAAAGCAAGAGGTGATTAGTTTTTACCAATCCACCGTCTGTGTTGATTTTAATAATTGTTTGGTTTCATTTTATCCTCCCTCTTGTTGTACTTGATTTGCTGTGTTTGTATAAGATTGAATTTGTGTAGGTTCAATTAGTCTGCTAGAGCTGCGTTTGTTAAATAAATGTTTTTTTTAATGAATGAGGCAACACTACTTTTGAAACCTATACAAAGATTCAATTTCCATTATTATATACATTTTATTTCATATAGTTAAACTTAAACCCTTGTCTCTATAGGTTGCAGTGAGGAATTGTTGTCTGACAAAGAGAATCAGCATTTTCCAGTTAAGGAATCTGGGGGGTTGAGCCCAGAGCATCCTACTGAAGATACGTTTCATGCGAAATTTAGAGAAGCTATTGAAGTTGATCTTCATCCAAGACAAACACTCACTTCTTCTGCAAAAATCAAATTGCAACTTTTTCCAGTAAATGAAGAAATTCGAACAGGACTTGAAAAGGTTACATGGTGGCATATGAAACATTTGAACAAATTAGTATATTTTACAATGTCCTAGTCTGCATGTATTAAGGCTGGATGCTTAATTGATTTTCTTTTTCAGGACGGGTATAATCCGTACTTAGAACTTACGCTAAGTGGTAGAAAGAAAATTTCTTCAGTTCTAAGACACATTGAAAAGAAGTGGGGAAGTTCAAGTACAGCCAAAGGGGAGCCCATGCTTTTTCCTTACGATAGAATGGGAAATCTAACTCATTGCAAAAGGTGGACGATTAATGATAGTGACACTACAGCCACAGCTGTCTATGCTGCCGTTGGAAACCCCTCAATTTTCCGGCTGAAGTATGATAACCAATCATTTTATATGATAATACATTTTCTATGATACTATGTCTTGTAAGTTTTAACTATTTCTCTCTATCTTTTAAAGGTATGGTTGGTTTAACATACATGAGCCTACTTCATTTGGGATATCCTCCATGCTGGTTCCCTGTGAGTTTGGCGTACAGTCAGGAGGAACAGATACAGGTTGCAATGCTAATTTAGAGACTTTATGTGATGAGCGGGACAAGATTGAGGCAACTGCAGAATACAAAACAACTGACGTGGGCAATGTAACAAGTGAAATTGTGGCTCAGAAAATGAACAAGGAATCTACCGATCCTCAGGTACACTGTTTCTTAGATATTTTTGTTGTGTGTTACAATAACATGAACATAGGTTCATAATTCATTGCATTGAATTAAACACAGATTTTATTTGAAGACACATGGTGTTGCTGGTGGATTTGGTTTATACAAATATTAGACTCCATTTACCTTTATCCTTTCCTGTTTGCAATCCTGAAATAAAAATGAGTGAAAACTGTAAAAACATGTTTGGCTTTGTCAGCTGTTCTACAGTGAATTTCAGGAAACAGAATCAGTATAGTTTTCAAGTTTTGTAAATGTTGAAAAGTTCTTTTCACAGTTTCCAAAAAAGCCACTGTTACTCACATCCTACAAATGGCCGTTGAAATGAAAATTTACATATTTTAAGAACATTTTTGGGAAGTAAACCCCCCTTAGTTTTAGATGTGTAGATCGAGGAATATTAAAATGGTTTTGGTGTTTATTCACTCTTTGACCAACATAATTATACGAATTTTTTTGGCATATATTATATGGAGTTTACAAGAAAACTTAAAAGTTTAGTTAATTAGCACATGTATAGCTTAAACTTAAAAATACCTGTTTTTTTTTTTTTGCATTAATAAAATTCTTATTAGTTTTTTTATGGTACTGTATTACATGTTGGAGAAATCAGTTGGTGGTTGGTCCTGAATTTCAAAATGAATTCTTAATACAGTTCTCTATCAGTTAAAATGTAGCATGTGTTACTATAATAAAAACTCAGTTCCAGTACATTCCATAAAAATGTTTGTCTTCTAATCATGCTTGTTTCCTTTCTAACTAGGATAATGAGCCAAAAGAAGGTTGCAGCCTTCAACAAACATCAATGCAATGGGTTGATTGTCTAGACAATATAAGCATTGGGGGCCTCCTGTCTGAAGCATCATTACTGGGAAAGTTTGATTCAAAATTATTTGGCAGCAATGGTACCAGTCAAACAGGTCATTTAATATCAGATTCATTGGATGCTTTTATCAACTGCAGAATTAATCCTCCTGTTTCAACACAATCTGCTGGAGCCTTGCGTACCTCAATATTGGATGCTGAAGAAACATGTCATGCATTTGCTCTTAAGAAGTTATCTCCCCCAGCAGATGTGCAAACTGCTAGTGCAACAGAAACAGCTTATTCTGCGGCCTGTGGTCAGAATGCGTCTTCAAACTTATTCAAGCTTCCATGTACAGACAAGGTCAGTTGCTAACAGTCTTAAACGAAATCTATTCTTACTATGTACAGACAAGGTCAGTTGTTTACAGTCTTAATCGAAATCTATTCTTACTGACCAAGTTCTTTTATAAACCTACCTCTGAACCTCCACATTGCATTTGATGAGGAAAAACGACCTTTTTGTTTTATTACATCCCAAATGTTTTGGTCTTCAACTTAGTTTTGAAAAAGATAAATGTTTATAAGAAGACAATATGTAATTGGTTTTTATGTGCTCTTTGAACTCTCAGTAATTGCAGAGCTCCTGTGAATAGAATGCTTAAAGTTTCAAATGAACCTAAGGCTGCAAAAAATGCACTGCTAATAGAACAACTTCTAATGTTGCATTTGATAGAAATCAGAATTCAAATTGTTATGAGATTAGGATTATGTTTCTATTTGTAGTCTATAAGTTCAATTGAAGCTGTTTTTTATCCATTATTATTCATTAAATTGCACTGTCTCTTATGGGTTTCTATTAAGGTTATTGATCAAGTTGGACTTTCACAAAATCCCTCGTCGCAGAAGACTCAAGCAGATTCTATGCTTTCTTCACGTTTGTTTGATGATGAAAGAAGTCTTGGTTTAGGAGGCATCAGCTGGGTATTTAATATTATTTTAAAGCACTTCATTGTTTGTTTTGTTTTTTCTTGATTTTCTATTCAACTAATCTGTTATGTTAATGCAGAATGACTCTTTGGGACCTTTCGATCTTGGCATACCAGCAAAGAAACGCATTGGTGGGGGAGACAGTGTTAGTATTGGTGAATTTGTTAAATAGGAGCTTAGATGTAAATTAGTGTTTGGTTGGTTTATAACAGTTGTGAACAAGTGTTTCACCTTTTCCAACTCCAATCCAAACACACTATAGTAGAAAAGAAAAAAACCTTTTTTGGTACTATATAGAATCACTTGTTGTAGAGAGTCTAAAGACCAGAGTGGAAATGATAAGAAAGAAACGAGGGACAAAATACTGAGTTGCAAGTGTTAAAATCATAGTTTGGGGGGACTTGCATTTTGCTCTTGAATTAATTATGATATACTAAATATTTCGTTGCTTTGCCATTTATTAGGTAAGTGCTCATGAGTTAAATTATGAATAAGAAGATCATTATACTATTGTTTATAATATTCATATCGATGCAAACAGGAAGAAGGCTATTTATATTCATAAACTCAACAATATAATGTTAGTTTTACAATAAGCTTTTTATAGTTCTAAATATTAGACTGGAACAATGAACAAAGTTTTTTATTTTATTTAAGTTATTTTCAGCATTGAAATTGCAACCTTTAATATATTAAATTGATTGTTTATATATATTTTTTGTGAAACTTGACTATAATTTAAGTTAAATTTAATATTTGAAAGAATTTTTATGCAAATATTGAAAGGTATCTTGTAAAAAGGAGCAGAATTTTAAAAAACGTGAAAATTATTGTATTCATTCAAGTTAAAAATTAGAAATTGATTGAAGCTTAGGTACAGATTGTGACATGATTATGAAGTTACTATGGGGATGAAATTTTGAATACTCACCCATCTAATGCAGAGAGAGGAGTGCCAAATGAATTTGAGAGTAGAAAATTAATTACAGTAATTTGGTAAAAAGGAAAAAAGAGAATGAATGAGTTTATTTATTTATCTGTGGTGTGTAGTGAGGTGTGCAATTATGGCAGCATCGTTAAGAACATAGCTGTATCATTGGATTTGTATAGTTTCATACTTAATCGCCATAGACGGATATATCTAAGCTATAGTAACGAGATTGAAATCATCCTTTCTCATAATTCCAAAACAAAACATCGCCATTCTCAATCATGCCGGCAACTATCTATTATTCAAAGAGGAAACGAAGCTTCCATGCACCTTCCTTTTCACCTTATCTATATATCTTCTTCCACCTGTTTCCTTTTTTTAATATTAATTCATCTATATATCTTACACCAGAATATGCTTTCAAGTTCATTCTTTCCGAAACATAGATAAATAATATCATGGGATGTGTCACTAGCAAGTACACTCCCCCTCGAAACAGAAGTCGAAACCGGAACCGACATGTAGAAAGTTTAAAAGACCAGCATACATTCAAACCTATCATCCATAACAAGAATCATCCATCCAAACATGTTCAAGCAAAGACTAAGAAGAGAGTTGTGATCGTGAATACTACTACTACTGCAGCTGAAGAGGGAGAAAGGGTTGACAATAAGATAAAAGATGTAGCTAGAGATATTAATGATGATAAGTCTGAAGAGGAGAAAATGATAAAGATGAATGCAATATATGATGCTAAAGTGGGAGAAGATGAGTGGCCCAAATGGCTGGTTGATAATATCTCTCAAACCGTTTTAGCTACTTTGATTCGCAAAACTGCCGATTCCTATGAAAAACTAGGGAAGGTAAGTAATTATAGTAACTTATGTAGCATTGACATTTCTGAAGAAATACGTGTCTGAATGAGACATCTGCACTAATACGTATGATTACAAATTTATTATTTTTTCAAATATCAGTGTCGAGCTCGTGTTTGGATATCCACACTCACGACGGTTACTTACATCATTATCAAGTTTTATGGGTATTATAGTGACTTGTTGATATGGTTATTTTGTAGGTAGGACGTGGAACATATAGCAATGTATATAAAGCTAGAGATAAGGAGAGTGGAAAGATAGTTGCTTTGAAGAAAGTAAGATTTGACACTTCTGATTCTGAAAGCATAAAGTTTATGGCAAGAGAGATTATGATAATACAAACATTGGATCATCCCAATGTTATCAAACTTGAAGGACTAGCAACATCAAGGATGCAATATAGTCTTTATTTAGTCTTTGAATACATGCAATGTGACCTTACTAGAGTTATCTCACGCCCTACAGAGAGACTCACTGAACCACAGGTTATATTTTCTTTTGTACTAATCAAATTATTTTTGTTTAGATGTTTGTGAAATTTGTGATTACTTATATGTTTCCATGAGACATACTAAACCAAATCTCAAGCTTGGGATGATTCTAGGATACTCACAACAATTACGATAATCTAAGAGAATTGATTGGACGAGTCGAAAAAAGTAGATAGTATCGAACTCTATTACAAAAGTGACCATTAGTATAACATTTAAGATGCTTAAAGAATATTACCACTAAGAAATATGTTTTTTTTGTTTAATTATAGTTGAGTTGGAATCTTGGGTTCACGAAAGTTAAGACAAACTTCAAGGCACAACACAACTTTAAGACACACCGAGCATGTGTGTGATATGATTTCTTGCGATTGGTATTAACAAAATTTCAAATTCTTCTAACAAATTAAGCAATAACATTTTTTTACCATCAGTATTCGGTCTATTGAACCGACTAATCCGATTCAGGGTTTATTTATGACATCAAGTGATTTCAACCCCCTCTCGATCGTAATTGTAGAGGATCAAACTGTGGTTCCCCCGATCATGTGTGTGAGATAACTTCTTGCCAACTGAACCAATCTTTCTTGATATAAAATATAAATTTTGATAAATGATATTAACATATATATATTTATATATATATATATATATATATATATATATATATATATATATATATATATTTTTTTTTTGTTTTTACCATCAATATTGGACCGATTAATCCGATTCAAAGATTATTTCTGACATCAAGTAATTTCAACTCCATCTCGATCATAGTTGCATAGGATCAAACTGTAATCTACCCTACCAAATCTAACACTTATCACCACTAAACCAATTAACAATCGATAAAAATAAAATAAATGATTAATTCTTTTAATAACCATTGGTTATGACTTAATTTATGCTTGACAAAAACATTATAGAATCTGTGCCTAAAACGTAGCAATATATAGTTTTTAGATTATGATTGGATTAGTGTTACATGATAGAATATAATAGAATGAAGTGGTAAATAATTATATTTTATTATTTAGACATAAATAATGGATAAAGTGGAAAGAAATATAATGGAATTAATTTCATGTCATTTCATCGAACCTTTGCAAACAATATAATGAAATTCAAGTTCAATTTCACTCCGTCCCACTTTATTCAGTTCTACTTCCATCAATTCAAACATAATATAAAGGGCCTACATATTTAATATTTAGTTCAACACTTTGTGATAATATGATAACAGTGTAGTTTGTATTTTGTACAGATAAAATGTTACATGCAACAGCTGCTTTTGGGACTTCAATATTGTCATGAGAAAGGAGTTATGCACAGAGATATTAAAGCTTCAAACTTGTTAATAGATAAAAAAGGGGTGTTAAAAATTGCTGACTTTGGGCTTGCAAATTCTTTAAAAATAAAACCTAAAGGACCTCTTACAAATAGAGTTGTGACACTTTGGTATAGAGCTCCTGAACTTCTTTTAGGCTCAACTGATTATGATTATAGCATTGATATTTGGAGTGTAGGTTGTTTGTTGGCAGAAATGTTTGTTGGAAAACCAATTATGCCTGGGAGGACAGAGGTAAAACTTAATTTGAACTTCAAGAAAAAAAATTTGTAGTGAAATATTTACTTTATATCAATTTAAATGAGCAATTTTTTTTATACATATAGATTGAACAGCTTCATATGATATACAAACTTTGTGGTTCACCTTCAGAAGATTACTTGACAAAAATGAAGTTAAAGACAAGCTTTCGTCCACCACAGCGTTATAAAGCTAATTTTGAAGAAAATTTTAAGGATTTTCCTTTGTCTGCCCTTAACCTCTTGACTACACTTCTTGACCTTCACCCCCAAAATCGCGGCACTGCTGCCTCAGCCCTTCAAACTGAAGTCAGTTTTTCTCTTTTTGCTTTTAGTTGATCTATTTACTTAGTCACAGAATTAACAAATTTGAATAGATAATGATTTGTAGTAATCTGTTTTAGACATGTATCATTTTTATATTTCAAATTACAATTTACAAATTGACAAGTGTTTACAACATGCAGTTCTTCAGATCTCATCCACTAGCATGTGGCATGTCAGAATTACCGGTAATAATCAATAAAGGGGATGATGAACGCTCTCAACAAAAGAGACGCAAAAGGTATGCATTCATTCTAAAATTGAAAAGGATTTTTCTTACTGTATTGTGGATTCTGTAAATGATATTACTTGCTTTTCATGATATAGGCGCAAAGGTTTGAAAAAAGGGCACCTGTCTAAAAGAAGTGCAAGCAGTTTAAGTCTGTCAGGAATGAACCAAACTGCTAAACAAGGCAAGGCAGATTCAGAAACATCAAAGGAGGTCAGTCACACACGTTTCACCAAATTAATTTAAAACTAGTAATTGAATTCCTTCCATAACACAGTTATCATTTAAGGTTGAAGATTTGTTGTGCAGAAATTGGAGATTTGGAAACAAGATAGAAAAATATTAAGAGAATTCTTCCCCCAAATCTATACCTGCATGAATGCATAACCGATCAATCTACTGGTTTATCTTAATTTTTCAACATTGGTTATAATTCAGAGAATAACTTGTATCCTTTGGTTTTCACAGGAGAAGGGTATAGAACAAATCATGCTGGGACAAGAAAAAGGAAATAGTGGAAGCAGCAAATCTTCATCAATATTTACTAGCGAAAGGAGCATGAACGCATCTATATCCCCAGTTTTTCTCTCTAGCAGTAAAATAACCCCTAAAACTGAAGGCCATCCTAATGCTCTTAAGAATATAAAAAACTACACACTCTTACAGGCATCTATACTTGATATGATCAACCCAAAAGAAGGCAACGATTTTGGTCAGTTTCGCAGGTCCTTCTCTACATTGGATTTTCGGCTTGATCCTGAGAAGCTATCAAGTCTCTATGGATCAAAGTTGGACCATGAAGTGTGACTCTTGATCCATAATGCACATGGTCTAAAGTTTCAACATTTTAGTTCTAATACCATAGTAATAGAGGAGAAACAAAGATCATATGGAGAGGATTCTACTTCAGACATATTTCCTCTAGACTGAAATATAAGCAAAAAGTATATCTGAAATGGATAGATCAACTTTTCACATACCACTTTTGCTTTTATTTCATTCTGGAGGGAGTATGCCATATCTGATTGATTGCATTGGAAGTCGGCTAAAATATGAAAGTCCATGGGATCCCCAGCCATATCATGATGATTACCTGTATTCAATCACCGAGATTCTTTTCTGTATGTTAAAAATGTGATGTTGACACACTTTCTTAAACACGGATTAAATATATATTGACAAAGCTATCTACTATTGATTAACGTTCAAAGAAATCAGCACCATTCTCGACATCATCTGTTCTGATGGTTCCCTTTTGAGCCATTAGAATTCTATACACTCGCTTTGAGCAAACCTCGCCTAACCTTCTGTCACCACCAATCAAACCTTCTGTCATTAAGTCTTTGAGTAAAAATTCCTTCTCATGCTCCTATGGCAACAAAAAAAAATGGTCTTATTTATCTTGATGCATCTTCTTCTATCATTAAGAAAGACAATATAATTCTGGTCACGTCTTATTTCATCAGCAATGTAACTAATGCAACTAAAATTTGACTGAAGTGTGGTCCATATCAGGAAGGTTAAAGCAAACAAATGCAATCTTACAGCACATACCGATCTAGTAGGATCCATATAAACACTTAACAGCGACTTCATGGTTGGGTATTTTTTCCAAATAGCAATTGCGAATCGCGGTTGTACCTTGGGGATAGCAACCAAAGCTTTTAACCTAGTCATGCAAGCAAAAGTAACTAAGTTATATTGTTATATCATCCAATTGTCAGATTATATAGGTGATAAAAGATGCGTTCCTAATTATATTTGCGACTTGTGAACAACAAAATAGTGAAATAGTCCTAGAAATTATTAGCATCTTGGAAAATTTAGAAATATGCTAAAACTACACTGTTCAATTATTAACATCTTGGAAGTAATGGCGTATTAGTAACCATTTTCAATCTGCATAACCATTAAAAAGGAATAAAAAATAGCAGTGATATTTAATGCCGGTAGTCTGATAATTCGTCTAATTACGGAAAGAAAAAGGTACTAATTTTTTGAAGGCAAGACCTTAAAATTTTAAGTAATTAAGAGGATGTTGGGATTTCTTTTATGCAATATTTAATTGTTGAAGACTTGAAGTTATAAGGTTTAATTCTTCAAAAAGAGAGAGAGGAAGAGGAATACTCCATGTAATAACTTCTTTTTGTTATAATCAATCACAGATTCCTAGCAATAATATGTAGGATGTTATTAATGAAGAAAAAACATTAATTCTTAGTTATGCTAATATACTATGCAAAATAGTAAAACAAATAAGGACATGATGAAAACTAAATTTAAAGATAATCTATGAATAAAAACATGAAAGTCACTCACCACATTGATTTCTTTATTAAGTTCCGGTCAACGCTGTCCTTTGAAACAAGAGATCCATTTGCATTTACAGATAACCTAGTTAATTTCTTTCTGCAGTAATAAATGAACCAATTTGATGAATCAAACAACTGGATAGGGATCGTATTTACAATTTACAGTGATAAAAAATAAGTATTTTTTACTGTGTCTTCCAAAGTGACATCAATTTTAGTACATGTAATAAGTTATAGCAAACTGAAAAAATATGGGCTTCGATATAAATATACAGAAACAAACAATGCATGAAAGTTGATGGAAAAAGAAAAAATTTAAAAATAAATGGTGGATTTATTTATGTTAACATAAATATACATAGCAAAGACTCGGTAGACGCGTCAAATTACATTTCTCTTCAACCCACCTTTTAACGGATTATTTTCTTTTGGGATACAACAGGGAAGAAGCCCATCCTTTTAATAGATTTAGAATAACTGATTTTACATGTATATCATGATTTTCTTCATCAAAGTTTGACAGGACTCTAATTCAATTTTAAAAATAGAGGCATAAAGTACCTAAACTGGCAAGACGCCAGACTGCATGTCAAACCAACAACATGTTCGGCTAGTTCAGCTTCATCTACACACAGTCTGGAATGTATTTTGGCGAAATTAGTTGTTAATTTTGCTAGTACCTACAAGACAATTCAAAAGAAATAAATTAACATGCTTATATAAGAAGGTAAATACTTAAAACTTGACCTATTCATTGTAATTTGAATATGGAAGGCCAGTTACTCAACCTCCTCAACAGGCGGACGTCTCCAACAAGTATTGTTTTCTGGGTTCTTGTATTTTTCCTGCTCCCTAACGGATCATATAAATCAGTTTCAATATGAGAATATTTTGAAAAAATTTATAGATCATAAATTAATTGGCTGAAATATCAGAAATCATTGGCAGTAATTTTGAAAAATTATATGCATAAGAAAAATACTAATATGTGTGGATTTGCATATGCGAATAAAGTTGTTTGTAGTATACATCATCTTTTTGGGTGTTTTTCATCACATATGGCAACCGAGTGCAGAATGTATTCTCTGCCTTGTATGAAACATGCATAAAGTTGAGAGTCGGGACTCGGGACTAAGTAGTTTTACTTTTGGCTGAAAAGACTGCCTTATGGCATTATTGCACAAGGTTTTCCAAATTTCCTCGGTTATACAAATTCAATAATATTCAAGAGTTTAGCAAATGAGTGATGAGTCGGGTGTGTTTATTATAGTTTGAGTTTGAAAGGTTATTAGTATAAGAGTATGGCAAATCTAACTCTTTTATTTAAATACATATGTAATGCAGAAAATTTTAGTAATTCAAACTTTTTCCCCCTTCTATTTATTTTGGGAAGTTGATTGAAACTGGATATTAAGTTAGTTAACTTGGAGGTTTATAAAATAAGTTATTATATGAGATTGATTGGCAAATACACACACCACAGATATGCGTGCACACACATTAGGGACATAGTATAATGCACTAAAGCATAAATATCAGCAATTGCCTACTAGATTTGAAGTACTAATAAACATATATCACTCACCTTTTATTAATGTAAGAAAGTAACCTGTTTGTGAGGTAACAAACAGTATAAGCTGGATAATGATTTCGAATGCTATTGAGTTGATCAAAAAGAGAATCATTCACGGTGAGGTTACAAAATTTGTCGGCCTCATAAACTAGTAAGATATATGGAATCTCAATTCGTTCAGTGGAAAGCTGCAAATAATCAAAGAAATTGGTATTAGCGAAGAACAAAATACTCACATAAGTACTCATCCACAGAAGATAAACAAAGAATGTTTTGATAAGATTTATAAATAAATTCAGTTCGATTACTTTATAAGTCCCTATAGTTCTACTACTTCATAATGAAGTTCTATACTATCATCATTTTAACTAACTGAAATCACGCTTACATGGCCTTTGTGGTGTGGCATCCTCTTTTCCATGTTAATCTTCCTTTTATCTTTCACGACATAGTAAAGCAATTGTTTAATTATAGAAAGACAAAGCTGTTCAATGCTCTTATGAATACGCGTTTGTTAGATTTAAAGTATACAGTGTCACCAGCGATTCCAAAGAAAGAACACTTTTATTAAAAAATAGAAAATAACATGAGAGCAAACTCTCCCTCAAGGGTTTCCCCTACACAATCGAGTTGGTACTCTATTCACAAATGATTTATAATGTATAAAGTTATCAACTCTACATCGTATTCTCCTATTTATACAAATAGCCCTATAACAACCTCAACTAACTAACTTCTATAACAACCCTTAACTAATTTAACTACTCTATTTAACTTCAATAACAACCCTTAACTGCTTTAACTACTCTAACTACTACTATTCTACATCCTAACAATATCCAAAAGGTGTAAGCCCTGTAGTTTGTATATGACAACGAGAATTGATTTGCATGATATTTGCATATGAGTACTGATACAAAAAATAAAAACAAGCTATATATGTCCAATATACTGGTAAAGCTGATAATATCTTCCAAGGAATGCTAAAACAAGTACAAGACACCGATGTCAAATTTGATTGTTCTCACAAATATTACAATTGTTGTATAGAACTGCTAAACCAGATACACGGCACTTATGCTTGTTTCGAAGTCTGAAACCCAATGCCAAGTTGAATGACAGTATCACTGAGCTGCTAATTTTTGGATAGTTTACCCTAGAAAGAAGAACCACTTGGTGGAATAAGGCTGGATTGTTGTTGTACCCAGTACCCTAGAAAAAATAAAGGGACACAAGCAGGAGTTGAATAAGGATACATACTGAAATATAAGAGCGAAAAAGATAAGAGGTCATAAAGTTCGTAACAGAAGGAGGGAAGAGAGAAAGAGAGAAAGAGAGAGGGGAGCAACAGAATTTGGGAGTGATTTTCAGCCATTGTTTAGCTCTCATTTCCTGGAATTTGCAGATTTTTCGTAACATTTTTCTTTGTTTGCTTACTTGCATTTCCTTCTAGTTTTAAATAGGTATTCACTATTCTGTTTAAATTCCTTCATTTACTTAAATTAAGAAAACCAGCTGTTTGTGAGGGCACCGCTAGCTCTATAAACTTATCAGCATAAATTACAATCTATAAATACAGAAAGGAATTAAAATGTAAACCAATGCAGTTAGTCCAATTACAAATAGTAAAAAATAAAATCATTTATTTATAACTTTCGACAAAAGTATATGAACATACACAATTCAAAAGCAAACAACCAACATGTATATGGAATAAACCAAAAAAGATAAAAGAAAAGAATATATAAAAGTGAGAAAAATTATTAACGAATTTGGTGCTCGAAGATGAACTACCGGCATTTCTTACCTGTGAAATACTTTCTGGAACTTTCATAGACCATAAAATGGACCCTGGGATCGGATTTGACGTAATATGATATGTAAGCCCTTTTTCAGCAAACCTAGTAAGCAAATGGCCTGAAAAAAGGTATAGAAGTTTCGTGAGAAGACAGCCATGTTAAAAATTATGTCCAAACTTATCTCATACTCATGAATTCAAATAAGTAATAGAAAATAAGTTTCATGAGAAAACAAACACGACTAAGGAGCTACAAAGAAATTATCACGTGGTTGAGGATTCAGATACGAATAACCTACCTCCGATTGAACCTGATTCAACTACCTTCGCATCTATTTCTGCCACAATATATTTCATTGCAAACTTCCCTTTTTCCCACTTTTGCTTTTCTTTCTCAATTTTTTTCAGTTCTGCAGCTTCAGTCTTCATAGCTGCTTTTCTTAACTTCTCTTGCTGAAGAACAAATTTATAGAAGACTATAAGCAATTATGATCAAAATCATGAATAATATAAAGTAAAAACACTAAACAATATACGCTGAAATGCACCTCCTTCAGTAGTTTCTTTTCTTCCATCAAACGACTTCTTTCTTCTTTTGTCATCTTTGTTTTTCCAGTTGCCTTGTTTCTGCTCTTTGCAGAGACTTTGGAACTTTTCATATTGTCAACATTCTCTTCCTGCTCCATGCTCATATTTTTCTCATTAGGATTCTCTTCCTGCTCCATGCTCATATTTATCTCATTAGGATTCTCTTCCTGCTCCATGCTCATATTTTTCTCATTAGGATTCTCTTCCTGCTCCAGGCTCATATTGTTCTCATTAGGATAACCATACAACTCATAAAATAATGAGGGGTTTCTCAAATGCATGGCGCAATATGTAAGAAGCATGGAAGGGAGAAAATAAAATAATATATGTGCATGAAAAAGAGAGAAGAAAACATTAGAGTCTTGTTCATAGATCATTCTACTTACAGTTAGCTACATAGGTCAAATAACACGATAATGTCCTATCATAAATCATTTAAATCTTGATATTTCTTAAGGGTTTGTTCTCCTCCTACCTTTAACTATTAGACCTTTTTCAACCTAATATCTTCTCTCAATCAACATGTCTTCTCAACTTATACCCCGAGCAACTGACTAAGGTGGGGACTCTATCATCTTTTCTACAATAGGTGCTACCTTAAGTTTCTCTCTGATACTTTTTATTACTAATCTTATTTTGTATATATGCATGCAAAAAAAAACAACACAATAATCATCAGAGGACTAACCGCTTGTGAGGAGGTTGGATTTGAAGGATTGTCCCCGGAATTTTCAGCTCGAGTAACATCTTCACATGAAACGTGTCTGTCTGTAATTATCAATAACATAAACAAATACATAAACCATTTCATGCAATTAAAAACAAGTGTAACTTGTTAACACTGAACAAGCATTTACCAGGAGAACTTCCATAGCCAATTGAATGGTAAGTCCGTGTTGAATTTCCAGTAATTTCTTCCTGAGAAGAAAATCCCCTTGCTCCATTCTCATTCCAATTTTCAATTCGAGAATTTTCCGGCTCATCATCTGATTCCAAACATATCATTTGACTAATTCCTGAACAACATTCAGTGGAAAAATGATTACATCTTAAGAATGAGCAATACTCCAATTTCAAATGCATTGAATGATAAAATAACTAAGAATGAGTGATATTAGGGTTCCGAAATGAATAAAACAAAGAATAGGAAAATGAATAATGACCTGATAAATTCGCAGGAGCAGAATCAGAAGGTCTGGTGCATTTGACGATTGCAATTTCGGAATCGAATAAAGGAAAGAATGGAGTATCGGGAACGATAGAAGGTGTAGAGGAAGGAACGTGCTGCTTCTGTGGAGTGGGGTCGTCGTCGATGAGGAAAACGGTAGGGTTTGGATCAGGTTGTTCGGTTCGGCGCTTCTTAGAATGGAGAGGGAACGGTGTTGTGGGGTCATCTTCGTCGGAGAGGATGATCGGGTCCATGAGAGAGAGAGAGAGAGAGAGAGAGAGAGAGAGAGAGAGAGAGACTGTGGCAGTTTAATTTCCGTCTTCGAATAAGCGCGGGATCATCGATTCATTCTATGGTAACTTCATTTGTTATTATTACCCGTTTTTGGAAGAAAAAATTCTATTTCAACCCATGTTTCCGGATTACACACCCTTTTAGATATATTTTTTAAATTTTCAAATTGGCCCAATTATATTGAGTTTCAGAGGACCCAATAACCGATGCTCAAGAGAGTCGTGCTCTAATTCATTAAATTCACTTGTATAAAATATCAGTGTTATCTTGGATTAAAGCTTAAGTGATTTGAATCTAGATCCATTTAACAGATCTTCGCATGAAGATCAATAAGTTGTTATAGTCACTCAACTATATAAAGAAGAAGCACATTATTTTTCATGTACAATTCAAATTCAAATTTCATTCACTTATCTTATTTTTATACTGACTTGAGTGTAAACTTCAGGTCAAACATTTTTTCACTGTATCAGAAACTTAAGTCCATAGTTGCAATTTGCATCCTTCGATCTCTAATCAATTCTAGTTCCTTAGCAGAACAATGAGGTCATTTACAGGAATCAACATTTGATTTTTGCGTCTTCCACGTTTGGACATTCATCTCCTAATTTATCAAACGAAATAGATTATTCGACTTAGAAGTTTACATCTCCCTCAATTCAAACCACAAATTTGTTTCATTGATCTACTCCGACTGTAGATCAAATTTGATTCTCGACTTCTCTGATCTTTGATTTTCCGATCTTTCAACAATGGCAAGTTCTAGAGCCACTTGTTTTGTTATGTTACGTGAGGTCGCCACTGCTACTCAAGCTGTGAGAGATCCACTGCATCCTCCTCGAAACATTGGCGATTGAGTCACCGTGAGCACTCCGCTACATCAAGACCACATTTCGCCTCTAACATTTATACGTTCTGCTTTACAACTCCAACAAGGAAAATTGTCATTTAGACTTCTAGCACAACCGGTGGTACCAAGACTAGAGTCACTGCTTGGATTCCAGTTGTTGTAAGCCAACCTCGGCGTACTAGGCGCGAACGAACTGTTAAACAACATGGTTCAACAACAAAACTCGCATGTGATGAAGGAAAGGTTACTTCTTCTAGAAGAAATCATTCATAACGCAAATCAATAGGAAATATGGTGTAGAAAGTCGCATTCCAGAGGAGTCATACAATCATCCCCAAACCAAAAACACCTCATCGAGATACAAGCCCGAGATCTTCGAATCATCGAAGAATCTAGAGGCATTAGACTCCTCCCCTTGGGGGTCCCGAAGGGTGTTCAGGAGGAGCGGGGACACTGGGCACCAATATTTGTTTAAATATATATATATATATATAGAGAGAGAGAGAGAGAGAAAGAGATGTGATTAATTGTTATGCACTGTTAGTGTAAAAAAAATTTACACCAACAATCAATCACAACCATTTATAGTTATTACTTTAAATATAATTAAAATAAAAGTCAAATATAATGTTGAATCTGACGGTTATCATTCACTCACTGACATGTAAAACTGCTTTACATTATCAATGCATTTCAATTAATATATATATATATATATATATATATATATATATATATATATATATATATATATATATATATATATATATATATATATATATATGTGACATTGCAAATGCTTGTTCTAAAGCTAGATATTTTCTTGGAGTACTACAATGTATTTACACTATATTCACTCATTCCACACAACATTGGAAAATTTTAAGAGATAATGTGAAAGGCTTAACTCTCAAACCATCACTACTACGAAAAATCTCTTTCACAACGATTGGAAAAGGGCTAGCATCACGCTGGTCATACCGTTGTTAAGTAAAGGGTCGTTGTAAGTTTGTTACTTCTGTGACGGTCTGGAAATCGTTGTTGTAATCCATGACGCGCGCCACATATCTCAACGATTATGCTTATGAACTGTTGTGATATATACTCTTAGATATTGGGTTCGAAACCTATCAACATCAAATTTATACAAAAACAAAAATTAATTTTAGCCTCGGTTAGAATAGGTAACCGTCGTGAAAGACCCATGGTTTATTATAGGGTTAAATAAGTTTAAGGTCACTATAAATATCTCAACTTTCAGGATTGGTCCCTTAAAATAATTACTTCAAACATTGATCCCCCCAAAGTTTTATGTTTTCAAATATAGTCCATGTCGTTAGTTTCAACTAACGGAGGGTGATGTGGCAAGCCATGTGTGTAGAAATCATTTGGCAACGGTGTAATGTTTCTGATCCACGTGTGGAATGAATTTTGCATAATATTTGTTGTCATTATTCATATTTTGGCTCAAAACCTAAATATTCTCTTCCTCCCCAAATCGTGTTTCTCTCTGTTCATCTCTTATCTTCATCTCTTCACCTGATCTCATCTTTTCTTCCCCAAAATTGTTCAACTCCTTCCATTTTGTTCTCATTCTTTAAGGGTAAGCAATTTTGTGTCATAACAGTCCATGATTGCTACCAACAGTGAAGGGAAAAATGTGGATGCAAGGGTACATTGATTACATACATGTGCAAGAAGGGAAAGAACCAAGGGAGAATTTTTTGGAGATGTCCTTTTTGGAAGAACGCGGGTACTTGTAATATGTTCATTTGGGATAATGAGTATGCTTTAAGGAAGAAAGATGTAAAAGTGCGGGAATCTGAATGCAGCAAGGATGAGAGGGATATGCAATTTGTGGACAAAATTTAAGGAGCTTTATGAAGCATCAATAAAGAAGAACAATAGGTTAAAGATGAAGTTAAAGAAGAATGAATTTTATGGAAAGTTGAAGACCATATGTGTTGTAATTTTAGTGTTGGTCAACGTGTATTTTGTTCTTAGATGTAACTGTTGAATTGCTATGTTAATGTTGTTTTATTTTGAACAAGTCCTTTTATAATATTTAGGTGTTACGAAATGTAATTTGCTATGAACAAGTCCTTTTGTTATGAACAAGTACTTCCTATTGTAATATTTGTTTTATTATGATCTACAAATTTAAGTTAAGTTGTTGTTGATTTGAAATATCCTATCAATCCATACCATTTGTTGATACAACATGTGTTAAATTGTTTTATTCTTTACACTTATATGAAAAGCAAAACAATGATGTGAACATAAAAGGCCTATATTAATGTTCAATAATAAATAAGAAGACCAAAAGAGTTTTCATTTATTTGCATACCAAAATGTAAGAACAATACAATACATTACATCTAAAACAACAAATCAGTACATTACACCATAATTGTAACTTACACCAGAATTGTAACTTAAATAATTAAACTAAATAAAATAAAAAATTGCTCATAAGATTATAAATTCATTCGGTTTAACCCTTACTAGTGCAGCCATCCTCTTGTATCACTAATGGATCATCAAGTTGTTTGCCTGGACCAGGTATGTTCTTGGACTTCAATGTCCTCAATATCTCACTGTGTCTTTCTTCAGGTAAGACATTGTCGTACCTCAAAAAATACGATCCTAAAACAAAACAACAGAGCCGCCACCTAATTCTATTTATTCTACGAGAGAAAAGGGAGATATAGATACAACCTATAATAGGATAAGAAATGGTTCACGAAACCAAATTCTAAGTTCGGGAGTCGGTTACGCAAGGGGAAGGTGTTAGCACCCATCACGTCTGTTGTACTCAACGGGAACCTCTTAGCTAATTATGCGATTAAATGTTTGATCTTAAGTCTTGTCTTCTAAACGATTATTAATATGATTGCTAAAAGGGAAATTAAAGTTTTAAATTATTATTATTATGAAGATGACGGAGAAAAGATTAAGATTTTTTATTATTGTGCTCGCGAAGGATTGAAATCCTTGTGCCTACGTATTCCCTTTTGCAATGGGAAAGTCAGAGCTTCGTAGTTCGCGCGACTACGGTTTGCAATTTTTTAATTGAACGATTGTTTGAAATGCATTCTACTGTTAAGCATTGGCTTATACTCGCGGTAGAGGCTGAAGCGCTAGCTTGTTCGAGAGATAGAATGATTTAAACAATGTTCGTTTTAGAGAAAAGGTGCTTGAATTTTGTTAAGATGTTTTAAACGAAAGGGGGAATGAACCACGTTGCGTGGGGCTAGCCCAGCTGCAATCCATTCTAGAACGTGTGGAATGCTAGACTCCGGAGTTCAATTTCCGTGATTTAATTTAAAAAGATAATTTGGATATTTTGATATACGAATGGTGATTGAACACATCGCGTGGGATGAGCCCAGTTGCGGTCCAATCCAGAACGTGCGGAATGTTAGACTCCGGAGTTCTGTTTTCGTACGTTATTTTGATAAATTGAATAATTGATATACGAATGGTGATTGGACACATCACGTGGGGCTAGCCCAGTTGCGGTCCAATCCAGAACGTGCGAAATGCTAGACTCCGGAGTTCTGTTTTCGTATGTTATTTTGATAAATTGAATAATTGATATACGAATGGTGATTGGACACATCGCGTGGGGCTAGCCAAGTTGCGGTCCAATCCAGAACGTGCGGAATGCTAGACTCCGGAGTTCTGTTTCCGTAATTTAATTTAAATAAATTGAATAATTGATATACGAATAGTGATTGAACACATCGCGTGGGGCTAGCCCAGTTGCGGTCCAATCCAGAACGTGCGGAATGCTAGACTCCGGAGTTCTGTTTTCGTACGTTATTTTGATAAATTGAATAATTGATATACGAATGGTGATTGGACACATCGCGTGGGGCTAGCCCAGTTGCGGTCCAATCCAGAACGTGCGGAATGCTAGACTCCGGAGTTCTGTTTCCGTAATTTAATTTAAATAAATTGAATAATTGATATACGAATAGTGATTGAACACATCGCGTGGGGCTAGCCCAGTTACGGTCCAATCCATAACGTGCGGAATGCTAGACTCCGGAGTTCTGTTTTCGTAATTTAATTTAAATAAATAAATTGAATAATTATCTTTAGACCTTTTTTAAATTTATTGTGTTTTAAAACGAAGGAGTGAACGAAACGATACGCGTGGGGCTAGCCCAGTTGTAGTTCGTTCTAGAACGTGCGGAGTGCTGGACTCCGGAGCTCTATTCCTTGTTAATTTAAATAGGCGCGTAAAAGGTCGTGCAGACGGCGCTCACATAAGTGACCGACTTACGTGTGTGCCAAAGTTGACGTAGAAATTTACTTGGCGTTGGACCAAGAAATTTATTTATTTTGAGATATTTTTTACGTACCTAAGAAAAAGTTTATATTCTTATCTTGCCAACTTAAAGCCACAATGCGCAGTAAATAAATATAAACATAACCAAAATAAACAAAATGTCAAAAATATTAAACAAATAATTCGCACTAAGAGGTCAACCTTTAGACCAAACTCATCCACCAATAGGTTCTAAAATTAAACTTAAATAATCTATATCTTGAACAAAAAGGACAAACATACTTTTTTATTATATGTTTTACGTAAAAAAAATAGATTCTAACTAAATTAAAAAGATAACAAACCAAAAGAAAGAAGAAGAAAAAAACTGAATTAAAAAAACTGAAAATTTATATATATATATATATATATATATATATATATATATATATATATATATATATATATATATATATATATATATATATATATATATATATATATATATATATATATATATATGTAAGTATTTAACCAAATATAATAATAAGATAATAAAAGAAGAACATATGATAATTAAAAGATTATCTTAGATTTCTTGTATATATATAAATAAATAAATGAAGTTAAATTAAAAAAACAAAATATAGAAACAAAAAAAGAAAGACAATTAGTGAACTGGTTTTCAAAACACAATAAGGTGACGGCCCAAAAGGGCCTGCTGGATTATGTAGGACGGACCGGGTCGGGTCCCAGCCCGCGACCCAATTCATGTTGACACTAGACAGAAAAACAAATAGAAACCCTAACAGAAAGGGAAACGGCGCTGACCTTGTATTTTCTCAAAAAAACAACAGAGCGTTTTCAACACTCACCCTCTCAATCGTGGATCCTCCATCGTTTCTTTCTCTGTCGCCTCTCTCACGTCGTGTTCTCTCTCAAACTCTCTTGAAAAGCCAATCCTTCCAACGCGATTCACGGTGATCTCCTTCGTTCTTAGCTCAGTTTGTGTCGTGATGGTTCGGTCAAGGTTTCTGAGTTTCGGCGGTGACTTCTCACTGTTTCGTTTTGAGGTTTCGCTCGCAACCGGTGTTGGTGGTTTCCGATTTTAGGTCGATGGTTTGGTGTTTGATGTGTTCTGATGTTGCAGAAAAAGAAAAAATGACAGAGGGAGGGGTTTTAGGTGCGGCTGAGAAAGAAGGGATGGTTCTGCTGCGTCGGTTGCAGCTCTGTTTACGCGGTGGCACTAGAAGGAGAGGTGTTGAAGGTTTTTAAGAAGAATGAAGGTTTTTTTTGCGGACGAAGTTGTGGTTATTGTTGTTGAAATGTTGACAATGTGATTTAAAGCAGATGTGATTTGAAGGGATGGTTAGCATTTTCGGCGGAAGTGGTGGATTCGAGGTGGGGTTCTCTGGTTATGGGCTTTTGAAGGGATTTCTGTGGCTTGAAGTTTTTGTTCACTGTGTTCGCAGAAGGGTGGCTACAAACAATGCGTATGGTTTTGCGTTTTGTTGATTGGGTTTGTTTGCTGGGAGTGGTTGCGGTTTATGAAGAGCGGTGGTAGTCAAAAGAAGATGAAGGCTCTCTGTTATGGTTTGCTGCTGTTTTTATGTTTTTGCTGCTGTTTTTATGTTTTTGCTGCGGCGTGGTTGATGAATGGTGGTTGGGGTGGATGAAGGGCGGTCCGGCAGGCTTACGGGCTTGAGTGGTGTTGGAGGGTTGTTGAAGGTGAGGGTCAGCGGTGAAGGAGGAATGGTTTTATCTTCTGGTTATTTTTTCAGGTTGTTGCTGTTTTTTTTTTTGAAGTTTTGATGCGGTAATGGTGGTTCCGCCAATGCGTTGTAAGTTGGGTATCGGAGATGATGAAGGATGAAGAGGGTTCGTGTTTGTGCGGTAATGGAGTTTCTGGGTTGATGGTGGAAAGTTCGTGTGGTGATGAAGGTTTCGTTGGGTTTGAAAATGGAAGGGAGAAGAAGACCGTTTGATTCTGAGTTTATTGTTGGTGATGCGGACGGTTTTGGGGGGTGATGGGTGGTAGTAATGGATCTGGTTTTGTTGAGATTTTTGAAGGAGGATTTTTTGGTTATTCTGTGAACTTGTTGTTAATGTGGTTGTCTTTTTCCTTTTGATGGTTGGTCGTGGGTGAATATTTGCTGAGAAAAAAAATTATTATTATTTTCAGTGGAAGGCCCCCTTTTCGGAATGAGTGAATCTTCCCTGATGAAGATGATGAAGATGAAGATGAGGTGCTTCCTCTTTTGAATCGTTTTTTTAGAGAGGTCCCCTTTTTCTGAAAATTTTGTCCTCTTAAAACAAAGCAAACCTGTTAAAGTCTGTCCTGTTATTATTGATGAGTCAACTTCACTTGCAGAGGTTTGGCTCTTCTGGGAATGTAGCAGAAGGACTTTTTATTGCAGGTTTATATAAGACTTATTTTGGTGAAAAAAGTTTTGGTCAATGTTGCAAGGCTTGTATGCAGTGCAAGGGTTGGTGTTGTCCCTGTTATTGTGCAGACTTGGAGTATTTGCAGTTGGGACTTTATTGGGAGGTGGCCAGTTAATTAAAAGTACTCCATTAAATCAAACTGATTAAAACTAAAGCCTAATTAAAAGACTAAATATATTATATTAATTAAAACCAAATTAAATATAAAAAAAATATTAAACTGGACTTAAGTTAGGCTGAAATTTTTATATTCTTAAAACTAAACAAGAATTAAATTAAATAAAAAAAAACAGAAATATACATATACTAATTAAAAATAAATAAATGCAAAAATTAAATTAAGCCAAATGAAATGAATTAAGCTAGAAAAAAATCTAAATAATCCTGAATATAAATAATCCTGAATAGTAAGCTAACTAGAAATGAACTATAAAGATAAATAAATAACAAATAAATCTAATCGAACTAATTAATTCTAAATAGTCTAAGATAAATAATTAACTAAAAATAATAATTAAACTATAAAATGTGACAACATTCCATATTTTTTAAATTGAAATTAAAATCTAAAATAAACGAAAGTACATCAAAACGAAACTAAATGCATTATTATGAGAAAAAAAATGGACCAAAACGCAGAGATGACTGATTAATGATATTGCGATAAAATGCGCCAGACGAATGAAAAAGTTAAAAAATTTCGGTCAAAATTTAGGGTGTAACAGTTGCCCCTATTTAATCATCTTGAACCAGAATGTATAAATAACAAAGTTTTTTGGACATTCGAGGTAGAAGAGGATTAAATATTAAAATACCTAAAATTTTGACTGAATACAGATGAAATGCAATGATATGCAATGCTACGAAATTGCGAGAGACTCTTTTTGGTTTGCTGGGGATATAACGTGCGAGATGATATGAACCTTATCATGTTGACATTTTTAATGATGAATATGCTGTAAATGGTATGATGAGGACAAATGCAAACAGTAATCCACAAAAACGATAACGAGGGTGAAGACTCACGGGGGATAACAATATGTTGGGGATGACAAGACGAAAACATGATGTATTCAAAGTGATAGATCAGCAGGTTCAAGTGTAACTGCTGGCACTAAGAATAACAAAAGACGGGAAACCAAACAAAAATCCAGGGCATAAGATTAAAGACAGACTGACACCCTATGATATCAATAAAAAGGTTCAAAGTGAAAACGTAATGGCTTGATGTGACCAAATCTGATACTATGAACAAAAACAGGCTATCTGAATTGATGAGCTAGCAAGCTCAAGGTGGTTGCTTGGGATCCCTAATGTAACGATTCGGTGATTGAGAAAAATGGAAAAGACCTCGACTCGGCAGCCAGGATAACCGAAAATAACAGACACTGACATGGCGGTCAGGAATAAACAAACATCGACATGGTGCTCAGGAAATAAAAACAGATGTCGACACGGTGGTCAAGAAATAAAATGACAGGAATCGACACGGTGGTCAGGAAAATAAAAAAAAAACAGGCGTAAATCCAAAGTGGTAGATCAAAAGGTTCAAGTGTAACTGTTGAGACCGAGGATGAAGAAAACGAACACAAAGAATTCAGGCAGTGGCCTTGTGCAACCAAACTGATACTGGGAGTAACATGCGAAGAGTTTAAAGATAAATCAAACGGCTCTAAGCGACCGACTGGCAATAAAAATGTTGGAGTTTTAAACAAGATAAACGTCCCAAATCCGGAAATTCCCTAAATGAAGAACTTGAAGAATTTGTGCCAATGACGATTGGACTTAAAAGAAATATTGGTGGTAAAAGGGTGGATATTAATACCAAGGAGAACCTCTGCAGGGGATATTAGTGTTACTGGGAAAACACTTTGATAAACCATACTAAAGAGCGTCAACAACAAATGGATTTTCAGATAAAGCTGCTAGTGACGAACGATTTTTTTGACATGCCAGACAGAAACTGGTTTGAAAAGAGAAATATAAATATCAGATAGGAACTGGTTGGAAAGAAATGACTACCAGACAAGACTGGTTTGAAAATAAAATGACTACCAGACAGGACTGGGTTGAAAATAAATGACTACCAGACAGGACTGGGTTGAAAATAAATGACTACCAGACAGGACTGGGTTGAAAATAAAATGACTACCAGATAGGACTGGGTTGAAAATAAATGACTACCAGACAGGACTGGGCTGAAAATAAATGACTACCAGACAGGACTGGGTTGAAAATAAAATGACTACCAGACAGGACTGGGCTGAAAATAAATGACTACCAGACAGGACTGGGTTGAAAATAAAATGACTACCAGACAGGACTGGGTTGAAAATAAAATGACTACCAGACAGGACTGGGCTGAAAATAAATGACTACCAGACAGGACTGGGTTGAAAATAAAATGACTACCAGACAGGACTGGGTTGAAAATAAATGACTACCAGACATGACTGGTTGAAAATAAAATGACTACCAGACAGGACTGGGTTGAAAATAAAATGACTACCAGACAGGACTGGGTTGAAAATAAATGACTACCAGATATGACTGGGTTGAAAATAAAATGACTACCAGACAGGACTGGGCTGAAAATAAATGACTACCAGACAGGACTGGGCTGAAAATAAATGACTACCAGACAGGACTGGGTTGAAAATAAAATGACTACCAGACAGGACTGGGTTGAAAATAAATGACTACCAGACTGGACTGGTTGAAAATAAAATGACTACCAGACAGGACTGGGCTGAAAATAAATGACTACCAAACAGGACTGGGTTGAAAATAAAATGACTACCAGACAGGACTGGGCTGAAAATAAATGACTACCAGACAGGACTGGGTTGAAAATAAAATGACTACCAGACAGGACTGGGCTAAAAATAAATGACTACCAGACAGGACTGGTTTACCTGGGTTTTGACCTGGACATATGCTAGATGAGTGAGACGATATGCAAGGTTTAACGCTAAGAGCGGAGCGACATGACTAAAGCATGAGAGCGATTATGTACTGAATCAGTGACTTCCAAAAAAGTCCCTGTTTGGGTAAGGATGGAAAAGTTCTGGAAGACGACTCTTTAAAAGGAGGCAAGGATGACGACATGATTCCCGACACCTGTCTTGAACTCAAAATTTGTTGTTGCATAGGGCCTGCTTGAACAACTCGAAGACACGAAGAGGATTTGCCCATGTGTGATTCATCTTGCCCCTAATCAATGGTTTCTTGAGCATACCCTTTTCAAAAGGTTTGGAAACAACCTGCCATGGCATGGACTTTGAAATGGTTGCCCCGGTGCTTGAACATCGGAGATTTGCCCCTGGTTATCTGATCCCTGGGATAGGAAACTCCTGACTTGACTGGTTATTGAACTCTTGAATTCTTTTTGATAACTCGCTCAAATATGAGTCTTGAGGAATGCTCAACCTCTGAATTGTTAACTCTTGAACGGATTGATTCAGATTGACTGGTTCTTGAAGTGTTTGCCCCTGGCTGGGCTTCTCTTTCTAAGTCGAACTCCCTAATTGGCTTCGTTCGTCGGGATTCCATTGATGCTGAATTGACTTGCAAACAAACATTATTTATTTAAAAATTGGCAAATTTAATGCAACATTTATGCAAGTTTTGAAATCGCAATTTATTGGTATGATAGTGATACAGTGGAGTTAAAAATAAAATAAAAAGTGGATCTAGCCATTTTATGGAATGGCAGATCAAGTGATCAATACAAATGATTAACAAAGATCGTTAGGAGTCAGGTTAACACAACCTTGTTGTAGTATTCTCTCAAAACAAACCCTGCCTCAGCTAGGTCTTTTAAGGGTTGTAACGTGGCTTGGTTCACGGTTTATGAAACAAAGGATAAAAGGCTCAAAATTTATTTGTACCCATCCCATCTTCGTGATGAACTCCAACCCTACGTTCAGTTAAATTGACATACGCATTCAGATCTTAAAAGTCTTTGACAATGTGTGATAAGGATCAGGATTTGAAAGTGATGGCAACCACCTTGCTTTATCCTTGCTTTGTTGAGGATTTGATGACTTCATTAATTTCGCCTAAGTTGTCTTTTTCTGTTTTTGACTTAGCAGACTTTTCTTCGTATTTCTTTTTCCTCACTTCATTCTTTTGTTGAACGGTTACGACTGCCATCTTACTGGATGATGGAGAATACGTACTACAAACTTTTGGCTCTTCACACTTCTTTGGCGTGTGAATGAAAGTACGTTGCTGATCCTTCTTGAATGATGGATTGAATCTCTTGAAGATTGAATGCAAACAGATTAACTGAACCGACTACCCTGCCCCAGGTTTGAAATTAAGGGTTTTTGCATTTTTGAAAAAGAAAACTCCTACTTCTAAGCTCAAAGGGGTTAGCGAGAGATTATCTTCCTTATTTCACCGGTGTTTGGGAATTTGAAACAATGCCTGTACATCATTGGCAGGGTTTTAATTGAGAGCATACAAATGGAGAATTCAGGTATCTGGTTTTCATCATCCTCCCTCCAATCTTTGCTAAAACAAAAGTTTGATAAATAAAAGGTAGAAATATATTTTTGCTTTTTTGTAACAATGAAAGAAAACGAGTGAATACGAATGGATTGATTCAAAATATGCATAAACATTTCATTAATTTTGCCAATTCAAAAACAACAATGTTATCAAACAAATACGAAATCAACATGCAAGGAAAATACAACAATGCTGAAACAAACAGGGGCTTGCCACCTTTAGGGAATTGAAAGTGTCTTGATTCACCGTCTTCAAGAGATGCCCCGAAGAGTCTTTGTATTCACTTAGGCGAGAAGTTGACATGCACCAACAGGCTTCCTTCTGGAAAGGATATGTACTTTTTATCGATCAAATGTTGCACCTTGGCTTGAAAAGCTCTGCAGTCTTCAGTTGAATGCCCCATTGATCCATCATGATATCCACATTGCTCATGTGGATTATACTCAGGAGGGTATGGCTCTGACACTGGCTTGAGAGACTTGGGAACCACTAAAGAGATTTGAATCAAAGGTTGCAGAAGCTGAGTGTACGATAAAGGTACTAGATGAAGAGGAGCATTCCTTCTTTCCAGATTGTTGCGAGGCTTATGTGGACTCTGATGCCGATTCAGATATCCTTGGCTTTTGGCTCGCTGGCTTTGATGATGAGAGATCCAAGGTTGCTGGTAATGTACCCTAAACATTGTTGATTGACTACAAGGATGATGAGGCATATGGAATAGCGATTGCTGAAAAGATGGAGGGTCATAGGATCTTGCTGATGCACCACAAAAATACTTGACGTCTGCCATGACTGCATTGATTACATCCTCTTCCTCCTCTTGGGAATTGTTGAGGGATTCATTCTCACTAGCCTGGTTGCTTGAGGCGCCTTGGATCTTTCCACTTTTTAGACTAATCTCGATACGTTCTCCAGTTTTTACCAGGTCAGAGAAACTTGTTGAGGCGATGCCTATCATCTTCTCAAAATACGGGCTCTGCAGAGTATCCATAAACAGGTTAACCAACTCCTTCTCTGATAGCGGTGGTTGAACACGATCAGCAAACTCTCTCCACCTCTGGACATACTTTTTGAACGGCTCATCATTCCCTCGAGATATGTCCTTCAAGTGAAAGCGACTGGGAGCTTCTTCCAAATTGTAATGGTATTGTTTCACAAAAGCATTGGCTAAGTCCAACCATGACTGAATATGACTTCTTTCCAAACCCATGTACCAATTCAACGGTGCCCCACTCAAACTGTCTTGAAAGCAGTGAATCATCAACTTATCGTCAAAAGCATATGCAGTCATTTTTCGTAAAAACATCACCAAATGGTGCTTTGGACAGCTATCCCCTTTGTACTTCTGAAAAGCAGGTGCTTCAAACTTCGGAGGTATAACCAAACCAGGTACTAAGCACATGTTTAAAGCATCCAGGTCAAAAGCATTTTTCCCCTCTAGAGCTTTGAGTCTTTCATTCAACATTCGACATTTCTCATTCATCTCAGCAACATCTGCCCCTTGGTCTTTCTCACTGGGATTGCCCCTTGGGAAATTGGCTCAGAGAACCCAAAGCTTTGGTACTCGACGACATCGTGAGGTAAGGAGTTTCCATCTCGAATAATGGTATGCTCTTGAATAACGGGTGCCCCAACTGGGGTCCTGACAGACTGAGGTTGAACAAAACTGTTCCTTTGAGATGGAGAGACATTTCCCGTTACAGCAGCCTGTTGAACATTATCGCCTCTCCTGATCAAAGTTGTCACAACATCCAGGAGCTGGTTCATCTGGTCCCTTGTCAAATCACAATCTCCTCTTGACGCAATCTGCTTTTGTCCTTCAGGGTCCATGATCAACCAGGAACTACTTCAAGTCCAATGTAGGTGTCGGGAAATCAACTGCGGGTTATGGACACAGGACGAGGATGAGCTTACTCTGAGGAAGGAAAATGATATGCAATGCAAATGCCATGGTATGCAAATGGATGCAATGCAAGGATGCTTGAGGATCACAAACACAAACAGACATGGAAGCTGGAAAAGCTTAAAACCTCCTAAATTTGGTAGGCTGTAAGAGATTGGTTCTACAGTTTGTACCCATAAATCCCACTCACAGGATGGCTTCTACGGCGATGGTTTTAAGGAAACTCGAGGTCACAAACGTTTATCGTTCTAACACCCCGCCGCAGGCTAGCTGCATTGTGACGAAAATAACGATAAGGTCCACCTTGAGTGGAGTTCTCATGCTAGGCGTGTGTAACACGGTGGGAGAACTGACTTTTAGTTATGTTGCGGATAGCAAGAGTCGCCACCGACTTTTATTTTATCCAAAGGAAAGGCATAAAAGAACAGGAAAGACCTTTTAAAAGATTTTTGGGTTCGGGGGGTAGGTTATGTAAAGGGAAGGTGTTAGCACCCTTTACATCCATGGTTATCCATGGGCTCTTAGTTACTTAGCTCACTTTAAATTGTTTTTGAAAAGGTGAAGTGTGTGAATAGAAATTTTCATAAGAGTTTAATAATGATCCATGTACGGATGCGTAATAAACTTGTGTTTGAAAATTATTTGAAATTGTGAAGTATTTGAAATTGTTTTGAAATAGTGAGCAAGTAACTATGAGGATCCTACCCTAAAGTTTAAGTCTTTTCTGTTCTTTATCCTTTAAATGGTAAGACTATCCCTATTATTAAGGAATAGGTAGTCATTACCTTGGATGTGTGGGACATATGAAGGGACATCTGTTTAATGAAGGCAACTGTGGGGTATATTAAGCATTTTGGAGGGACTGTCATCATTATTCGAAAAGGACAAGATCTTTATGAAAGGCAACCATTAAGGGACTTGATGACTTTTATTTTTAAGGGACTTTGCTTTATTCACCCCACTTGACCTTATGATTAGGCAACATTGAGAGGTAACCCTAGAAAGTGAGATGGCGATTAAAATCGACTTACGTGTGTGAGTGTTTAATTTAAATATTTATCTTATAATTTAAATGACCTAAATTCAATTTTTAAATATAATACATGTTTACACTCCCTATTTTACTAACCATGGCATAAAAATTAAATAATTTAAATATTACAAAAAATTACATCCAGGAGCATTTACAATAATAATAATAAGCAATAAATAGCAAAATAAATAAATAAGCAAAATATAAATAATAAATAAATAAGCAATAATAATTATAATAGGGGTTAGTAATAATAATTAAAATAAATAAGGTTAGTGAAATAATAATAATAAGCATAATTTAAAAATAAATGGATTAGTAATAAGCATGATTAGTAATAATAATAAACAAAATAAGGTTTTAATGGCTTAATTAGAAAAATAAAAACAATTATATTAAGTAATCATAAAATTTAAAATTATAAACAAATTAAATAATGAACATATTATGAGCAATTATTAAATTTTGCAATCTTTTAGAAATTATTTATATATAATTGATTATAAACAATGATAGAATATTTATATAATGGGATTAATTATAATATAAAATATATACATAATAATTATATTTACAAGATTTAATTATATTAAATATTATATTTACAAAAATTAGAAATTTAGATCATAAGATAAAATTAGTTTTTTTTATTATTTAGAAAATAAATTAGGGTTTACAAAATTAGGGTTTGTTTAGAAAATATTTTTTAGGGTTTATAATCTAATATACAAAATTATTTTAATAAATATACATATACTATAATTTAATTACATAATAAAAGAAAGAAATTTGAATTAAGAAAATAAAATTTTTTAGAATTCTAGAAAATATAAGTGTTATTTTAGAATTATTTAAACATATATATATGCATAATTATTTTTTAATTAATAATAAGAAAACAATTAAACAAATTAATCAAATAAATTAAAACAGAAAAAAGTGATAAAAAGAACTTACCTGGGTGGGATTTGAACCCAGGACGTTCAGCTTGCCATCAACAAAACGCACCATCAGGCCAACCATGCACGTGTGATAGAGGAATGTACTTAATTGGTTTTATTCCTTGTCATGAAAAATCCAGAAAAATAATAAGAAGCAAAAAGGCCTGGGGGAGAATCGACCCCAGGACCTCTCAAACAATCACATGTACACATTGCCAATCCTGCTGGGTGAGCGCGTCTGCTAGAATATTGACTATAATACATAATATATAATACTTCATGATTAACCTGAAAAACAAAGAAAAAATGCACAAAGCCAGGTTTCGAACCAGTGACCTCACGCAGCACACAAACAAGCCTTACCACTGAGACAAGCATTCGCTTGTGAAATATAAACAGGATTAATGCATTATATTTTAAGATAGAAATTCAAATTGAGTTTTGGCGCCAGCATAACTTCATCTTCTTCCTTGAGAACTGCAGATTTACCTGCGAAATTTGTTAAGCATTTTCCTGCGAAATTTTATTCATAGGAAAACCTACGAATTTCAAACACACACAAGCAGTACGGTTTTGTCAAATTAAGAACATATTTGAGTTCCTTGTGACCTGTACAATCCAATTTTATCAATCAAATTCATTTATAATGCTTGAATTAAAGAACCCTAATTTGGAGGTCAAAACCCTAACATGGCATCTCACGGGTTTCTCATGATTTCTTTGATTTCTTTGCCCAGAAACATTCTACACATCATCACAAACATCATTAACCAAACAAAATTCATTGAAAAGCAATAAATTAATGAAACCGAAAAAATTATATTCAAGAACAACCAAGCTTCGGGTTTTGTATTATGGCATGGTTTTGATGCATATGAGTGATGATAATGATTCAGTGATGTCCAATAGTCATAGCTATGTCCTCAAAATACCTTCTAAAGCCCTGGAAATTCAAAACCGAATGTGAGTTGTGGAGAGGTTTTTTGATTTGTAAACTTACTCTTGAGGAGGCTGAAAATTCGTGGCTTGCTAGGGTAATGAGTTAAGTACTTATAGGAGACTGAATTTAGGTCAAAAAATTAATCACTTGTGTGGAAACTTTGATATGAAAAGATTCAAAATGATCATGCCTTAAAAATCAAATATTCATGTATGAACACTTGCTATTTTTGGCTAATCCTCATGATTTCTTTCCTCTTCAATTCAAATCAAATTTATGATTTTCTAGAAGCTTGATCCAAATCAAATCTTACATTTTCATATTTTATTTTTATTTAAAATGATTTTTAATGAATTAAATCAAAATAAATAAAAATAAAATAATAAAAAATCTGATTTTTAATGGTTTGGGTCGTGCATGAAGTTATTGTATGGATTGGGTCATCATTTGGCAAGCCTATTTGGAAGAAATTGGTTTTAGACCCCCATTTTCATCATAAACCAACTCAAAATTTCCCAACTTTGCAAGGGCACATATCCTTCAATTTTAATGCTATGAGGGTGTTCTTGGACATTTTGAAAAGCTTGAAGAGTCCTCTAACCACCCCACTGGTTTCATGTCCATATCATTTACCAATCTCAAGTTATGCCCTTTTGAAGTTGTTGACTTTTTGTTGACTTTCAAAAGGACCTATAATGTCTTAGCTCATACCTTCCAAATGAAGCATTTTTGGGCTTGGCTTGTGAGACACAAAGTTGTAGAGAATTCATTTTTCTTCAAAATGAGCTTTGAGTGGAGAATTGGTGATGAAGCATGTGAAAGTTATGGCTGGTCAAAGTTCAGTTGACTTTTACTGAGAAAACCCTAATTCAGAAACTCCTGATTCTTGATGATCTGAAATATCCTTGATGAATCATGATCAACCCTTGATCAAATGATGAATTTTACTTCATATACTTGATGTTGGCAAAAAAATCATGAGGTTTGACTTTGGTCTGACCACAGTTGACCTTAGTTTGACTTTTTAACTGCTTTGACTGATTTTGACTTATCTGATCATCTGACTGAGCAAACTTTTGAGAAAAGTCTTGAAACTTGTCATGGGGGTTCTTAAACATATATAAGATGTTATGAAGCTCATTTGAAGTCTTGGAAGTTCATTTAGCCTGATTAAAGTCAAAACCCTAGTTTTGGGTGCACTGCTTAGGAGGTGCATTGTCTGAGGGAATTGTCAACTCTTCTGACCAATTGTGAACTTTGTGAACCTTGTGAACCATCATAAAATGTCTTGTGAACCTCATGGGAGGTATTGTGAACCTTGTGAACCTTGTGAACTTCATAAAGTGACTTGTAGACTTCCTGAACCTCATGAAAGGTCTTGTAATCATTGTGAATCTTGTGAACCTTGTGAACCTTCATGAAGTGACTTGTAGACTTCATGAACCTCATGAAAGGTTTTGAAAGTGTTATGAATCTTGTGAACCTTGTGAACCTCATAAAGTGACTTGTAGACTTCATGAACCTCATGAAAGGTCTTGTAAGTGTTATGAATCTTGTGAACCTTGTGAACCTTCTTAGCACACAAAGTTTTGTATTGTGAGGGCAAATTTTGGGGTGCAACAGCTGCCCCTGTTCAATTTTCTGAAACCTGAGGGGTTAGATTGGTATGTTTTCCAGTCGTGACCTGGAAGGTTTAAGGGGATTGAACACAAAAGCCCAAAAATTTGCACTCACCAGTGCATAGAGTGATACAGATGGCTAATTGAATATGCTTGAGTGGGCTTAAAGATGCCACTTGGAGGATAAAGCAGTCTAGAATATGAAGGTATAATGATAGCTTTCAGGAGGATAAAGCAGTCCTGATGGATGATATGCTTTCAGGAGGGTGAAGCAATCCTGATACAGTGATACGCTTTCAGGAGGATGAAGCAATCCTGAGGTAAGAGAAGCTGTCAGGAGGATAAAGCGGTCCTGAGGTAACAATATGATTTTAGGAGGATAAAGCAATCCTGAGATAATAATGTGATTTCAGGAGGATAGAGCAATCCTGATGTAGTGATGTTATTTCAGGAGGATAAAGCAATCCTGATGGATGATAAGAAGCTGTCAGGAGGATAAAGCAGTCCTGAGGTAGTAATATGCTTTCAGGAGGATAAAGCAATCCTGAGAGGTTGATAATAATGCTTTCAGGAGGATGAAGCAGTCCTGATGTAATGACGATAACTTTCAGGAGGATAAAGCAATCCTGATGTATAAGGAGCTGTCAGGAGGATAAAGCAGTCCTGAGGTAATAATATGGTTTCAGGAGGATAAAGCATTCCTGAAGTAATAATATGATTTCAGGAGGATAAAGCATTCCTGAGGTAGTGATAAGCTATCAGGAGGATGGAGCAATCCTGATGTAGTGATGTGATTTCAGGAGGATAAAGCAGTCCTGAATATAATGATAGTCCTCAGGAGGATAAAGCAGTCCTGATGGATGATATGCTTTCAGGAGGATAAAGCAATCCTGAGGTATAAGAAGCTGTCAGGAGGATAAAGTAGTCCTGAGGTAGTAATATGCTTTCAGGAGGATAAAGCAATCCTGAGAGGTTGATAATAATGCTTTCAGGAGGATGAAGCAGTCCTGATGTAATGACGATAACTTTCAGGAGGATAAAGCAATCCTGATGTATAAGGAGCTGTCAGGAGGATAAAGCAGTCCTGAGGTAATAATATGGTTTCAGGAGGATAAAGCATTCCTGAGGTAATAATATGATTTCAGGAGGATAAAGCATTCCTGGGGTAGTGATAAGCTATCAGGAGGATGGAGCAATCCTGATGTAGTGATGTGATTTCAGGAGGATAAAGCAGTCCTGAATATAATGATAGTCCTCAGGAGGATAAAGCAGTCCTGATGGATGATATGCTTTCAGGAGGATAAAGCAATCCTGAGGTATAAGAAGCTGTCAGGAGGATAAAGCAGTCCTGAGGTAGTGATGAGAAGCTGTCAGGAGGATAAAGCAATCCTGAGGTAGTGATGAACTTTCAGGGGGATAAAGCAATCCTGATAGTCACAAGTTGTTGATGAAGTTTGTTTGCTGGGGAATTAACCTGAAAACAAGGTAGCATTCTGTATAACAATATTAGCTTATGTATTATGTATGCATGTATAATATGATGCTGCTGGAAGCGTCTGGATATCTTCGTATAACAACTGCTGGCCAGGGAAAATAAATCCCGATTCGTTGTTGAAGAATATGAGGAACTCGTTCCCGTCTTGTTTGATAAGAAGGTATATATAACCTCCTGTCTGCTGGGGATAACAAGGTATATATAACCTCCCGTATGCTGGGGATAGTAAGGTATATATAACCTTCCGTATGCTGGGGATAGTAAGGTATATATAACCTCCTGTCTTCGTACTCTTATTGGAAAGTAAATTCCCGAATATCCGTATGAGGATAAAAGAGATGGATATAAATTCCAGGGGAGATGTGACTTTATGAAGATGGACTTGCCCTACTGGGAGATTTGTAACTGTTTTGTAGAGATGAACCGGCGAAGCTTCGTTGAAATCCTTCCCTCGTTCGTCCTTAGTAAATACTATTACTGCATTTTCATGCATTTCTGGTAAACATCAATCATATTCAAAAGCATAATACATTCAAACACAACCAATGGACGCTTTTGCTAGAGTAAAAGTAAATCTGGACTCGGAGGGAAAAGTAAAGCTGAATTTGAAAGCCGAATTATTTCAACTTGGAGAGTGTACAGCCAATTGGATCTATAGCTCCTGAAATTCTTTAACTTTCCTGAATACCTTCCCAGCAATCTTCATAGCCGGATTTGAAGACATGATACTGACACCATCTGATACTACTGGCATAAACAATTAATTTCCACCATGGCCTCTGCTGAGAATCCAATATCAAGGTAACACAATGAGAGGAATGTGTTTTCAAATTGTGATGGACCATATACTCTCCGGATACTAGATTTGAAAAGAAAGCATTGCCCCTTGGTTGGGGATGAATTGTCCCATAATGGAAGTATATGTAATGAGCTACCTCAAGAGAAACAAGCAGAATGCCCCATAAGCATATGCCCCTGGCATTGTGAACTCTGTAATGTCACCCTTGTCACTTCAAATAGATGAGGAGATCTGCCTCTGGCTGCTTAAACATAGTTGAATCTTGTCCTGATTGCCCCAAATGAGTTAGGAAGTATCATGGCCTGCCCCCTTGATTGGGAGATAATGACTATGCCCCTGGCATACATGGACTTTGATCCAAAAAGCAACTTTGTTCATTGAACATTCATCCTGTAAGTTTCTCCATTTGTCAAACACTTAGGTATATGCAAACAAATATACTCAAAAATGCAATGCTTATGTCTGTCTTGAAGTTTTTTTTTGTATTTATTTATTTATTTATTTATTTTTTTAGAAAACTGTGATGTTAACTCAAGTTTTATAACAAGCCCTAAAGGAGTCAGGATACCTTTTTGTAGCAGTACGCTTTCGAACTAACCATGCTTCAGTTAGGACTTTTAAAGGGTTGTAACGTGGCCTGGTTCATGGTTTAAGAAACAAAGGATAAAGGCTCAAATTTATTTGTACCCAACCCATTCTCCATGATGTTCTTCAGTCCTATACTCAGTTAACTTATGCATTGAGGCTCAAATGAGTTTGGAATTGTAACACTGATATTTGTGATGGTTCAGAAACCCAAAATTTATTTGAACATTCAGTCATCTTTCTTTGTTGAGGATTCATAGTGACCTCCTTTTTTCTTCTGGCTTTGTTATCCCTTCTTTTTGCCTGAACTGCTTATTTCAAGGTTACAGTCAGCGGGATGTCTTAATGTTTTACTAAGTCTCCTTCATAGGTTTTGACTTAGTGAATTGTTCTTTTGCTGGATATTGACTGTCAGGTTTCATGATTACAGAGAACCATCATTAGTTGTGTACAACACATATAATTGGCATATTTGAGTTAACTGAGTAACTACCCTGCCCCATGTTATGAATAAGGGTTTTCATTTGTGCGAGAATAAAAACTCCTACTTCATAGGCTCAAAAAGGTTGACTAGGGATTAACTTCCTTATATCTCCACTGTTTAGGAATTGAAACAATGCTTGTACATCGTCAGCATAGTCTGTTCAAAAGCATACTGCATAAGATTATGGTATGGTTTTCGTCATCCTCCCTCTATAGGCTTATAGCTTTATCAGGAGTTAAATATCACAAGATAGAAATAAGGAGTATAATTCAAAATATAGTGGAACGAATGGATTAATTCAAGACAAACATATGCAATGCATTAATGAAAACAAAAGTTTAACATAATAGTAAGTGTTCAAACAAATAAAAGAAATTACAAATAAAAATTCAAATGTTGTCCCATCCAGTTGGCTGAATGTCCTCAATTGCAATCTGTGAACTTTGAGGAGCAGTATACTTCACCATGAAATCAAATTTTCCACTTGGATGCCCCAAGGTGCCCCATATCTCAACAGGCATAGGTATTCTCCCTTTCTTGTTACTTTGGGCTACTTGTCTTGCAGCTTCAGTGTTTGATGGACGATAGTAAAATTCAACTTGACCTTCTGGAGTAACCTCTAGGATTCCTTCGTCAATCAGATCTTGAATCTTCTTATTCAATGCCCAACAGTTATTAGTATCATGTCCAGGACTGTTGGAGTGATACTTACACCTTGCCTTGGGATTATAGCGAGGAGAAGTGATGTTAGGATTTTTAGGAGAATTTGCCAAGGAAATTAGCTTCATCTCCAACAGGCATTGCAAAACTTGTGACATTGGTGTGCTGAACTTGATAAATTTCCTTCTACATTCCTTGTGTTGAGGTAGATTAACCTTATCATGTCTTTCTTCTTCAACTGAAGAACAATCAATGGCAACCGGCTTCTTACCTTCTTTTATCCTCATCTTCCTTTCAACCAAATCAGCTTGTTTTAATGGAGGTTGACTGACAATTAGATCCCTGACTCCATTACTTTGCAGTTTTTGGACAAAAGTTCTCAGCTCTTCTTGCCCCTGAGCTAAACTTTGGATAAGAGTCACCTGGTCATTCATCTGGATCCTCATTTCTGTTATCTCAGCTTGCAATTGTTTCAGATAATCATCCTTGTTGTCCTCAGGATTCTTCGCCTTAGCCAGCAGTGTCTTTAACTCATCTTGTCCCTTGGACAAGTTCAGAATCAACTCTTGGAATTGTGCATTCTGAGCCTGGAGATCTTTGATAGTCTGTTCAAGAGCCATTGCTGAAATAAACAGTGAGAAGATAAGAAACCTGTGCACGATAAACCTGTGATGCAATGATATGGAATGTAAATGCGTATGCAATGTTTTCAAGGACCGCAGGATTTAAATTTGCTTAAACAACCAAAAAGGTAAACTTTTATTAGTAATAAATTTGTTTTGCCTCTTGGGCTTACAAAGTGAAGTGCAATAAATACAAGAGATGGGGTTTTAAGTCTCCCATGGACGTTTCCTCTTTGTGTTGAGGTATGAGTTGAGATTCCGTTCCTCGTGAAGTTGCTTTGTTAGTTCTAGGATTCTTTCTTGGCTTGCTTTGTAATGAGCCTCGAAAGTATCCCTTTGCTCTTTCAACTGGATCCAAGATCTCTGTAAGTCTTCCATGTCAGTAGGCATGTATGGGTGAAGGACGGTATAAGCAGTGTCTCCTTCAGCAACAGGTTCCATGGTAACTGGCAGGATAGCAGGATATGGCATCATGAGAGTCTGAGCACGAGATCGCACCCATCTGAGATAAGCCTCCATAGGAATAGTGTACTTAGGCTCCAATGTCTTGCTGTCAACCCTGTTTACTTTTCCCCAGGCTCGTATGAATCTCTGACGGTGACCTTGAAGATCGTTTTCGTAATCAAATACAATGCCCTGAATCAACATATCATGTGGGACATCACTCCGAGCGTAACCAAACTGTCGTAAAGCTAAAGAAGGGTTGTAGGTGATGCCTCCTCTTATGCCTAGAAGTGGCACATTAGGAAACTCCCCACAACGGTCAATGATGGTGACATTCTCCATAGATCTGGAGCACCAATGGATATCTGAGTGAGAAAGTGACATGATCCTCTTGGACCATCTGAACCCTTGCTCATTCTTCATTACTGAGCGAGGAAGGTGAGAAATAAACCACCTAGACAACAAAGGTATGCAACACATCAAAGTTCCTCGTGCCCTTGTAGTACGGGTGTGAAGAGAATGCAGGATGTCTCCAAGCAATGTAGGCACTGGATTGTGACTCAGAAAAATGTTAATGGCATGAACATCTATGAACTGATCTGGATTGGGGAACAATACTAAGCCATATATCAGCAAGGCTAAGATCTCCTCAAAAGCATCATGACTCATGGCATTCAAGAACATTTGAGCCTTCTCTATCAACACCTTAGTTAGAACACCCTTAACTCCATTTCTCGTTTCTAGAACAATATCAGACTTCTTCAGATGTAGAGCTGTAGCAATAACTTCTGGTTTAAGTTCGTTCTCCAAGCCTGTGAAGGGTTTTTGATCAAGAACAGGTATACCCAGAAGTTTAGAGAACTCTTCCATGGTTGGAACCAGTTGGTAGTCGGGGAATGTAAAGCAATGGTGCTTAGGGTCAAAGAACTGAAACAGGACACTCATCATGTCTTCATTGAAACCTGAAGTGACTAGATCCAATAGGTAACCATGTCTCTTGTTGAACTGGGAATGATCAGATACTTGAGAAACCAAATCTTTAAGATTAGGAGGTATCCCTACAAAGTTGATCCTGATGGTGTTTCTACGAGCAGAAGCCATGACCTGCAACAAAGAACAAAGATAAATCCCTTGGTCCTTGAAATGGTTAGGGAAAATGTTATGCTTATGATGCATGATGATGTCATGATGTTATGCTCAATCACAAACATGTGGCACACACAAGCAAGTCACACCATAGCCCTAGGTTTAAAGGCTTGCATGAGATTTAAAGGTAAGTACCCTCCCCTGAAGTTAGTTGGTTCATCCTGTCCTACAAAAGTAACCAGGTTCTAAGGGATCTCAATATCATTGATCCTTCACAAGGGTGGTTGATCAGAAGGCAACTTACTTGCCAACCAAAACCCTCCAAGTTTAAGATCTCAATGAGTGTAGTATCGAGTGTCAACCAACTTCAGTCTGCACCAAAGCCGGTTACCTCACTACTTTTCTAAAGGCCAAGATGAGTTAACTAGGGTTCTAAAAGTTAGTTAGTGCATTGACAACATATGGCAGCCTCATATTATCCTCAACTTGACTTAAGGAACATAAGCACCAACCAAGAAGCCACACTAACTATGGCCACCAGATCAACCATATCGGTATACGCCGTACAGTTTCCTTGGTCTATTGCCATTTACCTAAGGTACACTAGATCCGGGTTAGGATCTTTCACACATAAGAGCACCCTACAAGTAATATAAAGCAAACAAAGAAAACAAGTTTAAAGTGATCTAATTCCTAAGGGTACCCCTCTTTAATATAATATCCCCAACAGAGTCGCCAGTTCTGTAACACGGTGGGAGAACTGACTTTTAGTTATGTTGCGGATAGCAAGAGTCGCCACCGACTTTTATTTTATCCAAAGGAAAGGCATAAAAGAACAGGAAAGACCTTTTAAAAGATTTTTGGGTTCGGGGGGTAGGTTATGTAAAGGGAAGGTGTTAGCACCCTTTACATCCATGGTTATCCATGGGCTCTTAGTTACTTAGCTCACTTTAAATTGTTTTTGAAAAGGTGAAGTGTGTGAATAGAAATTTTCATAAGAGTTTAATAATGATCCATGTACGGATGCGTAAAAAACCTGTGTTTGAAAATTATTTGAAATTGTGAAGTATTTGAAATTGTTTTGAAATAGTGAGCAAGTAACTATGAGGATCCTACCCTAAAGTTTAAGTCTTTTCTGTTCTTTATCCTTTAAATGGTAAGACTATCCCTATTATTAAGGAATAGGTAGTCATTACCTTGGATGTGTGGGACATATGAAGGGACATCTGTTTAATGAAGGCAACTGTGGGGTATATTAAGCATTTTGGAGGGACTGTCATCATTATTCGAAAGGGACAAGATCTTTATGAAAGGCAACCATTAAGGGACTTGATGACTTTTATTTTTAAGGGACTTTGCTTTATACACCCCACTTGACCTTATGATTAGACAACATTGAGAGGTAACCCTAGAAAGTGAGATGGCGATTAAAATCGACTTACGTGTGTGAGTGTTTAATTTAAATATTTATCTTATAATTTAAATGACCTAAATTCAATTTTTAAATATAATACATGTTTACACTCCCTATTTTACTAACCATGGCATAAAAATTAAATAATTTAAATATTACAAAAAATTACATCCAGGAGCATTTACAATAATAATAATAAGCAATAAATAGCAAAATAAATAAATAAGCAAAATATAAATAATAAATAAATAAGCAATAATAATTATAATAGGGGTTAGTAATAATAATTAAAATAAATAAGGTTAGTGAAATAATAATAATAAGCATAATTTAAAAATAAATGGATTAGTAATAAGCATGATTAGTAATAATAATAAACAAAATAAGGTTTTAATGGCTTAATTAGAAAAATAAAAACAATTATATTAAGTAATCATAAAATTTAAAATTATAAACAAATTAAATAATGAACATATTATGAGCAATTATTAAATTTTGCAATCTTTTAGAAATTATTTATATATAATTGATTATAAACAATGATAGAATATTTATATAATGGGATTAATTATAATATAAAATATATACATAATAATTATATTTACAAGATTTAATTATATTAAATATTATATTTACAAAAATTAGAAATTTAGATCATAAGATAAAATTAGTTTTTTTTATTATTTAGAAAATAAATTAGGGTTTACAAAATTAGGGTTTGTTTAGAAAATATTTTTTAGGGTTTATAATCTAATATACAAAATTATTTTAATAAATATACATATACTATAATTTAATTACATAATAAAAGAAAGAAATTTGAATTAAGAAAATAAAATTTTTTAGAATTCTAGAAAATATAAGTGTTATTTTAGAATTATTTAAACATATATATATGCATAATTATTTTTTAATTAATAATAAGAAAACAATTAAACAAATTAATCAAATAAATTAAAACAGAAAAAAGTGATAAAAAGAACTTACCTGGGTGGGATTTGAACCCAGGACGTTCAGCTTGCCATCAACAAAACGCACCATCAGGCCAACCATGCACGTGTGATAGAGGAATGTACTTAATTGGTTTTATTCCTTGTCATGAAAAATCCAGAAAAATAATAAGAAGCAAAAAGGCCTGGGGGAGAATCGACCCCAGGACCTCTCAAACAATCACATGTACACATTGCCAATCCTGCTGGGTGAGCGCGTCTGCTAGAATATTGACTATAATACATAATATATAATACTTCATGATTAACCTGAAAAACAAAGAAAAAATGCACAAAGCCAGGTTTCGAACCAGTGACCTCACGCAGCACACAAACAAGCCTTACCACTGAGACAAGCATTCGCTTGTGAAATATAAACAGGATTAATGCATTATATTTTAAGATAGAAATTCAAATTGAGTTTTGGCGCCAGCATAACTTCATCTTCTTCCTTGAGAACTGCAGATTTACCTGCGAAATTTGTTAAGCATTTTCCTGCGAAATTTTATTCATAGGAAAACCTACGAATTTCAAACACACACAAGCAGTACGGTTTTGTCAAATTAAGAACATATTTGAGTTCCTTGTGACCTGTACAATCCAATTTTATCAATCAAATTCATTTATAATGCTTGAATTAAAGAACCCTAATTTGGAGGTCAAAACCCTAACATGGCATCTCACGGGTTTCTCATGATTTCTTTGATTTCTTTGCCCAGAAACATTCTACACATCATCACAAACATCATTAACCAAACAAAATTCATTGAAAAGCAATAAATTAATGAAACCGAAAAAATTATATTCAAGAACAACCAAGCTTCGGGTTTTGTATTATGGCATGGTTTTGATGCATATGAGTGATGATAATGATTCAGTGATGTCCAATAGTCATAGCTATGTCCTCAAAATACCTTCTAAAGCCCTGGAAATTCAAAACCGAATGTGAGTTGTGGAGAGGTTTTTTGATTTGTAAACTTACTCTTGAGGAGGCTGAAAATTCGTGGCTTGCTAGGGTAATGAGTTAAGTACTTATAGGAGACTGAATTTAGGTCAAAAAATTAATCACTTGTGTGGAAACTTTGATATGAAAAGATTCAAAATGATCATGCCTTAAAAATCAAATATTCATGTATGAACACTTGCTATTTTTGGCTAATCCTCATGATTTCTTTCCTCTTCAATTCAAATCAAATTTATGATTTTCTAGAAGCTTGATCCAAATCAAATCTTACATTTTCATATTTTATTTTTATTTAAAATGATTTTTAATGAATTAAATCAAAATAAATAAAAATAAAATAATAAAAAATCTGATTTTTAATGGTTTGGGTCGTGCATGAAGTTATTGTATGGATTGGGTCATCATTTGGCAAGCCTATTTGGAAGAAATTGGTTTTAGACCCCCATTTTCATCATAAACCAACTCAAAATTTCCCAACTTTGCAAGGGCACATATCCTTCAATTTTAATGCTATGAGGGTGTTCTTGGACATTTTGAAAAGCTTGAAGAGTCCTCTAACCACCCCACTGGTTTCATGTCCATATCATTTACCAATCTCAAGTTATGCCCTTTTGAAGTTGTTGACTTTTTGTTGACTTTCAAAAGGACCTATAATGTCTTAGCTCATACCTTCCAAATGAAGCATTTTTGGGCTTGGCTTGTGAGACACAAAGTTGTAGAGAATTCATTTTTCTTCAAAATGAGCTTTGAGTGGAGAATTGGTGATGAAGCATGTGAAAGTTATGGCTGGTCAAAGTTCAGTTGACTTTTACTGAGAAAACCCTAATTCAGAAACTCCTGATTCTTGATGATCTGAAATATCCTTGATGAATCATGATCAACCCTTGATCAAATGATGAATTTTACTTCATATACTTGATGTTGGAAAAAAAATCATGAGGTTTGACTTTGGTCTGACCACAGTTGACCTTAGTTTGACTTTTTAACTGCTTTGACTGATTTTGACTTATCTGATCATCTGACTGAGCAAACTTTTGAGAAAAGTCTTGAAACTTGTCATGGGGGTTCTTAAACATATATAAGATGTTATGAAGCTCATTTGAAGTCTTGGAAGTTCATTTAGCCTGATTAAAGTCAAAACCCTAGTTTTGGGTGCACTGCTTAGGAGGTGCATTGTCTGAGGGAATTGTCAACTCTTCTGACCAATTGTGAACTTTGTGAACCTTGTGAACCATCATAAAATGTCTTGTGAACCTCATGGGAGGTATTGTGAACCTTGTGAACCTTGTGAACTTCATAAAGTGACTTGTAGACTTCCTGAACCTCATGAAAGGTCTTGTAATCATTGTGAATCTTGTGAACCTTGTGAACCTTCATGAAGTGACTTGTAGACTTCATGAACCTCATGAAAGGTTTTGAAAGTGTTATGAATCTTGTGAACCTTGTGAACCTCATAAAGTGACTTGTAGACTTCATGAACCTCATGAAAGGTCTTGTAAGTGTTATGAATCTTGTGAACCTTGTGAACCTTCTTAGCACACAAAGTTTTGTATTGTGAGGGCAAATTTTGGGGTGCAACAGCGTGCAAGGAGCGAGTCCTCGGAGCCTAACATTACACAACTACCAAAATTGAAACAGGTCCTAAGGGGTCCCAGAATCACAACCCTTTCATGAATCAGGTCACGCGACAGGCTAGCTGCGTTGCGACAAGATCTACGAAAAGTCTAACTATCTGGGGGAGCTTTCATGTTAGGCGTGCAAGGAGCGAGTCCTTGGAGACTAACACTAATAACATCCAATTCTAAACTTAGGTGTTCCATCTGCTTTTTCACCACTCAAATTTTACTTGCAAGGTGACTCCGAGATCCTACAGACAAATATAATGAGCAATAAAGCAAAGCGGTAAAAGAACAGATAAACAAACATAAATAATAAACATAGAGAAGACAAGAAAAGACAAGATCAAACGAATAAACGCATAAAGCTAAGTTAGGCTCGACTCTCTCTAGCATGGAGTTGTCATCCCCAGCAGAGTCGCCAACTGTCGTACCTCGAAAAATACGATCCTAAAACAAAACAACAGAGCCGCCACCTAATTCTATTTATTCTACGAGAGAAAAGGGAGATATAGATACAACCTATAATAGGATAAGAAATGGTTCACGAAACCAAATTCTAAGTTCGGGAGTCGTTTACGCAAGGGGAAGGTGTTAGCACCCATCACGTCCGTTGTACTCAACGGGAACCTCTTAGCTAATTATGCGATTAAATGTTTGATCTTAAGTCTTGTCTTCTAACAATTATTAATATGATTGCTAAAAGGGAAATTAAAGTTTTAAATTATTATTATTATGAAGATGACGGAGAAAAGATTAAGATTTTTTATTATTGTGCTCGCAAAGGATTGAAATCCTTGTGCCTACGTATTCCCTTGTGCAATGGGAAAGTCAGAGCTTCGTAGTTCGCGCGACTACGGTTTGCATTTTTTTAATTGAACGATTGTTTGAAATGCATTCTACTGTTAAGCATTGGCTTATACTCGCGGTGGAGGCTGAAGCGCTAGCTTGTTCGAGAGATAGAATGATTTAAACAATGTTCGTTTTAGAGAAAAGGTGCTTGAATTTTGTTAAGATGTTTTAAACAAAAGGGGGAATGAACCACGTTGCGTGGGGCTAGCCCAGCTGCAATCCATTCTAGAACGTGCGGAATGCTAGACTCCGGAGTTCAATTTCCGTGATTTAATTTAAAAAGATAATTTGGATATTTTGATATACGAATGGTGATTGGACACATCGCGTGGGGCTAGCCCAGTTGCGGTCCAATCCAGAACGTGCGGAATGCTAGACTCCGGAGTTCTGTTTTCGTACGTTATTTTGATAAATTGAATAATTGATATACGAATGGTGATTGGACACATCGCGTGGGGCTAGCCCAGTTGCGGTCCAATCTAGAACGTGCGGAATGCTAGACTCCGGAGTTCTGTTTTCGTACGTTATTTTGATAAATTGAATAATTGATATACGAATGGTGATTGGACACATCGCGTGGGGCTAGCCTTGTTGCGGTCCAATCCTGAACGTGCGAAATGCTAGACTCCGGAGTTCTGTTTCCGTAATTTAATTTAAATAAATTGAATAATTAATATACGAATAGTGATTGAACACATCGCGTGGGGCTAGCCCAGTTGCGGTCCAATCCAGAACGTGTGGAATGCTAGACTCCGGAGTTCTGTTTTCGTACGTTATTTTGATAAATTGAATAATTGATATACGAATGGTGATTGGACACATCGCGTGGGGCTAACCCAGTTGCGGTCCAATCCAGAACGTGCGGAATGCTAGACTATGGACTTCTGTTTCCGTAATTTAATTTAATTAAATTGAATAATTGATATACGAATAGTGATTGAACACATCGCGTGGGGCTAGCCCAGTTGCGGTCCAATCCAGAACGTGCGGAATGCTAGACTCCGGAGTTCTGTTTTCGTAATTTAATTTAAATAAATAAATTGAATAATTATCTTTAGACCTTTTTTAAATTGATTGTGTTTTAAAACGAAGGAGTGAACGAAACGATACGCGTGGGGCTAGCCCAGTTGTAGTTCGTTCTAGAACATGCGGAGTGCTGGACTCCGGAGCTCTATTCCTTGTTAATTTAAATAGGCGCGTAAAAGGTCGTGCAAACGGCGGTCACATAAGTGACCGACTTACGTGTGTGCCAAAGTTGACGTAGAAATTTACTTGGCGTTGGACCAAGAAATTTATTTATTTTGAGATATTTATTACGTACCTAAGAAAAAGTTCATATTCTTATCTTGCCAACTTAAAGCCACAATGCGCAGTAAATAAATATAAACATAACCAAAATAAACAAAATGTCAAAAAGATTAAACAAATAATTCACACTAAGACGTCAACCTTTAGACCAAACTCATCCACCAATAGGTTCTAAAATTAAACTTAAACAATCTATATCTTGAACAAAAAGGACAAACAGACTTTTTTATTATATGTTTTACGTAAAAAAAAATAGATTCTAACTAAATTAAAAAGATAACAAACCAAAAGAAAGAAAAAAAAAACTGAATTAAAAAAACTGAAAATTTATATTTATATATATATATATATATATATATATATATATATATATATATATATATATATATATATATATATATATATATATATATATATATATATATATATATATATATGTAAGTATTTAACCAAATATAATAATAAGATAATAAAAGAAGAACATATGATAATTAAAAGATTATCTTAGATTTCTTGTATATATATAAATAAATAAATGAAGTTAAATTAAAAAAACAAAATATAGAAACAAAAAAAGAAAGACAATTAGTGAACTGGTTTTCAAAACACAATAAGGTGACGGCCCAAAAGGGCCTGCTGGATTATGTAGGACGGACCGGGTCGGGTCCCAGCCCGCGACCCAATTCATGTTGACACTAGACAGAAAAACAAATAGAAATCCTAACAGAAAGGGAAACGGCGCTGACCTTGTATTTTCTCAAAAAAACAACAGAGCGTTTTCAACACCCACCCTCTCAATCGCGGATCCTCCATCGTTTCTTTCTCCGTCGCCTCTCTCACGCCATGTTCTCTCTCAAACTCTCTTGAAAAGCCAATCCTTCCAACGCGATTCACGGTGATCTCCTTCGTTCTTCGCTCAGTTTGTGTCGTGATGGTTCGGTCAAGGTTTCTGAGTTTCGGCGGTGACTTCTCACTGTTTCGTTTTGAGGTTTCGCTCGCAACCGGTGTTGGTGGTTTCTGATTTTAGGTCGATGGTTTGGTGTTTGATGTGTTCTGATGTTGCAGAAAAAGAAAAAATGACAGAGGGAGGGGTTTTAGGTGCGGCTGAGAAAGAAGGGATGGTTCTGCTGCGTCGGTTGCAGCTTTGTTTACGCGGTGGCGCTAGAAGGAGGGGTGTTGAAGGTTTTTAAGAAGAATGAAGGTTTTTTTTTGCGGACGAAGTTGTGGTTATTGTTGTTGAAACGTTGACAATGTGATTTAAAGCAGATGTGATTTGAAGGGATGGTTAGCGTTTTCGGCGGAAATGGTGGATTCGAGGTGGGGTTCTCCGGTTATGGGCTTTTGAAGGGATTTCTGTGGCTTGAAGTTTTTGTTCACTGTGTTCGCGGAAGGGTGGCTACAAACAATGCGTATGGTTTTGCGTTTTGTTGATTGGGTTTGTTTGCTGGGAGTGGTTGCGGTTTATGAAGAGCGGTGGTAGTCAAAAGAAGATGAAGGCTCTCTGTTATGGTTTGCTGCTGTTTTTATGTTTTTGCTGCTGTTTTTATGTTTTTGTTGCGGCGTGGTTGATGAATGGTGGTTGGGGTGGATGAAGGGCGGTCCGGCAGGCTTACGGGCTTGAGTGGTGTTGGAGGGTTGTTGAAGGTGAGGGTCAGCGGTGAAGGAGGAAGGGTTTTATCTTCTGGTTATTTTTTCAGGTTGTTGCTGTTTTTTTTTTGAAGTTTTGATGCGGTAATGGTGGTTCCGCCAATGTGTTGTAAGTTGGGTATCGGAGATGATGAAGGATGAAGAGGGTTCGTGTTTGTGCGGTAATGGAGTTTCTGGGTTGATGGTGGAAAGTTCGTGTGGTGATGAAGGTTTCGTTGGGTTTGAAAATGGAAGCGGGATGGTGGTCCGCGGAAGGGAGAAGAAGACCGTTTGATTCTTAGTTTATTGTTGATGATGTGATGCGGACGGTTTTGGGGGGTGATGGGTGGTAGTAATGGATCTGGTTTTGTTGAGATTTTTGAAGGAGGTTTTTTTGGTTATTCTGTGAACTTGTTGTTAATGTGGTTGTCTTTTTCCTTTTCATGGTTGGTCGTGGGTGAATATTTGCTGAGAAAAAAAATTGTTATTATTTTCAGTGGAAGGCCCCCTTTTTGGAATGAGTGAATCTTCCCTAATGAAGATGATGAAGATGAAGATGAGGTGCTTCCTCTTTTGAATCGTTTTTTTAGAGAGGTCCCCTTTTTCTGAAAATTTTGTCCTCTTAAAACAAAGCAAACCTGTTAAAGTCTGTCCTGTTATTATTGATGAGTCAACTTCACTTGCAGAGGTTTGGCTCTTCTGGGAATGTAGCAGAAGGACTTTTTATTGCAGGTTTATATAAGACTTATTTTGGTGAAAAAAGTTTTGGTCAATGTTGCAAGGCTTGTATGCAGTGCAAGGGTTTATGTTGTCCCTGTTATTGTGCAGACTTGGAGTATTTGCAGTTGGGACTTTATTGGGAGGTGGCTGTAACACGGTGGGAGAACTGACTTTAGTTATGTTGCGGATAGCAAGAGTCGCCACCGACTTTTATTTTATCCAAAGGAAAGGCATAAAAGAACAGGAAAGACCTTTTAAAAGATTTTTGGGTCCGGGGGGTAGGTTATGTAAAGGGAAGGTGTTAGCACCCTTTACATCCATGGTTATCCATGGGCTCTTAGTTACTTAGCTCACTTTGAATTGTTTTTGAAAATGTGAAGTGTGTGAATAAATTTTTTCATAATAGTTAATAATGATCCATGTACGGATGCGTAAAAACTTGTGTTTGAAAATTTGTTTGAAAGTGTAAAGTGTTTGAGAAATTTTTAAGTAGTGAGCAAGTAACTATGAGGTACCTACCCTAAAGTTTTAAGTCTTTCTGTTCTTTATCCTTTAAATGGTAAGACTATCCCTATTATTAAGGAATAGGTAGTCATTACCTTGGATGTGAGGGACAAGTGAGGGACATTTGTTTTAAGGAAGGCAACTGTGGGGTGTATTAAGCAATTTTTGGAGGGACTGTCATCACTATTCGAAAGGGACGAGATCTTTATGAAAGGCAACCATTAAGGGACTTGATGACTTTTCTTTTAAGGGACTTGCTTTATACACCCCACTTGACCTTTTTGAATAGGCAACAATAAGAGGCAACCCTAGAAAGTGAGATGGCGATTAAAAATCGACTTACGTGTGTGAGTGTTTAATTTAATTTATCTTATAATTTTTAAATGACCTAAATTCAATTTTAAATATAATACATGTGTACACTCCCTATTTTACTAACCATGGCAAGCAAATTAAATAATTTAAATATTTACAAAAATTACATCCAGGAGCAATTACATAATAATAATAAGCAATTAATTATAAATAGCAAAATAAATAAATAAGCAAAATATAAATAAATAAGTAAAATAAATAAATAGACAATAATATAATATAATAAGGGTTAGTAATAATAAAAATTAAAAATAAATAAGGTTAGTGAAATAATAATAATAAGTATAATAATAAAATAAATAGATTAGTAATAATATGGTTAGTAATAATAACAATAATTAAAATAAATGGAATTAGCAAAAATATTATAAAAATAATAAACAAAAGATTAGATTTTTAATATAGACAATTATTTATAAATAAGAGGAAATATGGACAATTAAATAGTTATTATAACATTTTAATTTATGTACAAATTATTAAATTATTTTTGGACATATTATAATTACAAAATTTAATTATATTTAATAAATATATACATAATAATTATAAAATTTAATCATACTAAATATTATATTTACAAAAATAATTAGAACATAAAATTAAGTTAATTGTTTAGAAAAGAATAATCTAGGGTTTCTAAAATTAGGGTTTTGTTTAGAAAAATATTTAAGGGTTTTTAATTTAATATACAAAATTATTTTAACTATATACATATATTATAATTACATAATAAAAGAAATAATTTTTAAATTAAAAAAAAATGATTTTTGAATATTAGAAACTATTGACTATGTATTTATAAAATTATTTAATTACATATTTATAATAATTTAAACAAAATCAATTAAATAAAATAAAATAAAAAAAATAACAAAAAAAACTCACCTGGCTGGGATTTGAACCCAGGAGGCTTTGTTTCACAATGTCCATACCCTACCACTGGGCCACGCGCTGATAGTGCAAGAATAATGACCTCCAAGTTGTTTTGTTCTTTCAAACCAATAATCAGAAAAATAATGGAAAAACAAAAGGCCTGGGGGAGGATTGAACCCAGGACCTTTGAAGCTAACACGCATACACAAGACCAATCCAGCTAGATGAGCAATTTTGTTTACAAACTAACAACAATGCATAATATATAATACCTAGTAAATAAACTAAAAAAATAAACAAAAGTTGGAGAACCAGGATTCGAACCCAGGTTCATGAACAACATGCATGCGCGTCTTACCACCAGGACAAGCGTGTGCTTGTGATAACAAACCAGCAACAAAACAAAAAATATTAAAAATACAATTTGAATTTTTGAAACGCGCGCAAACAGCTTCTTCTTCTCCAAATTTCCTGCGAAAATTCCTCCCTTTTTTCCTGCGAATCTTGCTGCGTGTTCTTCAATGTTTCAAACCTGCGAAAATGAAACTCCAACAAAACAGTATCGATTCATGAAATTAATTAGTGTCTTATGATCCTTATGGTTCACACAACATCCCCATGTTCTTCAAATTCATTTATATTTAGTAAATCATAAAACCCTAATTTCAAAGGTGAAACCCTAACAATGGCCGATTCTGATTCAAGTCATGAAACTTTGGTTTATTTGTCCAGAAACGATCTACACAACATCACAAACAAGATTATGCAAACAAAATTCATTGAAAAGCAACAAATTAATGGAATCGAAAAAATTATTTTCAAGCACAATGAGGATTCGGATTATGCATTATGGAGTGATTTTGATGCATGTGAGTATTGGTTTTGCTTCAACAAGGTCCAAGGAACATTGCTATGTTCTTATTTTACCTTCAAACTCCTTGTATCAATGAATCCGAAAATTGAATTTGGAGAGATTTTTTGAATTTGCAAACTTACACTTGGGGCTGTGGAATCCGTGCCTTGCAATAGGGTTATGTTTAGTACTTATAGGTGATTGAATTAGGTCAATAAAATTGATTGGTTGTGTGAAGAATTTGATATGAAAAGATCCACAATGATCATGCCTTAAAAATCAAATATTCATGTGTGAATGCTTGCTATTTTTGGCCAAATCTCATGATTTCTTTCCTCTTCAACTCAAATCAATATTTAAGACTTTCTAGAAGCTTGATCCAAATTAAATCTTTTATTTTCATATTTTATTTTTATTTAAAATGATTTTTAATGAATTAAATCAAAATAAATAAAAATAAAAATAATAAAAATCTGATTTTTAATGGTTTGGGTCGTGCATGATGCTATTGTATGGATTGGGTCATCATTTGACAAGCCCATTTGGAAGAAATTGGTTTTAGACCTCCTTTTTCATCATAAACCAACTCAAAATTTCCCAACTTTGTAAGGGCACATATCCTTCAATTTTAATGCTATGAGGGTGTTCTTGGACATTTTGGAAAGCTTGAAGAGTCCTCTAAACAACCCCACTGGTTTCATGTCCATATCATTTACCAATCTCAATTTATGCCCTTTTGAAGTTGTTGACTTTTTGTTGACTTTCAAAAGGACCTATAATGTCTTAGCTCATACCTTCCAAATGAAGCATTTTTGGGCTTGGCTTGTGAGACACAAAGTTGTAGAGAATTCAATTTCCTTCAAAATGAGCTTTGTATGGAGACTTGGTGATGAAGTATGTGAAAGTTATGGCTGGTCAAAGTTCAGTTGACTTTTACTGAGGAAACCCTAATTTAGAAACTCCTGATTCTTGATGATCTGAAATCTCCTTGATGAATCATGATCAACCCTTGATCAAATGATTAATTTTACTTCATATACTTGATGTTGGCAAAAAATCATGAAGTTTGACTTTGGTTTGACCACAGTTGACCTCAGTTTGACTTTTTAACTGCATTGACTGATTTTGACTTATCTGACCATCTGACTGAGCAAACTTCTGAGAAAAGTCTTGAAACTTGTCATGGGGGTTCTTAAACACATATAAGATGTTATGAAGCTCACTTGAAGTCTTGGAAGTTCATTTAGCCTGACTAAAGTCAAAACCCTAGTTTTGGATGCACTGCTTAGGAGGTGCATTGTCTGAGGGAATTGTCAATTCTTCTGACCAATTGTGAACTTTGTGAACCTTGTGAACCATCATAACATATCTTGTGATACTCATGGGAGGTATTGTGAACCTTGTGAACCTTGTGAACCTTCATGAAGTGACTTGTAGACTTCATGAACCTCATGAAAGGTCTTGTAAACATTGTGAATCTTGTGAACCTTGTGAACCTTCAAGAAGTGACTTGTAGACTTCATGAACCTCATGAAAGGTCTTGAAAGTGTTGAGAAACTTGTGAACCTTGTGAACCTTCATAAAGTGACTTGTAGACTTTATGAACCTCATGAAAGGTCTTGTAAGTGTTGGGAAGCTTGTGAACCTTGTGAACCTTCTTAGAACACAAAGTCTTGTATTGTGAGGGCAAATTTTGGGGTGCAACAGCTGCCCCTGTTCAATTTTCTGAAACCTGAGGGGTTAGATTGGTATATTTGCCAGTCGTGACCTGGAAGGTTGAAGGAGATTGAACACAAAAGCCCAAAAATTTGCACTCACCAGTGCATAGAGTGATACAGATGGCTAGTTGAATATGATTGAGTGGGCTTAAAGATGCCACTTGGAGGAAAATTCTTCAGATACATGTCTTGGAGGATGAAGCAGTCCAACATATGGAAGTATAATGATAGCTGTCAGGAGGATAGAGCAGTCCTGAGGTAATGATATGATTTCAAGAGGATGAAGCAATCCTGAAGTAAAGAAGCTGTCAGGGGGATAAAGCAATCCTGAGGTAAAGAAGCTGTCAGGGGGATAAAGCAATCCTGAGGTAAAGAAGCTGTCAGGGGGATAAAGCAATCCTGAGGTAAAGAAGCTGTCAGGGGGATAAAGCAACCCTGAGGTAAAGAAGCTGTCAGGGGGATAAAGCAACCCTGAGGTATTGATAATATGCTTTCAGGAGGATGAAGCAGTCCTGGTGTAATAAAAGCTTTCAGGAGGATTGAAGCAGTCCTGATGTAATAAAAAGCTGTCAGGAGGATAAAGCAATCCTGAGGTAGTAATGTGATTTCAGGAGGATAAAGCAATCCTGATGTAATAGGAATTTTTAGGAGGATAGAGCAATCCTGAAGTAATGATGATAACTGTCAGGAGGATGAAGCAGTCCTGGTGTAGTAATATGTTCCCAAGAGGATGAAGCAGTCTTGAGAGATGATAAGTCTTCAGGAGGATAAAGCAGTCCTGATGGATGATATGCTTTCAGGAGGATAAAGCAATCCTGATAATCATAAGTTTGTTTGCTGGATAATTAACCTGAAAACAAGGTAGCATTCTGTATGATAATATTAGTTTATGCATTATGTATGCATATATAATATGATGCACTTAAGTAATGTATTATGCACCTATGTGTATGTATGGTATGATGTAAATGATGTATGTATGATATGATACTGCCTGAAGCGTCTGGATATCTTCGTATAACAACTGCTGGCCAGGGAAAATAAATCCCGGTTTGTTGCTGAAGAATATGAGGAACTCGTTCCCGTCTTGTTTGATAATATATTATACATAACCTTCCGTATACTGGGGATAGCAATAACCTCCCGTCTGCTGGGGATAGCAAGGTATATATAACCTCCCGTCTGCTGGGGATAGCAAGGTATATATAACCTTCGTCTTCGTTCGTCGTACCATTATTGGAAAGTAATTTCCCGTATATCCGTATGAGGATAAAAGAGATGGATATAAATTCCAGGGGAGATGTGACTTTATGAAGATGGATTTGTCTTACTGAGGGTTTGTAACTGTTTTGTAAAGATGAACCGGCGAAGCTTCGTTGAAATCCTTCCCTCGTTCGTCCTTAGTAAATACTATTACTGCATTTTCATGCATTTCTGGTAAACATCAATCATATTAAAAACATACATGCATTTCTGGTAAACATCAATCATATTCAAAAGCATACATACATTCAAACACAACCAATGGACGTTTCGCTTATGTAAATAGGGTAAAAGTAAATCTGGATTCAAAAGATGGAATTTATTCATATCAAAGAGTGACCCATACATGGGTGAATTTGTACAAAGAGACATAAACCCTAGTAAGAGGATTTTGTCATAAAGTTTTTACAAAACAAAGAGAATCAGCTATGTGGGAAATGATCCTATTGAGTTTCAATTCTACTATTGCCATTATCTTCAAGTATCTCATCTTCTGCTGTTGAGACGGGAATGATTGGATTGATCTTTATCTGTTCGAGCTTGAGTAAGTAACACAACTGGTTGCAGTTTCATGGGTGATCCAAACGAGACATAGTCATACGCTTTAATCCCTAACTTTTGCCTGGATTACCCTTTCAGGTTTTCAATCCACCGGGATACCCTTTTTTGCCCAAGCCGCCTTTTCAGGTTTTCGACTTGCCGGGTGTACATCTTTTTATATATATCCCTAATTTTTGCCCAAACCCTTTTGGTTTGCCGGGATGCCCTTATTTTTGCCTAGGCCTGTCAACCTAGCGGGTCTCTTTTTATGCGTAGTATTTTTTAACTATGTCTGCGTTTACAGGCTGTGGGAAGTCTTCACCATCCATTGTAGTCAGTATCATGGCACCTCCTGAGAACACTGTCTTGACTACAAATGGTCCTTCATATGTTGGAGTCCACTTGCCCCTAGGATCACCCTGTGGTAATATGATACGCTTGATTACCAAGTCACCAGCCTGATATACCTTTGGCTTAACCTTCTTGTTAAAAGCTTTGATCATTCGCTTCTGGTACATCTGGCCATGACAAACTGCTGCTAATCTCTTCTCATCAATCAAATTTATCTGGTCAAGTCGAGTCTGAATCCACTCATCTTCATCCAAGCCTGCCTCCTTCATAATTCTTAAGGAGGGAATCTGAACTTCAATGGGAAGAACTGCTTCCGTACCATAGACTAAGGAGAATGGGGTTGCCCCTGTTGAAGTTCGTATTGTAGTACGATAACCATGAAGAGCAAATGGTAACATCTCATGCCAATCCTTATAAGTAACAGTCATCTTCTGTACAATCTTCTTAATGTTCTTATTAGCAGCTTCAACTGCCCCATTCATCTTTGGACGATACGGAGAAGAGTTGTGATGCTTAATCTTGAACTGTGTGCAGAGATCAGTGATCATAGTGTTGTTCAAATTAGAGCCATTGTCAGTAATAATCCTTTCAGGGATGCCATACCTACATATAAGATTATTCTTAATGAATCGAGCCACAACATTCTTGGTAACAGATGCAAATGAAGCTGCCTCCACCCACTTCGTGAAGTAATCAATAGCAACCAGGATGAAACGATGCCCATTAGAAGCAGTAGGTTTGATCTCACCAATCATATCAATGCCCCACATGGCAAAGGGCCAAGGAGCAGTCAACACATTCAATGGTGATGGAGGTATATGTACTTTATCAGCATAAATTTGGCACTTGTGACATGTCCTGGAGTGTTGATAACAATCAGCTTCCATGGTGGACCAATAGTAACCTGCTCTCAATATCTTCTTTGCCATAGTATGACCACTAGAATGAGTGCCAAAGGTCCCATCATGCATCTCTTCCATAATTTCTGTAGCTTCCTTCTTATCCACACAACGAAGCATAGTTGAATCATGATTGCGCTTGTACAGAATCCCATTACTCAAAAAGAACTTAGCAGAGAACCTTCTCAGGAACTTCCTATCTTTGACAGATGCCCCTTCAGGGAACTCCTAAGCTTCAAGATATCTTTTCACTTCGTAGAACCAAGGCTTCTCCTCTGCCCCTTCTGTGTCAATCTCATTGCAGTATGCAGGCTTCTCAAATCTATCAATAGTAATCTTGGGAGCTTCATCATCCCAACTGATTTCAAACATAGATGCCATGGTAGCTAATGCATCTGCTAATTGATTCTCTCTTCGTGGAATATGTCCAAAGGTAATCTCTTTGAAGTGTGGGATCAAAGACAACACATGCTCTCTGTAAGGAATGAGGTTATCATGTTTGGTATCCCAATCTCCTTTAATCTGACTTACTACCAGGGCTGAATCTCCATACACATCAAGGAACTGAATCTTCATATCAATAGCAACTTTAATACCCAGGATACATGCCTCATACTCAGCCATGTTATTGGTACAATAAAAACAAAGTCTGGCAGTAATCGGGGTATGACAACCTTCAGGGGAACTAATCACAACACCAACACCATTACCAAGTGCATTAGAGGCACCATCAAAAACCATAGTCCATCGGGATCCTTGTTCAGGTCCGTCATATTGTCCAGGTTCTTTGGTAATAATCATAATGTCTTCGTCGGGGAACTCAAAACTCATTGACTGGTAATCATCCACTGCTTGATGAGCCAAATGATCTGCCATAACACTTCCCTTAATGGCCTTCTGAGTAGTATACTGTATATCATATTCTGTCAAGATCATTTGCCATCTTGCAATTCTTCCGGAGAGAGCAGGTTTCTCAAATATGTACTTGATTGGATCCATCTTCGAAATCAACAAGGTAGTATGGGTCAACATATACTGCCTTAGTCGGCGAGCAGCCCATGCCAAAGCGCAGCAAGTTTTCTCGAGCAGTGAGTATCTTGTTTCACAGTCGGTAAACTTTTTGCTAAGGTAGTATATTGCCTGCTCTTTTCGACCAGACTCGTCATGTTTCCCCAACACACACCCCATTGAGTTGTCTAACACTGTTAAGTACATAATTAAGGGTCTTCCATCAACTCGTGGCATCAAAATTGGAGGTTCTAGCAAATATCTCTTGATTTCATCAAAGGCAGTCTGGCACTCATCATTCCATTCCATCACCTGATCTTTCTTCAACAACTTGAAGATTGGCTCACAGATGGCAGTTAACTGGGAAATAAATCTTGCAATGTAATTCAATCGTCCCAAGAAACCTCTAACCTCCTTCTCAGTACGGGGAGCTGGCATTTCTTGTATAGCTTTCACTTTTGCAGGATCCACTTCAATACCTTTTCCACTGACAATGAAACCTAGGAGCTTTCCAGATCTAACTCCAAAAGTACACTTGTTTCGGTTCAATCTCAACTTATATTTCTTTAACCTCTCAAACAACTTATGCAGATGATCAAGATGTTGTTCTTCATTCTGGGACCTGGCTATCATATCATCCACATATACCTCTATTTCGTGATGAATCATATCATGAAACAAAGCCACCATAGCACGCTGATATGTTGCCCCTGCATTCTTCAAACCAAATGGCATCACCTTATAACAAAAAGTGCCCCACTGTGTAACAAATGTTGTCTTCTCCATATCTTCAGGTGCCATCTTGATCTGATTGTAACCAGAAAAACCATCCATAAAAGAGAATACCTTATGCTGAGCAGTGTTGTCTACCAGAACATCAATATGAGGAAGTGGAAAATCATCTTTGGGGCTAGCCTTGTTCAAATCTCTGTAGTCCACACACATATGTACCTTACCATCTTTCTTAGGTACCGGCACCACATTTGCAACCCACTGAGGATAAGAAGTCACTGCTAAGAACCCTGCATTGAACTGTTTCATTACCTCTGCCTTGATCTTCTCTGACATTTCAGGACGCATACGACGAACCTTCTGCTTCTTTGGACGACAATCTTCTTTTACTGGTAAACGGTGAACCACAATGTCTGTATCCAACCCTGGCATATCTTCATAAGACCAAGCAAAGATCTCCACATAGTCACGTAACATTTGAACCAGTCTGCTCTTGACACTATCCTCTAAATCAGCCCCTATCTTGACTTCTTTCCTGTTTTCTTCAGTTCCCAAATTTACAACTTCGACTGGCTCTTCATGTGGCTGTATGGCTTTCTCTTCTTGTTGTAACAACCTAGCAAGCTCTACAGGTACTTCACAATCGTCCTCATTTCCGTCTTCAGTTTGATAGATCGGATTCTCGAAATTATAATTGGCAATAGTAGAACTGTTATCAACAGGATCCAGAGTGGATGAGGATCTGCATTTTAGTGATGTGGGTGTGTGTAAGAACACATAGCTGATAAAGCAAAAACAAAAGAAAAGAAAGACAAGGAACACAATATTTACTAAAACGAAACGTCCGCTGATTTTATTGAATGAAGTATGCAAATGAAATGACAGCCCGTAACAAGCACACCATTGTGCCCCGGGCAAGGCACAAGGCTTGAGAGTTTTAATTGTTCAAGAAATTACAAACTTAAAAAGCAACAACACAGTAATAGTATTTACTCCTGACTAAAGGAGATAGGAATAACATCTTCAGCTTTCCAATTATTGAGTCCAGCACCCACAGTAGGAAAAATCCAAGCATCCAAGTTGTAGTCTTCATCATAGTCTCCCACAACATTGATCTGGTCTTTCATAACTCCTTGATTGGTGATACGAACAGCACGAGCACGACGAACAGCCTTCTGGGACTCTGCAATGAAACCCAAACCAAACTTGTCAGACTTGTATGGGATATCAGGAAGCTGACCCCAAATAGTACAACCACCTTCATCCACCACAGCTCTAGCATCTTTAAGGGAGGCCATTGCCATTGTTGGAGGTACTCTGGTGACCACAGGAACTTTCTTGGCAACCGGAGGAGCTACATAATCATTAACAATCCAAGGAACCACTTCAAATATCTGACACGGAGTTTCAACGTATTCACCTTCCACTTCCAGATACTTGAAGGTGTTTACATGGCTGACAAAATATTCTTCCTCTCCATAGACAGTAACAACCTTTCCTTCTACCGGATATCTCAGCTTCTGATGCAATGTAGAGGTTACAACACCTGCCCCATGGATCCAGGGACGACCAAGCAGACAAGAGTACGAAGGACGAATATCCATCACATAAAATGTAGCATTAAAAATCTGAGAACCAACTTTGATGGGTAAGTCAATCTCTCCATGCACCACCCTTCTCGAACCATCAAAAGCCTTCACCACTATATTACTGGGTTTCAGCACAGCATCTTCAGGACTCAGCTTACTCAGGACTTCTTTGGGCAACACATTCAGAGAGGAACCATTGTTTATCAATACATGTGACAGGGTAGTGCCCCTGCATTCAATTGAGATATGCAAGGCCCTGTTATGATCCCTCTTGGCAGGAGTCAAATCAGCATCAGAAAACCCTAACCCATTATCATAAGTCAGGTGGGCAACACAATTCTCAAACTGGTCAACAGAAATTGCATTGGGTACATGAGCAGTCTTCAGAAACTTGATCAAAGCTTTTGCATGAGCTTCAGAACATAACAACAAAGACAACATAGAAATCTTAGAGGGAGTATGCCCCAACTGATCAACAATGTCATAATCACTCTTGCGAATGATTTTCAATACTTCTTCCATCTGCTTAGAGAGATCATCAGCAGCTGGCACATCAGCAGGTATAGGCTCAATAACAGGACCTTTGCCCCGAGCATCAGTGGTGGAAGTAGCAGCAGGAGTAACTGCATTCTTGGAAGTAACTGGAGGTGAGAAAACTCTTCCGCTTCGTGTGATCTTACTAGATCCAGCAATATTGTCAACATCAACAGGCACATCAGCTAATGGTTCTTGCTTAACACCATGGATATAAACATCGGATCCATAGTGCCAAGGCACAACTTTATCAGACGTATACGGGATAGGACCAGGAGTAGTAATGACCAGAGGAGCCACTCTAGCTTCAGCAACAACCTTCACAGGGCCTTCAGCAGTAATCTTAATTGGACCCTTATGAGTGATTTTAACAGGTCCCTTAGCAGTGATCCTTACCGGTACTCTATCAACCATGTCGACCTCTTCAGTCTTTTTACCTTTAGTAATATGCTCCACCATACTCTCCACAGAAGGTGGTCTCCTTTCAAACACTATGGTGTAATTATTCATGAGACGTTGAATTCCATCCTTCAACCTCCAACAACAATCTGGATTATACTCACAATAGACACAATCTTCACGACAACCCGGAAAGAACCCAGCTTGTACTAACTTCTTCCTGATGACAGACAATGGTGTGGTCAACTCTGCAACTGAATAGATATGTAAATCTTCATCAATGGCGTTGACAGTCTTCTCGTGATTTGGCATTGGAGCAGTAATCACATTTGGAGTACCCGGAGGGTCAAACTCAATCTCTCCAGCCTCTATCATATCTTGAATTTTGTTCTTCAAGACCCAGCAGTTATTGGTATCATGTCCCTGACAGTTTGAATGATATGCACATCGTGCATTGGGATTGTACCTTGGAGAGGTAACATTGGGATTCTGAGGAGCCTCTTTCAAAGTAATAAGTTCAGCCTTCAACAAGTGTTGCAATGCCTGAGCCATTGACATGTTGATCTTTGTGAACTGCCTTCTAGCCCTCTGTTGGTTGCCCTGTGGCTGCTCTGGTGTTGTAAAAGTTGGATTTGAGATGTGAACTGCACTCACAGACTGATGCCTTCTATTACGATCAGGTTGACCATAAACAGCATTTGACTCTTTCTTCCCAGTGGGAGGCTTCTTTGCAGCACCTGATGAAGAAGTACCCACTTGGATCTTGCCATTCTTTATACCATTTTCCACTCGCTCTCCTGTCATTATCAACTCAGTGAAGCCAGATGATGAGCTTCCAATGAGATGACTGTAAAAAGGACCATTCAGCGTACACATGAACATATCAACCAATTCCCGGTCAGTTAAAGGGGGTTGAACTCTTCCAGCTAAATCTCTCCACTTCTGAGCATACTCCTTGAAACTTTCTTTGGCACCCATTGACATGCTCTGAAGCTGCATGCGAGTGGGAGCTAAGTCAGCATTGTATTGATACTGCTTATAGAAAGCTTCAGCAAGATCATTCCACTCCCTGATGTTGACACTCTCCAATTGATAATACCACTCCAACTGAGCTCCAGATAAGCTCTCTTGGAAAAAATGGATCCACAACTTCTTATCAGCAGTGTGAGGTTGGATTCTTCTGACATAAGACCTCAGATGCAGCTTGGGACAAGAAACCCCATCATAAACAACGAAGGTAGGAACCTTGAAACCAATAGGTATGACAACCCCAGATATCAGACTCAAATCTTCAAAATCCATCCCAGAAGATTTCTGCAACTCCATAGCATCCATCCTATCCACCAACATCTTGAATTTGTCTTCATTAGTCTCATGGTAGTAATTGGCCTCAGAATCAGAGTCCCCCACTGTATGGTGGAGACTGCCTATCTCTTGCTCAGACTCTTCAGACTCATAGTTTTCAACTTGTTCTTTGGTCTTGACAGGACCTCTGAACCTTCTTCCCATGTTGATCAGGCCACCTGACCTTCTAGTCTTCTTAGTCTTCTTGGCCAGTAGTGTCTTCAATTCATCCTGCCCCTTGGACAGGTTCAGGATCAGCTCTTGGAACAGTGCATTTTGTGCCTGGAGATCCTTAACTGTTTGTTCAAGAGTCATTACTGAAATAAACAGCGAGAAGATGAGAAACCTGTGCAAAAATAAACCTGTGATGCAATGATATGATGTTTTAATGCGTATGCAATGTTTTCAAGGACCACAGGATTTAAATTTGCTTAAACAAACAAGAAGGTGAACTTTTATTAGTAATAAATTTGTTTTGCCCCTTGGGCTTACAGAAATGAAATGAAATAAGTACAAAAGATGGGGTTTTAAGTCTCCCATGGACGTTTCCTCTTTGTGTTGAGGTATGAGTTGAGATTCCGTTCCTCATGAAGTTGCTTTGTTAGTTCCAGGATTCTTTCTTGGCTTGCTTTGTAATGAGCCTCGAAAGTATCCCTTTGCTCCTTCAGTTGGATCCAGGATCTCTGCAAGTCTTCCATGTCAGTAGGCATGTCTGGGTGAAGGATGGTATAAGCAGTATCTCCTTCAGCAACAGGTTCCATGGTAACTGGCAGGATAGCAGGATATGGCATCATGAGAGTCTGAGCACGAGATCGCACCCATCTGAGATAAGCTTCCATAGGAATAGTGTACTTAGGCTCCAGTGTCTTGCTGTCAACCTTGTTTACTTTTCCCCAGGCTCGTATGAATCTCTGACGGTAACCTTGGAGATCGTTGTCGTAGTCAAACACAATGCCCTGAATCAACATGTCATGTGGACCATCACTCCGAGCGTAACCAAACTGTCGTAAAGCTAGAGAAGGGTTGTAAGTAATGCCTCCTCTTATGCCTAGAAGTGGCACATTAGGAAACTCCCCACAACGGTCAATGATAGTGACATTTTCCATGGATCTGGAGCACCAATGGATATCTGAATGCGAGAGTGACATGATCCTTTTGGACCACCTGAACCCTTGCTCATTCTTCATTACTGAGCGAGGAAGGTGAGAAATAAACCACCTAGATAGCAAAGGTATGCAGCACATCAAAGTTCCTCCTGCCCTTGCAGTACGAGTATGAAGAGAATGTAGGATGTCTCCAAGCAATGTAGGCACTGGATTGTGACTCAGGAAAATGTTGATGGCATGAACATCTATGAACTGATCAGGATTGGGGAACAACACTAAGCCATAAATCAACAAGGCTAAGATCTCCTCAAAAGCATCATAGCTCATAGCTTTCAAGAACATTTGAGCCTTCTCTATTAACACCTTGGCAAGAATACCCTTGACTCCACTTCTCGTTTCTAGAACAATGTCAACCTTCTTCAGATGTAGAGCTGCAGCAATAACCTCAGGTTTAGGCTCCCTCTCCAAGCCTGTGAATGGTTTCTGATCAAGAACAGGTATGCCCAGAAGTTTAGAGAACTCTTCCATGGTTGGAACCAACTGATAGTCGGGGAATGTGAAGCAATGGTGCTTAGGATCAAAGAACTGAAACAGGACACTCATCATGTCTTCATTGAACCCTGAGATGACTAGATCCAATAGGTGGCCATGTCTCTTGATGAACTGGGAATGATCAGACACTTGAGAAACCAACTCTTTAAGCTTAGCAGGTATGCCCACAAAGTTGATCCTGATGGTGTTTCTACGATCAGAAGCCATGACCTGCAACCAAAGAACAAAGATAAATCCTTTGGTCCTTGAAATGGTTAGTGAAAATGCTATGCTTATGATGCATGATAATGTCATGATGTTATGCTCAATCACAAACATGTGGCACACACAAACAAGTCACACAATAGCCCTAGGTTTAAAGGCTTGCATGAGGTTCAGAGGTAAGTACCCTCCCCTGAAGTTAGTTGGTTCCTCCTGTCCTACAAAAGTAACCAGGTTCTAAGGGATCTCAATATCATTGATCCTTCACAAGGGTGGTTGTTCAGTAGGCAACTTACTTACCAACCAAAACCCTCCAAGTTTAGGATCTCAATGAGTGTAGTATCGAGTGTCAACCAACTTCAGTCTGCACCAAAGCCGGTTACCTCACTACTTTCTAAAGGCCAAGATGAGTTAACTAGGGTTCTAAAAGTTAGTTAGTGCATTGACAACATATGGCAGCCTCATATTATCCTCAACTTGACTTAAGGAACATAAGCACCAACCAAGAAGTCACACTAACTATGGCCACCAGATCAACCGTATCGATATACGTCGTACAGTTTCCTTGGTCTATTGCCATTTACCTATGGTACACTAGATCCGGGTTAGGACCTTTCACACATAAGAGCACCCCAACAAGATAATATAAAGCAAGCAAGGCAAACAATTTAAAGTGATCTTAATTCCTAAGGGTACCCCTCTTAAATTTAAATCCCCAGCAGAGTCGCCAGTTCTGTAACACGGTGGGAGAACTGACTTTAGTTATGTTGCGGATAGCAAGAGTCGCCACCGACTTTTATTTTATCCAAAGGAAAGGCATAAAAGAACAGGAAAGACCTTTTAAAAGATTTTTGGGTCCGGGGGGTAGGTTATGTAAAGGGAAGGTGTTAGCACCATTTACATTCATGGTTATCCATGGGCTCTTAGTTACTTAGCTCACTTTGAATTGTTTTTGAAAATGTGAAGTGTGTGAATAAAATTTTTCATAATAGTTAATAATGATCCATGTACGGATGCGTAAAAACTTGTGTTTGAAAATTTGTTTGAAAGTGTAAAGTGTTTGAGAAATTTTTAAGTAGTGAGCAAGTAACTATGAGGTACCTACCCTAAAGTTTTAAGTCTTTCTGTTCTTTATCCTTTAAATGGTAAGACTATCCCTATTATTAAGGAATAGGTAGTCATTACCTTGGATGTGAGGGACAAGTGAGGGACATTTGTTTTAAGGAAGGCAACTGTGGGGTGTATTAAGCAATTTTTGGAGGGACTGTCATCACTATTCGAAAGGGACGAGATCTTTATGAAAGGCAACCATTAAGGGACTTGATGACTTTTCTTTTAAGGGACTTGCTTTATACACCCCACTTGACCTTTTTGAATAGGCAACAATAAGAGGCAACCCTAGAAAGTGAGATGGCGATTAAAAATCGACTTACGTGTGTGAGTGTTTAATTTAATTTATCTTATAATTTTTAAATGACCTAAATTCAATTTTAAATATAATACATGTGTACACTCCCTATTTTACTAACCATGGCAAGCAAATTAAATAATTTAAATATTTACAAAAATTACATCCAGGAGCAATTACATAATAATAATAAGCAATTAATTATAAATAGCAAAATAAATAAATAAGCAAAATATAAATAAATAAGTAAAATAAATAAATAGACAATAATATAATATAATAAGGGTTAGTAATAATAAAAATTAAAAATAAATAAGGTTAGTGAAATAATAATAATAAGTATAATAATAAAATAAATAGATTAGTAATAATATGGTTAGTAATAATAACAATAATTAAAATAAATGGAATTAGTAAAAATATTATAAAAATAATAAACAAAAGATTAGATTTTTAATATAGACAATTATTTATAAATAAGAGGAAATATGGACAATTAAATAGTTATTATAACATTTTAATTTATGTACAAATTATTAAATTATTTTTGGACATATTATAATTACAAAATTTAATTATATTTAATAAATATATACATAATAATTATAAAATTTAATTATACTAAATATTATATTTACAAAAATAATTAGAACATAAAATTAAGTTAATTGTTTAGAAAAGAATAAACTAGGGTTTCTAAAATTAGGGTTTTGTTTAGAAAAATATTTAAGGGTTTTTAATTTAATATACAAAATTATTTTAACTAATATACATATATTATAATTACATAATAAAAGAAATAATTTTTAAATTAAAAAAAAATGATTTTTGAATATTAGAAACTATTGACTATGTATTTATAAAATTATTTAATTACATATTTATAATAATTTAAACAAAATCAATTAAATAAAATAAAATAAAAAAAATAACAAAAAAAACTCACCTGGCTGGGATTTGAACCAAGGAGGCTTTGTTTCACAATGTCCATACCCTACCACTGGGCCATGCGCTGATAGTGCAAGAATAATGACCTCCAAGTTGTTTTGTTCTTTCAAACCAATAATCAGAAAAATAATGGAAAAACAAAAGGCCTGGGGGAGGATTGAACCCAGGACCTTTGAAGCTAACACGCATACACAAGACCAATCCAGCTAGATGAGCAATTTTGTTTACAAACTAACAACAATGCATAATATATAATACCTAGTAAATAAACTAAAAAAATAAACAAAAGTTGGAGAACCAGGATTCGAACCCAGGTTCATGAACAACATGCATGCGCGTCTTACCACCAGGACAAGCGTGTGCTTGTGATAACAAACCAGCAACAAAACAAAAAATATTAAAAATACAATTTGAATTCTTGAAACGCGCGCAAACAGCTTCTTCTTCTCCAAATTTCCTGCGAAAATTCCTCCCTTTTTTCCTGCGAATCTTGCTGCGTGTTCTTCAATGTTTCAAACCTGCGAAAATGAAACTCCAACAAAACAGTATCGATTCATGAAATTAATTAGTGTCTTATGATCCTTATGGTTCACACAACATCCCCATGTTCTTCAAATTCATTTATATTTAGTAAATCATAAAACCCTAATTTCAAAGGTGAAACCCTAACAATGGCCGATTCTGATTCAAGCCATGAAACTTTGGTTTATTTGTCCAGAAACGATCTACACAACATCACAAACAAGATTATGCAAACAAAATTCATTGAAAAGCAACAAATTAATGGAATCGAAAAAATTATTTTCAAGCACAATGAGGATTCGGATTATGCATTATGGAGTGATTTTGATGCATGTGAGTATTGGTTTTGCTTCAACAAGGTCCAAGGAACATTGCTATGTTCTTATTTTACCTTCAAACTCCTTGTATCAATGAATCCGAAAATTGAATTTGGAGAGATTTTTTGAATTTGCAAACTTACACTTGGGGCTGTGGAATCCGTGCCTTGCAATAGGGTTATGTTTAGTACTTATAGGTGATTGAATTAGGTCAATAAAATTGATTGGTTGTGTGAAGAATTTGATATGAAAAGATCCACAATGATCATGCCTTAAAAATCAAATATTCATGTGTGAATGCTTGCTATTTTTGGCCAAATCTCATGATTTCTTTCCTCTTCAACTCAAATCAATATTTAAGACTTTCTAGAAGCTTGATCCAAATTAAATCTTTTATTTTCATACTTTATTTTTATTTAAAATGATTTTTAATGAATTAAATCAAAATAAATAAAAATAAAAATAATAAAAATCTGATTTTTAATGGTTTGGGTCGTGCATGATGCTATTGTATGGATTGGGTCATCATTTGACAAGCCCATTTGGAAGAAATTGGTTTTAGACCTCCTTTTTCATCATAAACCAACTCAAAATTTCCCAACTTTGTAAGGGCACATATCCTTCAATTTTAATGCTATGAGGGTGTTCTTGGACATTTTGGAAAGCTTGAAGAGTCCTCTAAACAACCCCACTGGTTTCATGTCCATATCATTTACCAATCTCAATTTATGCCCTTTTGAAGTTGTTGACTTTTTGTTGACTTTCAAAAGGACCTATAATGTCTTAGCTCATACCTTCCAAATGAAGCATTTTTGGGCTTGGCTTGTGAGACACAAAGTTGTAGAGAATTCAATTTCCTTCAAAATGAGCTTTGTATGGAGACTTGGTGATGAAGTATGTGAAAGTTATGGCTGGTCAAAGTTCAGTTGACTTTTACTGAGGAAACCCTAATTTAGAAACTCCTGATTCTTGATGATCTGAAATCTCCTTGATGAATCATGATCAACCCTTGATCAAATGATTAATTTTACTTCATATACTTGATGTTGGCAAAAAATCATGAAGTTTGACTTTGGTTTGACCACAGTTGACCTCAGTTTGACTTTTTAACTGCATTGACTGATTTTGACTTATCTGACCATCTGACTGAGCAAACTTCTGAGAAAAGTCTTGAAACTTGTCATGGGGGTTCTTAAACACATATAAGATGTTATGAAGCTCACTTGAAGTCTTGGAAGTTCATTTAGCCTGACTAAAGTCAAAACCCTAGTTTTGGATGCACTGCTTAGGAGGTGCATTGTCTGAGGGAATTGTCAATTCTTCTGACCAATTGTGAACTTTGTGAACCTTGTGAACCATCATAACATATCTTGTGATACTCATGGGAGGTATTGTGAACCTTGTGAACCTTGTGAACCTTCATGAAGTGACTTGTAGACTTCATGAACCTCATGAAAGGTCTTGTAAACATTGTGAATCTTGTGAACCTTGTGAACCTTCAAGAAGTGACTTGTAGACTTCATGAACCTCATGAAAGGTCTTGAAAGTGTTGAGAAACTTGTGAACCTTGTGAACCTTCATAAAGTGACTTGTAGACTTTATGAACCTCATGAAAGGTCTTGTAAGTGTTGGGAAGCTTGTGAACCTTGTGAACCTTCTTAGAACACAAAGTCTTGTATTGTGAGGGCAAATTTTGGGGTGCAACAGCTGCCCCTGTTCAATTTTCTGAAACCTGAGGGGTTAGATTGGTATATTTGCCAGTCGTGACCTGGAAGGTTGAAGGAGATTGAACACAAAAGCCCAAAAATTTGCACTCACCAGTGCATAGAGTGATACAGATGGCTAGTTGAATATGATTGAGTGGGCTTAAAGATGCCACTTGGAGGAAAATTCTTCAGATACATGTCTTGGAGGATGAAGCAGTCCAACATATGGAAGTATAATGATAGCTGTCAGGAGGATAGAGCAGTCCTGAGGTAATGATATGATTTCAAGAGGATGAAGCAATCCTGAAGTAAAGAAGCTGTCAGGGGGATAAAGCAATCCTGAGGTAAAGAAGCTGTCAGGGGGATAAAGCAATCCTGAGGTAAAGAAGCTGTCAGGGGGATAAAGCAATCCTGAGGTAAAGAAGCTGTCAGGGGGATAAAGCAACCCTGAGGTAAAGAAGCTGTCAGGGGGATAAAGCAACCCTGAGGTATTGATAATATGCTTTCAGGAGGATGAAGCAGTCCTGGTGTAATAAAAGCTTTCAGGAGGATTGAAGCAGTCCTGATGTAATAAAAAGCTGTCAGGAGGATAAAGCAATCCTGAGGTAGTAATGTGATTTCAGGAGGATAAAGCAATCCTGATGTAATAGGAATTTTTAGGAGGATAGAGCAATCCTGAAGTAATGATGATAACTGTCAGGAGGATGAAGCAGTCCTGGTGTAGTAATATGTTCCCAAGAGGATGAAGCAGTCTTGAGAGATGATAAGTCTTCAGGAGGATAAAGCAGTCCTGATGGATGATATGCTTTCAGGAGGATAAAGCAATCCTGATAATCATAAGTTTGTTTGCTGGATAATTAACCTGAAAACAAGGTAGCATTCTGTATGATAATATTAGTTTATGCATTATGTATGCATATATAATATGATGCACTTAAGTAATGTATTATGCACCTATGTGTATGTATGGTATGATGTAAATGATGTATGTATGATATGATACTGCCTGAAGCGTCTGGATATCTTCGTATAACAACTGCTGGCCAGGGAAAATAAATCCCGGTTTGTTGCTGAAGAATATGAGGAACTCGTTCCCGTCTTGTTTGATAATATATTATACATAACCTTCCGTATACTGGGGATAGCAATAACCTCCCGTCTGCTGGGGATAGCAAGGTATATATAACCTCCCGTCTGCTGGGGATAGCAAGGTATATATAACCTTCGTCTTCGTTCGTCGTACCATTATTGGAAAGTAATTTCCCGTATATCCGTATGAGGATAAAAGAGATGGATATAAATTCCAGGGGAGATGTGACTTTATGAAGATGGATTTGTCTTACTGAGGGTTTGTAACTGTTTTGTAAAGATGAACCGGCGAAGCTTCGTTGAAATCCTTCCCTCGTTCGTCCTTAGTAAATACTATTACTGCATTTTCATGCATTTCTGGTAAACATCAATCATATTAAAAACATACATGCATTTCTGGTAAACATCAATCATATTCAAAAGCATACATACATTCAAACACAACCAATGGACGTTTCGCTTATGTAAATAGGGTAAAAGTAAATCTGGATTCAAAAGATGGAATTTATTCATATCAAAGAGTGACCCATACATGGGTGAATTTGTACAAAGAGACATAAACCCTAGTAAGAGGATTTTGTCATAAAGTTTTTACAAAACAAAGAGAATCAGCTATGTGGGAAATGATCCTATTGAGTTTCAATTCTACTATTGCCATTATCTTCAAGTATCTCATCTTCTGCTGTTGAGACGGGAATGATTGGATTGATCTTTATCTGTTCGAGCTTGAGTAAGTAACACAACTGGTTGCAGTTTCATGGGTGATCCAAACGAGACATAGTCATACGCTTTAATCCCTAACTTTTGCCTGGATTACCCTTTCAGGTTTTCAATCCACCGGGATACCCTTTTTTGCCCAAGCCGCCTTTTCAGGTTTTCGACTTGCCGGGTGTACATCTTTTTATATATATCCCTAATTTTTGCCCAAACCCTTTTGGTTTGCCGGGATGCCCTTATTTTTGCCTAGGCCTGTCAACCTAGCGGGTCTCTTTTTATGCGTAGTATTTTTTAACTATGTCTGCGTTTACAGGCTGTGGGAAGTCTTCACCATCCATTGTAGTCAGTATCATGGCACCTCCTGAGAACACTGTCTTGACTACAAATGGTCCTTCATATGTTGGAGTCCACTTGCCCCTAGGATCACCCTGTGGTAATATGATACGCTTGATTACCAAGTCACCAGCCTGATATACCTTTGGCTTAACCTTCTTGTTAAAAGCTTTGATCATTCGCTTCTGGTACATCTGGCCATGACAAACTGCTGCTAATCTCTTCTCATCAATCAAATTTATCTGGTCAAGTCGAGTCTGAATCCACTCATCTTCATCCAAGCCTGCCTCCTTCATAATTCTTAAGGAGGGAATCTGAACTTCAATGGGAAGAACTGCTTCCGTACCATAGACTAAGGAGAATGGGGTTGCCCCTGTTGAAGTTCGTATTGTAGTACGATAACCATGAAGAGCAAATGGTAACATCTCATGCCAATCCTTATAAGTAACAGTCATCTTCTGTACAATCTTCTTAATGTTCTTATTAGCAGCTTCAACTGCCCCATTCATCTTTGGACGATACGGAGAAGAGTTGTGATGCTTAATCTTGAACTGTGTGCAGAGATCAGTGATCATAGTGTTGTTCAAATTAGAGCCATTGTCAGTAATAATCCTTTCAGGGATGCCATACCTACATATAAGATTATTCTTAATGAATCGAGCCACAACATTCTTGGTAACAGATGCAAATGAAGCTGCCTCCACCCACTTCGTGAAGTAATCAATAGCAACCAGGATGAAACGATGCCCATTAGAAGCAGTAGGTTTGATCTCACCAATCATATCAATGCCCCACATGGCAAAGGGCCAAGGAGCAGTCAACACATTCAATGGTGATGGAGGTATATGTACTTTATCAGCATAAATTTGGCACTTGTGACATGTCCTGGAGTGTTGATAACAATCAGCTTCCATGGTGGACCAATAGTAACCTGCTCTCAATATCTTCTTTGCCATAGTATGACCACTAGAATGAGTGCCAAAGGTCCCATCATGCATCTCTTCCATAATTTCTGTAGCTTCCTTCTTATCCACACAACGAAGCATAGTTGAATCATGATTGCGCTTGTACAGAATCCCATTACTCAAAAAGAACTTAGCAGAGAACCTTCTCAGGAACTTCCTATCTTTGACAGATGCCCCTTCAGGGAACTCCTAAGCTTCAAGATATCTTTTCACTTCGTAGAACCAAGGCTTCTCCTCTGCCCCTTCTGTGTCAATCTCATTGCAGTATGCAGGCTTCTCAAATCTATCAATAGTAATCTTGGGAGCTTCATCATCCCAACTGATTTCAAACATAGATGCCATGGTAGCTAATGCATCTGCTAACTGATTCTCTCTTCGTGGAATATGTCCAAAGGTAATCTCTTTGAAGTGTGGGATCAAAGACAACACATGCTCTCTGTAAGGAATGAGGTTATCATGTTTGGTATCCCAATCTCCTTTAATCTGACTTACTACCAGGGCTGAATCTCCATACACATCAAGGAACTGAATCTTCATATCAATAGCAGCTTTAATACCCAGGATACATGCCTCATACTCAGCCATGTTATTGGTACAATAAAAACAAAGTCTGGCAGTAATCGGGGTATGACAACCTTCAGGGGAACTAATCACAACACCAACACCATTACCAAGTGCATTAGAGGCACCATCAAAAACCATAGTCCATCGGGATCCTTGTTCAGGTCCGTCATATTGTCCAGGTTCTTTGGTAATAATCATAATGTCTTCGTCGGGGAACTCAAAACTCATTGACTGGTAATCATCCACTGCTTGATGAGCCAAATGATCTGCCACAACACTTCCCTTAATGGCCTTCTGAGTAGTATACTGTATATCATATTCTGTCAAGATCATTTGCCATCTTGCAATTCTTCCGGAGAGAGCAGGTTTCTCAAATATGTACTTGATTGGATCCATCTTCGAAATCAACAAGGTAGTATGGGTCAACATATACTGCCTTAGTCGGCGAGCAGCCCATGCCAAAGCGCAGCAAGTTTTCTCGAGCAGTGAGTATCTTGTTTCACAGTCGGTAAACTTTTTGCTAAGGTAGTATATTGCCTGCTCTTTTCGACCAGACTCGTCATGTTGCCCCAACACACACCCCATTGAGTTGTCTAACACTGTTAAGTACATAATCAAGGGTCTTCCATCAACTCGTGGCATCAAAATTGGAGGTTCTAGCAAATATCTCTTGATTTCATCAAAGGCAGTCTGGCACTCATCATTCCATTCCATCACCTGATCTTTCTTCAACAACTTGAAGATTGGCTCACAGATGGCAGTTAACTGGGAAATAAATCTTGCAATGTAATTCAATCGTCCCAAGAAACCTCTAACCTCCTTCTCAGTACGGGGAGCTGGCATTTCTTGTATAGCTTTCACTTTTGCAGGATCCACTTCAATACCTTTTCCACTGACAATGAAACCTAGGAGCTTTCCAGATCTAACTCCAAAAGTACACTTGTTTGGGTTCAATCTCAACTTATATTTCTTTAACCTCTCAAACAACTTATGCAGATGATCAAGATGTTGTTCTTCATTCTGGGACCTGGCTATCATATCATCCACATAACAGACACTGACATGGCGGTCAGGAATAAACAAACATCGACATGGTGCTCGGGAAATAAAAACAGATGTCGACACGGTGGTCAGGAAATAAAATGACAGGAATCGACACGGTGGTCAGGAAAATAAAAAAAACAGGCGTAAATCCAAAGTGGTAGATCAAAAGGTTCAAGTGTAACTGTTGAGACCGAGGATGAAGAAAACGAACACAAAGAATTCAGGCAGCGGCCTTGTTTAACCAAACTGATACTGGGAGTAACATGCGAAGAGTTTAAAGATAAATCAAACGGCTCTAAGCGACCGACTGGCAATAAAAATGTTGGAGTTTTAAACAAGATAAACGTCCCAAATCCGGAAATTCCCTAAATGAAGAACTTGAAGAATTTGTGCCAATGACGATTGGACTTAAAAGAAATATTGGTGGTAAAAGGGTGGATATTAATACCAAGGAGAACCTCTTCAGGGGATATTAATGTTACTGGGAAAACACTTTGATAAACCATACTAAAGAGCGTCAACAACAAATGGATTTTCAGATAAAGCTGCTAGTGACGAACGATTTTTTTGACATGCCAGACAGAAACTGGTTTGAAAAGAGAAATATAAATATCAGATAGGAACTGGTTGGAAAGAAATGACTACCAGACAAGACTGGTTTGAAAATAAAATGACTACCAGACAGGAACTGGGTTGAAAATAAATGACTACCAGACAGGACTGGGTTGAAAATAAATGACTACCAGACAGGACTGGGTTGAAAATAAAATGACTACCAGACAGAACTGGGCTGAAAATAAATGACTACCAGACAGGACTGGGCTGAAAATAAATGATTACCAGACAGGACTGGGTTGAAAATAAAATGACTACCAGACAGGACTGGGCTGAAAATAAATGACTACCAGACAGGACTGGGTTGAAAATAAAATGACTACCAGACAGGACTGGGTTGAAAATAAAATGACTACCAGACAGGATTGGGCTGAAAATAAATGACTACCAGACAGGACTGGGTTGAAAATAAAATGACTACCAGACAGGACTGGGTTGAAAATAAATGACTACCAGACAGGACTGGTTGAAAATAAAATGACTACCAGACAGGACTGGGTTGAAAATAAAATGACTACCAGACATGAATGGGCTGAAAATAAATGACTACCAGACAGGACTGGGTTGAAAATAAAATGACTACCAGACAAGACTGGGTTGAAAATAAAATGACTACCAGACATGACTGGGCTGAAAATAAATGACTACCAGACAGGACTGGGTTGAAAATAAAATGACTACCAGACAGGACTGGGTTGAAAATAAATGACTACCAGACTGGACTGGTTGAAAATAAAATGACTACCAGACAGGACTGGGCTGAAAATAAATGACTACCAGACAGGACTGGGTTGAAAATAAAATGACTACCAGACAGGACTGGGCTGAAAATAAATGACTATCAGACAGGACTGGGTTGAAAATAAAATGACTACCAGACAGGACTGGGCTAAAAATAAATGACTACCAGACAGGACTGGTTTACCTGGGTTTTGACCTGGACATATGCTAGATGAGTGAGATGATATGCAAGGTTTAACGCTAAGAGCGGAGCGACATGACTAAAGCATGAGAGCGATTATGTACTGAATCAGTGACTTCCAAAAAAGTCCCTGTTTGGGTAAGGATGGAAAAGTTCTGGAAGATGACTCTTTAAAAGGAGGCAAGGATGACGACATGATTCCCAACACCTGTCTTGAACTCAAAATTTGTTGTTGCATAGGGCCTGCTTGAACAACTTGAAGACACGAAGAGGATTTGCCCATGTGTGATTCATCTTGCCCCTAATCAATGGTTTCTTGAGCATACCCTTTTCAAAAGGTTTGGAAACAACCTGCCATGGCATGGACTTTGAAATGGTTGCCCCGGTGCTTGAACATCGGAGATTTGCCCATGGTTATCTGATCCCTGTGATAGGAAACTCCTGACTTGACTGGTTATTGAACTCTTGAATTCTTTCTGATAACTCGCTCAAATATGAGTCTTGAGGAATGCTCAACCTCTGAATTGTTAACTCTTGAACGGATTGATTCAGATTGACTGGTTCTTGAAGTGTTTGCCCCTGGCTGGGCTTCTCTTTCTAAGTCGAACTCACTAACTGGCTTCGTTCGTCGGGATTCCATTGATGCTGAATTGACTTGCAAACAAACATTATTTATTTAAAAATTGGCAAATTTAATGCAACATTTATGCAAGTTTTGAAATCGCAATTTATTGGTATGATAGTGATACAGTGGAGTTAAAAATAAAATAAAAAGTGGGTCTAGCCATTTTATGGAATGGCAGATCAAGTGATCAATACAAATGATTAACAAAGATCGTTAGGAGTCAGGTTAACACAACCTTGTTGTAGTATTCTCTCAAACCAAACCCTGCCTCAGCTAGGTCTTTTAAGGGTTGTAACGTGGCTTGGTTCACGGTTTATGAAACAAAGGATAAAAGGCTCAAAATTTATTTGTACACATCCCATCTTCGTGATGAACTCCAACCCTACGTTCAGTTAAATTGACATACGCATTCAGATCTTAAAAGTCTTTGACAATGTGTGATAAGGATCAGGATTTGAAAGTGATGGCAGCCACCTTGCTTTATCCTTGCTTTGTTGAGGATTTGATGACTTCATTAATTTCGCCTAAGTTGTCTTTTTCTGTTTTTGACTTAGCAGACTTTTCTTCGTATTTCTTTTTCCTCACTTCATTCTTTTGTTGAACGGTTACGACTGCCATCTTACTGGATAATGGAGAATACGTACTACAAACTTTTGGCTCTTCACGACTTCTTTGGCGTGTGAATGAAAGTACGTTGCTGATCCTTCTTGAATGATGGATTGAATCTCTTGAAGATTGAATGCAAACAGATTAACTGAACCGACTACCCTGCCTCAAGTTTGAAATTAAGGGTTTTTGCATTTTTGAAAAAGAAAACTCCTACTTCAAAGCTCAAAGGGGTTAGCGAGAGATTATCTTCCTTATTTCACCGGTGTTTGGGAATTTGAAACAATGCTTGTACATCATTGGCAGGGTTTTAATTGAGAGCATACAAATGGAGAATTCAGGTATCTGGTTTTCATCATCCTCCCTCCAATCTTTGCTAAAACAAAAGTTTGATAAATAAAAGGTAGAAATATATTTTTGCTTTTTTGTAACAATGAAAGAAAACGAGTGAATACAAATGGATTGATTCAAAATATGCATAAACATTTCATTAATTTTGCCAATTCAAAAACAACAATGCTATCAAACAAATACGAAATCAACATGCAAGGAAAATACAACAATGCTGAAACAAACAGGGGCTTGCCAGCTTTAGGGAATTGAAAGTGTCTTGATTCACCGTCTTCAAGAGATGCCCCGAAGAGTCTTTGTATTCACTTAGGCGAGAAGTTGACATGCACCAACAGGCTTCCTTCTGGAAAGGATATATACTTTTTATCGATCAAATGTTGCACCTTGGCTTGAAAAGCTCTGCAGTCTTCAGTTGAATGCCCCATTGATCCATCATGATATCCACATTGCTCATGTGGATTATACTCAGGAGGGTATGGCTCTGACACTGGCTTGAGAGACTTGGGAACCACTAAAGAGCTTTGAATCAAAGGTTGCAGAAGCTGAGTGTACGATAAAGGTACTGGATGAACATGAGCATTCCTTCTTTCCAGATTGTTGCGAGGCTTATATGGACTCTGATGCCGATTCAGATATCCTTGGCTTTTGGCTCGCTGGCTTTGATGAGGAGAGATCCAAGGTTGCTGGTAAGGTACCCTAAACATTGTTGATTGCCTACAAGGATGATGAGGCATATGGAATAGCGATTGTTGAAAAGATGGAGGGTCATAGGATCTTGCTGATGCACCACAAAAATACTTGACGTCTGCCATGACTGCATTGATTACATCCTCTTCCTCCTCTTGGGAACTGTTGAGGGATTCATTCTCACTAGCCTGGTTGCTTGAGGCGCCTTAGATCTTTCCACTTTTTAGACTAATCTCGATACGTTCTCCAGTTTTTACCAGGTCAGAGAAACTTATTGAGGCGATGCCTATCATCTTCTCAAAATACGGGCTCTGCAGAGTATCCATAAACAGGTTAACCAACTCCTTCTCTGATAGTGGTGGTTGAACACGATAAGCAAACTCTCTCCACCTCTGGACATACTTTTTGAACGGCTCATCATTCCCTCGAGATATGTCCTTCAAGTGAAAGCGACTGAGAGCTTCTTCCAAATTGTAATGGTATTGTTTCACAAAAGCATTGGCTAAGTCCAACCATGACTGAATATGACTTCTTTCCAAACCCATGTACCAATTCAACGGTGCCCCACTCAAACTCTCTTGAAAGCAGTGAATCATCAACTTATCGTCAAAAGCATATGCAGTCATTTTTCGACAAAACATCACCAAATGGTGCTTTGGACAGCTATCCCCTTTGTACTTCTGAAAAAGCAGGTGCTTCAAACTTCGGAGGTATAACCAAACCAGGTACTAAGCACATGTTTAAAGCATCCAGGTCAAAAGCATTTTTCCCCTCTAGAGCTTTGAGTCTTTCATTCAGCATTCGACATTTCTCATTCATCTCAGCAACATCTGCCCCCTTGGTCTTTCTCACTGGGATTGCCCCTTGGGAAATTGGCTCAGAGAACCCAAAGCTTTGGTACTCGACGACATCGTGAGGTAAGGAGTTTCCATCTCGAATAATGGTATGCTCTTGAATAATGGGTGCCCCAACTGGGGTCCTGACAGACTGAGGTTGAACAAAACTGTTCCTTTGAGATGGAGAGACATTTCCCGTTACAACAGCCTGTTGAACATTATCCCTTCTCCTGATCAAAGCTGTCACAACATCCAGGAGCTGGTTCATCTGGTCCCTTGTCAAATTACAATCTCCTCTTGATGCAATCTGCTTTTGTCCTTCAGGGTCCATGATCAACCAGGAACTACTTCAAGTCCAATGTAGGTGTCGGGAAACCAACTGCGGGTTATGGACACAGGACGAGGATGAGCTTACTCTGAGGAAGGAAAATGATATGCAATGCAAATGTCATGGTATGCAAATGGATGCAATATAAGGATGCTTGAGGATCACAAACACAAACAGACATGGAAGCTGGAAAAGCTTAAAACCTCCTAAATTTGGTAGGCTGTAAGAGATTGGTTCTACAGTTTGTACCCATAAATCCCACTCACAGGATGGCTTCTACGGCGATGGTTTTAAGGAAACTCGAGGTCACAGACGTTTATCGTTCTAACGTCCCGCCGCAGGCTAGCTGCATTGTGACGAAAATAACGATAAGGTCCACCTTGAGTGGAGTTCTCATGCTAGGCGTGCAAGGAGCGAGTCCTCGGAGCCTAACATTACACAACTACCAAAATTGAAACAGGTCCTAGGGGGTCCCAGAATCACATCCCTTTCATGAATCAGGTCACGCGACAGGCTAGCTGCGTTGCGACAAGATCTACAAAAAGTCTAACTATCTGGGGGAGCTTTCATGATAGGCGTGCAAGGAGCGAGTCCTTGGAGACTAACACTAATAACATCCAATTCTAAACTTAGGTGTTCCCTCTGCTTTTTCACCACTCAAATTTTACTTGCAAGGTGACTCTGAGATCCCACAGACAAATATAATGAGCAATAAAGCAAAGCGGTAAAAGAACAGATAAACAAACATAAATAATAAACATAAAGAAGACAAGAAAAGACAAGATCAAACGAATAAACGCATAAAGCTAAGTTAGGCTCGACTCTCTCTAGCATGGAGTTGTCATCCCCAACAGAGTCGCCAACTGTCGTACCTCGAAAAATACGATCCTAAAACAAAACAACAGAGCCGCCACCTAATTTTATTTATTCTACGAGAGAAAAGGGAGATATAGATACAACCTATAATAGGATAAGAAATGGTTCACGAAACCAAATTCTAAGTTCGGGAGTCGGTTACGCAAGGGGAAGGTGTTAGCACCCATCACGTCCGTTGTACTCAACGGGAACCTCTTAGCTAATTATGCGATTAAATGTTTGATCTTAAGTCTTGTCTTCTAAACGATTATTAATATGATTGCTAAAAGGGAAATTAAAGTTTTAAATTATTATTATTATGAAGATGACGGAGAAAAGATTAAGATTTTTTATTATTGTGCTCGCAAAGGATTGAAATCCTTGTGCCTACGTATTCCCTTGTGCAATGGGAAAGTCAGAGCTTCGTAGTTCGCGCGACTACGGTTTGCATTTTTTTAATTGAACGATTGTTTGAAATGCATTCTACTGTTAAGCATTGGCTTATACTCGCGGTGGAGGCTGAAGCGCTAGCTTGTTCGAGAGATAGAATGATTTAAACAATGTTCATTTTAGAGAAAAGGTGCTTGAATTTTGTTAAGATGCTTTAAACGAAAGGGGGAATGAACCACGTTGCGTGGGGCTAGCCCAGCTGCAATCCATTCTAGAACGTGCGGAATGCTAGACTCTGAAGTTCAATTTCCGTGATTTAATTTAAAAAGATAATTTGGATATTTTGATATACGAATGGTGATTGGACACATCGCGTGGGGTTAGCCCAGTTGCGGTCCAATCCAGAACGTGCGGAATGCTAGACTCCGGAGTTCTGTTTTCGTACGTTATTTTGATAAATTGAATAATTGATATACGAATGGTGATTGGACACATCGCGTGGGGCTAGCCCAGTTGCGGTCCAATCCTGAACGTGCGGAATGCTAGACTCCGGAGTTCTGTTTCCGTAATTTAATTTAAATAAATTGAATAATTGATATACGAATAGAGATTGAACACATCGCGTGGGGCTAGCCCAGTTGCGGTCCAATCCAGAACGTGTGGAATGCTAGACTCCGGAGTTCTGTTTTCGTACGTTATTTTGATAAATTGAATAATTGATATACGAATGGTGATTGGACACATCGTGTGGGGCTAACCCAGTTGCGGTCCAATTCAGAACGTGCGGAATGCTAGACTATGGAGTTCTGTTTCTGTAATTTAATTTAAATAAATTGAATAATTGATATATGAATAGTGATTGAACACATCGCGTGGGGCTAGCCCAGTTGCGGTCCAATCCAGAACGTGCGGAATGCTAGACTCCGGAGTTCTGTTTTCGTAATTTAATTTAAATAAATAAATTGAATAATTATCTTTAGACCTTTTTTAAATTGATTGTGTTTTAAAACGAAGGAGTGAACGAAACGATACGCGTGGGGCTAGCCCAGTTGTAGTTCGTTCTAGAACGTGCGGAGTGCTGGACTCCGGAGCTCTATTCCTTGTTAATTTAAATAGGCGCGTAAAAGGTCGTGCAGACGGTGGTCACATAAGTGACCGACTTACGTGTGTGCCAAAGTTGACGTAGAAATTTACTTGGCGTTGGACCAAGAAATTTATTTATTTTGAGATATTTATTACGTACCTAAGAAAAAGTTCATATTCTTATCTTGCCAACTTAAAGCCACAATGCGCAGTAAATAAATATAAACATAACCAAAATAAACAAAATGTCAAAAAGATTAAACAAATAATTCACACTAAGAGGTCAACCTTTAGACCAAACTCATCCACCAATAGGTTCTAAAATTAAACTTAAACAATCTATATCTTGAACAAAAAGGACAAACAGATTTTTTTATTATATGTTTTACGTAAAAAAAAAAAGATTCTAACTAAATTAAAAAGATAACAAACCAAAAGAAAGAAGAAAAAAAAACTGAATTAAAAAAACTGAAAATTTATATTTTTATATATATATATGTAAGTATTTAACCAAATATAATAATCAGATAATAAAAGAAGAACATATGATAATTAAAAGATTATCTTAGATTTCTTGTATATATATAAATAAATAAATGAAGTTAAATTAAAAAAACAAAATATAGAAACAAAAAAAGAAAGACAATTAGTGAACTGGTTTTCAAAACACAATAAGGTGACGGCCCAAAAGGGCCTGCTGGATTATGTAGGACGGACCGGGTCGGGTCCCAGCCCGCGACCCAATTCATGTTGACACTAGACAGAAAAACAAATAGAAACCCTAACAGAAAGGGAAACGGCGCTGACCTTGTATTTTCTCAAAAAAACAACAGAGCGTTTTCAACACCCACCCTCTCAATCGCGGATCCTCCATCGTTTCTTTCTCCGTCGCCTCTCTCACGCCGTGTTCTCTCTCAAACTCTATTGAAAAGCCAATCCTTCCAACGCGATTCACGGTGATCTCCTTCGTTCTTCGCTCAGTTTGTGTCGTGATGGTTCGGTCAAGGTTTCTGAGTTTCGGCGGTGACTTCTCACTGTTTCATTTTGAGGTTTCGCTCGCAACCGGTGTTGGTGGTTTCCGATTTTAGGTCGATGGTTTGGTGTTTGATGTGTTCTGATGTTGCAGAAAAAGAAAAAATGACAGAGGGAGGGGTTTTAGGTGCGGCTGAGAAAGAAGGGATGGTTCTGCTGCGTCGGTTGCAGCTCTGTTTACGCGGTGGCGCTAGAAGGAGGGGTGTTGAAGGTTTTTAAGAAGAATGAAGGTTTTTTTTGCGGACGAAGTTGTGGTTATTGTTGTTGAAACGTTGACAATGTGATTTAAAGCAGATGTGATTTGAAGGGATGGTTAGCGTTTTCGGCGGAAGTGGTGGATTCGAGGTGGGGTTCTCCGGTTATGGGCTTTTGAAGGGATTTCTGTGGCTTGAAGTTTTTGTTCACTGTGTTCGCGGAAGGGTGGCTACAAACAATGCGTATGGTTTTGCGTTTTGTTGATTGGGTTTGTTTGTTGGGAGTGGTTGCGGTTTATGAAGAGCGGTGGTAGTCAAAAGAAGATGAAGGCTCTCTGTTATGGTTTGCTGTTGTTTTTATGTTTTTGCTGCGGCGTGGTTGATGAATGGTGGTTGGGGTGGATGAAGGGCGGTCCGGCAGGCTTACGGGCTTGAGTGGTGTTGGAGGGTTGTTGAAGGTGAGGGTCAGCGGTGAAGGAGGAAGGGTTTTATCTTCTGGTTATTTTTTCAGGTTGTTGCTGTTTATTTTTTGAAGTTTTGATGCGGTAATGGTGGTTCCGCCAATGCATTGTAAGTTGGGTATCGGAGATGATGAAGGATGAAGAGGGTTCGTGTTTGTGCGGTAATGGAGTTTCTGGGTTGATGGTGGAAAGTTCGTGTGGTGATGAAGGTTTCGTTGGGTTTGAAAATGGAAGCGGGATGGTGGTCCGCGGAAGGGAGAAGAAGACCGTTTGATTCTGAGTTTATTGTTGATGATGTGATGCGGATGGTTTTGGGGGGTGATAGGTGGTAGTAATGGATCTGGTTTTGTTGAGATTTTTGAAGGAGGTTTTTTTGGTTATTCTGTGAACTTGTTGTTAATGTGGTTGTCTTTTTCCTTTTGATGGTTGGTCGTGGGTGAATATTTGCTGAGAAAAAAAATTGTTATTATTTTCAGTGGAAGGCCCCCTTTTCGGAATGAGTGAATCTTCCCTGATGAAGATGATGAAGATGAAGATGAGGTGCTTCCTCTTTTGAATCGTTTTTTTAGAGAGGTCCCCTTTTTCTGAAAATTTTGTCCTCTTAAAACAAAGCAAACCTGTTAAAGTCTGTCCTGTTATTATTGATGAGTCAACTTCACTTGCAGAGGTTTGGCTCTTCTGGGAATGTAGCAGAAGAACTTTTTATTGCAGGTTTATATAAGACTTATTTTGGTGAAAAAAGTTTTGGTCAATGTTGCAAGGCTTGTATGCAGTGCAAGGGTTGGTGTTGTCCCTGTTATTGTGCAGACTTGTAGTATTTGTCGTTGGGACTTTATTGGGAGGTGGCCAGTTAATTAAAAGTACTCCATTAAATCAAACTGATTAAAACTAAAGCCTAATTAAAAGACTAAATATATTATATTAATTAAAACCAAATTAAATATAAAAAAATATTAAACTGGACTTAAGTTAGGCTGAAATTTTTATATTCTTAAAACTAAACAAGAATTAAATTAAATAAAAAAACAGAAATATACATATACTAATTAAAAATAAATAAATGCAAAAATTAAATTAAGCCAAATGAAATGAATTAAGCTAGAAAAAAATCTAAATAATCCTGAATATAAATAATCCTGAATAGTAAGCTAACTAGAAATGAACTATAAAGATAAATAAATAACAAATAAATCTAATCGAACTAATTAATTCTAAATAGTCTAAGATAAATAATTAACTAAAAATAATAATTAAACTATAAAATGTGACAACATTCCATATTTTTTAAATTGAAATTAAAATCTAAAATAAACGAAAGTACATCAAAACGAAACTAAATGCATTATTATGAGAAAAAAAATGGACCAAAACGCAGAGATGACTGATATTGCGATAAAATGCGCCAGACGAATGAAAAAGTTAAAAAAATTTCGGTCAAAATTTAGGGTGTAACAGACATGATATGTGGATTTGTACATGCTTTATGTCATATATTTGATTGGTTCACTGATGCTTGGCCTTGACAAAGTAGTTCTTATTCCTGGTGGTTTAAAAGGAGTGGTCCTAAACAATTTTGGTTGCTTCCCAAAAAAGACTCTTGCTCCACTTGGCTTAGAGGGTGATTTAATTGATGACTTGAGAGGTGACTTATCAACTCTAAGAGGTTGAATGTTCAATACATTACCACCAGTTTGTATATCAATTAAGGTCTCATCCAAAGTTGTAGAGTTCTCCATGACAATTGGCTCTGGCTCATTAGTTGTTTCATTCTCAAAGATTGTATCCTGCACAACTGGGTTTTCCTTCTCAATGACAGTTTCTTTGACAATTAGGTTTTCCTTCTCAATGATAGTTTCTTTGACAATTGGGTTTTCCTTCTCAATGACTGTTTCTTTTAAAATTGAGGGTTCATTCTCAATGGCAGTTTCCTTCAGAATTGGTGTTTCATTCACAATTGGTGTTTCCTTTACAATTGATGGCTTTTTGTTACTCCTTCATTGACAGTTGTAGCATTCTTCCATGTTTGGTCTTTTTTGACAGAAACTTTGTCTTTTTTGCCATTTGATGCTCCTTTGCTAGTCGATGCTCCCTTAACATAATCTTTTGATGCTCCTATGCTAGTTGGTGCTCCCTTGGCAGTTGTGATTTCAAAAGTCTTTGCCTTTTTTGGCTCTTTGTTTGTGGAGCCCTTAGGCCTCCCATGTAACACATAAATTAACACCATTGTAAGAATACATACATTAGCATATGACCCATTAAAAAGTTAACAACAACATAAGTATTACCCTTTTTTTGGTTGCCACATTGGACTCTACATTAGGTTGACTTGCTTGTGTAGGTACATCTTGAGCATCTTGAGTGGAGTTTTCTTGATTTACCTGACCAGCAAGTGACTTAGCTTCTACCTCTTGCTTCCATTTCTTGCATGTCCTCTTGTTATGGACCAATCCAAAGTAGAATTTGCATATATGGCTTGTGTTTGCTCTTTGCTACTTAGTTTGTGTAACTTCATCAGGTTCCCTCCTTCTCGATTTCTTAGGTCTACCTGACCCACGTTTAAACTTAGGTGGAAGCATAATTTCATTCTCAGTTATAGTCCACTTGTTTTGTCCATTTAAGGGAGTAATGATCTCATTGTAACAGGCATAATAAGTGCTCTTGTGATAGCACTTATGTACATACTTTAAAGGGTCATCTACCTTCCTATGTATGACAGTTACAACATGCCTACTTGGAATACCTACAAGCTCCCAGTAATTACAAGAACAAGTTTGTTTCTCTAAGTCTACCACAAAGTTGTCTGTAAACAACATACGAGTAACTTGAAATGTCAACCTACCAGCATATGTTGTTGTCCAGCTAACACTCTTTTCTATCTCCCTATCCAATCTCATTAGGGGTTTTGTCATGATAAGTCCCTTATAACCCTCCATCTTTTCCCTAAGTGTAGAAAACCTCCCCATTAAATAATTCCTAATCCACTCCAACATTGGTAGGTATTGATCATTAGGATCTCTCCCAAAACAACAATCAAAAGAATCCATCCATATTTATGCTTCAATTGACAACTATCCAATCTAATGAAAGGTTTACATGATCTTGCCAAAGCTTTATTGGTTCCACCTAGGGACATGTAACATCTCTCAAATATTGGACTCAACACTTCACTTGGAGCACTATTATTTATTTTAAAAGTATTACCAGCTGATGCCCTTCTCAATTCAGCACCATAAGACCATAGAAGACTAAATTGTTTGCTTGAGTCACCTTTAAGAATGGCTCTTGGAATCTTTCTTTCCTTGAATTCCCTACATGTTGGGATCTCTGTTGCATACCTTTCCCTTACATCAGTTGCCACCTCACTTAATCTCATCTTAGAATTATTCTTCAAACCATTAATAATCAATTTAGCTACCCATTATGCTCTAGAATTATTGTTAAAAAACTTTCTTCCACACTCGTGTTTTGCATACAAGGTTTTAATTCTAAATGTAGTTAAGGTGAGTACCTTACTACATAACATAGTATAATCACATTTTTTCTTGTGCTTACACACAATCCTACATCTTCTTGGGTCATTTTATCTCAAACTTAACCTCCCTTCCATTCAACACATTGTGTTCTAAAATATCATCTTTGAAATGTCTTAGAGATGAAAACTCCATTCCAACTTTGAAAACATAATCCTTAGACAATGTATCATCCTCATTATACCTCAAAATACAAGTCCTTTCATCACAACTATCATCAACACCACCATTGTCAAGCTCATATGTCATATATTCATCCTCAATCAAATGTTCCTTACCCATCTCTTCAGTTATAAATACTTTCTTATCTTCTTTACTCTTGCCCTCTTCAATTTCAGCATTTTCAATTTTGTTTACTACATCATCCCTATTGACTGTCACATTAACAAGTCCTTCTTCAAAACCTTCCATCCTCTCATCTTCATTATCCTCCAAGTGTACACCTTCCATGAAATTATCACTAGAATCACTACTTGATTCACTCAAATTGTCACCATCGTCTTCACATTTAACTCCATTTCCTTTCTCTATAAATTGCTTGTTTTCTTACTAAAGGAATACGTGGATTCAAATTGATGAAGAAGTATATAATCTGAAAAATTAAACTATTCTTGAAAACCAATTTAATCAAACCATTGATGTTTTTGAATTGCATGCGTCTCGTCATTCATCTCATGCTATTTACATATATTGTGGTATAATAATCTGGCTCCTTAATAAAATGCATCGCTGAATTCGATTATAGTTAAATTTTCATAAGAAATTTTGATCGGATAATCTATCTTCTCATCATCACTTATTATCATAATTTCTATACTATTTTTTTTATGATTATCAATGATGAGGAAGAGGTAGACTATCCCATCAAATTTTCTTATGAAAATTTAACTATAAACGAATTCAGCGATGCATCAGAGGTGCCTGATCATTATACAATAATAAATGTAAACAACGTGAGGTGAATGATGAAAAGCATGTCAATCTAACAACAACAATGGTTTGTTTAACTTAGTTTTCAAATATAACTTAATTTACAAATTATAAGTATCTAACTCAATTTAAATGAATGTATTTTAAGTGAGGCATATTAGTGAAACAAACAATCTATATAGAATATAATAAACTCAAATAACATCATACACCAGAACCAGATACTATAATTTATCATACACAAGAACCAGATACTATAATTTATCATAGACTATATTAAATTGTTACAAGAGAACATGTCTCTTAACCACAATGACTTCATACTTCTTTTTATTGTTTCTAAAACTAGGTAAAATTTGTTGCCACAGTTGTTTCCGTGTTTACTACACATAGCTGCACATACAAGAAGACGAATCCAAAAAAAATGAGAACAATCAACAAAAATAACATGCAACAAACGAGAAAATGGGAACTATCTAACAAAAAGATTGAAGTAGAAGAATACCTTATTTTCACCATGTGAAAAAAAAAACCTAAGAAATGGGAAACGATGAAGAAAATTAGTTAGTATTCAAAACAAAACAAGCAAAAGTTGAAACAAAACCCTTGAAGAATACACCCTTCATTCCTATTTATAAGCAAATTTCGACTTTTTAGATTCATTGAATAAATGATGTATTTAGACTACATATAGGTTATATACATCAATTATTCAATGAACCTTAAAAGTTAAATTTTACTTATAAATAGGAATGAAGGGTGTACCTTATTTTCCATAAACAATATGTACATTACGCTTGCTACCGCCATCATCATCATCATATTCATTTAGTTTTAGACTCTACAAGAACGAATACTAGGATGAAGAAGCCTAAATAAAAAGCTTCATACTTCTTGTATTCCTTTTGTAGATTCTAAAAAAATATGAAGCCTTGCTGTCAAAAATGTAGAGGAAAAATGGGTGTTAAAGTTTCGCTATGAAGGAAACGACGCTACTGTCAATAAGGGAAAGTTAATTCCCTTATATAGGTAAATATTTAACAACAGTTTTCTAAAAGAACCATAATGATAAGTATATAATGAAAAAAGACCCAAATTATATGTATTTATTAATAATAAATATATCACATCGGTTAACAAGGAAAACCGTAGTGATAACTCTTTAAAAAAAATTAAGAAGAGAAACATAAACATCAACGATGTAATTCAAACCATAACTATTACATTTCATAACAAAGTAAACATTAAAAAGAAATGATACTAAAAAACATAACATATTGAGATTTCCATAAAATCTCTCTGATTTCAGCTTTTTCTTCAAATTAATGTTCTTCTTCTTTGAATCCTCATACATAATCTTCAAATAACACACAAAGTCGGAGTATATCCTATCGTCATCGCCCGGACACGTAACTAGCCAGTGCATAGGGTCCCCCACTTCGGACAACGGTTCCATCTGCGGCCTAACATAGCTTGAGACCTTGTCTAGCAGGTCCTCCATTACCCACTCCTCGGGCGCTGGGACCTTTCCTTCTTCTTCTGACACTTCTTGGGCGCTTGCCGCTACCCCGGAAGTTACCGCTGTGTCGCCCACCTCAGTAGCTTCGGAGTCCTCGGAGGAGCTGTCGGAGTCACTCGGGACGATAGCGGAGGAACCAGAGTCCTCTCGTGTCGTTTCCTCGGATGAAATATCGAACGGGTCAGCAAACGCTTCTTCACCTGAAAAGTAGAGGAAAGGCATTAGTGAATTCGATTAAAGCATCAAATCCACCCTGTAACACGGTGGGAGAACTGACTTTAGTTAAATGTCGCGGATAGCAAGAGTCGCCACCGACTTTTATTTTATCCAAAGGAAAGGGTATAAAAGAACAGGAAAGACCTTAAAAGATTTTTGGGTTCGGGGGGTAGGTTATGTAAAGGGAAGGTGTTAGCACCCTTTACATCCATGGTTATCCATGGGCTCTTAGTTACTTAGCTCACTTTAAATTGTTTTGAGAAGTGTAGTGTGTGATTAAAAATTTTCTTAAGTACTTTATAATGACCCTTGTATGGATATATATAAAGACTTTGTTTTGAAAATTGTTTAAAATGTAAAGTGTAATGAAGTAATTTGATGAAAAAAGTGAGCAAGTACTTAAGAGGAACCTACCCTAAGTTGAATCTTTTCTGTTCTTATATATTCTTTCAATGGTAAGACTATCCCTATTATTAAGGAATAGGTAGTCATTACCTTGGATGTATTAAGGGACAAACGTAGGGTCATCGTATGGTCAATGAAGGCAACTTAAAGGATGTCTTTAGCAATTCGTAGGGACTATCATCATTTATTCGAAGGGGCAAGATCATTATTCCGTAGGCAACCTCGAAGAGACTTGATCTTTTAAACCGTAGGGACTATGATGATTTATATTCGAAGGGACTTTGCTTAAGACACCCCTATATTCGAGGGACTTGACCATGTTTAAGGCAACTGAGAGGGGTAACTTAGGAAGTGCAAGATGGCGATCAAAGATCGACTTACGTGTGTGAGTGTTTATATTCAGGTATTTATCTTATTTTAATTATCTAAGTTTAATTTAATTACATATAAGTTATACACACCCTAAGGTTACTGACCATATAGTAAAATATTTACAAAGAAAATAAAGACGGAAAAATAAATCTATAAGCTATTACAAGGCTTTAGCAGATACATAATAGTAGGATAAAAATAAATTATAAAGCAAGAATAATAGATATAATAAAATAATAAATAAGCAATAATAATAATAATGAAGCAAAAATAATAAAGCAATATTAACAATAAAGCAATAATAATAATAAAGTAATTATAATAATAATAAAGTTAAAATAAATTAAAGTAATAGCAATTAAACATTTAATTAAAAAAGAAATATTTTAGGTTAGACAAGTTAGATTTTTTAGAAGTTATTAGAATTAATGAAAAAAAAAGGGAATTAAGTTTTAGATAAAAACCATTAATGATTATTGAGAAATTTTTTAATTATTTACACTATATGATTATTACTATTATAATAAAATACTATTAATATATAAAATATTATTGACAAAATGTTATTGAGAAATTTTTTAGAAAGAAAAAAAAATTAATTTAATATATACAAAATAATAAAAGAGTTAGTATTTACAAAATAAAGATTTATTGTTATAAATAAGTAGTAAAATAAGTTTATAAAAATAATTAGCATTTATTTACAAAAACAAAAAAATGTAAAGATTATAGAAAAATATTAAATAATTAATTTAGTAGGTTTTCACGCCCTACATTACTAAACCACGCAGTTAATATAAGATCAATGGCAGGAATTTGAGTGACAAAAAAATAAAATGGCAGAAAATAAAATTCTAACTATTACAACGCTTTGGGGCAGTTACATAATAAAGATGGCGAAAAATAAAACTGAAAATATTACAAGTTAAAACTTAAAATATTACAAGGGCGAAGCAATTACAGTGCATGAATAACATAAACATGAGCGAAAATAAGAAATAATAAAGGTTTGTTAAGGTTTGAGAAAATATTTATGGTTTAGAGGAAATAACACGGTTAAAATTTATGAGAAAGTTTTAAGGTTTACATGAAAAATTAAGGTTTATGAAAATATATAAAAAAAAGTTTTGTTGTTATAAAAAAACTATATTAAATTATTAATTTAATAAAATAAATAATTAATTAATATTATGAATGGATTATGAAGATAAGTAATTAAAAAAAAGTTAAGAGTTTTTTTTAGAAAATAAACAAATAAAATTAATCTAAATATTTAAGGTTAGTTAATTTAAGAAATTAGAGAATTAAAAACAATAGAGGAAATTAGGAGAAATTAGGAAAGAGAAGATAAACCCATATTTCTTTGTCAAAATGCCCTCAAAATTACCAGCTTTGCCTTCTTGACACTAAGACACGCGCACACATGTGAATGTACCTGGAAAATAGTTATTATATAATAAACTTGTTTCTTTGTCAAAATGCCCTCAAAATTACCAGCTTTGCCTTCTTGACACTAAGACACGCGCGCACATGTGAATGTACCTGGAAAATAGTTATTATATAATAAAACAAAACGTATATAAAAAAAATGGTTGAGGCAAAATCGTCAAGGCTTAGGAAAAAAATCAGGGTAGTTAGTTATGAAAAAAAATGTGCAGATCTAAATATATGTGTATGAATAACATAAAAATGATATGAATTAAAAAAGAAACAAAGATGTTGTTAACGCAAAATTGCGATCATCGCAACTATATCGGATCAACACAAATGTCACGCATCATACACCCAGATGTGAAAATAGCGTATCGACACAATTCGATCCGAATAATCTAAAAAAAAAATAGAATAAATATAAAAACTCGTATTAAGAACATAATAATAAAAAAGGTGTCACAAAATAAATTTATATATCTATACATGAATAACTTAACCATATAAATAACAAAGTGAGATGTACGCACTTATATAAACCATAACATGGTTTATCACCAAAAAAACATATACACGTTAACACATACATATGTTTGAAACAAGTGGCACACATTAATACATATGTTTGAGACATGTGTGTTAGGAAGAACATGATGATAGAACCAATGATAAACAAATAGACCATATACAGTACAAAGAATAAAATGAGGTTTTTTTTAGCAAGAGCAACAAGTTATATATATATAGGAACCAATTAGGGTTAGCATAATGGGCCTAAATATTTATTTTGGAACCCAATAAAATTTTAATATAAATAATTAAATAAAGTTTAATAAAAATAGTTAAAATTAAAATAAAAACTAACAAATTTATTTATTTATTCTAGACCCAATAAAATGTAATTTAAAACTAAATAAAGTTTAATAATTAATATAGTTAAAATAAAAATAATAACTAATAATCCTATTTATTTATTCTAGACCCTATATAAAAATAAATAAACTCAAAAAATAAAAGTTGAGCGCCAAAGTGCTCGAAAAAATAAAATGAGCACATTAAAATAATCAGCGCGAAATAAATGACTCGGAAAAATACAGCGTTTGGTCGGATTTTGAAATAAAAATTATGACCGTTTAAACAGCTGCCCCTGTTCAATTTTCTGAAACCTGAGGGGTTAGATTGGTATATGTGCCATTCGTGACCTGGAAGGTTGAAGGGGATTGAACACAAAAGCCCAAAAATTTGCACTCGCCGGTGCGTAAAGTAACACTGATGATTAATTGTATATGTTTGAGTGGGCTTGAAGATGCCACTTGGAAGAACTGGAGATGGGCTTATAGATGCCATCCAAAATATCAGGAGGTGATAATATCTTGATGTTGATACTGGATATCAGTACTAGGTCTTCGTATAGGCCGTCTCTGAATCGTTTATGCAACATGGTTTGAATTGTTGAATAGACCAGTAGAAATAAATCTTCGTGACGATTATCTCTTCTAGAAGTATCTTGGATTAGGGAATGGATCTTTGTACAGACCGTTTGCCTACTCTCCAAGGTCAAAAGAACGTCAGGATTAGTTCTTCTGAAAAATATCTTGAACCAGGGAATGGATCTTTGTACAGACCGTTTGCCTGCTATTCAAGGGACAAAAGAACGTCAGGATTAGTTCTTCTGAAAAATATCTTGAACCAGGGAATGGATCTTTTTACAGACCATTTGCCTGCTATTCAAGGGCCAAAAGAACATCAGGATTAGTTCTTCTGAAAAATATCTTGAACCAGGGAATGGATCTTTGTACAGATCGTTTGCCTACTATTCAAGGGCCAAAAGAACATCAGGATTAGTTCTTCTGAAAAATATATTGAACCAGGGAATGGATCTTTTTACAGACCGTTTGCCTGCTATTCAAGGGCCAAAAGAACGTCAGGATTTGTTCTTCTGAAAAATATCTTGAACCAGGGAATGGATCTTTTTACAGACCGTTTGCTTGCTATTCAAGGGCCAAAAGAACGTCAGGATTTGTTCTTCTGAAAAATATCTTGAACCAGGGAATGGATCTTTTTACAGACCGTTTGCCTGCTATTCAAGGGCCAATAGATTAAATCTTCTGAAAATATCTTGAACCAGGGAATGGATCTTTGTACAGACCGTTTGCCTGCTATTCAATACCAGATAGATGAAATCTTCTGGAAATATCCTGGATTAGGGAATGGATCTTATTACAGACCGTTTGCCTACTCTCCAAGGACATCTTGAGTAATGTATGGATCATTTCTGACCTGTTGTGGATTGTTGATATTGTTTTACCTGCATATAACTTTCCTGCAAGGAGAATGTTAGTTTATGCAATATATATGCATGCATAGTATGATGCACCTAAGTAAATGTATTATGCATTTATGGATATGTATGTTATGGTATGATGTAAATGATGTATGTATGAATCATGCAGTCTGAAGCGTCTGGATATCTTCGTATAACAACTGCTGGCTAGGGAAAATAAATCCCGATTCGTTGCTGAAGAATATGAGGAACTCGTTCCCGTCTCGTTTGATAGTATAGTATTCATAACTTCCCGTCTTCGTTCGTCGTACTTCTATTGAAGGAATAAGTTCCTGAGTATCCCGACTGAGGATAAAAGAGATGGACATAAATTCAAGGGGAGATGTAACTCGAAGTATCTATGACGATAGATTTGCCCTATTGGGGGATTTGTAGCTGTCTTGTGGGGATGAACCGGCGAAGCTTCGTTGAACTACTACCCTCGTTCGTCCTTAGTAAATACTATTACTGCATTTTCATGCATTTCTGGTAAACATCAATCATATTAAGCATTTTATGCATTTCTGGTAAACATCAATCATATTCAAAAGCATACATACATTCAAACACAACCAATGGACGTTTTGCTTATGTAAATAAGGTAAAAGTAAATCTGGATTCAAAGATGAAAAGTAAAGCTGAACTCGAAAATAGAATTGTTTCAACTTTGAGAGTGTATAACCAATTGGATTTAGAGCTCCTGAGATTCTTAACTTTCCTGAATACCTTCCCAGAAATCCTCATAGTTGGATCTGAAGACATGATACTGACACCATCTGATACTACTGGCGTAGACAATTAATTTCCACAATGGCTTCTGCTGAGAATCCAATATCAAGGTAATACAATGAGAGGAACGTGTCTTCAAATTGTGATGGACCATATACGCTCCGGGTATTATATTTGAAAAGAAAGCATTGCCCCTTGGTTGAGGATGAATTGTCCCATAATGGAAGTATCTGAATGTAATTACCTCAAGAGAAATAAGCAGAATGCCCCACAATAATATGCCCCTGATATCATGAACTTTATAATGTTACCCTTGGTAATTCAAATATATGAGAAGAGCTGCCCCTGGCTATTAAGCATTATTGAATCTGGACCTGATTGCCCCAAATGAGTTAGGCAGTATCATGGCCTGCCCCCTTGATTGGGAGATAATGACTATGCCCCTTTGTATACATGGGCTTTGATCCAGGAAGCAACTTTGATTATCATAAAGACTTTGATTTATTGAACATTCATCCTGTAAGTTTCTCTGTTTATCAAACAACCAAGTATATGCAAACAAATATATTAAAAAATGCAATGCTTATGTCTGTCTTGAAGTTTTTGAAAAAGAGCTATTTTAGAAAAAACAATTTTTATGAAAACTGTGATATTAACTCAAGTTTTATAATAAGCCCTAAAGGAGTCAGGATACCTTTTTGTAGCAGTACGCTTTCGAACTAACCATGCTTCAGTTAGGACTTTTAAAGGGTTATAACGTGGCCTGGTTCATGGTTTAAGAAACAAAGGATAAAGGCTCAAATTTTATTTGTACCCAACCCAATCTCCATGATGTTCTTCCGTCCTATGCTCAGTTAACTTATGCATTAAGGCTCAAAGGAGTTTGGAATTGTAACACTGACATTTGTGATGGTTCAGAAACCAAAAATTTATTTGAACATCCAGTCATCTTTCTTTGTTGAGGATTCATAGTGACCTCTTTTTTCTTTTGACTTTGTTATCCCTTCTTTTTGCCTGAACTGTTTATTTCATAATTACAGTCAGCGGAATTTCTCAATTTTTTTTACTAAGTCTCCTTCATAGGTTTTGACTTAGTGGGTTTTTCTTTTGCTGGATATTGACTGTCAGGTTTAATGATTACAGAGAACCATCATTAGTTGTGTACAACACAGATAATTGGCATATTTGAGTTAACCGAGTAACTACCCTGCCCCGGGTTATGAATAAGGGTTTTAATTTGTGCGAGAATAAAAACTCCTACTTCATAGGCTCAAAAGGGTTGACTAGGGATTAACTTCCTTATATCTCCACTGTTTAGGAATTGAAACAATGCCTGTACATCGTCAGCATAGTCTGTTCAAAAGCATACTGCCTAATATTATAGTATTGTTTTCGTCATCCTCCCTCTACAGGCTTATAGCTTTATCAGGAGTTAAATATCACAAGATAGAAATAAAAAGCATAGTTAAATATAGTGAAATGAATGGATTAATTCAAGACAAACATATGCAATGCATTAATGAAAACAAAAGTTTGACATAATAGTAAGTGTTTAAACAAACAAAAGAAATTACAAACGAAAATTCAAATGTTCTCAAAGCCTCTTCCTCTAAACTCGTCACTCCAGTTATCTGGAAACTTTGATGCTTGATGGACGATAGAAGAACTCAACCTGGCCTTCTGGCATAACCTCGAGTATTCCTTCATCAATTAGGTCTTGAATCTTATTCTTCAATGCCCAACAGTTATTTGTGTCGTGTCCGGGACTTTCGGAGTGATACATACACCTTGCCTTGGGATTATAGCGAGGAGAGGAGGTATTAGGATTTTTAGGAGAATTTTCCAAGGAAATCAACTTCATCTCCAACAGGCATTGCAAAACTTGTGACATTGGTGTGCTGAACCGGATGAACTGTCTTCTACATTCCTTGTAAAGAAGTGGATTAACCTTACAAGACCTTCTTTCTTCCATTGAAGGATGATCAGTAGTAGCCTGTTTCTTTCCTTCTCTTATCCTTACTTTCCTTTCAGCCAAGTCAGCTTGTTTCAACGGAGGTTGACTGATGATTAGATTCCCAACTCCGTTATGTCGGAGCTTATTGACAAAGCTTCTCAGCTCTTCTTGCCCTTGGGCCAAACTCTGGATAAGAGCCATTTGGCCATTCATCTGGATCCTCATCTCTGCCATTTCAGCTTGTAGTTGTTTCAGCTGATCATCCTTGTTGTCCTCAGGATTCTTCTTCTTCATGTCCTTAGAGAGGAGTGCTTTCAACTCTTCTTGCCCCTTGGACAAATTCAGAATCACTTCTTGAAACTGAGCATTTTGAGCTTGAAGATCTTTGACAGATTGTTCGAGAGCCATTTCTGCTGAAATAAACAGCGAGAAGATGAGAAACTTGTTGTGACAACCTGTGATGCAGTGATATGATATGTAAATGCATATGCAATGTTTTCAATGACCGCATGATTTAAATTTGTTTAGACAACCAAAAAGGTAAACTTTTATTAGTAATAAATTTGTTTGCCCCTTGGGCTTACAATAAAAATGAAATGAATACAAAAATGGGGTTTTAAGTCTCCCATGGACGTTTCCTCTTTGTGTTAAGGTATGAGTTGAGACTCCGCTCCTCGTGAAGTTGTTTTGTTAGCTCCAAGATTCTTTCTTGACTTGCTTTGTAATGAGTCTCAAAAGTATCTCTTTGCTTCTTCAACTGGATCCAGGACCTCTGTAACTCCTCCATGTCAGTGGGCATGTCTGGGTGAAGAATGACATAAGAAGTATCTCCTTCAGCAACAGGCTCCATAGTAACTGGCAGGATGGCAGGATATGGCATCATAAGAGTCTGAGCACGAGATCACACCCATTTGAGATAAGGTTCCATAGGGATGGTGTACTTGGGCTCCAGAGTATTGTTGTCAACCTTGTTCACTTTACCTCATGCTCGTATGAACCTTTGACGATAACCTTGCAGATCGTTGTCGTAGTCAAACACAATACCCTGAATCAACATGTCATGAGGACCATCACTCCGAGCGTAACCAAACTGACGTAGAGCTAAGGAAGGATTGTAGGTAATGCCCCCTCTTATTCCAAGGAGTGACATTAGGGAACTCCCCACAACGGTCAATGATAGTAACATTCTCCATAGATCTAGAGCACCAATGAATGTCTGAATGAGATAGTGACATGATCCTCTTGGACCACCTGAATCCTTGTTCATTCTTCATCACTAATCGAGGAAGGTGAGAAATAAACCACCTAGATAGTAAAGGTATACAACACATCCGAGTTCCTCGTGTCTTCGTAGTACGGGTATGAAGAGAGTGTAAGATGTCTCCAAGTAATGTAGGCACTAGATTGCGAGTCAGAAATATGTTGATGGCGTGTACGTCTATGAACTGATCTGGATTGGGGAACAATACTAAGCCATAGATCAATAGGGCTAAGATCTCCTCAAAAGCATCATAACTCATAGCTTTCAGGAACACTTGAGCTTTCTCCATCAGTACCTTAGCAAGAATACCTTTAACTCCACTTCTTGTTTCTAGAACAATGTCTGATTTCTTTAAATGTAGGGCTGCAACAATGACTTCAGGTTTAGGCTCTTTTTCCAAGCCTGTGAAGGGTTTCTGATCAAGGATAGGTATACCCAATAGTTTGGAGAACTCTTCCATTGTAGGAACCAACTGATAGTCGGGGAATGTGAAGCAATGATGTTTAGGATCAAAGAACTGAAACAGAACACTCATCATGTCTTCATTGAACCCTGAAGTGACTAAATCCAGTAGGTGACCATGTCTCTGGATGAATTGAGAGTTTTCAGAAACTTGAGAGACCAATTCCTTAAGCTTAGGAGTTATCCCTACAAAGTTGATCCGGATAGTGTTCCTACGAGCAGAAGCCATGACCTGCAACAAAGAACAAAGATAAATCCTTTGGTCCTTGAAATGGTTAGTGAAAATGCTATGCTTATGATGTCATGATAATGCTATGATGTTATGCTCAATCACAAACATGTGGCACACACAAACAAGTCACACAATAGCCCTAGGTTTGAAGGCTTGCATGAGGTTTAAAGGTAAGTACCCTCCCCTGAAGTTTAGGTGGTTCATCCTGTCCTATAAAGTAACCAGGTTCTAAGGGATCTCAATATCATTGATCCTTCACAAGGGTGGTTGTTCAGTAGGCAACTTACTTGCCAACCAAAACCCTCCAAGTTTAGGATCTCAATGAGCGTAGTCTCGAGTATCAACCAACTTCAGTCTTCACCAAAGCCGGCTATCTCACTACTTTCTAAAGGCCAAGATGGGATAACTAGGGTTCTAAAAGTTAGTTAGTGTATTGACAACATACGGCAGCCTCATATTATCCTCAACTTGACTTAAGGAACATAAGCACCAACCAAGAAGTCACACTAACTATGGCCACCAGATCAACCATATCGGTATACGCCGTACAGTTTCCTTGGTCTATTGCCATTTACCTAAGGTACACTAGATCCGGGTTAGGATCTTTCACACATAAGAGCACCCAACAAGATAAGTATAAAGCAAACAAGGCAAACAATTTTAAAGTGATCTAATTCCTAAGGGTACCCCTCTTTTATTAAATCCCCAGCAGAGTCGCCAGTTCTGTAACACGGTGGGAGAACTGACTTTAGTTAAATGTTGCGGATAGCAAGAGTCGCCACCGACTTTTATTTTATCCAAAGGAAAGGGTATAAAAGAACAGGAAAGACCTTAAAAGATTTTTGGGTTCGGGGGTAGGTTATGTAAAGGGAAGGTGTTAGCACCCTTTACATCCATGGTTATCCATGTGCTCTTAGTTACTTAGAGCACTTTAAATTGTTTTGAGAAGTGTAGTGTGTGATTAAAAATTTTCTTAAGTACTTTATAATGACCCTTGTATGGATATATATAAAGACTTTGTTTTGAAAATTGTTTAAAATGTAAAGTGTAATGAAGTAATTTGATGAAAAAAGTGAGCAAGTACTTAAGAGGAACCTACCCTAAGTTGAATCTTTTTTGTTCTTATATATTCTTTCAATGGTAAGACTATCCCTATTATTAAGGAATAGGTAGTCATTACCTTGGATGTATTAAGGGACAAACGTAGGGTCATCGTATGGTCAATGAAGGTAACTTAAAGGATGTCTTTAGCAATTCGTAGGGACTATCATCATTTATTCGAAGGGGCAAGATCATTATTCCGTAGGCAACCTCGAAGAGACTTGATCTTTTAAACCGTAGGGACTATGATGATTTATATTCGAAGGGACTTTGCTTAAGACACCCCTATATTCGAGGGACTTGACCATGTTTAAGGCAACTGAGAGGGGTAACTTAGGAAGTGCAAGATGGCGATCAAAGATCGACTTACGTGTGTGAGTGTTTATATTCAGGTATTTATCTTATTTTAATTATCTAAGTTTAATTTAATTACATATAAGTTATACACACCCTAAGGTTACTAACCATATAGTAAAATATTTACAAAGAAAATAAAGACGGAAAAATAAATCTATAAGCTATTACAAGGCTTTAGCAGATACATAATAGTAGGATAAAAATAAATTATAAAGCAAGAATAATAGATATAATAAAATAATAAATAAGCAATAATAATAATAATGAAGCAAAAATAATAAAGCAATATTAACAATAAAACAATAATAATAATAAAGTAATTATAATAATAATAAAGTTAAAATAAATTAAAGTAATAGCAATTAAACATTTAATTAAAAAAGAAATATTTTAGGTTAGACAAGTTAGATTTTTTAGAAGTTATTAGAATTAATGAAAAAAAAAAGGGAATTAAGTTTTAGAGAAAAACCATTAAAGATTATTGAGAAATTTTTTAATTATTTACACTATATGATTATTACTATTATAATAAAATACTATTAATATATAAAATATTATTGACAAAATGTTATTGAAAAATTTTTTAGAAAGAAAAAAAATTAATTTAATATATACAAAATAATAAAAGAGTTAGTATTTACAAAATAAAGATTTATTGTTATAAATAAGTAGTAAAATAAGTTTATAAAAATAATTAGCATTTATTTACAAAAACAAAAAAATGTAAAGATTATAGAAAAATATTAAATAATTAATTTAGTAGGTTTTCACGCCCTACATTACTAAACCACGCAGTTAATATAAGATCAATGGCAGGAATTTGAGTGACAAAAAAATAAAATGGCAAAAAATAAATGGCAGAAAATAAAATTCTAACTATTACAACGCTTTGGGGCAGTTACATAATAAAGATGGCGAAAAATAAAACTGAAAATATTACAAGTTAAAACTTAAAATATTACAAGGGCGAAGCAATTACAGTGCATGAATAACATAAACATGAGCGAAAATAAGAAATAATAAAGGTTTGTTAAGGTTTGAGAAAATGTTTATGGTTTAGAGGAAATAACACGGTAAAAATTTATGAGAAAGTTTTAAGGTTTACATGAAAAATTAAGGTTTATGAAAATATATAAAAAAAAAGTTTTGTTGTTAAAAAAAAAAACTATATTGAATTATTAATTTAATAAAATAAATAATTAATTAACATTATGAATGGATTATGAAGATAAGTAATTAAAAAAAAGTTAAGAGTTTTTTTTAGAAAATAAACAAATAAAATTAATCTAAATATTTAAGGTTAGTTAATTTAAGAAATTAGAGAATTAAAAACAATAGAGGAAATTAGGAGAAATTAGGAAAGAGAAGATAAACCCATGTTTCTTTGTCAAAATGCCCTCAAAATTACCAGCTTTGCCTTCTTGACACTAAGACACGCGCACACATGTGAATGTACCTGGAAAATAGTTATTATATAATAAACTTGTTTCTTTGTCAAAATGCCCTCAAAATTACCAGCTTTGCCTTCTTGACACTAAGAAGGCGCGCACATGTGAATGTACCTGGAAAATAGTTATTATATAATAAAACAAAACGTATATAAAAAAAATGGTTGAGGCAAAATCGTCAAGGCTTAGGAAAAAAATCAGGGTAGTTAGTTATGAAAAAAAAATGTGCAGATCTAAATATATGTGTATGAATAACATAAAAATGATATGAATTAAAAAAGAAACAAAGATGTTGTTAACGCAAAATTGCGATCATCGCAACTATATCGGATCAACACAAATGTCACGCATCATACACCCAGATGTGAAAATAGCGTATCGACACAATCCGATCTGAATAATCTAAAAAAAAAATATAGAATAAATATAAAAACTCGTATTTAGAACATAATAATAAAAAAGGTGTCACAAAATAAATTTATATATCTATACATGAATAACTTAACCATATAAATAACAAAGTGAGATGTACGCACTTATATAAACCATAACATGGTTTATCACCAAAAAAACATACACGTTAACACATACATATGTTTGAAACAAGTGACACACATTAATACATATGTTTGAGACATGTGTGTTAGGAAGAACATGATGATAGAACCAATGATAAACAAACAGACCATATGCAGTACAAAGAATAAAAGGAGGTTTTTTTTAGCAAGAGCAACAAGTTATATAAATATAGGAACCAATTAGGGTTAGCATAATGGGCCTAAATATTTATTTTGGAACCCAATAAAATTTTAATATAAATAATTAAATAAAGTTTAATAAAAATAGTTAAAATTAAAATAAAAACTAACAAATTTATTTATTTATTCTAGACCCAATAAAATGTAATTTAAAACTAAATAAAGTTTAATAATTAATATAGTTAAAATAAAAATAATAACTAATAATCCTATTTATTTATTCTAGACCCTATATAAAAATAAATAAACTCAAAAAATAAAAGTCGAGCGCCAAAGTGCTCGAAAAAATAAAATGAGCACATCAAAATAATCAGCGCGAAATAAATGACTCGGAAAAATACAGCGTTTGGTCGGATTTTGAAATAAAAATTATGACCGTTTAAACTGCTCAGACTGATCAACATATGACCAAAAATAGTCGTAAAAATATTTTTAGCATGTCAAATTAAACCACGTGAACCGCAGATTAATGTTACCGACATTTGCAAACTTAAACTTGACATTTTTTCGTTGACTAATTTTAGACACAGTTAAAAAGTTAATTTGACCAGTATGTTTGTAAATTCCGAGAAATTATTCCGGCTAATATTAAGACGAAAAAAAAATGTTATGCTATGAAGATGATGCAAATGAATGTGAACAAAAAGTCGGTTAGAGTTAAAAACAAAGGGCAAATTTTGGGGTGCAACACACCCTTCCACCACCTATCAAGTGAAAGGGCGTGCGACGACCAGGAATCGAGGTCCCGGGCCAAAGCCCTCAAAGGATCTACTTGCTTAAAAATGGTCGACCACACTCGAATAAAACGCACAACAAGGGAGGAACACAATAGCGACCAAAGGGTCGTTAAGGCCCCAAACCCAGAACTCCGGTTGAACTTCAACCAGAGCCTTTGCCTGGCGCAGTTAGGGTTCCGATGCAAGCAACGTCTCAGTCGCACCTAAGGCGTTCACAAGAAACCCAGGACGGGCGAGTCACCACCAGCAGGGCGACCTATCACTCTAACAGCCTAGAAAAATCGTCTAAGATTACCTAATCTGCTTCCTAAAGCTAAACCCTAACCGCATGCATGTCTATTCGTAGAAAACTAAGACAAAAATCAGTTAAGAATGCTTACCAGATGGTTGAGACATGATTGGATTAACTTTAAGGAAACTCGTGCGGTGGTCGGATTGGAAGTTGCGGTGGTCGACAATGACAGACGGTAACCGGAGAGTAGAAAAGACGTCGAGTAATAAACCAGAAGCGAAAAAGGGTGAAAGTGAAGAAATCACCTCTATTTATAAGATGGAGAACATGTGCAACAACACATGACCCCTATCCCTAGGCAATGATAGCCTATACGCTAGCCTTTAGAGTAGCCGTCAGAAGCATTAAATTGACACAAATTCCAAAACACGTCACCTCTTCGTTTCCTAACCCTCGGTACCGACCATCCACTAAGCTGCTTGATTTGCGAGTTGTCTCCTTGCTTCCACATAGAGAACCGTTTGATCAGACCAGGTGATATTCGGTCGACACTAAAAAATATTTCCGAGCAACAAGTCACCCTTAAGTCGTCGCTCCTTCGACCAGAAACAACGACTTGGGGGGCTCCTATTCCGGAGCCCAATTTTTAAAATTGCGCCAAGTCCATCTTCTAGCCCACGACGGCCCAACAACTCTCTAGCGACCGACACATCCTCAATCTGCCAGGAAGTCCCTTCCGACCTTGCCATCAGCGTCGCCGACCAGAATAAACTGAAGGACGTCTGCCCGTTGAGTCCCTCGCCCTGTGCTAACACCATCCGACCAAGACCTCATCTGAGCAGTATAAACGTTCCTTCCAACAGTTAGTTTCTGGAAGTTACATGTTATTGGGGGATCCGCGATCCAGGCCCAATGAAAGGGACCCATAGCCAGCCGTCAGGGACATTATATAAACCCTCTCATGGGAGAGGGTCATGTATTCAATTCTTTACCCAAAATTTAGTACTTGCTCACTCGTTGCTCGCCTCTGACTTTAGCATCGGAGTGCCTTTGCAGGTACACCCCTTTTTTTCCACCATCAACCGAGCTTCATCCACGTTCGACGCCGACCACATCGGATCCTGATTTCCGGGTACAATCAAAATATATATATATATATATATATATATATATATATATATATATATATATATATATATATATATATATATATATATATATATATATATATATATTATTGTTTTAAAAATAAAATAGAAAAGTAGAGAGAACAAAAATATTTTCTTAAAAATTGTGCCTATTTAACTTACTATATATTTTCCTTAAAATCACACTATAAATACAGTGTATTAAATAATATTTATATAAAATTTATTTATTTATGTTAATAATAGTTATTTATAAAATTAAATAATTTTTAATATAAATTATATTTTTTTATATTTATAGATTTTTATTATTTTTATTTTTTAAAAATATAAATGAAAATTAATGTGCGTCATCGACGGGTATCCACCGTTAAATATTAACGTGAAATTAAATTATTTATAAAGAAGAAATTTAATAATGTTTATTAATTATTTTTTGTTTTTTTTTCAAATTTCAAATGTAAATAAATAAATTATAAGAACAAATATATTCTGATAAAAAATATATTATATGCGACACACGGGTATCATATTAGTTTATGTGAAAACAAATGTACAACATTATCAATTTTTAAATTTTTATTCAGAGAAAAAAATTGGTGAGTATCGATTCTCAGTTTAATAGTTTTAAAATATTAGTCTATGAAAATAGTTTTAAAATAGTACTAGTATTTATTACCACATGACACACTTTTAAAATCCCTAATTTAGTCCATTTCAAAACAAAATGACAAAATTCGTTAAAGCAATTAGTGGCGTAGTTGAATGAAATTTCCTCCCTAATTGACCCTTGATCAGAAACACAATCACGTGATCATGCATGGTACTAACGATAACAAAATCCTATACACCAAGCGTGATTATTTCTCATTCATCATTGACAAATCAAATAAATCCAAAACCAAACGTGATTATCTCTTCCTAATCCTTTACCCAAACCAAACCACATGCTAATTAGATTAAAAAAACAGTAGGTTCAAAAACCTCTAATTCTAGGTTCATGATCCAAAAGTGGGACCCACTCTGTTTATTTGAAACAAATCTAATGTTTAATTCCTATGTATGTGTCGGACTCAATATAGTTCCATTCATTTTCTTTCGTTAATGGACCCATACCCTTGAAATTCGGATACAGCAGTAAATGGTTGCGGACAGTGTCGTTCTCTACCCCCAATAATGGTTTATGGGTGAAAATTAAAAGGTTGCTTTCCTTTACTAGTGTGGGACTAGGATATTTTCTTTTGTACCTCAAAATCTGACCCGGTGTACTAAAAGTTCGTAATTGTTGTCAGTCGTTTCTGAGAATTTGTTTCATTTAGAATTTAGAATGAAAATGGAGGGAATTTGTTATCTAGAACTTGATAATACTAGCCGTTTACCCGTTCATTCGTACGGTAAATTTTATATATTATTATTTTTAATTATATTATTTAAATAAATAATTTTAAATATATTTATATATTAAAATATATTATAAATAAAATTATATTTGAATTTAAACATTTCAATAAATACATTGTATTTATATAATTTTATTAAAATTATTTGAATAAGATGATATTTTTTAGGTTAGAATTTAATTATGGATAATACTAAACTTTATAGAGAGATAATTTTATTACCTATGGGTCATTCCCATTTCAGTTACACTTAATTTATACATATTTTATTATTTAAATATTTGTATATTTTATTTAGTAACATCAATATATATCTTAAAGGTGACATCTAATTTAGTTGAATATGTTTTAAATAAATTTTATTAGCGAATTATTAATGATTTTTGTAATATATGTATGATCTATTTTCTGTCAAAAAAATTAGGTGAAGTCTAAAGTGAGGATTTAATTAAGTCTTTTACCGGTGAAATCTCTAAAATATACGTCTAGATTTGATCAATGCATCAAAGTTATTATAATTAAAAATAAGAATATTTACACGATCTCACACACAATTTTCTCTCATTCTAATGATATGTTTTAGAGGTTTCACCGGCGAGGGATTTGATTAAACTCCCATCCCTAGATTTCACCCAAAAACTTTTGATATATTTTGTGGTGCTTATGAAAGTGTACATAAGTGAGTAAGAGTTTTCAAGTAAATAAATAAAAAACAAAACTAAAATCTATTACGTTTTTATGAAAAAGTAGATCATAACATGATTGTGAAAATATTCTCATTTTTAATTATAATGATTTTGAGCGTTGATCAAATCTAATGGTATATTTTAGGTTTCAACGGTGAGGGATTTGATTAAATCCTCATCCCTAGATTTCACCAAATAAATTATTGTATATTTTATGATGCTTATGAAAGTGTACATAAGTGAGTAAGAGTTTTCATCAATTGAATAAATATATAAATCAAAAGTAAATAAATGAAAAACAAAACTAAAATCTATTACATCTTTATTAAAAAGTAGATCATAACATGCGAGCTTACGTATGAATTTAATTTGATATATTCTTAATAAGATAGTAAATAAAAAAGTAGATCAGAAAAGAAAAAAAAAGTAGGATAATAACTATTAGATGAAATTTGACACAAACTTCATAATCTTTTTATTGATATTATAGTTTTATTTAACGATCAATTTTAAACACCTCTTTCCGAACTACCTGCTAAAAGTATAAAGTAATTGTATATCAAAATAAATTTTATGTTAGAATAAAATTGAACAAACAATAAAAAAAGAGATAAAGAAAGAAGAATTAGTGAGAAGATTCAATTACTATGTGCTTCCACATGCAACACATCAAATTATGATGTTCATCCACATTTACTACTAGAAAAAAAAGATATTTGGTTAAATGATTTTACATCAGACTTAAAGATAACTGATGTAAAAAATAACGCGATGGTAGTTTCGTAAATAATAAAAAAATTGTTACAAGGGATTTTACATCGGTTATTGGTTTCAATCGATGTAATATCTTAATTTTTTGTTAAATAATAACACAGTGGCAGTATCGTAAATAATAAAAAAATTATATAAAGTCTTTTACATCGGTTAGTCTTAAAACCGATTTAATAAGTTATTAAAAAATTATTTAATTTTGGACCCTTACATCGATTATTTGGAAACCGATTTAAAAAGTTATTAAAAAGTTATTTAATTTGGGCCGTTACATCAGTTATTTGGAAACCGATTTAAAAAGTAATTAAAAAATTATTTAATTTGGACCCTTTTACATTGGTTAGTCTTAAAACCGATTTAATAAATTATTAAAAAAATTTGGGCCCTTACATAAGTTATTTAAAAACCGATTTAAAAAGTTATTAAAAATTTATTTAATTTGGGCCCTTACATCGGTTAAATAAATTAACCGATTTAAAAAGTTATTTGGGCCGTTACATCAGTTATTTGAAAACCGATTTAAAAAGTAATTAAAAAATTATTTAATTTGGACCCTTTTACATTGGTTAGTCTTAAAACCGATTTAATAAATTATTAAAAAAATTTGGGCCCTTACATAAGTTATTTAAAAACCGATTTAAAAAGTTATTAAAAATTTATTTAATTTGGGCCCTTACATCGGTTAAATAAATTAACCGATTTAAAAAGTTATTTGGGCCGTTACATCAGTTATTTGGAAACCGATTTAAAAAGTAATTAAAAAATTATTTAATTTGGACCCTTTTACATTGGTTAGTCTTAAAACCGATTTAATAAATTATTAAAAAAATTTGGGCCCTTACATAAGTTATTTAAAAACCGATTTAAAAAGTTATTAAAAATTTATTTAATTTGGGCCCTTACATCGGTTAAATAAATTAACCGATTTAAAAAGTTATTGAAAAATTAACTAAAACCAAAACCCTAAAACACCTAAAGCGTCGCATATTTGTCTGTGTACTTTTCAACGAATAACGCATATTTTCCTGTTCCGACGCAACGTATTTGTCCTTTTTCCTGTTCCGACGCAACGCTGTTCAGAGATGCAGACGCAACCGCCATTCACGATTTGCTTCGTGGCCGATTCAAAGATGCAGCCGCCATTCGTTGGTCGTGTTCTCATCGTGACTTGCATTGTTCATCTTCTTCCGGTCTTTGTTGGTGTTGTTTCCTCTCCGGTTATCTTCTTCATAACATAACATAACATAGCGTTATTCTTCCGGTCACTCAAATGTTTGTTTTTCCTTTGTACGGATAATTAAAAACATCAATTTCTTACCTTGTGAATATGGTTCATAGATATTTTACCGAAGGTTTGTGAGTTTAGGTGTGTCTCATGCTCTAAATATATTGAATAAGATTAGTGGTAATGGTAGGGTTAGTGGCAATGATGGAATAATTAGGATTAATAAATAATTATCTTTTATTGTTTGAATACATGCTCAAATTTTATTAGTTAAGATTTGAATTTATTTAATTAATTGAAAGAATTGAAGTAATGAGATTTCTTTCTTTAATTAATTGAAAAAGAATTTAAGTAATAAGTTCAAGAAAGTGGAGAGAGGTAATGGGATGATGAAGTAGTGAAATTTTTTATTAATTTATTTTATTTAAATAAATTATTATTATTTATTAACTAATAATAATAATTTATTTATTTATTTATTTAATTATTTATTTATTATAAGTTTTGGAGGATTCTTTAATTAATTGAAATAATTTTTAAGTAATAATAAGTTCAAAAAAGTGGAGAGAGGTAGTTATTTTTATTAATTTATTTTATTTAATTAACTTGTTATTATTTATTAACTAATAATAATTACTTAATTAATTAATGAATCAACTAATTATTATAAGTTTTGGCGCAAAATTTTAATGGAGAAACTTCTAGGATTATAATTTAGTATGATGTGGGTGAGAAGTTTTTCAATGCGATGGTGTTGATATATAGTACATTGAGGTAGAAATGTGTACGGTGTTGATAATATGTGGGTGAGGAAGTAGTGTCGCAATGTAACACCTTAAAGTCGATTTTAATTTAATTGATGTGTTTTCTTATGAATTTTTTATGTTTATGAATGTTATTTGATGTTTTGGGGATGACTTAATATATTATTAATATTAGAAATATTAAGTTTAGTGGGTTTGGTTATTATTTGAGATTAAATTAAATAACATAAGAGGAATTAGAGGATAAGGGTATTGTGGTCTTTTGGTTGAGAATTAGTGAGGGTATTTTGGAGAAGGTCTATTGAGGTCTTTGGGACAAGATTGACTAAAGAGTAAAAAAGGGTTTTGTGAACGATCAATTGGAAAACGATCACATTTTTTGAGTAAAGGAGAAAAGCTCTGAGGAAGGAAAACCTAAGGTAAGAGGCTTGAAGTTTCGTGAGGATTAACGAAGGAATTACGAAACCTAAGGTATGAGGAGTATTTTCCTTTCAGTATTATAATGTGGAGAATAGAATTGGGGTTTTGAGGTATAAGTTTTAGGGCATGGGATTTTGTGATGAATTGATCTTGTTGATGATGATTTTATATGAATTGTGATGTTTTTAATGACGAGTGTGATGTTATAAAGAGGAATATTTAGGTTGATGGGGTTTTCCTGCTATGCTGCTGTCAAATGTGGGTTTTTACTAAATTTATCGCAGAAGGAGAAGGCTCAAAATCGCAGAAAAATTCTACGGAATCCCGAAGCTCGATTAGCAAGCTACAACTCGCTTAGAGAGCACAGACAGTGAGTTGGGCGCTGAGCGAGTAGGATGTCTCGCTTAGCGAGCCTTGAGAAACTTTGAAAAATGTTTTTTTTTCTTCTGAAAATTGTTTTTGAGGTGGTCTGTCCTAGATTGCTATGATGTTGTATGATGTGTTTTTTAGAGACTATATGAGTAGGGTTAGTGATTAAATGATGTATGATGATTCAAATGATTTGTTTTGAGTTATGAAGTATGATTACATGATGTAGAGGTACAATGTTAGATGATTAAGTAGTATGATGTTCAATGTGTATGTATTTTGATGGCTTGAGTGAGTATGTGAAATGATAATTAATGATGAATACGGATGCAATGTTATGATGTTTTGAGGATGATGAGTGTATATTGCGTCTTGCATTCATGGCATTGATTTATGAAGGGACTTCGGTCCATTGGTAGCTTCAATCATATTGTGTGGATTGGAGTGATATGATGTTATGATGTGCTCCCTTAGGGGAGGGTTGATGGCCTAGTGTCCATCCATAAGGATGTTCTGGTACCACATGCATTAGTAAGAGGTTGCATTTCATTCTAAATGATATAACATGAGTTGCATTGATTTGTGTAATGATGAGTTGTATTTGATGTTGTGTATAAAGGAGTAATGGTGAATGTTATTATGATGTGATGAAAATGATGATATGTATAATTGAGCTAGGGATGATAGATTGATGTTATTGTTATGTTCTAAATTCTTATTTCTATATTATTTTATTGAATGTGAATATACTCACCCTTCCTACCTTCTGGTGATGGTCTATTATGTCATCCTAAAGATAATCAAGGTTAGCTCGGTGTGTGCTTAACTCGGAGATAGTGAGTCGTTGAGTTAGTTAGAAGTGGAGTCCTGCTCTGTGTCCAGTAACATCCGGGATTGGGTTTCACTTATTTTATGTTTTAAGAGAATTAAGATGTTTATTTATTTCGATTACTTTTGATTTTTAATAATGTTTGGATTAAACAATGAAGTTTCCTTTTTGTAAAAGATGTTTATGATGGTTGGGTTGTTTTTCCGATGCGTATTATTTCAAAAAGAGATACAACCGAGTTGATGGTTTTATTAACCCGTGTTACGGGACAGGACTCAATGTGATGTTTTATAATTTTTGATTTTAAGAAGTAATGTGATATTCTTTCTTGGGTTTTAATCTGATAAATGATTAAAATGTACATTATTATGATGGGGTAGAAAGGGTGTTACATTAGTGGTATCAGAGCAGGTCGGTTTGTCCGGTCGTGTCGTGTCGTTGTCAGCCGTGTCGATTAATGCGTTTGAGTGTTTTGAGGTTAAGTTGTTTTTTGATGTTGTTGGGGATTTGTTGAAAGACTTTAAACCGTGCTCTTATGGATGCAGTAGCTACAATTGCTCAGGCTACGACACAGAACAATGTTCGGGATGAGTTTCATGCTTTGGGGTTTTTTCAGAGGAATAATCTTCCTAAGTTCGAGGGTTCCCATGAACTGGAGAATACACATAAGTGGCTGAAGGCGATTGAGAAGATTTTCAGGACTATGGCGTGGTCCGATGCTCAAAAGGTGCAGTTTGGTACCCCTATGCTGGATGAGGAGGCTGAAGATTGGTGGGATAATACCGATCCAAGATTAGAGGGAGTTGGGGAGGCGATAACTTGGAATGTGTTCAGGAGAGAATTTTTGAGTAAGTATTTTCCTGAAGATGCCCGTGGCAAGAAAGAGGTTGAGTTCTTAGAGCTGAAGCAAGGGAACACGACGGTGGCAGAGTATGCTGCCAAGTTTGAGAGGTTAGTGAAGTTCTATATTCACTACAATCATGATGATGCTGAGTTGTCCAAGTGTTTGAAGTTTGAGAATGGGCTGAGACCAGAAATCAAGCAAGTGATTGGGTGTCAGCAAATCCATAGGTATACCGAGCTTGTGGATAAGAGTAGGATCTATGATGAGGATAGTCGAGCTCGATCTGCTCACTATAAGCAGATGCGTGAGAAGAAGGACAAAGGTCAATTTCGGGGGAAACCTTATGCGACTCCAAATGACAAGGGGAAGCTGAAGGGTAATGATGGGAAGAAGCCAAGTGGGGGAGCGGGTTCCACTCATCTCAAATGCTATCAGTGTGGCGAAGCAGGTCACAAATCTGATATGTGAAATGCTACTGTGATAAGATGCTATAGGTGTGGTAAGAAAGGCCATTTGAAGAATTAGTGTATGAATGCTGAACTAACTTGTTTCAATTGTGGTGAAGAGGGAAATATCAGTACTTAGTGTCAGAAATCGAAGAAGGTTGCTACCGCAGCTCAGACTACTGGTAGAGTGTTCGCCTTGAGTGGCTCAGATGCTCAGAAGAAAGACAACTTGATTAGAGATACTTGTGAAGGTGCGTAAAACACAAGGAAGGGGGGTTGGAATTGGGTTTTCTTAACAACTTTAAATTAACTTCTATGACAAGTTGATTTATCCTGGTTCGTTTGAACTCAAACTACATCCAGTCCACCCACCAAGGTGATTTTGCCTCTATCACTGAGGTCTTAATCCACTATTCAATAATTGAATACACACACTGACCTACAGTCAATGTCCTCTTGAGTCTTCTGACTGAAACTAGTCACTCAAGGGATTTAACTTAACTTTTACAATAATAATAATATAATAACTATTTTGCTTCTAATAAAGCTATACTCACTAAGTGAATTGTTACAAGAGTTTTTAGCGCAAATGAATAAGTCTTTTCTCGTAGAAGCTGTGTCTCAAATCTTCAATTTGATTCCTTTATATACTTCTTGAATATTGTAGCCGTTGGAGACATCTGAGCTATTTTTGGATATAGGTTAATACCATAAACTCCTTCCATAACAATAGATATTTGTCTTCATCATTAATTAATATATTCTTTAATTAATGCCTTTATTATGAGAATCATCATCTTCTAGACGTAAATCAAAGATAATAAAGTCTTGATACGCAGCTATTTAAATCGTGTCTTTAAATGATGGATTCTTCAATAAATGTATCTTTTATATACGGCTCAATGTATCTTCTAATAAAGCACGTCTTCTTTAAATAACTTCCTCTTCTACACATATAACAAAGAGAGTCATTAGAACTTCTATTCTTGCATAATAGTAATAATTGTTATCATCAAAACTCTTAGAGGTTTAGAACCATAATTGTTCTAACAATCTCCCCCTTTTTGATGATGACAAAACATTTATTTAGGTTTCAAGAATAGAGATTAATAGGATTAGAAGAACTCCCTTTGATTAAATTAAAACAGATATTTCTATTAGAGGTTCCTTCAGAAGTTTTATCAGCCTTAGCTCCCCCTGAGTTGGTTACTTGACCTGTTTCTATTTTAGAATCACAACTCAAACAGTTTTATTAGAATATATATGTTAGAGGTAAATCTGGATAACTGCTATAGATTAAGATCTTCTACGTTTCTCCCCCTTTTTGTCATAATCAAAAAGTAAAAATGCAGAAAAAAAATGCAACAGTGAAGAAGCAAAATAAGTTTTCATTAAACAGAATCAAAGCCAACAAGAAAACAACCAGTAGAACTTAAACAGATATGATAAACAGAAGATAAAACAGAAAATTAGGGAATGGGATTCATCTTAGTAACTAATGCTTCCAGAAGAGACTTGATTTCAGAGGAAGATTCCACTTGCTTTCCAATTATGGTCTTCAGTTCAGCATTAGTTTCATCCTATTTATCCAGCCTTTGCTTGACCACCTCATTTTCCTTTTTCAATTCTTCTAAGGTCTTTAGTACAAGAGTGGTTGGCAGAACATGTTGAAGGGCAGTATGTGTTTCAGCGGATGGGGAACGGTCTATATCAGATAGAGGTGTTGTATCAATGGGGATATCAAAGTCTGATATAGTTTGTGGTTGATGAGGTTCATTTTCAGGTGGATATAGTGAAAATAATATGGAGGAGACAGCAGAAGTTGTAGGTATGACAGAAGGAATAAGGTTAGAAGGTGGAATGGGTTCAGAGGATGGGGTTGGTTCAGAGGGAGTTGGGTCAGAAGGAATTGGATCAGAAGGTATTGGGTCAGAAGGTGCTTCATGTAACACCCCATTTCTACCCACGAATTATAACAACAAAATCAGAGTCGTAAAATTTTCTACAAATGGAATATTACATGTTCAACTTTAAACAATTCCCACTTTAAGGAAGTCATGACAAATACGTAACACTTTTTTTTAATTCGACAAAATAACGTCATTCACTCCAATAATTCAACTTCATAAAATCTTACGCAGCGGATTCATCAAATAATTCTTAGCATCTTTAAGCAACATAATAACGACTTAATATAAGGAGTAAACAACTATAATACTTCAAAAAATTAAAATTCAGTAATAATTAAAAGATCAACAAAGCAGACACGCGACAATCCCCCCGAGTGCTACATATCAGAGCGACTGACCACCGACTCGAACAACGGTAACCGGCTACTTCTCAAGATTACCTGCACGTTGTCACATAAGGGCAACATTCAACAGAAGGGGTGAGTTACAATTGTTATAATCAGTATATGAGAAACAATACAGCGAATAAGGATAGTAACAAACACCACTTCACAAATTAAATCAAATATCAACACAATAAACCAACAAGTATGCAACTTTAATGAGACCCAACTCGTTATGCATGTGGTACCATTCGGAGTAAAACTCCCAACTTAAAATTTTCCAATTTAACGAGGCATCAAGGCATAAGCCTTCAACTTTCAACTTTTTGCCAATCCAGGCCAACGTGGTGTGAGCAACGGCTCCGACAAAATGCATATGAATTCACATGACTTATCAGACATTACATGCGTACAACATAGCCACATTAACAATACATACCAACTTGTACGACATAGACAACTTAGAAATCAACTTTGGCATAAAAGCCTATAATATCACAACTTCGTAACTATACCGTGAATCGGAGCAATATTTCAACTCGGCTGTACTTATATCAATATTTAGCAATACAATCTCTAGCAAAACAATGCATTAAAATCAACTATAATATGATCCGACGTAACCCGACGAATTTCGTTAGATTTCGAGCAACTAAATTTTTCGCCTAACTCAGCTAAAACGACTAATTTCAACACTATTTTCTACTTTCTGCGATTAGTATAACTTTATTATGAAACTGGAATTTTCCTAAATTTCTTTAAATTCATCTGTCTTAGAAAATAGATTACCACTCCTGTTACTGTTAATTTGAAGAACCTGCATTCTTCTGCTAAACCCATAACACAGTGGTATGTTTAGAACATGATCCTTACTGTTAGTATTATAGTAATTAAAATGTTCAGCTTAATGACTATTTTAATCACTCTTTAATTTATTAACTCATAAATTATTAATTATTTAAACTTTTAGGCATTAATTTCCTAAACTTTTAGACTTTTAAACTTTAATTAAAAAGTGAGATAATTAGGATTAAAAAATGAAGTTCTAACTAATATCCATCAAAATGTTCCACAGGAATTTATTAAAAAAAAAAATATATATAATATCACCCACTCACAACATGGCCTGCGCCATGTGCAAGTGGGCCACCCCATGTTTCTTATGGCCTGCGCCATACTTCTTGCCCACCCTTGTGGCCTGCGCCACATGATCTAAGTCATAGGTGTGGCCTGCGCCACACCCCCCTTTGAGGGACTGGTGGCCTGCGCCACACCTCATTATTTTTTTCTTTTATTTTTTTGTTTCATCTTCTTCTTTCTACAGATCTCCCTCTCATTACCAATTTACTTTCTGTCAAATACCACCAATAACAGCAACCTTAACAACTTCTAAAATCACTCGAAAATTGGAAATCTAGCCCCTAATTCACAATATTAATATTTTTCATCATAATATATATATAATTTCTACGTAATTTCAAGAACAACAATTAATTATTTCAACCTAACTACCCAAATCACCGGACTGAAATTCATACCCGATTATAATAATCGAACCCACCCTTACCTTAGATTGGATTGCAGGATGCTTTACGAACCGGATTCCGACGGTTTGTTCTTCGTTCTCTTACGTTCGTGTAGCAGTTTCTGTTTTCTTTCCTCTTCTCCTCCACTGATTTCTCCACTTCCTTATTTCTCTAACTTCCCACCTCTGCTTCTTTTTGTTTTCTTATAACTTATGTTATTTTCTATTTTAATAAACTAATAAACTATTATAATTACTAGTGGGCCTAACATAACACCCCCTTATTTTACTAATCCAAACATGTTTTTCAAGCCCACTAATTAAATAACACAACAACTATTATAATTAATTATAATAATATTTTTCTACGACTTTCGACTAAATTTCCGACTTATCGATTAGTTTACTACGACATTAATTATTCCTACTAACCAAAATAATTACCTAAATATTAAAATAATAAATAATTATTTGGGCGTTACAACTCTCCCCCACTTAGAATATTTTCGTCCTCGAAAATTTACCTGCTTCAAACAGCTCAGGATAGGAGTCTTGATTCTTGCTCTCCAATTCCCAGGTCATGCTTTCGCCCGTAGCTCCCAACCAAACGACTTTGACCAACACAATCTCTTTTCCTCGAAGAGTCTTTGTTTCAAGATCTTCAACTCGTACAGGCTTTGTCTCCACTGTTAGATTATCCCGCACTTGCACATCATCCATACTAACCACATGAGACGGATCTGAGACATACTTCCGAAGCTGCGACACATGGAATACATCATGCAAATTCGAAAGATTTGGTGGTAATGCTATCCGATAAGCAACTTTTCCAACTCGTTCTAAGATTTGATACGGACCAATGAAGCGAGGAGTGAGCTTTTTAGACTTCAAAGCCCTCCCAACACCGGTCACAGGCGTGACTCTCAAAAACACATGGTCACCAGCTTGAAATTCTAAATCCTTCTTTCGCTTGTCATGGTAACTCTTCTGCCTACTCTGAGAAGCTTTCATCTTCTCTCGGACAAACTTCACTTTCTCGGTAGTTTCTCGAACTAACTCTGGTCCAAGTACTACACCCTCGCCAGATTCATGCCAACACAACGGAGTTCTACACCTACGACCATACAATGCTTCAAAAGGCGCCATTCCGATACTAGAATGGTAACTATTATTATATGTGAACTCAATCAATGGAAGATAAGTGTCCCACGAACCTCCTTGCTCAAGAACACAAGCTCTCAGCAAATCCTCCAATGACTGAATAGTTCTCTCAGTTTGGCCATCAGTTTGAGGATGATATGCCGAACTCAACCTCAACTTAGAACCCAACGAATCTTGCAGACTTTTCCAAAATTCCGATGTAAACCTCGGATCTCTATCCGACACAATGCACAGAGGAACACCATGCAACTTTACGATTACTCGGATGTAAATCTCTGCCAACTTCGCAATTGGGTAAGTGATGTTAGTAGGTATGAAGTGAGCCGACTTCGTGAGCCTATCAACGATCACCCAAATCGAATCATGCCCTCTTAGAGTAACAGGCAGCCCCGTTACAAAGTCCATAGAAATGCTATCCCATTTCCATTATGGAACTTCCAACGGTTGCATCAACCCAGCATGCTTCTGATGCACAATCTTCGACTTCTGACAAGTTAAGCATGCATACACAAAACGAGCCACATCTTCTTTCATTCCGGGCCACAAAAATATTTTCTTTAAATCTTGATACATTTTAGTAGCTCCTGGGTGAATACTTAAACTGCTTCTATGACCCTCTTCTAGAATATTTCTCTTCATAACTGCGTCATCAGGAATACAAATTCTTTTGCCTAATTTCAACACACCTCTCGCATCAATCTTAAAGTCACTCTTCTCTGATTGACCACAACGATTAAGGATATCTACTAATTTCACATCCAATTTCTGTGCCTCTCGGATACTATCCATAAAATCATTATTAATCTTTAGCATTCCTAACATTACACTCTGCGGGGTTACTTCGCAAATCAAACTCATATCACGAAATTGCTCAATTAATTCCAACTCCTTAATCATCATTGCTGACACATGCAAGGTCTTCCTACTTAAAGCATCGGCCACAACATTTGCTTTACCTGGATGATAATTCAAACCGAAATCATAATCTTTAAGCAATTCTAACCACCTACGTTGTCTCATGTTCAGCTCTTTCTGATCAAATAAATACTTTAAACTTTTATGATCGCTGAAAACTTCGAATCTGGAACCATAAAGGTAATGCCTCCAGATTTTTAGCACAAACACTACAACAGCAAGTTCAAGATCATGCGTAGGATAGTTCTTTTCATGAATTCTTAACTGTCGCGACGCATAAGCAATTACTTTATTATTTTGCATAAGTACACCTCCTAAACCCATCAATGAAGCATCACAGTAAATTACGAACGGTTCCTCCGGATTTGGCAAAGTCAAAACCGGCGCCGACGTCAATCTCCTTTTTAATTCATTAAAACTCTCTTCGCACTGAACATCCCACACGAAAACTTTACCTTTACAAGTTAATTTAGTTAATGGAAGTGCTAACTTAGAAAATCCTTCAATAAACCTTCTATAATATCCAGCTAATCCCAAAAAGCTTCTAATCTCGGCAGCCGACTTAGGAGTCTCCCATTGCAATACAGCTTCTACCTTTGAAGGATCTACAACAATACCTTTTCCTGAAATTACATGGCCGAGAAAACTGACTTCTCTTAACCAAAACTCACACTTGGACAGCTTCGCATACAATTTCTTATCTTTCAAAACATCCAACACTAATCTCAAATGTTCTTTATGCTCTTCTTCTGACTTAGAGTAAATCAAAATATCATCAATAAATACTACTACAAATTGGTCCAGATAAGTATGAAAAATACGATTCATGTATTCCATAAATACTCCCGGCGCATTAGTCACACCGAAAGGCATCACAGAATACTCATAATGTCCATACCGAGTTCTGAACGCTGTCTTCTGGATGTCTTCATCTTTCACTTTGATCTGATGATAGCCCGATCTTAAATCAATTTTACTAAACACACAAGCACCCACTAATTGATCCATCAAATCATCTATCCTCGGTAGTGGATACTTATTCTTGATCGTTACTTTATTCAATTGTCTATAATCAATACAAAGCCTCATACTACCATCTTTCTTCTTTACTAGCAACACTGGAGCTCCCCACGGTGATACACTTGGCCTTATAAACTTTTTCTCAAGTAAGTCTTCCAATTGCTTCTTTAATTCATACAATTCAGATGCCGACATTCTATACGGCGCCATCGAAACAGGCCTAGTACCAGGTACCAGATCAATAATAAATTCAACTCCCCTCTCTGGCGGCACACTAGGAATCTCATCAGGAAAAACTTCAGGGAATTCTTTTACTACTAACAGTTCATCAATCTTAGCTTTACTCTCAACCGACAACGTTGCCATCAAAGAAAACATCTGAGCTTCCTCTTTCATCAATTTTTGTAATTCTCTGAAAGATAATAAGCCAACTCCTTCCTCTTCAGGAGTGGAAAACCTCACCGACTTATGATAACAATTTATATGAACATAATTATACTCTAACCAGTTCATACCAAGAATTACATCCATCCCATCCAACGACAAACATACTAAATCAACATAGAAATCTTTATCGAAGATCGACAAAGGACATTTTAAACATACCAAAGAAGTAGTTATTGATCCCTTAGCTGGGGTCTCAACAATCAATTCACCATCCAAAGCGGACAATTTTAAACCCAGTCTTCGAGCACAGTTAACAGAAATAAAACAATGTGTAGCACCTGTATCAATAATAGTAATTAAAGGAGTACCATTTATGAAACATGTACCTCTGATAAGTTTGTCCTCATTAGAGGTTTGAGTTTCGGTCAATGCGAACACCTTTCCAGTCTGAGATTTCTTTGGCTTCTGACACTGGCTACCAATATGCCCTTCTTCGCCATAATTAAAACAAATCATTTCTTTGTGCTTGCAATCAGCTATTGCATGCCCAGTCTTATCACAGCGAAAACACCTCTTTACTTCAGCAGTGCATACATTACTCTTATGACCAGCCTGACCACATTTGAAGCAGACTATACCAGCAGGAGCACCTCCCCCACTAGCTCTCTGAGCCGGGGCAACTCTTTGTTTCCCTTTTCCAACTGGAGCATCATACGGCTTGCCACGGTTTTGATGTTGCTTGCCTCTGCGATCATTGACAACCTTGTAATGAGCATTATTGTCCTCCTCAAATATCCTGCAACTATCAACCAATTCAGTAAAAATGCGTATCTTCTGATACCCAACAGCCTTCTTAATTTCAGAGCGCAACCCGTTTTCAAACTTGATGCACTTTGAAAATTCAGCACCAGCACCAGTGTAATGAGGATAAAATTTGGACAACTCCACAAATTTTGCAGCATAATCTGTGACAGACATGTTTCCTTGCTTCAGCTCAAGGAACTCAATTTCTTTCTTACCACGGACATCTTCCGGATAATACTTTCTCATGAATTCTCTACGGAATACATCCCAAGTAATGACTTCACCTGCCGCGGTCAACCTCTCATGAGTCTCTAGCCACCAGTCATCAACTTCGGCTGCTAGCATGTGAGTACCATACCGAACCTTCTGAGCTGGAGTGCAATCCATAACACGGAAGATTCTCTCGATTTCTTTCAACCATCCCAAAGCTGCATCTGGATCATGCTTCCCCTTAAACACCGGCAGATTCTCTCTTTGGAAAGTCGCCAAGCTACGTGATCCAGCATCTCCGCCAGCATTTGGCAAGTTCTGCACAGCTTGTGCCATTGCTTGCATTGCGGCAGCCATCGCAACGTCATTTCTTCCAGCCATTTCAACTTATCACTACAACACAACTAAAAGTTAGATTAGTAACAATACACTATTGCTAGACAGTAACGACACGACAACTGGCTGGACAGACCGACCTGCTCTGATACCACTAATGTAACATCCCATTTCTACCCACGAATTATAACAACAAAATCAGAGTCGTAAAATTTTCTACAAATGGAATATTACATGTTCAACTTTAAACAATTCCCACTTTAAGGAAGTCATGACAAATACGTAACACTTTTTTTTAATTCGACAAAATAACGTCATTCACTCCAATAATTCAACTTCATAAAATCTTACGCAGCGGATTCATCAAATAATTCTTAGTATCTTTAAGCAACATAATAACGACTTAATATAAGGAGTAAACAACTATAATCCTTCAAACAATTAAAATTAAGTAATAATTAAAAGATCAACAAAACAGACACGCGACAATCCCCCCGAGTGCTACGTATCAGAGCGACTGACCACCGACTCGAACAACGGTAACCGGCTACTTCTCAGGATTACCTGCACGTTGTCACATAAGGACAACATTCAACAGAAGAGGTGAGTAACAATTGTTATAATTAGTATATGAGAAACAATACAGCGAATAAGGATAGTAACAAACACCACTTCACAAATTAAATCAAATATCAACATAATAAACCAACAAGTATGCAACTTTAATGAGACCCGACTCGTTATGCATGTGGTACCATTCGGAGTAAAACTCCCAACTTAAAATTTGCCAATTTAACGATGCATCAAGGCACAAGCCTTCAACTTTCAACTTTTTGCCAATCCAGGCCAACGTGGTGTGAGCAACGGCTCCGACAAAATGCATATGAATTCACATGACTTATCAGACATTACATGCGTACAACATAGCCACATTAACAATACATACCAACTTGTACGACATAGGCAACTTAGAAATCAACTTTGGCATAAAAGCCTATAATATCACAACTTCGTAACTATTCCGTGAATCGGAGCAATATTTCAACTCGGCTGTACTTATATCAATATTTAGCAATACAATCTCCAGCAAAACAATGCATTAAAATCAACTATAATATGATTCGACGTAACCCGACGAATTTCGTTAGATTTCGAGCAACTAAATTTTTCGCCTAACTAAGCTAAAACGACTAATTTCAACACTATTTTCTACTTTCTGCGATTAGTATAACTTTATTACGAAACTGGAATTTTCCTAAATTTCTTTAAATTCATCTGTCTTAGAAAATCGATTACCACTCCTGTTACTGTTAATTTGAAGAACCTGCATTCTTCTGCTAAACCCATAACACAGTGGTATGTTTAGAACATGATCCTTACTGTTAGTATTATAGTAATTAAAATGTTCAGCTTAATGACTATTTTAATCACTCTTTAATTTATTAACTCATAAACTATTAATTATTTAAACTTTTAGGCTTTAATTTCCTAAACTTTTAGACTTTTAAACTTTAATTAAAAAGTGAGATAATTAGGATTAAAAAATGAAGTTCTAACTAATATCCATCAAAATGTTCCACATGAATTTATTAAAACAAAAAAAATATATAATATCACCCACTCACAACATGGCCTGCGCCATGTGCAAGTGGGCCACCCCATGTTTCTTATGGCCTGCGCCATACTTCTTGCCCACCCTTGTGGCCTGCGCCACATGATCTAAGTCATAGGTGTGGCCTGCGCCACACCCCCCTTTGAGGGACTGGTGGCCTGCGCCACACCTCATTATTTTTTTCATCTTCTTCTTTCTACAGATCTCCCTCTCATTACCAATTTATTTTCTGTCAAATACCACCAATAACAGCAACCTTAACAACTTCTAAAATCACTCGAAAATTGGAAATCTAGCCCCTAATTCACAATATTAATATTTTTCATCATAATATATATATATATATATATATATATATATATATATATATATATATATATATAATTTCTACGTAATTTCAAGAACAACAATTAATTATTTCGACCTAACTACCCAAATCATCGGACTAAAATTCATACCCGATTATAATAATCGAACCCACCCTTACCTTAGATTGGATTGAAGGTTGCTCTACGAATCGGATTCCGACGGTTTGTTCTTCGTTCTCTTACGTTCGTGTAGCAGTTTCTGTTTTCTTTCCTCTTCTCCTCCACTGATTTCTCCACTTCCTTATTTCTCTAACTTCCCACCTCTGCTTCTTTTTGTTTTCTTATAACTTATGTTATTTTCTATTTTAATAAACTAATAAACTATTATAATTACTAGTGGGCCTAACATAACACCCCCTTATTTTACTAATCCAAACATGTTTTTCAAGCCCACTAATTAAATAACACAACAACTATTATAATTAATTATAATAATATTTTTCTACGACTTTCGACTAAATTTCCGACTTATCGATTAGTTTACTACGACATTAATTATTCCTACTAACCAAAATAATTACCTAAATATTAAAATAATAAATAATTATTTGGGCGTTACACTTCAGACATTTCTACTGTTACTGATTCTACCACAGAAATGAAATCAGAGGTAGAGGAAGAAGGGTTACCTGTTTTTCTGGTAGTTTTAGGAGCCTTCTGAGAAGTGTCTTCTCCAGCTTTCCTTTTCTTGCTCCTTGCTGATGCAGCATCTGGAGTTTGTTGAGTAAGTTTTGCTGCTTTGAACATTGGATCCACACCATCTTGCTTGCAGGAGTCCAAGTATCTGACCACAACCTCTGGAGGTGTGTCAGCAGAAAATAATGGGAAGTTCTGTAGAGGAATATTCCTTGTGGTTATAACCTCTCTGGAGTATAGGATAGGGTCTTTCTTGATAGAGGTTATGAACTTCATCTTCTTCAGATTCTTAGCATTGAGAGGTTTTCCAACATCAGGTTCCAAAAGTTCTACCTGCTTGGCTTCAATCAGATAATCCACCAAATTATTCTCATTGAGGATGTCAGAGATTAAGCGTCCTAGAGGTATCCAGTCCCTCTTGGTCTTTTCTCCCTCTCTTGTTTCTTTCACACTGTTTTTCAGATGATTAAACAAAGAGTGGGCTAGGTTAACCTTCTTCTGCTTAGCAATGAAGTAGAGCAAGAACTGCTGATCCATGTTGATGTAATCAGGGGAGTTGGTTGCTTTTCTGTGGCAGATGCTTCCAAGGATGATCTTAGCCCATATTCTAAGATGAATCTTCAGATCCTTGATCTTGTTAGAAGGTTGCCCATTAGTGAAGATTTATTTTGCTATCAGTTTTGTATCTGATAGTTTGTCCATTTCACTACACTTGATCCCATTTCCATCAGATTCAATGAGCCTAGCAATGTGGTCTTCTGAAATAATGATTCTCTTCCCCAGAACATATGAAGTAACATGAGTGTTGGAAGCGCTTGCAAACACCCAGAATTCTTTAACCAATTTGGGGAAAACTGGTCCCATGAGACGATCAAAATATTTCTCACAGCCTTGAGCTTTGACGGCGGGAAGCAAGTCAAAACCATTGTCTTTCAAGCTATCAAAATCCACAAATAGTTCACACAGGACTTCAAGTTTGTCAGTTGGTGTGAGAAGGGTCTTTACAGGTGAAACATAGAGCACATCTGTTGAGTCCTTTTGTTGTTGGGAAGTGGAAGACATTGTTACTAAGATGAGTTTTTAGGGTTTAGGGTTTCAAAAAAAATTCAGAGAAGAAGAATACGTGAAGGTAAAAAGTTTGACAGTAAAATGGCAAAGAAGGTAAAAGAGATAAGTGAGGTTAAAAAGGTGTTTATATAGAAAAAAATATCATTTAATATTACGAGAAATTAGTGGGAAAAACAATTAATTTAAAAACATAATGATGGAATGTAATAAATGCAGCAGACAAAAGGGGAAGGCGTAAAGATTTTGGAACAGTTACCAAAAAGATATTTGCCTTTATTGTGTCAAGTCAGCCGTTTCAGTTTCCCAGAATTTTAACAGATGTCCTTCTGTAGAGGACAGTTGTCCAATTGCATGTTCTGTCACTCTTCAGAATTTGGACACTTGTTCTGATTCTGATAAGATTCTTTAGAACTTTGTTGACACGTGTTGATGTAAAAATCTGCATGTTATTCTTTTGAACAGAAGTTCTCAGAATTAAACAGTTAGAAAAAATATCTTCTGAAAGAATAAAACAGAGGATTAAGTTCAGAACTTCTGAGAGTTAAAGACATACAATTAAAGCATTTTCATTCTGGAGATAATTTCATACTAAGGTTGGTTAGAATGAAATTAAATCTATCTTCAGGAAGGGGTTTTGTAAAAATATCAGCCCATTGGTGATTTGTGTCTATGAATTTTAACATTAAGATTCCCTTCTGAGTATAGTCCCTAATGAAATGATGTTTAACTTCTATGTGTTTAGCTCTAGAATGTAAAATTGGATTTTTAGAGAGACAGATAGCAGAAGTATTATCACAGAGGATGGGAATGTTACTCTCATAAATGTTGAAATCCTCAAGCTGATTTTTCATCCAGAGCATCTGAGTACTGCATCCAGCTAATGCAATGTATTCAGCTTCTGCATTTGATAATGCTATGGTTGACTGCCTTTTGCTAAACCAAGAAATTAGATTATCTCCCAAAAATTGACAACTTCCAGAAGTACTTTTTCTTTCTGTTCTGTCTCCAGCAAAATCAGCATCACAATATCCTACAAGTTTGTAATCTTTGGATCTTCTGTAGTATAAACCAAGATTATTAGTACCTTTCAGATACCTAAAAATTCTCTTAACTGCTGTTAAGTGAGTTTATCTAGGATCTGATTGGAATCTAGCACATAAACATACATTGTATAGAATATCTGGTCTAGAAGCAGTTAGATAGATGAGAGAGCCAATCATACCTCTGTAGATTTTCTAATCTACTTTCTTACTTACCTCTTCTTTCTCCAGAATACATGTAGGATGCATAGGAGTTTTAGAGATGGTACTTTTTGATAAATCAAATTTCTTCAGAAGTTCTTTGACATATTTGCTTTGATGAATATATGTTCCTTATGATGTTTGATTTATTTGGATTCCCAGAAAGAACTTTAATTCTCCCATCATGCTCATTTCAAATTCTGCCTGCATAGACTTAGCAAACTCCTTTCCCAAAGCACTTTTAGTAGAACCACATATTATATCATCCACATAAATTTGGCAAATCAGAATGTCATTTTTAATGTTTTTGCTGAAGAGTGTTGTATCCACTTTCCCTCTGATGAAATAATTTTCCAGAAGAAAAGTGCTTAGTCTTTCATACCAAGCTCTGGGAGCTTGCTTCAGACCATATAAAGATTTTTTGAGTTTGAAAACATGTTCTGGAAATTTTGTATTTTCAAAACCAGGGGGTTGGTGTACATACACTTCTTCATCAATATATCCATTTAAAAATGCACTCTTGACATCCATTTGATATAGAATGATATCATGGTTTACATAAAATAAAATTAGAAGTCTAATAGATTCTAACCTGGCGACTGGGGCATAGGTTTCTGTGTAGTCAATTCCTTCCTGTTGACTATAACCTTGTGCAACCAATCGTGCTTTGTTTCTGACAACTTCTCCTTGCTCATTTAGCTTGTTTCTGAATACCCACTTGGTGCAAATGATGTTGAATCCTCTGGGTCTAGGAACTAGGTCCCATACATCATTTATGGTGAATTGATTAAGTTCATCTTGCATAGCCAGAATCCAATCATTTTCTGAGAGAGCTTCTTCTACAGAAGTTGGTTCAATCAGGGAGACTAGTCCCATTAGAGATTCTTCAGAGTTTCTGAATGATGATCTTGTTCTGATTGGTTCATCCTTCTTTCCCAAAATTTTGTCTTCTGGGTGATTCAGCTTGCTTCTGGATAGTTTCTTCTGAGTGGGTTCTTCAGAGCTTGTTGGAGTGATTGTCTTGTTTTGTTCTGTAGGTGATTGTTCTTCAGATGTTCTGTTTGTAGAGATTTCAACTTCTATATCTGCAAGAGATTCATTCTGCTTTGGTTTTTCAGAACCAAGCTTATCATCAAATCTGACATAAATAGATTCTATGACTATACGTGTTTCTGTGTTGTATACTCTGTATCCCTTTGAACGTTCAGAGTATCCTAACATATAACACTTTTGTGCCTTAGAGTCAAACTTATTCAGAGGATCATTAGTATTCAGAATAAAACACTTGCACCCAAAAGGATGAAAATATGAAATGTTGGGCTTTCTGTTCTTCCACAATTCATAAGGAGTCTTTTCAAGAATAGGTCTTATAGAGATTCTATTCTGGGTATAGCATGCTGTATTTACTGCTTCTGCCCAAAAATGTTTAGCCATGTTAGTCTCATTGATCATGGTTTTGGCCATCTCTTGCAATGTTCTATTCTTACGTTCTACAACCCCATTTTGTTGTGGAGTTCTAGGACAAGAAAAATCATGAGAGATGCCATTTTCATTAAAGAATGATTCTAATTTTTTGTTTTCAAATTCTCCACCATGATGACTTCTGACTTTAATAATTTTAAATTATTTTTCATTTTGAACTTGTTTGCAGAAGTTAGAGAATACAACAATTGACTCATCCTTGTGTCTAAGGAACTTTACCCATGTCCATCTGCTGAAGTCATCTACGATCACCAATCCATACTTCTTGCCACTGACTGAGGCAGTTTTCACTGGTCCAAACAAGTCAATGTGCAGAAGTTCTAGTGGTCTAGAGGAAGATACAACATTTTTAGCTTTAAAGGCATGTTTTGAAAATTTGCCTTTCTGACATGCTTCACACAAAGCTTCTGAGTTGAACTTCAAGTTTGGAAGTCCTCTGACCAGATTGAGTTTGTTAAGTTGAGATAATCTTCTCATATTAACATGTTCCAATCTTCTGTGCCAGACCCATTGCTCAGTTTCCACAGACATTAGACATTTTACATTCTGATTTTTTAATTCTGAAAGTTTTATTTTATATATGTTGTTCTTTCTCTTTCCACTGAAGAGGATTGTTCCATCTTTCTGACTAACAGCTTTACAGAACTTTTGATTAAAGATTATGTCATAGCCACTATCACTTAATTGACTTATGGATAATAGATTATGCATTAATCCTTCAACCAATAGAACATTAGAGATAGAGGGAAGATTTCCATTACCAATAGTTCCAGAGCCAATTATTTTTCCTTTTTGGTTGCCTCCAAAACCTACGTGGCCTCCATCTTTTAATTCAAGACTTTGGAACATATGCTTTCTTCCCGTCATGTGTCGTGAGCATCCAGAGTCCAGGTACCATGATTGGTGTTTCAGTTTTGCTGTTAAAGACATCTGCAACATACACAATTTTATCTTTGGGTACCCATATTTTTCTGGGTCCTTGTTTGTTAGTTTTCACAATCTTCTGATTTATTTTAGGTTTCAAATCAGAACTTGTGGAACAAGATGACTCACTAGTATATATTAAGTCATGATTATGACCATAGGTAAAATGAGAACTTAGAGGAGTATTAACTTTTATAACCACGTCATCAATCTTTTTAAACTTCAGAGTTTCTTTAGTTTTCACATAGCCTATGCCTCTTCTATCATTTCTGCTAACTCCATAGATCATAGATGCAATTTTGCTTCTATCTATGCTTTTAGCTAGAAATTTTTGAAAACCATAGTCATATTGTTTTATAATACTATCAGAATTGATTAGATCTTCTAATTCAGATTCCTTCTGAGCTTTAAGATTTTCAAGAGAATTTTTGCATTAAAAAATATTTTCTTTCAGCTCAGAGTTTTCTGTTTTTAGTTTTCTAACTTCTTCTAATTCAGATACTAGACTTTGTTTCATGTCTTTGTATTTGAATTGAAGCTTCTGATATTTTTCAAGAATTTCTGAGAGGCTAGCTTCTAATTGAGATCTAGAAAGTTTAGAGAATACCTCTTCTGTATCTGAGTCTGATTCTGATTCTGATGAGTGATCATCTTCTGGTATTTTTGCCATTAGTGCAATGTTAGCATGTTCATCTTCTGAATCTGCCTCTGCTTCAGATGATTCAGAATCATCTCATGTTGCCATGAGACTCTTTTTCTTTTCTCTGTTGAATTTGTTTATGGGTTTCTCTTTCTGGAGTTTTGGACATTCACTCTTGTAGTGTCCTGGTTCTTTGCATTCATAGCACACAACTTCTTTGCTTCTGGGTTTCCTGTGACCAGATGTTGCTTCAGAGTCATTGCTTGTTCTTCTGGTATTTCTGAACTTCTTCTGACGATGCTTCCAGAGTTGTTGGACTCTTCTGGATAGAAGAGATAATTCATCTTCTTCTGATGAGCATCCAAAACTTTCTTCTTCTTCTTCATGTAAAGCTTTAGAAACAAATTTGTTAGATTTAAGAGCTACAGACTTACCTTTCTTCTGGGGTTCATCTTCTTCTAGTTCTATCTCATGACTTCTCAGGGAGCTGATCAGTTCTTCTAAAGATATTTCGTTCAGATTTTTTGATAGCTTTAGAGCAGTGACCATGGGCCTCCAAGCCTTTGGCAATCTTCTGATGATCTTCTTTACATGATCTACTGTTGAGTAGCCTTTGTCCAGAACTTTCAGTCCAGCTACCAGAATTTGGAACCTTGAAAACATTTTTTCAATTTTCTCATCTTCTTCCATTTTGAATGCTTCATACTTCTGGATGAGAGCCAGAGCTTTAGTCTCCTTCACTTGAGTGTTGCCTTCATGTGTCATCCTCAGGGAATAAAACATGTGTTTGGCTGAGTCTCTGTTAGTAATTTTCTCATATTCTGTATATGAGATAGCACTCAGAAGTATGGTTCTAGCTTTGTGATGGTTTATGAATTCCTTCTTCTGTTGAGCTGTCATATTTTTTCTTTCAATCTTCTGACCATCTGCTCCAACAGGATGAGTGTATCCATCTGTCACCATGTCCCAAAGATCTCCATCCAGAGCTAGAAAGAAACTTTCCAGAACATCCTTCCAGTAGTCAAAGTTGTCACCATTGAACACTGGAGGTTTTGCATTGATCTTGTCATTTTGGTAGTCATTGTTGTTGTTGCCAGCATCTGCCATGTGTTTTAACTTCTGGATCTTTTACTGACACGGTTAAGTGTATTTCTCAGAACCTAGCGCTCTGATGCCAATTGAAGGTGCGTAAAACACAAGGAAGGGGGGTTGGAATTGGGTTTTCTTAACAATTTTAAATTAACTTCTATGACAAGTTGATTTATCCTGGTTCGTTTGAACTCAAACTACATCCAGTCCACCCGCCAAGGTGATTTTTCCTCTATCACTGAGGTCTTAATCCACTATTCAATAATTGAATACACACACTGACCTACAGTCAATGTCCTCTTGAGTCTTCTGACTGAAACTAGTCACTCAAGGGATTTAACTTAACTATTACAATAATAATAATATAATAACTATTTTGCTTCTAATAAAGCTATACTCACTAAGTGAATTGTTACAAAAGTTTTTAGCACAAATGAATAAGTCTTTTCTCGTAGAAGCTGTGTCTCAAATCTTCAATTTGATTCCTTTATATACTTCTTGAATATTGTAGCCGTTGGAGACATCTGAGCTATTATTGGATATATGCTAATACCATAAACTCCTTCCATAACAAGAGATACTTGTCTTCATCATTAATTAATATATTCTTTAATTAATGCCTTTATTATGAGAATCATCATCTTCTAGACGTAAATCAGAGATAATAAAGTCTTGATACGCAGCTATTTAAATCATGTCTTTAAATGATGGATTCTTCAATAAATGTATCTTCTATATATGACTCAATGTATCTTCTAATAAAACACGTCTTCTTTAAATAACTTCCTCTTTTACACATATAACAAAGAGAGTCATTAGAACTTCTATTCTTGCATAATAGTAATAATTGTTATCATCAAAACTCTTAGAGGTTTAGAACCATAATTGTTCTAACAACTTGTTTTATTAATGATGTTGAGTTGGTTGTTATAATTGATACTGGAGCTAGTCATTCGTTTATTTTGATTGAGTGCGCGACTAGGTTGAATTTTCCTTTGACTATTATGAATGGTAATATATTGATTGAAATGCCTGTTGACGGTTTAGTTACGACTAACTGTGTGTGTTTGAAATGTCCTCTAACCATTTATGGTAAGGATTTCTTGATGGATTTAGTGTTTTTTCCTTTGCGCCATATGGATGTTATATTGGGAATGAATTGGTTAGAATTTAACTTCGTGCATGTCAACTGCTATGCAAAGACGGTAGAGTTTCCAAAGTTTGGCAATGGTGGGGAAATGATGTTTCTATCTGCGAATTAAGTGGATGAACTTCTAGAAGATGAAGCACAAATGTTTTCTTTGTTTATGGTGTTACAAGTGGACCGTGAACAAGTGGGTGTTGAGTTACCTGTTGTACGAGGTATTTTTGATGTGTTTCCAGATGACATTAGTGATTTACCACCGGAGCGTGAAGTAGAGTTTATGTGGATTTATTACCGGGTACTAGTCCAGTGTCGATGGCTCATTATCGGATGTCAACTCCAGAGCTGAGTGAGTTTACGAAGCAACTTGAAGAACTTCTTGAGAAGAAATTTGTCCACACAAGTGTTTCTCCGTGGGTTTCTCCTGTGTTGTTGGTTAAGAAGAAGGATGGTAGCATGAGGTTGTGTGTCGATTATCGACAGTTGAATAAGGTGACAATTAAGAATAAATATCCACTTCCGAGGATTAATGATTTGATGGATCAGTTAGTGGGAGCTTGCATTTTTAGAAAGATTGATTTGAGGTCGGGTTATCATCATATTCGAGTTAAAGCAGATGATATTCCGAAGACAGCTTTCCGGACGAGATATGGTCACTATGAATATACTGTGATTCCTTTTGGTGTATCCAATGCACCTGGTGTATTCATGGAATATATGAATTTAACTTTTCATGAGTATTTGGATAAGTTTGTAGTGGTTTTAATCAATGATATCCTAATCTATTCGAAGTCAGAAGAAGAACATGAAGGACATTTGAGAATTGTATTACAAGTGTTAAGAGAGAAAAAGCTTTATGCTAAATTATCGAAGTGTGAGTTCTGGTTGAAGGAAGTAAGTTTCTTGGCCATGTGATTTCCAGCGGTGGGATTTCAGTGGATCCTTTGAAGATTGATGCTGTATTGAATTGGGATACTCCAAAGTCTTCTACGGAGATCATAAGTTTTCTTGGTTTGGCCGATTATTACCAAAAGTTTATAGAGGGTTTTTCTAAGTTGGCATTGCCTTTGACCCAGTTGACTCGGAAGGGCCAGGCTTATGTATGGGATGTTGCTTGTGAGAAGAGTTTTGTTGAGTTGAAGAAGAGGTTGACTATTGCACCAGTTTTAATTTTTCTGGATCCGAATGAATCTTTTGTGGTGTACTGTGATGCTTTGAAGATGGGTCTTGGTGGTGTTTTGATGCAGAATGGTTAAGTATTTGCCTATGCTTCTAGACAGTTACATGTTTATTAGAGGAATTGTCCTACCCATGACTTAGAGTTAACAGATGTGGTTTTTGTGTTAAAGATTTGGAGACACTATCTGTTTGGATCAAGATTTGAGGTGTTCAGCGATCATAAGAGTTTGAAATACTTGTTTGATCAAAGAGAAGTAAACATGAGGCAGAGGGGATGGTTAGAGATGTTGAAATACTTCGATTTTGATTTGAGTTACCACCCAGATAAGGCTAATGTGGTTGCAGATGCTTTGAGTAGGAAAACTTTGCATATGTCCATGATGATGGTGAAAGAACTTGAGATGATTGAGCAATTCAGAGATATGAGTTTTTTTTATGTGAAACTACATCAGAGAGTGTTAAGTTGGGTATGCTGACAAATGATATTGTAGAAGAGATTCGTTTAGGACAACGATCAGATTTGAAGTTGGTTAATCAAATGACTTTGATTAACCAGGGTAACGGAGGAGAGTTCTGTATTGATGAGAATGGGATGATGAGGTTTCGAGATCGTGTGTGTGTGTTCCTGATATCCCAGAATCGAAGAAAAGTATTCTAGAAGAAGGACATCAAAGTAGATTGAGTATTCATCCTGGTCCTACTAAAATGTATCATGATTTGAATAAGCTGTTTTGGTGGCCGGGTATGAAAAGAGATGTTGCAGAGTTTGTGTATGCTTGTCTGGTTTTCCATAAATCGAAGGTTGAACATCAAAAGACTTTAGGTATGATGCAACCGTTAAGTATTCCGGAATGGAAATGGGATATCATTTCTATGGATTTTTTGACAAGTTTTACGAAGAAGGTGAAGGGGAATGATTCCATTTGGGTGATTGTTGACCGATTAACTAATTCAGTGGATTTCTTGCCGATGAAGATTAATCATTCCATGTCGAATTTAGCGGAGATGTATATTGATAAGATTGTGAAGTTACATGGAATATCGTCGAGTATTGTGTCAGATAGAGATCTGCAGTTTACATCAAGATTTTGGAAGAGTTTACATGATGCTTTAGGAACTGGGTTGAGGATGAGTTCTTCTTATCATCCACAGACGGACAGTCAGACAGAACAGACTATCCAATCTTTAGAGGATTGTTGAGGGCTTGTGTGTTGGATCATGGAGGTGCGTGGGATAGTCATTTGTCGTTGATTGGGTTTACTTATAACAATATTTTTCATGCGAGCATTGGTATGGCTCCGTATAAAGCATTGTATGGGAGGCGGTGTAGGACTCCATTATGTTGGTATGAGTCAGGCGAAAGCGCTAAGCTCGAACCTAAGACTGTGCAAGAGACAACAGAAAATATTAAGATGATTCGGGAGAGAATGAAGACTTCTCAAATTCGTCAAAAGAGATATCATGATAAGAGGAGGAAAGCACTTGAATTTCAAGAGGGAGATCATGTGTTCTCGAGGGTTACTCCAGTGATAGGTGTCAGGCGACCTTTGAAGTCCAGAAAGCTCACTCCGCATTTCATTGGACCGTATCAGATTACGCAGAGGGTCGGGGAGGTGGCATATCGAATTGTATTACCACCGTCACTTGCAAATTTGCATGATGTGTTTCATGTGTCCCAGTCGAGGAAGTATATTCCAGATCCGTCACATGTGATTCAGATGGATGATGTTCGAGTAAGAGATAATTTGACTGTGGAGATTTCACTAGTGCGAATAGATGGTAGAGAAATGAAGCGATTGACACGTAACGAGGTTTCTTTAGTGAAGTTATTGTGGGGTGGACCAGTTGGTGATAGTTGGACTTGGGAGCGAGAGGATCAAATGAATGAGTCGTATCCGATGTTGTTTGCTTTAGGTACATTTTCGAGGACGAAAATTCTTAAGTGGGGGAGAGTTGTAACACCCCAAAGTCGATTTTAATTTAATTGATGTGTTTTCTTATGAGTTTTTGATGTTTATGAATGTTATTTGATGTTTTATGGAGTCTTGGGGATGACTTAATATATTATTATTATTAGAAATATTAAGTTTAGTGGGTTTGGTTATTATTTGAGATTAAATTAAATAATATAATAGGAATTATATGATAAGAGCATTGTGGTATTTTTGTTGAGAATTAGTGATGGTATTTTGGAGAAGGTCTATTGAGGTCTTGGGGGAAATATTGACAAAAGAGTAAAAAGGGGTTTTGTGAACGATCAATTGGAAACGATCGCATTTTTGGAGAAAAGGAGAAAAGCTCTGAGGAAGGAAAAGCTAGGGTAAAAGGCTTGAAGTTTCGCGAGGATTAACGAAGGAATTATGGAACCTAAGATATGGGGAGTATTTTCCTTTCAGTATTATAATATGGGGGATAAAATTAGGGTTTTGAGGTATAAGTTTTAGGGCATGGGATTTTGTGATGAATTGATCTTGTTGATGCTGATTTTATATGAATTGGGATGTTTTTAATGACGAGTGTGATGTTATAAAGAGGAATATTGAGGTTGATGGTGTTTTCCTGTTATGCTGCTATCAAATGTGAGTTTTTATTGAATTTATCGCAGAAGGAGAATGCTCAAAATCGCAGAAAAATTCTACGAGATCGCGAAGCTCGCTTAGCAAGCACAAACAGTGAGTTGGACACTGAACGAGCAGGATGTCTCGCTTAGCGAACCCTGAGAAATTTTGAAAATGTTTTTTTTTCTTTTTGAAAACTATTTTTGAGGTGGTATATCCTAGATTGCTATGATGTTGTAGAGCTGTTGTATGATGTGTTTTTTAGAGACTATATGAGTAGGGTTAGTGATTAAATGATGTATGATGATTTAAATGATTTGTTTTGAGTAATGAAGTATGATTACATGATGTAGAGGTACAATGTTAGATTAGTATGTAGTATAATGTTCAATGGGTATGTAATTTGATGGCTTGTGTGAGTATGTGAAATGATGATTAATGATGAATGCGGATGCAATGTTATGATGTTTTGAGGATGATGAATGTATATTGCATCTTGCATTCGTGACATTGATTTATGAGGGGACTTCGGTCCATTGGTAGCTTCAATCCCATTGTATGGATTAGAGTGATATGATGTTATAATGGGTTCCCTTAGGGGAGGGTTGATGGCCAATTGTCCATCCATGAGGATGTTTCGGTACCACATACATTAGTAAGAGGTTGCATTTCATTCTAAATGACATAGCATGAGTTGCATTGATTTGTGTAATGATGAGTTGTATTTGATGTTGTATATAAATGAGTAATGGTGAATGTTATTATGATGTGATGAAAATGATGATATGTATAATTTAGCTAGGGATGATAAATTGATGTTGTTGTTATGTTCTAAATTCTTATTTCTATATTACTTTATTGAATGTGAATTTACTCACCCTATTTGCCTTCTAGTGATGGTCTATTATGTCATCCTGCAGATAATCAAGGTTAGTTCGGTGCGTGCTTAACTTGGAGATAGTGAGTGGTCGAGTTAGTTAGAAGTGGAGTCCTGCTCTATGTCCAGTAACATTCAGGATTGGGTTTCGCTTGTTTTATGGTTATAAGAGAATTAAGATGTTTATATATTTCAATTACTTTTGATTTTTAATGATGTTTGGATTAAACAGTGAAGTTTCCTTTTTATAAAATATGTTTATGATGGTTGGGTTGTTTTTCTGCTACGTATTGTTTCAAAAAGAGATATAACCGAGTTGATGAATTTATTAACCCGTGTTACGGGACAAGACTCAATGTGATGTTTTATGATTTTTGATTTTAAGAAGTAATGTGATATCCTTTCTTGAGTTTTACTCTGATAAATGATTAAAATGTACATTATTGTGATTGGGTAGAAAGGGTGTTACACGTAGCCTACTGGCTTCGTTGATTAAGGCTAACACAACCTATCGATATGTTGGTATCTGAGCTCGGGTCCTTGAAGGGGTTTTCTCATGAAGTAAATGGTCTTCGATACCTCTTTCTATTAGGTAGAAGCCGAGGAAATTTCCTGGTTGAACCCCAAAGGTGCACATCTCCGGGTTGAACCTCATTTTGCATTTCTTCATCTGGTCGAAAACCTTTATGAGATGGATATCATGGTCTGGTTCCTCGTGGAATTTCACGATCATGTCATCCATGTAAACCTCGAACATATCCCCGATCTCTGTTTGAAAATTATGTTCATCATATGCTGGTATGTGGCTCCAGCGTTCTTCATACCAAAAGACATTACATTATAGTAATAGTTTCCCGACTCAGTCAAGAATGCCACGTGTCTCTTATTTGTCTCCGACATGAGAATTTGATTGTATCCACTGTAAGCGTCCATGAAGGATAGAAGTTTGAAACCTGCAGAGTTATCTACCAATTTGTCAATGTTAGGTAAAGGGTAAGCATTTTAGGACACACGCTATTAAGATCGGTGTAATCAACGCACATTCTCCATTTTCCATTATTTTTCTTAACAAGTACAACATTTGATAGCCATATTGTGTACTAGGCTTTAGAAATAAAATTTGCCTCTAAGAGGTCTTTTACAACCTGTTCGACAACCTCTGCTTTCTCGGGAGACTACTTATGCCTACGCTGTGCTATTTCCCTAGAGGAATGATCTATGGCGAGCTCATGGCAGACGACCTCAATGTCGAGTCCAAGCATTTCAGACGCGCACCATGCGAACAAATAAGCATTTTTTCTGAGGCAGGCTTTGAGCTGCTCCTTCATTGGTGTTGGCAGTCTGGTGCCAATCTTCACGCTTTTGTCGGGATTGTCATCGAGAGGGATAAGCTCGAAGTCCCCATCTGGTATGGGTCGCGCGGTATGAGAAGGTGCTTGTTTGCTAGCGGGAGTTTGGAGGGTTTCTTTTCTTGTGTCTTCTCCGCTGAGGTGGCAGTCGGGATCGATTGAATTGATCCGGAGCAGTCGCATCTACTATTCGACTCGAACTTTCTTGGTTTCTTTGGTTGCTATGTTAACCACGGCTTACCCTTTGATGGCCACATCAAAGCATCTTCTGTCCGCCTCGATGTCGCCGTGCAGAGTTTGAAACTTGCAGAGTTATCTACCAATTTGTCAATGTTAGGTAAAAGGTAAGCATCTTTGGGACACACGCTATTAAGATCGGTGTAATTAAGGCACATTCATCATTTTCCATTATTTTTCTTAACAAGTACAACATTTGATAGCCAAGTTATGCACCGAGCTTCAGAAATAAAATTGGCCTCTAAGAGGTCTTTTACAACCTGTTTGGCAGCCTCCGCTCTCTCGGGAGACTACGTCTACATTTTTCTATTGCCCTAGCGGCAGGATCTTTGGCGAGCTCGTGACAGACAACCTCAGTATCGAGTCCAAGCATTTCGGCCTCGCTCCATGCAAACAAATCAGCATTTTCTCTGAGGCAGGTTGTGAGTTGCTCCTTCGTTGGTGTTGGCAGTCCGGTGCCAATCTTCACGCTTTTTTCAGGATTGTTGCTGAGAGGGATGAGCTCGAAGTCCCCATCTAGTATGGGTTGCGCAGGATGAGCATGTGCTTGTTTGCTACCGGGAGTTTGGAGGGTTTCTTTTCTTGTGTCTTCTTCGCTGAGATGGCAGTCGAGATCAATTGAACTAATCCGGGGAAGTGGCCTCTTCTCTTCGACTCGAGCTTTCTTATTTTCTTTGGGTGCTATGTTAACCACGACTTGCACTTTGATGGTCGTGTGAAAGCATATTCAGGACGCCTCGACATCGCCGTGCAGTGTGACCACGCGGCCTAGTTTGGTGTAATACTTCATTTTCAGGTGGACCATTGAGGGAACGGATGTTAGCTCAGAAAATGTTGGTCGACTTATGATGCAATTGTACATAGATGGGCATCTTATCACCGAGAATTGAACTTTGACCTCTTCGGCGGTCTCGTTTCCCCCGAACGTGACGAGGAGTTATACATAGCCCCATGGTCTGGTTGTAGCTCTGTTGAACCCCTAAAGGTCAGACACTATGTATGGTGAAAGGTTCTTCTCGTCGAGCTTGAGGGTTCTGAACATGTGGGCATACATGATGTCGAAAGAGCTTCCCTGATCGATCAAGATGCGGCGGGCGTTGAAGCGTGCCATCTTCCCCTTTACGAGCAGAGGGATGCTTGAGTTAGGGGATCCCCTTGGGAGCTCCTCGAGGTAAAAGGAGTTAGGGTTGGATTTTCATCGAGCTTTGGTCACTGTCGCAACCTGGTCGGGGCGGTCAACAAGAGTTTGTTGAAATTCCTCTTTATCAAAATTGCGGCGTTCTCGCTGCTCATCCCGCCACCGGAGATTACCAAGGTTGTTGGGAAGTTTTTCTAAGGGTTATGCGCTTCCAGGTAGGGGTTTTTGTAAGCTCCTTGAAGATGTGGAAGTCCTCTGGTTGGGACACATAGAGGGTTATTGGAAAGGAAGATTTGATGGGCGAAGTATCTTTACGGTCTCTTTTGGTGTCGTGGTTGTCATGTCGGGGAGGCTCGCCCCTCTTTGTTTATTTCTTGAGGTGGACTTCCTTTATGAGTATCTCAATTGCATCCTTCTAGTGGACAGAGTCTTCCGTAACGTGCTCGTGACTCCTGTGAAAGCGGCAATACTTGGACTTGTCGGTGTTGCGTTTGGGGGTCGCTGGTTTGTTGAAACGCATCCTACCATTCTTCAACTCTGAGTTGATACATTTGGCCAGGATGCGCTTGCATGGAGCGGTAAGCATGGTGTATTCATAGAAATTCTCAGCTGGTCCTTTGCCCTCGTAGGGCTCGCGAGGTCTATAATATTTCCTTTTTTCCCCACCGCGGCGAGGAGCATCATGGTCTTCGTATTTTGGAGCTTTGATCTCGTCTTGACTGCGGTGGTTCCTGACATTGTGGGTGACTTGTTTCTCCTCGTACATGATGTACGCTTGTGTCTTGTGTAGAAGTTCATCCAATGAACGAGGAGGCTCGATCCCGATTGCCCTGTTGAATTCGCTGTCAGGGAGTAGTCCTTTATCAAGGAGGTACTTCTTCATGTAGTCTGATGTGTCCACCTCAACAACATCTTGGTTGAACATTTTGATGTAGGATTGGAGCATTTCACTCTTTCCCTGGATGATGGCTTTGAGTGTGGCCTTTTACTTCAGACGACGTCGGGATACGGTGAGATGCCTTGTGAACGTTGCCCTTAGATATCACCATGAAGTGATGGATTTCGGAGCCAGGTTTTTGTACCAAGCCATGACGCTCTTTCTTAGTGCCAGGGAGAACAATATGTATTTGACGGTGCCCCGACATTGCGGTAGTTGAGTACGGCTTAATGTTTTCAATGTGGTCATCCGGGTTGGTGGTTCCATCGTAGGTCGAGAGGTTTGGGGTTTCTCCATGCCCGCGGGGAGCTGGGTCTCTATTATGGCCCGAGATAGTGGGAAACGGGGGTCCTTTTCGTCGCTTCTCAGAGGTGATAGAGGTCATCCTTGGGGCTTCGACTGCGACGGAGCGGGGGGGGGGGATCCTCTAGGTAGCCTAGTGGGCTCTTCGGGCACTCACTGAATTTGTTCTTCTTGGGGTCAGGGGATTATCGTCCCCGACACAGAGGGGACGACTGCGCTTATTGGCGACCTCAATTTGAGTCCTCTCAAGTTGAGATCCACGTCTGTGACCGCGGGGAGACGGGTTGCGTGAACGTCGAAGCTTCCGCTGAGGAGAGTCGGCGTGACGTTTGGTTTCCATCAGGGCGATTCTCTCGTGTTGTTGGAATAACATGGGGTTTGATCGGTTGTGGGTGTGGACCATGGCTATCAACGTCAGGTCCCCATCAACGGGCACCAGAATGGGCTCGAAAGTGGCCAATGTATGTTGCTGGGCAGATCCGTTGGCAACTGGTTCGGGAGACGGGGTGGTCGTCACCGGTGGCGTAGTTGACAATGGTTTGGGAGACGCAGTGGCCTCGTGGACAACCTGTTGGTTGTCGTCGCCACCGGTGGCGTAGTTGACAAGGGTTGCGTCGTGGTTGTCGTCATGTTCGCTAGTCATGATACTCAGTTGATGAAGAGAATGAAGCTTTGGTCCTTCGTTTTAAGAAAGACGAAGGAGCAATAAAATTTCCACAGACAACGTCATTGATCTCACTTGATCAGAATGTACCTTCTGGACTAATGGACTAACACAGTTTCAGTTGTTGGAGAGGAGAGGAGGGGGTGTACCTGTAAGGTACTCCGATGGCAAAGTGAGAATAAAAAAAAAGTGAGAGCAAGTACATAGAAAATGTAGAAGAGTTATAATACATGACCATATAGTGAAAGAGGATATTTAAAATGTACCCCCAACACTGGCTCAAGGTCCTCATTGTGGGCTGGATTAGCTAGGCCCACGATGAGGATTGTCAGGATCTACGAAGAAGTAGGGAAAACCTAGCATGTGGTCTTCACCCTGATCCAACTGCTCATAAAATATAGGAAGTGAGATTCTCACGGGGAAGCAATTGACTGAGTGGCTGAAGAGCATGTTGGGGAGGTGTCCCTTACATCCATCAACTTATGGACCTTGGATTCGTGTCCACTAGATTGGACAGTGCCCAACAAACCTGGCGTCAGGTCAGTCCAAAATAATAATCTTTAAACTAGATTTAATCGAATAGTCATAAGTAAATATATTAACTTAATCATTAATTTTAATTTAATTTCAAGGTTATGATGTAAAATAAATTAAAATAATTATTCTTCGTAATACCACCATTAATTAAAATTTCATGATGGTCACTGAACTTAATGTCTCCCCTTTACACAAATAAAAAGTTAAGTTTCTTTGACTTCTTTTTTTCCCGCTTTAGACTGTGAAGTGATTGTATATTCTACTATGTTCTATTATGGAAATTGATTAGGTATACCGTTAGTTTTCATAATAAATTTAGTCATAATCTTTACTTTCCATCAGCATTGTCATTAATCATAGACATGAATAGGGAAATTAATTAAGTGTCTAGTTAATTGGAAATTAAGAGACAAAGAAACCCCACAAATTAGATAATCACATGGTATTTCCATACACAAAACTACCAAAATCCTTATCTGAAAATGATTGAAGAAGCTCCATCAATGTCGGTTATCTATTTCACTCATTAATGCATTGTTTCCTTTTTGGCATAAGTAAATTAAAATAAGGATAATGTTTGATGAATTATTGATTGATACTATAAACTAATTAAATTAAATATAAGAGGTGTAGTATCAACCACTTTATATATACATGTAACATGTATATACATGTAGTTGAAGAATATCTATATGTGCATGGAAGAGATTTATTCTCTCAAGTCATGGGAAAAAAAAGCTCAATATCAGGTTTTATATGCGACTTAAATTAATTTTACAAATTCTATAGAAGTTTAGATATTTACAAAGATGAATTTGCTTCAAGGTTTCAAATCATATTTACAAATTCCTGAAAATATTACATTCTCATAGACATATTCCTGAAAATATTTTTTCTAATCTTAAAACAATAAAAAAATTAATTAATTTTTAATTTGAGTTAGTTAAAGTAATTAATTAATTTTTAAAATTAATTAGTTAATTTATAGTCTATTGTTAGTGTTATATAATAGTTGATTCATTCTTAAAATTCAATCTTACATTGTAATTTTACCTGTAATCGTTTTGAGAAAGTGAATAAAATTTGTAAAGTTTGAAATACCTTGCTCAAGCTTAAACTGTTTTTTTTTGTGTGCTTATTAGATTTACATTATTTTTTCTTGTTCTTTGATTTTTGTCAACTAATCTCAAGACCCAGTTCTTGAATGTGTTTTTTTGTTGGGGTGAATGTGGATCATTTATGCCTTTAACAAAACTTGAGATTGAGAAATTCACCGGGGTGAATGATTTTAATTTATGGTGTTTAAAGATGGAAGTTCTTCTTGTTCAACATGGTTTTCTAGAAGTGTCGAAAGGTTCAGATAAAATGGATGTAGCATTAATATAGTAGGAGATGGCAACAATGATCAAGAAAGCCCATATTGCAATTATATGAAGCATTGATGATAAGGTTCTGAGACAAGTTTCAAAGGAAAAGATTATTGCATGGGTATGGGTCAAGCTTGAAGGTTTGTACATGAAGAAAATACTTGGTAAATTATCTTTATCTGAATCAAGCTTTATGTTCTTTCGAGATGAATGAAGAAAAATCTTTAATAGAACATTTGGATATGTATAACAAAATAATTATTGATTTGAAAAACATTGATGCTAATATTGATTATGAGGACCAAACCTTGTTGGTGTTATGTGCTTTACCAAAGTCACATACGCACTTCAAAGAAACTATGTTGTATTGAAGAGAATCCTTGAGTTTATAAGAGATGTAAGTTGTTATGCATTCTAATTATTTGAGTGAGAGAAAGGAGCATAAGTCTTCAGTTATGGGTAAAGAATTATTCGTGAAAGAAAAATAGTCAAAGAAAGATGACAAGAATGATAAAAAAGAAAGGTAAATCACAACAAAAGAATCATGGTGATGATCTTCAGGCAATAATGTGTTATTATTTTAAGAAGGAAGGTGTGCCTTGATAGGCATAAAAACAATGGTGAGAAGAAGGATAATAGTAATGCTACCATTGTTTAAGATGGATATGAATCTTTTGATGCCTTGGTAGCCTCTAGCAACAATTCTGATAATGAATGGATCATGTATTCTAGGTGTACTTGGCATATGACTCCAAATAAATCATTCTTTGAGAATTTGTGTGATTAAGATGGAGGATTAGTTTTGATGGGAAACACTAAAGCATGTAAAATTTGTGGTATTTGATCTATAAGATTCAAGTTTCATGATGAAATTGTTGTATTGTCTTGAAGCTGAAACTGTTATTGGTTTAACAGTTACATCATTTACAAAATCCTTGATAAATACTGAATTATGACACATGAGACTTGGCCATGTAATTGAAAATGGTCTAATTGAATTAGGAAGAAAAACTTGTTATGCGGTGATAAGGTTAAGAAGCTGAGATTTTGTGAACCTTGTGTGTTTGGAAAATATTGTAGAGCAAAGTTCAACAAAGGACCACAAAGAAAAAAAGGTTCTCTTAACTATATAGGTTCATGATGATTTTTGGAGACCCTCAAGGACTCCATCAGACTCTAGTACAAAGTATTTCATGTCCATATTTGATGATTACTCTAGAAAATTATGGATTTATATTCTGAAAACAAAAGATGAAGCTTTTGATAGTTTCAAAAGTGAGAAAACTCTTGTTAAAAGTTAAAGTGGTAGGAATGTTAAGAGGTTCATGACTGATAATGACCTTAAATTTTTCTATGACGCTTTCAATAGTTATTGCACCATGAATGGTATATAAACATAAGAGAGCTATAAGAACTCCTTAACATAATGGTCTTACTAAAAAAATCAAAAGGAAAATTTTAGAAAGAGTGAAATGCATGCTATTGAGTGCTGGTTAGAAAAGGTATTTTGGACTAAGATTGTTATTAGTGCAACATACATAATAAATATGTGTCCTTCAACTTGCTTGGATATGAAGAAACCTGAAGAATTTTGGTCAAGGCATCCTCCAAATTTGGAAAGACTTAAGGTTTTCGATAGTGTTGCTTATACTTACATTAGGCAAGACATGTTGAAATTAAGGGTTGTAAGATGTATGTTCCTTGAATATCCGAAATGTGTATAGCTTACACAAGTTGTGGTGTTTAGAATCAGGACACATGAAGTGCATCACTAGTCGTAATGTTGTGTTTAATGAAATTGAGAATGATTTTAAGACAAATGTTGTTGTTAATTCTTAATGAAATGCTCAAGATAAATAATGTCATATAAATAGAGTTCATATTGAGATGGAGCCAAGAGACGATACATTACAAGATCGGTTTGGATTTTCATCACCTACGTAGAAAGAAAATCAAGTTGAGGAAATTTTTGATGAAGAACATGTAGGTGATGATTTCCTATTGGCAAGGGATATAACTAGAAGTGTCATTAAACCTCTAAAGAGGCTTGGTTATGAGGATTTAATAGCCTTTGTTTTAGTATCTACAAGTAAAACACTAAAAGATGAGCCAAATAACTACAAATTTGTTGTGACTTGTAAAGAAATTAAGGAGTGAAATTCATTCATGGATGATGCGATAAAATCTCTTCATAATAACAATACTTGGAATTTAATTAAAGGGCGTGCAGGCTCTAGATTGGAAGCAATAAGATTCAAAGCCAGACTTGTTATGGATTTCACTCAGAAGGAAGGGATAAACTTCAATGATGTATTATCACCTATTGTCATATATACACACATGGTTGAAATCTTTTATCTAGAATTGGAACATATAGATGTTAACACTACTTTTCTATATGGAAATATAGATGAAACAATTTTTATGAAAGAACCTAAAGGTTATGAAGTCAAAGGGAAAGAAGAATTTGTGTGCAAACTAAATAGGTCTCTCTATTGTCTAAAGTAGTATCACTAAGAGTAGAATAAGAGGTTTGACAAATTTATGGCTCACATAGATTTCCAAAGAAGTAAGTTTGAATATGGTGTTTATTTCAAATTACTCCCTTAAAATTATTTTGTGATTTTGTTACTGTATGTGGATGATATTCTCATAAAATAAAATCAAGATGAAGAAATAAAAAGGGTGAAAAATGAACAAAATAAGGAATTTGAAATGAAGTATTTGAGGCTGCAAAAAGGATTTTAAGAATTGAAATCAAGAGAAACAACAAGAATAATTTATTGTACTTGTCTCAAGAGTGGTATCTTAATATTAGGAAGATCCCAAGTCTCACATTGATTAGACATAGAGCCTCTAAAGGGTTTATATAGAGTGACACCTTTCACCTTACAATCTGATTTTGTAAGAATGAAATATGCCAAATTCTAATACTCAAAATGATATGTGGTAGGTTTGGAATGTTTAATAACACTCGCTACTTAACAATTCAAGTTAAGTGCAAATTAGTCTCCAAGCACCGAAGAAGAAAAGATTTATATGGACATCATACCATATACAAGTATTATAGGTTCATTGATATATGACATGGTCTGTATCAAATCAGATATAACTCATGCAATAAGCTTGCTCAGTAGGCTCATGTCAAATCTTGGGAAATCGCATTGGCAGACTTTTAAGTGGATTCTAATATATATATATATATATATATATATATATATATATATATATATATATATATATATATATATATATATATATATATATATATATATATATATATATATATATATATATATATATATATATATGGATCTCTTGGCAAGATTCTGGTTTATGGTGGAGCCAGAAATGAAAATAAACAAGTTGCCATTGAATATTTGTTGACATTGATTATGCGGATTGTCTAAACACTAGATTAATCTCTATTCGAATATACATTTTAATTTTACTACTTTTAGTACTGCAATTAGTTGGAAAACACTCTTGTAAAAGGTTGTAGCTTTGTCAAAAACTGAGACAAAACACATAACATTGACTGAAGCTATCAAAGAAGCCATATAGCTTAAAGGTATCTCCAAGGCACTAAAATTACAAAACCAAGAGAACATTATTTGATAATCAAAGTGTTATTCACTTATATAAGAATCAAGCCTATCAAAAACCTATCTAGAAAGAATGAAACATATTGATATAAAGTTGCACTTTATTAGAGAAGTGATTGAGAAAGATGATATCATTGTTAAAAAAGTAAAATTGATCATAATGCATCTAATATGATAACAAAAGCTATGCCAAACTACTTTTAGGAGTTGAGCAGAAAAAGCTGCATCTTTGTTGAAGTATTGTCAATATACTAAAGTAGAGATTCGTAGCTTATTTAGTTCAGTCAACAAAACTTTTTAACTAACTTTTTGTTTGATTTAATTAGAGTAACTAATGTTGAGAATTAAGAGTGAGAAACAAGTCCCACATTGATTTGAAAAGAAAAAATTGAACACTATATAAGTGAGAGAACCCACACACCCATTACCTTAAATTTTTAGGTGGATATGTGGTGTGTCTCTCACAAATGTGTGTCCCAAGTAGAAAGTGCTCCCTCGTTGACCACCCCCCGAATCGCCCCAACATTGGTATCACGAGCCTTTGGTTTTGAGTGAAGGGATCAACTTACTTGTATTGAAACACTTCCTACAGGTGTGGATAGAAGGTGTTCCGTTGAGTTCAACGGTGATACAAGTATATGTGGAATAGAGAACTTCCAATTGAGGGGGAGCATTGTGTATAGACTCACACTTGAGGGGGGATGTTGAGAATCAAATGTGAGGAAGAAGTCTCACATTGAATCGAAAATGGAAGATTGAACATTATAAAAGTGAGATAACCCACACACCTATCACCTTAAGGTTTTAGGTGGATATGTGATGTGCCTCTCACAAAGGTGTGTTCCAAGTAGAAATGCTCCCTCGTTTACCCCCTCGAATCGCCCCCAACAGTGGTATTATAGCCTGGTTCCGAGTGAAGGGACCAACTTACTTGTATTGAAACACTTCCCACAAGTGTGGGTAGAATGTGTTATGTTGAAGTGTCAATGGTTATACAAGTGTATATGGAAGAGAGAGCTTCCACTTGAGAGGGAGCATTGTGTATAGACTCACACTTGAGGGGGAGTGTTGAGATTCAAGTGTGAGGAAAAAGTCTCACATTGATTAGAAAAGAAAACATTGAACATTATATAAGTGAGAGAACCCGCACACCTATTATCTTAAGGTTTTAAGTGGATATGTGGTGTGTCTCTCACAAATGTGTGTCCAAAGTAGAAAGTCCAACAACTAATAGGTTTCTAAAATGAGTTAGTTAATTCATAATATATTGTTTGTCCTATATAATGGTTAATTTATTCTCACATTGAATTATTCTAATAAATAATTCTTTTCTAAAATTAATTATTGATGCATTTAACATTAGGAATATCTTATTTTCTCTTCTTAGCTCGCAAATCTACTATTTATATATCAAAATAAATTGCATGAGTTGTCAGTTTTTCCACTGCACTTTAAAAAATTACACTACTAAAAGACTATTTTCATAAACAACTAAACCCAAAAATTAAAACTCTTTCTATCATCTCTTTGTTTGACATATGACAAACACTCATTACCTCACAATACAAAAAAGAATTTTCCACCAATACACACTCATTCTCTCTCTTCATTCAAATTTCAAATATTTCTCATATTTCTTTTTCCCACACTTTGTCACTTCTATTTTAATTTTTTTCTTTATTTATTTATTATCACTAAAAATATTAATAATCTAGTTTCATTTAATTTTAATAAAATGATAATATATATTTATTTCACGGGTCACTATCAACACAATGTCTATTTTATTTTAATCAATTATTATCTTAATTTAAGTGACAAAATCTTTATTTTTAAATATTAATATTTTTTCTTTTTTCATCTCACGATTCTTTTATTTATTTATAATTATTTAATAGAATTAAAATTGTATAATTATTGTTTATTTTACAATCAATTAAATCATTTTAAATTTTGCATTTGTACACATCAAATAATATTTTTATTTCACGGCTCACTATCACATCAATTTTTTTTGTCTTTCTTCATGTCCTGAGTCATTTTTTCTCTCTTTTTGCATCATTATTTAATACAATTGAAATTGTATAATTAATTTTTATTTTACAATTAAATAACTAATTTTAATTTTACATCTGTATTTAAATATGTTTTATATTGTATCAAATAAACTTTTTATTTCATGGATCACTATAAAAACAATACATATTTTATTTTAATCAATAACTTTCTTAATTTAAATGATAGAGTCTTTATTTTTAAATATTAATTTTTTTCATCTCGCGAGTCCATTTTTCTTTATATTTTAATTTAATTGATTTTATATAATCATTGTTCATTTTAAAATTAATAATTAAGTTTAAATTTAAATACATATATAAATAAAATTTTATATTAATCAATCTAAATTAAATCGTATGAAATTAAATTGGATCGAATTGAATTTTTTAAAATTAAATCTCAAATCGTAAATAAATTTATCTTTGAATTACATAAATTCCTACCTCAAAACCGATTCAAATCAAACCGCAAAACACCTATATAACTCTTGCAATGATCAGGGGACTTGTAAATTTCATTTTTTCAGATTTGTTTGTAATAAAAACGGTAACAAACATGTAAAAAATATCTAAGATAATTATATTTTTAAGAAAGGTAACACATGGCCCTTTATATACTATATCCATATGAGGTAAACTCTAGATTTTCATTAACCTTGTCTTCAAGAACTAGTAGAACAAGACACAGAAAAAAAAAACATTTAACCATGTCAAGATTTGGATTTGTGTCTGGTCTCATAACTTGCCTATAAAAATACTAACAAATCATTATTATTTATCAGAATATAAATGTAAAATTCACCCTACCCTATGTTATAACATTGGACCCCTTACCATTCTCCTCTATACAAGGAATAGAGCCCCCACCTCTCCTCAAAACATGTTTCTTTGTTTTCTCTTCCTCTTCTCTTTTACTCTAACCCTTTAACTTTCTCTATTTTTAATAGCTAAGTGGCAAAAAAATTTAGGGACACTAAGGGAATGGAACCCTTAACTTGGATCCTGTATTCGAAGCAAAAAGTGTTGTCATTTTCAAGGAGGACAAAGTAGGAGACATTGATTTGAACCTAAATTCAAAACAAAAAAATTTCTTGTCTTTCACAAATACACCCTCTTGCCAATTACTACTACTTAACTTAACTTCTTCCCTATAAAAAGACACCAACTACACCATATCTTATGCAACTTCAAACTTTCATACTTTGTTATATACTTTTAACCATTGAACAATATGGCTATTGTTCCAAACAAAAGACTTCTTCTTTTTGCATTTTTCTTGCTTTTCTTCATCTCAACCACAGCTCGAGGTAAATTTAGTTCCGTAGAATCTTAACGGTTCTTATATTTGTTGTATCATATGAAAGATACTGAGGATCCGTATATGTTTCAAATGAAAGTTTTGTTATATTTATTTATGTTTTTTGTTTTGGTATTTTGCAGCTAGAAACTTGAGAGAGATTAAAGAAGGAGGTGAAAAGGGTCATAGTAGTGAGTTTAAGCCAAACCATGAAGAGACACAAACACAAGTGAAAAATGATGATTTGTTGGATACAATGGACTACACACCAGCATCAAAGAATCCACCAATCCATAATTAAAGTTCCATTAGTTTTTTTCTTCTTCTTATAGAACAATTTTTGGTAGAAAAAAAAAGCACAAATCATAGTGTTTAATTAATATTACCCTGCAAATCTATCTATGAGCTTTGAATGTATAGATATATTTTGAAGGTTGAAGATAGGGATGATGAAATCCACACATGAATCAGAGGTTTTTGTGGAGGAGAAAGCACTAGTTTAGTTGATGCTTAATCATATATTTAGAATTCATCACTTGTAAATATATAGTTTTTGAAGTTATGAGAATTTAAGAGACATATATTATATAAGATTTGTCAAAGTTATATGCAGCACCAGAATCTGAAAATTTCTTATTCACCAAAAACTTATCTCAATATTTAGTAAGAAAAGTCTTCAATTATTGTTTAAGGTCCGTTTATTTTGTTTTTAAATGATTTTTATAGTGTAATATAATTTTATTTAAAAAAATTTAAATACTTTTAATAAATGTTTCAGATAAAAATTTGGTTTGAATAATTATTTTTAAAATGTTATTTTAAATATTTTATCATTTTATTGAATTTATTTTTGAATATCAAAATTTTAAAGCTATTTTAAATAGTTTTTTTTATAAAAATTATTTTTGAGATATAATTTTGAAAAAAATGAAATTTCGACTCTTATGATCTTAATAATGTTCGTGTATGTTATAAAATATCAAAATTAATCTTTCAATTAAAAAAATGAATATAAAAAAAAATTATAGTATTTTAAAAGTTGATTTTAAAAAATTGAGTTTTGAAAATACAAAAGAAAAAATTCATTTATTTGTAAATTTGACACAAACATCTCCTTAGTCAACACAATTGCAACTAGATAAGTAAAATAAGATGAGATGCAATAAAATTTTATATACTTTTCTTTTTTCTTCTTATATGATCTAAAGAAGTAGTTGCTTTCATTATTGACTGCTTTATTACTTTATTATGAACTCACTTCATGTCTCCAATAATTATGGAATAATTGAGTTTGAGTTGGGTGAAAAGAGGGGGCAGGGAATTAGAAAAATAATTAGGTATTGTTGTTAGATTCTTATGATAATTAATTACACCATTTGATTTTACCTTTTTCATTATTTTGACAATCATTGATTTTACCTTTTGGGCAAACTGATAGGTTATTTTTCCTATATGAAGCAATGTTTTCCTCACTTCTAAAAACATGATTTTTATGAATATTCAACTATCTTGTCTCACTCTTTTTTTTTTTATAAGTTTTATTTATTAGAAGTTGCCTTAGTGTAAGGGAGTGAAAAGATTCATATGAGAGTTGTGTTTTTCTATTTTGTGCTGAATTTGTATATTCAAGAGCTTAGTTCGATTGTGCTCTTATAGTATAATGGAAGGTTGAAAGCCAACACTGTAAAAAAATTGAGTCTTAGGATTAAATGACGATAAAGAATATAAAACAATGAGTCAACTAGAAAATGTGAAACATGGAGTGGTGTAACCTGGAAAAAAAAAATGGAAACACAAACTTTCAAATCATACAAAATGACAACCAAAATAAATTTTTATTAGTAAGAATATAGACATTACTCATGATATGTCATATGTCTTGAACTATAAATGTAACATATATAGCTCTAAAGGTACAATTATGATTATGTAATAAATGACTTTGGAACTGTGGTGGCGACAGTCTAGTGGTCGCTGACATCAGTGGAGGAGGCGGACACAATGACTAGAGGTATGAGCTGTAGTGGCCGCGTTGGTGGCCGGCCAGCAACCGCGCGGCTTGGGCGGTTCGCTCATTGATGGATCATGTTTTAGAATATGATAATAATAACTATTATCAAATTTGATACTAAGAAATATTCTAAATTAACATAAAAGGATTTTAAAAGATATTTATAATATTCTAACATCGCGATTTGGTTCGTTATGGATCAGTTGGATTTTAGAAGTTATAAATATATGTTTTATCATTTTTCCTAAAATTACCTTCAAAATATAGTCTTGAAGACAAAAGAAAGATATTGCAATCCTAGGGGAAACTTAGAGAGACAATATTAGAAAGTACTATGATTGTATTTTTTGAATTAGGAAAAAACATTATCTAAGGAAACTGAGAAACACTTTTATATTTATATAAAAATATTATTTAATGTGGTTGAGAAACACTTCTAAATATAATTAGTTTGGAGATATTTAGAAACACTTGAGTAGAAAATAAAGTTCGTTTTTGAAAATTTGAGTGACTATTTTCTTATAACTCATTTGTAATCTATTGTAATAATTCTTGGAAGTATAGTAAATTAGAGAACAACTCTCCCCTCTGAATAGATTTGTTTGATCGAATTTGGTAAACAAATTTATCTGTGTTCTTGTATTTTACCTTCTCTTTTTTGCTTCTAATTTGTGATTGTTTGAGATCATTTATTTTGATTGTCATTATTCTTTGTCTCACACATCTTAACTTTTGACAAATTCAATACTAATATTAAACCCAACGAAAATTTGGTATGTTTGAACTTACTATCAAATTTACTAGAATTGTTAGATTTTTCATAACAACAAAAATTAATATTACGAAATAGTAAGAATTATAAAACATGTTATATTAATTGCGTTCACATCCCTTGAGGATTATTAAAACAACACTAACATTCCCTATAGTTTTAAATTTGTTTAATATCCTTTTTAATCATGTATCTTAACCTTTGGGTTCATTTTGGTCATTTAACTTAAAAAGGTTCATACTGATCCCTTAAATCTTCAAAATATTTCATATTATTTCTTTCTTCTAATCAGTGATGAATTTAGCAACCGACTTTTGAGTTTTTCCATCACTAATAAGACAAAAATGACTAATATGAAATATTTTGAAGAATTAAGGGACCAATATAGACATTTTTTTAGCTAAGAAATTATTCTGGACTGGCCTAGCAGGTGCCCTGCGTCCAGCTAAGGCCCAATCCAACTTGACTCTGGGCATAAGCCCAACAAGCGATCCAAGACCTTGTAACCGTTGAGAAATAGAGCCGTTATAATATAGTCGTTGAGGGACTTCCCCTCACACGCTTTAACGCATATCACACGACCAAATGTCCTTCCGAAATTATTGGAAGTAGTTATACCTATTCCTAGTACACGTGCCCGAAGTCCACGGCTAGGTGCCCTTATAAATACCATTCATCTTTGGAGGGCCAGGTATTCAATTCTAATCACTTACATCCTTTCTTAACGCTTTAGTTTGCTTCACCATGAAACTTACTTGAACGTCGGAGTACCTTGCAGGTGCACCACACATCTCCTACAAGCATCGTTGCAGTCCCAGCTGAAGGCCATGAGGATCTGTCTGGATCATCTCTGAATAGTGGCGCCGTCTATGGGAATCAACAACTCCCCTCATTTTTCTCGAACATGATCCTTTGTTCTTAACGCAAGATCAAAGCTCGTCTCTTATTTTCGTCTTCATGTCTTCCTAGCTCAACGAGACTGTGAACGAACCTGTCACAATCATCCTCAATGATGGAGACAACCTCGGTAACCGTGGAATAACCCATCACGATATCAGCCACCACGAGGGACATCCTCACGTAGATCATATTTGCAAATTGATCCACGTCCCACCGGACACCGACGCCAGTACTTAGGATCTCATCATCTCACTCAACAATGAAAATCTCTCTCTCTTCCAACAAAACGAGCACATACAGATGCTCGAGGGTAATCGTCGCTCCCCTTCTCCTGCCAGGGGACATCGTCGCAGAGACTCTTGCACCCTTCCACGCCGTTCACGGTCTCTTCTATGGAAACACAAGTAGAAAGATTCCAAACATATTTCTCCCCTAACAGATCAAGAAGGACCAGAAGGATCCCATCCAGAGAGGGCAAAGAAGCGCATCCGGTCTCCTCCCCGAAAACCGAGACGTTTACCAGATGAAAGAGATCAAGGCGCCAAGAAGTCTCGTTACGATGAGGCCCGAAGTCCCTGTCATCATAGTAGAAGTCCTCGCCGGAGTCGGTCCCTCTATCCTTCATCTGGTAGCAACGACGAAGAAGACAATCGCGGGCCCTTGAATCACGAAATTATGGAAACCCGCATTCCTCGCAATACTCAACTTATGATGGACTACATATCCCGAAGACCATATAGAAAACCTTGAGGCCATGCTCCACTATCACAATGTCAAAGGAGACATCATGTGTAGACTTTTCCCCGTCACGTTACGAAAAAGGGCCATATCCCGGTACAATCACCTTCCATCGGGATCCATCATGTCATGAAGAGTCTTAAAAAATCAGTTCGCAGGGCATTTCACCACTTCTAGACGTCACCTCAAATCCAATGCCTCCCTCAAAGGAATACTCCAAGGAAAAGAGGAACCTCTACAAGATTACAAAGACATGTTCAACAAAGAAGCAGTGGAGGTATACACCATTGATCGCATGAAAGATACATCCTTGAAAAAGGTTTAAGTCCCAATAGCGAGTTTCGTAAAGTCGTGGGGATCGAGCCTCCTCAGTCGCTCGCCGAACTACTCCACAATGCATAAACCTACATCCAGTATAAGGAGAAAAAGGTCGCGTACAAGACCAGAGATTCGCGGAATCAATAAAACTCGTGGATTCACAAGCAGAGAGACAACTTTGAAGTTCCTCGACGTAAGAAGCCTAAAGATGATCGTCCTTGTGAGAGCAGGGGCCCTGCAAGCCGTTTTTTAGAGTACACCTTCCTTACAGCTCCCCGTGAGAAGATTCTGACTGAATGCATCAATACCGAGTTCAAGCAAGGAGGCATTCGCTTTACCAAACCAACGAATTCTAAGGCTAATACTGACAAAATTAAGTATTTCCATTTTCACTGTAGTCACGAACATCTGACCGAAGACAACATACACCTCAAAGATGCCATTGAGATCCTCATTAAGGAGGGGCATTTAAAGAAGTATGTCAAGGATGGAGATCCTCAATAGAAGGAAACTAAGAGATTCAACGAAGTTTCAGAAGAAGCTACTTATATGGTAGTCGCTTTATTAATCACTTGACCTGAAGATTTCTTCATTCCTCGACGCCTCAGAGGCATGTGGTATTTTGCTGCACACAACCCGTGGGAGGCATTTCCTTTGGCCATGCTCATATCAGGTGGCGGATACAACGAGATGATCGTCAGTTTTATAAGAATGAGGCTCGAGCCCTTGGTCGATTCATCACAAAATCAACTTTCATCCCTTGAAAAAGTAAGGGGTAAGTCTCCACCCATTACATAATACATGGAATAGTTCCTCGAATGCTCTCCAAATTCTCACATCCCTTTGTTGATATGTGCCAAGATGGCAAAGACAAATGTTCGTAGGATACTCTTCGACCAAGGAAGTTTGGTCGACATTGTGTACACGCCCCAGCTGAAGAGATCCAACCCGAAATGAAGGATAATCTGCAGATCAACACCATCAATATTGACTCTCGCATCCCAGCAGAACCCAAAGATACCACATCTCCGGACTGTTCAACCATCCTACGCCCTTTTCCCGCAGGGGAGTTCGAGGTGATAACTTTCAGGGACAATCCAGACAAAGGAGTTTGCATCGGCACCGGGCTCCCAGAGGAAGTGAAGGAGCAATTGAAGCAATGATTACGCAACAATGCATATTTCTTTGCTTGGAGCTCGACCGACATGCCTAGTATTTCCCCTGAAATCGCCTACTACGAGCTCACTATCAATCCATCTACACGCGCAATTGCTCAACACAGACACAAACAATCTGAGGAAAAAACTTTAGTTACTGAAAAACTAATCAAGGACCTCTTAGAGGCCAATTTTGCATCTGAGGCCAGATTTACAACTTGGCTCTCGAACATTGTAATCATAAAGAAATCTAATGGAAAATGGAGACTTTGTATTGACTACACCGATCTCAATCGAGTTTTCCTGAAAGACTCGTATCCTTTGCCTAGCATAGATAAATTGGTAGATAGTTTTGCATGTTTCAAACTCTTATCCTTCATGGACGCTTATTTCGGGTACAATCAGATACGCATGGCCGAAAAAGATAAGAGGCAAAGGCCTCCATGACCCTGTCAGGCAACTATTACTACAATGTAATGCCCTTTGGACTGAAGAACACAAGGGCCAGGTATCAACACATGATGAACAATGTCTTACAATCACAGATTGAGGACATGCTCAAAGTTTACATTGGACGACATGATCGTCAAGTCCATCCAGGAGTACGATCACACATCCCACCTCCAAAACGTCTTTGCCCAAACAAGGAAGTGCAGGATGCGCTTTAACCCCAAAAAATGCACTTTCGGCATAAGAGCAGGGAAGTTCCTTGGTTTCTATCTTATGGAAAGAGGAATCAAGGCCAATCCCGACAAGTGTCACACCTTCTCGGAGTTCCCTACACCCAAGTCAAAGAAGTCGATTCAATCTCTAAATGGAATGCTCACCTTGTTATCACGCTTTGTGGCAAAATCTTCCCAACATGCCTCACCCATTTTCAAGTTACTTCGCAAAGAGGCAACATTTGAATGGACGGAGGAATGCGAGCAGGCCCTACAACACCTTAAACGAACACTATCGGAACCTTCAGTGTTATCTAGGCCCACAATTGGGGAGATCCTTTACCTGTATCTTTCTGTCAACAACGAGGCCATTAGTGCATCTCTCATTAGAGAAAAATCAGAAGGGAAAAGCCCGTATACTTTACGAGCAAAGCGTTGCAAGGACCAGAACTCAGATACCAGCAAATAGGGAAGGTCTCCCTCGCACTCGTAAACGCAACCAGGAGGCTAAGGCATTATTTCCTAGCACACACTATGGTCATAAGAACCGACCAACCCATCAAACATATGCTTTCCCGACCAAATATGGCTGGCAGAATGCTGAGGTGGTCATTAGAGTTGTTTGAGTTCGACATACACTACGAATGTAGAAAAGCTCTGAAGGCTCAAACCTTGGTCGACTTCGTGGCTGAAATGACCCATGTGGAGACCTCGCCTGACATTACTCATAAGTGGGTCATCTACGTTGACGGGGCATCTAGTCCTTCAGGCAGCTGGGCAGGGATCATCCTCGAAAACGATGAGGGACTCACGATAGAAGTATCCTTGGTTCTCTCTTTCCCAACGTCCAACCAGACCAAATATGAATCCTTCATGGAAGAAATATGCTTGGCCAGAGACATGGACGCGCAGGAAATTAAAATTTACACTGACTCCTAGCTCGTAGCATCACAAATCAAAGGAGAGTACCAAGCTAAAAATGATCACTTGGTCGAGTATCTGGTGTTGGTACAACAGAAGTTGGCACAGTTCGGGTCATGGGAAGTCTAACACATTCCCCATGTACGCAATTCATGGGTGGATGTCTTGTCCAAATTAGCAAGCACACGAAGGAAATGAGGGAATAAGTCTGTCATTAAGGAAACACTTCCCCTTCATAGCACCGAAAATCCCTCAGAGATCATTGACGTCAACAACATAGGCAACAACAATTGCTGGATGACTCTAGTATATCATTACCTGACAACATGCGAGCTTTTCGAGGACAGCAAGGAAGCCAACGCCACCAGACATCGTGCATCTTCTTACGTCCTGGTGACAACAAGATTTATCGTCGAGGATTCTCCATCCCACTTCTCAAGTGTGTCGGGGAAGAAAGCATATCTGACATCTTGCACGAGATACATGAAGTTATAAACACACAACACTTAGGTGGCATGTCCTTAGCCCGAAAGGATTTGAAATCAGGCTACTATTGGCCGACCATGCAGGATGACGCCAAAGAACATGTGAAGAAGTGCGACAAAAGCCAACGCCACAAGGAGATGCACCTCGCACCCCCTGACGCTCTCAAGACAATGTCGTTACCATGGTCGTTCGCTCTGTGGGGAATTGGTATCCTCTGACCCTACACAATAGGTTGCTTTCAAAACAAATATCTAATCGTGACCGTCAACTATTTCACCAAATGGATAGAAGCCGAGGATCTGGCCAGAATCACTGCATTCAACATTTTACGCATTTATAAAATAAACATCCTAGCCAAGTTTGGCGTACCTCAATCCCTGATAGTGGACAACGTCACACAATTCACCGACAGGAATTTCCAAGACTTTGTCACCAAGACAGGCACCAAGAAACATTTCGCGTTAGTCGAACATCCCCATACCAATGAGCAAGCCGAGGCCGCTAACAGGGCCATTTTGTGAGGCCTTAGATGAAGACTTAGCGAGGCAAAGAAAATGTGGCTCGAGGAACTACACGGTATGCTCTGGGCCTATCGGACAATTCCACATTCGACCATCGGGGAAACTCCATTCCGAATGACATATGGAACAAAAGCAGTCATCCCCATGGAAATTAGAGAACCCTCTAGGCAGACAGAGTCTCCCCTAGAGGAAGAGTTCAACGACTAAGCATTAAGATAAGAGCTCGACCTAGTCAAGGAAATCCGCTCAAAGGCAGCGCTTCGCGAAGCGTCCCTAAAACAAAAGACCGCATAGTGCTATAATGCTAAGATCATCAAATGAGAATTCCAGGTATGCAGTCTCGTCCTGAACAGAAATACAAAAGATTCATGCAAGGGCAAACTCATTGCAAACTGGGAGGGCCCATATTGGGTCAAATCTAAAACTAGCACAAGAGCATACTACCTCGAAGAACTGAATGGGGAACCATTTGCTTGACCATGGAACACTGAAAATCTTAAAACAATATTACATCTAACTCCCATCGAAGCACGAAATAGCTTCCGAAGGATCTACCTCACTATGAAGGGGAGACGCCCGACCACAGGGATGTACTATGGTATAAGTACAAACCTTAGACATAACAAAAGCAAACCCCTGCCCAAGTGTTGGACATATGTTTCGCCCAAAGGGTATACCTCAACCGAGCTCCTCCGTTGCCATACCAATGTGGCAGCCCCCAACTCATGATGGGAAAGGTCTAAGCCTTAAGGGAATAGGGAACTCGACCGAGTCCATGAGCCCATTCCTTCACCGATAACACTTTTTATTCCTTGATATAGTTCCATACACTGGTCGAGTTCCACAAGAAACACGCCGAGCATATCCCCAATTCAACAACATAAATATTCCAAGCATACAAATTATAAATAACAATGCACAAATAAGAAAATAAAAACAACAATAAGTTACATATCCAAAAACTGACCAACAGGCCATACACTGTCATAAGTTATACAAAAAGGGACTAAGTCCCATAAATCAAAATACATTAAATTGCACGCATCAACGATCAACTCCACTTTGGGGTTCTTCACTTTAATCTTCTTAACAATGTTGTGGAATCCGAATGAAGCCATGGCTAAGTTGTCTTGCACAAGCAGAAGAATGCGAGCAATCAACTCAGCCTGCGTCATCATGGTCGCCTCTTCTTCCGTATCGTCCTCCTAGGCTGCAAACTTGCTCTCCGCCTCTGCAACCCGCGTGTATAGCCACTCGCTCTAGAAAGACATACATGCCATCTTCTCCCTGACTTGGTCACTTCCCTTATCAACTCAAGCTTGCTTTCATAATGTCCCCGCGCTTAAAGCATATCGTTGTCAATGAGAGTATTTTCAATCTCGAGCTCAACAAGTATGTTCTTAACTGTCTGGAAGTCCTTGAGAGGGTCAATCTCTGCATCATTTAAGTTCAAGGAAACTTCGAGGATCCTCATTATCCCCGCAGCGTCCCTGCACAACTATGACCTCATGACCTTGCGGACAATAGTCAGAATGGTCGTAGCATCCAAATCACGGACCCGAACAAATGACCCTCATTGAATAACGACCTTTGAGTGACGCATTGAGGCAGGATGAATTTTCCCAAAGGCATAATCACAGTCTTGGGTGGGGAGGTCTTCTCGTCGAAGGCACAACCGCAGTCAAAAGTTTGTGCTTGTCTGAGTCCACGAGGTCGAAATGGCAGAAACTCGAAACAAAACTCACGAGTGTGTTGTACGACGCCATATCATCATCACTTAGGTCATCAAGTTTTGTTATGTAGTAATCATTACCATCTTAAACTGGGCATCCACCCACTCCAGCGGGAAGTAAGCCACTAGCCTCTCCCTACCATCTATAACTTATTTGTAGTAAAGTGAATCCTTGACCACCTATGTGCACGGTTTGATTACATAAAATTTGTACTTAAAATCTCGAACAGAATCCAGGTACGCCTTGATGAGTCTGCTCGGCTACTTGAACGACACCCATTTGTGTCGACCTTCTTGAAACTTCCTCTGAAGATGGAAAACCCTAAAAAAAGACTCACGATCATACCTATCTCTAGGTAACGACTCACCAGCTCGAAGGTCATGTTGAACGCCAAGGTGTTAGGGTGCAGCGTAGAAGGCGCAAGTTTAAGGTGCATAAAGATAGCCTCCTGAAAATCTGTAAAGGGCAGACGATACTTGGCCTCGCAGAACGTGAACTCGTACATAGGGAACCAAAGAGAAGGATAATGCGAGCATATCCTCTGATCGGGTTTTGGAGGCAAGGCCTGCCAGTTCACGGGATCCCCCTTCTTCCTCCTCTCAATTAGGTTCCACGCATCTGAATCATTTACGACAAACTAGGAGGTCGTTTCTTGAGTATCATCCATGATCCATGATTTACCGGCAGCAAGGACATCCGCGACACCCTGATCTTCACCCAAAAAGCTATCTTCTAGTCTGTGGTCGGCTTTTCGAATCCTTTTACCTGAAAAGCAGAGGAAATATAGTGAATTCGACGACTCAAATTCATCCTTCGACTACAAGTCAAGTGGAAGGGCGACGATTAAGACCGAGGACATGCCCCTAGATCGACCCCCCTTTTCCCAGATAAAAACATAAGGGAACGAGTCTGAAATCTCATAATTATCCTCGTGAAGAGAAGAAACCTCCTTGAGCATAAAAATAAGGGTCCTACTGGGGGGAAATGTCCCCCATGCTCGACCATGGCCATAGCCTAAACCGGCCTAATGCCCGGTCACTAACACTAAATTATCCTAAATAGAATATAACAAAGATCAAGGATCAAAATATTCATCTTCTAAAATCCTAACCCTAGTTCATCCTAATTTTCATACATTCATTATATTTCCAGAAATTCATGGAGATTCCATACAACCTTGAAGGTCTCCACGAACTCCATAGGAAATCCTATGAATGTTTATCATCCATGCAATAAGTTGAAGGGAAGGAGATGAAGTTACCTTGATCCATTACATATTCCATTGAAGACTAACGGCAGCGATGATGAAGATTCTAGCGAGAGAATTGCAGAGCGAAAAAAAGTACGGTGGGAGGAAGAGTTCACATGAAATGACCAAATGAACGTCTCTTTCCCTTTTTATAATGTTTTAATCTCGCATAGAGAAGCGCAAAAGTCAAGTAATTATTATCTAGGGCTAGCCCCTATATGTCATAAATAATTAATGTGCCACCAACACGTGTCATTAAAGTGAAAATGTTTTGTCTTCTCAAAGCAAACCCATTTCCCTTCTAGTTTATGGAACTTCTCCACACACCATATGCTCGTGTTATAACAAAATCCCTAAGGACAATCACTTGCTTGAACATATTAAACTAAAGGTATTGTAGACCTTCTCCTCGTCATTAGGCCACCTTAAGTCACTACCTTCGCTCGAGCATAGCGACTTGGGGGGCTGCTGTTATGGACTGGTCTAGCAGATGCCCTACGTCCAGCTAAGGCCCAATCCAATTTAACTCTGGGCATCAGCCCAACAAGAGATCCAAGACCTTATGACCGTTGAGAAATAGAGTTGTTAGAATATAACCGTTGAGGGACTTCCCCGCACGCGCTCTAACGCATATCACATGACCAACTGCCCTTCTAAAATTATTGGAAGCAGTTAGACCTAGTCTAAGTACACATGCCTGAAATCCACAGCCAGATGCCCTTATAAATACCCTCCACCTTTGGAGGGCCAGGTATTCAATTCTAATCACTCACATCTTTTCTTAACGCTTTAGTATACTTCACCCTGAAACTTACTTGAGCTTCGAAGTACCTTGCAGGTACACCACCCCCTTTCCTACAAGCATTGTTGCAGTTCCAGCTGAAAGCCACGAGAACTTGTCCAGATCATCTTTGAACAAAGAGAACAAAATTAATATTAAGCCTTTTAAATTATGCATTAACCTCTTCCTAAGTTTTAGTGATAGTAAAAAACGGTAGATATGGATAACATTTATCTATGATTTTTTATTTTTTCTCTTCACTAAAATATGTTGCTGGTGTATATAAAAGTAATATTAAGCCTTTTAACCGATCTCAATGGATTTTGTAGTAATTTTCCCTTAAAAAAAGTTCCAATTATATTCTAATCCCCTACATTCTTTCTTAACACTTAAGTTTGCTTCAACCTGAAACTTACTTGAGCGTCAGAGTACCTTGCAGGTACCCCACCCCTTCTCCTACAAGCTTCGTTGCATTTCCAGCTGAAGACCACAAGGACCTATCCAGATTATCTCTGTATAGTGGTGTCATCTTTGGGAAATAGCAGCTCCCACATCTTTCTTGAACAAAATCCTTTCTTTTCAACGCAAGATCAAAGCTCAACTCTTGTTTTTCGTCTTCATGGCTTCATATCTCAACGAGACTGTGAATGACCCTGTCACCATCATCCTCAGCGATAGAGACAACATCGGTAACCATTGAAAAATCCATCACGATGTCGACCACCACGAGGGACATACTCCTTCCCCATCTTCCAACAATCTGAAATAGTCGTCAGTCCTTCACGAGAATCATATGTTCAAACCGATCCTCGTCCCGCCAGACATTGACGCCAGTACTCAGGCTCTCATAACTGCGCTTAACAAGGCAAACCTGACTCTCTTCCAGCAAAGCAAGTGCATACAGATGCTCGAAGGTGATCGTCACTCTTCGTCTCCTACTAGGAGACATTGTCGCAGAGACTCTCGCATCCCTCAGTGTCACTCATGGTCTCCTTCGTGAAAACACAAGAAGAAGTATTCTAGACATCTTTCTCTCCCCGGAGATAAAGACAAACCAAAAGGATCACATCCAGAAAAGCCCAAGAAACATACTCGGTCTCCTACCTAGAAACTGTGACGCTCACCAGATGAGAGTGATCATGCACCAAGAAGTCCCGCTACGACGAGGCCTGGTGTCCCCGTCATCAAAGTAGAATCCATCGCCAGAGTCGGTCCCCTATTCTTCATCTGGCAGCAGCGACGACAAAAACAATCGTGGGCCCTTGAGTCACAAAATTATGGAGACCTGCATTCCACGTGGTCTCGAGAAACCCCCTACTTTGGCCACTTATGACGGTACCACGGATCCTGACGACCATATAGAGAACCTTTAGGACATGCTCCACTATCACAACATCAAATGATCCATCAAGTGTATGCTTTTCCCCATCACATTCCAGAAAGGCGCCATGTCTTGGTACAAACACCTCCCCGCGGGATCTATCACTTCATGGAGAGTCTTGAAGAATCAATTTACAAGACACTTCACTGCGTCCCTGCGTCATCCCAAATACGAGGCTACCATTGAAAGGATCATCCAGGGAAAATAGGAGGATATGCAGGAGTACATAGACAAGTTCAACAAAGAAGTAGTGGAGGTTCACACCATTGATCGCATGAAAAGATACATCCTAGACAAAACTATGCGTCCCAATAGCGAATTTTGTAAAGCTGTGGGGATTAAGCATCCTCAATCACTCGCCAAGCTCCTCCATAAGGCATATGCATATGTAACACGGTGGGAAAACTGAATTTTATTTTTTTTGTCGCAAAATATGTTGCGGTAAGCAAAAGTCGCCACTGACTTTTCTTTTATCCAAATAGGAAAGGTGGAAAAGAACATGAAAGACCTTGATTTAGATTTTGAGTTCGGGGGGTAGGTTATACAAATGGAAGGTGTTAGCATCCTTTGTATCCATGGTTATCCTGGGCTCTTAACTTCTTAGCTCACTTTATTTTTGTTTGAAAAAAATAGTGATGGTGTATTTAAAAAAGGTCCACCTTTGTAATAATTCTCGTATGAATGTATACAAAGTGGTTTTCTTGGAAAATTTTGAAAATGTGAGGTGTAAAGAGTATTTTTGCTTTTGAAATGGTGAGCAAACAGTTAAGGTCGTCCTACCTACTCAATGTCGTTCATGTTATTTTTATTTCCTTAGAGATAAAATTGTCTTAACTATTAGTTAGTAAGTAATCTAATCTTTGGATGTAAGGGAAGGGTGTAGGCTCATCGTATGGTCATAGAAGGAAACCTTGTAAAGGTATCTTAGAAACTCGAAAGGACTATCATCATTTTCTTAGGGACAAGATCATTTATTCGAATAGTTGCCGACAGACCTCCCTCGCTACAGAGGAGGAACGCCCGACCACATGGATGTATCGTGGTTTAAGTATAACCCTCAAACATAATGAAAGCGAACTATTGCCCGAGTAATATACAGATGATTCACCCAATGGGGACACCTCGAACGAGCTTCACCGTTTCCATACCAGCATGGAAGACCCCCGGCTCGCGATGGGAAAGGTTTAAGCCTTAAGAGAATAAGGAACTCGACCGAGTCCTTGACCCCTTCTTTCACCGAGAATACACCTCACTCATCGACAAGTTTCATACACAAGTCGGGTTCATCAAAACACGTCGAGCATATCCCTGGTCCACAACACAAATATTTAAATCATACACATTATGCACAAACAAAAGGATAAAAGGGCAATAATTATATAAAAACCCCACCAACAGGCCGGAAGTTGTCATAAATTACACAAAAATAGGACTATGTCCCATAAATAAAAAAATACATAAAAAAGGCACGCATTCCAAGGTAAACATGGTGTGCATGCTAAGAAACTTCACTCATCATCGGGAGGGATCACTATACCCTTCTCCACGCGAAGAAGTGGACCAATACCATCCATAATCAGTTCCACCCCGGGGATCTTCACCTTGAGTTGCTCGACAATGTTGTGGAAGCCAAACGAAGCCATAACCAAGTTGTCATGTGCCAACAAGCGAATATGAGCAATAAACTCGACCATCATCGTCATTGTAGCCTCCTCTTCTGTTTTGTCATCCCCAGCGGTAAACTTACTATCCACCCCTGTAACCTGCTTCTTAAGACGCTCATTCTTGGTAGTCATGTCTCTCATCTTATCTCTGATCTCAGTGACTTCCCTCATTAGCTCGGGCTTACTTTCATAATGTCCTTTAGCTTGGAGTAATTCGTTGTCAAGATGAGCATTTTCAATTTCCAGGTCAGTAAGTCTATTTTTAACAGTCTGGTAGTCCTTGAGAGGGACAGTCTTTGTGTCATTCAAGCTGAGGGCGACTTCGAGGATCCTCATCATCCCCGCATCATCCTGGCACAACTCCGATCTCAGTACCTTGCGGTGAGTAGTTAGAATTGCCACCGCATCCAAGTCAGGGACCTGAATGAATGACCCTTCGTCGAATAACGACCTCTGAGTCACGCATTGAGGCAAGATGAATTTACCCAAAGGCACAACTGCAGTCCTTGGGGGGGAGTCTTCTTCTTGACCCTTGGAATTTTTCCTAACAGAGAGCCTCTTCCCTAAGTGTTGCCCATAGTGGGAGCGCACGAAACAACAAACCCTTCGAGAGTGGCATGGTCTTTCACGACCTCGACCCTGCCTTTGGACCCCTTTTTTAAGTTTCCCTTGTTGGCCTTCACAAGGTGCTCACGTATCTCAACCATTTTATCTGCAAAACAAAAAGAACAAATTAGATTCAAGTTAAAGCTTCGGACACTGGGCAATAAAACTAAAAATTCCACCTAAGAGTGTCATCACCGCTTCTTCATTCGAGAAGCTGAGTAGCGCCTTGGTGTTGATCAGCCTAGCCTGGGTTGCTGGCGTAACACCATATTTCTACCCGACATAATTAATAATAAAATTAGAGTACAAAAATCCCAACAAAACAAATGAGATGATACATTTTCAACTTAAAGAACAACATACAAACACATGATTAGTCTTAAAAATAGAATACTTTTATTACTACGCAGCAGATTCATAAAATTCAACTTAAAACAACATAACTTGTATTAGACATTAAAACAACTTAAAACTAACAATTCTTTAATGAAAACATCTTAAAATTCAGCAACATAATAAAATCCAACGTCAACAAAAAACATGAGTTATCCCCCAGAGTGCTACGTATCAGAGTGACAACACTGACTCGAATCTACTAAGGTAAGCAGCTCTACTCTGGATTACTTGCATGTTACCAACAAAGGGCAACATTCAAACATAAGAGGTGAGATATCAAACAATATAATCAAATATATGACAAATGACATATTATATTGAATTATATAAACCACCACTTCACAATTCACAAACAACTTAAATCAACACAAGATACAACACAATGACATATTATGCAACTCTGGAAATGCAACTTAGACAAATGCACATGCATGTGGTACCATTGGAGCAAAACTCCCAACTTAATAATTAATAGAGGCGTCAACAACAAGGCATAGGCCTTCAACTTGATTTTGCCAATCCATGCCAACTTACCGAGCAACAGCTCCAACTTAAATAATGCTATGTATGTGATTCAATATGAATGTCAAACAACAACAATTATAAAAACATAGAAACACAACAACATTTCAACTTTGTCCATAGGCCTGCAACTTTTATTCTTGCCATGAATAAAGCACTACGATAAAATCCACAACCAAATACTTCACAACTTACAACAAAGAAACACAACACAAGGACGACCGATTACACCGCATTAATATTTGTATAATTTCTAACTAAAAACTAGTTAACTAATTGACCTGTTAACTCTATTATTTCTACTTTTTAATAGCTCTTTATTATGCTTCTATTAAGTCCATGGCAACAACCAACATACCAAAACTTGCTGTTAAATTCTACTCCACTGTTACTTTATTATTCTCCTATTAATTCCACACAGCGCCACTTAATAATATTTTGTCAATTACAAATTATAGTTACTGCTAGTTCAACTCTTAAGGTGCTCTAAATTTAATTATATTGTTGGAAATGAAAACAAACAGGATAACAGACAGAAAACACAATGCAAAAACACAATTTCAACACAGACTCGTGTGACTATTGTCCCACGTCCCTGACCATCGTCACACTTGTGACTTGTGACGGTCGTAACATGAGGATGACAGGCGTCACTTCCTTAAGACGGACACCCCACCTTTTGGGATGGTTGTCTCTCCCTCAAAACATGTTCTCTCTGTTTTCTCTTATTCTTCTCCGTCTTTGTAATTCCTTCATGGTTCCATCTCAGACCAATTATCCAATCAACCCAATTCACAAATTCAAGAACAACATAACATACTCATACACAAACAACACTGAATAATCCATTTACGACTAATTCAACAACATAATTCAATTCTCTTATTCAACTAAAACAACACAACATATTGACATAAACAATCTATACACCCAATCCCACATGTATTCATCATATATCCCGATTATAGACTTAGAATCCCACCCTTACCTTGGATTGAAGGTGACTCTAATACTCTGATCGGAAACCTAGCTTTTCCTCACCTAAGCAACTTCATGTAACCTCTTCCTCAACTTATGTTTTTTTAAGTTATGTTTTTTTCTTAATCTTATTATGTCCCATTGGGCCTAAACCATACACCCCCCATAATTACTACTTTTATTTACAGACAAGCCCATTTATCAAGAGTGGTATAATTCTACTATTTTAATCCACAACTTAATCAACTTAATTTAATTAATTCAACTAAAACAAACTTAGAAACTCAAGACAGATCAACACCAAATATACAGTAATATTTAATTAAATAATTAATTAAATAAATAGGGAGTTACGGTCAGTGTTCCATCTGATTTCAAAAGTATATGCCTGTCGAAATCCATGAGGTCCAAAGGGCGAAAACTAGCAACAATGTTCACGAGCATGTTGTACAGCGTTGTATCATCAACGCTTAGATTATCGGGCTTCGCTATGTAATAGTCACTACCATGTTGGAAGTGGGTGTCCACCCACTCCAATGGGAAGTAGGCCATTAACCTCTCCCTGCCCTCGAAAATCTCTTTGTAGTATAGGGAGTCCTTAGCCACCTGCGTGCAAGGTTATATTACTTAGAACCTGTACTTGAAATCACGAACATAATCCAGATAGGCCTTGAAGAGTCTGCTCGGTTGCTTGAAAGACACCCAACTGTGTTGACCCTCTTGAGACTTCCTATGAAGATGGAAGACCCTGAATAGCAGGCTCACGGTCGTACCAACTCCAAGTAACGACTCATCAGCTTGAAGGTCCTGATAAACGCCAGAGCATTAGGGTGCAGTTGAGAAAGAGCGAGCTTGAGATGTGTAAAAATGGCCTCACGAAAATCCGTGAAGGGAAAACGATACCTGGGTTTACGAAACGCGAACTCATACATAGGGAAGCGAAGAGAGGGATAAGGAAAGCATATCCTCTGATCAGGTTTCGGAGGCAAGTCTCGCCAGTTCATGGTATCCCCCTTCTTCCTCCTCTCAATTCGGTTTCACGCATCCAAATCATTCACAGCAAACTGGGAGGCTATTTCTTGAGGCTCCTATACGATCCACGATTAATCAGGAGCAGGGACATCCGCGACACCTTAAGCTTCACCGACAAGATGTCTTCTAGTCCTTGGTTGAGTTTTCAAAGATCAATGGATCAAAATATAACGACATGATGCCCGGTCATTAACACTAAATTAACACTAAATTACCCTAACCATAATCTAACAAAGATCAATGGATCAAAATATTCATCTTCTAAAATCTAACCCTAATTCATCCTAACATTTATACGTTCAGGATGAGCATTCATCAGATTTCCAGAAATTCATGGTAATCTCCAGAAATTTGAAGATCCCCATGAACTTCATAAGAAATCCTATGAATGTTCATCAGTCAAGAAACAAGATAAAGGGAAGAAAATGAAGTTACCTTGGTCCATTGCAGATTCCGTTGAAATTGACGGCAGCGACGATGATGTTTCCGACGAAAAGTTGTTGAGCAAAGAAAACACGATTAGAGGAAAAGTTTATATGTAATAACTACATGAACGTCCCTCTCCCCTTTTATAATGTCTTAAGCTGGCGTGGGGAAACGTAAAAGCTAAGTAATTATGACCTAGGGCTAGCCCCCAGGTGTCATAAATAATTACTGTGCATTCCAACACGTGTCACTGTAACACGGTGGGAGAACTGACTTTAGTTATGTTGCGGATAGCAAGAGTCGCCACCGACTTTTATTTTATCCAAAGGAAAGGCATAAAAGAACAGGAAAGACCTTTTAAAAGATTTTTGGGTCCGGGGGGTAGGTTATGTAAAGGGAAGGTGTTAGCACCCTTTACATCCATGGTTATCCATGGGCTCTTAGTTACTTAGCTCACTTTAAAATGTTTTTGAAAATGTGAAGTGTGTGAATAGAAATTTTCTTAAGTGTTTATAATGACCCATGTACGGATGCGTATAAACCTTTGTTTTGAAAATTTTTGTTTGAAATTGTGAAGTGTTTGAAAAGTTTTGAAAAGTGAGCAAGTAACTATGAGGAACCTACCCTAAGTTTAAGTCTTTTCTGTTCTTGAATCCTTTAAATGGTAAGACTATCCCTATTATTAAGGAATAGGTAGTCATTACCTTGGATGTGAGGGACAAGTAAGGGTCATCTGTTTATATAGGCAACTGTGGGGTGTATTAAGCAATTTTGAAGAGACCGTCATCTTTATTCGAAAGGGACAAGATCATTATGTAGGCAACATTCGAAAAGGGACTTGATCTTTTATTGTTAAGGGACTAGATGACTTTATTTTGAGGGACTTTGCTTTATACACCCTACTTTACCTTTTTGATTAGGCAACAATGAGAGGTAACCCTAGAAAGTGAGATGGCGATCCAAGATCGACTTACGTGTGTGAGTGTACAATTTAATATTTTATCTTTAAATTAAGTGATCTAAATTATTTTTAAATAAACATACATGTTACACTCCCTATTTACTAACCATGGCATAAAATAAATAATTTAGACATTATAAAATATTACATCAAGAAGCAATTACAATAATGATAATAAAAGCAATTTAAATAAATAAAGCAAAATATTAAATAATAATAATTGGGTTAGTGAAAATAATAATAATAATTTAAAGACAAATGGGGTTAGTAATAATCATATAAACATAATTAATAATAATAATGAAATAAACAAGGATATTATAATAAACAAAATTTAAAAGTTAATAAGAAAATATAAACAATCATATATATTATTATAAAATTTGAAGTTATATGTAAATTATAAAATTAAATCAATTATGAACATATTATGAAAAATAAATTATAATTATAAAAATTAAATTAGCAATTTTTACATTTTTTTAAACATATACTAAAATTATTTACATGCAAAAATTAACTTCTAAACAATTAGAGAATATTTTCATATTATAAAATATAAATTAAGCATTTTAATTTTAAATCATACTTACATACAAAAATTTAAATTATAAACAATTTATATATTAACAAATATTAACTCAAAAAATTTTAATGAAAAAATATAAATGAAAGAAGAAAATTAGGGTTTTGAAAAGAATATATTTTTTAGGGTTTTAAAAATAAATTAGGTTTTATAAAAAAAAATGTTAAATGTTAAATATTAATCTAATTAAACAAATTATAATATATACATATTAATAAAAGAAAACAATTTATTGTAAAACATATTATTAGGATTAAATTAAGATTATAATTTTAATTAATTAACATTAATAATAATCAAAACAAATAGGAAACAAAAAGAAAGAGAAAACTTACCTGGCTGGGGTTTGAACCCAGCACATCTTGCTTGCCAACACCCAGACCAGCAACACATACCACCAGGCCAACGCGCGCGCAGGTGAAGAAAGGGTGAGTCAAATTGGTTTTATGCCTTAAACCTGAAAATCAGAAAAAAAGAAAGAAAAAGCAAAAGGCCTGGGGGGATCGAACCCAGGACCTTCACAATATCACACAAGCACCTTAACCATTCCAGCTGGGAGAGCGAACCTGTACATAACTTCACCATAATTCATAATATATTAAAATGTCTAATTATCTGGAAAAATAAGCAAAAGGTGTTGAAGCCAGGATTCGAACTCCTGCCCTCCTACAATATACGCGCATGCTTCACCACTGGGACAAGCACAAGCTTGTGAAATACAAACAGGAACAATTCATAATATTTTAAAACAACATTTTGAATTTGAAATTCGCGCGCAGCTGGTCATCTTCTTCCTCTGAAATTCGTAGGTTTACCTGCGAATTTTGTTATGAAATTTCCTGCGGGTTTTCATGCACACCAAACCTGCCAATCTCATACACTCCTCAATATGCAACGATTTATCAAATTAATTACATGGTTGTGATCCCCAACCTTCACACAATTCATTTATGGTCTTAGAATCAATTTATATAGTTTAAATCAAAGAACCCTAAATGAGAGTCATAAACCCTAACTATGGCCGAATTCATTCTAGGCAGTGAAATTCCAATTAATTGGTCCAGAAAGCTTCAACACAATGAAACAAACAAGATTACACAATCAAAATCAATTGAAATGCAGTAAATTCATTGAATCGAAAAAATCAAATGTAAGGTAAAAAGCCATTCGGTTCATGCGATTCATGGGGTTTTAGATGATGATAAGCATGGCTATGCATTCAGTGATCATTAGGGAACCTGTTGAAACCTTTAGAATGCCTTGAAATAGTCTCTAAGGAAGAATCCGAATTGAAGCTTTTTTGAGGTTTTTGAAATTGTGAAACTTACACTTTTGAGGCTGGAATTCGTGGCTTGTGATTAGGGTTCAATCATGTACTTATAGAGCAATGCATTAGGTCAGAAAAGATTGATTATTGTGTGAAGAATTTGATCCAAAAAGATTCAAAAAGATAAGCTTTAAAAATAAAATATTTTTGCATAAACACTTGTTATTTTAGGCCAATCATCATGATCCTCTTACCACTTTAATTCCAATCATATTTATGAATTTCTAGAAGCTTAATCTTTTTTAAATCTTAGACTTATATATTTTATTTTAATTTAAAATGATTTTTAATGAATTAAATCAAAATAAATAAAAATAAAATGATAAAAAATATGATTTTGTTGACTTGGGTCGTGCATGAGGTCATAGTATGGATTGGGTCATCATATGGCAAGCCCATTTAGAAAAATTTGGTTTTAGACCTCCATTTTCTTCATAAACCAACCAAAAATTTCCAAACTTTGCAAGGGCACACATCCTTCAATTTTAATGCTATGAGGGTGTTCTTGGACATTTTGGAAAGCTTGAAGAGTCCTCTAACCAACCCCACTGGTTTCATGTTCATATCATTCACCATTCTCAAGTTATGCCCTTTTGAAGTTGTTGACTTTTGGTTGACTTTCAAAAGGACCTATAATGTCTTAGCTCATACCTTCCAAATGAAGCATTTTTGGGCTTGGCTTGTGAGACACAAAGTTGTATAGAATTCAATTTCCTTCAAAATTAGCTTTGGATGGAGACTTGGTGATGAAGCATGTGAAAGTTATGGCTGGTCAAAGTTCAGTTGACTTTTACTGAGGAAACCCTAATTTAGAAACTCCTGATTCTTGATGATCTGAAATCTCCTTGATGAATCATGATCAACCCTTGATCAAATGATGAATTTTACTTCATATACTTGATGTTGGCAAAAAACCATGAAGTTTGACTTTGGTTTGACCACAGTTGACCTCAGTTTGACTTTTTCACTGCTTTGACTAATTTTGACTTATCTGATTATCTGATTGAGCAGACCTTTGAGAAAAGTCTTGAAACTTGTCATGGGGGTTCTTACACACATGTAAGATGTTATGAAGCTCACTCGAAGTCTTGGAAGTCCATTTAGCCTGATTAAAGTCAAAACCCTAGTTTTGGATGCACTACTTAGGAGGTGCATTGTCTGAGGGAATTGTCAACTCTTCTGACTATTTGTGAACCTTGTGAACCATCATAAGATGTCTTGTGAACCTTGTGAACCTCATGGGAGGTCTTGTGAACCTTGTGAACCTCATAAAGTGACTTGTAGACTCCATGAACCTCATGAAAGGTCTGGTAAGTATTGTGAATCTTGTGAACCTTGTGAACCTCATAAAGTGACTTGTAGACTTCATGAACTTCATGAAAGGTCTGGTAAGTATTGTGAATCTTGTGAACCTTGTGAACCTCATAAAGTGACTTGTAGACTTCATGAACTTCATGAAAGGTCTTGTGAACCTTGTGAACCTTCTTAGCACACAAAGCCTTGTATTGTGAGGGCAAATTTTGGGGTGCAACAGTCACTAAAGCAAAAAATTATCTTCTCAAAGCACTCATTTCCCTTAGTGTCTATGGAACTTCTTCGCATACGAGCTTCCTGTTGCCACAAAAGAAACTATAAGGACGATCATTTACTCGCAAATTCCTAGGTAAAGAGTTTGTCGATCTGAATCCTTGCTACTAGATCACCTTAAGCCATTTTCCTCGCTCAAGCATAGCGACTTGGGTGGCTCCTGTTCTAGACTGGCCTAGAAGGTTCCCTACGCCCAATTAAGGCCCAATCCAATTTACCTCTGAGCATAAGCCCAACAAAAGATTCGTGACCTCATGACCGTTGGAAATAGAGCCGTTAGAATATAGTCGTTGGAGAACTTCCCCTGCACGCGCTCTAACGTCTTTCACGCGACTAACTGCCTTTCAAAATTACTGGAAACATTTACACCCAATCAAGGGCCATGCGCTCGCGATCCACAGTCAGATGCCCTTATAAATACCATCCATCTTTGGAGGGCCAAGTATTCCATTATAATCACCCACATTCTTTCTTAACACTTTAGTTTACTTCACCCTGAAACTTACTTGAGCGTCGAAGTATCTTGCAGGTACCCCACCCCTTCTCTTACAAGCTTCGTTGCAGTCCCAACTGAAGACCACGAGGACCTGTCCGGATTATCTATGAACACAAAGAAAAGAAGCCAAAAACCATTAAGGGTGGAAAAAAAGCAAAGACAACTGAGAAATAAACTGAGATTGGACAGGATTCTCAAGCACCACCAGCTACTCAAGATTAAATGTTATGTTGTCTTGTGTCAACCTAGTGTTATATGAACCAATTTGTCTTTCTGATGTAATGTGGTCTTTTTAAGAACCAATTTGTCTTTTTGATGTAATGTGGTCTTTTTAGGAACTAGTATGAACAAGTTATGATCAAGCAGTACCAATGTGGTCTTTTTATGTAATGTTTATGAACAAGATGTACTTTGATCTGTTATGATCGTTTGCTTTAATATACAAATGTTATGGTTAATTAATTGTCAAGAACATAAAATGTTATGTAACTACTATGTCAATGATACACAACTGTTATGTCATTTATTATGGTTATACAACTGTTATGTAACTATCACTACGCCAAAATTGATTTTTCGCAACGCAACAAAGACAACGCTTTTATGCAAAAACGCTCTTATATGTTTTTAAAAAAATTCGCTCAAAAAAACGCGTTAATAGGGTAACCTTAGAAAGTACTTTTAGAAAGCGTTGTTAAAGGCCTTAAGTTGACCTCATCTTTGAAAGCGCTTTCTAGAAAGTGCTTTCTAAAAGCGCTCTTAAAGGTATCCTTAAGAAAGCGCTTTTTAAAAAAACGCTCTCTAAGGCCAATTATTAATTAAAATATATAAAAGTTTCATAAACACAAAAATGGCAAAAGGGGGGGGTCGAATTTACGCCCTTGAGGTTTCTGAAAAGAATATTGTTATTTTTAATATATTTTTATATTATTTTTCAATTAATTATTTAAACACTCAAAATAAATCATTTTTGAATAATTTTTTGCACATAATTCATTCATACATCAAAATATTATTTTCACAAAAACAACAAAAAAATATTATTATTTGATTAATTTTAAATATTTTAAAGAATTTTAAATAATAATAATATTTGATTAATATCTTTAAAATATTAGATTAATTTCTTTAAAATATTTTAAAGAATTCTTTGATTAAATATTAAATAATAATAAATATTAAAAATAATAATATTCTTTAAAATTCTTTAATATATTTTAAAGAAATTAATCAAATATTTTAAAGAAATTAATCAAATATTTTAAATAAATTAATCAAATATTATTATTGTTTAAAATTCTTTAAAATATTTAAAATTAATCAAATATTATTATTATTTAATATTTAAAATATTTTAAAGAAATTAATCAAATATTTTCTTTAAAAAAAATTATGATTTAAAATTCTTTAAAATATTTTAAAGAAATTAATCAAATATTTTAAAGAAATTAATCAAATATTATTTTTATTTAAAAAAATTTAAATTATTTAAAATTAATCAAATATTATTATTTTTAAAATTCCTTACAATATTTTAAAGAAATTAATCAAATATTTTAAATAAATTAATCAAATATTTTCTTTAAAAATATATTATTATTTGATTAATTTTAAATATTTTAAAAATCAATTAATCAAATATTTTCTTTAACCACTGATGTATTACCACTCCAGTGGTTAATGCGCTTGTACAATGTTTTTCCCAACCTAAAGGGTGTGGGTTCAACCCTTACTTTTGCCATTTTTTATTTTTGATGTTTTTTCATAAAATTTATGCGCTTTTTAAAATATAATACTTTTAGAAACCGTATTAATTTCTAATCATTTTCTTCTCTTGCTTTCAATCGTTCTTTCTGTTTCTCTTGCATTCAATCGTTCTTGCTTCTTCGTTGTCGTTCGTGAATCATTGTCGTTCATTGTCGTTCTACATTGCTTCTTCGTTCTTTGTTCTTTGTTTGTGAAGAAGAAAACTAGGTATGTTGTTGTTATTGTTCTGTTGTTAGTTGTTATGTTTCCATTATAGTTGTTGTTTTGTTTAATGTATGAATGAATAATTGTTATTATGTTGTTGTTGTTCGTTGTTGCCATTTTATTTGTTGTTTTGTAGGTGTTGCCATTGTTTGTTGTTGCTATCATATTCCTATTGTTATGAGGTGAGAAACATTGTTGAGGAAGTTATTGTTCTTCGTTGTTGCCATTGTAGTTGTTGTTCTGTTAGTGGTTTTTAGGAAGCTGTTAATAACTATTGGCTTTAAAAATGTTAAGATTGTTTTGAAATGATGTAGGTTCGTTTGATTCAAATGTCACTGGATTGGAATTTTTATCATTGGATTTTAGTAATGTAGCTCTGTTAGATTGTTGAGACTTTTTGAAGGGTAGTGTGATATTGAAATCATGATACTGTTAGTAAAGAAAATGAAAATGGATTGTGAAATTCAAATATGGAAAACAAGTTAGTAATATTAGTTGAAAGTCGTGTAAGTTAGAATTAATTCAACAAAAACTAATGAGTGACTCAAAAAATTGTTTCTATTCATGTTATGGGGTAAGTATAATGCTTAAAAGACAACAAATGATTTATTGCGTTGACAGATTTCCTTGCTGATGGTCTAGATCCTGGCTAAGTCAAACATTATGGCCTCTAAAAGGATTATTTAAACTGATTATATAAATGTATAATGTGCAACTAATACATGTTCTTGAGTCTTGTTTGGTTCCTGATGAATCTTAACTTAATATATTTGGTTGGGTTATGGCTTTATAGCTTTATAGCTTTATGTTAGTTGCCAATATAATATCCTCATAAAATAACATTGATTTTTTTTATTACATTCGATTATTACTTATATTTACTATGGGTCAAGCTTACATTGGTAGTTCTTTTTCGGTCAAGCTTACATTGTTTGTGATTACATGTTGTCACTTATCAAGTTATGACTCATAATTTGCCAATTAATGATATTTCATTTTATGATTCGTGTACAGGGGGATCTTGGTAATTTTAACCTATCTGGACACTGTGTGGGTCTAGAAGGTGTTTACATCTCTACAGGTAATTAGTTGTTCTTTCTCTCCATTGTAATTAGTAGTGCTTTGAATGAACTGATATGATGGAATTATTAACTTATTGAATTTTCTATATATAGAGGTTACTTGTGATCAAAGTGTGAAATTCAGGTCGTTTCCCTACAGGTAAATATTTTTTATATATTTTATTTTAGTTTAATTAGTATAACTATGGATAAGAAATGAATGTCTTCAAGTAGATTATCGAAAGAGTACGAGAATGGGGTATTGGAACTCATTAAGTTTGTTGTTGCACATGCTACAGACCCTAGTCGAATGAGACGTGCCTAAAAAAGGTACTAGTTATAAATAGATTATGGATTTTTATATTTGTCATTTAATTTGTCATGTTATATCATTCAATGGATTATAGATTATGAATTTTTATAATTTGTCATTTAATTTTTGTTTTTTTCTTTCTTATAGGTCTAATGGCTAGTAATGAGGAAGACATATTGGAGTGAGAAGTACCCACTAATTAAGCCTAACGGTTCAATGTTTTCTTCATACATTTGTTCACTTATCTTCCTTGCACATTCCAATTACCAGTGATAATTGGAGGAATCCATTGTTGAAAGCTGGTAAAGATAAGATATGGAGTGAGATACAAGTACTTACCAAACATGATTGATGTGTTATTAGATTTTGTTTGACTTATATTAACACACGTATACTAACACACTTTATGTTTATATGTGTATGTTTTTTTGTAGAGGTCCTTTAATATTGATGAAAGTCGGCGGAAGTATTATCTCCAATTGACTGGAAAGAGACATATAAGGTTTCGAGCCTTATTATCAAACAAATATTTGAGGGATGAGGGAAAAAAATTGTTGAAGCAGAACTTCCACACTTGTATGCAGATTTGATTACACCGGAAGAATGGGGCACTTTTGTAGCCAAACGGAAAACGAAAAATTTAATGTAATGTTATCTTTTCATGTCTATTAATTGTATTACATACATGTTGTATTAGTTTGTTCTGATATGACTTAAACTTGTTTATCCAGGATTTGAGTGCCATTAATCGCCAAAGAGCATCAAAACCCGCATATCCATACAGAAAAGGGCGATTGGGATATGCACGCTTACAACAACAAATGGTAACTATATATGAATGATATGATCTTATTAATTGTCTCAATATGTTATAATTGACAATCTTATTATTTGTCTCAATGTGTAGTTAGAAGAGGAGAAAAATGAAGAAACATCTCTTCTGAAACATGTTTTGTGGAATGTTACTCGTGTGGGCAAGGATGGAGTTGTTAATGAAGATGTTCAACATGTTTTTGACGAATGTGTAAGTATATCATTATGTCTTTAAGTTAATCGAAATTTTATTAAAATATAATTAATTTTTAATACACACTAATCATTTTCAATTTGTCAATGAATTTCATGAGACTTTATCTAAATCCTTAACCACCGGTGAGGAGGATTGCAGGAGCATTCTTAGTCGAGTATTAAATGTTCCTGAGTATTCCGGTCGGGTGATGGGTAAAGGATTTGGTGTGAATCCATCTTCCTTGTATAAGCAAACAAAGAGAAAAAATCCTAGCAATCAAGAAGTGATGCAATCTTTGGAGGAACTAAAAGTGCAAGTCCGTGAATTACAAAAGGATAAAGAGAGATAGGAGGCGGAAAAATGCGGTTCCAGGTTGAAAGATACTAGTGACAAAGCTAGTATCAATTGTGAAAATAAAATTCCCGAGGTAATTAGCACATATTTATTTTAATTAAAGTAACACATTTATTTTAATTGACCTTTATACACATTAACAGTTATGCATTCACTATTGCTTCAGGACATTTCATCTTGTCGGCTGTATTTGTCGTTACCGACTTATCGCATGGTTGACAAGGGAAAAATTCAAAACATAGTAGGATATTTACTTCACCATGATCTGCTCCCTCATGGATATTTGAAAGTGTCAGTTGATATCATTTTAGATACGGATGCGGTACTACCTATGCCTGACTCGATTTTAGAGGTTACATTGCTGCGAGATGTAATAGGTTTGTATGTTGCATGGCCGTCAGACCTTATTTCCACAAATGATGAGGTATGTCGAAAACCATTACGAATCTCTTAGTATTCAAATTTCAATTCTAAACCATTATGAAAATCATAATGAACCATTACGTACATTTTTTTACATGGTAATATTAGACTCCTACAAAACCTGCATCTAAAGATAAAGGGATTTTGCCGGAAAAAGAATATGTTGCATCACAAAGAGAGGTACATTTAAAGTGTTATTCTATGATTCGAATTCAAAAGTTTCATGATTTTTCTACTTTACCTAACTTATATGATTGTTAGGTTCTTGCTCAAGCTTCGTAACAGGTCATCAGCAAGAAAAAGGTTCATGCAAGGACCATGCAGGCAAAAAAAAAGCTCCTGCAAATCGCTTTAGGTTGTGTCTTGAGTCGCTTGTGGCAACATCAGATGTGATGCAAGGTTGTATTCGTCAAATAGACATGGACGATGGTGTTTTTGGTTTTCCTTATTCCGAGATAATCGGAAGAGAGGACATGGAGCATATTTTCAGGCATCTTGAATTAGGCATCGATATTATGCATGCATACATCTGGTACTCCAATCAATCTATTATTTATTTAGTTGAACAATTTATTTACACATTTCAATGAAAATAGTCTAATGTTTATTATATATGTTTTTATTTAAGGTTCTTGTATGAAAAAAATTATGCACGAGATGCAATTGCCAAACAAATTATGTTTCTTTGCTTCCACCTGTGTCAATGTAACGACAATTGGTTTGAATTCAGTTTCAGTAAGAGACCACTTAATTGAGAGATTTACGGAGGCCAATACATAAACTTTGTTTTTTTACCATATAATACTGGACACAAGTAAGATTTTCATTCTAATCTTTGTATTTTTTGCGTAGAAATTATCCATCTGAACTTTTGTTATATTTTACAGTGAACACTAGTTATTGGTTTCCATTAATCCTACAAAAGAAGTGTTCTATTATATGAATTCATTGGAGCATGATTGGTCAACATATCCGAGTATAAAGGAAGTGGTTGATACGTAAGTGAGATTGTTCGAAATATTCGTGTGTATTTTTATATTTAATTATTTATGTGAGATTGTTCTAAATTTACGTTTTCCTTTTATAGATCTATACTAGTATACGGAGCACAAAGAGATGCTCAAGTAGCACGGGCTAAAGCAAGCATTATTCCATGGGTCCAAGTGCATGTATATTAATTTTCACAATGTTGCTTATTAGTGATGCTACTGGATAACACAAAACAACTATATATTAATTTTTATTTGTTTGTCTATGTGTAGTGTCCTCAATAGAAAATGACATAGACCGCAGGTATTACATTTTGAGGTTTATGAGAGAAATCATTCAATTGGATCGATTAGAGATTCCTATTCAGGTATGCATGGATTTATAACTTAAGATTTATTTTAATATTTATCGGATATGTCATGATTTATTATTTTAAACTAACTAATGCATATTTTGTTTTGTTATGTAGTACTTTGATGAATATGCGTGTTCTCCTTACATGCCCTCAAAAATGGGTGAAATTATGGAGGAACTGTATTAATATCTTATTGGGAAAAAAAAAGAATAGTTTAAGGTATAGGATTATGGGATTATGTGAATGCTATTGATTTGTGGTTTATGTAAATGACTTGTAGTTTATGTAAATGACTTTAATTGTATAGTTTTGGATTGAAATGGTATTAGTGGTATTAGTGAAATGGTATTAGTTTTGAGATGTAAATGACTTGAATAGTATAGTTTTGGATTGAAATGGTTTATAATGTGAATTATACAAGTTTATTGAAATGGATTGAATTATACAGGTTTTTGCATTAAAAAAATGGTTAAAATGAGATTTTTTTTAAAAATCATTAAAATTATACGTATAGAAAAGACAACGCTTTTAAGAAAAAGTGTTGCCTATAGTCCATAAAAGAAAGCCCTTTTATAAAAAGCGCTCTCTAAGGTATATAAAAAAATTCATTAAAATTATAGGTATACATTAGAGAGCACTTTCAAAAGCGTTGTCTAAAGGGGGACAAAAGAAAGCGCTTTATCCTAAAAAAGCACTCTCTAAAGGTATATAAAAAAATTCATTAAAATTTTATACGTAGGCATTAGACAGTGCTTTTAAAAGTGATGTCTAAAGGCCCACTTTAGAGAGCGTTTTTTCAGGAAAAAGCATTGCTAAATGACTACTTTAGAAAGCGCTTTTAAAGTTAAAACGCTTTCTAAAGTATGCCTTTAGCAGCGTTTTTTCCTTTAAAATGTTGTCTTTTCCTACGACATCGTCACCTTAGACAACACTTTTAAACGTTGTTAAAGGTTAAAAAAAATGTTGTCTTTGCCCTTGTTTGACATAGTGTATTATGTCAATGACACACAAACTGTTAATCAATTATACACAACCAATTTCTTATGCAGTTATTATTACAAATAAGAAACAAGAATTAATCAATGATACACAAAATGTTAATTTCTTTTCATAATCAACATTGTTACAAAATGAACACAACTTAAACACAATGTTACAAATGTAACACAACTTAAACACAACATAACCAACATTGTTACAACTTACTAACCAACATTGTTACAACTTAAACACAACTAAACATGTTGGATCCTATTTCATTACAGATGGAAAAACAAATGCAATTAACAACACAATTTTAATAATCCAATTCAACTTCAAATGCTTCTTCATTGATTTCATTTTCACCTTTAATTTTTCATCTTTCTTGATGGAATCTTTCGTATTTTGCTTATCATCATTCAAACTCTGCAGTAATGAAGAAATTACTTCATTTACCCTTGGGTTCATTTCTTCATCTAGCCAAACAAAATGGCTACACTTCTTGTAACCTTGCATCTGAAAAAATCAATTTGACAGAGTAATGGAGTGAAGTAAACAAAAATGAGTAAAACTTCAAATATGTCCCAAATGAAATCTTACCTTATACATTCGACAACCATAGAAACGATGTCCTGGGTTGAAATTAGTCCATGTTGTCATCAATGGTGCATCCAAACCACAGTGGCATTCGTACCAAAGTGAACAATTTATGTAGTTACTTTTTGAAATTTATTTCTCAAACATTTATGGAAATAAATATGGATGATTGAAGGGTGGGAGAGATGAAGACGTAAGCAAAAATGGAGGATTAAAAGGTGGAAAAGATGAAGAAGACAGTTGGGGCACGTTTTCTGGGCAAGATGAAGAAGATAACACAACCATTAATAAATACAATAATATAAAATTATTTAAAATTATTATTTAATTTAAAAAGGTTTTTATCAATAAAAGCAAGTAATATATATATATATATATATATATATATATATATATATATATATATATATATATATATATATATATATATATATATATATATATATATATATATATATATATAAGAAGTTATTAAATCATATGGATAATTTGTCAATTAATGAGATTGATTTGTTAAATAAATACAAATGAACATACATTAAATATAAACGATATTTATATATTTTAATACATTTTGTAGTCGAAACTAAAGTTTCTTGAGTGTGTGGATATTAGTTGTAGGTGTTTCATTGTATGGTCAATAGATTTTAATACCATATTCAAATTAGGGATGGCCACAGGCATGTCCGTCTCATTTAAGTCCGTCCCAAAAAAGCTTGCAGAAAATTGGATAGAGAGGAGCAAACCCGTGGACATTGTAACTTTAAAAATGAAAAATTTTATGTTAATCTCCATGCTCGCAAATAAAGGGATGAGATGGGGGCTAATCATTTGCCTTGTCCTTGAAAACATTTTTAAGGGGTAAAAGAGGTTCAAAGGACATTTAAGTATGTGTGAGTTGTCTTAGTACTTAGGAGTAATTTCCTTAAAACTCTTGTCACTCAAACACGGCCTGGCAAGCTTCCATACTTCCTATATTTCATAACTTAAGAGCTTCCAAGATGTTTTTCCAGATATCTCTATCATATATAAGCACTTCAATAAAATCTAGTAAAAAATGATGGAAAAATGTGCATGTTCGACGGGCACGAGTCCGTCTTGCCATCCCTAATTAAAATATGTGTGTTAGGTTGAATTCTATTTATTACTAATTTGAAACTTTTAGATTTTCTCAATAATATTTAACATATATTAACTTTTTAAATTAGGTTGAAGAAAATAATATATAACACATAAGTTTTCAACTTAATTTTAAAAGTTATTGTTTTTTATATGACATATTAAATCAACCCAAGAAATTTTAGATGAATTACAAGAAGTAACATTTATATTGGATCAAAGCAACCACACAATTGAGAGAGATATTATATATTCACCTAAAATTTTAAGGTATTAATTATAAGAATTCATTTATTTATAAAACGTTCAACCTCAACTTTTTCAAACAAATATAAAACTTCCAACTCACATTAATTGTTTAAATTAACTCCAATCTTTGAAATAATCTGAATTAATCTTGATTGACAAAAAAATAATCTTTCTGATTTATCACTCCTCTCGTTCCTCACTTTTCACTCGAGTGATTCAACCATGCATTGATTTCAAGATGATTCTTGTGCACAATGATTTGAAAATTAAAGAAAACTCTGAAAGTTAATTGGAAGGCACGAGAAATTATGGTTTTGGGAGAATAGGGATGAAGATGGATCAAATTCTACAGAGTTTCTCTTTACGTTTATTCTTACTGAATTTCTATTATTTGAATTATTTACAATAGTATTATACCTACCTATTTATAATGAGATTACTTTCCAACCAAGTAATATCAAAATAACTAACTAACATAGACTTCAACAAGTTTTATTCAACTTTTTGTCAAATACACTTAATACAGGCTCTGTTTGAATCTGTCTAACACACATAACTTTGTGTAACACCCCAAAATTTGCCCTCTCATTTTCATGCCATTTAGCATATCCTTTCATACATTGCATTGCATTTAGATCACAATTGCATCATAAACATACATGAATATACATCTCCATTTGAGCTTTCACAGGTTGCGACTGGCCTTTATTTTTTCATGCGGAACGTGCACAAGAATCTTAGAAGAAACCAAAAGTTCTCGGTTGATTCAGAGGAGTTTAAGCTGAATATCAGTGTTATGGTGCAGTTTGCAAAAGTTGTAACTTATGCTCGGAAACTCATTTTGGCTTGAAACTCAATAGTTTAGACTATTTCGGTATTCTCTACAACTTTTGTGTTCGGCTCGGAGGCCAATTCATCAAGGAAAATGGCGGGAGTTATTTGTTTTTGAAATTTCGGTTTCGCCGATTAACTGTGCTAGCGGTATTCAAGAGTTCGTAACTTCTGATTGGGTCAACATGTCTGAGAGACTCATATGCCAAAAGTTCCGTCTTGATATCCTTTCTAACTTTTGGGTTTTGGCCGAGAACTAATTCTTTGAAGAAGATCTCAGAATGTGCGAGTCTTTAGAGTCGACATAGTGAAAAACAGTGTTGAACCGGTGAGTTTTGAACACTAAAAAATTCATAGCTCTTGGCTCGTTCATCGAATTGATGTTGTTTTGGTGCCTAAAATTCCGTTTAGATGTTATCTTCATTATGTGAATTCAGTTTGGGTTAGGTCCGAGCGGAAGAATCTCGAAAATGCGAATTACCAGTAAGGTTCTTTGATGCAGTGCACTGTCTGTCAGATTTTGTAAAATTCATAACTCGGTCAATTTTCATCGGATATCACCCGTTCTTGAAGCGTTGGTTCACAAATTTTATCCTCTTCAATTTCAAATACAAAAGTGAGTTCGAACGGTGCTCCAAAGATTGTCGTTTTGGTTTATTTCACAAAACTGAAGTGCTGAACCGAAGAAAAATGTTGAAAGTGGTTTCACGAGAAAATTCATATCTCCCTCGTCGTTTGTCCGGTTGAGCTTAGATTTTAAAACCAGGTCACTGACTCATAGATCTACAACTTTGATGACAAAGTCGAGTCGAGATTATGCTCCGAAGAGGTTGGCCTCGTCACATTTTCGAGTAGCGGACACCAAATAAGCCGAAAAAACAACTTATTCAGTGACGTCTTGCAGCTTAAACGTATCGATCGCACTCGATTTTGATCGTATGACGTCCGTTATTTTTGTGTTGCAACTGTGATTCAGAGGCGGACGATATTGTGGAAGGCTCAGAGACGAAATTTCTTGCCAAAGATATTGTTATTTTCACTTAAGCCGAAATTCTACCTTTTGCCTTTCATTTTACACTCCACTATATATTCTTTTGACCCACAATTTGTCTCATAACTTCAATCATAATTTACAAACACCAAAAAACTCTCACAAACTCTCTCTAAAGGATCAAAGTTCATTCTCTCAATTATTTCTCAAGAACACAACAACAACTTCATCAAGAACTCAAGAACACAACAATTCCGATCAAGCTTCTAGTAGCCGAGCCGCCACGAACCACCACCTCCGGTCAACTTCACCACCGTAATACCACCATCTTCCGCCACCGGAAGCCGCGCGGCCTCTCCTCCTCTCCTCCGTTCTTGATCGCGTCTCACTTCCTTCGGATTCGCAATTTCTTCGTCGATTCTTCATTCGGTAAGCTTCTTAAACTTTAATTCATGAATAATTGTTGAATTGTTTCTTGAATTGAATTTTGAAGTTGAATTAATCTTGTGGAGATTATGTGCATTGATTCATAATTTTATTATTGATTGATTCTTGATTAATTTATCCTAATAATTGTTGTGGTGCATGATTGAAAAGGCTTGGTAAAGTTGACATAGAATAATCGGTGAATGTTAGGTGTTTGACAAAATTCCTAAGAGAGCTAATTATTATAACTTGATATTGATTGAAGTGCTTGACTTTTAAATTCATGCTTGTTTCAATGTGCAAATTTGAAATAGGATAGGTTGAGGCTTAATTGTTGATGTTGTTCATGTGTCGCGTGTCGAGAATATGTTTTGGTCATAACTTCCTAACCGTAGCGCGTTTTCGCGAATGTGAATAGTGTAAATTGACTTTGTTGATTATTCCGGAGCCATTGGTGAACTTTTTAGTCGATTTCGGACAATTTTTTCCGACTATTTCACTACTGCCAGCCGACGAAATTGGCCTAAAAGTATCACTTCCGAGCGGAATTTTCAAAATCCGATTGCATATTTGAATCCGTTGGCACGTTTGCAAGTTACCATGCGATTTTCGTTCAATTCCGAGTCGGTGATTTTTGACGCGTTTTTTCGTTTTAAGGCTTTTTAAGTTCGGTTTGGCGCGATTTTGATGCATTGATCTTGTTTTGACTTGTATATATGTTTGTTGATCATTTGCCATTCATTGCATGTAAATTTGTTCGATTCCGGTTTGAGTTTGCATGTTGTTTATGTTAGAGCATAAGTGCTGCCCCGTTTTGAAACGTAAATTTCAATGCATGTCCATGACTCGTATATTCATATTTCTACTTGATTTGGAGTTGTGAGGCATAGGTGCAACTTCCGGTTGCACCTCTTTTTGGTTTCTAATGCGTTTGTTGAGTTCATGCAAGGCTCTCGCAAAGATCTTAACGACGGTCGTTTGGTTGGTATTCCACTTTATTTGTGGGATACCTTTGGATTCAAATGATATTTTGTGCCGTTGTTTTTGTTTCGATTATGGGGGATCTTCACAAAGCAATTATGGAAGATGAGCATTTATTTTGCTCATGGGAGATTACAAGACTTGGCTTGAAGTTTTTTGGATTTCTTTTATGTGAAAGAATCGGCACTTCGACCAAGTAAGTAATCTCGATTCTCTACTTTAATGCACCATTCTAGTTGTATGCGACTTAGGATCATATAACTTAAGGTGCATACTGAGCCCTCCAACCTGAGGCATTGGATTTATTTGTGATATATATTGATATGTGTCGATTTCGGAGTTTAGGGATTAGGTTACGGATTAGAGAATTCGATTCCTTTCACTTTCCCTTAAAATATCGTTTTTGCCCGTTTCGTCGCAATTATTAAAAATAGTTTTAGGTGTGATAAAATTCTGGAAAAATTCATGAGTGATCCTCATCCTCTTAATTAATTTGTCATATTTTTTGTTTCCAGATTTGGGTGGTTTTAATAATTAATTTGGATTTTAGATCATGAGCTGTCCCAAAAAGGAAGGTTTTGGCATAAGGGACCGAAATCGATTTTTCCCCATAGGTGTGAGACCTATTTTTTGTGTATGATTAATTACTGTAATTTATGACATTTTGATTCTCCTTAGGCATTTTTTTCATAATTTTAGATGCCATTTTTGATCCACTTTGTGGAGTTGTTTTTCGATGATCACGATTTGTTACCGTGCTAATCAAGGAATTGTTTTGGCACTTTGGTGCATAATTTTGTGAAATCCTTTTAGACCATGTAAGATAATGATTATATCATTCCAGGGATTTAATTTCATAATTTTTTAAGGCTTTTTGCTATTTTTTCCATGTCACCTAGATCTTAGGTTGATTCATGTGTCTATTTGTTGCATAACTTAAATGATAAGAAGGCATTCATGCCATTTTCTTGAAGGAATTTTTGGTAGCTTTTAGGAGTTGATTATAGGTCATTTTTATGTCTTTAATTCCAGTCATGGGTCTTTTTTGAACCATGCTCATTTGGTTTGTTTTGGTGCTTTAAAGTGCATACTTATGTGAATTAACTTTAACCTAAAATAGATTCTCTTCTCCTCTAAATAATAACTTGAATTATGTGCAAATCATTAATGCCTATTCATGCATTCTCATTGCATCTCATACCTTTTATGCTACTGACCCATAATCATTTCATTCATATTCACATGTCATTCTTCCTTAGTTGGCATCATGTGCGATCTTATGCGATTTTTGTTCATTTCTTCTCATGTATTCTTTTCCTTGCTCCATATGTCTAATCCATTGCATCCATGATTGTATATTCATTCATCCATCTTCATAAGCATTCACTACTGACTTTGATGTTCATTTCATGTACTAATTCATGCTTGTAAGCCATACGCATTCATACTTCATCCATAAACCCTAACTTGCATTTAGGTGAACCTAGGTGAACTTTTTGTACATAGTTTGATCTTGTGAGATATCATAGCCTACTTAGGGACCTATATCATGTAGCTACTGACTTTAGAAGTCATGTAACCTTTAGGTACCTTCACCTTTAGACTTAGGTCTTATTTTGAACCTAGTTCCATTCTAGGACGTTTATGGTACTTAATCGCTTTCATGCTTTGATGTTACTTTCAATATGCATTGTCATGCTAACTTTTGTTTTGTAGGGGGGAATATTGAGGTAAGCATTACTTCATTCCTATCTCTTATGCCTTTTAATTGTGTTTGCCTTAGCACTTTGTGCTTTGCTTTTAGGCTTTCCCTTTCTTTAGAGACAACTTAACTTCCTTAGGAAGTAAGTTAGTTTCTAGCTCTCTTTTCTTCTTTTCCTTTTTTTTTCTTAGGATTAGAATACCTCATTAACCATAGGACCTCTCTTGTAGATAAACAAATAAAATTAGGGTTGTGTCTTAGTCCCCTTAGTTTGTCCTTTTTGCAACTTGAGTCATTCTTTCTCATCTCATAAAGAAAAGCAATAAAACACTTAATAAAAGCCGAACAATCTTGTACGACACGAGACTTTGTTGCAGAGTATTTATACGCGTTATGTTTCGGGGCGAGGTGTAAATACTTCCCGCGATGGATAGGTCTTAGTACAAGACCGTTCACAAACAAATTCAAAACACTTCTTTTAAAAGACAAAAACAAATAACAAGCGACTATCCTGCGGGAACTTCTCTTTCTCATCTCATTCACTCACACCGCGAACTCGCGGCGACTTGTCTCATTTGCAAGACGGTAAACGCACTCGTACCAGACGAGCCTGCAACACCTGAGCATAGACATACGCAGTTCCAGCATAAAAAACACAAACAAATAGTTCCCGCCTTAGTTAGGCGAACTACGTCGACTCTGATCTTCATTATCCTGATGAGGTACGTAGGCAGCGGGGTAGGGCCCGTTCAAGCACATTCTTTATTTTCCCTACATTTTCCCCATTCTTTCTTTTTGTTCTCTTTCAGTTCCTTTCTCATTTTCATTCCCTTCATTCTAGTTAGCGGGTTTATTCAGCAGCATTCTTATTTCTCACCCTTTGAAACAAACTAGCAAGCGTGGATCCCGTCGGGTACGGCGGACGGATTGAGGTGCTAATACCTTCTCAATTCGTAACCGACTCCCGAACTCAGATCTTTGGTTCGCAGGACCTTGTCCTTTCCTTCTTCCTTAGGTTTGTGCAACATTACCTTTCCCATTCTTTCGGGATAAAAATGTCTGGCTGGCGACTCTAACCTTTCCGCGCCACTTTCGCGTTTGTACTAGGATGAAAATCCCGAGAGCGACAGCTGGCGACTCTGCTGGGGACTTCCTGATTCTTCCGGTTTCCCTTGTAGAGTCAATCCTAGCGCCTGTTTGGTTTTGTTTCTTTGGGTGTATATCTGTTTGTTGTTGTATGCTTTAGTTTAGCTTTACTGCTTTTATTTACAGTTATTTACAGCTTTACTTTATCGCATTTATTTACCGCTTTCAGTATTTTATTTTCCATGCATCATATTATACTGGACTGTCTGGCTGTGCTGGTTTCCATTTTTTTCTGCGGGATGGGAGTTACTGTGAGATAAGCCAACTACCCGGCTTGAGTGCACTATAGGATTAGCGTGGACATGTTGTGCTCGCATGGTTACATGATGAGTGGTGATGTGTTCCACACCCAGGTTGCGACTGTTTTGGGACTATTCTGTGTGGGGGTTCTTCCCCACTTCAGGATACAACCTTGATGGTTATGTGCAGCTGGGGACCGATCATTGAGAACCTTAATGGAAACAACCCTCTCCAGTGATGACAGTGGCAGACCACATTTGTTGGCAAACCCACTCGCATCCGAGGGTCCATTGGGAACTCGCATAGGATGGCCTGGTTCTTTCACAGGAATTCAGTTAAAGCAAAACTGTTCGTATGACGATAGTATTGTACCCTTCGGGATGAATGTACTATTGTTTCTCGATTCAGTGCTTGAAGCTGGAAACTTGTGAGGGATGCTTGTTTTTCCGGACTCAACTGAGACCTCCCTGCGTAGTATATATTGCCAAACCGATTCCCTGATTTGGTCATGAGCCATTTCTCGGAAATGGTGAACGTATTATTGCTATTCGGCTTTGAGAGTCCGTGATGTTGACCCGAGTAGCACACCCGTGAGATTGGGAGGGGTTTACAGGTTTGCAGGAACCCTAAACTTCAACATACCCGCTTTGTCAGTGTTGTTTTATGATATTATCCGGTGCTATATGGTTCTTTGAGTCTGAGATCCGGGATTTCTATTCAGAGAGATTGTTACTGTGATTACCATGGTGACCATGATATTGTGACTGCTATTATGACTCTCCACAGACACTTGGCTTGTTGTTCAACTTCAACACCATCAGTGACTATTCTATTATGTGATCCAGTTCTACAGTTATTGGGTTCTCAGTTATGGGGTTCTATACAGAGATGGTGCCACTATTGTGGTTCTATAAACACAATTGGCTTATTGCTCAACATCGGCACCAACATCAGACCATTGATCACACGTCTGTTGCATACATGACATCATAGCATTTCTGCACACATGTTTAATTATTTCTGTGGATCACATATCTGAATCATGCTGTTGGATTTTTCTGTATCAAAAAAAACTTGAATCAGAGCAGCTAGATTCCTCAGAAATAATTGAACATGGCATTTGCATACATACTTGCATTCTTGACGGGTGTTCAAAGACAGATTATTTTCCTGACTTGATTTCTCATCAGAATGGACAACTTGAATCATAAGTCATCAAGGTATATATTTGAATCAACTCCGGGCGGAGGTAACTGAAGAAAGACCTAGCTGAGGCCATTCAGGGCAGAGGTATAAGCTTTATTTCAAAACCAGAAATTGCTGAAACAGGAAGTCAACCAGATGAAGACTCAGATGAGCTTGGTTATGGAAATTCTGAACGAAGCTATTTTCATCCCTATTGAGGGGAACTACGCTGCTCTGATTCTCCATTGGTCAATGGAGATACGTAGGCAGGAGATCGTGCAAGATCTTTCCGAGCAACCTTATCTATTAACTTTATCAACCTCTTCCCTCAAGACTTCACTTGTCGGCATCCAATTTCAGCTTCCCAAGAGAGTCCTAAGGGTCAGAGCATAAGGGTAAATGCCAAAACCACTTGAGAATAAGTTTGATCATATTCTGATGACGTACGTGCAATAAGTTTCCTCATTTACACAAATTTAGAGTGGTTGAGCTAACTGCATCAGGATCATATCCGATAAAGCTTCCTTTGGGGTTTCAATGCCAAGTATGATTACCATTCTGGGGCACCTGGCCTTTTAATTGAAGATTGCAAGTCCTTCAGAGGCAAAGGTGAAGACAAGGTCCCGAATTTGATCGACTCAAAGGTCATCATGCCAGAAAGTCTGCTCGCATATTGAAGTCTCCTCATCAAATTGGCATCCTAGTTTGCAAGGGCATCTTCAGAAGCAATAAGTCCATACGGAGTCAAGTCTCCTCAATGACGGCAATGTTCAGCTTCTTTACTGCATTTTCATTTGTAGTTTATATTGTTTGTTTAAACATTTGTATGCATGCATGAAACTTATTTGTTTTTGAATGATAACCATAATAAAATGCACATGTTTTTCTTGAAGTAATCCATTCGTATTCACTCATGATTTTGTGTATGTGCATTGCAATACCAACTGTTGAGCTTAAACTCTATCAGGGAGGATGACGAAATGAAAATGCATGAATCTCTAATTGTTCGCTTTTGAGAAAGACCCTGTTGACGATGTACAGGCATTGTTTCAAATCCTAAACACCGAAGATATAAGGGAGATAGACCCTCGCCAACCCATTTGAGCCTTGAAGTAGAAGTTTATTTTTGCATGAAAAAACCTTTGCACTTAACCCAGGGGCAGGGTAGGCGTCAGTTAGTTTGACCGAGCGTTCAAATTTCAAAAAGGAGTGCAAACCTGAGGATCCATTACCTTTCGTTGTACCAAATCAAGAGGTCCAATGACCAAAAACCACAATGGTTATCCCAAGCAAGAGGTCCAGAGACCGGAAACCACAAAGGTTATCCTTCCTCAACCAAGAAGTGAGACAGTCACGACCCTTTCAAAGCAATCAAGACAAACAGTGTCACACGATTTGTTCAAAAAAAAGAAGAATTGAAAAAAAATGAATGAAAAAGCCCGCTAAGTCGAAACTTGAAAACAAGCGACTTAGGCAAAAAAATAGGGCATCCCGCTGGACTTCACAATCAAAGATTCACAAGAATCAGTCCAGGCAAAAGTTAGGGATAAGAAAAATAATGCAAAAGCAAAAGACAAAAAGGATTACACAAGAAAGATCCTTGAACAAGAACAAAGTCGTGTAATACAGACACAAAAGGTAAAGGGGTGACTGACTCCAAACGACAACCTAATTGGTGTTTAAAACCGTTAGTGTCATTGGTTCCTCAACCATCACAAAATCCTTTTTGAGATGTGAGCGCTTGTGAAAGCTAGATGAACATAGGAATGGAGAACATCACGAAGATGGGTGGGCACAAATAAACTTCGAGCCTATATCTTTTGTTTCTATAACCGTGAACCAGGCCACGATACAACCCTCAAAAGTCCTAACTGAAACAAGGTTATTTTTGAGAGCGTACTACCACGAGACCGCGTTCCTGACTCCTATGAGTGGTGTTGAAAGATCTTTGTTGGTGTTGCATGTGCATGCTTTCTATTATTCAAAAAAAAAAAAATTATTAATGTCGTATCTTAACCAGTGACTCGCTCGCGAAGGTTTGCGACATCTTTTTCAGTAAAACTTCAAGATTAACATGTGTGTTGCATTAGAATTTTCATTCTTAGAATAAACATTTTCTGCTTGCATACATCTGTTTGGCATCATAAAAAGTCCACATATGGAATCTCAGTTCAAAAGCTTAATCTTGCCAAGTTGAGAAGTCTGAAACGTCCGAAGGACAATCTGTCGAGGTGCACTTTTCAAGAAAACTCCATTGAGTAGGGACTTTCCCAACGATCGCGATAAGAGCCGACTAATCTGGGGCAATAGCTTCGAGATCCAAATCTCTCAAAGAGCCATTAGTCGGAGGCATTCATTCAAATTTTATCTAATCTGGGGCAATCACTTCGAGATTCAAATCTCTCCAGGAGTATGTAGTATGGATATTTGCTTCAAAGCACAAGTCAGTCATAGATGATCACTTCAAGGGCATGATAAGTCACTCTCTCCCGAAGACCGTCAATTCAAAGCGCCTATCCGAAGTTCAAAATACTGGGGCAGAATATCTCACAGTGATATGAGGCTTTTCATGAATCCTTGTGAGGCAAATTCTGGCACAGACCATGCAGTCTGAGGCAGTTATTTCGAGATCCGATGAATCTCTCCAAGAGTTTGAAGACACTGAGGCATTTCATATGCCATGTTTTCTGTAAAATCCTCTTGAGACATTTACTTCTGATGGACTTTAATCTGAGGCGAGTCGAAAATTGCAAAGAACCATTGTTCACTCATGATTAGTCGGCAACCTATCAACCCAGGGCTAGGGGCAAGGCCAGTGTCGGCACAGTACTGCAAGAGTTGTTTCATCTGCGGACTTCATCGATCAAGGTTCCTTAGCAAGTCTCATGGGAGGTTATTTCTTGAGAAGAAGGGTATCATCGTCTCTCATCACCAGCATGAGACACCTTACATCTCTCATTCCCAACATGAGAGGATTTATCTCTTATCCCCAGCAAGTGGCAACTTAAACTCTTATCTTCAGCAGGAAGCTTCATCATTGACATCCTCCATCATCCCCAGTAGAGTTGGAAGTTGAAATGTCCCCCCAGCAAGGCAGCAGAAGGTTGGTGCCATCCCCGAGTAGAAGTTTTCCTTCAGACAGGGGCAATTCTCAGCAGTATAAGGAGTGTTTTGCCTCCCCAGCAGTTGCTTCCTCAGCAGTATCATGCCTTTGGTTCTCAGCCAGATCAAGAAGTCCCCACTTCCCCAACAGAGTCAACGGGTAGCGTGACTAGCAAGAAGGGTCCATCTCCAGCAGGGTCCTGGCATTCTAATCCCCAAGTCCAATTTATCTTTGGCAATGCCGGCAGTTCAGAGTCGGTGCATCATTAACAACATTCCCCGCAGAGTTGCTTCCCCCTCATCAGGATGGATCAGATCAATGCAATGATCATCAGTTCTCCCCAGTCAAGCCATCTGGGATACGTGCAGTCTTCTTGTCAGAAGATCTCTTTGCATTTGCATATGCATAATCATCATCACATTTGCATCCTCCAAAGCGTAGCATTTCCATTGTCATGGAGAATTACGCCATAAATTCAAACATATGCATACCAGCATGGGCCAGTTTTGAGGTATATTACATAAGACCTGTTACATCTCCAATCAGATTGAAGTGTTACTCACAGAATGCAACTTCGTTTCCCAGGGTGGTTACTTCTACCACGTCCTGTTGTTATCCCCGGTTGAGCCTTGTTTCAGTACAACAGTCTCATTTTTTCGCGTCTCTGTTTCAGTACAACGGTCGCGTCTAGGGCTCTCGTTTAAGTACAATGATCCCATTCCTTTCGAGTCTCCATTTAAGTACAATGGTCTCGCCTTTGAGGTTTGTTTCAGTACAACAGTCTCATTTTTTCGCGTCTCCGTTTCAGTACAACGGTCGCGTCTAGGGCTCTCGTTTAAGTACAACGATCCCATTCCTTTCGAGTCTCCATTTAAGTACAATGGTCTCGTCTTTGAGGTTTGTTTCAGTACAACAGTCTCATTTTTTCGCGTCTCCGTTTCAGTACAACGGTCGCGTCTCGGGTTATCATTTAAGTACAATGGTCTCGTCTTTGAGGTTTGTTTCAGTACAACAGTCTCATTTTTTCGCGTCTCCGTTTCAGTACAACGGTCGCGTCTAGGGTTATCATTTAAGTACAATGATCCCGTTCCTTTCGAGTCTCCATTTAAGTACAATGGTCTCGTCTTTGAGGTTTGTTTCAGTACAACAATCTCATTTTTTCGCGTCTCCGTTTCAGTACAACGGTCGCGTCTTGGGCTCTCGTTTAAGTACAACGATCCCGTTCCTTTCGAGTCTCCATTTAAGTACAATGGCCTCGTCTTTGAGTCTTGTTTCAGTACAATAGTCTCATTTTTTCGCGTCTCCGTTTCAGTACAACGGTCGCGTCTTGGGCTCTCGTTTAAGTACAACGATCCCGTTCCTTTCGAGTCTCCATTTAAGTACAATGGTCTCGTCTCTGAGTCTTGTTTCGGTACAACAGTCTCATTTTTTCGCGTCTCCGTTTCAGTACAACGGTCGCGTCTTGGGCTCTCGTTTAAGTACAACGATCCCGTTCCTTTCGAGTCTCCATTTAAGTACAATGGCCTCGTCTTTGAGTCTTGTTTCAGTACAACAGTCTCATTTTTCGCGTCTCCATTTAAGTACAACGATCGCGTCTCAGGTTATCATTTAAGTACAATGATCCTGTTCCTTTTGGTCTCGTCTCAGTGCGAGTATAATGGATCGGTTGATACCATTTCCTAGTTAGATCGGTTGATCTTATTTGAGTTATGAATCGGTTGATATCATTTCTCTTCGAGTTGTAAATCGGATGATATTACATTCTTGCATTTCTTGGTTATGGATCGGTTGATACCATCTCCATGTTAGATCGGTTGATCTTATTTGAGTTATGAATCGGTTGATATCATTTCTCTTCGAGTTGTAAATCGGATGATATTACATTCTCGCTTTCCGGGGTGGATCGGTTGATACCATTTCCGTGTTAGATCGGTTGATCTTATTTGAGTCGCAAATCGGTTGATGTTGCGTTAAGTCCTGTTTCGATAACAGGCATTTTGCGTGGCTTGGTCCTGCCCAGCAGTCGCATTTTATTTTCTGTGACTTGGTCCTGCCCAGCAGTCACACTGATGAGTTTCCGTGTTATTTATAGTTTCATTAAGCCCTGTTACGCCAACAGGCACCCTCGTTGTGGCTTTGATTCGCTCAGTAGTCACAGTGATTGCATTGATTCTATTCCCCCTGGTCTTATCTCCGTTATCTATTCAGAGGTCAAAACAAAAAATATATAAATAAATAAATGGGCAGATGGCATTTCTGTTGCCCTCAGTGTGCAAATTTTCAGGTTTTATTCGAGTATTCAATCACTCCATACCTTGAACGTCTAAAAGTTGTTGCAATTATCCATTCAAGTCTGCAGATGATTGAATAGGGGCAGCTGTAACACCCCAAAATTTGCCCTCTCATTTTCATGCCATTTAGCATATCCTTTCATACATTGCATTGCATTTAGATCACAATTGCATCATAAACATACATGAATATACATCTCCATTTGAGCTTTCACAGGTTGCGACTGGCCTTTATTTTTTCATGCGGAACGTGCACAAGAATCTTAGAAGAAACCAAAAGTTCTCGGTTGATTCAGAGGAGTTTAAGCTGAATATCAGTGTTATGGTGCAGTTTGCAAAAGTTGTAACTTATGCTCGGAAACTCATTTTGGCTTGAAACTCAATAGTTTAGACTATTTCGGTATTCTCTACAACTTTTGTGTTCGGCTCGGAGGCCAATTCATCAAGGAAAATGGCGGGAGTTATTTGTTTTTGAAATTTCGGTTTCGCCGATTAACTGTGCTAGCGGTATTCAAGAGTTCGTAACTTCTGATTGGGTCAACATGTCTGAGAGACTCATATGCCAAAAGTTCCGTCTTGATATCCTTTCTAACTTTTGGGTTTTGGCCGAGAACTAATTCTTTGAAGAAGATCTCAGAATGTGCGAGTCTTTAGAGTCGACATAGTGAAAAACAGTGTTGAACCGGTGAGTTTTGAACACTAAAAAATTCATAGCTCTTGGCTCGTTCATCGAATTGATGTTGTTTTGGTGCCTAAAATTCCGTTTAGATGTTATCTTCATTATGTGAATTCAGTTTGGGTTAGGTCCGAGCGGAAGAATCTCGAAAATGCGAATTACCAGTAAGGTTCTTTGATGCAGTGCACTGTCTGTCAGATTTTGTAAAATTCATAACTCGGTCAATTTTCATCGGATATCACCCGTTCTTGAAGCGTTGGTTCACAAATTTTATCCTCTTCAATTTCAAATACAAAAGTGAGTTCGAACGGTGCTCCAAAGATTGTCGTTTTGGTTTATTTCACAAAACTGAAGTGCTGAACCGAAGAAAAATGTTGAAAGTGGTTTCACGAGAAAATTCATATCTCCCTCGTCGTTTGTCCGGTTGAGCTTAGATTTTAAAACCAGGTCACTGACTCATAGATCTACAACTTTGATGACAAAGTCGAGTCGAGATTATGCTCCGAAGAGGTTGGCCTCGTCACATTTTCGAGTAGCGGACACCAAATAAGCCGAAAAAACAACTTATTCAGTGACGTCTTGCAGCTTAAACGTATCGATCGCACTCGATTTTGATCGTATGACGTCCGTTATTTTTGTGTTGCAACTGTGATTCAGAGGCGGACGATATTGTGGAAGGCTCAGAGACGAAATTGAAGGAAAATTGCGATCTAAACGCAGCGGAAAACAAAAATTTTCCTTTAGTGATCCTTACGAATGAGCATGGTCAGTGATAGAATCGTTACCTCTTTGTGGCGATTCAGATCTTTGATGCAGCGATCACAAGCGTTGATGAAGTGCAACGCCTCTACTCAGTCCACACGAACAGCTTCCGGTCACAGTGCTAGCTGCTTACGAACGGAATTATTTGAGTGAGAATCAAAAACGAAATTGCATCAAGTAAAAGCTTCATCACAAGGGTTCCTTTTATAGACTCTCTTGTGGGCTGCGGGCTAAAAACCCAATTCACATGATCCATAATAATATTATATATTATTATAATAACTATTATTATAATAAATATATTTATTTTATTATTATTTTATAACCATTATAAAATAACAATAATTATTATTATATTATCCGAATTTCTATTTTTCACTTAAGTGCACCGTACCTTACGGTGTTCCTTTGATTTCTCTATCTCTCATCAAACTGTCCTTATGTGTGTGACCCTGTAGGATTTCGTAACGTTGGTAATTATATTAAATTATATATTTAACATAATAAACAGTGAGCGGTATCTAGCAACACATCACTGCTACCCAAGTCACGAAAATGTCATGTGATCTGACAAAACCTTTTTCGTGATAATATATGTTTGTACAATTACCCTTTTGCCCCTATGTCTATATTGAACACAAGGCATACACTGTGTCATCCTTGTCCAGTTCAATATTGGGCCCTTAGACATTTCTCCTGTTATGCAGGATTGGCAAATTCCATCTAGGACACTCATGTCCTTCAGCATGCTTCGTGGAGTGCCCATCAACTGTCTTTATGATCATCCAGTTACGGATAATGTTTGATCAGCAATAAAGCACCCGACTCTACATCTAGGGTCCATAGTGGTTTCAGGTCGAAGGGTGGTAATACACCATTATCACCATGAGAATAACTTATGACACTTTGCATAACATACTATGTAGTATTCTCATAGCGGGTCAATCCGGTATAAATATTACTCCTAATATTTATACCTATGTCAAGACTTGATAACCCTTTATCCATGATCCATGAGATGTGATCATCAGTCTATCTTCATAATAGTCTCAATGCTTTAATGTTATCCCACTTTGCAATAAAGCTTGACTACGGATATTTTAAGAATAATGTCTTTATGTTTAATGGGATCTCATGATTAAGTCACACTTAACATTTCATTAAACAGACTAACTATTCTAGGGACTTTATTATTCTGAAAGACAAACATAATAAAGAAATGCCTTTTATTATTAAACGAATAATCCGATACAAGTACCAAAAAGTATTGGCCTCTAGGGCTTACACCAACAATCTCCCACTAGCACTAGAGCCAATTAGGCATACCCTTAATACCCATAGATCTAGTATGACCATCATGCTTCTGTTGCGCAAGAGGCTTTGTTAATGGGTCAGCGATATTGTCAAGTGTAGGTACTCTGTATATCTTCACATCTCCCCGATCGATTATCTCTCGAATGAGGTGATAACGCCTAAGTATGTGTTTGGATCGTTGGTGAGATCTAGGCTCCTTAGCTTGTGCGATAGCACCATTGTTATCACAATATAAACCAATGGGATCCACAATGCTAGGGACTATGCCAAGTTCACTAATGAACTTCTTGATCCAAACAGCTTCCTTTGCTGCATTTGAGGCAGCAATATACTCGGCCTCAGTTGTAGAATCAGCAACTGTTTCCTGCTTTGAACTTTTCCAGCTCACAGCGCCACCATTGAGACAGAACACATAACCAGATTGTGATCTAAAATCATCCTTATCTGTCTGGAAGCTAGCATCAGTGTAACCAATTACATCAAGCTCTTCCTGACCTCCATATATCAAGAATGAATCCTTAGTCCTTCTCAAGTACTTAAGGATATTCTTGACAGCTACCCAGTGAGCATCACCGGGATCAGATTGGTACCTACTCGTTGCACTTAATGCATACGAGACATCTGGTCGAGTACATAACATGGCATACATGATAGATCCTATTGCAGATGCATATGGAATCTTATTCATGCGATCCCTTTCTTCCTTAGTTGAAGGGGATTGTGTTTTTGATAAACACAGACCATGTTGCATAGGTATGAATCCTTTCTTGGAATCATGCATATTAAAGCGTCTCAACACTTTATCTATGTATGTACTCTGACTTAGGCCAAGCAGTTTTTGTGATCTATCTCTATAGATCCTAATTCCTAATATATAGGCTGCTTCACCTAGGTCTTTCATAGAAAAACAATTCCCTAACCAAGTCTTCACTTGTTGCAAGGTAGGGACATCGTTTCCAATGAGTAATATGTCATCTACATATAATACCAGAAACACGATCATGCTCCCACTAACCTTCTTGTAGACACAAGGTTCATCTTCATTTTTGATGAATCCATATTGTTTTACGGTTTCATCAAAACGAAGATTCCAGCTTCTGGAAGCTTGCTTTAATCCATAGATTGATCGCTGTAACTTGCATATCTTTTGGGCAACTTGTGGTATGTCAAATCCTTCAGGTTGTGTCATGTACACATCCTCAAGAAGATTCCCATTAAGGAAAGCAGTTTTGACATCCATCTGCCATATTTCATAATCATGATATGCAGCGATGGCAAGTAAAATCCGAACAGATTTAAGCATTGCAACTGGTGAAAAGGTTTCATCATAGTCAACCCCATGAATTTGTTTATAGCCTTTTGCAACCAGTCTTGCTTTATAGGTATGTACCTTACCATCCATGTCAGTCTTCTTCTTGAAGACCCACTTGCATCCTATAGGGTTAACTCCTATAGGAGGTTCTACCAAGGTCCAAACCTGGTTTGTGTACATGGAATCCATTTCAGATTTCATGGCTTCTAGCCACTTCTCAGACTCAGGACCAGTTATGGCCTCTTTGTAGGTCACAGGCTCATCTTGATCCATGAGTAATACATCACCCTGATCACTTATGAGATATCCATATCTCTCAGGTTGGTGACGTGTCCTGCTTGACCTACGCTGGTCTTGTTCTACTTGAGCAGGTTGCTCTTCCACAACTACTTGTGTTTCCTGCTCTAGTTCCTCCATAGGTGTTTCAATGTTTTGTGATTCTTGAATTTCTTCAAGCTCTATTTTCCTCCCACTGTTTCCTTTGGAAATAAAATCCCTTTCCAGAAAGACTCCAGTTCGAGCGACAAACACTTTGCCCTCAGAAGGATTGTAGAAGTAATATCCTCTTGTTTCTTTAGGATATCCCACAAATAAGCATTTGTCAGATTTGGGCTCAAGCTTGGTTGAAATTTGTCGTTTGACGTAAACTTCGCAACCCCAAATCTTCATGTAAGACATATGTGGTTTCTTACCACTCCATATCTCATATGGTGTCTTATCAACCTTTTTGGATGGAACACGGTTAAGTGTGTAAGCTGCTGTTAATAATGCATGTCCCCAAAAGGAGTTTGGAAGATCGGCGTGACTCATCATGGATCGGACCATGTCTAACAAGGTTCGATTTCTTCTCTCAGATACACCATTCCATTGTGGTGTTCCAGGAGGAGTAAGTTGGGATAGAATCCCATACTCTTTTAGATGCTCATCAAATTCTAGGCTTAAATATTCACCGCCTCGATCTGATCGAAGAACTTTAATATTCTTCCCTAGTTGGTTTTGTACTTCATTCTTGAATTCCTTGAACTTTTCAAAGGACTCAGATTTGTGTTTCATTAAATACACATATCCGTATCTACTGAAGTCATCAGTGAAAGTGATGAAGTACTGAAAACCTCCTCTGGCTGGTATGTTCAGTGGTCCACATACATCAGTATGTATGAGTGCCAAAAGATCATTAGCCCTTTCACCTTTTCCTGTGAATGGGGACTTTGTCATCTTTCCAATTAAACAAGATCTGCATGTGTCATATGATTCATAATCAAAAGAGTCCAAGAGTCCATCTTTATGGAGTTTGGAAATGCGTTTCTCATTTATGTGGCCTAATCGACAGTGCCAAAGGTAAGTTGGATTCAACTCATTAGGTTTCAACCTTTTAGTATTAATGTTATAAATTGGCATTTCAAGATCAAGGACATATAGTCCATTATTCATTTTTGCAGTAGCATAGAATATATCATTCAAATAAATGGAGCAACAATTGTTCTTTATTATGAATGAAAAACCAAACTTGTCCAAACAAGAAACGGAAATAATATTCCTGCTAATTGCAGGTACATAATAACAGTTCTCTAACTGAATTATTAAACCACTAGGTAAAGTTAAAACATAAGTTCCTACAGCTAAAGCAGCAACCTTTGCTCCATTGCCAACTCGTAGGTCAACTTCACCTTTTGCCAAATCTCTACTCCTTTTTAGCCCCTGCACATTAGTACAAATGTGAGAACCGCATCCAGTATCTAATACCCATGATGCAGAAGTAGATAAATTAATTTCAATAACAAAAATACCTGAATTTGAAGTCTCTACTCCATTTTTCTTATCTTCCAGGTACTTTGGGCAATTTCTCTTCCAATGTCCGGTCTTACCGCAATGGAAGCAAGTGCCCTCCTTTGCTATTCCTCCACTAGGCTTCAAAACAGGAGGAGTGGGTTTGGGTTTGGCAACTTCCTTGCCTTTCCCTCTACCACCCTGTTTGATGGGCCTCTTGTTCTGTTTCTTTCCATTACTGACCATCAGAATAGATTTCCCTTTTGTCTTCATATTCTGCTCAGCAGTTCTCAACATGCCTAGCAGTTCTGGAAGGCTTTTGTCCAAGTCATTCATATTGAAATTCAGGACAAACTGACTGAAGCTCTCTGGCAACGATTGCAAGATCAGATCAATCGCAAGTTCTTTTCCAAGGGGAAACCCTAATCTGTCAAGGTTCTCCACATACCCAATCATCTTGAGTACATGGGGACTTACAGGGGCTCCCTCAGCTAACTTGCTGTTAAAAAGGGACTTTGAAACCTGAAACCTCTCATTTCTTGCTTGCTCTTGATAAAGCATTTTCAGATGTCCGATCATATCGAACGCAGACATGTTCTCGTGTTGCTTTTGCAACTCAGAGTTCATGGTAGCAAGCATGAGGCAAGCGGTTTCATTGGCATCATCGAAATGCTTCTTATAAGCATCTCTTTCTGCCTTTGATGCAGAACTAGGAGGTTCCTCCTCAGGAACTGGTGTCTCCAAGACATACAGCTTCTTATCGTGCTTGAGGACAATCCTCAGATTACGGTGCCAATCCAGGAAATTTGTCCCAGACAATTTTTCCTTATCTAGGATGGATCGCAAAATATTGTTCGATGTGTTTGTTGTCATGGTAATCTACAAGAGAAATATGAAAATATAAGTATCATTAAAACAACATATTTAATTAGGCCTTTAATCAAATATGCTCCCACTATTTTATTCAAAACAAATGACCCTCATCATTTGATTCGGAAAATCCCGTTGGAAGACTTTCTAGTGGGTCGAGATCCATGTTTCACTTTGTTTTAAGTCAGCGTTAGGCTGATTACACAAAACTAAGTTATTTAGGTAGGAACTCCTTCCAATTGTATCTCATACAACTCTCGAATATTTTCAATTGGGTGAATAACTCCTTATTCTGATCCATCACATGAATCATTCCCAATTCTTGCTTCTAAACATGTATAATCTTATTATAATTTGTTTAGTTAAGTTTGACCCATTGTTTTAGCAATTGGATATTACAATTATCCCATCACACCTTACTAATATAGAACATGCACCTCGCGTAGGCGAAACCTACAATGCTCGATACTAGTCTTGATGAGTGCTAAAAATTGGAAAGCATAAACTTAATATTTAATTTTGAGGGAATTTGTTATTAGTTTGATCTCACCGGCTTAACATGCAAAACGTCTCTCACATGCATCAACATACAATTACATGCATCAACATACATATAAAAAGATACAATTATGGCCCCTAACGCAATTGTTCTCTCAAGCCAATGAGAGAACCTAAGCTAACCTAATAACGATCTAAGCTTCTCCAAGCATGATCTCCAAGGTTATCCTCCTTTAATATTGAATACTTCCTTTTTCTTCATAACATAATATTACATTACATATAAGAATACTCGTTTTACATACGAGGGAGTGAGATGAGAAAAGAAGTTACATAAAGAGATTGAGAGAGAGGCACGACTCGCAGGCCGTATTTAAAAATCCCAAAACAATAATAAAGGATAAACTAAGGCCATAACTGATCACCACAAATAAATAATAATAAACACACTTTTATTATTAGTTTAAAAATTCCGATAATTAAATAAACTAAGATACAACTTTTGTGCATTTACAACCCCAACCGGAAAAGTCTGCGGCAATACAACACTTGTACTGCCATTAATCCTAATGCAACAATTTCATGCCGTCAAACACAACTCGATTGATAACTCAATATGATAGATTAACATGTCATTGCTTCACCATACTAACGTCGGATTCCGAAGCGAATGAAAATGATGATCTTTCAAAAGAATTACAATCCTTATGTGATTGAATGGATGAAATCAAAACAGTATATCCCATATACCATCTTTGCATCAGAATTTCTTATATCTTATATAAAAGTGATCGATCTAATTGTGTAACCTATGGATGATCAATGTATCGCACAACTTCACCATACTAATGTCGGATTCCGAAGCATAATCAACATCAATCATCCAAATCGTACACAACAGATGCCAAATTTAATTAATCGTTTATTGTTAAATTCGTTCTGTGTTTTAATCGAATCAAATACAGAAAAAAAAAAACGGAAATTTAACAGCTATCAGATCCATGGTTTCGTAAGTGGCTCTGATACCACTGAAGGAAAATTGCGATCTAAACGCAGCGGAAAACAAAAATTTTCCTTTAGTGATCCTTACGAATGAGCATGGTCAGTGATAGAATCGTTACCTCTTTGTGGCGATTCAGATCTTTGATGCAGCGATCACAAGCGTTGATGAAGTGCAACGCCTCTACTCAGTCCACACGAACAGCTTCCGGTCACAGTGCTAGCTGCTTACGAACGGAATTATTTGAGTGAGAATCAAAAACGAAATTGCATCAAGTAAAAGCTTCATCACAAGGGTTCCTTTTATAGACTCTCTTGTGGGCTGCGGGCTAAAAACCCAATTCACATGATCCATAATAATATTATATATTATTATAATAACTATTATTATAATAAATATATTTATTTTATTATTATTTTATAACCATTATAAAATAACAATAATTATTATTATATTATCCGAATTTCTATTTTTCACTTAAGTGCACCGTACCTTACGGTGTTCCTTTGATTTCTCTATCTCTCATCAAACTGTCCTTATGTGTGTGACCCTGTAGGATTTCGTAACGTTGGTAATTATATTAAATTATATATTTAACATAATAAACAGTGAGCGGTATCTAGCAACACATCACTGCTACCCAAGTCACGAAAATGTCATGTGATCTGACAAAACCTTTTTCGTGATAATATATGTTTGTACAATTACCCTTTTGCCCCTATGTCTATATTGAACACAAGGCATACACTGTGTCATCCTTGTCCAGTTCAATATTGGGCCCTTAGACATTTCTCCTGTTATGCAGGATTGGCAAATTCCATCTAGGACACTCATGTCCTTCAGCATGCTTCGTGGAGTGCCCATCAACTGTCTTTATGATCATCCAGTTACGGATAATGTTTGATCAGCAATAAAGCACCCGACTCTACATCTAGGGTCCATAGTGGTTTCAGGTCGAAGGGTGGTAATACACCATTATCACCATGAGAATAACTTATGACACTTTGCATAACATACTATGTAGTATTCTCATAGCGGGTCAATCCGGTATAAATATTACTCCTAATATTTATACCTATGTCAAGACTTGATAACCCTTTATCCATGATCCATGAGATGTGATCATCAGTCTATCTTCATAATAGTCTCAATGCTTTAATGTTATCCCACTTTGCAATAAAGCTTGACTACGGATATTTTAAGAATAATGTCTTTATGTTTAATGGGATCTCATGATTAAGTCACACTTAACATTTCATTAAACAGACTAACTATTCTAGGGACTTTATTATTCTGAAAGACAAACATAATAAAGAAATGCCTTTTATTATTAAACGAATAATCCGATACAAGTACCAAAAAGTATTGGCCTCTAGGGCTTACACCAACAGAAATTTCTTGCCAAAGATATTGTTATTTTCACTTAAGCCGAAATTCTACCTTTTGCCTTTCATTTTACACTCCACTATATATTCTTTTGACCCACAATTTGTCTCATAACTTCAATCATAATTTACAAACACCAAAAAACTCTCACAAACTCTCTCTAAAGGATCAAAGTTCATTCTCTCAATTATTTCTCAAGAACACAACAACAACTTCATCAAGAACTCAAGAACACAACAATTCCGATCAAGCTTCTAGTAGCCGAGCCGCCACGAACCACCACCTCCGGTCAACTTCACCACCGTAAGACCACCATCTTCCGCCACCGGAAGCCGCGCGGCCTCTCCTCCTCTCCTCCGTTCTTGATCGCGTCTCACTTCCTTCGGATTCGCAATTTCTTCGTCGATTCTTCATTCGGTAAGCTTCTTAAACTTTAATTCATGAATAATTGTTGAATTGTTTCTTGAATTGAATTTTGAAGTTGAATTAATCTTGTGGAGATTATGTGCATTGATTCATAATTTTATTATTGATTGATTCTTGATTAATTTATCCTAATAATTGTTGTGGTGCATGATTGAAAAGGCTTGGTAAAGTTGACATAGAATAATCGGTGAATGTTAGGTGTTTGACAAAATTCCTAAGAGAGCTAATTATTATAACTTGATATTGATTGAAGTGCTTGACTTTTAAATTCATGCTTGTTTCAATGTGCAAATTTGAAATAGGATAGGTTGAGGCTTAATTGTTGATGTTGTTCATGTGTCGCGTGTCGAGAATATGTTTTGGTCATAACTTCCTAACCGTAGCGCGTTTTCGCGAATGTGAATAGTGTAAATTGACTTTGTTGATTATTCCGGAGCCATTGGTGAACTTTTTAGTCGATTTCGGACAATTTTTTCCGACTATTTCACTACTGCCAGCCGACGAAATTGGCCTAAAAGTATCACTTCCGAGCGGAATTTTCAAAATCCGATTGCATATTTGAATCCGTTGGCACGTTTGCAAGTTACCATGCGATTTTCGTTCAATTCCGAGTCGGTGATTTTTGACGCGTTTTTTCGTTTTAAGGCTTTTTAAGTTCGGTTTGGCGCGATTTTGATGCATTGATCTTGTTTTGACTTGTATATATGTTTGTTGATCATTTGCCATTCATTGCATGTAAATTTGTTCGATTCCGGTTTGAGTTTGCATGTTGTTTATGTTAGAGCATAAGTGCTGCCCCGTTTTGAAACGTAAATTTCAATGCATGTCCATGACTCGTATATTCATATTTCTACTTGATTTGGAGTTGTGAGGCATAGGTGCAACTTCCGGTTGCACCTCTTTTTGGTTTCTAATGCGTTTGTTGAGTTCATGCAAGGCTCTCGCAAAGATCTTAACGACGGTCGTTTGGTTGGTATTCCACTTTATTTGTGGGATACCTTTGGATTCAAATGATATTTTGTGCCGTTGTTTTTGTTTCGATTATGGGGGATCTTCACAAAGCAATTATGGAAGATGAGCATTTATTTTGCTCATGGGAGATTACAAGACTTGGCTTGAAGTTTTTTGGATTTCTTTTATGTGAAAGAATCGGCACTTCGACCAAGTAAGTAATCTCGATTCTCTACTTTAATGCACCATTCTAGTTGTATGCGACTTAGGATCATATAACTTAAGGTGCATACTGAGCCCTCCAACCTGAGGCATTGGATTTATTTGTGATATATATTGATATGTGTCGATTTCGGAGTTTAGGGATTAGGTTACGGATTAGAGAATTCGATTCCTTTCACTTTCCCTTAAAATATCGTTTTTGCCCGTTTCGTCGCAATTATTAAAAATAGTTTTAGGTGTGATAAAATTCTGGAAAAATTCATGAGTGATCATCATCCTCTTAATTAATTTTTCATATTTTTTGTTTCCAGATTTGGGTGGTTTTAATAATTAATTTGGATTTTAGATCATGAGCTGTCCCAAAAAGGAAGGTTTTGGCATAAGGGACCGAAATCGATTTTTCCCCATAGGTGTGAGACCTATTTTTTGTGTATGATTAATTACTATAATTTATGACATTTTGATTCTCCTTAGGCATTTTTTTCATAATTTTAGATGCCATTTTTGATCCACTTTGTGGAGTTGTTTTTCGATGATCACGATTTGTTACCGTGCTAATCAAGGAATTGTTTTGGCACTTTGGTGCATAATTTTGTGAAATCCTTTTAGACCATGTAAGATAATGATTTTATCATTCCAGGGATTTAATTTCATAATTTTTTAAGGCTTTTTTCTATTTTTTCCATGTCACCTAGATCTTAGGTTGATTCATGTGTCTATTTGTTGCATAACTTAAATGATAAGAAGGCATTCATGCCATTTTCTTGAAGGAATTTTTGGTAGCTTTTAGGAGTTGATTATAGGTCATTTTTATGTCTTTAATTCCAGTCATGGGTCTTTTTTGAACCATGCTCATTTGGTTTGTTTTGGTGCTTTAAAGTGCATACTTATGTGAATTAACTTTAACCTAAAATAGATTCTCTTCTCCTCTAAATAATAACTTGAATTATGTGCAAATCATTAATTCCTATTCATACATTCTCATTGCATCTCATACCTTTTATGCTACTGACCCATAATCATTTCATTCATATTCACATGTCATTCTTCCTTAGTTGGCATCATGTGCGATCTTATGCGATTTTTGTTCATTTCTTCTCATGTATTCTTTTCCTTGCTCCATATGTCTAATCCATTGCATCCATGATTGTATATTCATTCATCCATCTTCATAAGCATTCACTACTGACTTTGATGTTCATTTCATGTACTAATTCATGCTTGTAAGCCATACGCATTCATACTTCATCCATAAACCCTAACTTGCATTTAGGTGAACCTAGGTGAACTTTTTGTACATAGTTTGATCTTGTGAGATATCATAGCCTACTTAGGGACCTATATCATGTAGCTACTGACTTTAGAAGTCATGTAACCTTTAGGTACCTTCACCTTTAGACTTAGGTCTTATTTTGAACCTAGTTCCATTCTAGGACGTTTATGGTACTTAATCGCTTTCATGCTTTGATGTTACTTTCAATATGCATTGTCATGCTAACTTTTGTTTTGTAGGGGGGAATATTGAGGTAAGCATTACTTCATTCCTATCTCTTATGCCTTTTAATTGTGTTTTCCTTAGCACTTTGTGCTTTGCTTTTAGGCTTTCCCTTTCTTTAGAGACAACTTAACTTCCTTAGGAAGTAAGTTAGTTTCTAGCTCTCTTTTCTTCTTTTCCTTTTTTTTTCTTAGGATTAGAATACCTCATTAACCATAGGACCTCTCTTGTAGATAAACAAATAAAATTAGGGTTGTGTCTTAGTCCCCTTTGAAATTCTGTGATCAGGTATGAGATGTCCTAAGAGATGTCCCAACACTTAATAGGACATTTGACAAATTTAACCAAAACTTAAACAGCAAGAAAAGTAAACAACACAGAAGTTTGTTAACCCAGTTCAGTGTATAACCACACCTACATCTGGAGGCTACCAAGCCAGGAGGAAATCCACTATTAGTAATATTAATTCTAGACTTAAACCACCCTGTTTAATCTATCACTTAATACTTACCCAATGCAATTTCTACCTAAGACTCACTTAGATAAGAGTACCCTACTCACTCCCCCTCAATCACCCAGTGATCAAGTTTACAAGTTTACTGAAATTGAAGACATCCTTCAAACAAAACAGCTTGATCTTACTTAACAGTTTCAATCAAGTCACAAATGCACTTTTGCTTAAAAGCTCATAAAGTGGTACATAAAAACAACCTGCTATTAAAACACTAGACACCCTATTTGGTCTTCTGAAATTCGTACTCAATTCTATGAGTTTCTGTTGATTAAATAGGTATCTGAATTTTGGGCTTTCTGTAGAATGATCCAGCCCTAATGTGCAGCAACTGTCACCTTGAATTTAGGGTTTGTTACCTCCTATATTCTAGGTGCATTAGGTCTTCTGTTTTAATCTGAATCTTCAATTTAAAACTCCCTACAGATGCGCCTTGTTCTGTTTTTATCCAGCATTAATTAATTCTAGATAGTTCTCCTTAAATATCTCTGATCTGTTAATCAATAATTAATTCTGGTAGCAGGTCTGAGATGTCTCAACATCTGTTGGGACATCCTGACAAAACTGAACTTAGTCATTTACACAATGTCCCAACATCTGATGAGACATCCTCAAATAAGTTCACATACTCTGTTTGCTAATGTCCTAACATCTGATAGGACATTCTGAACTGAATTTAACATTTCTTGTTTGGTCAAAAATTCTGCCAATTCTTAAACATCTACAAACTCCCCCTTTGGCTAATTTTTGGCTAACATCTTTTCTGGTTTTCAGAGTGCAGCAGAAGTTCTTTTTATCAGAGTATATCATAACTTTTCTGTTGATTCTTATTTGAGATTACTCCCCCTCAAACAAATATGTGTCCAGTCTTGTTGCAACAGAAATACACACTGATTCAGTTCAGACAGAAACAAACAGATCTTTCATTCATTTAAACAGCAATTACATTTGATGTTGTTCTCCCCCTTGGTAGGCACAAAATTAGGGGCCAAAGAACTATTATCCAGAATTACAAATCATTGTTGTCATTACAAATGCCTCACATACAAAGATCACTCAGATTCATCATTCTCAGTAGCTTCCTCCACTTCAGTGTCTTCATCTTTATCAGCTTCACTTTCAGCTTCACTGTCTTCACCAGATGCAGCATTCTGATCTTCTTCACTTTCCAATATTTGAATGATTTCCTCCAGCTTCTTCTTCCTAGCTTCAAGCTCTTTGCAGGTGCACTTTAGCTCAGCAATTAATTCTTTCTTGGAGATAGAAGACTTAGCAGTTGAGGGACCAGCAGATGTCCCAGAAGGGGCTTCAACATCTGCAGCATGATGACTGAGGAATAACTTGTAGTGAAAAGCCAGGGGGCTCTCTCTCTTGCAGGCAGTATCCTTGTCAGTTAAAATCCCAGGATATTGATTGAGTACAATACCACACAGCAATGATGGAAAGGCTATTGGTAGCTTGGTTGCAGAGGAGCTGGCATGCTTCATGGTTTGATCAAAGATAAAAGCTCCAAAGTCCAGCTTGGTTTGAGTTCCCACAGCATAGATGAATCTGGCCAGACCAGTTGAGATAGATGAAGTGTGGTTGGTAGGCACCCAATTAGATGTACCAATCCTGTTCAGCATGGCATACTTTCTGGTAAGCATGCTTACAGATAGCTTTCCCTTCACAGGCCATGCCTTGACCTGGTCAGCAGTTATCACCTTACAGACTTGATTATCTGTCTTGCCTAGCTCATTTGGTCCATCTGTTTCTCTTCCTAGATACTGATTTATGATTTGGGGAGAAAACTCCACACATCTACCTCTAACATAAACTTTTCTAAACTCAGAGGACTTACCATTTGAGCAATCCTCCTGAAGATTCACAATGAACTCTTTGACAAGAAGTTCATAACAGGGAGAGAACTCTGAGACTGTCTTGAATAGTCCTGCAGCAGAGATTAGGTCAATGAGTTCTGTGCACTCAAGTGCATTGCTGCTTAGTTCTCTTTCCAAAGCAACCCTTCTTTGGTACACATATTTCCATCTGTTGACACTGGAGACATGATGGAAGGATATATTGTCCAAGGGAGCTTCTGGAACAACAGTTGAAGCTCTAGCTGGTGCTGGTTTCTTCTTGGGAGGAGATGTTGGGACATCTGATTCAACATCTGAATCTGATGGTGTGACAGCTTTTCTCTTCTGAGATTGGACTTTGCTCCAGGGTTTTGTTGGACCAAAGGTAGCTTTAGCTTTGCCTTTCTTTGGACTAGCCTTCTTAGTCTCAGGGATGACAGGTTCAGCTTGCATCTTTCCTTTCCTGGACCTTAGTCTTTTAGCAATGCTAGGTTTCACAGATGATATGATCTCTGCATCAGAGTCCTGCTCCAGATTGACCACTGGAGGAGATTGAGCAGCCTCTTCTTCAGCTGGTTGATCAGCAGGGATTTGATCTTCATTTGAGCCTTGAGCCTGTTCTTCAGAGACCTCTTCATCATTTTCATTTGAAACTTTGTCCTTAGATTGTTTCAGATCAACATCAGATGAGTTCTTTTTCTTATCTTCAGATGTTCCAACATCTGTTGGGACATCTTGTTCTGCAGCAGTGTCCTTTGTAGCTTGAGCTGGTTCTTCTTGAGGTGCAGGAATGGTGTTCAAAGGAACAGAGATCCCTTTCACCACTCTTTGTTCAGAAAAGACTTGGTTAACAATCTCCTTGATGGAATCATCAACATATTTGGAGTATCTTGTAGACATGTTAGCAGGAGAGGGAATGCCTTTAGCTTTGCTTCTGATTTGATCTTTACATCTCTTTGGTGTTCTTGCCTTTTTAGTGTGAGAGGCGCTTCCCCTGAGCTCGTCCAATGGTGTTGATGGCATTGGCACAACAGAGATTGGAGTGGCATGAACCACGTCTTCCTTGTTGAGAATTTCCTCAGCTGTTTTAGGGTTTTGAGACATTGTAGAGGAAGAAGAATGAACAGCTTTAGGGTTTATGATTTCTGAAGGATTACTAGTTAATGTGATTCGCTTGTGATGGTGTGATGAGACTCTTGATAGCTGCTTATAAGTAATTACTAAGTAAGTAGCCGTTACAGTCCAAATGATTAGGAATGAAATTCCCAAGGATCTAGTCCAGACTAGCTTTGCCATCTGGAACTTATGCCATGCAATGTCATATGACATGTTGGCACATCTCATTAACTGCTAGATATCACATAAACAGATTCCAAGTTTGCCCCTTAAGTTCTCAAATTGTGTAGCATCCAATGCCTTGGTAAAGATATCAGCTAACTGCAGATCTGTAGCTACATGCTCCAATGAAATCACCTTTTCTTCTACAAGATCTCTGATGAAATGATGTCTGATATCAATATGCTTTGTCCTGCTGTGTTGGATAGGATTTTTAGATATGTTGATTGCACTTAAGTTGTCACAGTACAATGTCATGACATCCTGTGGGACATTGTACTCAGTGAGCATCTGCTTCATCCAAACCAACTGAGAACAACTGCTACCTGCTGCTATGTACTCAGCTTCAGCTGTAGATAAAGATACACAATTCTGCTTCTTACTGAACCAAGAAATCAGATTGTTTCCTAGAAAGAAGCATCCTCCTGAAGTGCTTTTTCTGTCATCAGCACTTCCTGCCCAATCAGCATCACAAAAGCCAGTGAGAATAGGTTTGCAACCATGAAAGTACATTATGCCATAGTCACAAGTACCATTAACATATATAAGGATTCTCTTGACTTGATTGAGATGACTGACTTTTGTATCAGCTTGATATCTTGCACAAACTCCTACTGCAAATGCAATGTCTGGTCTGCTAGCAGTCAAGTATAACAAGCTTCCAATCATGCTTCTATATAAACTTTGATCTACATTCTCACCCTTCTCATCTTTAGACAGCTTTAAATGTGTGGGAGCAGGAGTTCTTTTATGAGAAGCATTTTCCATTCCAAATTTCTTCACTATGTTCTTGGAGTACTTACTTTGGGAAATAAACATTGAGTTTTCCATTTGCTTTACTTGCAGACCAAGAAAGTAGGTTAATTCACCTACTAGACTCATTTCAAATTCAGATTCCATCTGCTTGACAAAATGTTTGACCATCTTATCAGACATCCCACCAAACACAATGTCATCAACATATATTTGTGCAATCATGACATTTCCTTCTTCATCTTTAACAAACAGGGTTTTATCAATCCCACCTTTTCTGTATCCTTGCTTGATAAGAAATGTGGTCAGTCTTTCATACCATGCCCTTGGAGCTTGCTTCAGACCATAGAGTGCTTTCTTTAATTTGTATACATGATTTGGACAGCTTGGATCAACAAATCCTTTAGGCTGTTCTACATATACCTCTTCATTAAGATAACCATTAAGAAAGGCACTTTTCACATCCATTTGAAATAGCTTGAACTTCAAGATACAAGCAATTCCCAACAGTAGTCTTATTGATTCAAGCCTTGCTACTGGTGCAAAGGTTTCATCAAAGTCTACCCCTTCAATTTGAGTGTATCCTTGAGCCACAAGTCTAGCTTTGTTCTTTGTAACAGTTCCTTGTTCATTTGACTTGTTCTTATACACCCATTTTGTACCAATCACATTTATGTCATTTGGTCTAGGAACAAGATTCCACACTTCACTCCTTGTGAATTGACCTAATTCCTCTTGCATAGCACAAATCCAGTATTCATCAGTGAGAGCTTCCTTGACATTTTTAGGTTCTATTTTGGAAACAAAACAAGAACCTGAAATCACTTCTCTTGATCTAGTGCTAACACCTCTGTTGAGATCACCAATTATCAAATCTTTGGGATGATCCTTCTGTATTCTGATGGAGGGAGGTTTGCTTGAATCTTCTGACCTTGTATCATTTTGAGTGAAGTTATATTGATCATTCTTTTCTTCAGCTTCAATCTTGATATCAGCAGATGTTCCAACATCTTCTGGGACATCTGTAGAAACATCATCAATTACCACATTTATGGACTCCATGATAACCTTTGTTCTGTAATTAAATACTCTATATGCTCTGCTGTTTATAGAGTATCCAAGGAAAATCCCTTCATCACTTTTAGGATCCATTTTTCTCCTTTGCTCCCTATCTGCCAGAATATAGCATTTACTTCCAAACACATGAAAGTACTTCACAGTGGGTTTTCTGCCCTTCCAGACTTCATATATTGTGGACAGGGTTCCTTTTCTCAAGGTAACTCTGTTATGGATGTAGCAGGCAGTGTTCATAGCTTCAGCCCAGAAATACAGAGGTAACTTTTTAGCATGGATCATAGCTCTTGCTGATTCTTGAATAGTTCTATTCTTCCTTTCAACAATCCCATTCTGTTGAGGAGTGATAGGAGAAGAATACTCATGATTGATTCCTTCTGAAGAGCAGAAATCTAAGAACTTTTGATTCTCAAATTCTTTTCCATGATCACTTCTTATTCTGATCACACAGCTGGATTTTTCCCTTTGCAATCTTTGACATAATTCTTTGAATACATCAAATACATCTGACTTTTCTTTGATGAAGTTTATCCATGTATATCTTGAAAAATCATCAACCACAACATAGGCATACCTCTTACCACCAAGACTTTCAACCTGCATAGGTCCCATAAGATCCATATGTAGAAGTTCCAAAACTTTGGAAGTTGTCAGATGTTGGAGCTTTGGATGGGACATCTTGGTTTGCTTGCCTATTTGACATTCACCACATATTTTGCCATCATCAATCTTCAGTTTAGGAATACCTCTTACAGCATCCATAGATATGATCTTCTTTATGCCTCTGAAATAAAGATGACCTAGTCTTTGATGCCACAGTTTCACTTCTTCTTCTTTAGCTAGAGAGCAGGTTGAAGTGAGACTGAGATTTTGGGATTCCCACATGTAACAGTTGTCTTTAGATCTGGCTCCTTTCATGACAACCTCTTGTTCTTTGTTAGTCACTATACATTCAGATTTGGTAAAGTTTACAATGTATCCTTGATCACATAGTTGACTTATGCTGATCAGGTTAGCAGTTAAACCTTTAACTAGCAGCACATCATCTAGTCTTGGAACATCTTGACAATTCAAGGTTCCAACTCCCTTGATTTCTCCTTTAGCTCCATCTCCAAAGGTAACATACCTGGATGAATGTGATTTTAAGTTTACTAGCAAATTCTTTAATCCAGTCATGTGTCTTGAGCATCCACTGTCAAAGTACCAGTCTTCTTTAGCTGATACTCTCAGAGATGTATGTGCTATGTATGCAGTACTTTTCTTTGACCAGATGAGATGAGATTTCTTTTGATGCCTCTGCTCTGAGTGTTGTTCAGCTGATCTCCAAGCTTGATTGTTGATCTTGTTCTTGGATATGTGGCTTAGATCAGTCTGAATGTCAGCTTTTGGTCTCCAAACTTTCTTGATGGCCTCTGTCTTCTGCTTAGGAGGTTGCTGATTTCTATGCAGCACTTTCTTGGTACCTTCTACTTTCTGCTTGGAAGGTTGCTGACACATCTGATTTGGATATCCATGTAACTTATAACAGTGAGGTTTGATATGCCCAAATCTTCCACAGTGATGGCATCTCCATCTTTGATATTTTTTCTTCATTTTGTTCTTTCCAGAATGTTGAGGCATCTGTTGGAACATTATGTTTGTCTTTGTGTTCTGATGTTGGAGCATCTGTTGGGACATTTTGTTTGACTGTGTAGTTTTTGAAGTAGTTCTGCTAGAGCTTGCTTCATCTCTGTCATATCCCAGTCCACTTTTGTCCCCTGAATGTTTATTATTGCTGAGAATAACATCCAGTGTGTTTGAGCTGCTGTTCAACATTCTAACAGATTTGGACATATGTTCCAATTTAGAGTTGAGAAGGCTAACTTCACTTTTTAAGGTTTCAATGATCTCCTGATCATTTGCTTTGTCATCTTCTAAAGTCTCATTCTGCTTCTTTAGCTTTATAACATCACTGCATATTTCAGAGCTTCTTTTGTAAAGATCTTTGAATGCTTGCTCAAGTTCTTCATAAGTAAGTTCTCCACAACTGGAATCACTATCATATTCACACAGTCCAGCTAGAGCAGTAATATGCTTAGCTGATTCTTCTTCTGACTCTCCTGAGTCTTCATCAGACCAGGTCACAGAGAGTCCTTTCTTTTGCCTCTTTAAGTAGGTAGGACATTCAAACTTGATGTGTCCATATCCTTCACATTCATGGCATTTGACTCCTTTATCTTGACTGGTCTTTTCAGCAAACTTTGACTTTCTGTTAGCATCATATGGTCTCCTGTTCTCAGAGTTTGTGTTTCTTCCACTGGATTTGGATTGGCCTTCCATTCCTCTGAGAATCTGTTTGAATTGTCTTCCAAGCAAGGCAAGGTTTTCTGATAAGCTTTTGTCATTTGCTGATTCATCATCTTCTTCTTCATCTGTATTTGACACCAAGGCTATGCTTTTGTTCTTTTTGACATTTGTGTCATTCATTCCCATCTCAAAAGTTTGAAGAGAACCAATGAGTTCTTCAACTTTCATGGAGCATATGTCTTGAGCTTCTTCTATTGCAGTGACTTTCATGTCAAATCTTTTTGGCAAAGATCTGAGAATCTTTCTTACAAGTTTTTCATCAGTCATCTTTTCTCCCAAAGCTCCAGAAGTATTGGCTATATCCAAGATGTTCATATAGAACTCATGAATTGATTCATCTTCCTTCATTCTCAAGTTTTCAAACTTGGTGGTGAGAAGTTGAAGTCTTGACATTTTTACTTTTGATGTTCCTTCATGAGTTGTTTTGAGAGTATCCCAAACATCTTTGGCCAGCTCACAATGATGCACTAGTCTGAAAATATTTCTATCAATGCCATTGAATAAAGCATTTAGAGCTTTTGAGTTGCCTAGTTCTGAATCTTCTTCCTCTTTACTCCATTCTTCTTCAGGTTTCAGAACTATTGATCCATCTTTGGTGTCTTGAACAGGATGTTTCCATCCAACATTTACTGCTCTCCATGCCCTGTTGTCAAGTGACTTTAAGAATGCAATCATTCTTGGCTTCCAGTAGTCATAATTAGAACCATCCAGTATAGGTGGTCTATTTACTGACCCTATATCTCTGTCCATGTTACAGAATTTGTTTTCCCTAGATCTCACCCAGTATAAACAGGCAGGGTGCCTGCTCTGATGCCAATTGAAATTCTGTGATCAGGTATGAGATGTCCTAAGAGATGTCCCAACACTTAATAGGACATTTGACAAATTTAACCAAAACTTAAACAGCAAGAAAAGTAAACAACACAGAAGTTTGTTAACCCAGTTCAGTGTATAACCACACCTACATCTGGAGGCTACCAAGCCAGGAGGAAATCCACTATTAGTAATATTAATTCTAGACTTAAACCACCCTGTTTAATCTATCACTTAATACTTACCCAATGCAATTTCTACCTAAGACTCACTTAGATAAGAGTACCCTACTCACTCCCCCTCAATCACCCAGTGATCAAGTTTACAAGTTTACTGAAATTGAAGACATCCTTCAAACAAAACAGCTTGATTTTACTTAACAGTTTCAATCAAGTCACAAATGCACTTTTGCTTAAAAGCTCATAAAGTGGTACATAAAAACAACCTGCTATTAAAACACTAGACACCCTATTTGGTCTTCTGAAATTCGTACTCAATTCTATGAGTTTCTGTTGATTAAATAGGTATCTGAATTTTGGGCTTTCTGTAGAATGATCCAGCCCTAATGTGCAGCAACTGTCACCTTGAATTTAGGGTTTGTTACCTCCTATATTCTAGGTGCATTAGGTCTTCTGTTTTAATCTGAATCTTCAATTTAAAACTCCCTACAGATGCGCCTTGTTCTGTTTTTATCCAGCATTAATTAATTCCAGATAGTTCTCCTTAAATATCTCTGATCTGTTAATCAATAATTAATTCTGGTAGCAGGTCTGAGATGTCTCAACATCTGTTGGGACATCCTGACAAAACTGAACTTAGTCATTTACACAATGTCCCAACATCTGATGAGACATCCTCAAATAAGTTCACATACTCTGTTTGCTAATGTCCTAACATCTGATAGGACATTCTGAACTGAATTTAACATTTCTTGTTTGGTCAAAAATTCTGCCAATTCTTAAACATCTACACCCTTAGTTTGTCCTTTTTGCAACTTGAGTCATTCTTTCTCATCTCATAAAGAAAAGCAATAAAACACTTAATAAAAGCCGAACAATCTTGTACGACACGAGACTTTGTTGCAAAGTGTTTATACGTGTTATGTTTCGGGGCGAGGTGTAAATACTTCCCGCGATGGATAGGTCTTAGTACAAGACCGTTCACAAACAAATTCAAAACACTTCTTTTAAAAGACAAAAACAAATAACAAGCGACTATCCTGCGGGAACTTCTCTTTCTCATCTCATTCACTCACACCGCGAACTCGCGGCGACTTGTCTCATTTGCAAGACGGTAAACGCACTCGTACCAGACGAGCCTGCAACACCTGAGCATAGACATACGCAGTTCCAGCATAAAAAACACAAACAAATAGTTCCCGCCTTAGTTAGGCGAACTACGTCGACTCTGATCTTCATTATCCTGATGAGGTACGTAGGCAGCGGGGTAGGGCCCGTTCGAGCACATTCTTTATTTTCCCTACATTTTCCCCATTCTTTCTTTTTGTTCTCTTTCAGTTCCTTTCTCATTTTCATTCCCTTCATTCCAGTTAGCGGGTTTATTCAGCAGCATTCTTATTTCTCACCCTTTGAAACAAACTAGCAAGCGTGGATCCCGTCGGGTACGGCGGACGGATTGGGGTGCTAATACCTTCTCAATTCGTAACCGACTCCCGAACTCAGATCTTTGGTTCGCAGGACCTTGTCCTTTCCTTCTTCCTTAGGTTTGTGCAACATTACCTTTCCCATTCTTTCGGGATAAAAATGTCTGGCTGGCAACTCTAACCTTTCCGCGCCACTTTCGCGTTTGTACTAGGATGAAAATCCCGAGAGCGACACTTTGGATCTGTCGAAAGCGCACTACTTTGACTATGTCGAACTTACAATTATTCCTGACACAAAGAATTACATATTTACATACCACATATTCATTATGTCTAAGATATCTACATTTATCATTGTTCTTAATCTTTTGAATTCGACCTGCACAACCTTTGTCGTGATGTCTGAAATATGGTTCTCAGTTTTACAATGCTCCAAGTTTAGCTTACCATTTGTTACTTGCTCTCGAAGATAATAGAACCTCATCTTGATGTATTTGCTTTTTCCATGTGCTAACAGATTCTTCTCTAAATTAATAGCAAACATGTTATCGATCTTCATGGTTATTGCTCTGTGATTCTTCCCTATAATTTCTTCCACCAAATCCACCATCCATGTTGTTTAACATGCATATAGAGAGGCATCTATGTACTTCGCCTTACATAGTGACAGCGCTACTACTAGTTCCTTTTATGAACTCCAAGCAACTGATGCACCACCAAGCATTAACACATAACCAATTGTGGATTGTTTATCCTCTGCATCACCATACTAACTTGATTCGGTGTAACCCACTAGTTTGCACTATTTTTCTTCATATGTTATATGAAACAAATATCCATAGTTGATAGTTCCTCTGAGATACCTTAGTATCCGATTTGTGGCTCTTATGTGTGTTACATTTGGCTTCTACATGAATATATTTAATATACATAAATTATATGCTAGATCATACCTTGTGTGACAAAGGTATCTTAGTGATACAATGAGTCTTTTGAACTGAGTTGGATCAACATCGTCTTCATCTAAGTCTTTCATCAGTTATAGTATTGGTTTAACATATTTCGAAGTTGAATTGTAATCCTCCTTCTGAAATGTTTTGAGTATTTCACTTGCATATATTTTTTGATGCATCATCAGGCCTCTAATACTCTTGTATAATTATATACCAAGGAAGTTTGAAAGGTTTCCCAGGTCAGACATTTCAAACTCCTTGCTTAGATCATCTTTGATGTCTTCGATCTACTTCTTGCAGCTACATGTTATCAACAGGTCATCGACATAAAGATATAGTATAAGTAGTTTAGTTCATCTTCTTCTAACATATACCACATGCTCAATTGCGCTCTTTACAATTATTTCTCTCTTAGAAATCCATCTATCTTCTTATTCTAAGCTCTTGGAGCTTGCTTGAGTCTATACATGGCTTTATACAACATGTATACCTTGCTTTATTTGCCTTGTTTCACAAACCCGACCGATTGAGTAACATAAACTACTTCATCTAAGGGGCCATTCAGGAATGCACATTTCACATCCATATGATACATATACCATTTGTTTATGTTCGTTAGACCAACAACCAACCTAATTTTTTCGACTCTAACAACTATTGCAAAAACTTCATCAAAGTATATTCCTTCTCTATGAAGAAACACTCTGGATATATGTATTGCTTTGTATCTGATTACTTATCCTTTTGGTTTTAGCTTTACTTTGTAAACCCATTTCATATTAATTGCCTTCTTGTCTTTTGGAAATTTGACTAGTGATCAAGTATTGTTAACTTCTATGGACTTCACCTCCTCCTTCATTGCTTACATCCATTTTGAGTCATTTAATGCCTCAATTACATTGTCTGGCTTGTTATCTGCATAGAAAGCATAGTGAAAAGGTTCACCTTCATCATCGACCATATCATATGATGTAATCACACATTCATGCAACCTTGTAGGCATTTTGATATTCTTTGATGTCTGCTTGTGTCTGCTTGACCTCTGACTTCCCCTTGTCGAACTCCGTTGTCATCTTCACTAGCCTGTTCTTCATATAGAATTCTCATTGAATCCTTATTGATTTTTTTATTCTTGTCCCATTCCTTAAGCTCATCTATAATCACATCCATGTTTATCACAACTTTCTTATTCACTGGGTCAATAAATTTGTATGCACCATTTGAGTGATATCCTATCAGGATCGTCTGGCTTGACTTTCTATCAAGTTTTACTTTCAACTGATCAGACACGTGTCTATGTGTTATGGATCCAAACACCTTCAAATGACTTAAGCTAGGCTTGACACTAGACTAACATTCTTATGATGTGATTCTTTCTAGCTTTTGTTGCAGTCGATATAACCTCACCCCATAACTCATTAGGTAAGTGCTTGCCTATTATCATACTCCTCACCATGTTCATGATGGTTCTATTTTTCCTTTCTGGAATTCCATTTTATAATGGTGTGTAGGATATCACTACCTCATTCACAATCCCTTCTTTCTCACATAAAACATTAAAATCATTGGAAACATACTCTCCACCACCATAACTCCTCAAAGTCTTGAGCTCTCGACCACTTTGTCTCTCTACCATATATTTAATATTTGTGAACACCTCAAGCACATCACTTTTCTTCTTGATTAGGTATGTCCATAATTTTTGACTAAAATCATATACGAATGTGACAAAATATATGTTACCTCCAATCGATCTACCTGGATAGGACCACACACATATGAATATATGACTTCAAGGATTGCCTTCGACTTGCTTCCTGCATCTTTTCTAAAGTTATTCTAGTGTTGATTTGCTTGAACAGATTCTTCACACACTTCATTTGAAATGTTGATTTATGGAATCCTGAAACCACGTTTCTTCTCTTCAGATTTTGGATGTCTTTGAAGTTGAGATAGCCAAGTCTGTAGTGCAATAAACATTTATCTCTGGTAGCTACAGTTTCCAGACACTTGTGTTACATCACATTTAGTTCAATCTTGTAGGTTATATTTTATGACATGAGTGTCTCCATGATTAACCTACCACCTGAGTCGAGAACTCTCATAAACTTATCTTTGATAAACACTTTGTAATTTTCTAGATTAGTTGTCATATGTTGAACAAATTTCTTTTCATGACTGGTGTTTATAATACATTGGAAATTACTTACCTTTTGTCATCTTTCCTCATGATCAGAACATCACCAGTACCTTCAGTTGTCAGGGTATTGTCATTTGGAAATTTCACTTTGTTCTTCATCGAGGGACTTATGTTGACAAGCGAATATTTCCTTCCAGTCATGTGCGGTTAGCAACATGAATCTAAGTACCATTAGTCCTTGAATCTTTATTCATCTTTCGTTGTGACTAACAAAAAATTTATTCTTCTTCGTGTTTTTCTATTCTTGCAGCACTTTCTTGATTTTCTTTCTTACCTCCTCGATAATGACTTGCATAATGTTCATACTTTTGATAGTTATAACATTGAATATTGCTTTTGTCAGGTTTTCTTCCATCTTCTCTTCCTCTACTTGTATCACCACCTATGTGATTGCTTTGGTTTGAAGATTGTCTCTGATTTGATGAATTAATGTCTTCTTGGTTTCCTTTACCAGTCGAATTTTTGCAGCTTCCTCTACCATTGTTATCATTCCATACTCCTTTGTCTTTCTTTTCTTTTGATGAATGCGCCTACAGAGCTACAACACACTTTGTCTTGCTTGCAGATCTTTCATACATTAATTGTTCTTGAGATTCAAGTGTCCTTTTAAACTCTTCTTTTGTCATGTTTGACAAATCCTTCGATTATTTTATGGCTACTACCGCATTATCGAATTTTAGAGTCAATGACCTCGAGATCTTTGTAACAACTGATCCTTAAGTCAATACTTCTCCACACTTCTTGATTTGATTCACCAATCTTGCTACCCTACTGAAGAAATCAACGATACTTTCACTTTCTTTTGTGAGTTTTAAACCTCACCTCTTTCACCTTTTCAGCACCTCCAAACAATTTCTCCAGGATGTCCCATGTTACCATTGTTGAGTCTACATCACCAACTTTCTTAAAGTTGTCTGGATCAACACATTGATGGACTATAAAGAGAGCCTTATAATCTTTCTTCTTCAAATCTTTATATGCAGTATTTTATTCATCTGTAGCATCTTCTCCGATTGGTGTCACTCCATTCTTCACAGGATCCCAAATATCTTGATAACAAAAAATAACTTTCATCTCCTTACACAAATCCTCATAGTTCTTACCATTCATGATTGGAAGATTTGCTAGAAAATGGTCGTTCGGATGAGAAGTAATTATTTTATGCTTCCCAAGAATCACAGTCAGTGCTCTAGATACCAGATGTTGAAATTAATCTCAATCTTGGAGATAATCTGAATCAATCTTTATTGTTCGAGGGTCAATCTTTATTTGCGAAAGTAAATTGAAAGAAAAGAAAAATTAGGATTTTGGGAGAATGGAGAAGAAGATGGATCAAATTATGCCGAGTTTCTCTTTGCATTTATTCTTACTGAATTTCTCTTATTTGATTTATTTACAATAGTACGGATACCTCCCTATTTTTAATGAGACTACTTGTCTATCAAGTAATTCTCAAAGTAACTAACTACTTCGACTATGTTCAACTATGTCGAATGTACACTATTTCGACCATGTCGAACTTACAATTATTCTTGACACAAAGGATTACATATTTAACATTAATATCTCTATATTTATATTTAAGATACGTTGAATATTAATATAAACATCTCTTTTAATTATAATTTAAATGTTAATTTGCCATGTATTATCTTAGTTGGACATTGATGATGGTTCTCTTAAAGCTTAATAATTTTTATACAACTTTTATTTTACTTTTAGTTCTTGACTAATTTTTATTAGTTTTAATCCTAAAATATTATATACTTTCCTTGATTTAACCATATTGCGTAATAGTTAGCAAATTGACTTGAGTTTAGTGAACTCCTCTAAAATAAAACTAACTTCATAATGTAATGACAAATTAATAGTCCCATACATTACAAAAACTAATTGAACCCAAAACAAAAATTGAATAACTAATTTAACATAATTAAACTAAATGTTATGAAACCAAGCCAAAACAACCAAAAAATAAAATAAATATAGTGATTAAAATTTCATAATTCTATTAATTCAACTCAGTTGTTACATCATATGTATAAGGTTCAAATTCACGACTTCTCATTTATTTTTAAATTGTGAATTCTAATCATTAAACTACTTATTCAATATATATATATATATATATATATATATATATATATATATATATATATATATATATATATATATATATATATATATATATATATATATATTGGTGGAGTGCATGAAGCCACAATATGTGGCAGGCCATTTGAGTTAAGGCATAGCCCACTTGGTTGCTAATTTCAGTCTCACTATCAAATGTCATGTCTCTTATATAAAGCTAGTTACCTTTTAATTAATATAAAGCCTTCAAAATCAAGTTTGGCTTCATGATCTCAAAGGGACAAAGCAACCCTACATGGTAGATGAACATAAGACTCATCCCATGTGACCTACACAAACATTGTCTATTGTCTTAATCCTAAGAGCAAGTAAAACATTTTTCCATTGTCTTAATCTGAAAATGATCTCAGTCTCACTATGGTCGGGCTATTGTCCCTTCATTCATTAATGACTTTGCCTCTATGATTAATTCATCAAATCTCATGGAAAGAAAACAAATAGACCAAACAAAACATCTTATTAGAGTAAATTCTACGAAACCAAAACAAACCGTCTGATTATAAAGTTTGATTGATCGTGTCTATGTCTACGATTACAAAATAGTTGTAATTCTTTTGTATTACTATTTTTAGCGACATGCGTACTTATAAGTAGGTTTGTGTCGCTCTCAACACAATTTAATGATTGTTACTTTGTCATTTTTATTATATATAATTTTCAAATAATGCATAAAGTTTAAGTTTTTTTTGTTGTTATGTTTATTTGATTTTGTTGTAAAGGTATTTGGTTTTCTATCAAATCAAAATCACTTCTGTTGAGAATTTGCTTGCTGCAAACATATTTAAAATCAGTTAAATTATTTTGTGATTTGTCTAACTACAATGGTGCATATGACCTCACAATGATGTGGTGTCCACGTAAGTAATGTTATCACATAATACAAAAACATGTTTAAGAGATTAAATTCTAAAAGGATTGACATTCAAAAGGGTATTTAAACAGTTAAAATATGTTGCAGTTCTAAGAAACGGTCATTCAAAAGTTTTTTGAGCCTAAGACATTATATTTGTCTGCATATTTAAGGGCACAAATTTAATGAACCAGCTCAAGATTATAGACATTTTCCTCAATCAAAGACCCTTTGGGAATGCACCAACTGTTTCATATGTATTGTTCCAAACTTATCATTTTAAATAAGTTTTCATACATGCATCCACATTTTGTATGTTATTTGTTTGCTAAATGATTTTATAATGAAACTTAGGTCTTTAATAATGTACAAATTTTAGTATTGTTAAATAAAATTAATATTACTCTATTAATTAGAGAGAGTTTTAAATACTTAAATTGTTATTGAATAAAAAACAATTAGTATTTATATAAATATAATAGTAACTTAACATTTAGTTTAAAATTAAATATATTAAATCGTTGAATATCTTCTTATTTATCAATTAAATCGTTGAATATCACCTGATCACACGAGTCTACCAAATAGTCCAGGAAGTCGTTATCCAAATTAAACAAGTTGTAGACTTGGAAGCTCTCCTCATCACTTTCATGAACCTCTCTTGCTTTCATGGTACGTAGATCTAGCTTTATATACTTGCTCGACACTCGTGAGGTTTTCTGGATCTTTGTCTTTTAACGCGGCAACTATATGTCTCGGAGACATGTTATACTTCGTCGTGTCATTTACAAATGGTCTCTCTTTAGGTTTTAGACGGCCCAATATGTCATGCCCTGATAAATCCTAACTTAGTCTATGAATGTGAAACTCACACATAATGCTCACCCTCCGGCCAATACCACTTGGTGAAGATCTCAGACGGAAGACACGTTTCACTTTCATACCTAGCGAGACCATCATTCTCCGGTGATTCACTATTTTCAGACTTTTTCCTTTTATAATTTCCTCCTTTCTCACAACCCATTATCAATTTATCTTTCCTTCCTCGCTTGCCAGTTATACTATCTTGACGAATTGTGACAACAATAATACCATGTTTCTTTCTAATATTTTGTGCCCAAACTAATACGTCAGCTCGACTCTAAAAAATATGTCGATGAAAAACATAACAAGTTATAATAACACAAAACATGAAATCAAACGAATTAATATTATGTCTAGGTATAACGCATACGTCTGTAGTGAAGAATTTAGTGTAATCGCTACACGAGTCGGTAGACGATCCTGACGGTTCCGGAGCGCAAATGGCAAACTTTTGTGAAGACGTTGTCATGTTACCGGAATTTTCATGTAAAACTGAAATTCACGGTATACCGGACATTTGGAATTCTCGGTATATGTGTGGGAGTTAATACCGTTTTTTTTAAATTACCGGTATTTTTTATCTATAATTTTAGAATACTCGATATTGTTTACTGGTAATTTGTAGTTATAACTACTGGAGAATTCGTGGCGAAAAAAGGTACCGAAAATTTGGTTATTTTTCAGGTTTTTTTAAAATCCAAAATGCAATTTTTTATGTAAATAAGACCAAAGGTGAAATGGGAATATTGAGAAAAAAAAAAAAAAGAATGTCATGTATGAGTGGTAGATTCTTCTTTGTTTATTTGCACAAAAGAATCATCTATAAAAAAAAAAGGTGGTTCACTTAATTAAAAAAATTGATTTGTATATCAAAAGGGTATAGGTTCAACTTCTATTATCGATTTAAATTAATCTATAAATATTTACGTTCTCTTAATCTTAATATATATTCAGAAGTATATATTCTGAAGTGAGTCTTACCTATATTTTAACCAACAAACAATAAAATCAAACTCTTTATATTTCTTTCGTCAAATATAAAAAGAACTAAATCATGACATCGACGATCTAAACAGCGGTTCTCCTTTACGAAGTTGATAGCAAGGGTTGATAGCCATTGAAGGGAGAAGTGTTTGCAAAATTCATTCCATCTATATCAAAGTTTAACAAAATTATGATATGTAGGGTAGAGATTGTCAACTTATTGTTAATTAAGTTTAAGGGAGAAAAGCAAACTACTAAATACACATACATGAAACATTTATTTAGTGCACATTATCAAAATATATAAAATGAAAGGAAAAATTGAAAAGAAAAGTTTGAATTGAAATAGGGCCAAATAGTACTTATATAATAGAAGTTGACATTCATGGAATATAGTTTTTCTTGTTTAAGTCACTCCCTAAAGGGACATGCCCATCCTTTCTAGGCAGACAAATAGGAGACAATGATGTTGACACTCATAATACCACAATCATATACTTGCATTAAACTTCTTCACAATTAGCTACTACTACTAGTAACTACATATTCATAGCTACAAGAAACTACTAATATTTTTCTATATAAACCTTCAAAATCAAGACATCATATTATATACAACACAAACACAAACACAAACACAAACACAATTCTAATTATTTAACATGGCTATTGCACAAAACAAACGTTTCTTACTAGTGATTCTTTTTCTCCTATGCTTCATCTCTAACCAAGCTAGAGGTATATCTATTTTATTCATAGAGAATCATAATTATTTTTTTATTTTATTCTTCGAAATTCTAAATGTTTTCTATATATATTTTGCAGCAAGAATACTGAAAGAAAAAAGCAATGATGTAGTGAGTATTTCTCATGATAAAGAAGCACAAGATCATGAGTTTAAGGCAAAAGAAGAAGATCATAATAATGGAGATGAAGTATTTGCAATGGATTATACTCCAGCTAGAAGAAAGCCACCGATTCATAATTGAATTATTATTTTAAATTTTGTGTGATAAATTATTTTAAGCTAGGAAAATTTTGTTGGTATTTAAATATATATTGGTCTTGTATAAATATATAAAACGGTGTAATTATACATTATACACGGTAATAAAATAATTTATCTTCTCTACTGGAATGGGAACTCATTCTTTTTTGGTCAACATCATAACTTCTTTATTTTGTTTTACTAATTTATTTATGTAGGTTTTTAAACTATATATTGATATATGTTTTTAAACTAAAAAAAATTGTTTTAAAGTTTCTGAACTGTCTTTTTTTTTTTTTAAGAAGCCTGATTTGGTTAGTTGAATTATAATGGATAGAACTAATTTATCAAAACAATTAGAAATTTAATTACAATATTTTTCATTTTAAAAAATCATTTAAAAATTTATAAACTTTTATTATAAAAAAATAAAGTTAAGCAATGGTCCTCACAATTTGTTTCCCTTAAAATTGATCTCTCTCATTAACAGAGGTCTTTGTGGTTTGCTAAATGTGTAATTTTTTTTCGCGTAGAAATTTTTATTTTTAATTCGCCAACGTAAAAGTGTTGTTAATGTTATTATATAACTCTACCAACCTGATAAGGTTAAATATCTCTTTCAATTCATAACTCAAACGACTGCTCTAGAATAAAGACTCTTCATCTATGTCGCATTCGGTTGTTTCGGAACAAATCTTCATTGCAATGGTCTTGATAACAACTTTGTTGTTGTTTTGTTACCTCATTTCATTTGCAATCAAGAGTGGTCATACTTAGTCGTATTCGGTGGTGTCAGATAATTTATTATATTGCATATTTAATAATTATAGAGTTGGATAAATAATCATTCTTTTGATATTGATATCGATTTCAAAATTTTACTTGTATATAAGATAAGAAGTATTTCTATGTTGTACCTAATATAAAATATGATTATTAGGAAATATATGTTATTGGTCGTTTTTGAAGTCTATGACTTTGTTAAAATGATTATCCTAAATTTGATTTATATTTTGTTACTATATGGTGGAAAATAAAATCATTTATTTCGCTTCATAATAATACTCTTTTTGTTTTGGTCAACATCAATTTTGTTTACATCATTTATTTATGTATAATTTTTATGTAGGTTTTTAAACTATTGATATGTTTTTAAATTTAAAAATTGTAATAAAGTTTCTGATAGATTAATACTTCAATAATATGGTTTATGATTGATTAATGTTAGGGTTAACAAAGTAGATCTAGGTTTTAAAGGAAAAAAGATAAAGACAATTTCAAAATAGCTAGAGTTTAAAACCTAAATTGGTCATGGCCTCTTTTGGAAATAACATATAATTGCTAAAGTTGATGACAATGCTAATTGCACCCTCTTAATAAGAATAAAAAATATTTTAACAAATTTGTTCTTTTATTCCCTTAGTGGACTTTCTTTCAATCTTCTTATCGATACTCATAGGCCTATTAAGAACCTTGTTTTTAATTAACTATGTGTTTTTTTTGGATATCCTTTTAGTAAAAAAGGTGGAAATTGTTTGACTTTTACTGTCAACGTTACTTTGTACCACGGGATATTACATTTGTTGAGTCTGGATTACCTTATGTTAATACAAGCGGGAAGGAGACTACTGCCCCCAATGGAACAAATTGAAGTATTCAATTGTTTGTTGATAAATATAGTGAGATGAATAATCAAGTTAGACCTAACGAATCGAGCAACCATGTTGTTATAAGTCCTAACGAAAGGGGGTGCAGGTGACCCAAAAAATCAAGGCTTATTAATTGCAGTTTTAGTCTCCCTATTATGTCTTTTTCTCTATTTCGGTTTTCCTATTTTCAAATCAATGATTTTAGTTCCTTAAGTTTGATTTTATCAGGATTTTAGTCACTCATTCAATATGAGGTCAAATTTTGATGACATGACAGTGTAATTTACCATGTGTCATTGTCAATCATTAAATATTATAGTTTTTTATTTTTATATATTATTTTCCATTTTTTTAGGCTTAATAATTTAAATATTGTAATTAAATAAACATTAACAAAAAAGTGAAGAAATAAAACTAAGAGTTAGAACGATGAACTTCTTCTCTGACTTCTCACAACAGTTACGCAAACCTTAGAACGATGAACTTCTTGTTCTCTGACTTCTCTCAACAATTACGCAAACCCTAGAACGATCTTCCACTACTTCTCTGTGTTCCATTTAGGTTTGTGATTTCGCCCCCAGATCAGATCGTCCACTACTTCTTGTATTCACCCTTAGATCATCTCGTCTTCTATTTCTTCTTGTATTGTTCAACTGCGTTCTGTTGTTCTAAGATGTTAAACCCAAAATTTGTTTTGAGGTAAAAAAAATTTATATGTGATATTTCAGATCGTCCACTAGTTCTTGTATTTTCCCCCATATCAGATCGTCTTCCACTTCTTCTTGTATTGTTCATCTGTGTTTTGTTGTTCTAACATGTGTGAAGCCTTTAATCGAGCAATTTTGGAGTATAGCGACAAACATATCATTACCCTGCAAGAGGGAATCAAACACTATTTGACCTTAAGAATTACAGCTCAAAAAGAAGCATTAGGTCGAGGTAAAGGAATCATATGTCCCAAAATTCAGCAAGTACTGGGAAAAAACAAAGAGGGCGGCTGAAGGATGGAGTGCAATGTGGCATTCAGATGATGACTTTGCATTGTTTGGAGTGTCAAATGGTATTGAGACATATGCTGTTAATTTATTGTAGAAGAAATGTGCATGCAGGAAGTGGGAGTTGACAGGGATACCTTGTTGTCATTCTATCGCATGCATATGGTATAACAAGAACGAACCAGAAGCGTTTGTTTTGTCATACTATAGGTATGTTAGCTTACTTCATTTTCATCATAATTGTTAGCTAAATTCATTTTCATCATAATTGTTAACTAACCTTATTCAATACATTTGTCGTTAATAGGAGGTCAACTATGATGGCTACTTACAGCTATATCATCCAGCCAACAAATGACCCGCAACTATGGCCAACGAATGATAGAACTGATCCAATCCAACCTCCGGTCATGAGGAGAGTTATTGGTAGGCCAAAAAAGAATCTTAACAAGACAAATGATGAGCCAAGAAACCCACACTCTTTACCAAGAAAACTTCAAACAGTGAAATGCCAAAAATAGGGAAGTTGGGACACAACAAGCGCACATGCAAAGGAAAAAAGGCAGCAGAGAGGTCAATACCCAAAGGTGGAAATAAAAAGGCGAAGACGAAGGCAAAGGGTGTTGAACAAACTGTTATTGAAGGAGGATCACAAGCTCCAAAACCAACTCAAGAATAGATGATTGTTTCTTAAATGCTATTAGTTTTGACAATGTTAGTAGTATCAAAAATGCTATTAGTTTTGGCAAAGGGTTATGTACTAGTTTTTGTACTGAAATGTTACTCATAATATTACTGATAAGTGATAATGTTATTTTGGTACTGATAATGTTACATAATGGTATTTTGGTATGAATCAGTTTTCATATGTGAGTTTTGGTACTGATAATGTGATAATGTGATAATGTTATTTTGTTTATATCCGTTTTCATTTCTGAATTTTGGTATTGATAATGTGATAATGTTACTGATACCGGTAACAGTTTGTGGTTCTTAAATGTTGTGATAATGTGATAATGGTATTGAAATGTTTATAATGTGATAATGATACTGATAATGTGATAATGTGATAACAGTTTGTGGTAATGTGATAACAGTTTTCATATTGGTAAAGTAATGCTATTGATGACAGCCTCCATATTAGTTTGTGGTATATTAGTTTGGAAAACATTTTGTGGTATATTATTTTGGAAAATGGTTATGTACTTTAATCACAGCCTTCATATTACTTTGTGGTATAACAATTTGTGTTATACCTAACTCATATGGCACCAATGTAAAATACAAGAGAAGATATGTCGTTCTTGGGAATTATCAAGTAGAAGGAATTAACTATATGATACATTCGCATCATGTCATCAAAATGGTCATTGTTCGACTTGTTCTTGTTGTAGCTGCCACAAAACAATGGGAAATACATCAAATAGATGTTCATGGTGCATTCTTCCATGGTTATCTTCAAATATATATATATATATATATATATATATATATATATATATATATATATATATATATATATATATATATATATATATATATATATACATGAAATTACCTTTAGGCTTTCACACGTCCTCACCTGGGTTACGTTGCAAGTTGCGCAAATCTTTATATCGGTTGAAGCAAGTTCCTCGATGTTGGTTTGTCAAACTATCTGTTGTTATGTTGAACTTTGATTCCAACAATCTTGTTTTATTTATTCTCTCTTTAACTTGACAACTAATGGAGTGCAATTCGTAGTTTTGGTGTATTTTGATGATTTGATTATTTGTGGAAATAATTTTGATGCAATACTACGCTTTAAAGTGTATGTTAGTCATTGTTTTCACAAGGATTTGGGGATTTTAAATTACTTTCTTGGCGTGGAAGTAGCAAGGAACTCAAGAAGGATATTATTTTTTCAACGTAAATATGTCTTAGATATGATTCAAGAAATTGTTTTACTTGGTACCAAGCGTGTGTCAACACCCCTTGATAAAAATCATCATTTTAGTCTCACAAGGGTTAGTTGGACGTCTCATATACTTGTGTTTTACTAGGTCTGAGATATATTATTTTGTTCACGTCTAGTCACAATTCATGCAACAACCTTGCATAGATCATTGGAATGCAACACTTCTCTTTATGAAACATCTTGAAATTATGCTCAAGTATGAGTTACTTTGCGGTAATATTCAGACATTATATGTTTTAGAGCATATACAATTAGCATATTTATTTACTAAGGCTTACCTCAATTCCAAACTTTACTCGGGAAGATGGACATTTGTAATCCTCATGCATCACCTTAAAGAGGTAATACGCTAATGATTTGGCAATTAAACAATGTGAAATGTATTATTATTAAGAAACTCAATACTTTGGGATTCTGCTCAAGAAAGACAACTAGAATTTTTAAATGTTTTTTATGTTATTATGTACATAATTATAGATTAATTAGACAACAATAATTTAGGTCATGTGAATAGCTTGTAGTACATATATATTTAATAATAGCCCAAGGAATGAAATAGATTTCTCACTTAACAAATTTTTGTTATCAATCTATCATTAGTCAAATAATTCACTTTAATTGAAACCCAATAATCACTCGAATCTAACCACTTAATTAATCGTAAGTTACTCCTTTTGTCTCATAAAAATTGTCTCATTTGTAATTTTTGGCTGTCTCAAAATAATTGTCTTTTTATCATAGCAATGGAGCATTTATTACTTTTTCCAATACTATATTCCTATTTATCAACTTTAACTTTATTAACTATTCTAATAATTGTATTCTAATAAATTATATTAGTTTTATCATTAAAATTAGGGGTGGCAAAAATGGATTGACTGGATGGATATGGATTGAATTGTTAATGGATGGATCAAAACAATTCATTAGTTCATTAACAATCCACTAAAAATTTCTGAAAAATATCAAATCCATCCAACCGTTAACATATTTTTAATGGATGGATATTCATCCATCCAATTTTTTTTTCAAATTTTTTTTTTAAAAAAAAATATTTTTTTTATGGGTTAAATATATTTTTGGTCCCTATAAATATCTCAATTTTGATTTTTAGTCCCTATAAAAAAACGTCGAGTTTTAGTTCCTATAAAATTACTTTTGCATGCAGTTTTAGTCTCTCTACAGAGACTAAATCTGCGTACAAAAATAATTTTATAAGGACTAAAATTCGATATTTTTTTATAGGGACTAAAAACCAAAATTGAGATATTTATAAAGACTAAAAACATATTTAATCCTTTTTTTATATTCTAAAAAAACGATTTTTTAATTTTTGAAAATAATCGATTTTTTTATTTTCGAAAAAAAAATTAAAAAAGTCGATTTTTTGATATTTTCGGAAAAAAAACAATTTTTTATATACTAAAAAATGTCGTTTTTATGATATTTTCAAAAACAAAATCGATTTTTTGTTATTTTTGAAAAAAATTGCTTTTTTTATATGATATATGCTTATTAAATAAGCACTTCAATTTTTGTTACCTCTATATATTATGATGTGTAAGTATGATTGTATGTAAGTTGAATGTAGCTACTACGATTCCGTTGGAGTGTTCATGTTTATTTGAATGATTTATAATACTTTAATCTTGTGGATTATTAATCTGAATGTGTTCTCAAAGTTGATTGTTTTCTAACTTTCGTATCGTAAGAGTCCTCTTGGATGAAAGGATATAATTTGTGTGAGTTAAGTTATAAGTTATAAATTGTTGCTCTTTTTTTTATATTTTCGGGAAAAAAAATCGTTTTTTTTTATATTTTCGAAAACAAAATCGGTTTTTTGATATTTTCAAAAAAAAATAGTTTTTTTTGATATTTTCGACAAAAATCGGTTTTTTGATATTTTTGAAAAAATTGACTTTTTGAAATTTTCGAAAAAAAAATCGATTTTTTGATATTTTCGGAAAGAAATTCATTTTTTGATATTTTCGAAAAGAAATCGATTTTTTGATATTTTTGAAAAAAATCGGTTTTTTGAAATTTTCGAAAAAAAAATCGTTTTTTTTATATTTTCAAAAAAATCGGTTTTTTTTATATTTTCTAAAATAAATCGGTTTTTTGATATTTTCGAAAACAAAACCGGTTTTTTGATATGTTTAAAACAAAATCGATTTTATGATAGTTTCGGGAAAAAAAACAATTTTTTGATATTTTCGAAAAAAAATCGATTTTTTAAAATTTTCGAAAAAAACAATTTTTTGTATTTCCGTAAAGAAAATCAAAATTTTAAAATAGTTTATTATTTTTAAATAGATATGATGGATAATAGTAATTATTTGGATCACTAAAATGGATGGATTTAGTCTAATTCATTAACTTACTTTTTATGTGGTGGATGAATTGGATGAATTTTTTAGTGGATGGATTTTGTCCTAATGGATCCAATTGTCACCCCTAATTAAAATCAACACATATTATCATTTTCTTAATAATGGTGCATTATTCAAATATGACATTTTTTTTATGAGACGAATGAAGTTGTATGTTTAAATATGAATCAGAAACGTTCTAGTGGGAACATTAGAGTGACTTTCGTTTATTCTTTGTCGTACGATACATGAACTTGTTAACATTAGAGTGACTTTCGTTTATTCTTTGTCGTACGATACATGAACTTGTTAATATGTTTACACGTGTCATTTTCTAAAAATAAAATTTAAATAGAATTAGAGATGAGATGAAAACCTAATTGCAGAGAGAGTTGATATCATTACCCAAAAACTCACAAATATTCACCTTATGTCACAACCATCTTGACGCCTCATACTATTATCATTTTACGACTTCAACCACCGTTTTTATTTTTTCATCGTCGTTATTTTGCTTTTTTTCGTCGTTGTTTCTTTGTTTCTTTTGTGGTTGTTTCTTTACTTATGTCGTCGTCGTTGCTTCACTTATGTCGTTGTTGTGACTCTACTTCTTTCTTCGTTGTTGCCTTGCTTATATTATTGATGTTATTTTACATCTTTCGTTGTTGTTACTTTGTTTATTTTTTCGGTGTTGCTTTGTGTAATTCTTGTTTACCCCCAAAATTGATAAACAACCGTTGGTCCTCTGAAGATACCAAAATACCATCAGTTACTCGCAGGATCGATCAGATTGATCATAGGACATGTGCTAAAAAGGTTGATTAGGTATATGACGTTTTTGGGAAGAAAAAAAATGGGTCTTGAATCCTTTGACAGGATTCAGAGATTGTTTTTGAAGGAAAATAAAGTAAAAGACAAAGACTTTCAAAGTAAATTAAGATAAAAGACAAGGTTTAAATTTTAAAGGAAAGTAAAGACAAGACTTGAAAGTAAATGAAATTTAAAGACAATGCAAGGAATGTTAAATTGCTGGAGAAAATAAAGGGGCAGGAATTGTAAAGGAAATGCAGTAAATTGCTGAAAAGATAAATGACTTTGAAGGGTAAATTGATTTATTAAAAAGACTTATAAACGATAAATGGCTTCAAAAATAAATAACTTGAAGATAAATTTGACATTGAAGATAAATTAGTGGTGTTTCAATAACGGGTGTTACAACCATTCCCCGCCCTTTTCGGTCTCGGGTGTTACAACTACTCTCGGCCCTCTTCGGCCTTAGGTGTTACATTTCCACTAGCTTCCGCTTGGTTCATCCCCATACCACATCGTATTGGGAGAGGTCTATTATAATACCATTTGTAATACTCCATACTGCTTTCGGAATTACCGACTAACCCACAAAGCAACATGCGTCTTTTCAACATGTTTTGTCATCACTCATATGCTTTTTGGGATACTTCCCAGAAGGTCACCCATTCAAATACTACTCAAATTCAAGCCTAACTATGGAGTTCTTATTTGTTAGGTTACCGAAAAGAAGATGCATCTTATTTGTATAGGTAATACCAATCAATCTTTATAAGCCTTCCTTCAACCATAGAGTCTCATACTTACACAATCTCATAATCCTCTTATTTTGATGTGAATTCGCGCAACCACTGTCCGTCCTCTTTAACCTTGGATGTTACAACCACTCTCTGTCCTCTTCGGCCTCGGGTGTTACACTTTGCTTATGTTGTGTATGTTGCTTCACTTATGTCGCCGTCACAACTTTACTTCTTTCTCTTTCGTTGACTTGCTTTTATCGCTACCATTACTCTGCTTGTGTGTCGTTGCAGGTCAGCTGATTTTCTGATTTTTTTTTTGTTATGCAAAAACTTGTTTCAATCATACAGGAACCGGGGAAGCTTGATGTACTGAAGGATTAAATGGATGCATTTGTGTAGACATTTATGAAGAATAAGAGCAGATTAAATCTAATTGATGGATCAAACAGTTTTGAAGTCAATTGTGATGCAGCTTGTGAAGAATAAAGAATGAAGTTTACATATGAAAAAGATCTAACTTAGATTCTAGCACTAACTAAGTATAAAGGGATAACTTGATGTATTTTATAGGAAATTCTCAAAATAGTTTTAGGACATAATGTATAAGTTGAATTATATATATATATATATATATATATATATATATATATATATATATATATATATATATATATATATATATATATATATATATATATATATATATATATAAAGCAATCATAATATTTTATTAATTAAAAAATAAAAATAATTTTTTTTTCTCTCCTCCATAATCACAACCATCCCATGAATCCAATTAAAAAATAAATTAAATTAAAAATAAATTTAAAATTTTCTCTGTTTTTATTAAATATGTGTAAGAATATGGATTTATGTACGATTTATACAAGAATTCCTCATCAATTTGATTCGACTAAATAAATAAATTTATTTAATTTTCAATTGGATTGTTACTTTTATAATGTATCAAATAAATTGGATATAATATGTTGCTGCTATTGTTATTGAATTGTTAATGAAAGAATTATAATATGTTGCTGCTACTTATAAATAACCTTGCATGCTGCAACATAATATGTTCTTGCTACTTATAAATAATATGATGTTGCTTCTTATAAATAACATGCTGCTATTACTTATAAATAACTTGCATGAAGCAACATAACCTTGCATGTTGCAAAACAATCTTTCAAGTTGTTGTTATTATATGGTTGTCTAATATAGTGTGGTGTTGTTGACGATGACGGTGAGCGACAATGACAATGATTAATAGCGACAATGACAACGATTAAAGGTGACTACGATGAACGACAATGACAATGATTAATAGCGACAATGACAACGATTAAAGGTGACTACGATGAACAATAAGTGTGGTGGTGTTGGCGATGAAGATAAGCAACAATGACAACGATTAAAGATGACGACGATGAACAATAAGTGTGGTGGTGTTGGCGATGAAGATAAATAAGCAACAATGACAACGATTAACGGCAATGATCAACAATCAAATATGAGTGTGGTGGTGATGATGGTTCTCACCGGCGATGTTGATTGTGACAATGAAGATCATCCCTAAAAGATGAAAACACGGTTAGCTCTTTAGAAACAGAGCTTACAATAAATTTAGTTTTGCTTGTTAAAATAAATTTTCCACATGACAACATATAATATACATTTAGTTAATCTGATGGTGAAGAGTGAAGGTTCAACGTTCCGATTCCGTTTAAATGGCAACTTGTGAGGGTTGGAAACTGAAATATCTGTTTGCATGCAAAATTTATTTTATTTTCAATTTAAAAGGATTTGTACACAATTATTCAACTTTTTTAATCTTTCCTAAATTTCTTGTGATTTATAATGCAATTTCACATGTCTTCTGAGTTTGCAAGTATTAGCTGGGGTATCATGGTACACTATAGAGTATACACTCCTCTATAACTATGAACATATCAATAATGCATTTCCTTAACCCAAAACTTCCCTAAACAACTCAGAAGAATTAATTTTCAGTTATTTGGAATTCTCTCATAGAAAAGCAAGCTGGCCTCAGCAGAAAGAACATCATCCACTGAAACAGCATCCACGTGAGAATCTGAAACACGAAACCAGTGCATTGAATTTTGATTGAGGCAACCGCCAGACACGTCTGAGGACTCGGATCTCACACATCTGTAAACACTGTAATGCCCTCCTCCGGTTCTTCCAAAGTGTTCCACAACAGAAACAAGTTCATACAAACATGTGTCATGAGAAACTGAACTACAAGAAACATCGACCTGCATAAAAAGCACAAAATGTGAGCACTTAGAAAGAACATCACCGAGCATGCCAATGTCATTGCCATGTCACTCACTTTAGAGATTGGCAGACAGATAGACAAAGCTTCTTTAAAGATTCAATGTAAAATGATTGAATCAATACAGAAAATATGAACCAACCGTGTCAATGGATTGCGACAGTGTGTTTGAGTGAATGCTTTCTGAAGAGCCAGAACACAGAAGTTCATCACGTTCATGTCTACTAGTTGCGGAGATAACTACATCATCAATAAGAGTATCTGCATCGATTTGCTCTTTTGCTTCTCCATATATGCCACTGGATTCAACCATTTTTATCTCAGAATGCAGATTGCTATGGTTTGGCAAAGAATTTTTTTTGTTATGCTGCATATTTAATGGCGGACTTTGTACATCTTCATGTATATTTACTCCTAGTCTAGTTGTCATCATGAATGACACATCCAAAATCAATGGAAAAGAAATATGGCCCTGAAACACCATCATCATGGCAAAAACAAAAAACCAGTGAAATTCAATGAAAATTAATATATTGCTTGGTTATTAAAAAAATCATAAAAACATAGGCAAGTCTAAAATAATAGTCAAGTATATGTCCACATACCCATTTAAAACTGCAATCAAATAAGCTTTATGCCTGGTGAACTTTTACTTATTAACAAAAATGAAGCCGTAAAGGAATTGAGGATTTAATACATCAGAGCAATGAAGCTCGGATACTCTAAAATCTCTGCCAAATCGTATCCAATATACACCTGATACATATCGAAGGATTATCCGAATATTTTTATTTTGAAAAAGAAAATCTGATATGTCCCAGCGGCAGCGACTCGCCGCGATACGCCATCGGCATGTCTTCGATAAGCCACGGATATGTTCGGTTTATCTCATACTGTTTAACTTTTTAGAAGATGAACTAAATTTTCCCCTCCTTAATTGTTCTTCTCTCAACTTTAATTACCTCTCATGATTGTTCATTTTTCTATAACAAGAATCAAACTTTTCCCTCCTTAATTACCATTCTCTCTACTTTATAATTACCTGTCTGTCTCCTAGGTATTGTAATTTTGATGCACCCATTTAATATTCTATCAGGATTACCACTTTTTCAAGGTTGGTTTCTTTTTGGGAAATGCTAGTTGTGGCGAAAAGCAAATTCGCGAAAGTGACTTACTAATATGATTGGTCACTTTCACCATAACTCCGTGATTTCTATCAAAGAGCAAGTTGAAAATTTGACCACCTTATAAGAGAATAACACATAATTTCGCAAGCTTTGTGTTGCAAATCGTCCACGACATATAGCAGCGCTCTTTCTTTTTTTATAACTCCTTTACCAATTATTAAATTTTGCAAATTCAATTGGTTTATGTTGGACAATGATTTAACTAATGTATAATATCATATATTTTTTAATGACCAACATATTGCTTTATCAGATACGTATCACCATATCAGATATGTATCGTGTCCGTGCTACATTGTATTTGAGATTACCTGGAGTTTGAATGACTCTCCAACATCATTCATGTGAGCTCTTTTCAGCTGGATGCATAAAATCTGCCACCAGACAATTAAATCAGTAGTTCAGAGATTGAACAACAAAAGAACAGATAGATGCCAGATAGCACAATTAGGCATACCCTTGGACACCGAGCAATATTTAGCTGCTTCAAAGCATGTGAAAACCTGTTTGACCATGGTAGATTTTCCAGATTATATGTTTTTTGGCAATCGCAGAATTCTTGGTCAGAACATCTCCTAAGTTTTCCAAGTTCTACCTGAGTAACAATGGCAAAAAAACTCACAGCTTGACAACATAAAAAACAGTCAATTACTAGAGTCGGCAACCAACATCTATGCACCGCTCGGCTATCTTTATTTATATCCAAATAAATAAAAGAATCACACGGGGATGACCTTGTCTCCTTCCATCAAAGAAAGATACTTGATTGCAGCATTATGCCAACAGTGGCTGCAGTGGTAGTTTTCAATGTGTTCAGCTACAATGAACTGCTTCAGGCAGTCCACCAGCGTACAGCCAACTCTCTGCAACCAGTAAAATTTAACAATCAGAGTTACAATAGGCATGTAGTACTTCAGCCATCTAAGGAATAACATTGAAACTACAATATAAGTGATATTGATTTTAAAACTTACTACAGTGTAACTATTACTAAGCACGAGCGAAAGAGGCAAACAATCAAAATTTTCAAATTTATTTGAGATCTGCAAAATGAACAAACATGAAGTTAAAAGATATTTAAAAAAATACACAAGACTGGAAAAGGGAAACACTATCAGAATCACATTAAAAATGAAGAAAGAAGATATTATCATTAAAAACCAGAATAAAAAATTATATAAGTAAAATTGTTATCAAGAAACTGTTTAATCAGCAGCATATCATGATAAAAGAAAAGCTATTAACATGGATGTCGCATGCCTCACACAGACCACAAACTTGGACCAACCAAAAAGCACACTTGGAGTCATTAATGACTTGGTTTACATGTTTGGAGTATTTATGTGAGATGAATTTAGTCATTTTAGTAACCTACATGCAACAATAAGTCTTGTCATCGTGTCAACTAATGTTGTGACCTTATGATTTATACTGTTTACCATTACTATCATTAAATCTATCAACATGTCAATGATCAATACATGTAATAACAAAAGTCAAACATAGAACAAAATCAAATTTGACATTTATATCCAATTTCCTATATTCGTATTTCTGGCCATTTTCAAATGACCAGCATTAATTCTTCCAAGATGTTTTTTGAGTAAGTGGCTGTAATGTTACCCTACAACAAAACAGGAAGTCAATAAAAACATCAATCTGAACAATAGTCCTCCTAATAGACAGTTATAGAATGACTTCAAACATAATACATGTCAATAAAAGATGCAGAATTGAGCGTCATAGGTTTTTATGAAGGCGGTCTAAAATTACAGACAAGAACCAGAGAGTGTAAGTGCAATCAACTAACAAGGAAAAGTTTGCAAGATTGCACTGACAAAAGTCTTCTATACCTGGGACGAACAGCTTTGACAAGTTAAGCTGCTACAAAAAATCCCGTCAAAGGGTCCAAGGAAGAGACGGTGCCATCTCTCTGGCTCACTCTGCCAATCCGTCTGTATTGGAGTAAGAATTCTATTATTAGAAGCAAAAATGTCTGCTAAAGAACTTATCTTTGGAGTATAACAACCTCCAGATTCTTCTCTCAAAGAGCTCAGTAGGTGAACAAACGCCTCAGCAGCATCCTACAAAAACAAACAAACTAAGCACAGAGCAGAAAGACAATTAAAACAACAAGCTAAGTGACGAAAGGAACACAACTCTACCTGCTGGCTCGTCAGATCAAAATCTGGAATGTAGTAGGACATAGCATGCATTAAATTTGTAGGACTCAATACAACATTTTCTGTACTAACTGAGGTCAGCTCTGCACTCATTACAATTTATAAAAGTATATAAGTATAACAGTGATTCGCCAGTGACTGATACAAATAGTAACCTATGAGAATAAAATTAAAGAATAGGATTTCATTAATCTCAATTAAAGAAAAGGATCAGAGGTGAAGCAAAGGGCAAAGGAACCAAACGCGAGGAGCAGGTGTTCCTCTATCCTAGGCTGAAGTAGGCAACTCCGCCCACTGAACCACACGCCACACTCCCTCTCAGACAGTTTTAATCGCTCCCTGTTAGAATTAGAGATTGGTGTAACTTAACCCTACAAAACCGGTTGGTAGAATAAGGATTGCTCCCATTCAGACCATATATTGTCCGATGTGGGACTCTTAACATCCCCTATATATGTTGCTATGGAAACAACTTATTACATTTGTCCGTTCACTGAAAAACTCTTGGTTCAACATAAGTTATTACAATTCCATAAGTTGTTATGGAAACAACTTATTACATTTCCATAAGTTGTTTGCAGCTTATCATCGTAATCTCTTCAAGAAAGCATATGAAAACAACTAATAACTTCTAAGAAAATAGTTTAACTTTACTAGCTCCATAAACCACCTGAACAAATAACCACCACAATTTTCTTTCCAATCCACAATTTGAAAAATAAAATGCAAAGTAGAATAGAATCGCAGAAACAGTAAGATAGTGGTACCTTGTAATAAAGAAGCCAGAGAAAATACAAGAGACACATTATCATCAAGCTGTTCATCATTCCCATATTCAGCAATAACACTATCAAGAAAACTCTGAAAAGAAACACAACTAGCAAGAGCCTGCAAAACGACGTTGAGGAAACAATTATTCCCCAGGTTTTGCAAGCCGGGAATCAAAAGCGATTTTTCGGGAGCGTTGTTATATTTAACCAATGATGTAATTGGTTTCGATGATTTGGTATCTTTTAGAACGAATATGATACCGACGGCAGCTATGGTGGCAATGCCGGTAACTGCTGCGCGAATGGTAGGGGATAGTGTCCAGTTAGCGTCGGTTTGACGGAACCATAGCGTCTTCTTCATAGCGAGGGTTTGTTGAATCGAGGACGCTACTGAGTTTGATTTGAGGAATGAGATTGTGATTTGTTCGTTTCAAAAGCTTGGTGAGTTGAGATTTTCAGTCACTCCTACAGTCCTACTACTGCGAAGCGTTGTCTTTTTAGTAAAATTGGGTCAACCGATTGGGATATAAAGTAAAGGCCCGTATAAGTGCAAAGAGCGGCAAAAACTAAAGAATTTATCTTGGCACTTTTTCGCATGAATCTCCCTGCTACCACTATTCATTTTTGGCACCCCCAAATTTACATAATGGTAAGAATCCTCCTAAATTTTTTACAAACAATTTTCGAAATAAATTTTTGGGAGGCATAAAAAAAAAACCGGTATGAAATCAAACTCCCGATAGTTCATTTGAAATTACCGATATACCGATAATTTTAAATTCCCGATAAATTATCATGAAATCGGATATTTTAAAAAATACAGTTTGATATCGGAAATTTCAAATCCTTTAAAATTTCCGGTAGGCATAATTTAAGGGTTTTTTAGATTTTTTATTTAAACTGCCGAGATTTTCCCGACAGTTTTGTATGGTTGTGATTGCACTGACATCTTGTGTGGTCCAGAATTGTTGCACACTTGTATAAATAGGGGTTAGGTCTTGTGGTTAAACATATATGAAAAAATGGTTATTTTATCATTTTTAATTAAGGTAGAAGTTTACTTCAAGAGAGGTTCTCAACCTGTCGAATTCATGCTCCCGGATGATACGACCTCCTTTGTCGGCCTGACTTCGAAGTTGAAGGAATTGTTGCCTGATGATGAGAATAGAAATATGTTGAAGATCGAGTTTCGGGGGGATGGTAGTGTGAAATATAATCTAATTGAGCTGGAGAACAATAAAGACGTCGGCAAAATGTGGAGATTATTTCGTCGTAGGCTAACAAGGGGTCTACTGCATTAGATTTGCACCTGGCAAGATCAGTTGATGAAATAATGACGATGCTGAAACGACCTGAAGTATCTGGTAGTGTTTAGGATTTTAATATCGATTAATTATGTTGTAATGGTTTTTTATTTGTTTAAGTTTTTTAATCAAGATCGGTGCAATGTAAGGGGATAAATGAAGACATAATAATAATATATTGTTAAGTCATATTATACATATAATACAACAATATACAAATCATCTAGAAATGAAAATAATACTAAATAGGCCCACCACGGGCTAAATGTGCAATCTTAGCTATTCTAGCACCAATACTATCATCAGAGTCTACCAAGTGCGTGAGCTCATCAGCCAGCACTATTATCATCATAAATCGTTACGTGTTCCCGTAATGATGTGTTGTAATATGAGGATATGGAGGTGTGTCTCCAACATGCTCCTGGCCACCAGAAGGTACATCCTCTGAAGGTGCTTCCTCAGCCGCAAATGGAGTGATGTGTGGATGGGATACGCTAAGAAACCACTTCAAGTAGTCATCCTCACACTGCGATGAATACTTCACATGTGCAGATCTAGCAACAATGGTGCGAGCAGAACTGATGAAGTGTATAGTAAACCACCTATCAATACCCTTAGAGGGTGTACCCGGAATTGCTGGTGGTATGGTCTGAATGTACACAAACTGACGCAGACATCACTCTGACAGGTGTCGGACAATCAATGTCTCCCACCACATATAATCGGAGTATAATGTAGACTCTTCAAACGCACGTACGACTTTATGCCCATTGTAGGGTGTCCATATGACATCCACTACGATCAGCGCATTCAATCACCTTTTGTACTCAAGTATGCCTCCAGGGTGTTTTTGCCCCGCCTTCCACCTCTTTGCTCATGGCTCCCATTGTGTATAGGGCTAGATCCTTCTATTGCGTATCTGCGAGAAATGCTCATATATCCAGCACTGAGATCACAACAAACAGTAAATTATAATTAAATATTAAATATATATATATATATATATATATATATATATATATATATTACCAAAAAGTAAGTTAGAAAATGAATTAAGATATACTTGTAACAAACTAAGATACCCAACTAGCTGCTTCGTATCAAATTGGGTCGCCTCCCCCAACGCATGATACAACTGAGTCAGAGTTGCACATCCCCAAGCCCAGTTGTGTACCTCTAAATCACTGAAGATGCACAGATACCGAGCATCGACATACGTACCAGACTTGTCCGCAAAGAGAGTACATGCTACCACGTTCAACATGTATGCCCTAGTGACAACCTGATACTGACCAACAATGAGCTCGTTATACATATCCTGTAGCCACCACATACGAAGGTGAGCACCTCGTGTATTTGCAAACTCCTGTGCAATCACTGCCTCAGGCAAACAAAGATCACGAACTACCGGCCTTTGTGCCTGGGACACACTCAATAAAGGAGTCGTCCAAAATCTGTCGTCGATAGGGAGATGGAACAAGGAAGCGACATCATCTAAAATCACAGTCATCTCTCTAAATGGGAGATGAAATGACGACATCTCCTTGTGCCACCTCTCAATGAAGGCACCGAGCAACTTCGCATCCAACATCGTCAATGAGCAGTGGCCAAAATGAAGTAAGTAAAAGTCCCTCACAATCGTCCTCACATCATTAGGGAAGGGAATACAAGGGAAATCGTTCATATTCGCACCGTGAGACTGGACCCTCAGTACAGGTCGCACCTATGACACCAACCAATAACCAAATTTGTTAATACATAGAAACAATTTATGCATTAGTAAACAAATGTTAAAATTAAACGTAAAAATAATATACTTCCCCCTGCCATTGACGCAAAGCTACGTTTTCACTGTACTCTGTAAGCACGAACCTATCAATCGACCCTCTAGGGAATCCTGGCTCCATGTGTATGGATGGCTCGGTCGAAGGAACTGTCGCATCTGTCTGAATGGTCTCCTCTACATCTCCTGTATCGGCGGTCCCTCTAGTGTCATCACCCTCACCATCAACATCACCCTCTTGCACGCCCTCAGTTGATACTATGACAATCTCCTCTATGACATCCCTAACAACATCCTTCACCAGAACATCCCTCTCAATAACATCCACCGAATGAGGTTGAATATCAGGGACGTCCTCTGTGTGACCTAGTGTGAGGAAAGACATACATGTCTCCTAACGATGCGAGGTGCCTGGAAATGCCCTCGCTGCTCGGCCATCCTCTTCCGCTGTAAACTGGTTGGGACCACTCGTCCAGCTCGTACATGGGCAGACTCAGCATCAGAAGTGGTTGTACTCCTCCCCTACCAACTGCAGCCAAGTCACGCCTCCTCCTACTAGGGATACCATCAGCACATGTAGTCCTCACTGCAAAAAAACTACATTTTAATGTGTGAATAAAATTAGGGGTTTTGAGGTATAGTCTTAGGGTTTTTATTGATGATTTATGTTATGATGATGAATTGTAATTATTTTGATGCATATAAATGATTTATATGATGATATTATGGGTAATATCGAGGTTGATGATGATTTTCTATTGTGCTGTTGTGAATATTGAGTTTTTACTGAGTTTAATCGCAGAAGAGAGAGCCTAGAAATCATAGACAGGTTTTGCGAAATCACGAAGCTCGCTTAGCGAGCAAGTCAAAATCTTGAAATTCCAAAACCTGTGAGTTGGTGGCTTAGCGAGCAAGGTGTCTCGCTTAGCGAGACCTGGAATGTTGAAAAATGATATTTTTGGTTCAAAAAAATGTTTTCTCAAGGTAGTTTATGTTTTAGGCTGCTATGATGTTGTAGAGTCGTCGTATGATGTGTTTTAGGGGCTATATGAGTAGAATTAGTGATTAAATGACGTATGATGAATTATTAAAAAAATACAATTTGATATCGGAAATTTCAAATCCTTTAAAGTTTCTGGTAGGCATAATTTAAGGGTTTTTTAGATTTTTTATTTAAACGGCTGAGATTTTGCCGACAGTTTTGTATGGTTGTGATTGCACTGGCATCTTGTGTGGTCCAAAATTGTTGCACACTTGTATAAATAGGGGTTAGGTCTTGTGGTTAAACATATATGAAAAAAATGGTTATTTTATCATTTTTAATTAACGTAGAAGTTTACTTCAAGAGAGGTTCTCAACCTGTCGAATTCATGCTCCCGGATGATACGACCTCCTTTGTCGGCCTGGCTTCGAAGTTAAAGGAATTGTTGCCTGATGATGATAATAGAAAGATGTTGAAGATCGAGTTTCGGGGGGATGGTAGTGTGAAATATAATCTAATTGAGCTGAAGAACAATAAAGACGTCAGTAAAATGTGGAGATTATTTCGCCGTAGGCTAACAAGGGGTCTACTGCATTAGATTTGCATCTGGCAAGATCAGTTGATGAAATAATGGCGATGCTGAAACGACCTGAAGTATCTGGTAGTGTTTAGGTTTTTAATATCGATTAATTATGTTGTAATGGTATTTTATTTGTTTAAGTTTTTTAATCAAGATCAGTGCAATGTAAGGGATAAATGAAGACATAATAATAATATATTGTTAAGTCATATTATACATATAATACAACAATATACAAATCATCTAAAAATGAAAATAATACTAAATAGGCCCCCATGGGCTAAGTGTGCAATCTTATCTATTCTAGCACCAATACTATCATTAGAGTCTACCAAGTGCGTGAGCTCATCAGCCAACACCATTATCATCATAAATCGTTGCACTTTCCCGTAATGATGTGTTGTAATATGAGGATATGGATGTGTGTCTCCAACATGCTCCTGGCCACCAGAAGGTACATCCTCTGAAGGTGCTTCCTCAGCCGCAAATGGAGTGATGTGTGGATGGGGTACGCTAAGAAACCACTTCAAGTAGTCATGCTCACACTGCGATGAATATTTCACATGTGCAGATCTAGCAACAATGGTGCGAGCAGAACTGATGAAGTGTATAGTAAACCACCTATCAATACCCTTAGAGGGTGTACCCGAAATTGCTGGTGGTATGGTCTGAATGTACACAAACTGACGCAGACATCACTCTGACAGGTGTCGGACAATCAATGTCTCCCACCACATATAATCGGAGTATAATGTAGACTCTTCAAACGCACGTACGACTTTATGCCCATCGTAGGGTGTCCATATGACATCCTCTACGATCAGCGCATTCAATCACCTTTTGTACTCAAGTATGCCTCCAGGGTGTTTTTGCCCCGCCTTCCACCTCTTTGCTCATGGCTCCCATTGTGTATAGGGCTAGATCCTTCTATTGCGTATCTGCGAGAAATGCTCATATATCCAGCACTGAGATCACAACAAACAGTAAATTATAATTAAATATTAAATATATATATATATATATATATATATATTACCAAAAAGTAAGTTAGAAAATGAATTAAGATATACTTGTAACAAACTAAGATACCCAACTAGCTGCTTCGTATCAAATTGGGTCGCCTCCCCCAACGCATGATACAACTGAGTCAGAGTTGCACATCCCCAAGCCCAGTTGTGTACCTCTAAATCACTGAAGATGCACAAATACCGAGCATCGACATACGTACCAGACTTGTCCGCAAAGAGAGTACATGCTACCACGTGCAACATGTATGCCCTAGTGACAACCTGATACTGACCAACAATGAGCTCGTTATACATATCCTGTAGCCACCACATACGAAGGTGAGCACCTCGTGTATTTGCAAACTCCTGTGCAATCACTGCCTCAGGCAAACAAAGATCACGAACTACCGGCCTTTGTGCCTGGGACACACTCAATAAAGGAGTCGTCCAAAATCTGTCGTCGATAGGGAGATGGAACAAGGAAGCGACATCATCTAAAATCACAGTCATCTCTCTAAATGGGAGATGAAATGACGACATTTCCTTGTGCCACCTCTCAATGAAGGCACCGAGCAACTTCGCATCCAACATCGTCAAGGAGCAGTGGCCAAAATGAAGTAAGTAAAAGTCCCTCACAATCGTCCTCACATCATTAGGGAAGGGAATACAAGGGAAATCGTTCATATTCGCACCGTGAGACTGGACCCTCAGTACAGGTCGCACCTATGACACCAACCAATAACCAAATTTGTTAATACATAGAAACAATTTATGAATTAGTAAACAAATGTTAAAATTAAACGTAAAAATAATATACTTCCCCCTGCCATTGACGCAAAGCTACGTTTTCACTGTACTCTGTAAGCACGAACCTATCAATCGACCCTCTAGGGAATCCTGGCTCCATGTGTATGGATGGCTCGGTCGAAGGAACTGTCGCATCTGTCTGAATGGTCTCCTCTACATCTCCTGTACCGGCGGTCCCTCTAGTGTCATCACCCTCACCATCAACATCACCCTCTTGCACGCCCTCAGTTGATACTATGACAATCTCCTCTATGACATCCCTAACAACATCCTTCACCAGAACATCCCTCTCAATAACATCCACCGAATGAGGTTGAATATCAGGGACGTCCTCTGTGTGACCTAGTGTGAGGAAAGACATACATGTCTCCTAACGATGCGAGGTGCCTGGAAATGCCCTCGCTGCTCGGCCATCCTCTTCCGCTGTAAACTGGTTGGGACCACTCGTCCAGCTCGTACATGGGCAGACTCAGCATCAGAAGTGGTTGTACTCCTCCCCTACCAACTGCAGCCAAGTCACGCCTCCTCCTACTAGGGATACCATCAGCACATGTAGTCCTCACTGCAAAAAAACTACATTTTAATGTGTGAATAAAATTAGGGGTTTTGAGGTATAGTCTTAGGGTTTTTATTGATGATTTATGTTATGATGATGAATTGTAATTATTTTGATGCATATAAATGATTTATATGATGATATTATGGGTAATATCGAGGTTGATGATGATTTTCTATTGTGCTGTTGTGAATATTGAGTTTTTACTGAGTTTAATCGCAGAAGAGAGAGCCTAGAAATCATAGACGGGTTTTGCGAAATCACGAAGCTCGCTTAGCGAGCAAGTCAAAATCTTGAAATTCCAAAACCTGTGAGTTGGTGGCTTAGCGAGCAAGGTGTCTCGCTTAGCGAGACCTGGAATGTTGAAAAATGATATTTTTGGTTCAAAAAAATGTTTTCTCAAGGTAGTTTATGTTTTAGGCTGCTATGATGTTGTAGAGTCGTCGTATGATGTGTTTTAGGGGCTATATGAGTAGAATTAGTGATTAAATGACGTATGATGAATTATTAAAAAAATACAATTTGATATCGGAAATTTCAAATCCTTTAAAGTTTCTGGTAGGCATAATTTAAGGGTTTTTTAGATTTTTTATTTAAACGGCTGAGATTTTGCCGACAGTTTTGTATGGTTGTGATTGCACTGGCATCTTGTGTGGTCCAAAATTGTTGCACACTTGTATAAATAGGGGTTAGGTCTTGTGGTTAAACATATATGAAAAAATGGTTATTTTATCATTTTTAATTAACGTAGAAGTTTACTTCAAGAGAGGTTCTCAACCTGTCGAATTCATGCTCCCGGATGATACGACCTCCTTTGTCGGCCTGGCTTCCAAGTTGAAGGAATTGTTGCCTGATGATGATAATAGAAAGATGTTGAAGATCGAGTTTCGGGGGGATGGTAGTGTGAAATATAATCTAATTGAGCTGAAGAACAATAAAGACGTCAGTAAAATGTGGAGATTATTTCGCCGTAGGCTAACAAGGGGTCTACTGCATTAGATTTGCATCTGGCAAGATCAGTTGATGAAATAATGGCGATGCTGAAACGACCTGAAGTATCTGGTAGTGTTTAGGTTTTTAATATCGATTAATTATGTTGTAATGGTATTTTATTTGTTTAAGTTTTTTAATCAAGATCAGTGCAATGTAAGGGATAAATGAAGACATAATAATAATATATTGTTAAGTCATATTATACATATAATACAACAATATACAAATCATCTAAAAATGAAAATAATACTAAATAGGCCCCCATGGGCTAAGTGTGCAATCTTATCTATTCTAGCACCAATACTATCATTAGAGTCTACCAAGTGCGTGAGCTCATCAGCCAACACCATTATCATCATAAATCGTTGCACTTTCCCGTAATGATGTGTTGTAATATGAGGATATGGATGTGTGTCTCCAACATGCTCCTGGCCACCAGAAGGTACATCCTCTAAAGGTGCTTCCTCAGCCGCAAATGGAGTGATGTGTGGATGGGATACGCTAAGAAACCACTTCAAGTAGTCATGCTCACACTGCGATGAATACTTCACAAGTGCAGATCTAGCAACAATGGTGCAAGCAGAACTAATGAAGTGTATAATAAACCACCTATCAATACCCTTAGAGGGTGTATCCGGAATTGCTGGTGGTATGGTATGAATGTACACAAACTGACGCAGACATCTCTCTGACAGGTGTCGGACAATCGATGTCTCCCACCACATATAATCGAAGTATAATGTAGACTCCTCAAACGCACGTACGACTTTATGCCCATCGTAGGGTGTCCATATGACATCCTCTACGATCAGCGCATTCAATCACCTTTTGTACTCAAGTATGCATTCAAGGTGTTTTTGCCCCCTCCTTCCACCTCTATGCTCATGGCTCCCCTTGTGTATAGGGCTAGATCCTTCTATTGCGCATCTGCGAGAAATGCTCATATATCCAACACTGAGATCACAACAAACAGAAAATTAGAATTAAATATTAAAAATATATATATATATATATATATATATATATACACACACACCAAAAAGTAAGTTAGAAGATGAATTAAGATATACCTGTAACAAACTAAGATACCCAACTAGCTGCTTCGTTTCAAATTGGGTCGCCTCCCCCAACGCATGATACAACTGAGTCAAAGTTGCACATCCCCAAGCCCAGTTGTGTACCTCTAAATCACTGAAGATGCACAGATAACGAGCATCGACATACGTACCATACTTGTCCGCAAAAAGAGTACATGCTACCACGTGCAACATGTATGCCCTAGCGACAACCCGATACTGACCAACAATGAGCTCGTTATACATATCCTGTAGCCACCACATACGAAGGTGAGCACCTTGTGTATTTGCAAACTCATGTGCAATCACTGCCTCAGGCAAACAAAGATCACGAACTACCAGCCTTTGTGCCTGGGACACATTCAATAAAGGAGTCGTCCAAATTCTGTCGTCGATAGGGAGATGGAATAAGGAAGCGACATCATCTAAAATCATAATCATCTCTCTAAATGGGAGATGAAATGACGACGTCTCATTGTGCCACCTCTCAATGAAGGCACCGAGCAGCTTCGCATCCAACATCGTCAAGGAGCAGTGGCCAAAATGAAGCAAGTCAAAGTCCATCACAATCGTCCTCACATCATTAAGGAAGGGAATATAAGGGAAATCGTTCATATTCGCACCGTGAGACTGGACCCTCAGTACAGGTCGCACCTATGACACCAACCAATAACCAAATTTGTTAATACATAGAAACAATTTATGCATTAGTAAACAAATGTTAAAATTAAACGTAAAAATAATATACTTCCCCCTGCCATTGACGCAAAGCTACGTTTTCACTATACTCTGTAAGCACGGACCTATCAATCGAACCTCCAGGGAATCCTGGCTCCATGTGTACGGATGGCTCGGCCGAAGGAACTGTCGCATCTGTCTGAATGGTCTCCTCTACGTCTCCTGTATCGGCGGTCCCTCTAGTGTCATCACCCTCACCATCAACATCACCCTCTTGCACGCCCTTAGTTGATACTATGACAATCTCCTCTATGACATCCCTAACAACATCCTTCACCGGAACATCCCTCTCAATAACATCCACCGAATGAGGTTGAATATCAGGGACGTTCTATGTGTGACCTAGTGTGAGGAAAGACATACATGTCTCATAACGGTGCGAGGTGCCTGGAAATGCCCCCGCTGCTCGGCCATCCTCTTCCGCTGTAAACTGGTTGGGACCACTCGTCCAGCTCGTACATGGGCAGACTCAGCATCAGAAGTGGTTGTACTCCTCCCCTACCAACTGCAGCCAAGTCACGCCTCCTCCTACTAGGGATACCATCAGCACATGTAGTCCTCACTGCAAAAAAAACTACATTTTAATGTGTGAATAAAATTAGGGGTTTTGAGGTATAGTCTTAGGGTTTTTATTAATGATTTATGTTATGATGATGAATTGTAATTATTTTGATGCATATAAATGATTTATATGATGATATTATGGGTAATATCGAGGTTGATGATGATTTTCTATTGTGCTGTTGTGAATATTGAGTTTTTACTGAGTTTTATCTCAGAAGAGAGAGCCTAGAAATCATAGACAGGTTTTGCGAAATCACGAAGCTCGCTTAGCGAGCAAGTCAAAATCTTGAAATTCCAAAACCTGTGAGTTGGTGGCTTAGCGAGCAAGGTGTCTCGCTTAGCGAGACCTGGAATGTTGAAAAATGATATTTTTGGTTCAAAAAAATGTTTTCTCGAGGTAGTTTATGTTTTAGGCTGCTATGATGTTGTAGAGTTATCGTATTATGTGTTTTAGGTGCTATATGAGTATAATTAGTGATTAAATGACGTATGCTGAATTATTTGATTTTTCTTTGAGTTACGAGGTTTGATTTCATGATGTAGAGGTATATTGTTAGATAAGTATGTAGTATGATGTTCAGTGAGTATATAATATGATAACACGAGTGAGTATGAGAATTATGATTAATGATGAACGCAAATGCAATATTTATGATGTTTTGAGGATGATGTGTGTATATTGCGTCTTGCATTCATGACATTGATTTACGAGGGGACTCCAGTCCATTGGTAGCTCCAATGCCATTGTGTGGATTGAAGTGATATGATGTTATGATGTGCTTCCTTAGTGGAGGGTTGATGGTCCAGTATCCATCCATGAGGATGTTTCGATACCATATGCATAATAAGAGGTTGTATATCATTATAAATGACATAGCATGATTTGCATTGATTTTGGGTGATAATGAGATGTAATTGATGTTGCGTATAAGTGAGTTATGGTGATTGATGTTGTGATGTTACGAAATCGACGTTGTACTTGATTGAATTATTGATAATGGATGTGTTGTTGTTGTTATGTTTTTAAATTCTCATTCTTATATTACTTTATTAAATGTGAATTTACTCACCATTCCTGCCTTCCAGTGATGGTCTATTATGCCATCCTGCAGATAATCAAGGTTAGCTCGGTGCGCGCTTATCTCAGAGTTAGCGAGGTGTCTTGTTAGTTAGAAGTGGAGTCCTGCTTTGTGTCTAGTAACATCGGGATGAGTTTCGCTTGAGTTGTTTTACTTATTTGAATTTAAGATGTTTTTGAGTACTTTTGATTAAAGGATGTCTGGAATAATTTATGAGGTTTTAATTTATTAAAGATGAAAGGTGATGTTTTGTTTTCCGCTGCGTATTTGTTTAAAAAAAGGTTCAATTGTGTTTTTCTGATTTTATTAAACCGTGTACGGGACAAGACTCGTGTGATGCTTTATGATGTATGGGTTATTTGAAGAATGTGACATCCTTTCATGAGTTTTACTCCGATAATTGATTAAAAATGTATGTTATTTGTGACGCGGTAGAAAAGGTGTTACACAGTGCCTTCAGGATCTCAGTTTTGTAGAATTTTCCCAAGAATTCAAATCCAACACGAGCACCCTTGGTCTTATCCACCTCCTTTATTTCCTCCCATAGATCATCCCCTGGATGCTTTACCATCATTTCGACTGCCTCGTCTTTGGTCATCCTTCCACGATATAGGAGTTTCCCATTATCGAAAGATGTAGCAAACACAAAACATCGTCTAATGTGATAGACATCTCACCATACGAGAGATGAAACAAATAGGTCTATGAGTTCCATATCTCCACAAACGCATTAAGCATCACGTGGTTAACGAAAGTGTAATTGGTCATGCATAGGTCCTTCATACCAGATAAGGACAATAACGACGGAAACCAATCCTCATTCAGTTGAGGTAATGCAACAATCTTCCTCACGTGGTTAAGAAACTTTTATGGATCACGCTCCTTAAATTTGTCAGAAATAATCAATGTCACCAATTAAAATTAACGCATAAAAAATAAAGAATCCAACTAATGCTACATTTTCATCCTAGATATTTCTGACAGTATGGTCTGGATATAGAGGGGGTAAGGACAAATCAAATGCACCTCCTCCAAAATCCTTTGGTTTGGCATCCTCACCCTCCCAAAGTGGCACTAAATCAACAACATCATCAGCGAGAGATGGCTCTCGATCAACAACATCATCTGTAGGAGGTGGCACTGGTGAATCGTGACACCATGTGAGATGATGGAGAAGTGACGCGTCAAATGTTGAACCTCGTCTCCTACAGGAAGATGAAGGTGGAATGACCTGAGATGAATCACGAGTCCCAAAATTAGACGATGTCCCAGAAGTAAATATCTCTTCCTGACCATAGGTGCCTGGAGCCTCTAGAACCTACTGGTTCCGCTCTCGCTGAACGGATTCGTGCTGAGCAACCCTACCATTTCTCAGTCTGTCAACTTTATCAGCCATTATGCCTGTAACTTAAATTAAGGTATACCATTAGTGCACACAAACAATACATAAGCCATAAAACTTAAAAGATATACTATAGAAAATTCCGGAGATGCATCTCCGAAAGCACCATTAAGCAAAAAAGCTGAAACTTTATGGAGATGCATCTCCATAAGCACCATTAAACTAAAACATTGAACAATTCTAAAGATGCATCTCCAGAATGTTATGCAACTCAAACGTTGCGTCAATGACGAATGAACCACATGCACGTTGACAAAAATATGATCTGAACATGAATTTCAGCCAACAAACAAGTTATACATTTTGTCTAAACTATGTTACATGTGATTTCTACACATTTCTAACCCTAACAATTGATTTATACACATTTACACTAAAACTCAAAATTTACTGAAAATTTGAATAACTTACTTGAAATTAATGGTTTTGATGAATTTGAATGATGTTATAAATGAAAATTGATGTTCCCTTAAGTTTATTTGAGCTTTGCTTGATAAAATTTAATTCAATATAGAAAAGTGTACTGAGAGTTTGAAATTTAATCCAATGTTCACTTACATTTAAATAAATCTGAAAATATATTTCCGAAAATATAAGACATCTGTGAAGTTTTACATGATGCAATAGAAATATTAAGGTTCACTTACATTTAAATAAATCTGAAAATATATTTCCGAAAATATAAGACATCTGTGAAGTTTTACATGATGCAATAGAAATATTAAGGATGCCTTAAGAAATTCTCAACATTATTAGCATTTAGAAATTAAGGGGGTGACATGTTGAATCCTTGGAAGCCTGCTAGAGATTATTGGGCCCAGATGGGCTTTTGGCCCGCCTAGTTGGATAAAACAAGCTTCTACTACTAACGTAACTTTTCTGATGCTTCCTTACTCTCTCACATTTTCTTCCTTTTTCTAATTTCCAATAGTCGGCGATTCCTTCATAGATCTCTCTCTCTTTCTCTCGCCCAAACCTCACTCCACCATGGTATTCTTCTCCTCTCACTCAATTCATTCATCAATCAATTCCATTCCAGATCCCTCTTTCGTTTGCTTCATAACGCGTTTTACTTCCACCGTTAATCTTGATTGTTTCTCTATTTGTTGTGTAGGCGAATACGGATAATTTAGATGCGAAGATAGAGCAATTGCTGAACGTGGAGAAGCAGATGCGGCTCGCCGGTGAAATCGTCGGTACCAGAAAAGCTGCAATCGATATTTTACAACTCTGCTTTGAAGCGAAAGCATGGAAAACCCTAAATGATCAGATTGTCGTTTTGTCCAAACGACGCGGTCAGCTTAAGCAGGTAATCGATGAAGATTGATGTTTTTTGTGTTAGGTTTGAGGAGGTTTAGGGTTTTAGTAACTGTGGATCGAATATTGATGGACAATTTGTTTAGATTACCGATGGATTATTTTACTTGGTTTCGTTATTGCTTATTTAGAAATAGTTTAGGGTTTATGTTGATTTAGTCTTCTATTGCAACTTACTGTAGAAGAAAATAAGAATCATAGTATTGTTATGTTTTACTAATGAGTCTATTATATATGCACGCAGGCTGTAACAGCTATGGTTCAGCAGGCTATGCAATATATTGATGAGACACCTGATATTGAAACTCGTATTGAACTTATCAAAACATTGAACAGTGTATCTGCAGGGAAGGTGAGTGTGTTGTGTTTGAACTCATTATTCTGTGCTATAATCTTCTTGTTGAGCTGTTGTGTTTTGCAAATTTTAATGTTGTATTGTATTCTTCTTAGATCTATGTTGAGATTGAGAGAGCTCGGTTGGTCAAGAAACTTGCCAAGATTAAGGAAGAACAAGGGCTTATAGCCGAGGCTGCCGATTTGATGCAAGAAATTGCTGTCAGTGTGAACTTGTCATGTTTTTATGGCTTATGTATATTTTTGGTTTTTGAGTTTAATTGTTCAGTGCAAAATATTGTTTGGTTTACTTATTGAATACGTAATCTTAACAGGTGGAAACTTTTGGTGCCATGGCAAAAACTGAGAAAATTGCCTTCATTCTCGAACAAGTATGAGCCACATTTCTTTGTTTCAGAGACTACATAAGTAGTAGGCTATCGATTTCTTATGTTGCTAATAAGTTACTGATTAGAGAATCTTCCTTGTTAAATTGTGTAGGTTCGATTGTGTCTAGACCGTCAGGATTATGTTCGTGCACAAATACTCTCAAGAAAGATTAGTCCAAGAGTATTCGATATAGATGCATCTAAGGAAAAGAAAAAACCCAAAGAAGGCGATAATATGGTTGAAGAGGCTCCTGCAGACATTCCATCTCTATTGGAGTTGAAGCGGATTTATTATGAACTAATGATAAGGTAATTGAATTCCCACTTTCTGTTTCATTGTAGTGTTTCTTGTAGTTATAAGTTCTGTGGCTTGATCCTGTATATTTTGATGTCTCTTTGAGTTTTATTTTATTTAAACTGAACACTGTAGATGCTCAATATCCTGGCTTTTGGGATTTTCAGTTTCATTAACTTCGACGATATGCTTTTTATGTTAACCTATTTAAAGAAAGTAAATGCTTACAATTATCCCAAGGGCATTGTTTAATAGTCTAAAATAGTAAGCTTTTTGTGAAAATTATGCAGTCCAGGAACTGGAAATTGAAATACCTTTTTCTATTAATAATCATATTAATTTGAGTTCTTAAACAATGCCCTTAGGGCATTCATTAGCTTGACCCTTGAAGAAAAGCCAATACTGTATATTTAAGAAGCTGAAAGTCAAGGCTTAGTGCTCACGACTGTTTGTGTGTCTGCTCTTTTTATTTCCATGCATTCATTCTTTCATGATTTCCCTTGCTTGCATTTACCCAAGTTTGTTCAAATATATTCGGGAATATGATGACATCTAAAGCGTTCTGTCTCATCCTTTTGTATCTATATCTATATAGCCTATTTCTTTTGCATGCTTGCTATCTGTTTTTGTAGTATTGAACCTAAAATGTAGATTGGTGTACGTGTTTGTGGCTTTCTCTGTTACTACTGTCAAGTACTCCATTATTTATTTTTAATTCTTAGTTTGATGGTCTTCAAGAAGATTTTTTTTGAAGAGTTGAATTAACCTTGTTTCTAAATAATATCAAACTATACATATAAGAAATGTGGATTGGTGTACCATGCTCGTGTTTGTGGCTTTCTCTGTTACTACCAAGTATTCCATTATTTATTTTTAATACTTGGGTTGATGGTCTTCAAGAAGAATTGAAGAGTTGAATTAGCCTTGTTTCTAAATAATATCAAACTATGCATATAAGAAAGCGGGTACGAAGGACTTAACAATCAGTTTTGGAGGTAGCTAATTTGTAATGCATTTGTGAATTGCTAGAGTTTGAGTTGGTTAAGAATTGTAAGAAATGTAATTTCATTCTTCTTTCTTTTAATGCATTATCGTACCGTATTAAACACTAAAATATTATAACTCGACACTTTTGGTTTGGATCAAATTTCAAATTCTCTGACAGACATTCTACATTTTTATCGCTTAGGTTTTTCTTTCCTCCAAATTATCATAATCTATCCTTTACATATGTTCCCTTGCTTTCCGTTTTTGTCTTCTGCATCCCAGTTCTTGATAACCATCTTGAAATTAACCATAATGTCATACATCACTGATTTTTAAAAGTGAAATATGATGCGGAGTTTGTCTTCCAGTTAGAAATTTATGAAGAAGGATTCTTATAAAACATGAACACTGGCCATAGGTATACAGGATGTGTTTGAACTTTTAAGTTGACAAGTTATAGTATCCTTCCTAACATGTAGATTCCTTGTCTTTTTACCAGATACTGTTTCATAAAACAGTAATTATCTTATATCACTCTGTAAACATGCTCTTCTGCAAAGTGAATTTCAAGTACCTAGTTTTTTGATATTTCTTGATGTTGATCTTGAAATCTTAATTTTTCTTATGCTGGTTTTCTGTCTATCTACAAGGTATTATTCCCACAACAATGAATATCTTGAAATTTGCCGTTGCTACAAGGCAATATATGAGATTCCATCTGTCAAAGAAAACCCGGCTGAGTTTATTCCTGTAGGATTCCTATTCTCTTTCTTTATTCGCTCTCTTTGTTACTGTATAATTTTATTTTATTGTTATAAGATATTATGATATAACATTTTCTCAAAATATTATCTTTTACCCATACAGATCCTGAGGAAAATATGTTGGTTCTTGGTTCTTGCACCACATGAACCAATGCAGTCGAGTCTTCTCAATTCCACATTGGATGATAGGAATCTCTCCGAGATTCCAAACTTCAAGTACGCTGTTATTTTTCATCTCACACACTTGCTGGACACGTTCAAATATCTTATTTAGGATTCTTTGTTACTGAGTCTATCTGTTATATGTTGTGTCTAGGCTACTTTTAAAGAATGTGGTAACCATGGAAGTTATCCAATGGACAGCTCTTTGGGATACATATAAGAACGAGTTTGACAGTGAGATGGTCTCTGGAAATGTTTTGAATGAAAAAGCAGCAGAAGATCTGAAACAAAGAATTATTGAACATGTGATTGACTTACTCTCTTACATTTATTCTCATCCTATCAACTTTGTTGCTCGGTATTATGGGATATTTTTTTTGTTTCTTAGTTATTTATGTGATCATTAATATGTAGTAATTTTGTTAACCTTTCAGAATATTCTCGTTGTATCGAAATACTATGCAAGGATTACTTTGAAGAGACTTGCACAGCTTTTATGTCTCAGCCTAGAGGTGTGTTTTTCTAGTTGTGATTTTGTTCTGTTTGCCTTTTTATGGTAAATTTTTATTATGGTGTGTGGGAATTCCCCGAGCAAGTGTCTCAAAAAAAAAAATATTTGTGCAAAGTGAAGCTGGTAGTAGCGGCAATGTGGTTGGCAGGGTCTGTATTCTGTGCTATTTCATCTGCCATGTCATGCAGTTTAATTTTGTTTTTCATTATTGACCTGCATGCGAAAATAGAAGCTGTAAACTTGAAACTCTTTATTTCTTTTCCATTTTAATTAATCTATATTTTAGAAGGGATGCTCTTAATAAATAATCATTCCATAATTTCAGGAAGCTGAGAAGCATCTCTCAGAAATGGTTGTGTCGAAGGCTCTGGTGGCAAAGATTGATAGACCTATGGGAATAGTTTGTTTCCAAACAGCAAAGGATAGCAACGATATTCTTAATTCATGGGCAGCAAATTTAGAGAAACTGCTTGATCTTGTTGAGAAGAGCTGTCATCAAATACACAAGGAAACTATGGTCCATAAAGCAGTTTTAAAGGTTTAAGGAGACCCACATATTGGTAATTTTGCATTTTCCCTCCTTTCTCTTGGCCTTTTGCTAAATTTTCTCACCGTTGTGTTTAGAGGTAATTAATGAAAAATGGTAGTGATTTTTCATGTCTGGAATATTTTCTTTTAACCATAATGCCTCTCGCAGGTTCTTCAGGAGCTCCTTAATGTGGTTTTGAACTGAAGTTGCCTTACCTGGAAGGTTCATTTGAAATGGTGCCCCGTTGTGTTAGTGAATAGCATTAAACAGTTGTCTCTTTCAATTTATATTTTGTCATTCAATTGTTCAGGGAAGAGATATGGATAAATGATTCTTAGTACTGAAAGTAGCTATGTTGTATACTACTGTTAAATACCTTACCACTTACTAGACATGATCTAAACGGTCTTGTTTGTAGTAGTGGCAAGAAATTGAGTGTTTGTTCATTTATATTCTTTTGTCTGGTCACATAACATTTACTTTCATCTTTTGGTCACTTTCATTTTATTTTGCAATTTGGTCACTTTCATTTTATTTTGCAATTTGGTCGCTTTTCGAGTACCTGCAAAGCAAAGCAGCTGCTTTTGTTTTGGGGGAAGATTAATGCTCAAGTACCACTTGGGTGGGGTTAAGGTTAACTATTGAAAATAATTGTCAATGAAAAGGTGTACAAGTATTACATTTTATTGGCATAATTCATAATGATACCTTCATTATCCGTGATAAACTTAATGACCTTAAAATTCCAAACCTTTTGGATATTCATACTCTTCAATAATATAAAATACTAACTAATCCTTGTAGCCTTCGAAGTTTTACAATTATTAATTTTACTTTCTGCCATTGCTTGGCACTCCACTTCACCGTGCGTTTTTTTTCAATCAAATTAGAGCAATTTATCGCTGCAAATGTGTTCCATAAGTTTTCATGTTATCTTTTTTTTTGGTCTTCTGTTCCTCGTAAAAATGAAAGAGGCGAATGTTATTTAGGCATATTGAAGTGATCGGGTTAATATTCTCTCTTGTTATATACTTAGTTAAGATATATATATATATATATATATATATATATATATATATATATATATATATATATATATCTTAACTAAGTATATAATTTGTATTTCTTCTCATTCCGTTATTATACCTGTTCCGGATTGAGCCTCAAGACTGTATTAGGCTACGATTCAACAGGTCGAGCAGGGGTCCATATACTCAAGCAGAGACACCTAACAGACGGGTAGGGGCACCTGACAGTCGGGCAAACGTTTCACCCGACGGACATGCACTAAGCTAATAAGGAATATGTCTGTCAGTCCACTTGCCACGTCACCCAGCTGTCCCCCTTTATCTCCTGAAAGATAGGGGCAGTTGAACCAAGAATCTGACCACTTAGCTAGGTCTTCACGCTCCTCACGCGTTCCTTGACAGTTCTTCCTTGGGCCTAGTTGATCCAGCCCAAGGAAGGACCTTGACCCAGCGCTGGGGACTCTCTGTAAATACCCTTTTTCACTAAAGGGTCAGGGATTCTGATTCATTCTATTTAATCTACATACTTCTGGTACCTCTATTAACTTTGGGATCAAAGTGCCTTGCTGGTACACCCCCTTTTCTCCCCATCCTTTGGCTGTTACACCAACTTGCTAGAAGATCCTCCGGATCGGGTAAGATCAGTGGCGCCGTCTGTGGGAAACTAGTTTCCCCTTCTTCCACAACGGAGGATCAAAGCTCAAATACTCCATCCTTTCAGCATGTCCGGAGAACAGCTCAACGACCGCAACCGTCCCCTCGTCGACTACACGATGGAGGACAATTTGAACTACCACGAATCTGATGCTTAAGATGGACGCCCAGCCACCCCGTCTCTTGAGCCCGAGAACAATGGGAACCAACCTCAAATTCAAGACCAGGCGATCAGCACGTTCCAAGCCATCCCCGTGCCCGTAGAAGGGGATGCCACCATGATTGCCATGGTGAACGCCCTTAACCAGGCTAGCTCCATGCTCTATCAGCAGCATGAAAGAATCATGACCCTAGAGGTTGACCGACAGGAGGGTCGATCTCAACATGAAAAAGGGACGCAACAACGTCCAGAAGCGACGAAGAAACGGGGACGACGATCCCCAGAACCCAACAAAAGCAAGTCACGAGCCCGCCGAGATCCCGACCGATCAGGGACCTCGCCAAGGCGCAACTGGAGCCCTGGTAATAACGAGCTCTCCCAACCGAGGAGCGACAAGGAAGACTCGCATTGCCCCCTCTCACGGGCGATAATGGAGGCCCCACTCCCCAAAGGCATGGAGAAACCTCCAAACTTGGCCATTTACGACGGGATCACTGACCCCGACGATCACGTCGACAACATTAATGCGATGCTCGACTACCGCAATGAAATCACCGGGCATCTCAAATGCAGGTTGTTCTCGACAACTCTCAGGAAATGAGCCATGACATGGTACAAAAACTTAGCCCCGGAATCTATCACATCCTGGAGAGTCATGAGGTCCATGTTCACGAGGCATTTCACAGCCTCCCGACGCCATCCCAAGACTGAGGCGACCCTCGAAGCCATAATGCAAAGGAAGAATGAAACATTGCGCTCGTATATAGAGCGATTCAACCAAGAGGTTGTCGAGGTGGACACAACAGAACATATGAAGAAATACCTCCTCGAGAGGGGACTCTTGCCCGGAAGCGAACTTAGCAGGGTAGTCGGGATAAAGCCTCCCCGCACTCTGAATGACCTCCTGAATAAAGCCTAGGCTTACATTAGGTACGAGGAAAAACAAGTCGCCCAAAACACTCGCAGCAGGCGTAACGTCGGGGAAACCGACCATCCCAAGTGCGAGGACCCGTACATTCCCCGTCGCAACGGGGATAGGTGAAGGGAAGAGAAACCCCGCGAGCCTCGTGAAGGAAGAGGGCCCGCGGGCCGATACAACGAGTACACACTGCTGACAGCTCCCTGCGAGCGCATCCTCGCCGAGTGCATCAACTTCAATTTCAAGCAGGGCAGGGTGAGGTTCCCAAAACCTTCAGCACCCAAGCCCCATACTGACAAATCCAAGTACTGCAGGTTCCACAGAAGCCACAGGCACGTGACCGAAGATTGTGTCCACTTGAAAGATGCAATATAAATTTTGATCCAAGAGGGACATCTGAAATAATACACCAAGAAGAACGAAGCCTTCAAACACAAAGAGCAAGAAAAGAAGAGACCCTGCGAGGACACTCCCCCCGACGACTCTTCTTATCAAGTGGCAGAGGACTTCATCTTCCCAGATTCGCCACCAGAAGGGCGGATCACTGCTCTCAGTCCCTGGGAAGACTTTCCAACCGCCCTTGTAATATCGGGTGGAGGGATGAACGACGAAAGCGCCGCCCTTTCGGTAAAACGCAAGTTCGACGAACTCCCGCTGACTGCACCCGAGCAAAGAGCAATATTGACAAAATACCGAGGCAAATCCAATCCAATATCTTTTTTTCTAGAGGAGCTTCCGGGCGGTTACCCCAACTCGGGCATCCCACTGCTGATCAGAGCCAAGATGGCTCACTTCGACGTCCGATGCATTCTGGTCGACCAAGGCAGTTCGGTGGACATCATGTACGTCCACCTTTTTAAAACACTAAAGTTGGACAAAACCAACCTATCTCCCTACGTCGGATCCGACCTCCAAGGGATCAACGAGGCCACAACAAAGCCGTGGGGTTACGTCGAGCTCTTCGTCACATTCGGAGAACAGGAGACGGTCAGAGAAATCAAGATCCAGTTCCTCGTCATTGAATGCCCCTCTCTCTACAACTGCATCCTCGGTCGCCCGACTCTAGCTGAGCTGACAGCGGTCCCATCTATCGTCCACCTGAAGATGAAATATTACATCAAACTGGACCGCGTGGTCACAATCCTCGGCGACATCAAAGCAGCCCGAAGGTGTTACGATGCTGCAGTAAAGGGACAAGCCACAATCAACACAAAGAATAACAAAAAGCCCAGGGTCGAGGAGCCTCCCCCCAGGGAATCAACGCCATCGACCTCGATCGCCACATCGGCGAGGACGAATCTGAAGAACAGAGACCCGCCGAGGGACAGACTCCCACTCACCCGTTCCGCCCAGTCTCAGACGGAGAGTTCGAGCTTATCCCATTGGGCGATGACCCCGACAGGACGGTAAAATAGGCATGGGGCTGCCCGAGGAGACAAGGAAGCAGCTCGCAATATGCCTCAGGGAGAACGCTGACCTCTTCGCATGGAACGCTGCAGAGATGCCCGACCTAGACCCTGAGGTCGCATGTCACCAATTAACTTTAGACCGAGCAATCAAGCCTGTAGCACAACATAGGCGCAAGCAGTCCCCCGAGAAAGCGGAGGCTGCCGAGCGAGCTGTAAAAGACCTCCTAGAGACAAATTTTATTTCTGAAGCCCAGTACACAACCTGGCTCTCTAATGTAGTCCTCCTTAAGAAAAATAATGGAAAATGACGCATGTGTGTTGATTATACTGATCTTAATAGGGCTTGCCCCAAAGATGTTTTTCCTCTCCCTAACATAGATAAACTCGTCGACAATTCTGCAGGTTTCAAACTCTTGTCCTTCATGGATGCATACATCGGATACAATCAAATCCCTATGTCGGACAGGGAGAAGAGACACATGACATTCATGACCCCGACCAGAAATTACTACTACAACGTAATGCCTTTCGGGCTAAAGAATGCCGGAGCCACGTACCAGCGCATGATGAACAAAGTCTTCCGAGGAGAAATCGGGGATATGCTCGAGGTATACATTGACGACATGATCGTCAAATCACACGAGGAGACTGACCATGCACGACACCTCTGCAAGGTCTTCGAGCAGGCGAGACAATGCAAAATGAGGTTTAACCCTGAGAAATGCACGTTCGGCGTCCGGGAAGGAAAATTCCTAGGTTTCTACCTCACTGAGAGGGGAATCGAGGCCAATTCTGACAAATGTCGAGCATTCTCAGAGTTTCCGACCCCGAAGTCCAAAAAATCCATTCAATCCCTCAACGGGGTGCTCGTCTCACTCTCCCGTTTCATCGCCAAGTACGCGTTACCTTTCTTTAAACTCCTCCGAAGGGAGGCCACCTTCGAATGGACCGACGAATGCGAACAGACACTGCTCCATCTGAAGAAGGCACTCTTTGAACCCCCGGTCCTGTCACGACCATTGGAGAAGGAGACCTTGTACCTGTATCTGTCTGTGGCAACCGAGGCCGTCACCGCCGCTCTTATTAGAGAAATCGACGAGGGACAAAAATCCATCTACTTCACGAGCAAAGCACTTCAAGGCCCCGAGCTCAGATACCAACAAATTGAAAAGGTTGCATTAGCCCTCATAAACGCCGCGAGAAGATACGTCACTACTTCCTCGCTCACACGATCAAGGTAAGAACCAATCAACCAATAAAACAACTCCTTGGTCGACCAGACATGGCCGACAGAATGTTAAAATGGTCGCTGGAACTTTCCGAATTCGACATACAATACGAGAATAGGAAAGCTTTGAAGGCTCAATCCCTGGCCGACTTCGTCGCAGAAATGACGCACAACCCAAAGTCAGCGGACGACGCCTACAAATGGACGATCTTCGTCGACGGTGCCTCCAGCTCTACGGGAAGCGGGGCCGAGATCATCCTCGAAAACGAGGACGGAATCCTGATTGAAGTCTCATTGGCATTAGCCTTCCCAACTTCCAACAACCAAGCCAAATACGAGGCTTTCATCGCCGGTCTAAGATTGGCCGAAGACCTAGGAGCAAAGGAAGTAAAAATATCGACAGACTCCCAACTCGTGGCATCACAGGTACGGGGAGAATACCAAACCAAGAACGATAACTTCATCAAATATTTAGCACTGGTCAAAGAAAGACTCGAAAAATTCGAGAAGTGGGAGGTCCAACACGTACCCCGCGAACATAACACGCGAGCGGACATCCTATCAAAGCTTGCTAGCACGAGGAGGGAAGGCGGAAACAAATCAGTAATCTAAGAATTCCTTCCTCGACCCAGCACCGAAAAGCCACCTCCTCTGCTCGAGGTTAACGTGATCGGGGACACTCATTGCTGGATGACGCCAATCTATAACTACCTCACAAAGGGCGAACTCCCCACAGACCCTAAAGAGGCGGCCACTACCAAACGGAGGGCATGCTCATACGTCCTCCTCGAAGGGAAACTCTACCGTAGAGGATTCTCCACCCCGTTGCTCAAATGCGTCAAGGAGGAGAAAGTCCCCGACATACTAGGGGAAATGCACCGTGGAATCAATGCCCAACATCCCGGCAGACGGTCGCTGGCGCGCAAGGCTTTTCGAGCAGGCTACTATTGCTGACTATACAACACGACTCCAAGGAGCACGTCAAAAAATGCGACAAATGCCAACGACACGCCGACATGCACCTCGCACCCCCAAACGAGCTAAACACGCTCTCTTCCCCTTGGCCCTTCGCATGGTGGGGCATGGACATCCTCGGCCCATTCGTAACTGGATCGTACCAAAACCAATACCTCATTGTAGGGGTAGACTATTTCACCAAATGGATCGAAGTAGAAGCACTGGCCAAAATAACAACACAGAACATTCTTCGATTCTTCAAACGAATTATCCTCGCTCGATTCGGTATACCCCAGGTCCTCATCACGGACAATGGAATGCAATTCACAGACGGAGGATTTCAGGACTTCGTTGCCAGCTTAGGCACCAAACAACACTTCACGTCCGTTGAGCATCCTCAAACCAACAGACAGGCGGAGGCAGCCAATAGGGTAATCCTGCGCGGACTGAAGCGCAGACTCGGCGAGGCGAAGAGGGCGTGTGTCGAGGAACTACATAACATCCTATTGGCATACCGCACGACGCCACATTCCACGACCCGGGAGACCCCGTTCAGACTAACATACAACACCGAAGCAGTCATCCCGGTGGAAATACGAGAACCGACGAGACGCATAGAGGAGCCCCTCGACGAGGAGATGAACGACGAGGCACTTCGAGCCGAGCTGGATCTCGTTGACGAGATCCGCTCCGAAGTAGCCCTTAGGTAAATATCCCTCAAACAAAAAATAGCCTTACGCCATGACGCAAAGGTCATAAAAAGAGAGTTCCAGGTGGGCAGCCTGGTCCTCAGAAGAAACTAAAAAAACCCAAGAGAGGGTAAACTGACTGCCAACTGGGAAGGCCCCTACCGCATCCGCGATAAGACGAGCAACGAGGCCTACTATCTGGAAAACCTACAAGGTGAAGAACTCGCTCGACCATGGAACGCAGAAAAACTTAGACAATATTATAGCTAAATATAACCCAGGGAGGCATGGGAGGTACAACCACACTCTTCACCACCAAAACAAGAGGGAGGATCTATGTTACCCAGGGGCGAACACAACCCCCTAGCGAACACAACCCTCCCCGATGCTGGGCACCTCAAACGAGCCCCAATGTCGCAGTACCACGATTGCTAGGGCACCCAGCTCGCGATGGGAAAGCCCAAACCCCGAGGTCAGAGTTTTCTAATCGCAAACTCTACCTCGATTTTAGGCGAGCACAACGCCCGCCACCTCGTCGGTTCCCTAAACCGACGAGACCAATATTGTCGAGCATAAACAGTTCAAAAATATAACAGAATCAACGAGATCAACGTTAGACAAACAAATAAACAAATAAGGCGAATTAAAAACATTCATTCAACGCGGCCGCAGCCAAAGGAGATACAAAGTGAGCCCGAAGGCCAATATTCATACAAGCACAGAGGCCGTCATATATAGACACGCATGCCATACAAAAGTAAACAAAACAAAATTCAAAGACTCCGCCCGGAGTTACTCTTCATCTTCCAGCTCCTCATCAGCTGCGAAGGGGCACACAATCTCCCCGTCAGCTACGCAGTAATTGTGAGCCGACCCCCCTGTCACCAACCAGGGGTTCAACACCTTCAACTGCTCGGTAGCATTGTCGAAGCCTTCCTTGAACATCTCCACCAGCTCCTTGTTAATAACTCGTATGTGTCTGACCAATTCACCCCGGGTGCGGAGGGCAAGCTCCTCCTCAGTTTCATCCTCCAAGGGGCGGATTGCACCCTCGAGCAGAGCCATCCGGGTACGGAGCGGCTCATTTTCCTCGGCCACCTTTTTGTGCCCAGCAGCTTGGTCTTCCAGACTCTCCTTCTCCGCCTTCAGCGTATCCCGTTGGAGCTTCACTTCCTCCAACTCCTTCTTCATCCCCGCCTGTAATTGATGCTTCTCCTTATAGTCAGAAAGGTCCTTGGATAACCTATCCTTCTCGGTACGAGCCTTCAGAAGAGCATCCTCCAAAGGAGCCGTGGAAATAGCAGTGTCGGACATGACCATGGCAGTCTCCATCACCCTGATAACTGTGGCCAGATCCCTACCCAGCTCCCTTCTCCGGACATCCGCATCCTGGCTCAAGATGGCCTTTGCCTCGGGCGCCGCCACCACGACAACACCTTCAGCCTTAAAAAACTCCTGCTCTAGATAGCAGGGAGGCAGTAGATAACTCCCAGGGCCACCCATAGTACTGCCCCCCACTCCAGCAGACCGGGCAAAAGTCCCATCCAGGCGCTTCCGTTTGAGAAGAGGAGTGGTGGAAGGAGGAGGGTTGTCTTGTATCTGGATCGGGGAGGATCGTTGAGCAGGAGGAGGAGAGGTAGACACCGGGCTAGCAGTATTAGAAGTACCTGCCCCGGGGTTAGCGACCACCTCCTGAACTCGAGGTGCCACTTTCTTCTTTTTCTTAGGAACCCTGTCCGGGGCTCCGACTTGGTTGGCCAGCTTCAGAACGCGGTCACGAAGGGAAGGCATAGCATCTGCAAAACAAAAACAACAAAAACGTTAGTAGGAAAGACGCGACCAAGGAAAATAAGAGTAAAAGAACACCTACGCAATAGCTCCATGGCCTCATCATCTGTATCACACTCGAGCAGAGTCTTCGTGTTTATAAGACGGGGTTCGCAAATCGGCATCCCAACCTCATCGACATAGGGAGCACCTTTTCGATCGACCCAAACCGCCAGGTTGAAACTCTGCACATATTCTACCAGCTTCTTATAAGCCAGCCTGTCCTCGACACCCAGGCTCGAGAACTTCACCCGGTAATGACTGGTTGAGAGGTTGAAGTGGTCGGGCTGCCACCTCAAGGGTATCCTCGACATAAGTTTCTCCTCCCCAACAACATTCCGCTTGTAATAATAGAGGGAGTGTAAGGCGAAACGGGTGATCGGCTTCACCGTGTACCACCGCCCTTTAAAGTGTCGGGCAGAATCCATGTAAATCTTGAATAGGCTCACCGGCTGCTTAAAGAACACCCAGTTGTGACGGCCTCGGACACCAGACCTTTGCAGGTGGAAGATGTGGAAAAAGAGGGGCAAAGTGCAACCAACGCCGAGGAAACGACAGACTAATTCGAACGCCCGCATAAAAGCAATGGCGTTAGAGTGCAGTTGTGACGGCGCCATCCGAAGCCACTTGAAAACCCCCATCTGAAACGAGTTGAAGGGCAACCTGACCCTCGCCTCTCGGAAGGCGAACTCGTACACGGCGAACTGCTTTCCCGGGAAGCGATGACATATTCGGTCCGCCTCTTGAGGAGCAAGACACTGCCAATTCACAGGCTCCTCGGGACTAAGATCTTCCACCACGGCGTATGCGTGGGTCGTCTCATCACAAAAATAGGATTCTTCTTCCAAGGGTTCGTCCGCTACCCAGGATAGGTCATTTTGCTCGGGCGAGGAAACATGCTCAGTATCCTCCCCGACATTTCCCTCCTCGACATTTCGATGCACGACCTCATCCTCATCAATGGGTCGCGGTTCGGCATCTCCTCCCCCGACCTACAGATGCTCGGTCGTACCTGAAACGTAGACAGAAAAAGTGAATTCGACATCGCATCAAATCCACCCTTCCACCGAAAGTCAAGTGAAAGGGCGTAAAACTAAAACGCACGCCCCAAAGCCTGACTACTGGCCTAGACCGACGAATGAGCAACCCTCGCGAGCGTATGAGCACGTGAAGTCCCGACCCACGAAGTCACACTTACATAGACTCTACGCCCGCGACATGCTGGCCTTACCCAGGTGTGTTCATACGCACATGAATTTCACGCCCGAGGCATACTAAACTTGCCCAGGACATTCATGTTGGTATGAATTTTACGCCCGGAACATTCATACACACATGAATTTTTTGCCCGTGACATGCTAAACACGCCCGGTGTATTCAAGCGCGTATGTATTTTTTGCCCGGGACATTCTAATCCTACCGTAAAATTTCATACCCAAAACCTACAAAACTAACCCAGACCAATTCTATTTACTTTACGCAAATAAGTCATGCAAATTTCTAGCTACTAAACAAAAAAAGCACGTAAAACAGGGAATCTGGAGTGGTACCTGACATATTTTGAAGTAGAGAATAAAAGGTGGCGCGCGGTCAGAGACGGCGGTGCAGACGGCGGAGATGGAAGGAGAAAGATTTTTCTTCAGAGCTTCCGGTCAACGTCAGAGCGAAAAAGTCCAAATGAAGTGGATTATCCCTTTTATATAGCCATAAGCGCGTGGACGGACGCGCCGAATCATCATTGCCTAGTGCCTATACCGCCGTTTGCACAGGAAACGAAGTGACGCACCATTAATGCTGAGACACGTCAATCCACAAGAATCCTGAACGACGTCGAACGACTGTACACCTGCCCGACTATAATAAACATCCTCGACTCTGTTAAGCACCACATGCCCGACAATAAAACGCATCGATTGACTCTGTTAACATCCTGCTCGACACAACTATACGCCCGACTATATTATAATTCGTCGCTCCGACTCGGAGACTCGACTTGGGGGCTCCTGTTCCGGACTGGGCCTCAAGACTGTATTGGGCTACGACCCAACAGGTCGAGCAGAGACCCATATACTCGAGCAGAGACACCTAGCAGACGGGTAGGGGCACCTGACAGTCGGGCAAACGTCTCACCCGATGGGCATGCACTCAGCTAGCAAGGAACATGTCTGTCAATCCACTTGCCACGTCACCCAGCTGTCCCCCCTTTATCTCCTGAAAGATAGGGGCAGTTGAACTAAGGATCTGACCACTTAGCTAGGTCTTAACGCTCCTCACGCGTTCCTTGACATTTCTTCCTTGGGCCTAGCTGATCCAGCCCAAGGAAGGACCTTGGCCCAGCGCTGAGGGCTCTCTATAAATACCATTTTTCACTAAAGGGTCAGAGATTCTGATTCATTCTATTTAATCTACATACTTCTGGTACCTCTATTAACTTTGGTATCGGAGTGCCTTGCAGGTACACCCCCATTCTCTCCCCATCCTTTGACTGTTACAATAACTTGCTGAAAGATCCTCCTGATCGTGTAAGATCAATACCCAGAAATAAATAAATTATGGTTTCACATGAGCAGCCTTCTCTTTAATTTTTGAGGAAAAATTAATCAACTTATAGAACTCGTTCTCTTTTCTTCATAATTTTCGTTAGTGGGTATAGATATTTAAATGATTTTAGACACACTATTCTTTAGTCTTTTTTAGCCAATTAAATATTTCATCAGTTTGCTCCATTTATCTGGCGGAACAAATTCATTTGTTTTCCTTTAACACACATAAGTGGGTATAGATATTTAAATGATTTTTATTTGACTAAATGTTTGGATAACTTTGTTTATACCATTCATTTCAACTTTAAAAAACAATTTTTTATCAATATTTAATTCAATATACACTCTTTTAATGTTTTTCCGATATCAATCTCCTACCTAATCCAATAACACACATAAGGCTTCAGAATTTCTAAGAAAATCATCACGATACAATTTACAAATTCGTTCAAAGGAGATAATAACAGCACTAGACTTAATTTTTTTTTCTTCTTATTAGTTTTATATAATCTATTTCTGTTTCATTTTTTTCTTCTTTCTGTCCTACATAGTTTATTATATTTTTACTATTCCTTTCACTCCCCCTCTCTTTTCTAAGCAATTCAAACTTCCCCAAAATTTTCTGTAAACAATACACATACTTCTGTAATCAACTATTCTAAAATAAAATGGATGAATATCAGGCTGAGGGAGAGGAGCTATAACCAGAAGACCATGCTGGCAACTGAGTAGAATAAACAGAAGGAACTGAAGAAGTAAAAGAAGAAGAAGAAGAATACGAAGCTGACGGGGACATTGAACTCTGAAGAGAAGAAGCCATAGCAATATTCTGACCATGAAAATAACCACCTTGCAAACTATAAAGAGCTTCATTGTGAAGCATTGAATCAGTAGTAGAATATGTATGAGTCATTGGTGGATCGACAATAGGTTGTTGCTTGAGTCTAACATTTTCAGGGAAGTTGAGTTTAGCTTTGTTTCCTCTAAACCGTAATGAAGCTTGATCATACGCTTTGGCTGCATCTTCAGCTGTCTCAAATGTTCCTAACCATACTCTTGTAGCCTTGAAAGGATCTCTTATCTCAGCAGCCCATTTTCCCCATGGCCTCTGTCTCACTCCTCTGTATTTTCTTTTTGGTTCATCTTCATTCGGCACATTGTTATTATCTGTTCTGTATTCATATATAGTTTCTTCCCCTTGGTTCCTTTCCGTCGTTGTTATCGTATTCGAACATTCTACAACTGCATTTCATATAATCAAATCAAATCCATTACCACATTAAAAATTTGTTCGGTTTTGTTATTATAATATAAAATTAATATTCACCTTCCCTTCTTCTCTTGAGAGCAGAACTATCACCATAAGACAAAGAAGCTGAAGATTCTATCGCAGAAACGAAAGGCTTGGCATCATTGTTGTGAATGTGATCATCACCACATACGACATGTGTTAAAGCAGAGATCATAGCCGACATCTCTCCCTCTCTATTAAAACCAGGAAACATGATTAACATTGACAGACCTTATATCCTTATATGAATAAAACAGTAACACATGCATAGACATATATAGATAGATTCTTGAGACTTGTTGCTAAGCATTGAAGATTTATTAAGGATGAGTAGCAGTGACGGGTCAAAACTCAAAAGAGTGTTAGTGGGAACGCAACAAAATTGATGGCATCCGTGTGGAGAGAAACAAGATGACGGTTTGTTTTACAATAATTTCAATCTCGTCGGTGTTGAGCAAAAGGGTAAGAACAAGACAGTGAATAGCCGACATTAGAATAATTAAGGTGACTTTTTAATTAGTTGAAATATAAATCCTTAGTTTGTTTCTTATAGATTCTAAAGTTGTAACCAAATTTGTTTGGTTGAATTTGATGTTTCATTGTTGTCAATTTGCATTTGCAAGTTGTTATATTATTAAATTCATGGCTTTAGATATTTGTTGATTTGATACTATCATACTGAAAACTTGGCAAGTTGTGTTGGATGAACTATACAAGTTTATCGGATTTAGTCGACGTGATGAAACGCGGTTTTAATTATGATCATAGTATTCACGAATGGATAAAAGGTATGAGGTAGATACTGGAACATGTCACACATGATAGAGACAGATACTTTGACTCGACTCCTACACTGTTTTTGAAATTTTATTTTGTGGATAATAGACTAACACAAAAAATGATATCCAGTTTATTGAAATTTTATGATGATTTATTAATTTTAACAATACATTATCAACACATAATATTAAAAGATATAAAAAAAATAGATGATGTATGTTATAACTAATAGACCATAAATATAAAAAATTGTAAAATTTGTTAAAATGATTAAATCATAATACTAAGTAAATTAATAAAATATATGATGGACACTTAACAATATTGTATCACATAACTTAAAAGTTAATCTAATAAATTAAGTTACTTAACAAAAAAGTTTTCTAGAAACTTAACTGACGTTTTTAGCTAAAATATTAACATGAAACTTAAAATTAAGTTAAGAGATCCGCGAATAAATTAAGTCTTTTTTATTAACAATCAAGTGATATTGATTTATTATGATTTAAGTATATAATATTAGAAAATTTGCGATCGAAAAATGTTAAAATCGATCACTATGAATCTAAAACGACCTATTTAGTGATCGATTTTAGTGACAGTTTTCAATTAATTAAAATATTTTTTTATCACATTCAATAATTGAACCAATATTCTTACATTTGTGAAATTTATACATGACCATTATTAGACTATTATGTTTTCAGTGTATATTTTTCTTTAAAAATGTTTCTATTATAAACGAAATTCAAAATTTAAAATTATTAAATAAATTTATTAAACTAATTATGATTTAAATTATGATTTTTTTAATTAATAATTAATATAAACATATATTTTATTTGTTAAAATAATAAAAAAAATAATCTGACATCTACTTATAATAAAAATTAAAACGGAATTAAAGTATTAGTGACCGAATTTTTGGTCACTAAAATTTCGATCATTAAAAATTTTTATAAATTAATTTTTTATACAACGCTATTTGAAACTAAAAATAACGGTCACAAAATTTCAGTCACTAATTCGGTGACTAATTTTATTTAGTGACCTTTAAAATTTTATTAATTTGATGTCCAATTTCGGTGGCCATGGTGTGAAAATTTTCAGCCACTAATTCGGTTACTAAAAACGATTTTTTTAATAATATATATATATATATATATATATATATATATATATATATATATATATATATATATATATATATATATATATATATATATATATATATGAAAAGAGTTAGTAAATATATCACTTGATTATTAATAAAAGGCTTAATCATACGAAAAGAGTTACTAAATCATAAAAGGTATACTTTATAAAGTAGAAACTTAAGTAACGTTTATGCTGGATTCCTTTTTTAAAAAATCAATGCAAAATCATATTTTTTATATTTCATTTTTCAAATATTTGATATAAAATATTGAATTTATAAAAAAAAGTGTTAATTTCGTTTTTACTTTGGCCTATTAGATATGATAGCGAATTTTTCAAAAATCTGAAAAATTACGAAATATATAGGATTTATCAAAAAAAATTGCTAGTGTTAACTTATTTTTTTTATAGGCATATATTGAATTTTCAAAAATTCGATATTTATATACCGGATTCTTAAAATTCCGATAAAAACACATTCCAAAATTTTAAAAAGACGGTAAAAATGTAAAAATTTGCTATGTATCAATAAAAAACTAAAATTTTAAATGTACTTTTTTTAATCTAACAGCTTTTTTAAGAGTGAATTTGTCTGACCAAATGTTACAAAAAAATTAATTTAAATCAAATGAATCGATGCTAGAATCGTGAACGAAATCACTTTCTTTAAAAGTATTTCAAGCACTCTCAAATGTTTTAGAGTTAAAACGCAGTAATCATCAGGATAATTCAGTCTATGTTCGAGTTTGCACAAGACCGATGAAAACTCAGAATATAGGGAATAGTGTCTGAAATTTTAGCGAAGAGGATGTATGTTCTCGTTATGTTTTTCTCAATCCAGAATGACATATTTATACGTCATATTGTTGTTGTTTCACAAGGTTGCGACCCTTGATGAAACAATCTTTCTTTTAGCAAGAGTTACGATCTTTTACCAAAAGTTACTTTTACCAAAAGTTACATTGTTTCTCCTACAATAATATTCTTCAAGAGTTTCATACTTTCATTCTACAAAACTTCATGAAGCGTTGACTATTTTCGAATTCAAACCTACTGCAACACTTCTCAAGTGTTGCTTATTTCTAAATTCAAAATTAATCTTCAATTGTATATTTTCGTGTCATTTTGGAACACACTCAAGATTATTAATTCTTAATAATTTACAACAACCCTCACCTGTTCTAATAATGACAAGACCAATTCTAAAAAAGGAGAGGAAAAAATGTTAATGAAATTAAGCATCTTTCAATTTGAACTTAACCTTAGTAAGGATAACGCAAAGTTTAATCGAAATGTTATATGTATATGCTTTGAACCATTATCCCTTGTGATTATATCGACGTTACCTTACACGCATTCTTTAGTGGTTCTTTGCCTACATCTCTCGCCTAACATTATTTATGAACATGTGATTTTCATGTTTTCGTAAATTTTTCACGAGAGAAACTCCAACTCTCACTTTGAGACGACACCATCTTGAAATTCAAATAGGTTAAGTTCATATTGTATCCTTTTCCATGAGACAAATACCCTCGGTATTGAACTTCATTATGAATTTAAATAAATCTCAACCCTCATTTTAAAGGTCAACATTATCACGAAATGTTCGACAGACATCCAAATCAACGACTTGTTGTTACCCATTAAATCTTGAGGTTAATGTCTTGTTAACGTAAGATTGGGTTGCCGCTGCTTTCGGAACTCTTACTCAAAGAGTTTCAATCCCATGTCTCTCGAGGTTGTTCTTACTAAGTCTCTGGCCAGTGGCAAATTATAATTTGATCGTACATATGTGAATGAAATTATTATTTCCATAATCAATTTTTCTCACGAAAGAATGTCTAAGTCCCACTTGCGTAAACTTTCTGTTATACAATTTTTGTATGCTCCACCAGGTGAAGTGGATTGACTACTACAATATATCAACACATTTCAAACATTTTCTTTATCCAAATAGAACTTCCAACAGAAGGTCCTTCAACCATTCAAATTATTCACCAGCGGAAGGAAGAGCCCCGAACTCTGATTCTATGGTTGAGAGAGTGGTCCACATTTGTTTCTTGCTATTCCAAGAAATTGCACCCCGACTAGTGTAAATATCCACATAAATGCAGATTTATGATATTCAACACTTGATATCAAACTCACATCGGTATATCCTTCTAATATGAGAAGAAATCTACCATATTGGAGACCAAGATTTTTGGTTTTTATATGATAGCCAAAAATCCTAATGATGGTCTTCTAGTGCTCACCATTAGGATTGCTAGTAAAATCTACTCATATTACTAATTGTAAATGTTATGTCGGGTCTAGTACATTGCATGCACTTTCATATTTCAATTGAGCCACAAATCTTCCATCATTCTTTTGAAGTTTGACACTAGGATCAAATGGACTACTTACTTTCTTGAAATTTAAGTGATTGAACTTATCAAGCACTTTCTCAATGTAATGTGGTTGACAAAGTTCATGACCCCCACTATTTTGTTTTACTTTGATCCCCAAAAGTGTGTCAACTAGTCCAAGATCATTCATCTTGAATGTGGAAGTTAGAAATCTCTCTGCTTTTAAAATTCCATTCATCTTATTGCTAATGATAAATATGTAATCAACATAGAGACAAAGTAATATCACAATATTCCCACACAACTTTGTGTACAAACATTTGTCACAAGAATTAGATGAAGATTTTTTTTAGGTAATCATGCATGATTATGCAAGAAGGTTTTTAGACGAAGTGAGAGATGAAATTAGTAATATAGTATGAAATTTAATGAACACCTTAGTTATGTTCATATGTCTCAAATCTTCACTAGAATTTATATGCTAAATCTTTTTGATCAACTTCATCATTGATGTGTATGAAACTTTATGTCTTCATCAAAATTGAACTAGATATGAGATGTATTCCTCATAATCTCCCCTTTTTATGATGAAAAATCTTTGAATTCATGTTTTGATAAGATTGAGAATTATTCCCCTAAGTTCTGTGTATCCCCTTTATTTGTTGAATCTTGTAATGAAAAAATAAACCTTCTAATGTCATTATTTCAATGATTGTTTTTTAATCCATACAAGAATTTGACAAGCTTCCACACATTTTGTTCATTACCAAGAAGCACATAATCTAATGGTTTCTCTAAGTAAATCTCCTCATCGAGATCTCCATTTGGAATGTCGTTTTGACATCCATTCGATAAACTATAAGGTCATGCAAAGAAACTAATGCAAACAATACTTTAATTATCGTTGTCCTTGTTATCAGTGCATATGTGATGAAATCATCAACACTTTTTTTTGTCTTAAATCCATGGCTAATAATCTAGCCTTGCAAGTGTTTAGTGTATTATCATTATGATACTTCCTTTAAGATACCTACTTGCATCTAATGGGTTTTGATCCTTTAGGTAGATCAACAAATTCCAAAATGTGGTTCGACATTATTGAATTCATTTCGTCTTAGATAACATCCTTCTAAAAATATGAGTCCTTTGAAGTCATTGCTTCCTTATAAGTCTTAGTATCATCTTCCACTTAAAGAATAATAGGAATTTTACGAACAAAATTCTCACTATTTTCTTTTGCAAGATAAAAGAAATAAGTTGATTATCATTTTTATTTGATCCTAGATTCTTAACATTTTGGACTCTCTTTCTTATTCTAAGTTAGGATTATGATTCAGTAATCCATGAAGAACATTCATCACGAGGTTCTTTATATGTGAGAAATTCAAATTCCATATCCTTCATGATAAGGTTCACAGAATTCCACATCTCAAGATTCAATTGTTACAGTAGACTTCTGTTGTGAATTGGATACCTTAGAAAACAAAGTATAATAGGTTTCTTTGTGATTAGTTAGGAAACCTACAAGGGTTATGGTTTAGGGTTACCAAAGATAACAACAAATATTGGTTATAAACTGATATTCTTTCCTTTCTCTTCAAACAAGATTACAAGTATACAAGAATAACAAATAACCTCTCTCACTTTTGAATTAGGGTTTTATCTTCCTATTTACCCTTATTCAAAATATGAGAGACTAATATGCTATTTATAAGAAAACTAACACACTAACCTAACGAGCTTTTTAACAATTACCCATTACAAGCTAACTTAGGGTACAAGCTAACTTAAACAATTGGATCCATAACACAAGGCCCAATTAAACAACATGTGAACGGACTTCAACGACATGCTAAACCTAGAATTTTTTCCAATATTTCACAAATCTCCACCTTGGAACAAACTCTATAACAACAAGAAACAAACTAGTTTTCTTCATGAAGCTTTATCAACTGCATACAGTGGAAAAACTTGCAACTGGGCAACGTCCTGTTGATCATATCAACAACATTATGATCTGTTGAAACCTTCAGCACTTGGACTTCTCCATGCTCGATTACCCCACTGACAAAATGCAGCCTCACATCAATATGATTGGTTCGCTCATGATAGGATGAATTCTTCGACATGTGTATTGAACTTTGACTATCACATTTAACAGTGATACTTCGATCTTGAAGTTTCAGCTCCTTTGCAAAACCTTCAAGCCACAATGCTTCCTTTACATATTTAGTTAGAGCAATATATTCCGCTTCAGTGGTTGATAAGGCAACAACCTTCTGAAGTGTTGCTTTCCAACTAATTGTTGTGCCAAACATAGTGAAAACATATCCAGAAATAGATTTTCTAGAATCTATACAACCTGCATAATCAGAGTAAACATATCCTTCGATTGTTGCTTTACTTTCTTCACCCAAGGCTCCACCATAAAATTAGGACTCTATTCAGAGACCCATTTATGTACCTTAAAATCCACTTCAATGCTTTCCAGTGAGCCTTTCCAGGATTCGACATGTACCTGCCTACAAGACTTATTGCATATGTTATGTCAGGTCTCATACAAACCATAGCATACATAAAAAAACCTACTATATTAGCATATGGAATGCTATTAATATGAGCTCTTTCGACATCAGTATTGGGACATTGATCTATACTCAGCTTGAATTGAGGGTTTGTTGGAGTTACAACAGGCTTTGAATTCGACATACCAAACTTATCAAGAATCTTCTACAAGTATGCCTCTTGAGATAAGCATAATTTTGAATGCTTTCTATCTCTCCAGATGTCAATCCCAAGAATCCTGGATGCAACTCCCAGATCCTTCATATCAAACTCCTTATTGAGTTCATCCTTCACCCTCATTACATCTTCGACATTGTTGCTTGCTATCAGAATATCGTCCACATAAAGCAAAAAAATAACAAATGAATTACCAGGTCAAAATCTGAAGTAAACACAGTGGTCGAACTAACTTCTGATGATACTTATGTGTGCCATGAACTTGTCTAATCTCCTATTCCACTGTCGAGGAGATTGTTTCAGCCCATATAAAGATCCCTTCAGTTTGCACACATACTCTTTTTCCCCTTTTCGACATACCCTTCAGGTTGCCTCATTAGAATTGTTTCATCAAGATCACCATACAAGAACGTAGTCTTCACATCCATCTGTTCTAGTTCAAGATCGAATTGTGTCACCATGGAAAGAAACATTCGAATGAACTTGTGCTTCACAACAGGAGAGAACACATCATTGAAGTCATCACCTTCTTTCCGAGTGTACCCCATTGCAACCAACCTTTCCTTGTATCTATTGTTATCATAAAGATATTTCATCTCATCATCCATGATTTTCAGCCATTCAGTCTTATTTTGATACCTCAGAACTTCCTTATAGTATCTATGTTCTTCGTCTATAACCTCACTTGCAGAGATTAAGGCATAAGCTATAAGATATGCATACCCAAGTCTTTGAGGTGGCTTAATGACTCTTCTCGAGCTGTCTCTTATCAGCAGGTAGTCATTATCAGTCTCCTCATCTTCGGCAACGGTTTCTGCTTCTTTGACTTCATCTGGGTCATGCAATTCAGCATCACTATGCTCTACCTCAACAGGAATTTCTCCCTGTTTCAGCTCTTCGAAAACATCGTCAGTTTTCTTGAAAGCCATCTCAGCTTCATTGAAAACTACATCTCGACTGGTGATACACCTCTTGTAACCTGGCTCTAGGAAGCATAACCTATAAGCTTTGACTCCTTCAGGATATCCCATGAACATGCATTTTAGAGCTCTAGGTTCGACCTTGTCTTGCCTAATATGATCATAGGCTACACAACCAAATACTCTCAGTTTGTCGAGATCTGGTGGATGTCCCGACCAAGCTTCTTTAGGTGTCTTCATATCTAACGCAGTAGAAGGACATCTGTTTATCAGATATGTTGTTGTCGAAATAGCCTCAGCCCAAAACACCTTCTTCAATCCAACATTAACCAACATGCATCTAACCCTTTCGAGGATTGTTCGATTGAATCTCTTAGCTAGACCATTTTGCTGAGGAGTACCTACTACAGTCTTATGCCTCATAATATCAGACTCGACACAGTAACTGCCGAAAGCTTCATTACAGAATTCAAGGCCATTATCAGTTCTCAACCTCTTGACCTTTCTGCCAGTTTTAGTTTTGACCAGAACCTTCCAACTCTTGAAATTCTCAAAAGTTTCATTCTTTGTCTTCTGAATGAATACCCATAACTTTCTGGAATAATCATCAACTATGGATAGAAAATACCTTGCACCTGAATGTGAAGGATTCCTTGCAGGCCCCCAAAGATCAGCATGGATGTAATCAAGGGATCCATGTGTTCTTTGTTTACCTTTGTTAAACTTCACCCTACAGGATTTACCAAATACACGAGGTTCACAAAACTCCAACTTCTCGACTTTGTCACCACCTAACAGGTTCTGTTTCCCCAGTTCGACCAGGCCTCTCTCGCTGACATGGCCTAATCTCATGTGCCATAATTTTGTTTTCGACAATAGTTTTATGGATGCAACATTTGTCGAACCACTTATAACTTCAGCCTCAAGGATATACAAACCTTGTTTCTTCACGCCTCTCAAGACTTCCTTCGACCCCTTTATTACTCTTAGGATACTTTTCTCTCCTTGAAAGACATATCCCTTCTTGTCGAATTCACCAAGAGAAATCAAATTTCTCTTCAAGTCAGGTACATATCTAACTTCAGTCAATAGTATTATTGACTCATCATGGAGCTTGAATCTCACAGATGCAATACCTGCAATTTTGTAAGCTTCTTTGTTTCCCAACAGCACTGATCCACCATCTTGATCTCATAATTCCTCGAACAAGTATTTATTTGGAGTCATGTGCCAAGTGCAACCTGAATCCATAATCCACTATTTTCTTGAGTCGCCGCTTGAAACCACAAGAACACCAGATGAGTCGAAATCATCTTGAACAATGACAACATTGCCATTATCATTACCTCCATGATCTTTCAGGCGTTAAGGACACACCTTTTGAATGTGACCCTCCTTCTTACAATCATAACATCGAACACCAGATGCTTCACCACTATAAGACTCCTGCTGACTCTTACCCTTCTTCTTGTTGAACTTACCATCCTTTCGCAAGAATATTTCCTTAACGGTCAAACCTTCACCAACCGTCGAAGGTTTATGCTCCTTTCATTTGTTCAAGTCCTTAGAGTACAAGGCAGATTGAACACCTTCAAAGGTCAGGGACTCTCTTCCATACAAGAGGGTTTCTTTGAAGTGAGCATGTGTTTTGCGCAAAGCGCATAACAACAACAACGCTTGATCTTCGTCATCGATCTTCACATCAATATTTTCAAGTTCAAGAATCATCTTGTTGAACATATCCAACAGCTCAGCCAACACTTTGTCTTTACTCATCTTGAATGAATACAAGGCTTTCTTCAGGTAAAGTCGTTTCACCAACGATTTGGTCATGTATAAACCTTCAAGTTGCATCCATAACCCTGACGTCGTCGTCTCCTTTGATACCTATCAAAGAACCTTATTACCAAGGCTCAACAATGTTGTGTTGTGTGCTTTCTCAATCATCGCCTTCTTTTCAGCTACCGTCAACGCAACATTCATGGTCGTCTCTCCCTTCAACGCTTCCAAACAACTCTGCTGAACAAGTAGGGCTTTCATCTTCAAGCGCCACAGACCGAAATCGTTCATTCCAGTGAACTTTTCAAGCTCATACTTTGTTGAAGGAATCTTCTCCATGCTCATCGCACCAATTTGTTGTGAATTGGATACCTTAGAAAATAAAGTATAATAGGTTTCTCAAGAAACACACAAGGGTTAGGGTTTAGGGTTACCAAAGAAAACAACAAGGATTAGTTATAAACTGCTATTATTTCCTTTCTCTTAAAACAAGATTACAAGTATACAAGAATAACAAATAACCTCTTTCACTATTGAATTAGGGTTTTATCTTCCTATTTTCCCTTATACAAAATATGAGAGACTGATATACTATTTACAATAAAAATAACATACTAACCTAATGGGCTTTTTAATAATTACCCATTACAAGTTAACTTTGGGTACAAGCTAACTTAAACAATTGGATCCATAACACAAGGCTCAATTAAACAATAACATGTGAGTAGACTTCGACGACATGCTATTCGTACTAGGGTTTGTTCCAATATTCCACACTTCCAATTATTACCTCTGGATCACCAATCTCGTCCTCGAAGATAATCTTGTTTCTCGCCCGCCAAATACTCCAACAAACAACCATCCATAAGCTACACACAATCTTCTTATACAACCTACCACTAAGATTATGAATCTAAGCTAACACATGATTAGAGAGTGAAATTCTGTGATCAGGTACGAGATGTCGAATGAGATGTTTAAACACTTGAAGACTTCACTAAAACTTAAAGTGCAGGAAAATTAAACAACACAAGAATTTGTTAACTCAGTTCAGTGTATAACCACACTTACATCTGGAGGCTACCAAGCCAGGAGGAAATCCAATATAAGTAATATTAATTCTAGACTTAAACCACTCAGTTTAATCTTTCACTTAATATCTACCCAATGCAATTTCTACCTAAGACACAACTTAGATATGAGTACCAACTCACTCCCCCTCAATCACACAGTGATCTGTTTACAAGTTTAATAAAATTGAAGTCATACTTCAAACAAAACAGCTTGATCTTACTTCACAGTTTCAATCAAGACACAAATACACTTTTGCTTAAAAGCTCATAAAGTGGTACAATTAAACAACCTGCTATTAAAACACAAAACACTCTATTTGGTCTTCTTAATTTCGTACTCTATTCTGAGAGTTTCTGTTGCTTAAATAGGTGTTTGGATTTTGGGCTTTCTGTAGGTTTATCCAATCCTGATACGCATGTTGCTGTCGCTCCCGGGATTTTCATCCTAGTACAAACGCGAAAGTGGCGCGGAAAAGGTAGAGTCGCCAGCCAGACATTTTTATCCCGAATGAATGGGAAAGGTAATGTTGCACAAACCTGAGGAAGAAGGAAATGACAAGGCCTTGCGAACCAAAGATCTGAGTACGGGAGTCGGTTACGAACTGGGAAGGTATTAGCACCCCAGATCGTCCGTCGTACCCGACGGGATCCACGCTTGCTTGCTTGTTTCAAAGGGTGAGAAGAAAAACTGCTGCTGAATAAAACCGCTAACTGGAATAGAATGGAAATGAGAAAAAGAAACTGGAAAAAGAGAATGGACAAAAGGGGAAATGTAGGGAAAATAAAGAATGTGCTCGAACGGGCCCTACCCCGCTGCCTACGTACCTCATCGGGATAATGAGGATCAGAGTCGACGTAGTTCGCCTAACTAAGGCGGGAACTATTTGTTTGTGTTTTTTTACAGCTGGAACTGCGTATGTCTATGCTCAGGTGTTGCAGGCTCGTCTGGTACGAGTGCGTTAACCGTCTTGCATGTGTGACAAGTCGCCGCGAGTTCGCGATGTGAGTGAATGAGATGAGAGAAGAAGTTCCCGCAGGATAGTCGGTTATTGTTTGTTTTTGTCTTTTTAAAAGAAGTGTTTTTGAATTTGTTTGTGAACGGTCTTGTACTAAGACCTATCCATCGCGGGAAGTATTTACACCTCGCCCCGAAACAGGACGCGTATAAACACTCCGCAACAAAGTCTCGTGTCGTACAAGATTGTTTGGTTTTTATTAAGTGTTTTATTGCTTTTCTTTTGAGATGAGAAAGAGAATGACTCAAGTTGATAAAAGGAAAAATCTAAGGGACTAAGACTCAATCCTAATGTATTATGTATTTACAAAGTGATCCTAGTGGTTAGTGAAGTTTTCTATTCCTAATGGAAAAAGGAAAAGAAAAAAGGAAAAAGGATGCAACTTACTTCCTAAGGAAGATAAGTTGGTCCTAACAATGGGGAATCCTACCAATCACAAACATGGAAGGAAAAATGAATTAAAAAGCCTAAAAGAAATGCATAAAAAATAAAGGATAAAGTGGAGTAAACTTACCTCAATCTTCCCCACTACAAAACAAGTGTTAATGCACATTTTTATTAAAAAGAATAAGGCAAACACACATTAATTAAATCCTAATTAAATTCTAAGGCACCTTAGACCTAAACTAGACTCTATTTTAATCCTAAAGGAACTAGAAAAATGCTAAAACCAAAATACAACACCTATTACAGCCCCTTAATACACAAACAGCTATGAAACTAAGCCTAACACCCACCGGCTTTTTTACAGCCAGCATGCAACATGAAAAAGTAGGTGTAGAAAGTCACACACATCATACTAATATAACAAATTTTACAGCAGCTATATACAAAAACAGCTATGAAATGCAAAATCCAAATTTGATTATTTTTATTTATGTGCACAAATTGAATGATAAACAACACATTAATGTCACTTGACATGAATCTACATGCATCACAAAATGAATTCAAACATGTGAATTTATTTACATCATTTATTTGATTAAAAATGACAATGATCAATCAAGAACAAACATACTTTTTTCATGTTGCACACATGAGCATTTTATCATGAGATTGAACAAGTATCACTACAAGCATCAATTGTTACACATGCATGGCATAAAATCAGAATTGAACTCATGTTAAGATATGGTCAATTAAGCACAAGAAACTTGCATGAACATGTGAAGCATTTAATCACTTTTGGCAAAAAATCAACATGGTATTTAATCACTTTATCAATCAAGCAAGCAATGACAATAATCATGAAGCATATGTTGGATTTAAGCAAGCAATTAACATGTGAAACAAATGATTAAAGTGTAGCAAACAACATCAAGAATCACTTATATCACATTTGCACCTTTAACACAAAACATAGAAAAGTAAATGGAATCATGTCGAAACGACTCGAAAAAAATAAATTGGCTACTGGAAATGGACCCAAAAATTCCCTAAAATCACTACCTAAACATACATGAACATTAGAGGCACTAGGAAGCAAGATTGAGCAAGAAAATAGGCTAAAAATCCAAAAATGAACAGCGTTAACCGGTTAACCATATAGGTTAACCCGTTAACGGGCAGAAAAATACAGCATTCTGGCCAAAAACGCATGCGTTAACCGGTTAACCAAATGCGTTAACCGGTTAACACTGAACAAAAAGTGAAAAATGCTTTTGAAAAAAGTGCTTTTGGCCACAATCTTCCTTCTAAACAATCCTAACCCCCACTTAATCATGCTAACACAAATTTCTACTCAATTGGAGCTTATTTACACATGGTAGAACCTATATCTATTAACACCTTAAATCCAAATTCAACCAAAATCACAAATCACAAGCAAACATAATCGAAACGGAATTGATTTTAAACAAAGCGAAAAGCACTTAAAGAATGCCAAAAATGGCGAGATGGAGAGAATAACTTAAAGAAGAAATGATTAAGATCACCAACCTACGAAGCGGAGGAGTGCTTCGGTGATTGTTGCAAGAATCGGAGCTTGAATCGAAGAGAAAACCGAAAACCAAGAAATCGCAAAATAAATGCGTTCTTGAGCTTGAATCTTCGTGTGCTTCTGATAAGTCGATAATCCTCACAAAATTCAGTAGCTTATCCTTCTTCAATCCACAAAATATGAAGGTTGGAGGCTTAAGCTTCAAGATCTTCAAGTTTCAATGTGAAACTTGAAGAGCTTATTTGAAAAAGCTTTGGTGAGAGGGAGAGGAAAAGTGAGAGAGAAAAAGTGCTTATCAAAGAGTGAGATTGGAAAATGGTGTTCAACCCTTTTTGTTTGGATGAAAATGGCTTAAATAGAGACTAGGCTAGGAGCTAGGTTTGGGTTTGGGGCCCAAATATTAGGTTTGGGATCCAAAATTAGGTTTGGAAGTTAGTTAGGGTTAGGGTTGGAAAAGGGAATATTCCTTGGAACACTCTAGAAGATGGTGGAAGGTGGTGGAAGTTTCCAAGGGAAATGGAGTGGAATTGAAGTGGAAAAATGAGACGGAAAGAATGAAAGGAAGTGTGGAAAGAAAGTGGAAGGAAAGGTGGAGGGAAATGGTGAAACTAACTACCTTTCAAATGATTTTTCTTTGGTTTTTCTATGATTCCTCCATCATTTCTTGATCAAGTTTGAACCATAGGATCATTGTAACCCTAATTTCACGATCTCGATCTTAAAAGTCCGGAGTCGACCCTTTTTACCTAGCCCGATTGCCTTTTCTCCAATTCCTCGATTTTCCGTCGTCCGGCCAGTCGAACCCCTTCCAAAATGAATTTGTGGACGAGATTTGAACCCTAGGCACTTGACATCATATATAAGTCAAAGAAATCCACTTCGACTCAAAAATTTATGTAGAAGCCCTGTAGAAATGAAACCCTAATTCGGCTCTTTTCCCTCAAGAAGTATTGCACTGCTTGCCTCCTTCAATCAAACCAAAACTTTCCATGACTTGTGGCTTCAAGTGAAGACTTGTGGGATATTGTGAACCCTTTGCACAAGGTTGAGAAGCTTTGTGGCCCTTCGGTAGCCTCTTCATAACTTTCGGTTGCTCCGATCATTGATCACATACCCACGCCTCGGCTATGCTATATATGATGCAATGTTTTTGGTTATTTTATGAATCCATATATGCAAAATGCTATGCAAAATGTTGAGGAAATGAGAGGGCAAATTTTGAGGAATTACAGCTGCCCCTATTCAATCAACTGCAGACCTGAACGGATGATTGCAACAACTTTTAGGCGTTCAAGGTATGGAGTGATTGAATACTCGAATAAAACCTGAAAATTTGCACACCGAGGGTAATGGAAATGCCATCTGCCCATTTATTTATTTATATATTTTTTGATTTTGACCCCTGAATAGGTAACGGAAAATAAGACCAGGTGGAGATTTACTGGGAAGCATGCCATCCTCGAATGACAACTCAAAAGAAGATAAGACGGGATGAAACGGGATCATTGTACTTAAACGAGAGCCCGAATGAAATGGGATCGTTGTACTTAAACGAGAGCCCGAACAAACAGGATCATTGTACTTAAATGATAACCTGAGACGCGACCGTTGTACTGAAACGGAGACGCGAAGAGAAATGAGACTGTTGTACTGAAACAAGACTCAAATACGAGACCATTGTACTTAAATGGAGACTCGAATGAAATGGGGTCGTTGTACTTAAACGAGAGCCCGAGCAAACAGGATCATTGTACTTAAATGATAACCTGAGACGCGACCGTTGTACTGAAACGGAGACGCGAAAGGAAATGAGACTGTTGTACTGAAACAAGACTCAAAGACGAGACCATTGTACTTAAATGGAGACTCGAAAAGAAATGGGGTCGTTGTACTTAAACGAGAGCCCGAGCAAACAGGATCATTGTACTTAAATGATAACCTGAGACGCGACCGTTGTACTGAAACGGAGACGCGAAAGGAAATGAGACTGTTGTACTGAAACAAGACTCAAAGACGAGACCATTGTACTTAAATGGAGACTCGAAAAGAAATGGGGTCGTTGTACTTAAACGAGAGCCCGAGCAAACAGGATCATTGTACTTAAATGATAACCTGAGACGCGACCGTTGTACTGAAACGGAGACGCGAAAGGAAATGAGACTGTTGTACTGAAACAAGACTCAAATACGAGACCATTGTACTTAAATGGAGACTCGAATGAAATGGGGTCGTTGTACTTAAACGAGAGCCCGAGCAAACAGGATCATTGTACTTAAATGATAACCTGAGACGCGACCGTTGTACTGAAACGGAGACGCGAAAAAATGAGACTGTTGTACTGAAACAAGACTCAACTGGGGATAACAACAAGACTCGGTAGAAGTAACCACCCTGGGAAACGAAGTTGCATTCTGTGGGGAATACTTCAATCTGATTGGAGATGTAACGGGTCTTATGTAATATACCTCAAAACTGGCCCATGCTGGTATGCATATATTTGAATTTATGGCGTAATGCTCCATGATGATGGAAATGCTACGCTTTGGAGGATGCAGACGCAATGATGATTATGCGGATGACAATGCAAAAAGATCTCCTGATAAGGAAACTGCAGGTAATTCCAGATAACTTGGCTAGGAAGAAACGATGATCGCTGCATTGATCTGATTCATCCTGGTGAGGAGGAAACAACTCTGCGGGGAAAGCTGTTAATAATTCATAGACTCTGAATAGCCGCCACTGCCAAAAATAAATTGGACTTTGAGATTGGAGCGCCAAAACCCTGCTGGAGGCGGACCCTTCTTGAACTCTGGTGGGGAGATGAGAACCTCCTGGAAACCAAAGGCATGACACTGCTGAGGAAGCAACTGCTGGGAAGGCAAACCACTCCTTATACTACTGAGAGTTGCCCCTGCCTGAGGGGAGACTTCTGCTTGGGGACGACACCCACTCTTTGCTGTCTAGCTGGGAGACATTTCAACTTGCACATGGCTGGGGATGATTGGAAACACCCTGGGAGATGCTTGTTTCTGTTCAAACAAAAGGGAATGCCCATCCTGGACAATAATTGTTAGCTTTGTTGGCAACATCAGTACCTATACCTGCATGAACACAATCGATAGTACCTGCGACATAAAGAATTAGTTTGGGACCTGCTTGCCCCAGGCTCATAGTATGAATCATTGTCTAGGTATCTCAGCACCCTTTCAGAGTTGAATTAAAGGTTTCTATTCTCCTGCACGAGTTAGAAAAGCATTCAAATGTTCATAACACAATGCAAGTTACCATTTGCTAGACGTTTTCACAAACAATCAATGCCAGATGAAAAAATAAAAACAAAAAGCTAAAATGGCCAATTGACTGAAGTTGAACTTTTATTGATTTGGAAAGGTGGCCCTGAATAGGCAATACAAAGGAAGCAGTTCCCTGGAATGAGGGAACAACTAAAAGAAAAAACAAAACTACCCTATTGGCAATGTGAGAAGTGAATCTCATCAAGTATCAACCCGGTTATGACTCGTATGTCTTCAAGACGCTCCGCTCGCCCTGCCTCTTGAGAAAAAGTAAATGAACTGATCTTCAACCCTTAGGATAGCCTCAACTGTAGGTAGGTCATGGATCTCGCAGATCGCAGTCGTTCGTGTTAATCCCTCTTTTGCGTGGATCGCCCTTTCAGGTTTTCAATCCACCAGGATACCCCTTTTTGCCTGAGTTGTCCGATGTGGCTCTTCAACTCAGCGGGTGTACATTTTTTTTCAAAATTTCCCTAACTTTTGCCCGAGCCTTTTATTCTGTTTTTGGCTCGCCGGGATGCCCATTTTTGCCTGGATCTTTATTCTGTTTTTATCCAGCGGGTCCTTTTTTACACGAAGTATTTTCTTACTGCGTCTGCGTTGACAGGGGATGGAAAGTCTTCTCCGTCCATGGTTGTCAGCATTAAGGCTCCGCCTGAGAAAACCTTTTTAACCACGAACGGTCCTTCATAGTTGGGTGTCCACTTGCCCCTGTGATCGTTGAGAGGAGGAAGAATCCTTTTCAGCACTAAGTCTCCTGGCATGTACCTCTGTGGTCGCACCTTCTTGTCAAAAGCTTGCTTCATTCGTCGCTGATACAACTGTCCATGGCATACAGCTGCTAGACGCTTCTCTTCAATGAGACTCAATTGATTATATCTGGATCGGAGCCACTCAGCTTCATCTAGCTTGATGTCCATCATTAACCTCAACGAAGGGATTTCCACTTCGACCGGTAGAACTGCCTCCATACCATACACCAATGAGAATGGAGTTGCCCCAGTTGAAGTGCGTACTGATGTTCTATACCCATGCAACGCGAAAGGTAACATCTCGTGCCAATCTTTGTACGTCACAACCATCTTCTGCACAATCTTTTTGATGTTTTTATTAGCCGCCTCAACGGCGCCATTCATCTTCGGACGATATGGAGAAGAGTTGTGGTGTTCTATTTTGAAGTCTCGACACAAGTCAGCCATCATCTTGTTGTTGAGGTTAGAACCATTATCAGTAATGATTCTTTCAGGGACTCCATACCGGCAAATGATGTCCCGTTTAATAAATCGAGCGACCACTTGTTTAGTGACATTGGCATAGGAAGCTGCTTCAACCCACTTCGTGAAATAATCAATAGCCACTAGGATGAAGCGATGTCCATTAGAAGCTGTTGGCTCAATCTTTCCAATCATATCGATGCCCCACATAGCGAACGGCCACGGTGAAGACATGACACTCAACGGATTCGGAGGCACATGGACCTTGTCGGCATAAATTTGACACTTATGGCATTTGCGGGAATATTTACAACAATCAGATTCCATGGTAATCCAATAGTATCCCGATCTCAATAATTTCTTGGCCATGGCATGTCCTCCAGCATGGGTACCAAAGGAGCCTTCGTGAACCTCCTGCATTAACATGTCTGCCTCGTGTCTGTCCACACACCTGAGCAGCACCATGTCAAAGTTCCGTTTGTACAACACACCATCCTGATTCAAGAAGAAACCTCCCGCCAGTCTTCTAAGAGTTTTCTTATCTTTACTGGATGCCCCGGCCGGGTATTCTTGAGCCTTCAGGAATTGTTTGATGTCGTGGTACCAAGGCTTATCATCTTCACTATCACCAACTGCAAAGACATAAGCCGGTCTTTCAAGCCTGGAGACCGAAATTCGAGGCACGAAATTTTCTCGACAAACTTTGATCATGGACGATAAAGTTGCGAGAGCATCGGCGAACTGGTTTTCGTCTCTAGGAACATAGCTCAGCTTTACTTTGGTAAAGAAGGTTAACAGCCTCCTGACGTAATCTCGGTAAGGAATCAAACGAGCTTGATGAACTAGCCATTTGCCATTGACTTGATTTACCACCAAAGCAGAATCTCCGAAGATCTCAAGGTTCTTGACTCGCAAGTCTATTGCCTCTTCGATCCCCATGATGCAAGCTTCATACTCTGCTTCGTTGTTAGTACACTCGAAGGTCAACCGAGCAGCAAGAGGTGTGTGGACTCCTTCTGGTGAGATAATAACAGCACCTACTCCACTCCCATTCATGTTTACAGCTCCGTCAAACATCAACTTCCATCTGGATTCAGGGTCAGGCCCCTCCTCCGGAAGTGGTTCTTCATGGTCTTTCGACTTGAGGAACATGATGTCCTCATCCGGAAACTCAAACCTCATGGGTTGATAATCATCAATCGGCTGCTGGGCCAAGTATTCTGACAACACACTCCCCTTGATAGCTTTTTGTGAAGTGTATTGTATGTCATACTCCGTGAGTATCATCTGCCAACGGGCCACTCTTCCTGTCAAAGCCGGCTTCTCAAAGATGTATTTTACAGGATCCATCTTGGAAATTAGGAGAGTAGTATGAGTCAGCATGTACTGTCTTAGTCGGCGAGCAGCCCATGCCAAAGCGCAGCAAGTTTTCTCGAGTAGTGAGTATCGTGTCTCACAATCGGTAAACTTTTTGCTAAGGTAATAAATGGCATGCTCTTTTCGACCAGACTCGTCCTGCTGACCCAGTACACATCCCATCGATCCTTCCAGCACAGTGAGATACATAATCAGAGGTCTCCCTGGCACTGGAGGCATAAGAATTGGTGGCTCCAACAAATATTCTTTAATTCGGTCGAAGGCCCGCTGACAGTCTTCATTCCATTTAATGGCCTGATTCTTCCTCAGAAGCTTAAAGATGGGCTCGCACGTGGCCGTCAGGTGAGAAATAAACCGTGCAATGTAGTTTAGTCTCCCTAAGAAGCCACACACTTGCTTTTCAGTCTTCGGCTCAGGCATTTCTTGGATTGCTTTCACTTTGGCCGGATCAACCTCAATTCCTCGTTCACTAACAATGAAGCCGAGCAACTTGCCAGAACGAACCCCGAAGGTGCACTTATTCGGATTTAACCTCAGTCTGAACTTTCGAAGCCTGTCAAATAATTTTGCTAGATTGACCAAGTGTTCTTCTTCCGTCTGGGACTTTGCTATCATGTCATCAACATAAACCTCAATTTCATGATGGATCATGTCGTGAAACAACGTCACCATTTCCCGTTGGTAGGTAGCTCCTGCATTCTTTAAACCAAATGGCATGACTTTGTAACAAAAGGTGCCCCAAGGAGTGATGAAAGTTGTCTTTTCCATATCCTCGGGAGCCATCTTGATTTGATTATAGCCTGAGAATCCGTCCATGAAAGAGAACACGGAAAACTGAGCAGTATTATCGACAAGTACATCTATGTGAGGTAGAGGGAAGTCATCTTTGGGGCTAGCCCTATTCAAATCCCTGTAATCCACACACATTCTGACTTTGCCATCTTTTTTAGGAACCGGCACGATGTTAGCAACCCACGGAGGATAACTAGTCACGGCTAGGAAGCCAACATCAAACTGTTTTTGCACTTCTTCTTTTATTTTAATTGCCATGTCTGGACGCGTACGCCTCAACTTCTGCTTTACCGGAAGACAACCTTCTCTGAGGGGTAGCTTGTGCACCACGATATCAGTGTCTAAACCCGGCATGTCTTGGTAGGACCATGCAAAGACGTCGACATATTCTCGAAGCATAGCAGTCAAGCGAGTCTTGACGGACTCTTCTAATGCATCTCCAATCTTGACTTCTTTCTTGTCCTCTTCAGTACCCAGGTTTATCACTTCAACATCTTCCTCGTGCGGCTGAATCATCTTCTCCTCTTGTTTGAGCAGTCTGGCCAATTCTTCGGGTAAACCACAATCCTCTTCACCTTCCTCATCGGCTTGATAAATTGGATTGTCGAAGTCATACTTAGCCATAACAGGGTCGTCATTGATAAGATCCGGTGACGAGCACCTGCATGAATGATGATTCATGCAAGGCTTTAGCAACAACTTGAGAAAATGAGAAACATTGCCATTTTAAAACTTTTCTTTCTTTTTGAAAAACAAAAGTAAAAAACGAAAGACAGAGAACAACATGAAATGAATGTGAAACGTCAATTTTATTTATGATTGTGTTAATGAACAAATGAACCCTTACAAATAGACACTATGCCCCGGGTAAGACATAGTGCTTTAGTACAGGAAAAATAGAAACAAAACATTATTACTCTTCGAAAGAGGTGACCGAATAAGCCTTTCCGATGTCCAGTTGCTAAGTTGAGTTCTTGGAGCGGCAGGCCTGATCCATTCATCTAAGTCACAATCACTATCGACGATGTCATCCTGTACAGCACTGATGTTCTCGTAGTTTACCATTCCCGCACTTGTGAAAGTAACCGGGCTCTGACAACCTTTTGCACTTGTTTCAGACGAAGATCCCCCAGGGTGATAACCAATCCCGAACATGTCTTTCTTCTCGGGCACTTCTACCGGGCTGCCCCAGCCTTCTCGGATCCCGGATTCTACCAATTCACGCGCCTGTTTATAGGAAGCTATGGAAACTACCTTCTTCGGTTCTTCAGGAGAAGTTGCTACTGCAGATGCTTGCTCAGACTTCAAGGGCTCAAAAGCTTGACAAGGGGTCTCGACTATTTCGCCATCCATCTCCACATATTTGAATGAGGCTAGATGACTGACGAAGATATCTTCTTCCCCGCTGACTGTCACAACTTGACCTTCCCAGACGAACTTTAATTTCTGATGAAGTGTAGAAGAAACCGCTCCTGCTGAGTGTATCCAGGGCCTTCCAAGTAAACAACTATATGCCGGCTGGATATCCATCACGTAAAACGTGGTACTGAAGACTTGTGGACCTACCTTAATAGGTAACTCCACCTCTCCAAATACCGATCTTCTTGATCCATCAAATGCCCGTACTACTAGATCACTGGGCTTCAGCACCACCCCATCATAGTCCAGCTTCATCAATGCCTTCTTAGGCAAGACATTCAAAGATGAACCAGTATCCACCAGCACATGGGAGAGCACTGCACCCCTGCATTCCAGAGAAATATGCAATGCCCGATTGTGAGCACGCCCATCAGAAGTTAAGTCCAAGTCCGTGAAACCCAATCCATGACTGGCATTAACACTGGACACCACCGTTTCTAGCTGGTTTACGGAAATATCCTGAGGCACGTATGCCTTGTTCAGAATATTTAAAAGGGCCTTCCTGTGAGAGTCCGAACACATGAGTAATGATAAGATGGAGATCTTTGACGGCGTCTGCTGCAAATGGTCTACAATCTTATAGTCACTCTTCTTGATGATCCTCAGGAATTCTTCGGCTTCTTTATCAAAGGTGAGATCCGGATCAATTGATGGAATTGGATCATTGGCAGCTACCAGTTGCTTCCCCCTGGCTCTAGCTTGGGCTTCAGCAGTATCCCTGGGTGGTATCACATTGCTTCTCAGTGCTTCAGGCGCAAACAATCTTCCACTTCTAGTAAAACCCCCCACTCCAACATTCTCTACTTGAGCTGGGGTTATACTAGTCGTGGCCAACTCTTGTCTCTGGCCGTTGCAATACACTTCGCCACCATAGTTCCAGGGAACTACTCTATCACTTTGGTACATTATGGGTCCAGCAGTAGTAATAGTTATTGGCGCCGCTCTGGCACGCGAGGGAACTTGGGATGGATCATAAAAGATAGTCACTGTAGATACTTCACTTTCTTTCACGATCTTGTCAAATTGCAGCACTCCTTCATCAATCATACCTTGAATTCCGGCCTTCAATCGTTTACAACCGTTGGTAGCTTCTGTACATTCTGAACAATCATCCTCGCATCCGGGGAAAATGCCTTTCTTCAACAAACAAGCCTTGATAGAAACCAATGAAGTCTTCAAGTCATCTACATCATCCACCAGATTCAATTTCTCCCCTTCACCAATTGCACCAACCGTGCCCCTGTGAGGAGGCATGGGATTTTCTAGCACATTAGGAAAGGGAGCGAAATTGATCGCTTTAGAATCCAACAAGTCCTGAACCACATGCTTCAATGCTTTACAATTCTCAGTACTATGGCCGGGAGCTCCAGAATGAAACTCGCATCTAGCATTCGAATCATAACCTTCAGGAATTTGGCCTGGCCTCGGAGGTTGCAAGGTACGGAGCTGAATCATTTGAAGCTGCAGGAGATTCTTCAACAGTTGGGAATAAGACATTGGTGGAGCTTCAATATGTCTATCTTTCACCCTCTGGGAGTAATACGGACGAGGGGGTCTTGGCTGATACCCCTGTGAGCGTTGCGGCTGTGGAGGCTGAATCCGTTGTTGAACTGGAGGAGTTGAAATAGTGACGGGGGCCACTTGCTGATAATATCCTTGGTGCATCATTCCTCTCTGTGCGTATACTGCTCCTGTTTCTCCTTCCCTCCTTTTCACAAAGGGTTTCTTGATGCCAGATACTGAAGCGCTTCCATTTTGAATCTTCCCCTGTTTGAGCCAGCTTTCGATTCTTTCTCCAGTCAGGATAATGTCCGAAAAACCACTTGAGGAACAACCAGCCAACCTTTCCATGAAATGCCCTGGGAGGGTATTCAGGAAAAGATCGACCATCTCTCTTTCCAATAAAGGTGGTTGCACTCGGGCGGCCACCTCACGCCACCTCTGTGCATAGTCTTTGAAGCTCTCCGAGCTCCTCTGTGTCAAGCTTTGAAGCTGAGTACGGCTAGGTGCCATGTCAATGTTGTATTGATATTGTCTGAGGAAGGCTTCTCCCAAATCCTTCCAACTTCTAATAGAGCTCCTTTCCAACTTCATGTACCACTCCAAGGACCCTCCAGAAAGGCTATCCTGGAAATAGTACATCCATAGTTTCTCGTCTCGCGTGTGGGCCGCAATCTTCCTGTAGAAAGCCTGTAGGTGAGTTTTCGGGCAAGAGTTGCCGTTGTATTTATCGAATGCTGGTGGCCTGAACTTGTGTGGGATGACCACCCCAGGTACTAAACCCATATCTGACACGTCAATCCCCAAAGTATCTTTGCACTCTAAGGCCTTGACCTTCTCTGCAAGCACCAAGAAGTCGTTGAGATTTCCGTCACCGCCGAAACCCATATCATTGTTGAAGTACTGGAATTGGTCTTCCTGCCTGTCCTGCACAGGAACATACGTAGCCATAGCTGGATCTGGAACATGAGGTCCACCTGTACCGTTGTTAGTGTTGGGAGGAGCCCCTAGTCCGCCGGAAGTAGTTGCCTGAGCATTAGTGTTAGGAGGAGTCAACCCTTGAATTGCATTTCTCAGCTCCTGTTGCCCCTGGGCCATCCCCTGCATCAGAGTCATAAATTCTGCCATCTTGGTACGGACATCGTTGAGTTCTGTTTGCATGGCGTCCATTGCTGTTCTTTGATTGCTGCGGGTCGCGTACCGATGAGGAATATTTTGTCGAATGTACCGGGTCTTGGCGGCCCTCGCAATCTTTGCCTGATGAACACAGATAAATTAGGCATCTCGAAGAAAAACCTGCAAAGACAAAGACAAAATGCAAATGATGCGTATGCAATGCAATGTGTTCCTTTTATTCCCGAGTATTTTACTGTGTCCGGTCCTGGCATTAAGAAGATAAGAATTGGGAAAAAGACCCAAATAATATTCAGACATAATGACGCCTGTGGAGAATCGGTGCTCATTACCCCGTGTCGGTGCAAATAACGAACAAGAAATCCGGAACAAATCAATCATATAAACTGGAGTTTGAAAATACAACAGACCCCGAAGGGTGCCAATCACAATAACAAAAGTACATCACATATAAGGAATCCCACAACAAGCCTGTGGGTAATCCAAGTACAACAATATGAAATTAAACACTAGGGAACTCTATATCTTTCAATCTCCAGCTAAGGAATTTGACACTCTGGAACAGCTGAACCACATCTGGATGACCGGGCTCCTGGATGAGCTTCTGAATAAGGAGGTCCCTTGTATCAGAAGAAGCGTGTAACTCCTCGATCTGCTGCAGAAATGCTGCTTCATTCCCCTTGCTTTGACTAGACTCGGCCTTCGACCTTTTCACTTCAGCTTTCAACTTCAAGTCTTCAATCTCCTTTTGAGCTTCCCTCAGTGCCTGCTGACTTTCTGTTACGCGCCGGATACGATCTTCCTCTTGATAATAAGCTTTCCTGAGAAGTTCTTTCTGCCCATCCACAGAATCCTGAAGGCTTTTGACTTCCTGTTTGTGCTTGGCGTCTAACTCCTTTTGTTTCTTCAGATTCTCGTCCCATTTCTCCTGCCATAAAGTAACAGCTTCATTGGCTTCACTAAGATCCTTCTTCTCTCTTCGGCGCTGGGCCGTCTTGTGAGTCTCGGCTAAACCTTTCTTTCGGAAGTAGAGCTCTCTATCTTCAAAATCCTTCTGCTTAAGACGGACTATTTCCTCGGCTTGCTCAGCTCTATCTTTCAATTGACGGTTCTGGATCATCAGCGCTTGACAAGAATTAAGAGCCTCTTGATTTTCAACCCTCAGTTGCTTAACCAAAGCCTCTAACTTCTGATATTCCTCCAAAGGTACCGTAGCAGGTGGCGGAGTTGGCACAGAAAAAGGAACTGGAGCCGCTTGAACCTCATTCTTTATCCAGGCTTCAAATTCAGGAAACATTCGATTGTTGCTCTTGCCCAGACATGCTATACCCTTCCTCTTAATCATCTTCCAGGACCCTGCAGCTTTTTGAACCAAAGGAAGATTGTCTTTCACCGGAAAATAGAAGGTTTGGAATAATTCAGACTCATCAGGAACCTCCTTGAGCGCATACCCTAACTGTCTTCTTAAGAGGATGGGATTGTAATTAATACATCCTGATACTCCTAACAAAGGCACATTAGGGTAATTACCACAACTAGTAATGAAATTCTTTCCCTTCAACTTCAAAGTAAACCACCTGATATTTCCAGCAGACAAAGTACTTAGCTTCTGAGCCCAAGTAGAATTAGGATCCGCAAAACTCTCAGTAGTAGGCAAGTGTCTCATGACCCATTTGTAGAATAAAGGAGCACAACATTTAACAAGACCTCCTCGCCTCTTCTCATTTTTGTAATGCACAGAATAATACAGATCACCCAAGAGAGTGGGCACCGGATTCTTCAACACAAACAAATGAATGGCATTCATGTCCACAAACTTGTCCATGTCAGCCAATAAAACTATCCCATACACAGATAACGCCAAGATAGCACAAACTGAATCCCACTTCTTCTCCACGGCACGTTCTTCAGCTCTCTTGACCAGAAACTCTAAGGAAAAACCAAGTACTCCTGCTTTGGTGGAAACCAGATTAGAAGACACCTCTGACGGGCTCAAATAAAGAGCCTTAGCAATATCATCGTGAGTTGGTCTTGTCATCTCCGAGTTAAAAGGAAGCTGATCCTTGATTGAAACTCCCATAATCTCAGCATATTCTTCCAGCAAAGGACCCAACTGAAAGTCATGAAATGTGAAGCACCTAAGCCGTGGATCATAATACTGCAATAAAGTGTGAATGGCACTCCTCTGAGAACTATCCAAGTTGAATACCAGATCCAAAATATCTCCATACGTTTCCTTGAAGTAGCCCAAATGACCCGGGGTAATCAGAGACACCAATTGGTTGATCAGATCCATCTTAGTATCGAAGAATTTGTAGTGCACAGTTCTCTTTTTGACGTCTTCCATTCTGAAACAATAATATGGCCAGGAACCGGGAATAAATGTAGACCCTGAGAATAAAAGAAACACAAATGATTAATGATGATATGATGCTTATGCAAGACAAGGCATGTGATCAGTGAAGTGTCTGTGATGTGCCAATCACATAATCAGGTGTCGGTGCACGGTCTCAAAATCCGGATATCACAATAATCATCCCTCTGATCCGGGGTCCATAACTTAAGAACAGAAATCCAGATCACAAAACTGAATCAAAGGCAAAGTGGGTATGCTGAAGGTACCAGGGTTCCTGCAAACCTGTAAACCCCTCCCAATCTCACGGGTGTGCTACTCGGGTCAACATCACGGACTCTCAAAGCCGAATAGCAATAATACGTTCACCATTTCCGAGAAATGGCTCATGACCAAATCAGGGAATCGGTTTGGCATTATATACTACTCAGGGAGGTCTCAGTTGAGTCCGGAAAAACAAGCATCCCTCACAAGTTTCCAGCTTCAAGCACTGAATCGAGAAACAATAGTACATTCATCCCGAAGGGTACAATACTATCGTCATACGAACAGTTTGCTTTAACTGAATTCCTATGAGAGAACCAGGCCATCCTATGCGAGTTCCCAATGGACCCTCAGATGCGAGTGGGTTTGCCAACAAATGTGGTCTGCCACTGTCATCACTGGAGAGGGTTGTTTCCATTAAGGTTCTCAATGATCGGTCCCCAGCTGCACATAACTATCAAGGTTGTACCCTGAAGTGGGGAAGAACCCCCACACAGAATAGTCCCAAGACAGTCGCAACCTGGGTGTGGAACACATCACCACTCATCATGTAACCATGCGAGCACAACATGTCCACGCTAATCCTATGGTGCACTCAAGCCGGGTATTTGGCTTATCTCACAGTAACTCCCAACCCACAGAAAAAATGAAAACCAGCACAGCCAGACAGTCCAGTATAATATGATGCATGGAAAATAAAATACTGAAAGCGGTAAATAAATGCGATAAAGTAAAGCTGTAAATAAAACTGTAAATAAAACAGTAAAGCTAAACTAAAGCACTCAGCAACAAACACATATACACCCAAAGAACAAAACCAAACAGGCGCTAGGATTGACTCTACAAGGGAAACCGGAAGAATCAGGTTAGTCCCCAGCAGAGTCGCCAGCTGTCGCTCCCGGGATTTTCATCCTAGTACAAACGCGAAAGTGGCGCGGAAAAGGTAGAGTCGCCAGCCAGACATTTTTATCCCGAATGAATGGGAAAGGTAATGTTGCACAAACCTGAGGAAGAAGGAAAGGACAAGGCCTTGCGAACCAAAGATCTGAGTACGGGAGTCGGTTACGAACTGGGAAGGTATTAGCACCCCAGATCGTCCGTCGTACCCGACGGGATCCACGCTTGCTTGCTTGTTTCAAAGGGTGAGAAGAAAAACTGCTGCTGAATAAAACCGCTAACTGGAATGGAATGGAAATGAGAAAAAGAAACTGGAAAAAGAGAATGGACAAAAGGGGAAATGTAGGGAAAATAAAGAATGTGCTCGAACGGGCCCTACCCCGCTGCCTACGTACCTCATCGGGATAATGAGGATCAGAGTCAACGTAGTTCGCCTAACTAAGGCGGGAACTATTTGTTTGTGTTTTTTTACAGCTGGAACTGCGTATGTCTATGCTCAGGTGTTGCAGGCTCGTCTGGTACGAGTGCGTTAACCGTCTTGCATGTGTGACAAGTCGCCGCGAGTTCGCGATGTGAGTGAATGAGATGAGAGAAGAAGTTCCCGCAGGATAGTCGGTTATTGTTTGTTTTTGTCTTTTTAAAAGAAGTGTTTTTGAATTTGTTTGTGAACGGTCTTGTACTAAGACCTATCCATCGCGGGAAGTATTTACACCTCGCCCCGAAACAGGACGCGTATAAACACTCCGCAACAAAGTCTCGTGTCGTACAAGATTGTTCGGTTTTTATTAAGTGTTTTATTGCTTTTCTTTTGAGATGAGAAAGAGAATGACTCAAGTTGATAAAAGGAAAAATCTAAGGGACTAAGACTCAATCCTAATGTATTATGTATTTACAAAGTGATCCTAGTGGTTAGTGAAGTTTTCTATTCCTAATGGAAAAAGGAAAAGAAAAAAGGAAAAAGGATGCAACTTACTTCCTAAGGAAGATAAGTTGGTCCTAACAATGGGGAATCCTACCAATCACAAACATGGAAGGAAAAATGAATTAAAAAGCCTAAAAGAAATGCATAAAAAATAAAGGATAAAGTGGAGTAAACTTACCTCAATCTTCCCCACTACAAAACAAGTGTTAATGCACATTTTTATTAAAAAGAATAAGGCAAACACACATTAATTAAATCCTAATTAAATTCTAAGGCACCTTAGACCTAAACTAGACTCTATTTTAATCCTAAAGGAACTAGAAAAATGCTAAAACCAAAATACAACACCTATTACAGCCCCTTAATACACAAACAGCTATGAAACTAAGCCTAACACCCACCAGCTTTTTTACAGCCAGCATGCAACATGAAAAAGTAGGTGTAGAAAGTCACACACATCATACTAATATAACAAATTTTACAGCAGCTATATACAAAAACAGCTATGAAATGCAAAATCCAAATTTGATTATTTTTATTTATGTGCACAAATTGAATGATAAACAACACATTAATGTCACTTGACATGAATCTACATGCATCACAAAATGAATTCAAACATGTGAATTTATTTACATCATTTATTTGATTAAAAATGACAATGATCAATCAAGAACAAACATACTTTTTTCATGTTGCACACATGAGCATTTTATCATGAGATTGAACAAGTATCACTACAAGCATCAATTGTTACACATGCATGGCATAAAATCAGAATTGAACTCATGTTAAGATATGGTCAATTAAGCACAAGAAACTTGCATGAACATGTGAAGCATTTAATCACTTTTGGCAAAAAATCAACATGGTATTTAATCACTTTATCAATCAAGCAAGCAATGACAATAATCATGAAGCATATGTTGGATTTAAGCAAGCAATTAACATGTGAAACAAATGATTAAAGTGTAGCAAACAACATCAAGAATCACTTATATCACATTTGCACCTTTAACACAAAACATAGAAAAGTAAATGGAATCATGTCGAAACGACTCGAAAAAAATAAATTGGCTACTGGAAATGGACCCAAAAATTCCCTAAAATCACTACCTAAACATACATGAACATTAGAGGCACTAGGAAGCAAGATTGAGCAAGAAAATAGGCTAAAAATCCAAAAATGAACAGCGTTAACCGGTTAACCATATAGGTTAACCCGTTAACGGGCAGAAAAATACAGCATTCTGGCCAAAAACGCATGCGTTAACCGGTTAACCAAATGCGTTAACCGGTTAACACTGAACAAAAAGTGAAAAATGCTTTTGAAAAAAGTGCTTTTGGCCACAATCTTCCTTCTAAACAATCCTAACCCCCACTTAATCATGCTAACACAAATTTCTACTCAATTGGAGCTTATTTACACATGGTAGAACCTATATCTATTAACACCTTAAATCCAAATTCAACCAAAATCACAAATCACAAGCAAACATAATCGAAACGGAATTGATTTTAAACAAAGCGAAAAGCACTTAAAGAATGCCAAAAATGGCGAGATGGAGAGAATAACTTAAAGAAGAAATGATTAAGATCACCAACCTACGAAGCGGAGGAGTGCTTCGGTGATTGTTGCAAGAATCGGAGCTTGAATCGAAGAGAAAACCGAAAACCAAGAAATCGCAAAATAAATGCGTTCTTGAGCTTGAATCTTCGTGTGCTTCTGATAAGTCGATAATCCTCACAAAATTCAGTAGCTTATCCTTCTTCAATCCACAAAATATGAAGGTTGGAGGCTTAAGCTTCAAGATCTTCAAGTTTCAATGTGAAACTTGAAGAGCTTATTTGAAAAAGCTTTGGTGAGAGGGAGAGGAAAAGTGAGAGAGAAAAAGTGCTTATCAAAGAGTGAGATTGGAAAATGGTGTTCAACCCTTTTTGTTTGGATGAAAATGGCTTAAATAGAGACTAGGCTAGGAGCTAGGTTTGGGTTTGGGGCCCAAATATTAGGTTTGGGATCCAAAATTAGGTTTGGAAGTTAGTTAGGGTTAGGGTTGGAAAAGGGAATATTCCTTGGAACACTCTAGAAGATGGTGGAAGGTGGTGGAAGTTTCCAAGGGAAATGGAGTGGAATTGAAGTGGAAAAATGAGACGGAAAGAATGAAAGGAAGTGTGGAAAGAAAGTGGAAGGAAAGGTGGAGGGAAATGGTGAAACTAACTACCTTTCAAATGATTTTTCTTTGGTTTTTCTATGATTCCTCCATCATTTCTTGATCAAGTTTGAACCATAGGATCATTGTAACCCTAATTTCACGATCTCGATCTTAAAAGTCCGGAGTCGACCCTTTTTACCTAGCCCGATTGCCTTTTCTCCAATTCCTCGATTTTCCGTCGTCCGGCCAGTCGAACCCCTTCCAAAATGAATTTGTGGACGAGATTTGAACCCTAGGCACTTGACATCATATATAAGTCAAAGAAATCCACTTCGACTCAAAAATTTATGTAGAAGCCCTGTAGAAATGAAACCCTAATTCGGCTCTTTTCCCTCAAGAAGTATTGCACTGCTTGCCTCCTTCAATCAAACCAAAACTTTCCATGACTTGTGGCTTCAAGTGAAGACTTGTGGGATATTGTGAACCCTTTGCACAAGGTTGAGAAGCTTTGTGGCCCTTCGGTAGCCTCTTCATAACTTTCGGTTGCTCCGATCATTGATCACATACCCACGCCTCGGCTATGCTATATATGATGCAATGTTTTTGGTTATTTTATGAATCCATATATGCAAAATGCTATGCAAAATGTTGAGGAAATGAGAGGGCAAATTTTGAGGTATTACAGCTGTCATCACCTTGAATTAGGGTTTGTTACTTCCTAGATTCTAGGTGATTCAGTTCTTCTGATTATGCTGAAGTCACATAACAAAACACCCTACAGATGCGCCTTATTCTGTTTCATTCATCCATAATTAATTCCAGATAACTTCCCTTAATTTGCTCAGTTCTGTTAGTCATTAATTAATTCTGGTAGCAGGTTTGAGATGTCCCAACATCTGGTAGGACATCCTGAAAACTGAACTTACTTCATTTACTGATACAATGTCACAACATCTGGTGTAACATCCTGTAAACTGAACTTACATCATTAACTGATACAATGTCACAACATCTGGTGTGACATCCTGAATTAAGCTCATTTACTTATACTTTGTTTGATAATGTCCCAACATCTGATGTGATATCCTGAACTAAATTCAACACTTCTTGTTGGTCAAAAATTCTGCCAATTCTAAACATCTACAAACTCCCCCTTTGGCTAATTTTTGGCTAACATACTTTTCTGGTTATCAGAGTGCAGCAGAGTTTCTTTTATCAGAGTACAACCTTTCTTTTCTGTTGAGTCATGTGTGAGTTTACTCCCCCTCAAACATACATGTGATCAGTCTTGTTGCAACAATTTTTTTTTATTAACATCACAGTTTTAGTTCAGAAGCAAACAGAAATTTTTCATTAATCAGTAATCAGCATCATACATTGTTGTTGTTGTTCAGTTCTCCCCCTTGTTAGACATAAATTTGGGCCAAAGTTACTAATTCAAAATTACAATGCAGAAGCAGTCATTACATATTCCTCACATACAATTTTCACTCAGATTCCTCATATTCAGTGTCTTCCTCTTCCTCAGTCTCTTCATCAGAAGCAGCAGCTTTCTGAGCATTCTCTTCAATCTCCAATCTTTGGATTATCTCCTCAAGCTTCTGCTTCCTAGCATCTAGCTCTTTGCATATATTCTTCAGCTCAGCAATCAAGGCAGCTTTGGAGATTGGAGTCTTTGTCTTTGAAGATCCAGCAGATGTCCCAGATGGAGCCTCAACATCAGCTGCATGATGACTCAAGAACAGCTTGTAGTGGAAGGCCATAAGGCTTTCTCTCTTGCAAATTGAGTCCTTCTCAGTGAGGATACCTGGATACTGATTCAGCATTATGCCACACAACAAGGAAGGGAAGGCAATTGGCAGCTTTGTTGCAGTTGATCCAGCATGCTTCAATGTCTGATCAAAGATATAGGCCCCAAAATCCAGCTTTGTTTGGGTGCCCACAACATATATAAACCTGCCCAATCCAGTTGCTATTGAGGAGGTATGGTTGGTAGGGACCCAGTTTGCAGTGCCAATTCTATGCAGCATTGCATACTTCCTTGTCAGCAGGCTAACAGACAGCTTCCCTTTGACTAGCCAAGTCGTTACCTGATTTGCAGTGATGACCTTGCAAACCTGGTTATCAGTCTTTCCTAACTCATTTGGGCCATCAGATTCTCTTCCTAGATAGTGGTTGATCACCCTAGGAGAGAATTCCACACATCTCCCTCTTACATATACCTTTCTGAAGTCAGCAGACTTACCATCAGCACAATCTTCTTGGAGGTTTACTATGAATTCCTTGACTAGCAGCTCATAGCAAGGAGAGAAGTTGGATACAGTTTTGAATAGGCCAGCAGAAGAGATGAGATCAATTACCTCTGTGCACTCAAGTGCATTACTGCTAAGTTCTCTTTCAAGTGCTAGCCTTCTTTGATAAACAAACTTCCATATGTTCACACTTGAAACATGATGGAAAGAGATGTTGTCCAGAGGAGCTTCTGGAACAGCAGTTGATGACCTTGAGGGTGCTGGTTTCTTCTTTGGGGGGGATGTTGGGACATCCTCTTCAACATCTGAATTTGGAGGGGTGACAGCTTTCCTCTTCTGTGTTTGCACCTTGCTCCATTGTTTTGTAGGACCAAAAACAACTTTAGCTTTGTCTTTCTTTGGTGTAGCTTGCTTTTTCTCAGGAGTTGCATGTCCTGCATTCTTCTTTTCCTTCCTAGTCCTAAGCCTTTTGGCTATGCTAGGGTTTACAGAAGCAATGATTTATGTATCAGAATCATGCTCTATGTTTATCACAGGAGGAGGTTGAGCAGTCTCCTCTTCAGCAGGTGGATCAGCAGAGGCTTAATCTTCAGTGGAGGCCTTGTGCTGGTCCTCAGATGTTTCATCATCACTATTTGAGGATGCCTTTTGCTGGTTCTCAGATGTTTCTTCATCATCATCAGTGGAGGTCTTTTGTTGCTCCTCAGATGTTTCAACATCTATTGGGACATCCTGTTTAGCAGGAGTGTTCTCTTCAGCCTGATTTTGTTGTTCTTCTTGTGGAGCTGGCATGGTGTTCATAGGGATAGAGATGCCACTCACAACTCTTTTCTCAGACAAGATCCTGTTCACCAGTTCCTTTATAGAATCATCAACATATTCTGAAGCTTTTGGAGTGGTGTTTGATGATGAAGGCATGCCTTTGGCTTTGCTGAAGACAGGTTCCTTTGCCCTTCTTACAGTAGGAGTTCTTGGCTTTTGAGCAAGAGGAACACTTCCTCTGATTTCGTCCATTGGAGTTGAATCCATAGGTACCACAGAAATGGGGGTTGCATGCACCACATCCTCTTGATTTAAGATTTCTTCAGAGAGGTTAGGGTTTTGGTGTTGAGTCATTTTTGAAAGTGATGGATGAAGAGGTTAAGTTTGAGTGACTTTGATGAGCTCTGAAAATCAGTTAGAGAATGCAATTCGTTTTGAGAAGATGATGAGAAGATGAATAGCTGAAAGTGAGCTGATATTCTTATAAGAGCCGTTACTTGGAGAAATTTTAGGAGTGGAATACCCAGAGTCCTTGACCAGACTGGTGTTGCCATCTGGTGATCATGCCACACGATGTCATATGACATGTTGGCACATCTCCATAACTGTTATATTTCACATAAACAGATTCCCAATTTACCCCTTAGGTTTTCAAATCGGGTAGCATCCAAAGCTTTAGTAAATATATCAGCCAATTGCAGATTTGTAGCTACATGTTCCAATGAGATCACTTTCTCTTCCACAAGATCTCTGATGAAATGATGCCTAATATCAATATGCTTGGTCCTGCTATGTTGGATAGGGTTCTTTGATATGTTAATAGCACTTAAGTTGTCACAGTACAATGTCATGATGTAACACGGTGGGAGAACTGATTTTAGTTATGTTGCGGATAGCAAGAGTCGCCACCGACTTTTATTTTATCCAAAGGAAAGGCATAAAAGAACAGGAAAGACCTTTTAAAAGATTTTTGGGTCCGAGGGGTAGGTTATGTAAAGGGAAGGTGTTAGCACCCTTTACATCCATGGTTATCCATGGGCTCTTAGTTACTTAACTCACTTTAAAATGTTTTTGAAATGTGAAGTGTGTGAATAGAAATTTTCTTAAGAGTTTTATAATGATCCATGTATGGATGCGTAAAAAACCTTTGTTTTGAAAATTATTTAAAATGTGTGAAATGTTTGAAATGTTTTGAAGAGTGAGCAAGTATCTAAGAGGAACCTACCCTAAGTTTAAGTCTTTTCTGTTCTTGAATCCTTTAAATGGTAAGACTATCCCTATTATTAAGGAATAGGTAGTCATTACCTTGGATGTGAGGGACAAGTGAAGGGACATCTGTTTATTTAGGCAACTGTGGGGTGTATAAGCAATTCGAAGGGACTTATCATCTTTATTCGAAAGGGTCAAGATCATTACGAAGGCAACATTCGAAAGGGACTTGATCTTTTTATCTGTTAAGGGACTAGATGATGTGAATTGGAGGGACTTTGCTTTATACACCCTACTTGACCTTTTTGTAATAGGCAACATGAGAGGTATCCTTATGGAAGTGAGATGTCGATCAAAGATCGACTTACGTGTGTGAGTGTACAATTTTAATATTTATCTTTAAATTAGTGATCTAAATTAATTTTAGATACAAACATATTTCACTCCCTATTTTACTAACCATAGCATTTAAATATAAATATTACTATTACAATATTACATAAAGGAAGCAATTACATAATAATAATAATTAAAGCAAATTAAATAAATAAGCAAAATAATAATAATAATATAATTGGGTTAGTAATAATAATAATAATAAATCATAAAATATAAATGGGGTTAGTAATAATAAAATAAATATGAAAATAAATAGCATTAAAAATAAATAAGAATATTAGCATAATAATTAAAAGTTCAATTTTTTATAAACAATTATTTTTTTAAGATTAAGAAGAAAATATAAACAATTCATATTATATAATAATTATTATAAAGTTTTAGATTATGTACATATTATAAAAATTAAGTTAATTATAAACATATTAATAAATAAATTAAATTTACAAAATTAAATTAGCAAGTTTTAATTATTTTTAAGCATATACTAAAAATTATTTACATACAAGATTTAAAAAATAATTATAAACAAATTATAAAAATTATACACATAATTAAAGTTTATTAAAAGTGATAATTAACAAATTAATATTTACAATTAGAGTTTATAAAAATAATTAGGTTTTTAAAATATTTAGGTTTTTTTAGAAAATAATTAGGTTTTATGAAAATATTTTAGGGTTAATTAATTAATATAAACATGATTAAATTATTTATAAAAACAATATAATATTAATAATTTACAATAAAACAAATATTAAATAGAATAAATATTAAATAATTTTAGTGATAAAGTTTAATTTTGAAAAAATGAATTTTGAATTATAGAAAAGAAAATAATATGAACATTTTATTACAAGTATTTATCATTAACTAAATTAATTATAATATATATTAAACAAAAATAAAATGGAAGAAAACATGAACAAAAACATACCTGGGGCTGGGATTCGAACCCAGGCCCTAGGCTTTGCAATCCACAAGACCAACCAATTCTCCACCAGGCCAATGCGCGTTTGGTGATAACATGTTGCCTTCATATTCTTTTATGCGTATCCTGGAAAAATCAAAAGAAAAACAACAAAGCAAAAAGGCCTGGGGGATTCGAACCCAGGACCATTCATTCATCAACAAGCGCGTATACCAACTGAGCCAACCACACATCTGTGAAATATATTACAAACAGTGCAATAAAATATTAAAACAAAATTTAAATTCCAGAAAGCGCGCGCTGGACTTCATCTTCTTCATGATACCTGCGAATTTTCATATAGTATTTCCTGCGAATTTTCTTGCGGGTAAAATTAACCAGAAAACCCTAGGTTTTTGAAACATCATCCAAACCGTGAAATCAACAAAAATCAACAGCCCAGATTAATTACCTAACACTCATACATCATAGCCATGTTTTTATAATTCATTTATATGTCTTAAATCCCAAGATCCCAATTTCAAGCTTCGAACCCTAGTAATGGCATCTTCTTGATTCTGCAACAAAAACTCAATTCAAGCATACAAAAACATTCCAGAGACATCAATAAACAAGAATCAATGCATAAAAATCATTTATATTAGTTGAATCAATGAAATCGAAAAATTCAAAAAAACTCATGAATGTGAGGATTCGGTTTCAATGAATTATGATGTTTTGAATGATGAGAATGATTGGGGTAGCTTCAGTGATGTCCAAGGAATGTTTTGCAACCTTCGAAATCTCTTGATATGGCCTCTATGTAAGAATCCGAATTGAGGTTTTTTTGGATGAATTTTGAAAGTTTGAGACTTGTTCTTGAGGAAGCAAATTCGTTCCTATGCATTGTGATGAGTTTGTATACTTATAGAAGAATGGAATTAGGTCAAAATAACATGGATTTATGGGCTTTGATGGATACCTTGAGTGTGAAGAAATCTCCTTGCCAAATTAGTCAAAAAATCAAATATTTTCATGCTATAATGCCTTAGCACGAATTTGGATGGTTTTGAATCAACTTAAATGGTCATTAAGAATTTCTAGAAGAAGAATCACTTTTAAATATTCAATTTTTATATTTTATTTTGATTTAAAATGATTTAAAATGAATAAAATCAAAATAAATAAAATAAAAATAATAAAAATATGAATAAATGAGGATTGGGTCGTGCATGATGTCATGTTGAAGTTTGGATCACAAAATTGCAAGCCCATTTGGAAGAATTTGGTTTTAAGACCCTATTTTCTTCATACACCACTCAAAAATTTCCCAACTTTGCAAGGGCACATATCCTTCAATTTTAATGCTATAAGGGTGTTCTTGGACATTTTGGAAAGCTTGAAGAGTCCTCTAAACAACCCCATTGGTTTCATGTCCATATCTTTTATCATTCTCAAGTTATGCCCTTTTGAAGTTGTTGACTTTTTGTTGACTTTTAAAAGGACCTATAATGTCTTAGCTCATACCTTCCAAATGAAGCATTTTTGGGCTTGGCTTGTGAGACACAAAGTTGTAGAGAATTCAATTTCCTTCAAAATGAGCTTTGTATGGGAAAAATGTGATGAATCATGTGAAAGTTATGGCTGGTCAAAGTTCAGTTGACTTTTCCTGAGGAAACCCTAATTTAGAAACCTTTGATTCTTGATGATCTGAACTATCTTTGATGAATCATGATCAACCCTTGATCAAATGATGAATTTTACTTTATATACTTGATGTTGGCAAAAAATCATGAAGTTTGACTTTGGTTTGACCATAGTTGACCTCAGTTTGACTTTTTAACTGCTTTGACTGATTTTGACTTATCTGATTATCTGACTGAGCAAACCTTTGAGAAAAGTCTTGAAACTTGTCATGGGGATTATTAAACATATATAAGATGTTATGATTCTCACTTGAAGTCTTGGAAGTCCATTTAGCCTGATTAAATTCAAAACCCTAGTTTAGGATGCATTGCTTAGGAGAATGCCTTGCCTGAGGGAATTGTCAAACTTCTGACCAATTGTGAACTTTGTGGACCTTGTGAACCATCATAAGATGTCTTGTGAACCTTGTGAACCATCATAAGATGTCTTTTAAACTTCATGAACCTCATGAAAGGTCTTGTGAACCTTGTGAACCTCATAAAGTGTCTTGTAAACTTCATGAACCTCATGAAAGGTCTTGTGAACCTTGTGAACCTCATAAAGTGTATTGTAAACTTCATGAACCTCATGAAAGGTCTTGTGAACCTTGTGAACCCTCTTAGTACACAAAGTCTTGTATTGTGAGGGCAAATTTTGGGGTGCAACAGCTGCCCCTGTTCAATTTTCTGAAACCTGAGGGGTTAGATTGGTATATTTGCCAGTCGTGACCTGGAAGGTTGAAGGGGATTGAACACAAAAGCCCAAAAATTTGCACTCACCGGTGCGTAGAGTGATATTGATGACTAGTTGAATATGCTTGAGTGGGCTTAAAGATGCCACTTGGATAAAAGTTCTTCAAAGTATGTCTCTTGGAGGATAAAGCAGTCCAAGATATGAAGATATAACTTTCTGGGAAGGTAAAGAACATCCCATGATATGCTTTCAGGAGGATAAACAATGTCCTGAGGAAATGGTAGCTTTCAGGAGGATAAACAATGTCCTGAGGAAATGGTAGCTTTCAGGAGGATAAACAACGTCCTGAGGTGATGATATGCTTTCAGAAGGATGAACAACGTTCTGAGGTATAAGTATAACTTTTGGGAGGATAAACAACGGCCCAATAGTCATGATATGCTTTCAGGAGGATAAATAACGTCCTGAGGAAATGGTAACCTTTGGGAAGATAAACAACGTCCCAAGGTCATGATATGCTTTCAGGAGGATAAACAACGTCCTGAGGGAATGGTATGCTTTCAGGAGGATAACAACGTCCTGAGGAACTGGTGATGTAACCTTTGGGAAGATAAACAACGACCCAAGGGAATGATATGCTTTCAGAAGGATGAACAACGTTCTGAGGTATAAGTATAACTTTTGGGAGGATAAACAACGGCCCAAGGTCATGATATGCTTTCAGGAGGATAAACAACGTCCCGAGGAAATGATATGCTTTCAGGAGGATAAACAACGTCCCGAGGTATGAAGTAAGCTTTCAGGAGGATAAACAACGTCCTGAGGTATGAAGTAGCCTTTGGGAAGATAAACAACGACCCAAAGATGCTTTCAGGAGGATAAACAACGTTCTGAGGTATAAGATGTAACCTTTGGGAAGATGAACAACGGCCCAAGGTCATAATATGCTTTTAGGAGGATAAACAACGTCCTGAGAAAATGGTAACTTTTGGGAAGATAAACAACGGCCCAATAGTCACAAGTTGTTGATGAAGTTTGTCTGCTGGAGAATTAATCTGAAAAACAAGATTATAACATTTTGTATGATAATATTAGTAATGCATTATGCATGCATGTATAATATGATGCACTTAAGTAATGTATTATTTATATGTATTTATGAATATGTATGATATGATGTAAATGATGTATGTATGCATCATGCAGCTCGGAGCATCCGGATATCTTCGTATAACAACTGCTGGTCAGGGAAAATAAATCCCTATTCGTTGTTGGAGAATATGAGGAACTCGTTCCCCTTTTAATAATGTAGTACTCATAACTTCCCGTCTTCGTTTGGTAGTAAGGTATATATAACCTTCCGTCTTCGTTCGATAGTAAGGTATACATAACCTCCCGTCTTCGTTCATCGTACTCCTATTGGAGGAATAAATTCCCAATTATCCGTATGAGGATAAAAGAGATGGATATAAATTCCAGGAGAGATATGACTTGAAGTATTTATGAAGATGGATTTGTCCTACTGGGGAACTTGTAGCTGTCTTAGTGGGAATGAACCGGCGAAGCTTCGTTGAAATCCTTTCCTCGTTTGTCCTTAGTAAATACTACTACTGCATTTTCATGCATTTCTGGTAAACATCAATCATATTAAGCATCTATACATTTCTGGTAAACATCAATCATATTCAAAAGCATACATACATTCAAACACAACCAATGGATGTTTCGCTTAGGGTAAAAGTAAATCTGGATTCAGAGGGAAAAGTAAAGCTGAACTTGAAAACAGAATCGTTTCAACTTCGAGAGTGTATAACCAATTGGATTTGGAGCTCTTGAAATTTTTAACTTTCCTGAATACCTTCCCAGAAATCCTCATAGCTGGATCTGTGATACTGACACCATCTGATACTACTGGCGTAGACAATTAATTTCCATCATGGTTTCAGCTGAGAATCCAATATCAAGGTAATACAATGAGAGGAATGTGTCTTCAAATTGTGATGGACCATATACGCTCCGGGCATTATATTTGAAGAGAAAGCATTGCCCATTGGTTGAGGCTGAATTATACCATAATGGAAGTATCTGAATAGAGCTACCTCAAACAGAATTCCCCACAATAATATGCCCCTGGCATCATGAATTTTGTAATGTTACCCTTGGTAATTCAGATAGATGGGGAGATCTGCCCCTGGCTATCATTAAGCATTGTTGAATCTTGACATGACTGCCCCAAATGTGTTAGGCAGTATCATGGCATGCCCCCTTGATTGGGATACAATGACTATACCTCTTTGCATACATGGGCTTTGATCCAGGAAGCAACTTTGTTTATCGGAAGGACTTTGGTTCATTGAACATTCATCCTGTAAGTTTCTCCATTTGTCAAACACTCAGGTATATGCAAACAAATATATTCAAAAATGCAATGCTTATGTCTGTCTTGAAGTTTTTGAAAAAGAATTATTTAAAAAAATTTTTTTTTTAGGAAACTGTGATATTAACTCAAGTTTTATAACAAGCCCTAAAGGAGTCAGGATACCTTTTTGTAGCAGTACACTTTCGAACTAACCATGCTTCAGTTAGGACTTTTAAATGGTTGTAACGTGGCCTGGTTCACGGTTTAAGAAACAAAGGATAAAGGCTCAAATTTTATTTGTACCCAACCCAATCTCCATGATGTTCTTCAGTCTTATGCTCAGTTAACTTATGCATTGAGGCTCAAAGGAGTTTGGAATTGTAACACTGACATTTGTGATGGTTCAGAAACCAAAAATTTATTTGAACATTCAGTCATCTTTCTTTGTTGAGGATTCATAGTGACCTCTTTTTTATTTTGACTTTGTTATCCCTTCTTTTTGCCTGAACTGTTTGTTTCAAAATTACAGTCAGCGGAATGTCTTAATGTTTTACTAAGTCTCCTTCGTAGGTTTTGACTTAGTAAGCTTTTTCTTTTGTCGGATATCGACTGTCAGGTTTAATGATTACAGAGAACCATCATTAGTTGTGTACAACCCAAATAATTGGCATAAATGAGTTAACCGAGTAACTACCCTGCCCCAGGTTATGAATAAGGGTTTTAATTTGCATGAGAATAAAAACTCCTACTTCATAGGCTCAAAAGGGTTGACTAGGGATTAACTTCCTTATATCTCCACTGTTTAGGAATTGAAACAATGCCTGTACATCGTCAGCATAGTCTGTTCAAAAGCATACTGCCTAATATTATGGTATTGTTTTCGTCATCCTCCCTCTACAGGCTTATAGCTTTATCAGGAGTTAAATATCACAAGATAAAAATATGAATCATAATTCAAAATATAGTGAAACGAATGGATTAATTCAAGACAAACATATGCAATGCATTAATGAAACACAAAAGTTTAACATAATAGTAAGTGTTTAAACAAAATAAAAGAAATTACAAATGAAAATTCAAATGTTGTCCCATCCAGTTGGCTGAATGTCTTCAATTGCAATCTGTGAACTTTGAGGAGCAGTATACTTCACCATGAAATCAAATTTACCACTTGGATGTCCCAAGGTGCCCCATATCTCAACAGGAATAGGTAGGCTTCCTTTCTTGCTACCTTGGGCAACTTGTCTTACAGCTTCGGTTTTTGATGGACGATAGTAGAACTCAACTTGACCTTCTGGAGTAACCTCTAGGATTCCTTCGTCAACTAGATCTTGAATCTTCTTCTTCAATGTCCAACAACTATTAGTATCATGTCCAGGACAGTTGGAGTGATACCCACACCTTGCCTTGGGATTATAGCGAGGAGAGGAAGTTTTAGGATTTTGAGGAGGATTTTTCAAGGAAATTAGTTTCATCTCCAACAAGCATTGCAGAACTTGTGACATTGGAGTGCTGAATTTGATAAACTGTCTTCTACATCCCTTGTGTTGAGGTGGATTAACTTTACCATGTCTTTTTTCTTTAACTGAAGAACAATCGGTGGTAACCGGTTTCTTACCTTCTTTTATCCTCATCTTCCTTTCAACCAAATCAGCTTGTTTTAACGGAGGTTGATTGCCAATTAGATTCCTGACTCCATTACTTTGAAGTTTTTGGACAAAGGTTCTCAGCTCTTCTTGCCCCTGAGCTAAAATTTGGATAAGAGCCACCTGGCCATTCATCTGGATCCTCATTCCTGTTATCTTAGCCTGCAATTGTTCCAACTGACCATCCTTGTTGTCCTCAGGACTCTTCTTCTTAGCCAGCAGTGTCTTCAACTCATCTTGTCCCTTGGACAAGTTCAGAATCAACTCTTGGAATCGGGCATTCTGAGCCTGGAGATCTTTGACTGTCTGTTCAAGAGCCATTGTTAAAATAAACAGCGAGAAGATAAGAAACCTGTGCACAAGAAACCTGTGATGCAATGATATGGTATGTAAATGCGGATGCAATGTTTTCAAGGACCACAGGATTTAAATTTGTTTAAACAATCAAGAAAGTAAACTTTTATTAGTAATAAATTTGTTTGCCCCTTGGGCTTACAATGAAATGAAATAAATACAAAATATGGGGTTTTAAGTCTCCCATGGACGTTTCCTCTTTGTGTTGAGGTATGAGTTGAGATTCCGCTCCTCATGAAGTTGCTTTGTTAGTTCCAGGATCCTTTCTTGGCTTGCTTTGTAATGAGCCTCGAAAGTATCCCTTTGCTCCTTCAACTGGATCCAGGATCTCTGTAAATCTTCCATGTCAGTAGGCATGTCTGGGTGAAGGATGGTATAAGAAGTATCTCCTTCAGCAACAGGCTCCATGGTAACTGGCAGGATAGTAGGATATGGCATCATGAGAGTCTGAGCACGAGATCGCACCCATCTGAGATAAGCTTCCATAGGAATAGTGTACTTGGGCTCCAGAGTCTTGCTGTTAACCTTGTGCATTTTCCCCCATGCTCGTATAAACCTTTGACGGTAACCTTGAAGATCGTTGTCATAATCAAACACAATACCTTGAATCAACATGTCATGTGGACCATCACTCCGAGTGTAACCAAACTGTCGTAAAGCTAAAGAAGGGTTGTAAGTAATGCCTCCTCTTATGCCTAGAAGTGGCACATTAGGAAACTCCCCACAACGGTCAATGATAGTGACATTCTCCATAGATCTGGAGCACCAATGAATATCTGAATGCGAGAGTGACATAATCCTCTTGGACCATCTGAACCCTTGTTCATTCTTCATCACTGAGCGAGGAAGGTGAGAAATAAACCACCTAGATAGCAAAGGTATGCAGCACATCAAAGTTCCTCGTGCCCTTGTAGTACGAGTATGAAGAGAATGCAGGATGTCCCCAAGTAATGTAGGCACTGGATTGTGACTCAGAAATATGTTGATGGCGTGAATGTCTATGAACTGATCTGGATTGGGGAACAACACTAAGCCATAAATCAACAAGGCTAAGATCTCCTTAAAAGCATCATAGCTCATAGCCTTCAAGAACACTTGAGCTTTATCCATTAATACCTTAGCAAGAATACCCTTAACTCCGCTTCTCGTTTCTAGAACAATGTCAGACTTCTTCAAATGTAAGGCTGCAGCAATGACTTCAGGTTTAGGCTCTTTTTCTAAGCCTGTAAAGGGTCTTTGATCAAGGATAGGTATACCCAACAGTTTAGAGAACTCCTCCATTGTAGGAACCAGCTGATAGTCGGGGAATGTGAAACAGTGATGTTTAGGGTCAAAGAACTAAAATAGGTCACTCATCATGTCTTCATTGAACCCTGAAGTGACTAGATCCAATAGGTAACCATGCCTCTTGATGAATTGGGAGCTTTTAGAAACTTGAGAGACCAATTCCTTAAGCTTAGGAGGTTTCCTACAAAGTGGATCCGGATAGTGTTCCTACGAGCAGAAGCCATGACCTGCAACAAAGAACAAAGATAAATCCTTTGGTCCTTGAAATGGTTAGTGAAAATGCTATGCTTATGATGCATGATGATGTCATGATGTTATGCTCAATCACAAACATGTGGCACACACAAACAAGTCACACCATAGCCCTAAGTTTGAAAGCTTGCATGAGGTTTAAAGGTAAGTACCCTCCCCTGAAGTTTAGTTGGTTCATCCTGTCCTATAAAGTAACCAGGTTATAAGGGTTCTCAATATCATTGATCCTTCACAAGGGTAGTTGTTCAGTAGGCAACTTACTTGCCAACCAAAACCCTCCAAGTTTAGGATCTCAATGAGCGTAGTATCGAGTATCAACCAACTTCAGTCTTCACCAAAGCCGGTTATCTCACTACTTTTCTAAAGGCCAAGATGGGATAACTAGGGTTCTAAAAGTTAGTTAGTGTATTGACAACATATGGCAGCCTCATATTATCCTCAACTTGACTTAAGGAACATAAGCACCAACCAAGAAATCACACTAACTATGGCCACCAGATCAACCATATCGGTATACGCCGTACAGTTTCCTTGGTCTATTTCCATTTACCTAAGGTACACTAGATCCGGGTTAGGATCTTTCACACATAAGAGCAACCAACAAGTAAAGTAAAGCAAACAAAGCAAACAAGTTTAACATGATCTAATTCCTAAGGGTACCCCTCTTTTATTAAATCCCCAGCAGAGTCGCCAGTTCTGTAACACGGTGGGAGAACTGACTTTAGTTATGTTGCGGATAGCAAGAGTCGCCACCGAATTTTATTTTATCCAAAGGAAAGGCATAAAAGAACAGGAAAGACCTTTTAAAAGATTTTTGGGTCCGGGGGGTAGGTTATGTAAAGGGGAGGTGTTAGCACCCTTTACATCCATGGTTATCCATGGGCTCTTAGTTACTTAACTCACTTTAAAATGTTTTTGAAATGTGAAGTGTGTGAATAGAAATTTTCTTAAGAGTTTTATAATGATCCATGTATGGATGCGTAAAAAACCTTTGTTTTGAAAATTATTTAAAATGTGTGAAATGTTTGAAATGTTTTGAAGAGTGAGCAAGTATCTAAGAGGAACCTACCCTAAGTTTAAGTCTTTTCTGTTCTTGAATCCTTTAAATGGTAAGACTATCCCTATTATTAAGGAATAGGTAGTCATTACCTTGGATGTGAGGGACAAGTGAAGGGACATCTGTTTATTTAGGCAACTGTGGGGTGTATAAGCAATTCGAAGGGACTTATCATCTTTATTCGAAAGGGACAAGATCATTACGAAGGCAACATTCGAAAGGGACTTGATCTTTTTATCTGTTAAGGGACTAGATGATGTGAATTGGAGGGACTTTGCTTTATACACCCTACTTGACCTTTTTGTAATAGGCAACATGAGAGGTATCCTTATGGAAGTGAGATGGCGATCGAAGATCGACTTACGTGTGTGAGTGTACAATTTTAATATTTATCTTTAAATTAGTGATCTAAATTAATTTTAGATACAAACATATTTCACTCCCTATTTTACTAACCATAGCATTTAAATATAAATATTACTATTACAATATTACATAAAGGAAGCAATTACATAATAATAATAATTAAAGCAAATTAAATAAATAAGCAAAATAATAATAATAATATAATTGGGTTAGTAATAATAATAATAAATCATAAAATATAAATGGGGTTAGTAATAATAAAATAAATATGAAAATAAATAGCATTAAAAATAAATAAGAATATTAGCATAATAATTAAAAGTTCAATTTTTTATAAACAATTATTTTTTTAAGATTAAGAAGAAAATATAAACAATTCATATTATATAATAATTATTATAAAGTTTTAGATTATGTACATATTATAAAAAATTAAGTTAATTATAAACATATTAATAAATAAATTAAATTTACAAAATTAAATTAGCAAGTTTTAATTATTTTTAAGCATATACTAAAAATTATTTACATACAAGATTTAAATAATAATTATAAACAAATTATAAAAATTATACACATAATTAAAGTTTATTAAAAGTGATAATTAACAAATTAATATTTACAATTAGAGTTTATAAAAATAATTAGGTTTTTAAAATATTTAGGTTTTTTAGAAAATAATTAGGTTTTATGAAAATATTTTAGGGTTAATTAATTAATATAAACATGATTAAATTATTTATAAAAACAATATAATATTAATAATTTACAATAAAACAAATATTAAATAGAATAAATATTAAATAATTTTAGTGATAAAGTTTAATTTTGAAAAGATGAATTTTGAATTATAGAAAAGAAAATAATATGAACATTTTATTACAAGTATTTATCATTAACTAAATTAATTATAATATATATTAAACAAAAATAAAATGGAAGAAAACATGAACAAAAACATACCTGGGGCTGGGATTCGAACCCAGGCCCTAGGCTTTGCAATCCACAAGACCAACCAATTCTCCACCAGGCCAATGCGCGTTTGGTGATAACATGTTGCCTTCATATTCTTTTATGCGTATCCTGGAAAAATCAAAAGAAAAACAACAAAGCAAAAAGGCCTGGGGGATTCGAACCCAGGACCATTCATTCATCAACAAGCGCGTATACCAACTGAGCCAACCACACATCTGTGAAATATATTACAAACAGTGCAATAAAATATTAAAACAAAATTTAAATTCCAGAAAGCGCGCACTGGACTTCATCTTCTTCATGATACCTGCGAATTTTCATATAGTATTTCCTGCGAATTTTCTTGCGGGTAAAATTAACCAGAAAACCCTAGGTTTTTGAAACATCATCCAAACCGTGAAATCAACAAAAATCAACAGCCCAAATTAATTACCTAACACTCATACATCATAGCCATGTTTTTATAATTCATTTATATGTCTTAAATCCCAAGATCCCAATTTCAAGCTTCGAACCCTAGTAATGGCATCTTCTTGATTCTGCAACAAAAACTCAATTCAAGCATACAAAAACATTCCAGAGACATCAATAAACAAGAATCAATGCATAAAAATCATTTATATTAGTTGAATCAATGAAATCGAAAAATTCAAAAAAACTCATGAATGTGAGGATTCGGTTTCAATGAATTATGATGTTTTGAATGATGAGAATGATTGGGGTAGCTTCAGTGATGTCCAAGGAATGTTTTGCAACCTTCGAAATCTCTTGATATGGCCTCTATGTAAGAATCCGAATTGAGGTTTTTTTGGATGAATTTTGAAAGTTTGAGACTTGTTCTTGAGGAAGCAAATTCGTTCCTATGCATTGTGATGAGTTTGTATACTTATAGAAGAATGGAATTAGGTCAAAATAACATGGATTTATGGGCTTTGATGGATACCTTGAGTGTGAAGAAATCTCCTTGCCAAATTAGTCAAAAAATCAAATATTTTCATGCTATAATGCCTTAGCACGAATTTGGATGGTTTTGAATCAACTTAAATGGTCATTAAGAATTTCTAGAAGAAGAATCACTTTTAAATATTCAATTTTCATATTTTATTTTGATTTAAAATGATTTTAAATGAATAAAATCAAAATAAATAAAATAAAAATAATAAAAATCTGAATAAATGAGGATTGGGTCGTGCATGATGTCATGTTGAAGTTTGGATCACAAAATTGCAAGCCCATTTGGAAGAATTTGGTTTTAAGATCCTATTTTCTTCATACACCACTCAAAAATTTCCCAACTTTGCAAGGGAACAAATCCTTCAATTTTAATGCTATGAGGGTGTTCTTGGACATTTTGGAAATCTTGAAGAGTCCTCTAAACAACCCCATTGGTTTCATGTCCATATCTTTTATCATTCTCAAGTTATGCCCTTTTGAAGTTGTTGACTTTTTGTTGACTTTTAAAAGGACCTATAATGTCTTAGCTCATACATTCCAAATGAAGCATTTTTGGGCTTGGCTTGTGAGACACAAAGTTGTAGAGAATTCAATTTCCTTCAAAATGAGCTTTGGATGGGAAAAATGTGATGAATCATGTGAAAGTTATGGCTGGTCAAAGTTTAGTTGACTTTTCCTGAGGAAACCCTAATTTAGAAACCTTTGATTCTTGATGATCTGAACTATCTTTGATGAATCATGATCAACCCTTGATCAAATGATGAATTTTACTTTATATACTTGATGTTGGCAAAAAATCATGAAGTTTGACTTTGGGTTGACCATAGTTGACCTCAGTTTGACTTTTTAACCGCATTGACTGATTTTGACTTATCTGATTATCTGACTGAGCAAACCTTTGAGAAAAGTCTTGAAACTTGTCATGGGGATTCTTAAACATATATAAGATGTTATGATGCTCACTTGAAGTCTTGGAAGTCCATTTAGCCTGATTAAATTCAAAACCCTAGTTTAGGATGCATTGCTTAGGAGAATGCCTTGCCTGAGGGAATTGTCAAACTTCTGACCAATTGTGAACTTTGTGGACCTTGTGAACCATCATAAGATGTCTTGTGAACCTTGTGAACCATCATAATATGTCTTGTAAACTTCATGAACCTCATGAAAGGTCTTCTGAACCTTGTGAACCTCATAAAGTGTCTTGTAAACTTCATGAACCTCATGAAAGGTCTTGTGAACCTTGTGAACCTCATAAAGTGTCTTGTAAACTTCATGAACCTCATGAAAGGTCTTGTGAACCTTGTGAACCCTCTTAGTACACAAAGTCTTGTATTGTGAGGGCAAATTTTGGGGTGCAACACATGACATCTTGTGGGACATTGTACTCTGTAAGCATTTGCTTCATCCAAACCAACTGTGAACAACTGCTTCCAGCTGCAATATATTCAGCTTCAGCAGTAGATAAGGATACACAATTTTGTTTCTTACTGAACCAAGAAATCAAATTGTTTCCTAGAAATAAGCATCCTCCTGATGTGCTTTTTCTGTCATCAGCACTACCAGCCCAATCAGCATCACAGAAGCCAGTGAGAATTGTTTTGCATCCATGAAAGTACATTATGCTATAGTCACAAGTACCATTGACATATTTTAGAATTCTCTTGACCTGGTTTAGATGGCTAACTTTTGGATCAGCTTGATATCTTGCACAAACACCTACTGCAAAGGCTATGTCTGGTCTGCTAGCAGTCAGATATAATAAGCTTCCAATCATACTTCTGTATAGGCTTTGGTCTACATTCTCACCCTTGTTATCTTTAGTCAGCTTTAAATGTGTGGGGGCAGGAGTTCTCTTATGAGTAGCATTTTCCATCCCAAATTTCTTGACAATGTTCTTAGCATACTTGCTTTGGGAAATGAACATGGAGTCCTCCATTTGCTTTATTTGCAGTCCAAGAAAGTAGGTTAATTCTCCTACTAGGCTCATTTCAAATTCAGATTCCATCTGAGTAACAAAATGTTTAACCATCCTGTCTGACATCCCACCAAAAACAATGTCATCTACATAGATTTGAGCAATCATGACATTTCCTTCTTCATATTTAACAAACAAGGTTTTGTCTATTCCACCTTTCCTGTACCCTTGCTTGATAAGAAAAGTAGTCAGCCTTTCATACCATGCTCTTGGAGCTTGCTTCAGACCATAAAGAGCCTTCTTTAGTTTGTATACATGATTTAGACAACTTGGATCAACAAATCCTTTAGGCTGTTCTACATATACCTCTTCATTAAGATATACATTTAGAAAGGCACTTTTCACATCCATTTGAAATAGCTTGAACTTCAAGATACAAGCAATTCCCAAAAGTAGTCTGATTGATTCAAGCCTTGCTACTGGTGCAAAGGTTTCATCAAAGTCTACTCCTTCAATTTGTGTGTATCCTTGAGCTACAAGTCTAGCTTTGTTCTTTGTAACAACTCCTTGCTCATTTGACTTGTTCTTATACACCCATTTAGTTCCAATCACATTTATGTCATCAGGTCTAGGAACAAGGTTCCACACTTCATTCCTTGTGAATTGACCTAATTCATCTTGCATAGCACAAATCCAGTACTCATCAGTAAGAGCTTCCTTGATGTTTTTAGGTTCTATTTTTGAAACAAAACAAGAACCTGAAATCACTTCTCTTGATCTAGTGCTTACACCTCTGTTGGGATCCCCAATTATTAAATCTTTGGGATGATCCTTATGGATTCTGATGGATGGAGGTTTGCTGGATTGTTCTGTCCTTGCATCAGTTTGATTGAAGTCAGGATGATCACTCTTTTCTTCAGTTTCAGTTTGTCTGTCAGCAGATGTTCCAACATCTTCTGTAACATCTGCAGGAGCATCATCAATTATCACATTTATGGACTCCATGATAACCTTGGTTCTAGAGTTAAATACTCTATATGCTCTGCTGTTTATAGAGTATCCAAGAAAAATCCCTTCATCACTTTTAGGATCCATTTTTCTTCTTTGCTCCCTATCAGCCAGAATATAACAATTACTTCCAAACACATGGAAGTACTTAACTGTGGGTTTTCTGCCCTTCCAGACTTCATAGATTGTGGACAAAGTTCCTTTTCTTAGAGTGACTCTGTTATGGATGTAACAAGCTGTGTTCATAGCTTCAGCCCAGAAGTACAAAGGTAACTTTTTAGCATGGATCATAGCTCTTGCTGATTCTTGGATAGTTCTATTCTTCCTCTCAACAATCCCATTCTGTTGAGGAGTGATTGGTGAAGAGTATTCATGATTTATTCCTTCTGAAGAATAGAAATCTAAGAATTTTTGATTCTCAAACTCCTTTCCATGGTGACTTCTTATTCTGACCACACAGCTGACTTTTTCTCTTTGTATTCTTTGGCATAAGTCTTTGAATACATCAAATACATCAGACTTTTCTTTGATAAAATTTATCCATGTATACCTTGAAAAGTCATCAACCACCACATAGGCATACCTCTTACCACCAAGGCTCTCAACCTGCATAGGTCCCATTAGATCCATATGCAATAATTCCAAAACCTTGGAAGTTGTCAGATGTTGGAGCTTTGGATGGGACATCTTGGTTTGCTTGCCTATTTGACATTCACCACATATTTTGCCATCATCAATCTTTAGTTTAGGAATACCTCTCACAGCTTCCATAGATATGATTTTCTTTATGCCTCTGAAATGAAGATGACCCAGTCTTTGGTGCCATAGTTTCACTTCTTCTTCTTTGGCTAAAAAGCAAGTTGAAGTGAGACTGAAGTCTTGAGGTTCCTACATGTAACAGTTATCTTTAGATCTGGCTCCTCTCATGACAACCTTCTGTTCTTTATTAGCCACTATGCGTTCAGTTTTGGTAAAGTTTACACTGTAACCTTGATCACACAATTGACTTATGCTGATCAAGTTAGCAGTCAAACCTTTTACCAGCAGCACATCATCTAGTCTTGGTACATCTGGACAGTCCAAGGTTCCAACTCCCTTGATTTCACCTTTAGCTCCATCTCCAAATGTTACATATATGGATGAATATGACTTTAAGTCTACTAGCAGATTCTTCAATCCAGTCATGTGTCTTGAACATCCACTGTCAAAGTACCAGTCTTCTTTAGCTGATACTCTTAGGGATGTATGAGCTATATATGCAACACCTTTCTTTGACCATTTGTATTGAGGTTTCTTTTGATACCTCTGCCCTGTGCAGTGTCCATTAGTAGAGCTCCAAGGTTGTTTGTTGAACTTGTTCTTGGGCATGTAGCTTTGATCAGCATGAAGACTAGCTTTAGGTACCCATACTTTCTTGATGACCTCTGTCTTCTGCTTAGGGGGTTGCTGATATCTTTGAGGTTGATGTCTATGCAGCACTTTCTTGGTAACCTCTATCTTCTGCTTAGGAGGTTGCTGATACATCTGATTTGGATATCCATGCAACTTGTAGCAATGAGGTTTGATATGTCCAAACCTTCCACAATGATGACATCTCCATCTTTGATACTTCTTCTTCATTATATTCTTTTCTTGATATTGAGACATTTGTTGGAACATTATGTTTGACTTTGTGTTCTTTTCATGATGTTGAAGCATCTGTTGGGACATCTTGTGTGACTGTATGGAATTTGAAGTAGTTTTGCTGGTGCTAGCTTCAACCTTATGAACTTTGTTGAATCCCAATCCACTTCTATCCCCTGAATGCTTACTGTTATTGAGAATAACATCCAATGTGCTTGAGCTACTATTCAGCATTCTAACAGATTTGGACATATGCTCCAACTTGGAATTGAGAAGACTTACTTCACTTTTCAAGGTGTCAATGATCTCTAGATCCCTTGTTTTTTCATCCTTTAGTGATTCAATCTGCTTCTTTTGCTTTATATTCTCCATGCATATTTCAGTGCTTCTTTTAACTAGTTCTTTGTATGATTGCTCAAGCTCTTCAAAAGTAAGCTCCCCATCACTGGATTCACTTTCAGATTCATATAATCCAGTTAGAGCAGTGATATGCTTAGCTGATTCTTCTTCTGAATCACCTCCTGAGTCTTCATCAGACCAGGTTACAGAGAGACCTTTCTTTTGCCTTTTTAAATAGGTAGGACATTCATTTCTGATGTGTCCATATCCTTCACATCCATGGCATTTAATCCCTTTTTCTTGACTGATCTTTTCATCATAATTTGACCTTCTATTAGCATCATAAGGTCTTTTGTTCTCAGAAGAGTTTGTGTATCTTCCACTTGGTCTGGTCTTGTCTTCCATCTTTCTGAGAATCTTTTTGAATTGTCTTCCAAGCATAGCAATGTTTTCTGATAAATTTTCTTCAGTTTCTGATTCATCATTTTCTTCTTCTTTATCAGTATTTGACACCAAGGCTATGCTTTTGTTCTTCTTTACAATTGTGTCATTCATTCCCATCTCAAATGTTTGAAGGGAACCAATGAGCTCTTCAACTTTCATTGTGCATATGTCTTGAGCTTCTTCTATTGTTGTGACCTTCATGTCAAATCTTTTTGGCAAAGATCTGAGAATCTTTCTTACAAGCTTTTCATCAGTCATCTTTTCTCCCAAAGCTCCAGAAGTATTGGCTATTTCTAAGATGTTCATGTAGAATTCATGAATTGTCTCATCTTCCTTCATTCTCAAGTTTTCAAACTTGGTGGTGAGAAGTTGAAGTCTTGACATCTTCACCTTTGATGTTCCTTCATGAGTTGTTTTGAGAGTGTCCCAAACATCTTTGGCCAGCTCACAGTGATGCACAAGTCTAAAGATGTTCCTATCAATGCCATTGAATAAAGCATTTAAGGCCTTGGAGTTGCCAAGTGCTGAATCTTCTTCCTCCTTACTCCATTCTTCTTCAGGTTTCAACACTTTTGCTCCATCTTTGGTGTCTTGGACAGGGTGCTCCCATCCATTGTTAACTGCTTTCCATGCCCTATTGTCAAGTGATCTTAAGAATGCAACCATTCTTGGCTTCCAATAGTCATAATTAGATCCATCCAATATAGGTGGTCTATTTACTGATCCTACATCTCTGTCCATGTTTCCAGAATTTGCAGTCCCTAGATCTCACCCAGTATAAACAGGCAGGGTGCCTGCTCTGATGCCAATTGAAATTCTGTGATCAGGTACGAGATGTCGAATGAGATGTTTAAACACTTGAAGACTTCACTAAAACTTAAAGTGCAGGAAAATTAAACAACACAAGAATTTGTTAACCCAGTTCAGTGTATAACCACACTTACATCTGGAGGCTACCAAGCCAGGAGGAAATCCAATATAAGTAATATTAATTCTAGACTTAAACCACTCAGTTTAATCTTTCACTTAATATCTACCCAATGCAATTTCTACCTAAGACACAACTTAGATATGAGTACCAACTCACTCCCCCTCAATCACACAGTGATCTGTTTACAAGTTTAATAAAATTGAAGTCATACTTCAAACAAAACAGCTTGATCTTACTTCACAGTTTCAATCAAGACACAAATACACTTTTGCTTAAAAGCTCATAAAGTGGTACAATTAAACAACCTGCTATTAAAACACAAAACACTCTATTTGGTCTTCTTAATTTCGTACTCTATTCTGAGAGTTTCTGTTGCTTAAATAGGTGTTTGGATTTTGGGCTTTCTGTAGGTTTATCCAATCCTGATACGCATGCTGTCATCACCTTGAATTAGGGTTTGTTACTTCCTAGATTCTAGGTGATTCAGTTCTTCTGATTATGCTGAAGTCACATAACAAAACACCCTACAGATGCGCCTTATTCTGTTTCGTTCATCCATAATTAATTCCAGATAACTTCCCTTAATTTGCTCAGTTCTGTTAGTCATTAATTAATTCTGGTAGCAGGTTTGAGATGTCCCAACATCTGGTAGGACATCCTGAAAACTGAACTTACTTCATTTACTGATACAATGTCACAACATCTGGTGTAACATCCTGTAAACTGAACTTACATCATTAACTGATACAATGTCACAACATCTGGTGTGACATCCTGAATTAAGCTCATTTACTTATACTTTGTTTGATAATGTCCCAACATCTGATGTGATATCCTGAACTAAATTCAACACTTCTTGTTGGTCAAAAATTCTGCCAATTCTAAACATCTACAAACTCCCCCTTTGGCTAATTTTTGGCTAACATACTTTTCTGGTTATCAGAGTGCAGCAGAGTTTCTTTTATCAGAGTACAACCTTTCTTTTCTGTTGAGTCATGTGTGAGTTTACTCCCCCTCAAACATACATGTGATCAGTCTTGTTGCAACAATTTTTTTTATTAACATCACAGTTTTAGTTCAGAAGCAAACAAAAAATTTTCATTAATCAATAATCAGCATCATACATTGTTGTTGTTGTTCAGTTCTCCCCCTTGTTAGACATAAATTTGGGCCAAAGTTACTAATTCAAAATTACAATGCAGAAGCAGTCATTACATATTCCTCACATACAATTTTCACTCATATTCCTCATATTCAGTGTCTTCCTCTTCCTCAGTCTCTTCATCAGAAGCAGCAGCTTTCTGAGCATTCTCTTCAATCTCCAATCTTTGGATTATCTCCTCAAGCTTCTGCTTCCTAGCATCCAGCTCTTTGCATGTATTCTTCAGCTCAGCAATCAAGGCAGCTTTGGAGATTGGAGTCTTTGTCTTTGAAGATCCAACAGATATCCCAGATGGAGCCTCAACATCAGCTGCATGATGACTCAAGAACAGCTTGTAGTGGAAGGCCAGAGGGCTTTCTCTCTTGCAAATTGAGTCCTTCTCAGTGAGGATACCTGGATACTGATTCAGCATTATGCCACACAACAAGGAAGGGAAGGCAATTGGCAGCTTTGTTGCAGTTGATCCAGCATGCTTCAATGTCTGATCAAAGATATAGGCCCCAAAATCCAGCTTTGTTTGGGTGCCCACAACATATATAAACCTGCCCAATCCAGTTGCTATTGAGGAGGTATGGTTGGTAGGGACCCAGTTTGCAGTGTCAATTCTATGCATCATTGCATACTTCCTTGTCATCAGGCTAACAGACAGCTTCCCTTTGACTGGCCAAGTCGTTACCTGATTTGCAGTGATGACCTTGCAAACCTGGTTATCAGTCTTTCCTAACTCATTTGGGCCATCAGATTCTCTTCCTAGATAGTGGTTGATCACCCTAGGAGAGAATTCCACACATCTCCCTCTTACATATACCTTTCTGAAGTCAGCAGACTTACCATCAGCACAATCTTCTTGGAGGTTTACTATGAATTCCTTGACTAGCAGCTCATAGCAAGGAGAGAAGTTGGATACAGTTTTGAATAGGCCAGCAGAAGAGATGAGATCAATTACCTTTGTGCTCTCAAGTGCATTACTGCTCAGCTCTCTTTCAAGTGCTAGCCTTCTTTGATAAACAAACTTCCATCTGTTCACACTTGAAACATGATGGAAAGAGATGTTGTCCAGAGGAGCTTCTGGAACAGCAGTTGATGACCTTGAGGGTGCTGGTTTCTTCTTTGGGGGGGATGTTGGGACATCCTCTTCAACATCTGAATCTGGAGGGGTGACAGCTTTCCTCTTCTGTGTTTGCACCTTGCTCCATTGTTTTGTAGGACCAAAAACAACTTTAGCTTTGTCTTTCTTTGGTGTAGCTTGCTTCTTCTCAGGAGTTGCATGTCCTGCATTCTTCTTTTCCTTCCTAGTCCTAAGCCTTTTGGCTATGCTAGGGTTTACAGAAGCAATGATTTCTGTATCAGAATCATGCTCTATGTTTATCACAGGAGGAGGTTGAGCAGTCTCCTCTTCAGCAGGTGGATCAGCAGAGGCTTGATCTTCAGTGGAGGCCTTGTGCTGGTCCTCAGATGTTTCATCATCCCTATTTGAGGATGCCTTTTGCTGGTTCTCAGATGTTTCTTCATCATCATCAGTGGAGGTCTTTTGTTGCTCCTCAGATGTTTCAACATCTATTGGGACATCCTGTTTAGCAGGAGTGTTCTCTTCAGCCTGATTTTGTTGTTCTTCTTGTGGAGCTGGCATGGTGTTCATAGGGATAGAGATGCCACTCACAACTCTTTGCTCAGACAAGATCATGTTCACCAGTTCCTTTATAGAATCATCAACATATTCTGAAGCTTTTGGAGTGGTGTTTGATGATGAAGGCATGCCTTTGGCTTTGCTGAAGACAGGTTCCTTTGCCCTTCTTACAGTAGGAGTTCTTGGCTTTTGAGCAAGAGGAACACTTCCTCTGATTTCGTCCATTGGAGTTGAATCCATAGGTACCACAGAAATGGGGGTTGCATGCACCACATCCTCTTGATTTAAGATTTCTTCAGAGAGGTTAGGGTTTTGGTGTTGAGTCATTTTCGAAAGTGATGGATGAAGAGGTTAAGTTTGAGTGACTTTGATGAGCTCTGAAAATCAGTTAGAGAATGCAATTCGTTTTGAGAAGATGATGAGAAGATGAATAGCTGAAAGTGAGCTGATATTCTTATAAGAGCCGTTACTTGGAGAAATTTTAGGAGTGGAATACCCAAAGTCCTTGACCAGACTGGTGTTGCCATCTGGTGATCATGCCACATGATGTCATATGACATGTTGGCACATCTCCATAACTGTTATATTTCACATAAACAGATTCCCAATTTACCCCTTAGGTTTTCAAATTGGGTAGCATCCAAAGCTTTAGTAAATATATCAGCCAATTGCAGATTTGTAGCTACATGTTCCAATGAGATCACTTTCTCTTCCACAAGATCTCTGATGAAATGATGCCTGATATCAATATGCTTGGTCCTGCTATGTTGGATAGGGTTCTTTGATATGTTAATAGCACTTAAGTTGTCACAGTACAATGTCATGACATCTTGTGGGACATTGTACTCTGTGAGCATTTGCTTCATCCAAACCAACTGTGAACAACTGCTTCCAGCTGCAATATATTCAGCTTCAGCAGTAGATAAGGATACACAATTTTGTTTCTTACTGAACCAAGAAATCAAATTGTTTCCTAGAAATAAGCATCCTCCTGATGTGCTTTTTCTGTCATCAGCACTACCAGCCCAATCAGCATCACAGAAGCCAGTGAGAATTGGTTTGCATCCATGAAAGTACATTATGCTATAGTCACAAGTACCATTGACATATTTCAGAATTCTCTTGACCTGGTTTAGATGGCTAACTTTTGGATCAGCTTGATATCTTGCACAAACACCTACTGCAAAGGCTATGTCTGGTCTGCTAGCAGTCAGATATAATAAGCTTCCAATCATACTTCTGTATAGGCTTTGGTCTAAATTCTCACCCTTGTCATCTTTAGTCAGCTTTAAATGTGTGGGGGCAGGAGTTCTCTTATGAGTAGAATTTTCCATCCCAAATTTCTTGACAATGTTCTTAGCATACTTGCTTTGGGAAATGAACATGGAGTCTTCCATTTACTTTATTTGCAGTCCAAGAAAGTAGGTTAATTCTCCTACTGGGCTCATTTCAAATTCAGATTCCATCTGAGTAACAAAATGTTTAACCATCCTGTCTGACATCCCACCAAAAACAATGTCATCTACATAGATTTGAGCAATCATGACATTTCCTTCTTCATCTTTAACAAACAAGGTTTTGTCTATTCCACCTTTCCTGTACCCTTGCTTGATAAGAAAAGTAGTCAGCCTTTCATACCATGCTCTTGGAGCTTGCTTCAGACCATAAAGAGCCTTCTTTAGTTTGTATACATGATTTGGACAACTTGGATCAACAAATCCTTTAGGCTGTTCTACATATACCTCTTCATTAAGATATCCATTTAGAAAGGCACTTTTCACATCCATTTGAAATAGCTTGAACTTCAAGATACAAGCAATTCCCAAAAGTAGTCTGATTGATTCAAGCCTTGCTACTGGTGCAAAGGTTTCATCAAAGTCTACTCCTTCAATTTGTGTGTATCCTTGAGCTACAAGTCTAGCTTTGTTCTTTGTAACAACTCCTTGCTCATTTGACTTGTTCTTATACACCCATTTAGTTCCAATCACATTTATGTCATCAGGTCTAGGAACAAGGTTCCACACTTCATTCCTTGTGAATTGACCTAATTCATCTTGCATAGCACAAATCCAGTACTCATCAGTAAGAGCTTCCTTGATGTTTTTAGGTTCTATTTTTGAAACAAAACAAGAACCTGAAATCACTTCTCTTGATCTAGTGCTTACACCTCTGTTGGGATCCCCAATTATTAAATCTTTGGGATGATCCTTATGGATTCTGATGGATGGAGGTTTGCTGGATTGTTCTGTCCTTGCATCAGTTTGATTGAAGTCAGGATGATCACTCTTTTCTTCAGTTTCAGTTTGTCTGTCAGCAGATGTTCCAACATCTTCTGTAACATCTGCAGGGGCATCATCAATTATCACATTTATGGACTCCATGATAACCTTGGTTCTAGAGTTAAATACTCTATATGCTCTGCTGTTTATAGAGTATCCAAGAAAAATCCCTTCATCACTTTTAGGATCCATTTTTCTTCTTTGCTCCCTATCAGCCAGAATATAACAATTACTTCCAAACACATGGAAGTACTTAACTGTGGGTTTTCTGCCCTTCCAGACTTCATAGATTGTGGACAAAGTTCCTTTTCTTAGAGTGACTCTGTTATGGATGTAACAAGCTGTGTTCATAGCTTCAGCCCAGAAGTACAAAGGTAACTTTTTAGCATGGATCATAGCTCTTGCTGATTCTTGGATAGTTCTATTCTTCCTCTCAACAATCCCATTCTGTTGAGGAGTGATTGGTGAAGAGTATTCATGATTTATTCCTTCTGAAGAACAGAAATCTAAGAATTTTTTATTCTCAAACTCCTTTCCATGGTCACTTCTTATTCTGACCACACAGCTGGCTTTTTCTCTTTGTATTCTTTGGCATAAGTCTTTGAATACATCAAATACATCAGACTTTTCTTTGATAAAATTTATCCATCTATACCTTGAAAAGTCATCAACCACCACATAGGCATACCTCTTACCACCAAGGCTCTCAACCTGCATAGGTCCCATAAGATCCATATGCAATAATTCCAAAACTTTGGAAGTTGTCAGATGTTGGACTAAAATATGATGAAGAACTAAGAACAATATGGTTATTAAACATTCTATAATTACAATTTGGACACTATAGTCAACAAAGGGACTACTTTGAAGACTAAATATATTCATACCTATACCAAAGAAATTAAATTACTATAAACAAAGATTAAGAACCTAAAACATACCAAAGCAAAGAAATCTACAACATGCAATAGAATCATGAACATAAATATGAGCCCTCTAAGTCTCCTGCATCATGTCCCACTTATAGTTGCAGTATGCCCTCTACCTAGGGTCCCAATTCTGGAAATCCACGTTTCCAGAACTAGAGCCAGCACCAAAACCTGAAGTCTCAGCTACAGGTCTCCTCCTTTTAGGCACATAATGCCTAGACACATATAAATCATCAATATCACCTGAAATATGCTCATGAAAGTAAGAAGGGATCATAGCACGAGCAATCAAACAAAGGGCCATAATCAGACAAGGAAAAACCTATGGGCAATTAGCCTTAGCCCCTGGTTTAATCCCACCCTCCACAGCTTGTTTGAACTCATTCGCAATAATTTGGGCCACATCAATCTGCCTATCTATGAGAATTTTGTGAATTAAATGAGTCGTATCTAAAAGAATACAAGGCTTGTGAATATGAGGCCTGATATTATGCAAGACAAGAAGTAACACAATATGGGCTTGAGGACGCATGTTTTCCCTTAGATATCATTGCAACCCCATATAGGTTGTACTACACACTCTGACCTTCCAACAAAAGAGATATGAACATCTCCTCAATGTTCCTCTGCCTGTTCAACTGAATGTGGTACTTGTCAATCTCACCAGGCTCCAATCTCAAAGGATGCTTCAACACCTCACTAATAACATCCTTATTGAATCTCAAAGTCCTTCCTTTCACCATAGTGGTCCATGTAAAAGGCTTGCCATCATTAGGGAGGGTGTTCTCATAGAGCTCTCTCACTATATCAATGTTAAAGTGCTCAACAGGGTGTATAAACTCGTCCACTTCTTCTAAAAAATTAGTTTCACTTCCTTATAAGTTTCTTCCCTGTTTACGTTTGAAAACTTTTTCCGCAAAAAAATTCCTTTTTTAAGCAACCTATATCTCTCAACTTGTTCGAGTCCTTTGAAACTACTAGGATTGAATGTCTTGGGCTGATAAGAAGATGTTTCCCCCGTCTTCAGCTTCTTAGATGCATCAGAAGTCTTAAGAGGTGCCATATGCAAAACAAACATCACAAAACAACCAACACCAACACATGTAATTATTAGGATTAGAGAAGGCACTAGGTAATTAGGAGAAACATGCAAACAAACAAACAAAAAATTTACACAATTTTCTGCCAGCCTCGCCCGACGAAGCCAATGCGAGCTTGCTTGGAGATCAATGTTATTTTGGGAATGGGTTGACTGTCTGCTAATTCTGTGTTTATTGGGTGCAAAGAGAAATTAATTGTCATTCCATCCGTGGAAGCTCCTCTGAAAGATGTGTTGACAACAATCTTAGAAGGTATGATTGGAATGGTAAACTTTTTGTTTGAAAAATAGAAATTTCTTTTACTGGTCCTTACTAAATAGGAGAGTAATGATCAGCAAGTTCTGAATATCCCAATAATCTGTGAGTTTCCCGAAGTCTTTCCCGAGGATGTCACTTCTCTTCCTCCTGTGAGGGAAGTTGAGTTCTCAGTTGACCTGATACCGGGGACGGCTCCTATATATGTTTCCCCTTATCGGATGGCACCACTTGAATTAAGAGAAATGAAGGAGTAGTTAGAAGATTTGATGGTAAAGCATTTTGTTAGACCAAGTGTTTCACCGTGGGGAAATCCTGTTTTATTGTTAAAGAAGAAGGACGGTGGTATGCGACTGTGTATTGATTACCGTAAGTTGAACAAGGTCATTATCAAGAACAAGTATCCTTTACCTAGAATAGACGACCTTTTGGATCAATTGAAAGGAGCATGTGTGTTCTCGAAGATTGATTTGAGGTCGGGCTACCACCAGATTCGTGTGAAGAGTTCCGATGTACCGAAGACTGCATTCAGAACACGTTATGGTCATTATGAATTTCTAGTGATGCCTTTCGGTGTGACGAATGCTCCAGATGTTTTTATGTATTACATGAATAGGATATTTCAAGATTATTTAGATCAGTTTGTGGAAATATTTATTGATGACATTCTCATTTATTCTCGTACTCCACAAGAGCACGGAGAGCATTTGAGGGTTGTTATATCGATATTGCAAGAGAAACAACTTTTATCCAAGTTTAGCAGGTGTGAGTTTTGGATGTCAGAAGTCAAATTTCTTGGACATGTTATATCTCAAGGAGGTGTAGTAGTGGATCCGTCGAAAATTGAAGTCGTGATAAATTGGGAGAGACCGAGGAATGCTTCGAAAGTTAGAAGTTTCTTAGGTTTGGCAGGTTACTAGAGAAGGTTCATCAAAGGTTTTTCTCAGTTGGCGTTGCCATTGACTAAGCTTACTAGAAAGGATTTCGCTTACGAATGGAATTCTGGTTGTGAACAAAGTTTCATGTGTCTAAAGGAAAGATTGACGACTGCTCTGGTGTTGATCATTCCTGGTCCTAACAAGTCTTACAAAGTGTTTTGTAATGCTTCTAAGATGGGATTAAGAGGTGTTCTTATGCAGGAGGGACAGGTTGTAGCTTATGCTTCTCGATAGTTGAAAGTTCATGAGAAGAATTATTCAACTCATGATTTGGAGTTAGCAGTTGTGGTTTTTACTCTAAAGGTGTGGCAGCATTATTTGTATTGTGTATGCTTTGAGATGTTCAACGACCATAAGAGTTTGAAGTATCTTTTTGATCAGAAAGAATTGAATATGAGACAAAGAAAGTGGATGGAGTATTTGAAGGATTATGACCTAGAATTAAAGTATCATCCATGAAAAGCGAATAAAGTGGCAGATGCTTTAAGCCGAAAAGTGATTCATGGTGCCGAGTTGGTGGTGTTGGAATATGCATTATTGGAAAAGTTTCGAGATCTTAATCTTCAAATTGTATGGACTCCGAATGGTGTGATCATGGGAAACTTGAATATCAATTCTACCTTAAGAAGAGAAATTCAACAAAGACAAGTTCTATATGAGAAGTTACAAGAGATGTTATTCCAACCGGGTAAGGTTAGAGCGTTAGATGGGATTATCCTATTTAACCAAAAGATTTGTATTCCTTATGATGTTGAGTTAAAGAGAAAGATTTTGGAGGAAGCTCACAAAGGTACTTTTACGATACATTTGGGTTCTTCGAAGATGTATCAAGATTTAAAGAAAGAGTATTGGTGGTCCGGTATGAAAAAGGATATTGCAGTGTTTGTGTCTGAATGTGCGGTGTGCCAATAAGTGAAGATCGTGCACCAAAGACCAAGCAGTTTGTTACAACCTTTGGATATTCCAATTTGGAAGTGGGATAGTATTTATATGGATTTTGCGGTGGGATTATCTAGTTATCAAGGTGGTTATGATTCTATTTGGGTGATTGTAGATCGACTAACAAAATATGTGCATTTCTTAGCCGTTAAGACTACATACAAGGCAAGTCATCTTGCGAGGTTGTTTATTGCTGAAATTGTAAGGTTGTATAGTGTCCCGTCTAGCATTGTGTCTGATATATATCCAAAGTTTACTTTAAGGTTTTGGAAAGTGTTTCAACAAGCTATGGGTATGAACTTACGTTTGAGCACTTCTAATCATCCTCAAACAGATGGTCAGACTGAGTGAACAATTCAAACAATGGAAGACATGTTAAGAGCTTGTGTGTTGGAAAGTAGAGGAAATTGGAAGGAAATTTTACCTTTGATCGAGTTATCTTACAATAATAGTTATCATGTGAGCATTGGTATGGCTCTATATGAGGCTTTATATGAAAGAAAGTGTAGAACGCCTTTGTATTTGTCAGAAGTAGGTGAAGATAGAATTTTGGGACCCGAGATTATTCAAGAGACTACGGAAAAGATTCGAATGATTCAAGAGAAAATTAAGCAAGCTCAAGATTATCAGAAGAGTTATGCTGACAATCGAAGGAGACCTTTGGAATTTGAGGAAGGTGACCATATTTATTTGAAAGTTACTCCGGGATTGAGATTGAAAGGACCATTTAAGTCACGCAAGTTAAGCCCGAGATACGTAGGACCGTATCAGACTTAGAAAGGATTGGTGAAGTTGCTTATATATTAGCCTTACCACCCTCTTTGTCTGAAATGCATGATGTTTTTTATGTATCTCAACTTCGTAGGTTTGTTCCTGATCCTCTTCAGCCTATTCTGTCTGATTCTATCGAGATAGAAGCGGACTTGACTTTTGAACCCCAACCAAGCCGTATTGTTGGAAGAGAAACCAAAGTGTTAAGAAACAAGGAGATTCCACTTGTTAAGGTACAATGGGATATGACGCATTCGGGAGGTGCTACGTGGGAACTGGAATCAGAGATGCGGCAGGTGTATCCTCACCTGTTCATGTAATCTTTAAATTCGAGGACGAATTTCTATTTAAGGAGGGGAGGATGTAACACCCCGTAATTTATTTAATGCTCTGAATAATATTATTTGATATCAATATGGTTCCGGGTTGCTCTGAGATGTTTTAACAAAAATAATTTGAGCAATCAGCGAATTAATTTATATTAACTAATATTTTCTGACTCAGGGGTTTTATAAAATTAATTGATTAAGAGACATTTTTGGATACCCTATATTTGGACCCGTTGGGAGGAAATTATACTTTCCCGTATAAGACCTAAGTTTGTTTTCTTATGTTGCATAAACATAGAAACATAACAATAGAAAGAAGAGGAAAGTGAGAAGAAGGAAAATCTTGGAGAAGAAGAAGAAGAAGAAAGCTTTTGGTCTTGAAGTTCCATCATCCATTCATCTCTCAATATTCTCAATCATCTTTGGTAGAGGTGGGTTCAAGATAGATACTTTTATTTTAGAGGTTATAGTGTTCTTGATGTTTAGGGCAAAAATGCTAGAAATCGTAGAATCGAGAGTTTGAACGGTTGAAATATTGATTAAATGCATGAGTATGTTGGGTATATGTGTAGTAACCTCTGTTGATAATTATTTTGATGTTTGGTGTTATTTGGATTGAAAATATGTTCTATCTTATGAGACCGAAAAATATTATTTTGAGGCGACTTTTACTCGACTTTTCTAATTAACCGTAATTATGTTAGTTAGGAAATTGTGAGCTCTTGGAAATAAAAAGATATAACCTATGAGATGGTTAGGATTACCCTAGATTATTGTGAAACCGTTAGCGTGTAATACACGGGGTCCTCCGTAAAGTCTTGAGTAAGTCTTGAGGTGGGTTATTCTGAGTCCCATGGGAAACATCCGTAAATACTTGAGGTGTGTATTACAAGGGGCCTATGTAAAGTCTTGAGTAAGCCTTGAGGTGGGTGATACTGAGTCCCATGGGAAGCATCCATAAAGACTTGAGGTGTGTATGTTACTAGATCACCCATAAAGTCCTGAGTAAGTCTTGAGGTGGGTTACTTTGAGTCCCACGGGAAGCATCCGTAAAGGCTTTAGGTGAGTACTACATTGGGTTACACAGGAAGTCTTGAGGTGGGTTATTCTGAGTCCCACGGGAAGAATCTGTAAAGACTTAAGGTAGGTGTTACATCGAGTCCTCTGTAAAGTCTTGAGTAAGTCTTGAGGTGGGTTACTTTGAGTCTCACGGGAAGCATCCATAAAGGCTTGAGGTAGATGTTCCACTCGTTTAGTGTCGAGAGTGTGTATGGACTTTTGTTCCATTTTGTTTTGGTTCCTCGTAGAGAAGTGAGCAAAGACTTGAGAATGTTTAGATTTGAACCTTTAGAGCCTAGAGAACTCTAAGATAGGGAACTCACTGAGATGTTGTTATCTCACCCCATGTTGTTGATATATTTTCAGGTACTTCAGGTTTCGCGAAGGGTAAGGATAAGGTAGTTTGATTATCCTTACTTCTTGATGGCTTTTACTTCCGCAGTGGATATTTTGAGATCTTCGGATCTAGTTCTTAGTTTTCTTTTATGTTGACATGTTGTATTATTGTTAGCCTTTTGTTGTAGTACCTTATGTATTTTAGTTGGCTAAAATTTTACAATGTGTTGTACTAAGAACTTATTTGTATTTCAGTATCAAACTTGAACTTATATATGAAAAATATGCTTTGATGTATGTATTTTATATATGGGTATTACACCTTTTTCCCAAAAAACATTATAAATCATCAACGTTTTAGAACATGTCCTAAGATCAATCTGGTCGATCATGTGAGTAACTGAGCGTATTTTGGTATCTTCAGAGGACGAACGGTTGTTTACCAATTTTGGGGGTAAACATCGTTGCATTTATATCGCTAATTTCTCTTCAGTGGTATCAGAGCCACTTACGAAACCATGAGTCTGGTAATTGGTTATTTTTTGTTATTTGTTTTAATTGGATTAAAACACGTAAACAAAAATTAAATCAAATCTGGATATTGAATTTTTGGCTTCAGATTGTGTACGGTTTGGATGGTTGATATTGATTATGCTTCGGAATCCGACAATAGTATGGTGAAGCAACGATATATCAATCATCCATAATTCAGATATTGAATATATTTAATGATACTAATATCTCCACCATTTTTTAATATAGATTACCATGACAACGAACACCTCTAATAACATTTTGCAATCAATCCTTGATAAGGAAAAATTGTCTGGGACAAATTTTCTGGATTGGCACCGAAATCTGAGGTTTTTCCTCAAACATGATAGAAAGTTGTATGTCTTAGAGACACCTGTTCCTTATGAGGAACCTCCTAGTTCTGCTCCTAAGGCTGAAAGAGATACTTATAAGAAGCATGTTGATGATGCCAATTCCATTCTGATGGTCAGTAATGAAAATAAACAAAACAAAAGGCCCACCAAGAAGGGTGGTAAATGGAAAGGCAAGGAAGTTGTCAAACCCAAACATATTGTACTTGCTTTGAAGCCTGGTGGAGGCATAGCTAAGGAGGGCACTTGCTTATATTGCGGTAAGACCGAACACTGGAAGAGAAACTGTCCAAAGTAGCTGGAAGATAAGAAGAATGGAGTGGAGACTTCAACTTCATGTATTTTTGTTATAGAAATAAATTTATCTACTTCAGCATCATGGGTATTAGATATTGGATGTGGTTCTCACATTTGTACCAATGTGCAGGGACTAAAAAGGAGTAGAGATTTGGCAAAAGGTGAAGTTGATATACGAGTTGGCAAAGGAGAAAGGTTGTAGCTTTAGCCGTAGGAATTTATGATTTGACTTTACCTAGTGGTTTAATAATTGAGTTAGAGAGTTGTTATTATATACCTGCAATTAGTAGGAATATTATTTATGTTTATTGTTTGGACAAGTTTGGTTTTTCATTTATAATAAAGAACAATTATTGCTCTATTTATTTAAATGATATATTCTATGCTACTGCACAAATAAACAATGGATTGTATATCCTTGATCTTGAAATGAAAATTTATAACATTAATACTAAAAGGATGAAACCTAATGAGTTAAATCCAAGTTACCTTTGGCATTGTCGCTTAGGCCATATAAATGACAGGCGCATCTCCAAACTCTATAAAGATGGTGTTGCACCCCAAAATTTGCCCTCACAATACAAGACTTTGTGTGCTAAGAAGGTTCACAAGGTTCACAAGACCTTTCATGAGGTTCATGAAGTTTACAAAACACTTTATGAGATTCACAAGGTTCACAAGGTTCACAAGGTTCACAAGGTTCACAAGACCTTTCATGAGGTTCATGAAGTTTACAAAACACTTTATGAGATTCACAAGGTTCACAAGGTTCACAATACTTACAAGACCTTTCATGAGGTTCATGAAGTTTACAAGACACTTTATGAGGTTCACAAGGTTCACAAGACCTCCCATGAGGTTCACAAGACATCTTATGATGGTTCACAAAGTTCACAAAGTTCACAAATAGTCAGAAAGTTTGACAATTCCCTCAGACAATGCACCTCCTAAGCAGTGCATCCAAAACTAGGGTTTTGACTTTAATCAGGCTAAATAGACTTCCAAGACTTCAAGTGAGCTTCATAACATCTTATATGTGTGTAAGAACCCCCATGACAAGTTTCAAGACTTTTCTCAAAAGTTTGCTCAGTCAGATGATCAGATAAGTCAAAATCAGTCAAAGCAGTTAAAAAGTCAAACTGAGGTCAACTGTGGTCAAACCAAAGTCAAACTTCATGATTTTTTGCCAACATCAAGTATATGAAATAAAATTCATCATTTGATCAAGGGTTGATCATGATTCATCAAGGAAGTTTCAGATCATCAAGAATCAGGAGTTTCTAAATTAGGGTTTTCACAGGAAAAGTCAACTGAACTTTGACCAGCCATAACTTTCACATGCTTCATCACCAATTTTCCAACCAAAGCTCATTTTGAAGGAAATTGAATTCTCTACAACTTTGTGTCTCACAAGCCAAGCCCAAAAATGCTTCATTTGGAAGGTATGAGCTAAGACATTATAGGTCCTTTTGAAAGTCAACAAAAAGTCAACAACTTCAAAAGGGCATAACTTGAGAATGGTAAATGATATGGACATGAAACCAGTGGGGTTGGTTAGAGGACTCTTCAGGATTTCCAAAATGTCCAAGAACACGCTCATAGCATTAAAATCGAAGGATTTGTGCCCTTGCAAAGTTGGGAAATTTTTGGTTGGTTTATGAAGAAAATGGAGGTTTAAAACCAATTTTTTCTAAATGGGCTTGCCATATGATGATCCAATCCATACCAATACCTCATGCACGACCCAAGTCTCTAAAATTCAGATTTTTTATCATTTTGTTTTATTTATTTTGATTTAATTCATTTAAAATCATTTTAAATTAAAATAAAATATAAAAAACAAATATTTAAAAGAGATTGAGCTTCTAGAAATTCATTAAAGTGATTTGGATCAAATTGGTATGAGAATCATAGTGATTTGCTTGAAATAGAAAGGCTTAATTCTCAAATATTTGAAGTTTAAAGCTTGATCTTTTTCAATCTTTTCCAATCAATTTCTTCACACAACAATCAATTGTTTTGACCTAAAATCATCACACTATAAGTACATAACACAACTCTACTCATTAGACACGAATTCCTGCCTCCAAGAACAAGAGTAAGCTTCCAATTTTTCACAAAAAATCTCAAATCGGATTTTTACCTACAGGCCAAATCAGGACATTCTAAAGGTTGCAATACGTTTATAGATGATCATTGAAGGATTTTGGACCATTTGCAGCATCAAAAGCATTGACATAAGCATGAACCGAATCATGTTTTCATCAATTTATGCATTTTTTCGTTTTTATACTTTTAACCATTATTGATCAAATTTGATGTATGATTTGTGTTTGTGATAACCCTAGGATCGTTTCTGGATTAATTTCTTGAAGTTTCGTGACCTATAACGCATTTCACCATAACTAGGGTTACAAGCTTCAGTTTGGGGTTTTACGATTTAACTAATATCAATGACTTCTAATGACATAGACGAATCGTACAAGTCATGGGGAATTCATTGGTGTTATTAATTTGAGGAAATTGTACCTATTGCATAACATTTGAAATTCACAGGTTTTATGGGCAAGAAAATTTGCAGCAAATTTCGTTTGAAAATTCGCAGGTAAATTCGTGGGGCTGGAGGAAGAAGATGATCCCCTGGCGCGAATTTCAAATTTTGAATATTTGAGATAATATTTTTTTGTTTTGTTTTGATATTGTTTCACAGCCATGTGGTTGGTTCAGTTGGTTGTGAATGCGCGCGTATTGCTTGAGGGTCTGGGTTCGATTCCTGGACCAAACCACTTTTTTCTTGTTTTTTTTCATTTAATTAGCAATTTGAATATATTATGTATTGTAACTGTTATATGGACAGATGCGCCCTCCCGGCTGGAATGGTTAAAGTGTTTGTGTGATGTTTGAAGGTCCTGGGTTCGATCCCCCCAGGCCTTTTGTTTTGTTTTCTTTTTCTTTGATTTTTCAGTTTAAACAACAAAACCAATTGGAGAGGATTCTTTACCAGCGCACGCCTGTAGCCCAGTGGTAGCTTGCTTCGTCCAGAGTGTGCAAAGCCTAGGGCATGGGTTCAATCCCTGCCCCAGGTAAGTTTTTTTTTAAATTTTGTTTTGTTTATTTTGTTTCATTAATTGTTTTATTATTGAATATAATTATATGCAAATAGATTTAAATTAATATGTAAATATTATATGTTCTAAAAAGAATTTCTAAAAAAATAATAATATTTTCTAAAACTAATTTCTTTTATTAATATGTATATATTATTATTATATATAATTTATTTGTATAATTGAGTTAATATTTAGTATTTAACATTTTTGTATATAAAACCTAATTTATTGTTATAAACCCTAAAAAATATATTTTTCTAAAACCCTAATTTTCTTTTTACTTAAAATTTAATTTTTTAATTTCTTATTTATGAACCTTAATCATGTACATTTTAATATTTGTTTATAATCTTGTATATAAATATGCTTAAAAATTAAAATTCTTAATTTGTTTTCATAATATGTAAATATTCTTTAAATTGTTTATATTTTTAATTTTGCATGTAAATAATTGTTAATATATGTCTAAAAATAGTTAAAAATTGCTAATTTAATTTTTTGTAATCATAATTTTATAATATGTTTAAAATTAATTTAATTTTTTAATTTGCACATAATTTAAAATTTTATAATAATTAGTATAAATGTTCATATTTTCTTCTTAATCTTAAATAATTGTTTCTATAAAAATTCGATTTTTAATTATTATAATAATCTTGTTTATTTCATTATTATTATTATTAATTATGTTTATATGATATTTTATTATTACTAACCACTTTTAACTTTATATTATTTTTATTATTATTATTTTTTTCACTAACCCAATTATAATTATTTATTTATTTTGCTTATTTATTTAATTTGCTTTTATTATTATTATGTAATTGTTCCTTGGTGTAATATTTAGTAATAATATTTATTGTTTATATTTTATGATATGGTTAGTAAAATAGGGAGTGTAAACATACTTGTAATATAAAATTAATTTAGATCACAAATTTAAAGATAAATATTAAAATTATACACTCACACACGTAAGTCGATCTTTGATCGCCATCTCACTTCCTTAAGGGTACCTCTCATGTTGCCTATTACAAAAAAGGTCAAGTAGGGTGTATAAAGCAAAGTCCCTCAATTTCACATCATCTAGTCCCTTAACAGATAAAAGATCAAGTCCCTTTCGAATGTTGCCTTCGTAATGATCTTGTCCCTTTCGAATAAAGATGATAGTCCCTCCAAAATTGCTTATACACCCCACAGTTGCCTAATAACAAATGTCCCTTCACTTGTCCCTCACATCCAAGGTAATGACTACCTATTCCTTAATAATAGGGATAGTCTTACCATTTAAAGGATTCAAGAACAGAAAAGACTTAAACTTAGGGTAGGTTCCTCTTAGATGCTTGCTCACTTTTCAAAAACATTTCAAACTCTTCACACATTTTAAACAATTTTCAAAACAAAGGTTTTTTACGCATCCGTACATGGATCATTATCAAACTCTTAAGAAAATTTTTATTCACACACTTCACATTTCAAAAACATTTTAAAGTGAGTTAAGTAACTAAGAGCCCATGGATAACCATGGATGTGAAGGGTGCTAACACCTTCCCTTTACATAACCTACCCCCCGGACCCAAAATCTTTTAAAAGGTCTTTCCTGTTCTTTTATGCCTTTCCTTTGGATAAAATAAAAGTCGGTGGCGACTCTTGCTATCTGCAACATAACTAAAGTCAGTTCTCCCACCGTGTTACAGAACTGGCGACTCTGCTGGGGAATTAATATTAAAGAGGGGTACCCTTAGGAATAAGATCACTTTAAAATTGTTTGCCTTGTTTGCTTTATACTTATCTTGTTGGGCTCTTATGTGTGAAAGATCCTAACCCGGATCTAGTGTACCTTAGGTAAATGGCAATAGACCAAGGAAATTGTACGGCGTATACCGATATGGTTGATCTGGTGGCCATAGTTAGTGTGACTTCTTGGTTGGTGCTTATGTTCCTTAAGTCAAGTTGAGGATAATATGAGGCTGCCATATGTTGTCAATACACTAACTAACTTTTAGAACCCTAGTTATCCCATCTTGGCCTTTAGAAAGTAGTGAGATAACCGGCTTTGGTGCAGACTGAAGTTGGTTGATACTCGATACTACGCTCATTGAGATCTTAAACTTGGAGGGTTTTGGTTGGCAAGTAAGTTGCCTACTGAACAACCACCCTTGTGAATGATCAATGATATTGAGATCCCGTAGAACCTGGTTACTTTTATAGGACAGGATGAACCATCTAACTTCAGGGGAGGGTACTTACCTTTGAACCTCATGCAAGCCTTTAAACCTAGGGCTATTGTGTGACTTGTTTGTGTGTGCCACATGTTTGTGATTGAGCATAACATCATGACATCATCATGCATCATAAGCATAGCATTTTCCCTAACCATTTCAAGGACCAAAGGATTTATCTTTGTTCTTTGTTGCAGGTCATGGCTTCTGATCGTAGAAACACTATCAGGATCAACTTTGCAGGCATACCTGTTAAGCTTAAAGAATTGGTTTCTCAAATGCCTAATCACTCCCAGTTCATCAAGAGACATGGTCACCTATTGGATCTAGTCACCTCAGGGTTCAATGAAGACATGATGAGTGTTCTGTTTCAGTTCTTTGATCCTAAACACCATTGCTTCACATTCCCCGACTACCAGCTGGTTCCAACCATGGAGGAGTTCTCTAAACTTCTGGGTATACCTGTTCTTGATCAGAAACCATTCACCGGCTTGGAAAAAGAGCATAAACCTGAGGTTATTGCTGCAGCTCTACATCTGAAGAAGTCTGACATTGTTCTAGAAATGAGAAGCGGAGTCAAGGGTATTCTTGCTGAGGTGTTGATAGAGAAGGCTCAAGTGTTCTTGAAGGCTATGAGTCATGATGCTTTTGAGGAGATCCTAGCCTTGTTGATTTATGGCTTAGTGTTGTTCCCCAACCCTGATCAGTTCATAGATATTCATGCCATCAACATATTCCTGAGTCACAATCCAGTGCCTACATTGCTTGGATACATCCTACATTTTCTCCATACCCGTACTATAAAGGCAAGAGGAACCTTGATGTGTTGCATACCTTTGCTATCTAGGTGGTTTATTTCTCACCTTCCTCGCTCAGTAATGAAGAATGAGCAAGGGTTCAGATGGTCCAAGAGGATCATGTCACTCTCGCATTCAGATATTCATTGGTGCTCCAGATCTATGGAGAATGTCACTATCATTGACCGTTGTGGGGAGTTTCCTAATGTGCCACTTCTAGGCATAAGAGGAGGCATCACCTACAACCATTCACTAGCTTTACGACAGTTTGGTTACGCTCGGAGTGATGGTCCTCATGACATGTTGATTCAGGGTATTGTGTTTGATTACGACAACGATCTGCAAGGTTACCGTCAGAGATTCATACGAGCATGGGGAAAAGTGAACAAGGTTGACAGCAAGACTCTGGAGCCTAAATACACTATTCCTATGGAAGCTTATCTCATATGGGTGCGATCTCGTGCTCAGACTCTCATGATGCCATATCCTGCTATCCTGCCAGTTACCATGGAACCTGTTGCTGAAGGAGATACTGCTTATACCATCCTTCACCCAGACATGCCTACTGACATGGAAGATTTACAGAGATCCTGGATCCAATTGAAGGAGCAAAGGGATACTTTCGAGGCTCATTACAAAGCAAGCCAAGAAAGAATCCTGGAACTAACAAAGCAACTTCACGAAGAACGGAATCTCAACTCATACCTCAACACAAAGAGGAAACGTCCATGGGAGACTTAAAATCCCATCTCTTGTATTTATTGCATTTCATTTTCTGTAAGCCCAAGAGGCGAAACAAATTTATTACTAATAAAAGTTTACCTTCTTGTTTGTTTAAGCAAATTTAAATCCTGCGGTCCTTGAAAACATTGCATACACATTCACATATCATATCATTGCATCACAGGTTTCTTGTGCACAGGTTTCTTATCTTCTCACTGTTTATTTCAGCAATGCCTCTTGAACAAACAGTTAAGGATCTCCAGGCACAAAATGCACAGTTCCAAGAGCTGATTCTGAACCTGTCCAAGGGGCAGGATGAATTGAAGACACTGCTGGCCAGGAAGACTAAGAAGACTAGAAGGTCAGGAGGCCTGATCAACATGGGAAGAAGGTTCAGAGGTCCTGTCAAGACCAAAGAACAGATTGAAGATTATGAGTCTGAAGAATCTGAGAAAGAGGTAGGCAGTCTCCACCATACCATGGGGGACTCTGATTCTGAGGCTAACTACTACCATGAGCCTAATGAAGACAAGTTCAAGATGTTGGTGGATAGAATGGATGCTATGGAATTACAGAAATCTTCTGGGCTGGATTTTGAAGACCTAAGTTTGATATCTGGGGTGGTTATACCCATTGGTTTCAAGGTTCCTACTTTTGTTGTTTATGATGGTGTCTCTTGTCCCAAGCTGCATCTGAGGTCTTATGTCCGGAGAATCCAACCTCATACTACTGATAAAAAGTTGTGGATCCATTTCTTCCAAGAGAGCTTATCTGGAGCTCAACTGGAATGGTACTATCAGCTGGAGAGTGTCAACATCCGTGATTGGAATGATCTTGCTGAAACCTTCTATAAGCAATACCAATACAATGCTGACTTAGCTCCTACTCGCATGCAACTTCAAAGCATGTCCATGGGTGCTAAAGAAAGTTTCAAGGAGTATGCTCAGAAGTGGAGAGATTTAGCTGGAAGAGTACAACCCCCTCTAACTGACAGGGAGTTAGTTGATATGTTCATGTGTATGTTGAATGGTCCATTTTACAGTCATCTCATTGGAAGCTCATCATCTGGCTTCACTGAGTTGATAATGACAGGAGAGCGTGTAGAAAATGGTATCAGGAGTGGCAAGATTCAAGTGGTTGCTTCCTCATCAGGTGCTTCAAAGAAGCCTCCCAGTGGAAAGAAAGAATCAAATGTTGTTTATGGTCAACCTGATCGTAATAGAAGGCATCAGTCTGTGAGTGCAGTTCATATCTCAAATCCAACTCCTGCAACAACAGAGCAGCCACAGAGCAACCAACAGAGGGCTAGAAGGCAGTTCACTAAGATCAACATGTCAATGGCCCAGGCATTGCAACACTTGTTGAAGGCTGAACTTATCACTCTGAAAGATGCTCCTCAGAATCCTAATGTTACCTCTCCCAGGTACAATCCCAATGCACGATGTGCATATCATTCGAACTGTCAGGGACATGATACCAATAGCTGTTGGGTGTTGAAGAACAAAATTCAAGATATGATTGAGGCTGGAGAAATTGAGTTTGACCCTCCGGGTACTCCAAATGTGATTATTGCTCCCATGCCAAATCATGAGAAGACTGTCAATACAATTGATGAAGATTTACATATTTATTCAGTTGCAGAGTTGACCACACCATTGTCTGTTATCAAGAAGAAGTTAGTACAAGCTGGGTTCTTTCCAGGTTGTCGTGAAGATTGTCTATATTGTACCTATAAGCCAGATAGCTGCTGGAAGTTGAGAGATGGAATTCAACGTCTCATGGATAAATATACCATAGTATTTGAGAGGACCCCATCTTCTGTAGAGAGTATGGTGGATCATATTACTGAAGGTAAGAAGATTGAAGAGGTGGATATGGTTGATAAAGTGCCAGTGAGGATCACTTCCAAAGGTCCTGTTAAAATCACTCATAAGGGTCCAATTAAGATTACTGCTGAAGGCCCTGTGAAGATTGTTGCTGAAGCTAGAGTGGCTCCTATGGTCATTACCACTTCTGGTCCCATTCCGTATGCTTCTGATAAAGCTGTGCCTTGGCATTATGGGTCTGATGTTTATATCCATGGTGTTAAGCAGGAACCCTTAGCTGATGTGCCTGTTGATGTTGATAATATTGCTGGGTCTAGTAAGATCACACGAAGCGGAAGAGTTTTCTCTCCTCCAGTCACCTCCAAGAATGCAGTTACTCCAGCTGCTACCTCCACCACTGATGCTCGGGGAAAAGGCCCTGTTATTGAACCAATACCTACTGATGTGCCAGCTGATGATGATCTCTCTAAGCAGATGGAAGAAGTATTGAAAATCATTCGCAAGAGTGATTATGACATTGTTGATCAGTTGGGGCATACTCCCTCCAAGATTTCTATGTTGTCTTTGTTGTTATGTTCTGAGGCTCATTCCAAGGCCTTGATTAAGTTTCTGAAGACTGCTCATGTACCCAGTGAAATTTCTGTTGACCAGTTTGAAAATTGTGTTGCCCACTTGACCTATGATAATGGGTTAGGTTTCTCTGATGCTGATTTGACTCCGGCCAAGAGGGATCATAACAGGGCTCTACATATCTCAATTGAATGCAGGGGCACTACCCTGTCACATGTACTAATAGACAATGGTTCCTCTCTGAATGTGTTGCCCAAAGAAGTCCTGAATAAGTTGAGTCCTGAAGATGCTGTGTTGAAACCCAGTAACATAGTGGTGAAGGCTTTTGATGGCTCAAGAAGAGTGGTGCATGGGGAAATTGATCTCCCAATCAAAGTTGGTTCTCAGGTCTTCAATGCTACCTTTTATGTCATAGATATTCGTCCGTCATATTCCTGTTTGCTTGGGCGTCCCTAGATCCATGGGGCAGGTGCTGTAACTTCCACATTACATCAGAAGCTGAGATATCCGGTGGAAGGAAAAGTTGTTACTGTCTATGGAGAGGAAGAATATTTTGTTAGCCATGTAAACACCTTCAAGTATCTGGAAGTGGAAGGTGAATATGTTGAAACTCCGTGTCAGACATTTGAGGTGGTTCCTTGGGTTGTTAATGATTATGAAGCTCCTCCTGTTGTCATAAAAAGTTCCTGTGGTCACCAGAGTACCTCCTACGATGGCCTCCCTTAAAGATGCTAGAGCTGTGGTGGATGAAGGTGGTTGTACTATTTGGGGTCAGCTTCCTGATATCCCATACAAGTCTGACAAATTTGGTTTGGGTTTCACTGCAGAGTCCCAGAAGGTTGTTCGTCGTGCTCGTGTTGTTCGTATCACCAATCAGGGGGTTATGAAGAACCAGATCAATGTTGTGGGTGACTATGATGAAGACTACAATTTGGATGCTTGGATTTTTCCTACTGTGGGTGCTGGACTCAATAATTGGAAAGCTGAAGATGTTATTCCTATCTCCTTTAGTCAGGAGTAAATACTATTACTGTGTTGTTACTTTTAAGTTTGTAATTTCTTGAACAATAAAACTCTCAAGCCGTGTGCCTTACCCGGGGCACAATGGTATGCTTATTACGGGCTGTCATTTCATTTGCATACTTCATTCAATAAAAATCAGTGGACGTTTCGTTTTCGTAAATATTGTGTTCCTTGTCTTTCTTTTTCTTTTATTTTTGTTTCATCAGTTATGTGTTCTTACACACACCCACATCACTAAAATGCAGATCCTCATCCACTCTGGATCCTGTTGATAACAGTTCAACTATTGCCAATTATAATTTCGAGAATCCGATCTATCAAGCTGAAGACGGAAATGAGGACGATTGTGAAGTACCTGTAGAGCTTGCTAGGTTGTTACAACAAGAAGAGAAAGCTATACAGCCACATGAAGAGCCAGTCGAAGTTGTGAATCTGGGAACTGAAGAAAACAGGAAAGAAGTCAAGATAGGGGCTGAATTAGAAGGTAGTGTCAAGAGCAGATTGATTCAGATGCTACGTGACTATGTGGAGATCTTTGCTTGGTCCTATGAAGATATGCCAGGGTTGGATACAGATATTGTGGTTCACCGTTTACCAGTGAAAGAAGATTGTCGTCCAAAGAAGCAGAAGGTTCGTCGTATGCGTCCTGAAATGTCAGAGAAGATCAAAGCAGAGGTAATGAAACAGTTTGATGCAGGGTTCTTAGCGGTGACTTCTTATCCTCAGTGGGTTGCAAATGTGGTGCCGGTACCTAAAAAAGATGGTAAGGTACGTATGTGTGTGGACTACAGAGATTTGAACAAGGCTAGCCCCAAAGATGACTTTCCACTTCCTCATATTGATACCTGGTAGACAACACTGCTCAGCATAAGGTATTCTCTTTTATGGATGGTTTCTCTGGTTACAATCAAATCAAGATGGCACCTGAAGATATGGAGAAGACAACATTTGTTACACAGTGGGGCACTTTTTGTTATAAGGTGATGCCATTTGGTTTGAAGAATGCAGGGGCAACATATCAGCGTGCTATGGTGGCTTTGTTTCACGATATGATTCATCATGAGATAGAGGTGTATGTGGATGATATGATAGCCAGGTCCCAGAATGAAGAACAACATCTTGATCATCTGCACAAGTTGTTTGAGAGGTTGAAGAAATACAAGTTGAGATTGAACCCAAACAAGTGTACTTTTGGAGTTAGGTCTGGTAAGCTCCTGGGTTTCATTGTCAGTGGAAAAGGTATTGAGGTAGACCCTGCAAAAGTGAAAGCTATACGAGAGATGCCAGCTCCCCGTACTGAGAAGGAAGTTAGAGGTTTCTTGGGACGTTTGAATTACATTGCAAGATTTATTTCCCAATTAACTGCCATTTGTGAGCCAATCTTCAAATTGTTGAAGAAAGATCAGGTGATGGAATGGAATGATGAGTGCCAGACAGCCTTTGATGAAATCAAGAAATATCTGCTAGAACCTCCAATCTTGATGCCACCAGTTGAAGGAAGACCCTTGATTATGTACTTAACAGTATTAGACAATTCAATGGGGTGTGTATTGGGGCAACATGACGAGTCTGGTCGAAAAGAGCAGGCAATATACTACCTTAGCAAAAAGTTTACCGACTGTGAAACAAGATATTCACTGCTCGAGAAAACTTGCTGCGCTTTGGCATGGGCTACTCGCCGACTAAGACAGTATATGTTGACCCATACTACCTTGTTGATTTCGAAGATGGATCCAATCAAGTACATATTTGAGAAACCTGCTCTCTCAGGAAGAATTGCAAGATGGCAAATGATCTTGACAGAATATGATATACAGTATACTACTCAGAAGGCCATCAAAGGAAGTGTTGTGGCTGATCATTTGGCTCATCAAGCAGTGGATGATTATCAGTCAATGAGTTTTGAGTTCCCCGATGAAGACATTATGATTATTACCAAAGAACCTGGACAATATGACGGACCTGAACAAGGATCCCGATGGACTATGGTTTTTGATGGTGCTTCCAATGCACTTGGTAATGGTGTTGGTGTTGTGATCAGTTCCCCTGAAGGTTGTTATACCCATATTACTGCCAGACTTTGTTTCTATTGTACCAATAACATGGCTGAGTATGAGGCATGTATTCTGGGTATCAAAGCTGCCATTGATATGAAGATTCAGTTCCTAGACGTGTATGGAGATTCAGCCCTAGTAATAAGTCAGATCAAAGGAGATTGGGATACCAAGCATGATAACCTCATTCCTTACAGAGAGCATGTGTTGTCTTTGATCCCACATTTCAAAGAGATTACTTTTGGACATATTCCACGAAGAGAGAATCAGTTGGCAGATGCCTTGGCCACCATGGCATCCATGTTTGAGATCAGCTGGGATGATGAAGCTCCCAAGATTACTATTGATAGGTTTGAAAAGCCTGCATACTGCAATGAGATTGGCACTGAAGAAGCAGAAGAAAAGCCTTGGTTCTATGAGGTGAAAAGATATCCTGAAGCTCAGGAGTTCCCTGAAGGGGCATCTATCAAAGATAGGAAGTTTCTGAGAAGGTTTTCTGCCAAGTTCTTTTTGAGTAATGGGATTTTGTACAAGCGCAATCATGATTCTACTTTGCTTCGTTGTGTGGATAAGAAGGAAGCAACAGAGATTATGGAAGACATGCATGATGGGATCTTTGGCACCCATTCTAGTGGTCATACTATGGCAAAGAAGATACTGAGAGCAGGTTACTATTGGTCTACCATGGAAGCTGATTGCTATCAACACTCCAGAACATGTCACAAGTGTCAAATCTATGCTGATAAAGTCCATATACCTCCATCACCCTTAAATGTGTTGACTACTCCTTGGCCTTTTGCCATGTGGGGCATTGATATGATTGGTGAGATCAAACCTACTGCTTCTAATGGGCATCATTTCATCCTGGTTGCTATTGATTACTTCACAAAGTGGGTGGAGGCAGCTTCATTTGCATCTGTTACTAAGAATGTGGTGGCTCGATTCATTAAGAATAATCTCATATGTAGGTATGGCATCCCTGAAAGGATTATCACTGACAACGGCTCTAATCTGAACAACACTATGATTACTGATCTCTGCACACAGTTCAAGATTAAGCATCACAACTCTTCTCCGTATCGTCCGAAGATGAATGGGGCAGTTGAAGCTGCTAATAAGAACATTAAGAAGATTGTACAAAAGATGACTGTTACTTACAAAGATTGGCATGAGATGTTACCATTTGCTCTTCATGGTTATCGTACTACAATACGTACTTCAACAGGGGCAACCCCATTCTCCTTAGTCTATGGTATGGAAGCAGTTCTACCCATTGAAGTTCAGATTCCCTCCTTAAGAATTATGAAGGATGCAGGTTTGGATGAAGATGAGTGGATTCAGACTCGACTTGACCAGATAAATTTGATTGATGAAAAGAGGTTAGCAGCAGTTTGTCATGGCCAGATGTACCAGAAACGAATGATCAAAGCTTTTAATAAGAAGGTTAAGCCAAAGGTATATCAGGCTGGTGACTTGGTAATCAAGCGTATCATATTACCACAGGGTGATCCTAGGGGCAAATGGACTCCTACATATGAAGGACCATTTGTAGTCAAGACAGTATTCTCAGGAGGTGCCGTGATACTTACTACTATGGATGGTGAAGACTTCCCGCAGCCTGTAAACGCAGACATAGTTAAAAAATACTACGCATGAAAAGAGACCCGCTAGGTTGACTGGCCTAGGCAAAAATTAGGCATATATATAAAAAGATGTACACCCGGCAAGTCGTAAACCTGAAAAGGAGGCTTGGGCAAAAAAGGGTATCCCGATGGATTGAAAACCTGAAAGGGCAATCCAGGCAAAAGTTTTGGATGCACTGCTTAGGAGGATGCATTGTCTGAGGGAATTGTCAAACTTTCTGACTATTTGTGAACTTTGTGAACCTTGTGATCCTCATGGGATGTCTTGTGAACCTCATGGGAGGTCTTGTGAATCTTGTGAACCTCATGAAAGGTCTTGTGAACCTTGTGAACCTCATAAAGTGTCTTGTAAACTTCATGAACCTCATGAAAGGTCTTGTGAACCTTGTGAACCTCATAAGCACACAAAGTCTTGTATTGTGAGGGCAAATTTTGGGGTGTAACAGCTGCCCCTGTTCAATTTTTTGAAACCTGAGGGGTTAGATTGGTATATTTTCCAGTCGTGATCTGGAAGGTTGAAGGGGATTGAACACAAAAGCCCAAAAATTTGCACTCACCGGTGCGCAGAGTAATACTGGTGACTAGTTGTATATGCTTGAGTGGGCTTAAAGATGCCACTTGGAGAAAAGCTCTTCAGATACATTTCTTTGAGGATATAGCAGTCCAAAATATGAAGATATAATGATAGCTTCCAGGAGGATAAACAACATCATGAGGAAATGGTATGCTTTCAGGAGGATAAACAACGTCCTGAGGTAATGGGATAACCTTTGGGAAGATAAACAACGGCTCAAGGTCATGATATGCTTTCAGGAGGGTAAACAACGTCCTGAGGAAATGGTATAACCTTTGGGAAGATAAACAACGGCCCAATAGTCATGATATGCTTTTAGGAGGATAAACAACGTCCTGAGGAAATGGTATAACCTTTGGGAAGATAAACAATGGCCCAATAGTCATGATATGCTTTCAGGAGGATAAACAACGTCCTGAGGAAATGGTATAACCTTTGGGAAGAAAAACAACGGCCCAATAGTCATGATATGCTTTCAGGAGGATAAACAACGTCCTGAGGAAATGATATGCTTTCAGAAGGATGAACAACGTTCTGAGGTCAAGATATGCTTTCAGGAGGATAAACAACGTCCTGAGGGAATGATATGCTTTCAGAAGGATAAACAACATTCTGAGGAAATGATATGCTTTCAGGAGGATAAACAACGTCCTGGGGTAATGATGATAGCTTTCAGGAAGATAAACAACGTCCTGAGGAAATGGTGTAACCTTTGGGAAGATAAACAACGGCCCGATGTCAAGATATGCTTTCAGGAGGATAAACAACGTCCTGAGGTATAAGTATAACTTTTGGGAGGATAAACAACGGCCCAATAGTCATGATATGCTTTCAGGAGGATAAACAACGTCCTGAGGTAATGTATAACTTTTGGGAGGATAAACAACGGCCCAATAGTCATGATATGCTTTCAGGAGGATAAACAACGTCCTGAGGTATAATGATGTAACCTTTGGGAAGATAAACAACGGCCCAAGGTCATGATATGCTTTCAGGAGGATAAACAACGTCCTGAGGTAATGATATGCTTTCAGGAGGATAAACAACGTCCTGAGGTATGATGACTTTTGGGAAGATAAACAACGGCCCAATAGTCACAATTTGTTGATGAAATTTGTCTGCTGGGGAATTAACCTAAAAAACAAGATTATAACATTCTGTATGATAATATTAGTTTATGCATTATGCATGCATGTATAACATGATGCACTTAAGTAATGTATTATGTATTTATGTATATGTATGTTATGGTATGATGTATGTGATGTATCATGCAGCCTGAGGCGTCTGGATATCTTCATATAACAACTGTTGGCCAGAGAAAATAAATCCCGATTTGTTGCTGGAGAATATGAGGAACTCGTTCTCGTCTTGTTTGATAATATAGTATATATAACCTCCCGTCTTCGTTCGATAGTAGGGTATACATAACCTCCCGTCTTCGTTCGTCGTACTCCTATTGAAAGAATAAATTCCCGACTATCCGTATAAGGATAAAAGAGATGGATATAAATTCCAGGGGAGATGTGACTCGAAGTATGGATTTGTCCTACTGGGGATTTGCAGCTGTCTGGTGGGGATGAACCGGTGAAGCTTCATGGAATTCCTTCCCTCGTTCGTCCTTAGTAAATACTATTACTGCATTTCATGCATTTCTGGTAAACATCAATCATATTAAGCATCTATGCATTTCTGGTAAACATCAATCATATTCAAAAGCATCCATACATTCAAACATAACCAATGGACATTTCGCTCATGTAAATAGGGTAAAAGTAAGTCTGGATTCAGAAGGAAAAGTAAAGCTGAACTTGAAAACATAATCGTTTCAACTTCGAGAGTGTATAACCACTTGGATTTAAAGCTCCTGAGATTCTTAACTTTCCTGAATACCTTCCCAGAAATCCTCATAGCTGGATCTGAAGACATGATACTGGCACCATCTGATACTACTGGCGTACACAATTAATTTCCACAAAGGCTTCTGCTGAGAACTCAAAATCAAGGTAGTATAACGAGAGGAATGTGTCTTCAAATTGTGATGGATCATATACGCTCCGGATACTAGATTTGAAAAGAAAGCATTGCCCCTTGGTTGAGGATGAATTGCCCCATAGATGTAAGTATCTGAATGTAGTTACCTCAAGAGAAATAAGCAGAATGCCTGACCTTATGAAATTCAAATATATGAGGAGAGCTGCCCCTGGCTATCAAGCATTGTTGAATCTGGACCTGATTTGCCCCGAATGAATTGAACAGTAAGTTGGTATGCCCCTTGATTGGGAAATAGTGACTAGGCCCCTGACATTAAGAACTTTGTAATGCTACCCTCGGTAATTTAGACAGATGAGGAGATCTGTCCCTGGCCACTTAAACATAATTGAATCCTGTCCTGATTGCCTCAAATGAGCTAGGTAGTATCATGGCCTGCCCCCTTGATTGGGAGATAATGACTATGCCCCTTTGTGTACATGGGCTTTGATCCAGGAAGCAACTTTGTTTATCGGAAGGACTTGGTTTATTGAACATTCCTCCTGTAAGTTTCTCTGTTTATCAAACACTCAGGTATATGCAAACAAATATATTCAAAAATGCAATGCTTATGTCTGTCTTGAAGTTTTGAAAAAAAAGAGTTATTTTAGAAAAACAATTTTTTTGTGAAAACTGTGATATTAACTCAAGTTTTATAATAAGCCCTAAAGGAGTCAGGATACCTTTTTGTAGCAGTACGCTTTCGAACTAACCATGCTTCAGTTAGGACTTTTAAAGGGTTGTAACGTGGCCTGGTTCATGGTTTAAGAAACAAAGGATAAAGGCTCAAATTTTATTTGTACCCAACCCAATCTCCATGATGTTCTTAAGTCCTATACTCAGTTAACTTATGAATTGAGGCTCAAAGGAGTTTGGAATTGTAACACTGACATTTATGATGGTTCAGAAACCAAAAAATTTATTTGAACATTCAGTCATCTTTCTTTGTTGAGGATTCATAGTGACCTCTTTTTTTTTTACTTTATTATCCCTTCTTTTTGCCTGAATTGTTTATTTCAAGGTCACAGTCAGCGGGATATCTCAATGTTTACTAAGTTTCCTTCATAGGTTTTAACTTAGTGAGTTTTTCTTTTGCTAGATATTAACTTGCACACTTTAGTGATTATAGAGAACCATCATTAGTTGTGTACAACACAAATAATTGGCATAGTTGAGTTAACCGAGTAACTACCCTGTCCCAGGTTATGAATAAGGGTTTTAATTTGTGCGAGAATAAAAACTCCTGCTTCATAGGCTCAAAAGGGTTGACTAGGGATTAACTTCCTTATATCTCCACTGTTTAGGAATTGAAACAATGCCTGTACATCGTCAGCATAGTCTGTTCAAAAGCATACTGCATAAGATTATGGTATTGTTTTCGTCATCCTCCCTCTACAGGCTTATAGCTTTATCAGGAGTTAAATATCACAAAATAGAAATATGAAACATACTTCAAAACATAGTGAAACGAATGGATTAATTCAAGACAAACATATGCAATGCATTAATGAAAACAAAAGTTTTAACATAATAGTAAGTGTTTAAACAAATAAAAGAAATTACAAATGAAAATTCATATGTTGTCCCATCCAGTTGGCTGAATGTCTTCAATTGCAATCCGTGAACTTTGAGGAGCAGTATATTTCACCATGAAATCAAATTTACCACTTGGGTGTCCCAAGGTGCCCCATATCTCAACAGGAATAAGTAGGCTTCTTTTCTTGCTACCCTGGGCAACTTGTCTTGCAGCTTCGGTGTTTGATGGAAGATAGTAGAACTCAACTCGACCCTCTGGAGTAACCTCTAGGATTCCTTCGTCAATCAGGTCTTGAATCTTTTTCTTCAATGCCCAACAGCTATTGGTATCATGTCCAGGACTGTTGGAGTGATACTCACACCTTGCCTTGGGATTATAGCGAGGAGAGGAAGTTTTAGGATTTTGAGGAGGATTCTTCAAGGAAATTAGCTTCATCTCCAACAAGCATTGCAGAACTTGTGACATTGGAGTGCTGAATTTGATAAACTGTCTTCTACATCCCTTGTGTGGAGGTGGATTAACTTTACCAGGTCTTTTTTCTTTAACTGAAGAACAATCAGTGACAACCGGTTTCTTACCTTCTTTTATCCTCATCTTCCTTTCAACCAAATCCACTTGTTTTAATGGAGGTTGACTGACAATTAGATTCCTGACTCCATTACTTTGAAGTTTGTGGACAAAGGTTCTTATCTCTTCTTTCCCCTGAGCTAAACTTTGAATAAGGACCACCTGGTCATTCATCTGGGCCCTCATTTTTGTCATCTCAGCTTGCAGTTGTTTCAGCTGATTATCCTTGTTGTCCTCAGGATTTTCAGAGAGGAGTGCTTTCAACTCTTCTTGCCCCTTGGACAAGTTCAGGATCACTTCTTGGAACTGTGCATTCTGTGCCTGGAGATCTTTAACTGTTTGTTCAAGGGCCATTGCTGAAATAAAAAGCGAGAAGATAAGAAACAATGTGCACAAGAAACCTGTGATGCAATGATATGGAATGTAAATGCGTATGCAATGTTTCCAAGGACCGCAGGATTTAAATTTGTTTAAACAACCAGAAAGTAAACTTTTATTAGTAATCAATGAACTTGTTTGCCATTTGGCTTACAATCAAAAATGAAATGAATACAAAATATGGGGTTTTAAGTCTCCCATGGACGTTTCCTCTTTGTGTTGAGGTATGAGTTGAGATTCCGTTCCTCGTGAAGTTGCTTTGTTAGTTCCAGGATCCTTTCTTGGCTTGCTTTGTAATGAGCCTCGAAAGTATCCCTTTGCTCCTTCAACTGGATCCAGGATCTCTGTAGGTCTTACATGTCAGTAGGCATGTCTGGGTGAAGGATGGTATAAGCAGTATCTCCTTCAGCAACAGGTTCCATGGTAACTGGCAGGATAGCAGGATATGGCATCATGAGAGTCTGAGCACGAGATCGCACCCATCTGAGATAAGCCTCCATAGGAATAGTGTACTTAGGCTCCAGAGTCTTGCTGTCAACCCTGTTCACTTTTCCCCATGCTCGTATGAATCTCTGACGGTAACTTTGAAGATCGTTGTCGTAATCAAACACAATACCCTGAATCAACATGTCATGAGGATCATCACTCCGAGCATAACCAAACTGTCGTAAAGCCAAAGAAGGGTTGTAAGTAATGCCTCCTCTTGTGCCTAGAAGTGGCACATTAGGAAACTCCCCACAACGGTCAATGATAGTGACATTCTCCATAGATCTGGAGCACCAATGAATATCTGAATGCGAGAGTGACATGATCCTCTTGGACCACCTGAACCCTTGTTCATTCTTCATCACTGATCGAGGAAGGTGAGAAATAAACCACCTAGATAGAAAATGTATGCAACACATCAGAGTTCCTCGTGCCTTTGTAGTGCGAGTATGGAGAGAGTGCAGGATGTCCCCAAGTAATGTAGGCACTGGATTGTGACTCAGGAATATGTTGATGGCATGAACATCTATGAACTGATCAGGATTGGGGAACAATACTAAGCCATAAATCAGCAAGGCTAAGATCTCCTCAAAAGCATCATAGCTCATAGCTTTCAAGAATATTTGAGCCTTCTCTATCAACACCTTGGCAAGAATACCCTTAACTCTGCTTCTTGTTTCAAGAACAATGTCTGACTTCTTCAGATGTAGAGCTGCAGCAATAATCTCAGGTTTAGGCTCTTTTTCCAAGCCTGTGAATGGTTTCTGATCAAGAACACGTATACCCAGAAGTTTAGAGAACTCTTCCATTGTTGGAACCAACTGATAGTCGGGGAATGTAAAACAGTGATGTTTAGGATCAAAGAACTGAAACAGAACACTCATCATATCTTCATTGAACCCTGAGGTGACTAGATCCAATAGGTGACCATGTCTCTTGATGAACTGGGAGTTTTCAGATACTTGAAAGACCAACTCCTTAAGCTTAGGAGGTATGCCTACAAAGTTGATCCTGATAGTGTTCCTACGAGCAGAAGCCATGACCTACAACAAAGAACAAAGATAAATCCCTTGGTCCTTGAAATGGTTAGTGAAAATGATATGCTTATGATGCATGATGATGATATGATGTTATGCTCAATCACAAACATGTGGCACACACAAACAAGTCACACAATAGCCCTAGGTTTAAAGGCTTGCATGAGGTTCAAAGGTAAGTACCCTCCCCTGAAGTTAGTTGGTTCATCCTGTCCTATAAAGTAACTAGGTTCTAAGGGATCTCAATATCATTGATCCTTCACAAGGGTGGTTGTTCAGTAGGCAACTTACTTGCCAACCAAAACCCTCCAAGTTTAAGATCTCAATGAGTGTAGCATCGAGTATCAACCAACTTCAGCCTTCACCAAAGCCGGTTATCTCACTACTTTTCTAAAGGCCAAGATGGGATAACTAGGGTTCTAAAAGTTAGTTAGTGTATTGACAACGTATGGCAGCCTCATATTATCCTCAACTTGACTTAAGGAACATAAGCACCAACCAAGAAGTCACACTAACTATGGCCACCAGATCAACCATATCGGTATACGCCGTACAGTTTCCTTGGTCTATTGCCATTTACCTAAGGTACACTAGATCTGGGTTAGGACCTTTCACACATAAGAGCCCAACAAATAATATAAAGCAAACAAGGCAAACAATTTAAGTGATCTAATTCCTAAGGGTACCCCTCTTTTATTAAATCCCCAGCAGAGTCGCCAGTTCTGTAACACGGTGGGAGAACTGACTTTAGTTATGTTGCGGATAGCAAGAGTCGCCACCGACTTTTATTTTATCCAAAGGAAAGGCATAAAAGAACAGGAAAGACCTTTTAAAAGATTTTTGGGTCCGGGGGGTAGGTTATGTAAAGGGAAGGTGTTAGCACCCTTTACATCCATGGTTATCCATGGGCTCTTAGTTACTTAGCTCACTTTAAAATGTTTTTGAAATGTGAAGTGTGTGAAAAGAAATTTTCTTAAGTATTTTATAATGATCCATGTACGGATGCGTATAAAACCTTTGTTTTGAAAATTGTTTGAAATGTATGAAGTGTTTGAATTGTTTTGAAGAGTGAGCAAGTATCTAAGAGGAACCTACCCTAAGTTTAAGTCTTTTCTGTTCTTGAATCCTTTAAATGGTAAGACTATCCCTATTATTAAGGAATAGGTAGTCATTACCTTGGATGTAAGGGACAAGTGAAGGGTCATCCGTTATTTAGGCAACTGTGGGGTGTATAAGCAATTCGAAGGGACTTATCATCTTTATTCGAAAGGGACAAGATCATTACGAAGGCAACATTCGAAGGGACTTGATCTTTTTATCTGTTTAGGGACTAGATGATGTTAGAGATTAGGGACTTTTGCTTTATACACCCTACTTGACCTTTTTGTAATAGGCAACATGAGAGGTATCCCTAAGGAAGTGAGATGGCGATCAAAGATCGACTTACGTGTGTGAGTGTACAATTTTAATATTTATCTTTAAATTTAATGAGCTAAATTAATTTTAAACATACAAACATGTTACACTCCCTATTTTACTAACCATAGCATTTAAAAATAAATATTTAAACATTACTACTAAAATATTACATCAAAGAGACAATTACATAATAATAATAATTAAAGCAAATTAAATAAATAAGCAAAATAATAAATAATAATAATAATTGGGTTAGTAAAAACAATAAATCACAATATAAATGGGGTTAGTAATAATAAAATATCATATAAACATAATTAATAATATTAATATAATAATTAAAAATCAATTTTTATAAACAATTATTATTTAAGACTAATAAGAAAATATGAGCAATTATACTAATTATTATAAAGTTTTAAGTTATATGTAAATTATAAAAAGTAAGTTAATTATAAACATATTATGAAAATAAAATTATAATTACAAAATTAAATTAGCAATTTTTAACTATTTTTAAACATATATTAAAAATTATTTATATACAAAAATTGAATTATAAACAAGTTATAGAATATATGCATATTATGAAAATAAGATTAATTATAATTATATTTACAAAATTATAAACAAATTATAAAATATGTACATGATTAAATAAAATAGGATTAAGTTTTAAATAGAAGAAAATTAGGGTTTGATTATTAAAAAAAACATTAAGATTTATTCATTAATTAAAACATAAACAAGAATTAAAATAATCAAATAAGCTAATATTCACAATTAGGGTTTATAGAAAATTAGGTTTTATGAAAATATTTTAGGGTTTATTAAATTAGGATTATAGTTTTAATCAAAATTAATAATAATAATAATAAACAAACAGAAACAAATAATGGAGGAAAAGAGAAAAAGGAACTTACCTGGGCTGGGATTTGAACGCAGCCCCTTGAACTCTCACAACTTCCAGCCAATCAAACCAACCACTGGGTCAGCGCGCGCTTGATGATAATCCATGGCATACAATTGCTTTTATGTTAAACCTGCAAATAATGATGAATATTGATAAAAATTTATGCACAAGCCAGGGATCGAACCCTTGTGCTAAGCCCTTACGCGCGCGTTCAAAACCATCTGAGCTGCGTGCTCATTATGATATACATATGAAACAATTTTGTTTTAACCCTTGTATCAAATTCAAATATGGTTTTCGCGCGCAGCTGGTCTTCTCCTACCTCTGGACCTGCGCGTTTTGCTGCGAATTTTTCCACGATGGTTCCTGCGAATTTTCCCCTGTCTACAACCTGCGAATTTCATACGGCAAGCAAATGATACAATTTCATCAAATTAAGCATGTCAATGAATTCCTTAAGGTTCACACAGTCTATTCACGTTTTTCAAATTCATTTATATTCGGTTTCTTGGATAACCCTAATTTAGCAACCGAAACCCTAACAATGGCAGGTTCGATTATAAGCTATATTTCTTCATGAAAATGTCCAGAATCCATCTACCAGTCATGACTAACACAAATCAAACAACAAAATCAGTTGACATTAGCTAAATAACCGAAATCGAAAAATTTAAATTCAAAGACAAGAGAGATTCGGTTTATGCAATGTAAGGTGTTTTGGATACAAATGAGTGTTGAGAATGATTCAAGGATGTCCAATAAACATGTCTCAACCTTCAAATTGGCTTGAAAGAGCTTAAATTATCAAATCCGAATTTGAAATTTTGTGAGATTTTTGAATGTATGAACTTACTCTTGGAGGCCAGAAATTCGTGTACTATGCATTAGGTTATGTTGTATACTTATACTAGAATGAAATTAGGTCAAGAGATTGGACCATTGTGTGGATTGTTTTGATTTTGGAGATTGAAAAAGATTGATACTTAAATTTCAAATATTCTTGAATAAGACTTTTCTATTTCAAGCCAATCTTCATCAATGTTGTATCAATTCAATCCAAATTGCATTCATGACCTTCTAGAACAAAAAAATATTTTAAATCTTCACACTTGATATTTTATTTAAATTTAAAATGATTTTTAATATAAAAAATCATAATAAATAAATTAAATAAAATAAAATTATGAAAATATCAAATAATTTTCGTGCATGATGTCATGAATCACTTTGGGTCACAAAAAGTTCAGCCCATTTAGAAAAATTTGGTTCTAAGACCCTATTTCCTTCATAAACCACCCAAAAATTTCCCAACTTTGCAAAGGCACACATCCTTCAATTTTAATGCTATGAGGGTGTTCTTGGACATTTTGGAAAGATTGAAGAGTCTTCTAACCAACCCCATTGGTTTAATGTCCATATCATTTACCATTCTCAAGTTATGCCCTTTTGAAGTTGTTGACTTTTTGTTGACTTTTAAAAGGACCTATAATGTCTTAGCTCATACCTTCCAAATGAAGCATTTTTGGGCTTGGCTTGTGAGACACAAAGTTGTACAAGCCCACAAAGCCAAGCCCAAAAATGCTTCATTTGGAAGGTATGAGCTAAGACATTATAGGTCCTTTTGAAAGTCAACAAAAAGTCAACAACTTCAAAAGGGCATAACTTGAGAATGGTAAATGATATGGACATGAAACCAGTGGTGTTGGTTAGAGGACTCTTCAAGCTTTCCAAAATGTCCAAGAACACCCTCATAGCATTAAAATCGAAGGATTTGTGCCCTTGCAAAGTTGGGAAATTTTTGGTTGGTTTATGAAGAAAATGGAGGTTTAAAACCAATTTTTTCTAAATGGGCTTGCCATATGATGATCCAATCCATACCAATACCTCATGCACGACCCAAGTCTTTAAAATTCAGATTTTTTATCATTTTGTTTTATTTATTTTGATTTAATTCATTTAAAATCATTTTAAATTAAAATAAAATATAAAAAACAAATATTTAAAAGAGATTGAGCTTCTAGAAATTCATTAAAGTGATTTGGATCAAATTGGTATGAGAATCATAGTGATTTGCTTGAAATAGAAAGGCTTAATTCTCAAATATTTGAAGTTTAAAGCTTGATCTTTTTCAATCTTTTCCAATCAATTTCTTCACACAACAATCAATTGTTTTGACCTAAAATCATCACACTATAAGTACATAACACAACTCTATTCATTAGACACGAATTCCTGCCTCCAAGAACAAGAGTAAGCTTCCAATTTTTCACAAAAAATCTCAAATCGGATTTTTACCTACAGGCCAAATCAGGACATTCTAAAGGTTGCAATACGTTTATAGATGATCATTGAAGGATTTTGGACCATTTGCAGCATCAAAAGCATTGACATAAGCATGAACCGAATCATGTTTTCATCAATTTATGCATTTTTTCGTTTTTATACTTTTAACCATTATTGATCAAATTTGATGTATGATTTGTGTTTGTGATGACCCTAGGATCGTTTCTGGATTAATTTCTTGAAGTTTCGTGACCTATAACGCATTTCACCATAACTAGGGTTACAAGCTTCAGTTTGGGGTTTTACGATTTAACTAATATCAATGACTTCTAATGACATAGACGAATCGTACAAGTCATGGGGAATTCATTGGTGTTATTAATTTGAGGAAATTGTACCTATTGCATAACATTTGAAATTCACAGGTTTTATGGGCAAGAAAATTCGCAGCAAATTTCGTTTGAAAATTCGCAGGTAAATTCGTGGGGCTGGAGGAAGAAGATGATCCCCTGGCGCGAATTTCAAATTTTGAATATTTGAGATAATATTTTTTTGTTTTGTTTTGATATTGTTTCACAGCCATGTGGTTGGTTCAGTTGGTTGTGAATGCGCGCGTATTGCTTGAGGGTCTGGGTTCGATTCCTGGACCAAACCACTTTTTTCTTGTTTTTTTTCATTTAATTAGCAATTTGAATATATTATGTATTGTAACTGTTATATGGACAGATGCGCCCTCCCGGCTGGAATGGTTAAAGTGTTTGTGTGATATTTGAAGGTCCTGGGTTCGATCCCCCCAGGCCTTTTGTTTTGTTTTCTTTTTCTTTGATTTTTCAGTTTAAACAACAAAACCAATTGGAGAGGATTCTTTACCAGCGCACGCCTGTAGCCCAGTGGTAGCTTGCTTCGTCCAGAGTGTGCAAAGCCTAGGGCATGGGTTCAATCCCTGCCCCAGGTAAGTTTTTTTAAAAATTTTGTTTTGTTTATTTTGTTTCATTAATTGTTTTATTATTGAATATAATTATATGCAAATAGATTTAAATTAATATGTAAATATTATATGTTCTAAAAAGAATTTCTAAAAAAATAATAATATTTTCTAAAACTAATTTCTTTTATTAATATGTATATATTATTATTATATATAATTTATTTGTATAATTGAGTTAATATTTAGTATTTAACATTTTTGTATATAAAACCTAATTTATTGTTATAAACCCTAAAAAATATATTTTTCTAAAACCCTAATTTTCTTTTTACTTAAAATTAAATTTTTTAATTTCTTATTTATGAACCTTAATCATGTACATTTTAATATTTGTTTATAATCTTGTATATAAATATGCTTAAAAATTAAAATTCTTAATTTGTTTTCATAATATGTAAATATTCTTTAAATTGTTTATATTTTTACTTTTGCATGTAAATAATTGTTAATATATGTCTAAAAATAGTTAAAAATTGCTAATTTAATTTTTTGTAATCATAATTTTATACTATGTTTAAAATTAATTTAATTTTTTAATTTGCACATAATTTAAAATTTTATAATAATTAGTATAAATGTTCATATTTTCTTCTTAATCTTAAATAATTGTTTCTATAAAAATTCGATTTTTAATTATTATAATAATCTTGTTTATTTCATTATTATTATTATTAATTATGTTTATATGATATTTTATTATTACTAACCACTTTTAACTTTATATTATTTTTACTATTATTATTTTTTTCACTAACCCAATTATAATTATTTATTTATTTTGCTTATTTATTTAATTTGCTTTTATTATTATTATGTAATTGTTCCTTGGTGTAATATTTAGTAATAATATTTATTGTTTATATTTTATGCTATGGTTAGTAAAATAGGGAGTGTAAACATACTTGTAATATAAAATTAATTTAGATCACAAATTTAAAGATAAATATTAAAATTATACACTCACACACGTAAGTCGATCTTTGATCGCCATCTCACTTCCTTAAGGGTACCTCTCATGTTGCCTATTACAAAAAAGGTCAAGTAGGGTGTATAAAGCAAAGTCCCTCAATTTCACATCATCTAGTCCCTTAACAGATAAAAGATCAAGTCCTTTTCGAATGTTGCCTTCGTAATGATCTTGTCCCTTTCGAATAAAGATGATAGTCCCTCCAAAATTGCTTATACACCCCACAGTTGCCTAATAACAAATGTCCCTTCACTTGTCCCTCACATCCAAGGTAATGACTACCTATTCCTTAATAATAGGGATAGTCTTACCATTTAAAGGATTCAAGAACAGAAAAGACTTAAACTTAGGGTAGGTTCCTCTTAGATGCTTGCTCACTTTTCAAAAACATTTCAAACTCTTCAAACATTTTAAGCAATTTTCAAAACAAAGGTTTTTTACGCATCCGTACATGGATCATTATCAAACTCTTAAGAAAATTTCTATTCACACACTTCACATTTCAAAAACATTTTAAAGTGAGCTAAGTAACTAAGAGCCCATGGATAACCATGGATGTGAAGGGTGCTAACACCTTCCCTTTACATAACCTACCCCCCGGACCCAAAATCTTTTAAAAGGTCTTTCCTGTTCTTTTATGCCTTTCCTTTGGATAAAATAAAAGTCGGTGGCGACTCTTGTTATCCGCAACATAACTAAAGTCAGTTCTCCCACCGTGTTACAGATGGACTCTTGGATTTTTTTGATTATGAATCATATGATACATGCAGATCTTGTTTAATTGGAAAAATGACAAAGCCCCCATTCACATGAAAAGGTGAAAGGGCAAATGATCTTTTGGCCCTCATACATACTGATGTATGTGGACCACTGAATATACCATCCAGAGGAGGTTTTCAATACTTCATCACATTTACTGATGATTTCAGTAGATATGGTTATGTGTATTTAATGAAACACAAATTTGAATCCTTTGAAAAGTTCAAAAAGTTCAAGATGAAGTACAAAACCAATTAGGTAAGAATATTAAAACTCTTCGGTCAGATCGAGACAGTGAATATTTAAGCCTAGAGTTTGATGACCATCTAAGAGAGTGTGGGATTCTATCCCAACTCACTCCTCTTGAAATACCACAATAGAATGGTGTATCTGAGAGAAGAAATTGAACCTTGTTAGACATGGTCTGATCCATGATGAGTCACGCCGATCTTCCAAACTCCTTTTGGGGGCATGCACTACTGACAACATCTTACACACTTAACCGTGTTCCATCCAAAATGGTAGAAAAGACACCATATGAGATATGGAGTGGTAAGAAACCACATATGTATTACATGAAGATTTGGGATTGTGAAGTTTATGTGCAATGACAAGTTTCAACGAAGCTTGAGCCCAAATCTGACAAATTCTTATTTGTGGGGTATCCTAAAGAAACAAGAGGATATTACTTCTACAATCCTCCTGAGGGAAAAATGTTTGTTGCTCGAACTGGAGTCTTCTTGGAAAAGGAGTTTATTTCCAAAGGAATCAGTGGGAGGAAAGTAGAGATTGAATAAATTCAAGAATCACAAATCATTGATACACCTATGGAGGAATTAGAGCAGGAATCACAAACAGTTGTGGATGAGCAACCTGCTTAAGTAGAACAAGACCAACGTACGACGAGTAGGATACGTCACCAACCAAAGAGATATGAATATCTCATAATTGATCAATGTGATGTATTACTCATAGATCAAGATGAGCCTGTAACCTACCAAGAGGCCATAACTGGTCTTGAGTCTGAGAAGTGGCTAGAAGCCATGAAATCTGAAATGGATTCCATGTACACAAACCAAGTTTGGACCTTGGTAGAACCTCTTGCAGGAATTAATCCTATAGGATGCAAGTGGGTCTTCAAGAAGAAGACTGACATGGATGGTAAGGTACATACCTATAAGGCAATACTGATTGCTAAAGGTTATAAACAAATTCATGGGGTAGACTATGATGAAACTTTTTCACCAGTTGCAATGATTAAATTTGTTCGGATTTTACTTGATATCGCTGCATATCATAATTATGAAATATGGCAGATGGATGTCAAGACTACTTTCCTTAATGGGAATCTTCTTGAGGATGTGTACATGACACAACTTGGGTGATTTGACATACCTGAAGAAGCCCAAAAGATATGCAAGTTACAACGATCAATCTACGGATTGAAGCAAGCTTCCAGAAGCTGGAATCTTTGTTTTGATGAAACTGTAAAACATTATGGATTCATAAAAGAATGAAGATAAGCCTTATGTCTACAAGAAGGTTAGTGGGAGCATGATCATTTTCCCGGTATTGTATGTGGATGACATATTACTCATTGGAAATGGTATCCCTACCTTGCAACATGTAAAACCTTGGTTAGGGAAATGCTTTTCTATGAAGGACCTTGGTGAAGCAGCTTATATATTAGGAATCAGGATCTATATAGATAGATCACAAAAATTGCTTGGCCTAAGTCAGAATACATACATACACAAAGTGTTGATATGCTTTAATATGCATGATTCCAAGAAAGGATTCATACCTATGCTACATGGCCTGTGTCTATCAAAAAAACAATCTCTTTCAACAAAGGAAGAAAGGGATCACATGAATAAGATTCTATGTGTATCTGCAATAGGATCTATCATTTATGACATGTTATATACTCTACTAGATGTCTCGTATGCTTTAAGTGCAACGAGTACGTACGTATCTGATCACGGTGATGCTCATTGGGTAGCTGTAAAGAATATCCTTAAGTACTTGAGAAGGACTAAGGATACATTCTTGATATACGGAGGCCAGGAAGAGCTCGCGGTAATTGGTTACACCGATACTAGCTTCCAGACAGATAAGGATGACTTCAGATCGCAATCTGGTTATGTGTTATGCCTAAATGGTGACGCTGTGAGCTGGAAAAGTTCAAAGCAAGAGACAGTTGTTGATTCTACAACCGAGACCGAGTATATTGTTGCCTCAAATGCAGCAAAGAAAGTTGTTTGGATCAATAAGTTCATTAGTGAACTTGGCATAATCTCTAGCATTGTGGATCTCATTGATCTTTATTATGATAACAATGGTGTCATCGCACAAGCTAAGGAGCCTAGATCTCACCAACGATCCAAACACATACTTTGGCGTTATCATCTCACGCGAGAGATAATAGATCGTGGAGATGTGAAGATATACAGAGTACCTATACTTGACAATATTGATGACCCACTAACGAAACTTCTTGCACAGAAAAAACATGATGGTCATACTAGATCTACGGGTATTAGGGGTATGCCCGATTGGCTCTAGTGCTAGTGGGAGATTGTCGGCGTAATCCCTAGAGGCCAATACTTTTGGTACTTGTATCGAATTATTTATTAATAATAAAAGGCATTTCTTTATTATGTTTGTTTTTCCAAAATGATAAAGTCCCTAGAATAGCTAGTTTGTTTAATGAAATATTAAGTGTGATTTAATCATGAGATTCCATTAAACATAAGGACATTATTCTTAAAGCATCCATAGTTGAGCTTTAATGTGAAATGGGATAGCCTTAAAGCATTAAGATTATTATGTAGATAGACTGATGATCACGTCTCATAGATCATGGATAAGGAGTTATCAAGTCTTGACATAGGTATGAATATTAGGAGTAATATTTATACTGGATTGACCCACTATGAGAGTACTACATATAATGTTATGCAAAGTGTCATAAGTTACTCTCATGGTGATAGTGGTGTATATCACCCTTCGACCTAAAACTACTATGGACCCTAGATGTAGATTCAAGTACTTTATTTTTGATTTAACGTTGTCCATAATTGGATGATCATAAAGATAGTTGATGGGTATTTCACAAAGCATGCCGAGGGACATGAGTAGCCTAGATGGAATTTGTTCATCCCGCATAACAGGATAAATGTCTAAGGGCCCAATATTGAACTGGACAAGGATGACACGGTATATGCCTTGTGTTCAATATAGACATAAGGGAAAAAGGGTAATTGTATACACAAGTACTATCACAAAAGGTTTTATCATATCACATGACAATTTTGTGACTTGGGTAGCAGTGATGTGTTGCTAGATACTGCTCATTGTTTATTATGTTAAATACATGATTTAGTATAATTGTCAACGTCGTGAAATCCTACAGGGTCGCACACATAAGGGCAGATAGAGAATGGATAGAATAAATAAGGTACACCGTAAGATACGGTGCATTAGAATGGAATATGGAATATGGTAAGATATCATATGCTTAATTAACATATGATATAATAATAGTTATTATTAATTTTATAATAGTTATAAAATATAATAATAATAATAATAAAATTATGTTTATTATAATAATAGTTATTATAATAATATAATATTATTATTATTGAGTTAGGATTTTAGCTTGAAGCCCGCACAAGTAGTTCTATAAATAGAACCCTTGTGCAGAAGCTCAAAAGTTGTTGTTTTTGAAATTCTGGTCGTATTCTATTTTTCATCTCCCTCACTTTAAACCTTCAATCTAATCAGCTAACATTGTGACTGAAGGAATTTGTTCGTGTGGACTGAGTAGAGTTGTTGTTCATCGTACAACACTCGTGATCATCCATCGATTCAGATTCAAAGGTTTCATCGCCACAAGAGGTAACTTTTCTATCACGGATCATGACTTTTCATAAGGATCTCTAAAGGGAATTTTTTTTTTGTTTTCCGCTGCGTTTATATTACTAATTTCCCTTCAACATCACCGTTCAAGATCATTAGTTATCCAACTCTCTCTCACACACACACACACACACACACACAGAGAGAGAGAGAGAGAGAGAGAGAGAGAGAGAGAGAGAGAGATTTATACATGTTTGATGTCTTCGTTCTAGCTTGGCATCAAATCTAGTCTCTAGTGGATGTCTATCCAAAATTTTCTTCCATTTTTTCAGAATATGGTCACACTATTATTTGGTACAAGATGAATATCAAAGAAAATTATGCATTATATGTTTAATATTAAACACATTATTCTTCTTTTTCGATCTTCTTAAATTTGTATTGTACATAAATTACTAAGCCTGAATATTAAATCCATTTCTTAACTCTAATGGGATGAAACACTCAAGATCTTCCATTTCCATCAGTAGTCATCCAAACTCTACCCCAAACTGTTTAACCATATCATTGAATCAAAGGTGAAAACAAGAATTCCAAAGCTCCTTTTAGATAATAGTTTTCCCTTTTTATTCTTTGGAAATCACTTTTAGAATTCAACCATGATCCAGTAACAAGAAATATTCAATCACACATTATCACTTTAATTAATTCCTCACAAAAAAAATTTACATTCACTAAGTGAATCAACATTCAGGTACAAGATAAATTTAAGGTGTTATAGTGAAGATAAATTTTCAGAAAATTACTCACTTGATTTCTCAATTTGTTTTTGAAATAGTGAAGATATAATTCTTTTATATGTGATTGAGAAAAGACACAGCAATAATGTAAAAATGAATTTTTGATTTGAGTCAAAACATATGAATGAATCAACTAAAGAGACAAAATGAATCAAATCAAGTAGATGAAAAAAAACTGAAAAAATTCAAACCATGAGTCGATTTATGATCCAAGTCATGTATCCTGAAACAAAATACAATTTGAAAAACAGTAATCCTCATAGAATAATTATGTCTCGTATCTTGCATAATATCACGAATTATCATTGTCTCGAATGTTTACAATTTGTTCACTGCTGTCTTGGCCACCTACTGAGTTTGCATATCTATTGTTCAAAAGCCTAGCACATGTGTGGATACCCATCAATCTCTTGATAGCATAAGTGTGCTTGTTGCCCACTTTAGAGCATAGAAATATTATTTATTTTTAAAACACATTTAGCCTTGTATTCTACTCTTGCCATATATCTCTCATTTTTCACCAAGGTAATTTCTCTACCATTGGCAAATTGCATCAATAAAATAAGCTTAAGAATTCAATTCCATACCTGACTTAAACTTATAGTCCTTATTAAGCTGCTATTTCTTAAACTTTTCAAACTTAGGCCATTTATCATTGTCATCATCAGATTCATCTAGGTCTGGGCTACCCAGTTCATCACTAACATATTCATCATCTTCAAATTTGTCTTGGGTTCTGCATATTAGTCCAATAGGAGTAACTATGTTAAATCCATTTGGGGGTGGATTAATTTCAAATTCATCTGTAAAAGCAATAGTTCTCTCATCCTCACTATCATCAAAAAATGTAGCCATCTTGTTCGCTTACAGAAGTATATGCAACCAAATCATATGCATCATCCTCCTTACTTAACTGGAAAAAAATGCATATATTTCAACAATTTTAGTCTAAGCACACCTCACCGGTTCTCCCACACAAATTCACCTCCACGGTGAAAAACAACATTAAAGTCTCTAACCTAATATGGAGAAAAAGAGGTAAAAATCATATTAATATTAAAATTAAAATAATATTAATATTGAAATATAGGTCAATCTGAACTACATAGCATTTACAACCCACTTCGATCCATTTTTCGAGTTGAACCATCAGGCCAAAAAAACCAAACTATTTGATTGCTCTGGTTTTAAAAACCATAGTTTATGCAATTATACAATTTTGTCATCCATAGGAAGTAACCTTTTCATACCAAGATGTACTAACTTAATGAAACATTGCAAGCAAAACTATTAAATACTTGTAAATTATGATTATAAATTCTCAAATACAATTTTATACCTAAATGCAAACACGTCCTTACATGCAATACAATACATGACCAAGCAATGCAGATATATAAAACCAACAAGTAAACTCTATACAATACATTTTAATTTTAAACAACTGCTGCCTCCTTCACTGGTGGTGACGTTCTGTAGTAAATTGATTTGTTAATGCCGAAAGGTGCAAATTTAAGGTGTAGTTAACTTCCACAGGCCAAACACTCATCTCTGTTTGTCAAAGAGCACACCATCTGTGCCATCTTGGCATCTTCATCAAGTTCAAGTTCAGCCTCCTCTGCCTTTACTTGCTCCTGCAATCACAATCATTTAACATCAAATTGTACCAACAAAAATCAACAGAATGGAAAGATTGATTAAAATAAAAGGAAAATTACTTTAATGGCAGAGGTATCAACAGTAAACTTGATGGCATCACTTGCAGCTCGGGTTCGGAGGTAATACATCCCAGTCTTCAAACCCTTGAAGACAAAATTAAAAGTGACGATAACATCAATCAGCAAACAGTTGGTCTAAATTCCCCAGCAATAAATTTCACAATAAAAAAATACATAAGAGTTGACATCCTCCAATTGAAAAGTTAATACCTTTGACCATGCATAGAAATGCAAGGAAGTCAACTTTCCAAAGTTAGGTTTATCCATGTGTATGTTTAAGCTTTGACTCTGATCTATGTAGCAACCTCGATCAACAGCCATGTCAACCAATATCTTTTGCTTGATCTCCCAAACAGTCCTGATATTTTAAAAGAGTTAGCATAAGAAAAAAATATTAGAATCAAGTTATTGTCAGGTGGAAATTCACAAATCTCATACTTGTATATGCCTTTCAGCTCAGCTGGTATTTCTGAAAGATTTTGTACAGAACCATTGTCATAGATAATCTTATTCTTAAGTGCAGGATTCCACAGTCCCATTTCAGTCAAATCATGAAGAAGGTGCTTGTTCACTACAACAAACTCACCACTGAAAGACAAAGTGTTAGTAAGCAAGACAAAGCACCAAGACATATCAAAATAGATGGGTTAGCAATATACCTTAGCACTCTGCGATTGTAGATATTAGAAGTATATGGCTCAAAACACTCATTATTGCCAAGAATTTGACTGGTAGACGCAGTTGGCATAGGGGCGACAAGAAGTGAATTACGCACACCTGTCTTTGATATCATCTCCCGAAGTGCACTCCAATCCCACAAATCAGAAGGTGTCACACCCCACATGTCTGGCTGAAGAATTCCCTGCACATACAAGAAATCATCTAAGCTATAGAAGGGCAATATATAAGTTGAATATGTGTGTACATCTGGGACTACCACAATAGAAGGGTAAGAAATCAAACACCTCTCTGGTGAACATACCTTGCTTACAGGACTACCAATATATGTTTCATAGGTGCCTTCTTTTGCAGCCAATTCACAAGATGTTTTTAGAGCATGATAGTATATAGTCTCAAAAATGTCCTTGTTTAACTGCTGAGCCTGCACTCCATGTACATTTAAACTATCAAATTGAAGAGCATTTAGTCTAAACTAAACATGTAAAAGAAACTCTATTAACATTATTTACCTCTGGGGAATCAAATGCCATTCCGAGAAGGATAAAGGTATCAGCAAGACCCTGAACTCCAATACCAATGGGTCTGTGTCGCATGTTTGACCTTTCTGCAGTTTCAACTGGGTAGTAGTTCACATCAATTATTTTATTAAGGTTTGTTGTCACCACAGCAGTAACCTGTGCTTGGCATCAAAACAGAACTATCATGCGGCTAGCCATACAATAATTGTACCAAAAACAATATCACAGCTGAATTATCAAATAAAAAACAGCAAAAAGCTGTGTACCTCTGCTAATTTTTCAAAGTCAAAATATCGAGCACTAGAACCTCTGCTCCCAACAAGCTTAGATTGATGAGACTCGACAGGTACACCCTATATTAGAGGCAAATAAACATTCAAAATCACAAATAGCAAGCTTACAGAGAAATCAAACAAACTCAGGTCTGTGTGTAAAACATGGAGTATGCCAGGGGTCTGGTCATACCTTATCTCTGACATATCGTGGTAGTGCAATTGATGCAAGGTTACACACAGCAGTCTCAGTTGGACTTGTGTACTCAATTATCTCGGTGCACAGGTTTGATGACTTAATTGTTCCAAGATTCTGCTGGTTGCTTTTCCTATTGCACGCATCCTATAATATAAAAAAGCAAATTTATGTAAATAAAAAATAAAAGGTAAGCAAATAGGTGTTAATAGAAGTATTTTATCATCAAATCACCTTAAAAAGCATGTAAGGATTTCCAGTTTCTATCTGTGACTTCAAAATTGCAAACCAGAGACTCTGAGCCTGAACAACCTTCTTTGCTTTTCCCTGTGGATTTGGTAGAAAAATAACAAAGCAGCAATAATCAGCAAAAGATGCATCATTGCTGAAATAACCAATCAACCCTGTTTCATAAGACCAGACTTACAGCTTTTTCATACTGGGTGTACAGATTCTCATATTCTTCACCCCAACAGTCTGCCAAACCAGGTGCCTCATTGGGACAAAACAAGGACCAATCGCCATTGCTCCTAACTCTTTCCATAAAAAGATCAGGCACCCAAAGGGCATAAAATAAATCTCGAGCACGCTGCTCTTCCTGCATAATTAACACCAATACATAATGGTTACAATAAAATAACAAATTTCAACTAGCATAAACTAAAAGCTAGAGTTATACTAAACGTAAGAATAAAAGCAAATTGCTACCACTTATTACCTTTCCATGGTTTATTTTCAATTCCAAGAATTCAAATATATCAGCATGCCATGGTTCCAAGTATACAGCAAAAGCTCCTACAACAATTACATAAAATGTTAGAAACAGCAATCAACAAGAATTCATCTAATTAAGGATCTACCAAAAAATAATACTCATGGTTTACCTTTTCTCTTGCCTCCTCCCTGATCAACATAGCGGGCAGTGTCATTGAACACACGCAGCATTGGAATGATACCATTAGATGTCCCATTTGTTCCACGAATGTAGCTGCCATATGCCCTTATATTATGAACAGAAACACCAATTCCTCCAGCAGATTTACTAATGACAGCACACTCTTTCAATGTGTCATAAATCCCCTCAATACTATCATCTTTCATACAAATCAAGAAGCAACTACTCAACTGCAAAAGAATACAAATACCCAAACTAAATTAGATCTCAAACTCACATTACCAGAAAGAGTAACAACAATGACAAATGTATACACACACCTGGGGCCTAGGAGTACCAGCATTGAAAAGAGTTGGAGAAGCATGAGTAAACCATCTCTGAGACATCAAATGATAAGTCTTCACGGCAGATTCAATATCATGCTTGTGAATCCCAACAGAGACCCTCATTATCATATGTTGAGGCCTTTCAACAACAGTCCCATCAACTTTCAACAAGTAAGACCTCTCAAGGGTTTTGAATCCAAAGTAATCATAATCAAAATCCCTATCATAAATTATCTCACTGTCCAACCGAGCCGCATTCTAAACCAAAATATAAAACAAAAAGTGAATCCCACAACAAAAAAGAAAACCCTAAATAAACCATTTCAAAACAACTCGGACGATGTGTACCTCAATGATTATTTCATAGACATCATCAGCAATCAAAGGAGATTTCTTCCCAGATCTATGGTTGAAATGATTATACATAATCTTCACACTGAAAAACATAATTAAGGTAAAAATAAGCATCTGAAAACAGTCAGAAAATGAATCAAACTCTAAATTCGCTCAGTCTAGACAATACTTACGTTTCAGAAAACGACTTCTTAGTATTCTTATGCAGATTCGAAACAGCAATCCTAGCAGCAAGCTAAATCAAACAACAAACAACAACAAAAATTAAAATCGGACCACAATAGAGGTGAGAAACAAAAGAACCCTAAAAACGGCGGGAAAACTTACGGAAGCATAATCAGGGTGATTAGCAGTCATGCCAGCGGCGGTTTCAGCGGCCAATTCATCGAGTTGACTAGTAGTCACACCTCTATAAACACCGGCACAAACTTTCTGAGAAACCAAAACAGGGTCACAATGCTCAGTACTCAAACCGTAACTGAGTTTCTTCAACCGCGCCGTAATCTTATCGAAATGAACAGTCTCTTGACGTCCGTCTCTCTTAACAACGTACATCTTGTGTGTTAGAAAAGATTTGGTTGGGGAATTTCGTCGAACAGTTTTGGCGCAAGAGTGAAGAGATTTGTGTGTGAGAAATAAAAGCTAGGGTTGTTGTGTATTTATGGTTGGGGTAGTAAATGAGTTCCCTCTAAAATGCGTGGGATTTGAAAATGTTCCCGCGAGATTGGAAATTTTTGGAGGTTGAAAATGGGTGTGGGGTAAAGGTATGTTAGGTGTGGTTGATTTGCGGTGGTGTGATAAGGAAGCTATTGTTATTGATAGGGACCACGTGATTATTTTTAAATTTTAAATGTGACGCGCTCTCTTAGTGTTGTTGTTGGTTTAGGTTTTGTTTATGGTTCGGCGCCATATGTATTCGCGCGATTTGAGTATGAATTTCTTTTCTTTTTGTGAAAGAGTCCATGATACGTCTCTTGTCTTTTCTTATTATGAAAGAGTAGTACATTTCTGTTTTTACATGCCTAGTAGGAGTTATTTATTAGCTTCATTCCAAATAATACTAGTAATACTATCACACTTTATAAATTTTAAAACATTCAAAGTTTAATTGGTATCGGATTTTGAATATTTATTAATAATATAAGTTATTAAACTAGTTGAAATTATCAAATTTAGATGAAAAATATTGAAGAGATGAAAACTTATTTATACTTTTTAAGTAAGTTTTGGTGTAAATTTTACATTGTCAAAGATAGTATTTATACTACTATTACATTAGTGTAATAATTGGTCTTACTATTTTATCTTTGACAAATATGGCAACTACAATAATTTGTCATTACTATTTGGTTTGATATTTCTAACTAATAATAGTATAATAATAATATAACTCCCCCTTTGAAATATATTATGATGTTACATCGAAGTCTTATCAAAAAGGGATTTATGGGAACATATATAGACTCGTTAAAAACCTTATTAGGAAAAATCTATTGAAAAAAAACCTTAATAAGGGAAAAAGAGTACGACATGATGCTCCCCCTCAACATAACACTTTTAGTTCTTCTTTAAAGATCTCGAAGGTGACGCATTCCAATATTTTGTTCATGATTCTTGAAAATTGATGTAAGAAGCGCCTTTGTGAAAAGATTTGTCATATTATCACTAGAAAGAATATATTGAATATTAACCTCTTTGTTTCTTTCGAGTTCTTGTGTGAATGAGAAGAACTATCTTGCATCTGCATAACCAAGCAAAATTGGTTTTGTATTGTTAGAGTTAAATAAACCAATGTCAAATGTACCTCGAAGATATTGAAATATATATTTTATTCTTTTTCAATGTCTTTTTGTAGGACATGAACTGAATCTGGCTAGTAAATTAACTGCAAAAGCTATATCAGGTATTGTATAGTTAGCAAGGTACATGAGTGTCTCTATGGCACTAAGGTATGGTACTTCAAAGCCAAGATTTTCTTCATTACCTTCATTAGGTTTAAAAGGATCATTGTTAATATTAAGTGTTCTACTCATCATTGGAGTACTTAAAGGGTTTGCTTTGTCCATGTTAAACTTTTTCAATATCCTTTATGTATAATTTGATTGTTGTATCAATATACCATTTTTAGTATACTCAATTCGTAAACCAAGACAAAGCTTTATTTTTCCCAAATCTTTCATTTTAAATTCTTTCTTTAAGTAATATTTTGCTTCCTTTATTTCTCCATTAGTTCCAATGATATTTAAATCATAAACATAGACAATAATTATTATAAAACATGATATTTTTTTCATATAAAAACACATGGACAGATAGGAATATTTACATAGCCTTATTTAAGCAAATATTCACTTGGCCTATTATACCACGTGAGTCCTGATAGTTTTAATCCATACAATGATTTTTGCAACTTAATTGCATACATTTCTCTAGGTTTTAATGTCTCGAGCATTTTGAATCCTTCTGGGATTTTCATGTATATATCAGTATCAATTGATCCATACAAATAAGCAGTAACAATATCCATAAGATACATATCAAGTTTGTTAAATATTAATAAACCAATTAAATAACGAAAAGTAATGGCATCCATAACAGGAGAATAAGTTACTCGAAATCGATTCCTAGTCTTTGATATAAAAAACTTGTGCAACAAGACGAACCTTGAATTTGACAATCTCATTTTTCTCATTTCGTTTTCTCACAAAAACTCGTTTATACCCAACCGGATTCACATTCTTCACTATAGTTGAAATGGGGCCAAATACTTTTCGATTTTTAAGAGAATTTAATTAAGTATCTATTGCATCCTTCCAATTATTCCAATCATGTCTATTTTGATATTCATTAATAGTTTTGTGTTCGGGGTCATCATTTTCATTCGTAATTTCACATACAATGGAGAATGAAAATATTTCATTTATATTTATAACTTTTAGGTTCCACAAGGTTCTTGTATCGACATAATTAATTGAAATTTCAAGATCATTCATGTTTTCATTTTCATTATCAATGATCTCATTATCATCATCTTGTGCTTCTTCGAGAGCACGATGTCAATAATGGATTTATTATTATCTAGTGTCTTTTTAAGATCACTTTCAATCATATTCACCTTTTCTATCCCTTTTCTTTTTCGGAGATTTTTGTCTTTGGATCCCATGCGTCGACCACACTACAATTGTGCCTTAGATGTACTTGCCACATCATTTAGATTTGAAATCTAGATCCGAGTTAGGACATCTATAGTTGGTATGTGTGACTTTGTCACTCTTTTCAAATCAGTAAAAGAATTTGTTCCGGACTAGACCAACGACTAGGTATGACTTAATCCTTCTTGACCCATGAAATGACCCAATGACCAAAAATTAAGGGGACCCATTACCTTAGTGGTCGTCCTAACTTCCTCGCTCCTAGTCTCTGCTCGACAATGATAGAGACTGCCCAGGATCAGCCTGGACAGTTCTTGTACGGAGGATCTCGTGCCCAACACAACATCCCCCGACCATGATGCTCGTTCGACGACCAGTTCCTGACAGTTACCTATTTTTGGGGGATCTGCGATCCAGGCCAAAAAATAGGAACCGTTAGCCACGCGCCGAGGGCTCCCTATATAAACCCTCTCATTTGACGGAGCCAGATATCAAATATTCACCCTTAACACTCTTACTTGCACTTGTTATTCCTCTTGCCTGTTCTGACTTAGGCATCGGAGTACGTTGCAGGTACACCCCCTCTTGTTCTCTCCAACGTTTGAGCAGACTTTGGAATCCACGTCAGGAGCCAACAGAGATCCTGATCTCAGGTACGATCAGTGGCGCCGTCTGTGGGAACAATCTATTACCTCGTTTTCTCACCTTCCGTCGTCAAAACAAAAACATATATTTTTGATCTCCTTCTCAATGGCTCGTCAAGAAGATTTTGTCATTATTTGCCTCACCATAGGCATCATCATCAAGCAACGAGAGAGTGACGGTACCAATCCCCCTGTCGGGGATCAAGACCGTTTCCTCGACGGCGAACGACCTCCCCGTCACCAGAACCTTCCCAGCAACCTGGGGTCGCCCTTGTCGATCTTCCTCTGATTCCCATCCATGAAGGAACGAACCCAACACTGGCAGCTCTGGTCGAAGCGACCAACAACATCAACCTCCTCCTACTCCGCCAAGGAAAAAGGTGTGAGGTTCTTGAGGAAGCAAGGCGGGTGAGGTCCCCAACCCCAACTAGGAGGCCTCGTTGTTCCCGGTCGAGATCACCCAGGCAGAGGAAAGACCACCAACAACCTGAGGCTTCGGGCTCCATCAAGAAAAGGACCCATTCGTCTCCACGACGAAATAAATCCCCACAAACGAATAAGACCCAAAGGTCTCTCCAACCAGAAGCACGGCCCTCACCAGATAGAACGAGAAACCGCTCAAAGTCTCCCCCATGCATACACAAGGACACTCGTTCTCGCTCAGCGTCCCCATTCTCTAGCGACGAGGATGAGCCCCATGGCCCCCTCCCCAGGGAGATCATGTCCACCCGACTTCCGAAGGGACTTGAGAAGCCCCCGCCCCTAGGGACATATGATGGGACCACGAATCCGGACGAACACATTGAAAATATTGATGCCCTGTTAGACTATAGAGGAGTCAGAGGAGCTATCAAGTGTCACGTCTTCCCCCAAAACCCTGAGGAAAGGGATCATGGCTTGGTACAAAAGCCTCCCCCACGAATTTATCACCTCGTGGAGGCAATTGGGCAAAACTTTCTCTCGGCATTTCACGGCCTCGCGATACCATCCCAAGATAGAAGCATCCCTTGAAGCAATCATTCAGGGGAAGGAGGAGCCCCTCCGGGCATATATCGAAAGATTCAACAAATAAGTTATCCAGGTATCCACCACGGACGACATGAAAAAATATCTTTTGGAACGGGGACTCCGCCCTCATAGCGACTTCAGGAGGGCTATGGGAATCGAAACACTGGCCACACTCGACATGTTCCTCCTTAAAGAGCAGGTGTCTATCCAGTACGAGGAAAAGGAATCGGCGAGCAATTCCCGCGACACCCAGCGTTATGAAGACGCCAAACCCTCAAAGCATGATGATTCCTCGACATCTCGTCGGGGAGGTGACAAAAGAAAGGAAGACCGCCCTCGTGAATCGCGGGAGCACAAGGGAAAAGATCATGTTTGAATGCGCAAACTCATAATTTTGCTAAGCATGAGTCAGATTCCCAAAACAGCTGCCAAATAAGCCAAATACTGATACAACAAAATAATATCGTTTCTACAAATCGCACAAGCATAACAGTGAAGATTGCATTCACTTAAAGGACGCCATTGAGATACTCATCCGAGATGGCCATCTTAAGTAGTTCACTAAGAACAAGGACGCTCCTCTACAGGAAGTGCGGGAGGCCCAGAAAGCTGAGGACATAACTCCCCCGGTCACGGAAACAAACCTCCAGGTCGCTCTAAGCATCACACGGCCAGAAGATTTTTACATCCCCGAACCATATACAGGCCCTGCATACTTCGCTGCGTATAGCCTGTGGGAATCCTTCCCATCAACAATGGTCGTATCTGTGGGAGGACCCAACAAGGTGACATTGGGGTCAGTAAAGAGGTGATTCGACCAACTAATCAGCACTAGCTCCAACCAGAGTTCAACCCTAGATCCCCCTCGCGGGGGATCTGCTCCCATCTTATTCTACAAGGAGGATCTACTCGGAAGGGCGCCTAACGCCAATATCCCTCTGCTGGTTCACGCATAAATGGCTAATTTCGACGTCCGCAAGATCTTGGTCGATCAAGGGAGCTCGGTCGACATTATGTACTCCTAGTTGCTCGTAACCCTCCAGTTGAATGAAACTCACTTAACACCCTTTGTATCGCATTAGAAAAATAAATAAATAAATCATCATCCTTTGCATGCGCATGAAGCATGTGGTCGATCGAGGCTTGCCAAACATTGGAGTTCAAGAGAAAAATAATATCCCAAAAATAATCCAAACCACTTTCAAGCTAACCAACCAAAAAAGGGAAGAATTCACATTTTTCTACCATTAACCAGTTAACGCATTGGTTAACCGGTTAACGGGGGCAAAATTTGAATAAAAAACTTCAAATTTTGGTTGCTTTCACCATTTCCCTCCACTTTTTCCTTTCCTTTCCTTTGCCTTGTTCCACACTCTTCACATTTCCTTTTCCCTTGGATTACTCTACCACATTCTAGAGTCTTCTACAACCTTCCATGGAATATTTTAAGGAATATTCCAAAGAACACTCTAGAACTCTCTAGAACCCTAACTAACTCCAACTAACTCCAACCCTAACTCTAAACCTAACCTAACTCCTAAGCAACCTCCAAACCCAAACCTCATGCCAAGCCTACACATTATATAAACCCACTTCATCCCAAAGCAAAGCTCTCCCCTCATTTTTTCACTATTCTTCACCATTTTCACTTCATCTTCCTCACTTTCTCCCAACTTTTCCTCCATTACCAAACTCACACTAAAGCTTCATCTTCATCGAGATTCTTCAAGTTTTGCATTGAAACTTGAAGAATCGGAAGTTAATCCACCACCATTTGCATCAATCTCACGGATTATCGAAGAAGTCGCAACGGTTTCGGTGTTTATTTCACCTTACGAAAGTGCTTTTCGAAGATTTTTCATCAACCAGATTTATTTTGCGAGTTCGCGGATCGAAGCTTCGACTCTTCGGTTTTCTTCTCCATTTGCATTCCGATCTACACTGCAACATACACCGAAGCAATCCTCTGCTTCGTGGGTTGATGATCTAAATCTGCTTCTTGATTTAATTTATTGTCTTCATCTCGCCGTTTCGGCATTCTTTAAGTGCTTATCACATTATTTGTGTTTGATTGCGTTTTCGTTACGTTTTGTTTGTGATTTGTTGATTTTGATTGTTAGAAGCTAGTATTGTAACTTGTTATAGGTTATAATATGTGTAAATAAGCCATAATTGTGTAAAAAATCGTGTTAGCATGTTCATATATGTGTTAGGTATGTTTAAAAGTAGGTTTGTGGCAAAAAGCACTTATTTTTAATCAATTTTTCACATTCTGTTCAGTGTTAACCGGTTAACGCTTTGGTTAGCCGGTTAACACATGCATTTTTGGCCAAAATAGTGTTGTTTTGAACCCGTTAACTCGTTAACCAAACGGTTAACCCGTTAACGCTGTATGTATTTGAATGTTTTTGGTTGTTTGCTTATATGTTTGCTAGCAATGGCTTCTTTAAACTTTATAGACCAATAGGATATGATTTTATAGAGTTTTCATGATCAAATTTGATGCAAGATTATGTATATTTGGTAGATTTTGACACACGTTTCGTAGGTTTCCGTTTTATGTGCTTAAATGCCAATCTTGTGCTCATGGTGGTTTGTGAAATTGATGTCATGTTTGAACCTCTTCACTTGCATGTTAATAATGATCTAAAATCATGTTTTGAATTGTGTTTGTGATCAGTGCAAGTTTTGGCCATAGGAACATATAATTACATGTTATATTTTTGCTTGAAAATAAAGGATTCATGCATTCTTGCTTGCTTCTTTTCCATACTTATATGTCAATGCTTAATTCTGAATTTTGTATGCCATGATACATGTTCATTTGGTTGTTTGTTTGTCATGCATGCATGTTCATTATGTCCTCATTTGCATATACGTGTTTAACATAAAAATACATAATTGTTGTACTTTTTTGCATGTTCTTTGAATTTATCTTTAACATGTTCACATGCTTGTGAATCCATGCCTATGTCATGCTTATTGATTTTTCTTTCATGAATAAATGATATATGTTCATGTATTGACACTTTGTGCATGCATAATTAAAAATGAGTAAGATTTGTCTTGTTTTTCATAACTATTTTTAGAAGCAGTAGCTGTTAAAAGCGTGTTGTTTGTTGCATGTTCATACTTTTTACACATACTTTCATGTTGTTTGATAGTTGTAGTATGTTGTTTGCATTGAGTGTTGTCTTTTATAGTTGTTTGTGCATTTAGGTGTTGTAAATAGTTGCTGGATTACTTAGCATAATTTTAGGCACCCTTAGACTTATGATTGAGTCTAGAGTATGTCCTTTAATCACTAGGATTTAATTGTGGTGTGTTTGCTTTATTATTTTTGAATAAAATGCAACATTAACCCTTATTTTGTAGGAAGGTAGATGTATGTTTCCACACACCTTATCCTTTTTACTTTCTTTATGCATTTAATTTGTAATTTTTCCTTACACTTTAATGCTTGTGCTTGTTAGGCTTTTCCCCTTTGTTGGAATTAACTTATCTTCCATAGGAAGTAAGTTACATTCTAACTCTCTTCTTCTTTTCTTCTTCTCACTGGGATTAGAAACTGCACTAACCATTAGGATCTCCTTTGATATTGAATAAACAACTTAGGGTTGGTCTTAGTCCCCTTAGTTTTTGTCCTTTTTCGATTTGAGTCTCTTTCTCATTCCATAAAGATAAACAATAAAACACACCTAATAAAGGTCGAGCTTTCTCATACGACATGATACTTTGTTGCGGAGTACTTGCACACATCTTGTTTCGAGGCGAGGTGTAAGTCATCTACCACGATGGATAAGTCTTAGTATGAGAATGTTCACAAATAATAAACTCAAAACACTTCTCATAAAAGACAATAAACAAAGACACTACTGTTGCACCCCAAAATTTGCCCTCACAATACAAGACTTTGTGTACTAAGAAGGTTCACAAGGTTCACAAGACCTTTCATGAAATTCATGAAGTTTACAAGACACTTTATGAGGTTCACAAGGTTCACAAGACCTTTCATGAAATTCATGAAGTTTACAAGACACTTTATGAGGTTCACAAGGTTCACAAGATTCACAATGCTTACAAGACCTTTCATGAAATTCATGAAGTTTACAAGACACTTTATGAGGTTCACAAGGTTCACAAGATTCACAATGCTTACAAGACCTTTCATGAGGTTCATGAAGTCTACAAGATACTTTATGAGGTTCACAAGGTTCACAATACCTCCCATGAGGTTCACAAGACATTTTATGATGGTTCACAAGGTTCACAAAGTTCACAAATAGTCAGAAGAGTTAACAATTCCCTCATACAATGCACCTCCTAAGCAGTGCATCCAAAACTAGGGTTTTGACTTTAATCAGGCTAAATGGATTTCCAAGACTTCAAGTGAGCTTCATAACATCTTATATGTGTGTAAGAACCCTCATGATAAGTTTCAAGACTTTTCTCAAAGGTTTGCTCAGTCAGATGATCAGATAAGTCAAAATCAGTCAAAGCAGTTAAAAAGTCAAACTGAGGTCAACTGTGGTCAAACCAAAGTCAAACTTCATGATTTTTTTGCCAACATCAAGTATATGAAGTAAAATTTATCATTTGATCAAGGGTTGATCATGATTCATCAAGGAGGTTTCAGATCATCAAGAATCAGGAGTTTCTAAATTAGGGTTTCCTCAGTAAAAGTCAACTGAACTTTGACCAGCCATAACTTTCACATGCTTCATCACCAAGTCTCCATCCAAAGATCATTTTGAAGGAAATTGAAATCTCTACAACTTTGTGTCTCACAAGCCAAGCCCAAAAATGCTTCATTTGGAAGGTATGAGCTAAGACATTATAGGTCCTTTTGAAAGTCAACAAAAAGTCAACAACTTCAAAAGGGCATAACTTGAGAATGGTAAATGATATGGACATGAAACCAGTGAGGTTGGTTAGAGGACTCTTCAAGCTTTCCAAAATGTCCAAGAACACCCTCATAGCATTAAAATTGAAGGATATGTGCCCTTGCAAAGTTGGGAAATTTTTGGTTGATTTATGAAGAAAATGGAGGTCTAAAACCAATTTCTTCTAAATGGGCTTGCTATATGATGACCCAATCCATACTATGACTTCATGCACGACCCAAGTCAACAAAAATCATATTTTTTATCATTTTATTTTTATTTATTTTGATTTAATTCATTAAAAATCATTTTAAATTAAAATAAAATATAAAAGTCTAAGATTTAAAAAAGATCAAGCTTCTAGAAATTCATAAATATGATTGGAATTAAAGTGGAAAGAAGATCATGATGATTGGCCTAAAATAGCAAGTGTTATACAAAAATATTGGATTTTTAAAGCCTATCTTTTTGAATCTTTTTGGATCAAATTTCTCACACAAGTATCCAACTTTTCTGACCTAATGCATTGCTCTATAAGTACATAATGGAACCCTAATCACAAGGCACGATTTTCCAGCTCAAAAGTGTAAGTTCCAAATTTTCAAAAACCACACCAAATTTCAATTTCGGTTTCTCTCTTCCAGTGCATTTGAAGGTAATTCAAGGACATAGAATGATTCTTTGGACATCCAGAAACCAATCCCAGCCCTCATTTGCATCCAAAACTATTCATATGGCATAAACCGAATGCATTTTGTTCTTAATATTTTTTTTTTCGATTTCTCATATTTAAGCAATACTAATGAATTTTGATGTTATTTATTGGTTTGTGATGAGCTTTAGATTGTGTCTGGACAAATTGATTGAAGTTTGGATGCCTGAGATGAATTTCACCATTATTAGGGTTTCGGCCCCCATTTAGGGTTTTAGCATTTGACAAACATAAATAAATTCTAAAGACACAGGACAGTTGCAAATGTTGTCAGGAACTCAATGATGTTTTCAATTTCATGAAATTTTGCTGTTTCGTTGGTGTTTGAATTTCGTAGGGATTGCTGCAGTTTGAAAATCGCAGGAAAATTCGTAATAGTTTTCGCAGCAAAATTCGTATGGCCAGAGGAGGAAGATGAAGATCCCTGCGCGCGAATTTCAAATTTGAACTTTTGTTTTAAAATATTATGAATTATCTTCTGTTTTATTTCACAAACGTTGGTTAGCTCAGTTGGCAAGGGATGCGCATGTGATGTCTATGTCCAGGGATCGAATCCTGGCTTCACCACCTTTTTTTCTTATTTTTTCTATATAGTCATCAGTCTTAAAATATAATGAATTAAAGTTATTACTTCAACAGGTGCGCTCTCCCAGCTGGAATGGTAATGTGTTTGTGTGATATTGTGAAGGTTGTCACACCCCAAATTTTACCCCTAACTGCTCGCATCATACATTCATCGCATTTAGCAGAGATTTCCAAGTTTTTTTTTATTTTTGTTTTCTTCTCATTTTCTAGTTATTTATAATTTTTAATTCTTAATTTCTTTTCGCTTATAGGCTTCCATTTTAATTTAATTTCTATTTCTCATTTATAACTTTTTAATTCATTTTTGTGTTTTAATTTTAATTTCTATTTTTCGTTTCTATTTTCAAGTTCCTATTTTAAAATTTTATTTCAATTTCTATTTCTAATTTTTAGTTCAATTTTCAATTTTTTTCTAAAAAAAACTTATTTGTTATTTCTTTTCATTATCAAGTTCTCATTTCTAAATTAATTTCTTATTTATTTCATTTTCAAGTTTTATTTTTGAATTTTATTCTCTATTCTTCAATTTTTAATTTTATTTCATTTTCAAGCTGTTACTTCTAAATTTAGTGTCAATTTCTATTTATAATTTTCAATTCATGTATTTATTTTATAAACTCCAAAATTATTTCTTTAGTTCTAAGTCATTTTAATTCCAAGTGTGATTATTTAGTTTCTAAGTTATTTTCAATTTTAAGTTTAATTTCTTTTTTTAATTCACTTCTAATTCAAGTTTATATTTAATTTCTAATTTAAAGTTCTCATTTCAAATATTAAGTTTCAATTTCAAATTATAATCACAAGTGTAAATATACAACTTTTATTCCAAATATTTTGTTTATGTTACAACCAAAAAAAAATATGTACAACACAACCACAATTCAAAATGCACAATACAGCAGCACAAGGCAAAAAAAAAAAATTCAGCAGCATGCAGCCACCAACAGCCTCTGCTCCACTACTCCATTGCAACAATTTTTCAGACTTTGTCCCCTTTTTTGAAACCCTTCACCTACAAGTTTTCATAGTACAAAATAAAATCAGAACAGCCATATAAACTACCCTGTTACATCCATAAAATAAGAACACAAGACAGCTCTCAAACACTACAAACAGCTCACAAAACACACTACAAAAACAGCCCCAAAAACAACTCAGAACAGCCAAAAGAAACTTCAGAAGAACAGCAAGGAGAAGAAGGAGGCTTACCGTTTGCGGATTCTTCACCCCGATAACTTTCGGGTCGGTATTGTTCTCTCTTCTTTCATTTCTTTTCAGCATTTTGTCCATGTTTAGTTTTCCTTTTTTTTAGCTTCATTTCAAGTTTAAGTCTGCATACACCGAAACAAAACTTAATAAAACTTCACAAAAAAAAACTACAACCAAAACAACACCATAACTTCAGTCATAAACAAAAAAGCAGCCACAAAAAACAAGCACAGAGCAGGGGGGTAGCCATGAAACCAAAACTTGATACAAATCAAACTGTAAACTGCAAGCCTCACCTTCAAACCTTTTATAAACCGAAGCCACCGCTCAACTCCGTTGTAACACTGCATCACTATCCATCATACTCTGCATCATCATCACCTCTGTAACACGAACTCACCCACAAACCTCCTGAAAACCACAAAACTTCACTGAATAACCGTGTGTCCACAACCAAAATCAAACCCAGAAAGAAAATCATGAGTACAGTGAAGGTGATAAACTGAAATACTTTGAGAAAAACAAATAACCGAACTCACCAAAATCCACCATAACCCGCGGCTCCAGCACATCCAACCCTTAACCCTCACCATCAACTCCACCATAATTCAGAACCATTCAACCACATCACTGCCATTAACCTTCCAACTACCACTGCCGAAACTGTCCCTTGCTCTCCCCTCAAACCGTATCAAGTTATCACCGACACCACTTTCAGAATCACCACTCATCCGCCGGCCAAATCCCGCAGCTCACCATCATTCATCACCTACTGAAACGGCCATCAAAACACTCAGACCAGAAAGACCTCTTTCCTTTTCACCGTGAAAACTGAACCACATACAACCACCGGGAATCTGGCCACTGCGAAAAATACCGGAACCTGCATAAAGAAAAAGGGAGTAAGATAAAAATGGGGGGGGGGGGGGCTTCACAGAAAAACAAAAGAAAACCACCCTCCAACCTTCACTCCATACACAGAAAACCAGCCACATAAGAACTTATCAATAGAAGAGCAGAGACTGAGATTGAGAGTTTGAGATGAACGAACCAATAAACCATGAACCACAAGATTGAGGTGAGCACAAACTGAAATCCAAAATCAAACACAGAGCCAAACCTTCCTTCCACTGCTCACCACCCTTAACTCAGAAATCAACCTCACACATCCAAACGCACAACCTCCAACCCGCGACGAAACAACTCTTCCGACCAACACGACCGGCACAACCATCGTTGGCCTCCGCACCGCCACCATCACAAGCACCTTTCCCGCAACATCGTCTCAAAGCATCAAACCGTAACCCTTGCCGGTCATCCCTTCCGCCGTCCCTCACAGCTCAAAATGCAAAACCAAAACCCCAAATCTGAACCGGAAACTCAGTGAAGCCGCAACAAATGAGAACTCACAAATCTATCCACGAGTTGCAACCGAGTTTGGAGTAAGAGAGAAAGCTGAGAGATTCGCGAGCGGAGACGATTCCGAGAGTGACCGAAGAGCTGAGATTGAGAGAGATCCCGACGCGAACTGTAAGCCAATCTGACGCCTCTCCACATCATTATCGCCGCCGCAGAGAGAGGAACTGACCGAGAGTCGTCGCCATCCGCCGAAATCGAAAGCGGAACAGAAAGAGAGCGAGCGAGAGAGACGAGATTTGAGAGAAGCTGGTGGTGGTGATAGTGTAACGTCGCCGGCGGATTGTGAGTTGAGTGAGGGTTTTGTCTCCCCTTTCGCGTTTCGGAGGACCGTGTTTGGGGATGAGGCTTTTCTTTGATTACTGCATAAATCTGTTTATTGTTTTTTTTCTCTTAATTGGTTGCTGATTGTTCAACTTGGGCTTAGGCCCATTGGTTTGTTTTTTCTTTTCTTGCACCCATTTCACAGCGCCTCCCCCTCTCAGTTTTTTATGGATATTGTTGGGCAAGGCCCATTGATTTTGCTTCTCACACAACACACACAACACGCTATCCCTGCTTCAGCATATGCGTTGGTTCTCTAAACTTTTTTTAATATTTCTTTTCTTTCCTATTTCTTTTTCTTTAAACCCTTATATTATTGTTGGAAGTGGGTTTGGCCCATTTATTAATCACTGCCGCACATGTATCAATAGAACTTCCCCCTCTTGTTTTTTTTATATATATATTTCTTTTGTTAAAATTTTCTATTATTTTGTGATTATTATTTAATAAATATTAGAATTTATTTTCTGTTTTAAGTCTAAAGAGTTTTCTTTATTTTCAATTTAATTATTATTGACCAATTTTTAAGAAAGTGCTCTAAAAATATTTTTTTCTTTTTTTTAATAGTGATTTATTTCTATTCCTTTTGGGCCGATGATATGACAAAAAGTCACGATAAATCATTTCCGATTAATCGTGACCAATATGAGGCCATTTATTTATTTTTATTCTATTTAATTTATTCTATTTAATTTATTCTATTTCACAATTTATTTCACTTTATTTATTTTTTATTATTCATTTCTCGCACTTTACACCATATTAACATTAATTTTAAGATAATAAATCCTTCGTCCAACGCCAAGTGAACTTCACATACACTTCACTCACACACGTAAGTCGGTCGTTTACGATCGCCGTCTGCACGGTCCTTACACTTCACAGCTTTTTCAACTTAAGCAAATTGATACACCGCGTTTGTTTTCCACCCCCGCATTCTCGATCCACATATCGAGCCATAGCCCAGTTATTAAGCCTTTTACTTTATATTTTCCATTTATTTTATTCAATTTATTTTTTGCAAGTAGCAACATATGCCTTAGACTTAGGAGCTTGCACCCTCATTTATTTATTTCATTTTTCTCGCATTTCAATCCAAAAGGGAAAGAACTCCTGCAGTTGACTCAATGTCATAGGAAGTTTAGCCATCCCTAGTTCCTTTTCAACCTTAACCATTAGGACTTTTTATTTTATAACTTTTTGTGACTTTCCTAAAGTCACGTGAGTGTTTGCCATAACACTTACCTTCCCCCGCGAACCTTGAGCGTAACCAAGTGTTCGTTAATCCTTAGGAGAACTACGAGTGCTCTGATTTTATACCCGATACGTAGGCATCAATGCGATGTTGTGCGAGCACCATTAGAAATAAAACCTTAGGTTCCCTTAATTTTAACAAGCAATAAATAAGAAAAATACAAATATTAACAAGAGGTTCCCGTAGGTTACTACGGATGCTTAGGATGCTAACACCTTCCCTAGGTATAATCAACCCCCGAACCTAGTTTCTCCTCATTTAGGGTTTTTACGATCTTTTTCCCTTTTCCCTTTGGATTAAATTAAAGTCGGTGGTGAACATAAAAGTTTTGCGATTCAAGCTCACTTAATAGCTTGGTATTCGATTCTCACCGCGACAGAAAATGGCGACTTCACTGGGGAGATGTCTTCGAATTTTGGAAATCATGCCTGGTCCAAGGATCCATCCAAGAGTGTTATCAGTTTTGAACTTCTATGGGAATTTCTGAAATAATAGTATAAGAATGTTGTTGCAAAACCAAGGCTTCTTGGGGAAACAGAAGGTTTTTTCAATTTTTCCAAAGTCAAAGAAACTTAAAAGTTTTTCAGTATGTTTTCAAAAAACATTTCCTTAAAAAATTTGTCATTTTCAAAGTTAAATTGTAATCGAGTGATGGCATTTTGCATAACAAAAGAAAATAAGAAGCTGCACAACAAAATTCATAGGCAAAGTTTGTATTTTATTCAAGAATGGTAGCTCGCCAATGGCAGAAATCCCCAGTGAAGTCGCCATTTCCTGTTGCGGTGAGAATCGGATACCAAGCTATTGATTAAGCTTGAATCGCAAAACATTTATGTTCACCACCGACTTTAATTTAATCCAAAGGGAAAAGGGAAAAAGATCGTAAAAACCCTAAATAAGGAGAAACTAGGTTCGGGGGTTGGTTATACCTAGGGAAGGTGTTAGCATCCTAAGCATCCGCAGTATCCTACGGGAACCTCTTGTTAATATTTGTGTTATTGTTATTTATTGCTTGCTAAAACTAAGGGAACCTAAGGTTTTTATTTCTAATGGTGCTCGCACAACATCGCATCGATGCCTACGTATCGGGTATAGAATCAGAGCACCCGTAGTTCTCCTAAGGATTAACGAACACTTGGTTACGCTCAAGGTTCGCGGGGAAGGTAAGTGTTATGGCAAACACTCACGTGACTTAACAAAGTCACAAAAAGTTATAAAATAAAACACTAAGGACCTAATGGCTAAGGACCTAAGGATGAGGGACCTAATTGCTAAGATCAAAGAAAAAGAAAGACCTAATTGCTAAGGTCAAAATGGTAACTAGGGATAGCTAAACTTCCTATGACATTGAGTCAACTGCAGGAGTCTTTCCCTTATGGATTGAAAAGCATAAACGAAAGTAAAGAAACGAGGGTGCAAGCTCCTAAGTCTAAGGCATAGGTTGCTACTTGCAAAAAAAATAAATTGAATGAAGTAAATGGAAAATATAAAGTAAAAGGCTTAATAACTGGGCTATGGCTCGATATGTGGATCGAGAATGCTGAGGTGGAAAACAAGCGTGGTGCGTCAATTTACTTAAGTTGAAAGCTGTGAAGGTGTAGAGAATGTGCAGATGGCGATCGTAAACGACCGACTTACGTGTGTGAGTGAAGTGTATGTGAAGTTCACTTGGCGTTGGACCAAGGATTATTATCTTGAAAAATTAAAGTTAATATGGTCTAAGAGTGCGAGAAATAAATAAATAAAAATAAATAAAGTGAAAATAAATTGAAATAGAATAAATTAAATGGGATGCAATAAATAAAATAAAAATAAATAAATGAATGGCCTCATATTGGTCACGATTAATCGGAAACGATTTATCGTGACTTTTTGTCATATCATTGGCCCTAAAATAAATTAAAAGTAAATAACTTTAAAAGATTTAACTATAAAACTTAGAAAATAACCAAAAGAAAATCAATAAAGTAATTAACTAATAAATAAATATGAAAAAGAAATTTTGAAGAAAAATAAAGGGGTGCAACACACAAACAGGGGTGGTGGTAAGCAAATTAACATGGGCTGAACCCAAATACAACAATAATAATAATAATAGACAGAAATAAAATGAAATAAAAAGTATGAGGAAAAGGGTTTTGCTGCTGTGTGAGACGGTGATTATGAATCATATGGGCCTTATGAAGCCTACAATTTAACACAAGTGAAAGGTTTTGTCAAAAAAAGAATGAACAACAGATAATCCCAAAACACATCATGAACTTTTCGCTCAACAAAAGAAAAAAAAGACCAACTCACGACTCAGGGGAAAAGCTCAAAAATCCTCCACGATCTAACACGATCCAATCCGCCTCTCGCTCGAACCTCTTCTTCGGATCTGTTCGTTTCCTCTCACGGTGGTGCTTCACGGTTTTGATTCAGGTTTTGTGGTGTCAAGGTTCAGTTTAATAGTGTCGAGGTTTGCGTTTTGCATGGTGGTTGTAATTTCTCGCGCGGTGGAGTTTCAAACGTTCGCGGTGGCTTTTTGCTAGTGCGAATTTGGGTCCTTTTGCGGTGAAGGAGGTGATGGTGTTTGTTTCGGTTTTGTTCTCTGGAGGTAATGTTTTTTTTTCCGCTCAAACTCCTCTCAATCGCGTGCCTCTCTTGATCCGTTGTGGTGAGAAGGGTAGGGCGGTTCGCGGTTCGTTTATGAGATTGGTGATTTTGTTTTTTCTGAGAAAATAAAGGTTATGTGTTGTGAATGGAGATTGGTGAAGGTGAGTTGTGAGCGGATGAAGGTTTGGATATGGAGGGTTATGATGAATTCGGTTTGAGGTTTACGAAAGACATAGGAGTTTTTGAGTTGTGAAAGGTTTGGTCGATGGTGTGGTGTTGAAGGTTTGTGAAAAAGTTATTGAGTGTGTCGAAGGTGAAAGGATGATTTATGTAGGGATTTGGTTATGTTATTTTGCAGGTTTGAACACAATGGAAATTGGTGGGTAGTGATGAAGATAAGGGTTTGTATGAAGATTTATGGAGATGAGTTTCCGCGCCCAGAGTGAGTTTGTTTGTGAATCTGAGGCGATGATTCCAGGAGCTGCCTAAGAGTGAATGAGGAATATGAGTTTGTTGTTTAGTGATGGTGTTGTTTGTTGATGTTTGTTAAACAGAGGTTGGTTCGGATTGGTGTTGATGCTCGAAGGTTTGTTGGGTGAGTAGAGTGGAAGAACGCGGTTGTGGCTGTGAAGTTGAGGGATGCAGAAGGGAGTTGTCCGTGAGTTTGTGACTCGTGTGTTCCGCGGCTGGTCTCGGTTCAGAGTCTGTTTTCGGCAAACAAAGGTGAAGAGTTTGGTTCTGTGTTTTGTTCTATGATTATCTTTCCCTCTCATCTTAATTTCTATTCTGTTTTTATTTGCGTTTCTGGATTTTGAGATATGGCGGAAAAGGATTCGGAAGTGGTGGTTTCGGGTCGAGCTTGGTTGAATGGATGTGAGGTTTTGAGTTTGGAGATTTGGGAAATTTTTTGATTCAGTGAAGATGATTTTGAGGGTGGCTGCGACTTGAGAGGTTTGTGTAGGTAAGCGGTCGCACGGAGGCGGCGGCCAGTTTGTGCGGGAAAGGATTTGTGGTGGTCGGAAGCGTTTCGGCTTTCTGCGTTTTGAAGAAGGGGATGGTGCAGTTTCGTGGTTTGGTCGGCGAGTGTTCAGTGAAGGAGATGGCTCGGCGTTTGCTTTTGGTTCGGCGGGAAGTGATTCACTCTTGGTTAGCCGGTTATGTTTGGTGTTCTCTCACAGGTTTGTTTCCATTTTCAGCTTCAAGTTTTTACCCAAATCCAATTATTCTTCTTCTTGATTCTGAGTTTGATTGTGTTGATGGTTTTGTGGGTCAGTGGATTTTAGTGAGGGTTGGCGGTGAGTTTTGTTTAGGTTTTGGTTTGCTGAGTTTGGACCCACTTTTTCTTCATATTCTTTTTACAGATCTGTTCTCATTAGTTTTGTAATTCTCGGTTTTGCAGCGGTTTGGATTGTTGTTGGATGGTTCTGATTCAAGGACAGCGGTGGTTGTGAGGTGAGGCGGTACCAAGTTTGGATGAGTTTTACGGAGGTGAACTGATTCAGAAGAAAAGTAAGATTAGTGGCTGAAGGTTTGAAAATTTCTTTTGCTCAAGTTCCTGGTTGTATGTTCAAGTTTTTTGTAGTTTCTTTGATTTTTGCGTGGCTGAGTCTTTTTAAAAAAAAACCCCTGCTCTGTGCTTGTTTTTTGTGGCTGCTTTTTTGTTTATGACTGAAGTTATGGTGTTGTTTTGGTTGTAGTTTTTTTGTGAAGTTTTATTAAGTTTTGTTTCGGTGTATGCAGACTTAAACTTGAAATGAAGCTAAAAAAAAGGAAAACTAAACATGGACAAAATGCTGAAAAGAAATGAAAGAAGAGAGAACAATACCGACCCGAAAGTTATCGGGGTGAAGAATCCGCAAACGGTAAGCCTCCTTCTTCTCCTTGCTGTTCTTCTGAAGTTTCTTTTGGCTGTTCTGAGTTGTTTTTGGGGCTGTTTTTGTGAGATTTTAATGGCTGAATTTTTGTATGTTTTGGTGTTCTTTGTGTGTGGCTGATGGCTGTCTTTTGGTTATTTTTTGATGGCTGTTTGATATGTGTTTGATGGCTTTTGGGACTGTTTTTGTATGATTTTGGGCTGTTCTTTTTTGTGTTGCTCTGAGGCTGTTTTGGATGTATTTAGTGGCTGTTTATGGTGTATTTAGTGGCTGTTTGTGTTGTGTTTTGAGGGCTGTTTTGCAGTGTGTTTGTGGCTGTTCTGTAGTGTATTTTATGGCTGTAACAGTGTGTGTTTTATTGCTGAATTTTCTTGTGTCCTTGTTGCTTGTAGGTGAAGGGTTGGAGGAAAGGGGACAACATCTGGATGCTGCTGTAGTGGAGGAAGTGGAGCAGAGGCTGTTGGTGGCTGCATGCTGCTGAACTTTGTCTTGTGGTCCTGCTATGTGCTGCATTTTTCTTTCTTTTTTTATTCTTCTTCTATGCAAATGTAACATGGATATGGAATGTAATGAAATTCTATTTATTTTTTTTAAAATGCTATTGTAACATGGATGAATTGGCTATGTAATGATACTGAGTTTTAAACATGGAAAATGTATTATGAAAATGAAATTGAGATTTGAATATGGATATGGAATTAGATTGGAACTTGAAGCTTGTGAATAGAAATCTGAAGTAGAAATTGAAATAGAATAAAAATGAAAAAAAAAAGATCTTGGATTTAAAATTTAAAATGAATTAAAATAAAAAAAATTGGAAATTGGAATTAAATTAGAAATGGAATCTTAAAAGAAAAGTAAACTAAAAATAAATTAGAAATTGAAATTAAATTAGAGTAAACTAAAAATAAATTGGAAATTGAAATTAAATTAGAAATAGAAACTTGAAAATGAGTTGAAAAAAGATATAAATAAAAATTGGAGATTACAAATAAATTAGAAATGGAAACTAAAAAAGAAAGTGAATTAAAAATAAAAGTTGAAAAATAAAATTACATTAAGAAATAAAACTTGAAAATTGAAAAATAGAAATAAAAATACATTTAGAAAAAACTTAAAAATTGGAAATAAAATTATATATTTTTTTTTTAACAAAACTTTGGGAATGAAAATAAAAATTAAGTTTTTTTAAAAGTTAAAAATGAATTAAAAGTTAGAAATGAGGAATAGAAATTAAATTTAGGATGGAAGCTTAGAAGTGAAAAGAAATTAAAATTAACTTGATGAATAACTAGAAAATGAGTGAAAGTAACTGAAAATAAATCTGGAATTCTCTGCTAAATGCGATGAATGTATGATGCGAGCAGTTAGGGGTAAAATTTGGGGTGTGACAAAGGTCCTGGGTTCGATTCCCCCAGGCCTTTTGCTTGTTCTTTTTTTTTTTTTTTTTTCTTCAGGTTTAAGGCATAAAAACAATTAGACCCATTCTTTCTTCACCTGCGCACAGGCTGGCCCAGTGGTAACTCTTCATCCAGGTTCTAGGGAGGTCCTGGGTTCAAATCCAGGCCTCCCAATTTTTTTAAGCCAAGTTATTTTCTTTACATTTTCCTTTTTCTTATATTATTCTTTTTAAATTTTTAATTAATAATTATGTTTTCTATAAAATAAATTATATATCTATATTTTGTCTTGATACTTTATTTTGTAAATTATTAATATGTATGTATATAGTCTATAATTGGATTAATATTTGCTATTTAGAATTTTTTTGTATATAAAACTTAATTTATTTTTATAAACCCTAAAAATATATTTTTCTTCAAACCCTAATTAATCATAGTAATTTCTAAAACCTTAATTTCTTTTTCTTCTATTTTTTTGTCTAATATTATTATCTATATTTAATCTAATTTTTATTAAATCCATAAATTACTCATAATTTAAATTTTTGTATATAAATATGTTTAAAAATTAAAATACTTAATTTACTTTTATAATGTGAAAATATTCTCTAATTGTTTATAATTCAATCTTTGCATGTAAATAATTTCTATCATATGTTTAAAAATTGCTAATTTAATTATAATTTATTTTTCATAATATGTTCATAATTGATTTAATTTTATAATTTACATATAATTTTAAATTTTATAATAATTAATATAATTGTTTATACTTTCTTGTTAACCATTAAAAACTTTGTTTATTATAATATTTTTTGCTTATTATTATTATTATTATTAATCATGATTATTACTAACCCCATTTATTTTTAAATTATTATTATTATTATTTTCTACTAACCCTATTATAATTATTTATTTATTTTACTTACTTATTTTGTTTATTTATTTATTTTGCTTATTTATTTATTTATTTATTTTGCTTATCATTTTAAATTGCTTTTATTATTTTTGTAATTGCTCCTGGATGTAATATTTTATAATGTTTAAATTATTTATTTTATGCCATGGTTAGTAAAAATAGGGAGTGTAACATGTATGTTTGTTTAAAATTAATTTAGGACATTTAAATTGAAAGATAAATATTAAATTGTACACTCACACACGTAAGTCGATCTTTGATCGCCATCTCACTTTCTAGGGTTACCTCTCATTGTTGCCTAATCAAAAAGGTCAAGTAGGGTGTATAAAGCAAAAAGTCCCTCAAAGTAAAGTCATCTAGTCCCTTAACAATAAAAGATCAAGTCCCTTTCGAATGTTGCCTTCGTAATGATCTTGTCCCTTTCGAATAAAGATGATAGTCCCTCCAAAATTGCTTATACACCCCACAGTTGCCTACATTAAACAGATGACCCTTATTTGTCCCATACATCCAAGGTAATGACTACCTATTCCTTAATAATAGGGATAGTCTTACCATTTAAAGGATTCAAGAACAGAAAGACTTAAACTTATGGTAGGTTCCTCTTAGATACTTGCTCACTATTCAAAAACTTTTCAAACACTTCACACATTTCAAACAAATTTTCAAAACAAAGGTTTATACGCATCCGTACATGGGTCATTATAAACACTTAAGAAAATTTTTATTCACACACTTCACATTTCAAAACATTTTAAAGTGAGCTAAGTAACTAAGAGCCCATGGATAACCATGGATGTAAAGGGTGCTAACACCTTCCCTTTACATAACCTACCCCCCGGATCCAAAAATCTTTTAAAAGGTCTTTCCTGTTCTTTTATGCCTTTCCTTTGGATAAAATAAAAGTCGGTGGCGACTCTTGCTATCCGCAACATAACTAAAGTCAGTTCTCCCACCGTGTTACAACTACGTCTTCTCTTCTCATCTCATACTCTTTGCGGACGATTACGACTTGCCTCGACAGTTCAAACAGCGATACAATAACACCCTCGAGTCAGAGCCGGTAACACCTGAGCTAGAGCTATGGTAACATCATCCTAAAAACACAAAATAGTTCCCGCCTTAGTTAGGCGAACTACGTCGACTCTGATCCTTATTTTCCCGATGAGGTACGTAGGCAGCGGGGTAGGGCCCGTGCGAGCACATTCTTTATTTTCCCTATATTTCCCCCTTTCTTTTCGATCACTTTTTCCTTGCCCTTTATCATTTCACTTCCATTCAGTTAGCGGTTTTATTCAGCAGCAACATCTTATTTCTCACCCTTTGAAACAAACAAACAAGTGTGGATCCCGTCGAGTACGACAGACGGTTTGGGGTGCTAATACCTTCCCAGGTCGTAACCGACTCCCGAACCCAGATCTTTGGTTCGCAAGGCCTCATCCTTTCCTTCTTCCTCAGGTTTGTGCAGCATTACCTTTCTCGTTCCTTCGGGATAAAAATGTCTGGCTGGCGACTCTACCTTTTCTGCGCCACTTTCGCGTTTGTATTAGGATGAAAATCCCGGGAGCGACACTGAGGAGGAACTTCTACATCATCAGCAACAACTTAATTAGGTTTGACATCAAAATCTCTTGTTCGTTCATCTCTACCACTATAACACTAGTAAATAAAAGGAAATAAGGGGGTGCCATGTACAAGTCAAGTGGTGACAGTAAAAATTCTTTGATTAATGATATATCTATAAGAACAAAGCCAATTTGAAATAATTGATGAATTAAATTAGTTATGTGTACAAAAAAGATTCAGACAAGTCTTCGTGGCCTTTAGCTGAGATTGTGAAGAGAAGGGGTGGTGTACCTGCAAGGTACTCCGACGCTCAAGTAGGTTTCAATGTGAGGTAAACAAAAACGTGAGAAAATGAGGATTAGAATAGAATATCTGACTCTCTAAGGACGAAGGGTTTTTAAAGGCGGTATATGCCCATTGATTGAGGACACAAAGCCTTTGACTAAGCATAATTGTCCCATGTGAATCTGGAGGGCAGTTGGCCGCATGAAATTGTTATGGCACGTGAGGGGGAAGTCCCCAACGGCCATATTACAATGGCTCTTTTCTACGACAGTCATATCCTCACTGATCTCTTAATGGGCTTATGTCTAGTTGAATATTGGATTGGGCCTCAATTTGGCATAGGGAACTTGCTAGGCCAATCTAGAACAGGAGCCTCCAAGTCATTGTGTTTGACTGAGGACAATGACTTAAGGTGTTGAGGATCATGATCGACGTGACTTGTATATGTCACTACAATTTCCTTAGTTTATTGTGTCGGGTATCTGCCCGTAGAAGGGAGATAAAAAGATTTCAAAGATTCTATTGTTTTAGAAGATAAAACGTTTAAAGCTTTAACGACACGTGTAGAGGAACGTTGTACAACATTTATGACACCCGAGACTAGCCTTGGGTAGTAATTATTTGGCTTTTGTGATTCCCCACGTGAGCTCAAGACATTATAAAAAGGGGGAGGAAGAGATTCATTTATTCATTTTGCACGAACTCTTCCTCTCACCGTGAAATTTTGTCTGCAACTTCTTTTTCGGACTTTCATCGCCGCCACCGTACAAATCCCAGAAATCTCCATGGATCAAGGTAAATCTTCATTTTCTACCTTTGTTTCTACATTTTGCTTGATGAACATTCATCAATTTCCTATGAATTTCATAGGATCTTCATAGTTTCTGGGGATTATTGATGAACGTTCATAATATGCGTATGAGTGCATGAAGTTCTAGGGTTAGCTTCCAGGTGTAAGCAAGTTAGTGTAGATCCATGCTAGATCTTAGTTGTGATAATTGTGTTGATCAACCGAGCATGGGGTCAAGCAGAGGCTTATCCCCGATGAATCTTGGTTTGAGAATAACGAAGCTAAGCTCGGTGTGTCAGTTTCGTCCATGTAGTATTTTTATTAATTTAGGGGCTGATCCGGGTCCTCGGTTCTTATCAAAGCCCTTTCACACGACTTGCGGTGGAAGGGTGGATTTGCGATCGTCGAATTCATTGTGTTTCCTTTGCTTTTAAGGTGAAATGAGTCAAAAAGACTGTAACACAGTGGGAAAACTGACTTTCTATAAATGTTGCGGATAACAAGAGTCGCCGCCGACTTTTATTTTATCCATAAGGAAGGGACATAAAAGAACAGGAAAGACCGTTTTGAAAAGACTTGGGTTCGGGGGGTAGGTTATATAAAGGGAAGGTGTTAGCACCCTTTATATCCATGGTTATCCATGGGCTCTTAGTTACTTAGCTCACTTTAATTGTTTTTGAAAAATGTAGTGTGTGATTAGAAATTTTCTAAGTACCTTGTAATGATCCTCGTATGGATGTATACAAAGTCTTTGTTTTGAAAATATTTGAAAATATTGTGAGGTGTGAAAAGTATTTTTGAAGAGTGAGCAAGTAACTATGAGGTACCTACCCTAGACTAAGTCATTCATGTTCTTATATGTCCTTTCAGGGGTAAGATTGTCCCTATTATTAAGGAATAGGTAGTCATTACCTTGGATTGTATTAAGGGACAGGCGTAGGGTCATCGTATGGTCAATGAAGGCAACTTAAGGGTGTCTTTAGCAATTCGTAGGGACTATCATCATATTTACCGAAGGGACAAGATCATTATTTCGTAGGAAACCTCGCAGGGACTTGATCTTTTAAGTTTATAGGGACTTGACGATGTTTGAAAGGGCTTTACTTAAGATACCCATATTTCGAGGGACTTGACCATTTAAAGAAGACAACCAAGAGGGATACCCTCAGGAAGTGCAGATGGCGATCAAAGATCGACTTATGTGTGTGAGTGTACATTTTTAAATATTTATCTTTTTAAAATCAATCATCTAAATTAATTTAATCACAAGTAGGTTTTCACACCTTATTTACTAACCACACAATAAATATCTACAAAGAAAATAAAGACGGAAAAATAAATCTACAAATTATTACAAGGCTTTGGCAGATACATAATAGTCGGATAAAAATGAATTATAAAACAATAATAACAGATATAATAAAATAATAAATAGTAATAAAGCAATAATATTAAAGCAATAATAATGATAATAAAGTCATAATGAAAAGAAATTAAGATTAGAATTTGAAAAGAAATTATTTTAGGTTAGACAAATTAGATTTTTTAGAAGTTATTAGAAAAATATAAGTTTAAATAATTTAGTAATAATAATAAAAGAATAAGATGTTATATTAAAAGAACAAAATTATTAATGTACAAATTATAAAATAAAAGGGGTTATTATAAAAAAAAATATTAAATTAGTATTTATTTAGGGTTAGAGAAAATTAGGATTTATTAGAATTAGTTTAAACTTAATTAATTAGTTTTATTTACAAAAATTAAAACCTAATTAATTCAAATAATATATAAAAATAAACTATGAGAAAAATATTAAATATTATTTACGTTTTAATAAGAAAAGTTTTTATAATTATATTATACATAATTTTAATTAATTAGTTTATTATTATATATATAATAAAACAAGAAAATAACAAAATATGAGAAAAACAAAGAAAATGCCTAAAAAGATAGACATGGGACTCGAACCCAAGTCTTGTACCTTCAAAGACCAAAGCTTTTACCAACTGAGTCATGCGTGCAACTTGTATATATGTCAGACAAAATTCATTATATAATAAACCCGTAAAACAAATATATTAGAAGAAAAAAAAGTTGCATCGGCCAGGATCGAACCCTCGTCCTTAATGCAAACAACCATACGCTTCAGCCACTACACCACAAGCAATGTTAGTGATAAACATAGGAAGCGAGTGAAATAAAAGAGAAGTTCAAAATTTTGAATTTTAAAACCGGCGCCAAACAACTTCATCTTCTTCCTTATACCTGCAAAAACACCTGCGAAAACTGTTGCAAATTTTCCTATGATTTTAATTTCGCAGGAAACCCTAGGATTCCTCAACGATCATGCTACTTGCAAAATTTCACCAAATTGAACACACCATTGTACTCAACACAACAAGTTCAGTTCATTTATGCTTTTAAAATTCATTTATATTAGTCAAATCTCAAAGCCCCAACTTCGTCTTTAAAACCCTAACAATGGCAGAATGAGTTTTAATCCATGAAACTTCACGAGATTTGTCAAGAAACCTTGAAAACATCATAAATAACAAGAATATAAGATCAAATCATGTGAATAATTCATATGTAATGAGAATAGAAAAAAATAAGTATGGAGTTTATGTGGATTCGGTTTGCATGAATCCTTGATGTTTTGATGACGTTGAAGGTGGATACGTGCTCTAAGAGTTTTCAGGAACACAATGAGACTTTAGAATTCCTCGAGGAAGCCTTGAAGAACAAAATTCGAATATTGAATTTTTTGATAAAAAAACAATCTTTGAATATCCTCCTCTCCTGAGTTTTTTCGTCCCCTTGAATATGTTATGGTTTGTGTATATGTAGGGAAAAGAATTAGTTCAAAATAATTGTGGATTATTGGGCTTTTGTGGTTTCTTGAGTGTGAAGAAAGCTCCTTGCCAATTTGGTCCAAAAGTCAAATATATTCATGCCATAATGCTTTTTCACGAGATTGGAACTTCTCAATCAATTTTAAATGATCTTTAAGAGTTTCTAGAAGAAGGATCAAATCAAATATTTGTATTTTTATATTTTATTTTGATTTAAAATGAAATGTAATGAATAAAATCTAAATAAATAATAAATAAATTATAAAAATCATAAATTATTTGAATTGGGTCGTGCTTGATGTTATCATGAAGATTGGGTTGCAAAATGATAGGCCCATTTGGAAAAAATTAGAATTAATCCCTTATTTTCTTCATACACCCCTTGAAAATCTCCCAACTTTGACAAGGCATAAATCCTTAAATTTTAAGGCTATGAAGGTGTTCTTGGACATTTTGGAAAGCTTAAATAGTCCTCTAACAAACCTCTTTGGTCTCATATCCATATCTTTCACCATTTTCAAATTATGCCCTTTGGAAAAAGTTGACTTTTTGTTGACCTTTGAAATGACCTGTAATGTTTTAGCTCATACCTTCCAAATGAAGCATTTTTAGGCTTGGCTTGTGAGACACAAAGTTGTAGAGAATTCAATTTCCTTAAAAATAAGCTTTGGATGGGAAGTTTTTGATGAAGAATGTGAAAGTTATGGCTGGTCAAAGTTCAATTGACTTTCCTTAAGAAAACCTTAATTTAGAAACTCCTGATTCTTGATGATCTGAAACTTCCTTGATGAATCATGATCAACCCTTGGTAAAATGATGAATTTTACTTCATAAACTTGATGTTGGCAAAAAATCTTGAAGTTTGACTTTAATTTGACCACAATTAACCTCAATTTGACTTTTTAACTACTTTGACTGATTTTTGCATATTTGATCATCTGACTGGTCAAACTTATTGGGAAAGCCTTGAAACTTGACATAGGGATTATTGAAGTAATATGGGATACCATGAAGCTCACTTGAAGCCTTGAGAGTCATTTTAACCTGAGGAAACCCAAAACCCTAGTTTTGGACACTTTGCTTAGGAGGAGGCATTGTCTAGGGAAACTTCCACACTTCTTGATCAATTGGGAGTCTTGAGAACCTTATGATCATTTATAAGTCTTGAGAAATATTTTCTTGATTGTGGGAGGGAAAATTTTGGGGTACAACAGCTGCCCCTGTTCAATTTTCTGAAAACCGAGGAGTTAGATTGGCTTGTACGTCATTCGTGACTTGAAGGTTGAAGAGGATTGAACACAAAAGCCAAAAAATCTGCACTCGTCGGTGCGTATAATGATACTGTTGGTTGGTTGTGATGCTTGAATGGGCTTAAAGACGCCATTCGGAGAAAAATCTTCAGATATATTTCTTTGAGAGGGAAGCAATCCCAAATATGAAGATCTAGCCTTTGGGCGGATAAACAACGACCCAAGGTGATGATATGTCTTTTGAGAAGAATAAACGACGTCTCAAAATAATGCGATAACCTTCGGGAAGAATAAACAACAGCCCAAAGTAATGATATGGATTTTGAGAAGAATAATTGACGTCTCAAAATGACTTCTGGGAAGAATAAATGACGGTCCAAAATTAGATATCCTTCGGGAAGAATAAACGATGGCCCGAGGTAACAAAATGACTTTTGAGAAGATAATCGACATCTCAAAATAGCTTTTGGGAAGAATAAACGATGGCCCAAAATGAGATAACCTTCGGGAAGAATAAACGACGGCCCGAGGTAACAAAATGTCTTTTGAGAAGATAATCGACGTCTCAAAATAGCTTTTGGGAAGAATAAACGACGACCCAAAATGAGGTAACCTTCGGGAAGAATAAATGATGACCCAAAATGATAAGATAACCTTCGGGAAGAATAAACGATGGCCAGAGGTAACAAAATGGATTTTGAGAAGATAATCGATGTCTCAAAATAGCTTTTGAGAAGAATAAATGACAGCCCAAAATGAGATAACCTTCGGGAAGAATAAACGACGGCCCGGGGTAACAAAATGGCTTTTGAGAAGAATAATTGACGTCTCAAAATAACTTTTGGGAAGAATAAACGACGGCCCAAAATGAGATATCCTTCGGGAAGAATAAACGACGACCCTAGGTAACAAAATGACTTTTGAGAAGATAATCGACGTCCCAAAATAGCTTTTGGGAAGAATAGACGACGACCCAAAATGAGATAACCTTCGGGAAGAATAAAAGACTGCCTGAGGTAACAAAATGTCTTTTTGAGAAGATAATTGACGTCTCAAAATAGCTTTTGGGAAGAATAAACGACGGCCCAAAATGAGATAACCTTCGAGAAGAATAAACGACGGCCCGAAATGATGAGATAACCTTCGGGAAGAATAAACGACGACCCGAGGTAACAAAATGGCTTTTGAGAAGAATAATAGACATCTCAAAATAGCTTTTGGGAAGAATAAATGACGGCCCAAAATGAGTTGTTGATGAAGTTTGTCTGCTGGAAAATTAACCTGAAAAACAAGGTTAGTTCGGTACAAATATCATGATGTATATAACATTCTGCAAGATAATATTTTATGAGAATGCGTATGATGTGATATGATATGATATGATGTATGTACGAATGAATTATGTAGTTGAAGCGCATGAATATCTTCGTAGAACAACTTCTAGCTAGGGAAAATAAATCCCGATTCGTTGTTGAGGAATATGAAGACTTCGTTCCCGTCTTGTTTAAGAACATCGTACTTAGAACCTCCTTTTTTTTTTGTTCTTCGTACTTCTTATTGCAGAATTAAGTTCCTGAATATCCTGACTGAGGATAAAAGAGATGGACATAGATCCGGGAGACCTATGTAGTTAAGTATTAATTCTTTGGAGGATACGAAACTGCTTGGAGACTTCGTAGAGTTAGAAGTATAAAATATTACTTGAAGTACTCCGTAAGAATATCCGTAAAGATTAATAAATGGGGATGAACCGGCGAAGCTTCGTTGAATTCCTACCTCTGTTCGTTATTAGTAAATGTTATTATTGTATTTTATGCATTTTTGGTAAACATCAATCATATTCAAAGACATGTATACATTCAAACTTAACCAACGAATGTTTCTCGCTTTAGTAAAAGGGGAAAAGTAAACCTGAATAAAGAGGGAAAAGTAAAGATGAACTCGAAAACATAATCGTTTCAACTTTGAGAATGTATAACCAATTGGGTTTAGAGCTTCTGAGGTTCTTAACTCTCCTGAATAATTTCCCATAAATTCTCATTACTAGATCCGAAGACATGATATTGACACCATCTAATACTACTGACGTAGATAGTTAACTTCCACAATGGCTTCTGCTGAGATTTCAATATCATGGTAATACAATTGTGATGGACCATATACACTTCGGGTATTAGATTTGGAAAGAGAGTGTTGCCCCTTGGTTGAGGATGAATTGTCCCGTAATGGAAGTATCTGAATGAAGTTACCTCAAGAGAAATAAGCAGAATGCCCCACAATAATATGCCCCTGGCATCATGAACTCTGTAATGTTACCATTGGTAATTCAGATAGATGAGGAGATTTACCCCTGGCTATCATTAAGCATTGTTGAATCTTAACCCGACTGCTCCAAATGATTTGGACCATAACATGACACGCCCCCTTGATTGGGAGATAATGACTATGCCCCTTTGTATACATGGGCTTTGATCCAGGAAGCAACTTTGTTTATCGGAAGGACTTTGGTTTATTGAACATTCATCCTGTAAGTTTTTATGTTTGTCAAACACTCAGTTATATGCAAACAATGATTTTTTTAAAATGCAATGCTTATGTATGTCTTAAAGTTTTGAGAAATAATCATTTTAAAAAAACAATGTTTGTAAAAACTATGATATTAACTCAAGATTTATAATAAGTCCTAAAGGAGTCAGGATACCTTTTTGTAGCAATACACTTTCAGAATAACCATGCTTTAGTTAGGACTTTTAAAGGGTTATAACATGGCTTGGTTCACGGTTTAAGAAACAAAGGATAAAGGCTCAAGTTTTATTTGTACCCAACCCAATCTCCGTGATGTTCTTCAGTCCTATGTTCGGTTAACTTATGCATTAAAGCTCCAAAGAAGTTTGGAATTGTAATACTGACATTTGTGAGGATTCAAAAACCAAAAATTCATTTGAACATTCAATCATCTTTCTTTGTTAAGGATTTATAATGACCTCTTTTTTTTCTCTTTTGACTTTATTATCCCTTCTTTTTGCCTGAACTATTTATTTCAAGGTTACAGTCAGCAGGATGTCTTAATTTTTTTACTAAGTCTCCTTCATAGGTTTTGACTTAGTGAGCTTTTCTTTTGCTAGATATTGACTTGCAGACTTTAGTGATTACATGGAACTATCATTAGTTGTGTACAACATAGATAATTGGCATAACTGAGTTAACCGAGTAACTACCCTGCCCCAGGTTATGAATAAGGGTTTTAATTTGCGTGAGAATGAAAACTCCTACTTCATAGGCTCAAAAGGGTTTACTAGGGATTAACTTCCTTATATCTCCATTGTTTAGGAATTGAAACAATGCATGTACATCGTCAGCATAGTCTATTCAAAATAATATTGCATAAGATTATGGTATTGTTTTTGTCATCCTCCATTTACAGTCTTATAGCTTTATCAGGAGTTTAAATATCACAAAATAGAAATATGAGACATAGTTAAAAATATAGTGAAACGATTGGATTAATTCAAGACAAACATATGCAATGCATTAATGAAAACAAAAGTTTAACATAATAGTAAGTGTTTAAACAAATAAAAGAAATTACAAATGAAAATTCAAATGTTGTCCCATCCAGTTGGCTGAATATCTTCAATTGCAATTTGTGAACTTTTAGGAGCAGTATATTTCACCATGAAATCAAATTTGCCACTTGGATGTCCCAAGGTGCCCCATATCTCAGCAGGAATAGGTAGGCTTTCTTTTTTTCTACCTTGGGCAATTTGTCTTGCAGCTCGATGTTTGATAGACGATGGTAGAATTCAATTTGACCTTCTGGCGTAACCTCGAGGATTCCTTCGTCAATCAGGTCTTGAATCTTTTTCTTCAATGCCCAACAACTATTAGTATCATATCTGGGATAGTTGGAGTGATACCCACATCTTGCCTTGGGATTATAACGAGGAGAGGAAGTATTAGGATTTTGAGGAGGATTTTCCAAGGAAATTAGCTTCATCTCTAACAAGCATTGCAAAACTTACGACATTGGCGTGCTGAATCGAGTGAACTGTCTTCTACATTCCTTGTGTCGAAGTGGATTAATCTCACAAGGTCTTTTTTCTTCAACTGAAGAACAATCAGTGGTAGCCTGTCTCTTTCCTTCTCATATCCTTATCTTCTTTTCGACCAAGTCAGCTTGTCTTATCGGAGGTTAATTGACGATTAGATTCCCGACTCCATTACTTTGAAGTTTGTGGACAAAGGTTCTCAACTCTTTTTGCCCCTGAGCTAAACTTTGGATAAGAGTCACCTGGCCATTCATTTGGATCCTCATTTCTGCCATCTCAGCTTGCAATTGTTCCAACTGACCATTCTTGTTATTTTCATGATTTTCAGAGAGGAGTGCTTTCAACTCTTCTTGCCCCTTGGACAAATTTAGGATCACTTCTTGAAACTGAGCATTCTGAGCTTGGAGATCTGTAGATGTCTTGAATTGGCAGAATTTTTGACCAACAAGAGTTATTGAATTCAGTTCAGAATGTCCTATCAAATGTTGGGACATTATCAAACAGAGTATATGAACTTATTTCAGGATGTCTTACCAGATGTTGGGACATTGTGTAAATGACTTAAGTTCAGTTTTTCAGGATGTCCCAACAGATGTTGAGACATCTCAAACCTGCTTCCAGAATTAATTATTGACTAACTAATCAGAGATATTTAAGGAGAGTTATCAGGAATTAATTAATGATGGATTAAAAACAGAACAAGGCGCATCTGTAGGAAGTTTTATATTGAAGATTCAGATTAAAACAGAAGACCTAAGTCACCTAGAATCTAGGAAGTAACAAACCCTAAATTCAAGGTGGAAGCTGCATGTGCATTAGGGCTGGATCATCCTACAGAAAGCCCAAATTACAGATACCTATTTAAGCAACAGAAACTCATAGAATTGAGTACGAATTTCAGAAGATCAAATAGGATGTCTAGTGTTTTAATAGCAGGTGTTTTTAATTGTACCACTTTATGAGCTTTTAAGCATAAGTGCATTTGTGACTTGATTGAAACTGTTAAGTAAGATCAAGCTGTTTTGTTTGAAGAATGTCTTCAATTTTATTAAACTTGTAAACTTGATCACTGTGTGATTGAGGGGGAGTGAGTAGGGTACTCTTATCTAAGTTGTGACTTAGGTAGAAATTGCATTGGGTAGTTATTAAGTGATAGATTAAACAGGGTGGTTTAAGTCTAGAATTAATATTACTTATAGTGGATTTCCTCCTGGCTTGGTAGCCTCCAGATGTAAGTGTGGTTATACACTGAACTGGGTTAACAAACTTCTGTGTTGTTTACTTTTCTTGTTATTTAAGTTTTGGTTAAATCTGTCAAGTGTTGGGACATCTCTTAGGACATCTCATACCTGATCACAGAATTTCAATTGGCATCAGAGCAGGCACCCTGCCTGTTTATACTGGGTGAGATCTAGGGAATACAAATTCTGTAACATGGACAGAGATATAGGGTCAGTAAATAGACCACCTATTCTGGATGGATCTAATTATGACTACTGGAAGCCAAGAATGATTGCATTCTTAAGATCACTTGACAACAGGGCATGGAGAGCAGTCAACATTGGATGGGATTATCCTGTCCAAGATACCAAAGATGGATCAAAAGTGCTGAAACCTGAAGAAGAATGGAGTAAGGAAGAAGAAGATTCAGCACTAGGCAACTCAAAGGCCTTAAATGCTTTATTCAATGGCATTGATAGGAACATTTTCAGACTTGTACATCATTGTGAGCTAGCCAAAGATGTGTGGGATACTCTCAAAACAACTCATGAAGGAACATCAAAAGTAAAGATGTCAAGACTTCAACTTCTCACCACAAAATTTGAAAACTTGAGAATGAAGGAAGATGAGACAGTTCATGAATTCTACATGAACATTTTAGAAGTAGCTAATACTTCTGGAGCTTTGGGAGAAAAAATGACTGATGAAAAGCTTGTAAGAAAAATCCTCAGATCTTTGCCAAAAAGATTTGACATGAAAGTCACAGCAATAGAAGAAGCTCAAGACATATGCTCTATGAAAGTTGAAGAACTCATTGGTTCCCTTCAAACTTTTGAGATGGGAATGAATGACACAAATGCTAAAAAGAACAAAAGCATAGCCTTGGTTTCAAATACTGATGAAGAAGAAGATGATGAATCAGCAAATGATAAAAGCTTATCAGACAACCTTGATATGCTTGGAAGACAATTCAAACAGATTCTCAGAGGAATGGAAGGCAAATCCAAACCCAGTGGAAGAAACACAAATTCTTCTGAGAACAGGAGACCTTATGATGCTAACAGAAGGTCAAATTATGCTGAAAAGACCAGTCAAGAAAAAGGAGTCAAATGCCATGGATGTGAAGGATATGGACACATCAGGAATGAATGTCCTACCTACTTAAAAAGGCAAAAGAAAGGACTCTCTGTGACCTGGTCTGATGAAGACTCAGGAGGTGATTCAGAAGAGGAATCAGCTAAGCATATCACTGCTTTAGCTGGATTATGTGACTCTGAAAGTGAATCCAGTGATGGAGAACTTACTTATGAAGAACTTGAGCAAGCATTCAAATATCTATACAAAAGAAGCTCTGAAATATGCAGTGAGGTCATAAAGTTAAAGAAGCAGAATGAGGCATTAGAAGATGACAAAGCAAATGATCAGGAGATCATTGACACCTTAAAAAGTGAAGTAAGTCTTCTCAACTCCAAGTTGGAACATATGTCCAAATCTGTTAGAATGTTGAACAGCAGCTCAAATACACTGGATGTGATTCTCAACAACAATAAGCACTCAGGGGATAAAAGTGGACTGGGATTTAACAGAGTAAATAAAGATGAAGCTAGCTCTAGCAAAACAACTTCAAAATCTATACAGTCTAACAAGATGTCCCAACAGATGCTTCAACATCAGGAAAAGAACACAAAGTCAAACATAATGTTCCAACAGATGTCTCAACATTCTGAAAAGAACAAAATGAAGAAGAAGTATCAAAGATGGAGATGCCATCACTGTGGAAGATTTGGACATATCAAACCTCATTGTTATAAGTTGCATGGATATCCAAATCAGATGTATCAGCAACCTTCCAAGAAGAAAATAGAAGTTACCAAGAAAGTGCTGCATAAACATCAAAGAAATCAGCAACCTCCTAAGCAGAAGACAGAAAACATCAAGAAGGTATGGAAACCAAAAGCTAGCACTGAAGCTGATCAATGATACAAGAACAAGATCAACAATCAAGCTTGGAGATCAGCTGATAAACAACACACAGGGCAGAGGCATCAAAAGAAATCTCAACTCATCTGGTCAAAGAAAAATACTGCATACATAGCACATACATCACTGAGAGTATCAGCTAAAGAAGACTGGTACTTTGACAGTGGATGTTCAAGACACATGACTGGATTGAAGAATTTGCTAGTAAACTTAAAATCACATTCATCCAGGTATGTGACCTTTGGAGATGGAGCTAAAGGAGAAATCAAGGGAGTTGGAACCTTGGATTGTCAAGATGTTCCAAGACTAGATGATGTGCTGCTAGTTAAAGGTTTAACTGCTAACCTGATCAGCATAAGTCAATCATGTGATCAAGGGTACAGTGTAAACTTTACCAAAACTGAATGCATAGTGACTAACAAAGAACAAGAGGTTGTCATGAAAGGAGCCAGATCTAAAGACAACTGTTACATGTGGGAATCCCAAAATCTCAGTCTCACTTCAACTTGCTCTTTAGCTAAAGAAGAAGAAGTGAAACTATGGCACCAAAGACTAGGTCATCTTCATTTCAAAGGCATAAAGAAGATAATATCCATGGATGCTGTAAGAGGTATTCCTAAACTGAAGATTGATGATGGCAAAATATGTGGTGAATGTCAAATAGGCAAGCAAACCAAGATGTCCCATCCAAAGCTCCAACATCTGACAACTTCCAAAGTTTTGGAACTTTTGCATATGGATCTGATGGGACCTATGCAGGTTGAAAGTCTTGGTGGTAAGAGGTATGCCTATGTTGTGGTTGATGACTTTTCAAGATATACATGGATAAATTTCATCAAAGAAAAGTCTGATGTATTTGATGTATTCAAAGAGTTATGTCAAAGATTGCAAAGGGAAAAATCCAGCTGTGTGATCAGAATAAGAAGTGATCATGGAAAAGAATTTGAGAACCAAAAATTCTTAGATTTCTGCTCTTCAGAAGGAATCAATCATGAATATTCTTCACCAATCACTCCTCAACAGAATGGGATTGTTGAAAGGAAGAATAAAACTATTCAAGAATCAGCAAGAGCTATGATCCATGCTAAAAAGTTACCTCTGTACTTCTGGGCTGAAGCTATGAACACTGCCTGTTACATTCATAACAGAGTTACCTTAAGGAAAGGAACTTTGTCCACAATATATGAAGTCTGGAAGGGCAGAAAACCCACAGTTAAGTATTTCCATGTATTTGGAAGTAACTGTTATATTCTGGCAGATAGGGAGCAAAGAAGAAAAATGGATCCTAAAAGTGATGAAGGGATTTTCCTTGGATACTCCATAAACAGCAGAGCATATAGAGTATTTAATTCTAGAACCAAGGTTATCATGGAGTCCATAAATGTGATAATTGATGATGCTCCTACAGATGTCCCAGAAGATGTTGGAACATCTGCTGATATCAAGATTGAAGCTGAAGAAAAGAATGATCATTATAACTTCACTCAAACTGATACAAGAACAGAAGAATCAAGCAAACCTCCCTCCATCAGAATACAGAAGGATCATCCCAAAGATCTGATAATTGGTGATCCCAACAGAGGTGTGAGCACTAGATCAAGAGAAGTGATTTCAGGTTCTTGTTTTGTTTCCAAAATAGAACCTAAAAACATCAAGGAAGCTCTTACTGATGAATACTGGATTTGTGCTATGCAAGAGGAATTAGGTCAATTCACAAGGAATGAAGTGTGGATTCTTGTTCCTAGACCTGATGACATAAATGTGATTGGTACAAAATGGGTGTATAAGAACAAGTCAAATGAACAAGGAGTTGTTACAAAGAACAAAGCTAGACTTGTAGCTCAAGGATACACTCAAATTGAAGGAGTAGACTTTGATGAAACCTTTGAACCAGTAGCAAGGCTTGAATCAATTAGACTACTTTTGGGAATTGCTTGTATCTTGAAGTTCAAGCTATTTCAAATGGATGTGAAAAGTGCCTTTTTAAATGGCTATCTTAATGAAGAAGTATATGTAGAACAGCCTAAAGGATTTGTTGATCCAAGATGTCCAAATCATGTATACAAACTAAAGAAGGCACTTTATGGTTTGAAGCAAGCTCCAAGGGCATGGTATGAAAGACTGACCACATTTCTTATCAAGCAAGGATACAGAAAAGGTGGAATTGACAAAACCCTGTTTGTTAAAGATGAAGAAGGGAATGTCATGATTGCTCAAATATATGTTGATGATATTGTCTTTGGTGGGATGTCTGAAAGGATGGTCAAACATTTTGTCAAGCAGATGGAATCTGAATTTGAAATGAGCCTAGTAGGAGAGTTAACCTACTTTCTTGGTCTGCAAATAAAGCAAATGGAAGACTCAATGTTCATTTCCCAAAGCAAGTATACCAAGAACATAGTCAAGAAATTTGGAATGGAAAATGCTACTCATAAGAGAACCCCTGCCCCACACATTTAAAGCTTACTAAAGATGAAAAGGGTGAGAATGTAGATCAAAGCTTATACAGAAGCATGATTGGAAGCTTGTTATACTTGACTGCTAGCAGACCTGACATAGCATTTGCAGTAGGTGTATGTGCAAGATATCAAGCTGATCCAAAAGTCAGTCATCTCAATCAAGTCAAGAGAATTCTTAAATATGTTAATGGTACTTGTGACTATGGCATAATGTACTTTCATGGATGTAAACCAATTCTTACTGGCTTCTGTGATGCTGATTGGGCTGGAAGTGCTGATGACAGAAAAAGCACCTCAGGAGGATGCTTCTTTCTAGGAAACAATTTGATTTCTTGGTTCAGTAAGAAACAAAATTGTGTATCCTTATCTACAGCTGAAGCTGAATACATAGCAGCTGGAAGCAGTTGTTCTCAGTTGGTTTGGATGAAGCAAATGCTCACTGAGTACAATGTCCCACAGGATGTCATGACATTGTACTGTGACAACTTAAGTGCAATCAACATATCAAAGAATCCTATCCAACATAGCAGGACCAAGCATATTGATATCAGACATCATTTCATCAGAGATCTTGTAGAAGAAAAAGTGATTTCATTGGAACATGTAGCTACAAATCTGCAGTTAGCTGATATCTTTACCAAAGCATTGGATGCTACACAATTTGAGAACTTAAGGGGCAAACTTGGAATCTGTTTATGTGATATTTAGCAGTTAATGAGATGTGCCAACATGTCATATGACATTGTATGGCATAAGTTCCAGATGGCAAAACCAGTCTGGACAAGATCCTTGGGAATTCCATCTCTAATCATTTGCACTGTAACGGCTACTTATTTAGTAACTGTTTATAATCAGCTATCAAGATTCTCATCATACTATCACAAGCGAATCACATTAACCAGCTATTCTCCAGAAATCATAAACCCTAAAGTTTTTCTTCCATCTTCCTCAACAATGTCTCAAAACCCTAACACAACTGAAGAAGTTCTCAACAAAGAAGACGTAGTTCATGCCACTCCCATCTCTGTGGTACCAATGAAATCAACTCCATTGGACGAACTCAGAGGAAATGCTTCTCACATTAAAAAGCCAAGAACTCCAAAGAGAGCTAAAGATCAAGTCTGCAGTAAAGCCAAAGGAGGCATTCCTTCTCCTGCTAACATGCCCCCAAAATCCTCAAAATATGTAGATGATTCCATCAAGGAGATTGTCAACCAAATCCTTTTTGAACAGAGAGTGGTGAGTGGGATCTCTGTTCCTCTGAACACAATGCCTGCACCTCAAGAAGAACAAGCTCAAGATGCAGAGGACACTCCTGCAGAACAAGATGTCCCAATAGATGTTGGAACATCTGAAGATGAGAAAAAGAACTCATCTGGTGATGATTTGGAACAAACTGAGGACCAGAATAAGGCCTCAAATGAAAATGATGAAGAAGTCTCTGAGGAACAGGCTAAAGCCTCAAATGAAGATCAAATCCCTGCTGATCAACCAGTTGAAGAGGAGACTGCTCAATCTCCTCCAGTGGTCAACCTGGAGCAGGACTCTGATACAGAGATCATAGCCTCTGTTAGACCTAGCATAGCCAAAAGGCTCAGGTCCAGGAAAGGAAAGATGCAAGCTGAAGCAGCAATTCCTGAGAAGAAGAAAGCCTCCCCAAAGAAAGGCAAAGCTAAAGCTACTTTTGGGCCAACAAAACAATGGAGTAAAGTTCAAACTCAGAAAAGAAAAGCTGTCACCCCATCAGACTCAGATGTTGAATCAGATGTCCCAACATCTCCTCCCAAAAAGAAACCAGCACCTTCTAGGGCTTCATCTGCTGTTCCAGAAGCCCCCTTGGACAACATATCATTCCATCATGTCTCCAGTGTCAACAAATGGAAGTTTGTGTACCAAAGAAGGGTTGCATTAGAAAGAGAACTGAGCAGCAATGCACTTGAGTGCACTGAACTGATTGACCTCATCTCTGCTGCATGACTTTTCAAAACAGTCTCAGATCTCTCTCCCTGCTATGAACTTCTAGTCAAAGAGTTCATTGTTAACCTTCAGGAGGATTGTTCAAATGGTAAGTCCTCTGAGTTTCAAAAAGTTTTTGTTAGAGGTAAATGTGTAGAGTTTTCTCCTCAAATCATCAATCAGTACTTAGGAAGAGAAACAGATGGACCCAATGAGCTAGGTAAGACAGATAACCAAATCTGCAAGGTTATCACTGCAAACCAGGTCAAGGCATGGCCTGTGAAGGGAAAGCTCTCTGTGAGCATGCTTACAAGAAAATATGCCATGCTGAACAGGATTGGTACAGCTAACTGGGTGCCTACCAACCACACTTCTTCAATCTCCACTGGTCTGGCTAGGTTTATATATGCTGTGGGAACTCAAACCAAAATGGACTATGGAGCTTACATTTTTGATCAGACCTTGAAGCATGCCAGCTCTTCTGCAACAAAGCTGCCAATAGTTTTTCCATCATTGCTGTGTGGTATAGTGCTCAATCAATACCCTGGAATTCTCACTGACAAGGATACAGCCTGCAAAAGAGAAAGCCCTTTGGCTTTTCACTACAAGTTATTCCTCAGTCATCATGCTGCAGATGTTGAAGCACCTTCTGGGACATCTGCAGGTCCTTCAACTGCTAAGACTCCAATCTCCAAGAAGGCTCTAATTGCTGAGCTCAAAAGCACATGCAAAGAACTTGAAGCAAGGAAGCTGAAACTTGAAGAAATCATCCAAAGGCTGGAGAGTGGAGAAGATCAGAAAGCTGACTCTGATGAAGAAAGTGAAGCTGATGAAGAAACAGAAGTTGAGGAAGAAACTGAGAGTGATGAATCTGAGTGATCAATGTATGTGAGGCAAATGTAATGACAGCAATGTATTTCTGGAATAGTGTCTTTGGCCCTAAATTTTGTGTCTACCAAGGGGGAGAACAACAACAAATTGTAATTGCTGTTTAAGTATGAATGAAAAAATCTGTTTGTTTGCTTCTGAACTGAATAAGTTTTTTTCTCTTGCAACAAGATTGGATACATATATATTTGAGGGGGAGTAATCTCAAATAAGAATAAAAAAAAAGTAATGCTATACTCTGATAAAAAGAACTTCTGCTGCACTCTGAAAACCAGAAAAGATGTTAGCCAAAAATTAGCCAAAGGGGGAGTTTGTAGATGTCTTGAATTGGCAGAATTTTTGACCAACAAGAGTTATTGAATTCAGTTCAGAATGTCCTATCAAATGTTGGGACATTATCAAACAGAGTATATGAACTTATTTCAGGATGTCTTACCAGATGTTGGGACATTGTGTAAATGACTTAAGTTCAGTTTTTCAGGATGTCCCAACAGATGTTGAGACATCTCAAACCTGCTTCCAGAATTAATTATTGACTAACTAATCAGAGATATTTAAGGAGAGTTATCAGGAATTAATTAATGATGGATTAAAAACAGAACAAGGCGCATCTGTAGGAAGTTTTATATTGAAGATTCAGATTAAAACAGAAGACCTAAGTCACCTAGAATCTAGGAAGTAACAAACCCTAAATTCAAGGTGGAAGCTGCATGTGCATTAGGGCTGGATCATCCTACAGAAAGCCCAAATTACAGATACCTATTTAAGCAACAGAAACTCATAGAATTGAGTACGAATTTCAGAAGATCAAATAGGGTGTCTAGTGTTTTAATAGCAGGTGTTTTTAATTGTACCACTTTATGAGCTTTTAAGCATAAGTGCATTTGTGACTTGATTGAAACTGTTAAGTAAGATCAAGCTGTTTTGTTTGAAGAATGTCTTCAATTTTATTAAACTTGTAAACTTGATCACTGTGTGATTGAGGGGGAGTGAGTAGGGTACTCTTATCTAAGTTGTGACTTAGGTAGAAATTGCATTGGGTAGTTATTAAGTGATAGATTAAACAGGGTGGTTTAAGTCTAGAATTAATATTACTTATAGTGGATTTCCTCCTGGCTTGGTAGCCTCCAGATGTAAGTGTGGTTATACACTGAACTGGGTTAACAAACTTCTGTGTTGTTTACTTTTCTTGTTATTTAAGTTTTGGTTAAATCTGTCAAGTGTTGGGACATCTCTTAGGACATCTCATACCTGATCACAGAATTTCAAGATCTATGACAGATTGTTTGAGAGTCATTTCTGCTAAAATAAACAACGAGAAGATTGAGAAACCCGCTATGGAAACCAGTTATGAAATGAGATGGTATGTAGATGCATATGCAATGTTTTCAAGGATCGCAGGATTTAAATTTGTTTAAAGAAAATAAAAACAAAATTTTATTAGTAAATAATTAATATAATTTTTTCCACTTGGGATTACAATGAAAGGAAATAACAATAAAGTACAAAAATAAATATATGGGGTTTTAAGTCTCCCATGGACGCTTCCTCTTTGGGTTGAGGTATGAGTTGAGGTTCCGCTACTCGTGAAGTTGCCTTGTCAGCTCCAGAATTCTTTCTTGACTAGTTCTGAAATGAGTCTCAAAAGTATCCCTTTGCTCCCGCAACTGAATCCAGTACTTCTGCAACTCTTCCAAATCAGTGGGCATGTCTGGATGAAGGATGGTATAAGGAACATCTCCTTCAGCAACAGGCTCCATAGTGATTGGTAGAACAACATGATATGGCATCATAAGAGTCTGAGCACGAGATCACACCCATCTGAGATAAGGCTCCATAGGAATATAATACTTTGGCTCCAAAGTCTTGCTATCAATCATATTCACCTTGTTCCAAGCTCGTATAAACCTTTGACGGTAAAGCTGAAGATCATTATCGTAGTCGAACACAATACCCCGAATAAGCATGTCATGAGGACCATTACTCTGAGCATAACCAAACTGACGTAGAGCTAAAGAATGGTTGTAGGTAATGCCCCCTCTTATGCCAAGGAGTGGCACATTAGGGAACTCCCCACAACGATCAATGATAGTAACATTTTTCATAGATCGAGAGCACCAATGAATATCTAAATGAGAAAGTGACATAATCCTCTTATACCACTTTAACCCTTGTTCATTCTTCATCACTTGTCGAGGAAGGTGGGAAATAAACCATCTAGCCAATAAAGGTATGCAACACATCAGAGTTCCTCTCGCCTTCGTAGTACGAGTGTGAAGAGAGTGTAAGATATCCCCAAGTGATGTAGGCACTGGGTTGTGAGTCAGAAATATGTTGATGGTGTGTATGTCTATGAATTGGTCTGGATTAGGGAACAACACTGAGCCATAGATCAATAGGGCTAATATCTCCTCAAAAGCATCATGGCTCATAGCCTTCAAGAACACTTGAGCTTTCTCCATCAATACCTTAGCAAGAATACCCTTAACTTCGCTTCTCGTTTCTAGGACAATGTCTGATTTCTTCAGATGTAGGGCTGCAACAATGACTTCAGGTTTAAGCTCATTTTCTAAGCCTGTGAAGGGTCTCTGATCAAGGATAGGTATACCCAGTAGTTTGGAGAACTCCTCCATTGTAGGAACCAACTGATAGTCGGGGAATGTGAAGCAATGATGTTTAGGATCAAATAACTGAAATAAGACACTCATCATGTCTTCATTGAACCCTGAAGTGACTAGATCCAGTAGGTGACCATGTCTCTTAATGAATTGGGAGTTTTCAGAAACCTGAGAGACCAATTCCTTAAGCTTAGAAGGTATCCCTACAAAGTTGATCCGGATAGTATTCATACGAGCAGAAGCCATGACCTTCAACAAAGAACAAAGATAAATCCTTTGGTCCTTGAAATGGTTAGTGAAAATGATATGCTTATGATGTCATGATGTTATGCTCAATCACAAACATGTGGCACACAAACAAGTCACACAATAGCCATAGGTTTAGAGGTTTGCATGAGGTTTAAAGGTAAGTACCCTCCCCTGAAGTTTAGTTGGTTCATCCTGTCCTGCAAAAGTAACCAGGTTCTAAGGAATCTCAATATCACTGATCCTTCCCAAGGGTGGTTGTTCAGTAGGCAACTTACTTGTCAACCAAAAACCTCTAAGTTTAGGATCTCAATGAGCGTAGTATCGAGTATCAACCAACTTCAGTCTTTACCAAAGCCGGCTATCTCACTACTTTCTAAAGGCCAATATGGGATAACTAGGGTTCTAAAAGTTAGTTAGTGTATTGACAACATATGGCAGCCCCATATTATCCTTAACTTACTTAAGGAACAAAAGCACTAACCAAGAAGTCACACTAACTATGGCCACCAGATCAACCATATCGGTATACGCCATACAATTTCCTTGGTCTATTGCCATTTACCTATGGTACACTAGATTCGGGTTAGGATCTTTCACACAAAAGCCCAATAGATAATATAAAGCAAACAAGACAAACAATTTAAGAGATCTAATTCCTAAGGGTACCCCTCTTTTACTTAGTAACTCCCCAGCAGAGTCGCCTATTCTGTAACACGGTGGGAGAACTGACTTTCTATAAATGTTGCGGATAGCAAGAGTCGCCACCGACTTTTATTTTATCCATAAGGAAGGGACATAAAAGAACATGAAAGACCGTTTTGAAAAGACTTGGGTTCGGGGGGTAGGTTATATAAAGGGAAGGTGTTAACACCCTTTATATCCATGGTTATCCATGGGCTCTTAGTTACTTAGCTCACTTTAATTGTTTTTGAAAAGTGTAGTGTGTGATTAGAAATTTTCTAAGTACTTTGTAATGATCCTCGTATGGATGTATACAAAGCCTTTGTTTTGAAAATGTGAAAATATTGTGAGGTGTGAAAAGTATTTTTGAAGAGTGAGCGAGTAACTATGAGGTACCTACCCTAGACTAAGTCATTCATATTCTTATATGTCATTTCAAGGGTAAAACTGTCCCTATTATTAAGGAATAGGTAGTCATTACCTTGGATTGTATTAGGGGACAGACGTAGGGTCATCGTATGGTCAATTAAGGCAACTTAAGGGTGTCTTTAGCAATTCGTATGGACTATCATCATATTTACCGAAGGGACAAGATCATTATTCCGTAGGCAACCTCGTAGGGACTTGATCTTTTAAGTTTATAGGGACTTGACGATGTTTGAAAGGGCTTTGCTTAAGACACCCCTATTTCGAGGAACTTGACCATTTAAAGAAGGCAACCAAGAGGGATACCCTTAGGAAGTGCAGATGACGATCAAAGATCGACTTACGTGTGTGAGTGTACATTTTTAAATATTTATCTTTTTAAAATTAATCATCTAAATTAATTTAATCACAAGTAGGTTTTCACACCCTATTTACTAACCACGCAATAAATATCTACAAAGAAAATAAATACGGATAAAATGAATTATAAAGCAATAATAACCGATATAATAAAATAATAAACAAACAATAGTAATAAAGCAATAATAATAAAGCAATAATAATGATAATAAAGTCATAATGAAAAGAAATTAAGATTTGAATTTGAAAAGAAATTACTTTAGGTTAGACAAATTAGATTTTTTAGAAGTTATTTGAAAAATATAAATTTAAACAATTTAGTAATAATAATAAAAGAATAAGATGTTATATTAAAAGAACAAAATTATTAATGTACAAATTATAAAATAAAAGGGGTTATTATAAAAAAGAAAGTATTAAGTTAGTATTTATTTAGGGTTATAGAAAATTAGGGTTTATTAGAATTAATTTAAACTTAATTAATTAGTTTTATTTACAAAAATTAAAACCTAATTAATTCAAATAATATATAAAAATAAACTATGAGAAAAATATTAAGTATTATTTAAGTTTTAATAAGAAAAAGTTTTTATAATTATATTATACTTAATTTTAATTAATTAGTTTATTATTATATATATAAAAAAACAAGAAAGGAACAAAATATGAGAAAAACAAAGAAAATGTCTAAAAAGATAGACCTGGGACTCGAACCCAAGTCTTGTACCTTCAAAGACTAAAGCTTTTACCAACGGAGTCATGCGCGCAACTTGTATATATGCCAGACAAAATTCATTATATAATAAACATGTAAAACAAATATATTAGAAGAAAAAAAGTTGCATCGACCAGGATGGAACCCCCGTCCTTAATGCAAACAGCCATACGTTTCAGCCACTACACCACAAGCAATGTTAGTGATAAACATGGGAAGCGAGTGAAATAAAAGAGAAGTTCAAAAATTTGAATTTTAAAACCGACGCCAAACAACTTCATCTTCTTCCTTATACCTGCAAAAACACCTGCGAAAACTGTTGCGAATTTTCCTGCGATTTTAATTTCGCAGGAAACCCTATGATTCTTCAACGATCATGCTACCTGCAAAATTTCACCAAATTGAACACACCATTGTACTCAACACAACAAGTTCAGTTCATTTATGCTTTTAAAATTCATTTATATTAGTCAAATCTCAAAGCCCTGATTTCGTCTTTAAAACCATAACAATGACATAATGAGTTTTAATCATGAAACTTCATGAAATTTGTCCAGAAACCTTGAAAACATCATAAATAACAAGAATATAAGATCAAATCATGTGAATAATGCATATGCAATGAGAATCGAAAAAAATAAGTATGGAGGTTATGTGGATTCAGTTTGCATGAATCCTTGATGTTTTGATGATGTTTAAGGTTGATACATCTCTAAGAGTTTTCAGGAACACAGTGAGACCTTTAGAATTCCTTGAGGAAGCCTTGAAGAACAAAACCGAATATTGAATTTTTTGATAAAAAAACAAGCTTTGAATGTCCTCTTCTCCTGAGTTTTTTCGTCCCCTTGAATATGTTTTGGTTTGTGTATATGTAGGGAAAAGAATTAGGTCAAAATAGTTGTGGATTATTGGGCTTTTTTGGTTTCTTGAGTGTGAAGAGAGCTCCTTGCCAATTTGGTCAAAAAATCAAATATATTCATGCCATAATGCTTTTGCACAAAATTGGAACTTCTCAATCAATTTTAAATGATCTTTAAGAGTTTTTAGAAGAAGGATCAAATCAAATATTTGTATTTTTATATTTTATTTTGATTTAAAATGAATTTTAATGAATAAAATCCAAATAAATAATAAATAAATTATAAAAATCAGAAATTATTTGAATTGGGTCGTGCTTGATGTTATCATGAAGATTGGGTTGCAAAATGATATGCCCATTTGGAAAAATTAGCTTTAATCCCTTATTTTCTTCATACACCCCTTGAAAATCTCCCAACTCCGACAAGGCATAAATCCTTCAATTTTAAGGCTACGAAGGTGTTATTGGACATTTTGGAAAGCTTAAAGAGTCCTATAACAAACCTCTCTGGTCTCATATCCATATCTTTCACCATTTTCAAATTATGCCCTTTGGAAAAAGTTGACTTTTTGTTGACTTTTGAAATGACCTGTAATGTTTTAGCTCATACCTTCCAAATGAAGCATTTTTAGAATTGGCTTGTGAGACACAAAGTTGTATATAATTAAATTTCCTTCAAAATGAGATTTGGATGGGAAATTTTTGATGAAGCATGTGAAATTTATGGCTAGTTAAAGTTCAGTTGACTTTCCTTAAGAAAACCCTAATTTAGAAACTCCTGATTCTTGATGATCTGAAACTTCCTTGATGAATCATGATCAAACCTTGATAAAATGATTAATTTTACTTAATAAACTTTATGTTGGCAAAAAATCTTGAAGTTTAACTTTAATTTGACCTCAGTTTGACTTTTTAACTGCTTTGACTAATTTTTACATATCTGATCATCTGACTGATCAAACTTATTGGGAAAGCCTTGAAACTTGACATAGGGATTATTGAAGTCATATGGGATACCATGAAGCTCACTTGAAGCCTTGAGAGTAATTTTAACTCGAGGAAACCCAAAACCCTAGTTTTGGACACTTTGCTTAAGATGAGGCATTGTCTAAGGAAACTTCCACACTTCTTGATCAATTTGGAGTCTTGAGAACCTTATGATCATTTAGAAGTATTGAGAAATATTTTCTTGATTGTGGGAGGGAAAATTTTGGGGAATAACAAAGACTCTCATGAATTCGAAGAAATCCCTACTGTAAATGTCGCGGATGTTCCCTCGTCTGATTGTTTGTGGATAATGGATGAGCAGCTCGAGACGACATCCCAATTTGCGGTGGATGCCTCAGATGCGTGGGTAAGGCTCGAGAAGAGGAAAAAGGGGGAAACTGCAAACTGGCAGGCGTTACCTACGAAAGATACTCAAAGGATTTGCTCGTGCTATCCTTCTTTCAATTTCTCAATGTACGAATTCACCTTCCACGAGGCTGGGTATCACCTACCCTTTACTGATTTTTTACAGGCGGTTTTTACCTACCTCGAGCTTGCACCCTCCCAGCTGCACCCGAATGCTCTGCCCTTCATACAGGCTTTCGAGTTAGTATGTCGTTACCTGGAGATATGGATAACATTTAACTTGTTCTTTAGGATCTTCCACCTTCAGAGAAAATCCTAGGATGGCCGACACAGCTGGGTGTCGTTAAAACAGGCGAGAAGGCTCTTCAAGTCCTACTCATATTCTATTTGAGACTTCAAATATCGCTTCTACATAATCCACCGTGCTCGTAAGCTGCCAAAGACTCGTTGTATGGCATAAAGGTTGTCGATGGGAAGGAGAGACTGGTGGCCAACTTTCCATTGGAGTTGGTGGATGTTCATTTCCGTTACCCGAGCGAGCATTACATCGCTAAGCCCGAGGATCTGAGTGCAGATGACACAACGACTTATAATAAATTGTTTATCTTCGTTTCCAGCTTTCCTCCTTCAGAACTCGTGGATTCATACGGGTATGCCCTCCTTCGACCTGATGGGACGCCGACCACTCAGGCTAGACTAATAAACGTAAATCCGTTGCTTAGTTGTCCGAACGACGAGGCAACGATGCGACTCTTAGGTGTTTATTTTAGCTTTTCTGTATTTTTGTCTGTGGATTTGTCGGCTCACTGACTTGTTCTGTTTTCCTTTGCAGTGCAAATGGCCGAGATGTGTGATCGCCTGGTGAAAGCAAACAAGGGTAACTTCAAGAAAATCCCCAAGAGTATAGTTGAAGTCGTCAAGGATCAGACTACCTTGGACGAGTCCGTAGCTTCAGGTAGTTCAATGCTAGGGAGCACCTCGCTGGGTGGTTCTCCACTGGGAAAAAGGTAAAGGGTCGAGGAGCCCCTTTCTACGAGAACTGGCGTGACGTCTTTAGGCTTTTTTGATCTGCCCCCGTGCGTGACGCATAGGTCACTGTTCACTGGAAGAGCATTTGTTCGAGTCCCCGCCTTTGATGTTGCGATCGTCCTTTCAACTGATTGCAAAACCTTAAGATCTGAATTATGTCAGGATGTTGCAGGGATGATACAAATTTTGAAGACTGCTTTTGCCTTCAGCGATGCTGACTTGGTGTCCAAGAAGGATTTGCTGACAGCCCAACAAAGGATAGTTGACCTCAAGGAGGAGAGCACAGAGCTTCACAACGAGTTGCATAAGCTCGAGGGGCACTTAGAGGCAAAGAAGGAACTACTTATAATGTTGAGGGCCGAGCAGGAAAAAGTGAAGATTGGTATCTCGAAGAATGAGGAATTAAAAGAGAAGGTCCAGGAACAAGACAAGGCGCTAGCTTTTGGCGAAGATGAGACCGATGAGGAAAAAAGTATGGTGTCCAGGGCAGACCTCATTGCTCAGATTCGTCTGCTAGCTCAAGACAACATGTCCATGGCCTTGTTCGGTTACTACAATGCGATAAAACAACTTAAAGTAACTAACCCTAGCATGGATCTGGTTGTTGAAGGCACCAGTCCTTTGCACCGTGTGGAGAACGACGTGGTGGTTCCTCCCGAAGAGGAATAGAAATTTGGCATGCGTGTCGTTATAGTCTTGGCCTGCGTGCCATTTTTTGATGGATTTTTTGTATGGTGCTTAGTCCCCTTTTTATATATGTTAAGATAACGTCCGACATCTTGGTCAGTATTTTAATATATATATTATTGTCTCCCTTATTCGTGGATTGTTACTTGCTCGTATGTATGCATTTATAACTTCGAAATCTTTTAATTGGGTGAATGCTCGACGTGATAATATTAAACTCAAAAGTGTATGGAACTTGACAATGGGTGAGATCTATTCTCATTAGAGGGGGTCGAGGACGCGATCGTGTCCTATTTCCTCTAAGGGAGACAATATTCTGCGCTTTGACTAGATTTTTAGCTGTAATATTGTTTTAGATTTTCAGCATTCCATGGTCGAGCAAATGGTTCCCCATTTAGTCCTTCGAGGTAATACACCCGGTACCCGTTTCCAACTTAACGTGATATGGGCATTCCTAGTTGGTTGTGAAATTGCCTTCGTGTGAATCTTTTTGGTTTTTGCGGAGGACAAGGCTGCCTACAAGGAATTCTCTTTGACGATTCAGTTGTCGTAGCACAATGATATTTGTTTAGGGATTCTTCGCGGAGAGCTTCCCTTGAACGGACTTCCTCGACTAAGTCGAGTTCCTGTCTTAATGCTTCGTCTTCGAGTTCTTCTTCTAACGAGAACTCTATACAACATGAAGGTTCTCTGATTTCTACGGAGATGATTGTTTATGTCCCGTATGTCATTTGAAATCAGGTCTCCCTGGTGGTCGAGTGTGGGGCGGTCCGATTGGCCCAAAGTACGTTGTGGAATTCCTTGACCCACCTACTATTTGCCTCGCCTAACCTTCGTCTTAGGTCCCGTAAGACGACTCTGTTAGCGGCCTCGGACTGCCCATTTGTTTGGGGGTACTCGACGAATGTGGAATGTTGTTTGGTTCCTGTTTTGGCTACAAAGTCTTGAAAATTTATGTCTGTAAACTGGGCGCCGTTGTCCGTTATAAGGGATTGTGGTAAGTCGAACTTGGCCAGGATGTTTCTCTTATAAAATCGTAGAATGATGAAGGTAGTGATCTTGGATAGGGCCTCGACCTCTATCCATTTGGTAAAGTAGTCGACAACCATAATCAAATACTTGTTTTGGAAAGAACTCGTCGTAAAAGGTTCGAGGATGTCCATGCCCCACTACGCGAACGACCACTGTGATAACATTGTTTTCAGAATGTCGGGAGGTGCGATATGCATATCTCTGTGACGTTGGCACTTTTCACACCTCTTGACGTGTTCTCTAGCTTCGTTTTGCATGCTTGGCCAGTAGTAACATGCTTGTAATGCTTTTCGAGCCAAAGACCTGCCGCCCAAGTGTAGGGCGTTAATCCCTTTGTGTATTTAATGTAGGACGTCATATACGCTTTCCTCCTTGACGCATTTTAGAAGTGGGATTGAGAATCCTCGACGGTACATTTTTCCGTCCACGAGGACGTATGAAGATGCACGACGTTTGGTGGCACTGTCCTCCTTCTTGTCTTCAGGCAACTCGTCGGTCATCAGGTATTGGAATACAAGAGTCATCCAGCCACCGCTGTTACCTATGAAGTTGATGTCGATGGTAACGTCAGACTTTTCAATGATAGGGCGAGGAAGCGTTTCCTGGATAATGGATTTGTTTTCGTACTTGTTAATTTTGACAGGACGTCTGCTCGTGAGTTGCGCTCACGCGTGATATGTTGGACGTCCCAGGACCTGAAGTGTGCGAGCATCTGTTGTACCAGTGCCAAGTATTCGACCAAATTATCGTTCTTTGCTTGATATTCCCCTTTTACTTGTGACGCAACCAGTTGTGAGTCGGTGAAAATCTTGACCCATTGGTCGCCCATGTCCCTTGCGAGGCGGATTCCTGCTAGGAAGACTTCATATTCAGCCTGGTTGTTAGATGTTGGGAAAGAGAGGACTAGAGATACCTCAACCACGAGAACTTCTTCGTTTTCGAGGATAGTCTCCACCCCACTTCCAGAAGTTTCAGATGCCCCGTTGACGTAGATGATCCACCTGTGGGCGTTTTCTGACGTTGTTTACGTCAGGGTTATCTCAGCGACGAAGTCGACCAAAGCTTGAGATTTTAGAGCTTTCCTATCTTCATAACGTATATCAAACTCAGATAACTCCAGGGACCATCTTAGCCTTCGTTCGACCATATATGGTTGGGCTAACAGTTGCTTGATGGGTTGATCAGTTCTCACGACCACCGTGTGTGCCAAAAAAGAATGCCGCAGCCTCTTGGCGGCGTTCACGAGTGCAAGGGAGACTTTCTCGATTTACTGACATCTAAGCTCTGGACCTTGCAAGGCTTTACTTATGAAGTACACATGCTTCTGCCCATCAGAATCCTCCCTTATGAGAGTTGCACTGATGACTTCGATACTGACAGACATATATAAGTAAAGGACCTTCCCGGTCGTTGGTCTGGACAGAACCAGGGGTTATGATAAGGCTTGCTTAAGGTGTCGTAGGGCTTTCTCGCATTCTCCTGTCCATTCAAACGCAACCTCTTTATAGAGCAGTTTGAAAAAGGGGGAGGGCATGCTGGGCGGATTTTGCCACGAATTGAGACAAGGAAGCGAGCATACCGTTTAAGGATTGGATTGACTTTTTTAAGTCGGGCATATGAAACTCTGAGAAGGCGCGACATTTGTTAGAGTTGGCCTCAATTCCTCTTTCTGTAAGATAGAAGCCCAGGAACTTGCCCGCCCTTACACCAAAGGTGTATTTGTCAGGGTTAAAACGCATTATGCATTTCCTAGCTTGGTCGAACACACTCTGGAGATGAGAGGTGTGGTCGGACTCTTGAATGGACTTGACGACAATGTCGTACATGTAAACTTCTAGCATGTCTCTAATTTGTGGTTGGAAGATATTGTTCATCATGCGCTGATATGTGGCTCCTGCTTTTTTTTAACCCGAAGGGCATTACGTTGTAGTAATAGTTTCCCATCAGAGTCATGAACACGGTATGCCTTTTATCTTTGTCGGCCATGGGTATTTGGTTGTACCAGAATATGCGTCCATGAAGGACATAAATTTAAAACATGCAGAATTATGTACCAACTTGTCTATGTTGGGTAGATGGTAAGAGTCTTTCGGGCAAGCCCGATTAAGATCGGTGTAGTCAATGTATAGGCGCCATTTCCCATTAATTTTTTTTCACAAGTACAATGTTTGAGAGCCAGGTTGTATATCTGGCCTCAGTTACAAATTTGGCCTCTAGGAGGTTTTTGACTAGTTTCTCAACAACTAGAGTTTTTTCTTCAGATTGCTTGCGTCTACGTTGGGCAACTGCGCATGCTGTTAGATTGATGGCGAGCTCATGGCATGTAATCTCTGGGGATATGCCTGGAATATCAGCGGCGCTCCAGGAGAAAAGGTCAGCGTTGTTGCACAGATATTGCTTCAGCCGTTCTCTGACGTCGTCAGGAAGCCCTACACCGATGCAGACTCCTTTGTTGGGATTGTCCCCGAAGGTTATAACTTCGAACTCTCCTGCATGTAAAAGACGCAAAACAGTTGTTTTATCCGCAGAGATGTCTTCCTCGGTATCTGCAGGGATGCAAAGATCAAGGTCAATAGTGTTGATCTGAGGTGTTGGCTTCTTCTTGGGCTGAATATTGTCAGTTGGGGAGTCCTCATCTCTTGCACGCTTGCTGCTCTTCGATACAGTTTCTATCACGGTCTGGGCTCTGGTCGCGGCTTCAAAGAATCTTCGTGTTGCCTCAGTGTCCCCATAAAGAGTGGCCACGTGGCCTTTCTTTGTGTAATACTTCATTTTGAGGTGGACCGTTAAAGTGACGACAATGAGTTCGGTTAATGCTGGCCTCCCCAGAATGCACTGCTAGAGTGATGGACAGTCGATCACCAGGAAATGTGTCTTTATCTTCTTAGAGGAATCTCCTTCCTCGAACGTGATGTTTAGCTCGACGTAGGCCTAAGTCTTGCCGGTGGCTCCGTTGAATCCCTGCAAATCAAAACCCACGTATGGAGATAGATTTTTCTGGTCAAGTTGTAGTGCTCGAAAGAGCGAAGTGTACATGATGTCGATCAAACTTCCTTGGTCGACGAGTATTCTGCGCACATACGTCTTATCCATCTTTGCACGGATCAACAAAGGGATATGAGAATTTGGAGACCCATCGAGGAGTTCCTCTTTGTAGAAGGTGATTGATTGGGATTTCCCTTTGACTCTCTCGATAGATGAAAGTTGAATCGATGATGAATCGACCAGATGCTTAAGGTTACGCCTAATGGATCCAACAGTCATATCGTTGTAACCTCCACCCGAAATGATCATGGCTGATGGGAAGCATTCCCAGGGGCAATGCGACGTAAAATACCATGTGCATAAGAGGTGCCGAGGAATGAAGAAATCCTCGGGGCTGGTGACTAACAGGGCGACTTGCATGGGGGCGGCCTCCTCGATGACTTCGTCGACTCTCTTCGTCTCTTCTTGTCGAGGAGATCCATCTTTGACGTACTTCTTGAGATGTCCCTCTCTGATGAGGATCTCAATCGCGTCCTTGAGGTGGATGCAGTCTTCGGTTGTGTGCCCGTGACTGCGGTGGAATCGATAATACTTGCTCTTGTCGGTGTTGGGCTTAGAAGCAGTTGGTTTGGGGAAACAAACACCTCCCTATTTGAACTCAGTGTTGATGCATTCATTGAGAATCTTCCTCATAAGGAGCGGTTATAAATGTGTATTTTGAGAATTGACTTGCTGGTCCTCTGCTTTCTCGCAAACGATCATCTCTTCGTTTTTCACGTTGATGGGCCTCGTCGCTATCTTTCTGTTTGCGAGGTCTCGCATTCTATTGGTTCCTCGAATCCTATACGCGACCTCTTTTTATTCATACTGGATGTAAGCCTGAGCCTTATGGAGCAACTCAGCGAGGGATTGGGGAGGTTTGAAGCCAACTGCTCTCCGAAATTTGCTATTGGGGCGCAATCCCTTTTCCAGGATGTACCGCTTCATGCGGTATGTAGTGTGCACTTCTACATTATCTTTGTTGAATCGATCAATGTAGTCCCTTGGGGGTTCTTCCTTCCTCTGTATGATCCCCTCGAGGGTATCCTCAGACTTTGGATGATGTCTAGATGCTATGAAGTGCATAGTGAATTGGTTTTTCAAAACTTTTCATGATGTGATGGATCCTGCGGGGAGATGTTTGTACCACGACATCACGCCTTTACGCAAGGTGATAGGAAACAAACTGCATTTAATCACACCCTCCATGTTGTGAAAGTGGGGCATGGCTTCGAGGTTTTCGATGTGATTGTCGGGATCAGTGGTCCCGTCATATGTGGCCAATGGAGGAGGTTTCTCAAGTCCACGTGGGATGCATGTCTCCATAATCTCGCGGCTGAGTAGCCCGCGATGGTCTTCGTCATCGCTGCTTCCTGACTCGGGATATGAGGATCTGCTCCACCGATGACGATCTTCATTGAAACGAAATTTCTTGCTGTGATCCTGATCCTCAAGCGAGCGCCTCGTTTTACGGGGAGTAGATCAAGTACGTTCCCTGGCCCTTTCTGGGCGTGAACCTTCAGGAACATCTTGATCTCTAGGAGGAGAAAGGTGTTTGGTATCTTACCTTTACGACCTCGTGGAGGAGATTGAGAATGACAGGGAGAACCTCTGCGACGTTGTCTCCTGGATGGTGAGGGGGAACGATGGTTATGTTCGAGCACATGTATGCATTCGCTCTATTGAAAAAGGGTGATGTTTGCCCTATTAAGGGCAGTGATGAGAGCCTGAGTGTCAACATCTGCGTCCGACGGGATGAGAATTGGTTTGAACACAGTGTCCCTGTAAGTGACAGGCGGCTATTTCAGGTTTTTCGAAGTCGGGGAAGGAGGATGTCCTTCGCTATGACCGACGTTGAGTTGGGAAACTCCGTAGTTGCGAGTGCTGTCACCGTCGCTGATGACGATGGTGGAAGTGTCTTTCACGATCTCGTTGACCTGGATAGCCATGAAGATAAAAAAGAGCTTTGATCTTGCGGTGAAAGAAAGGATCTTAGTTATGAAAGACAAGGAGCTACCAAATTCCCACAGACGACGCCATTGTACAAAAAAGATTTGGACAGGTCTTCGTGGCCTTCAGTTGGGATTGTGAGGAGAAAAGGGTGGTGTACCTGCAAGGTACTCCAACGCTCAAGTAAGTTTCAGTGTGAGACAAACCAAAGCGTGAGAAAATGAGGATTAGAATAGAATACCTGACTCTCCAAGGATGAAAGGTTTTTAAAGGGGCATATGCCCGTGGATTGAGGGCGCGTAGTCTTTGACTGAGTATAACTGCCCCCTGTGAATCTGGAGGGCAGTTAGCCGTGTGAAATCGTTATGGCGCGTAAGGGGGAAGTCCCCAACGACCATATTACAACGACTCTTATCTACAACGGTCATATCCTCGCTGGTCTCTTAATGGGCTTATGCCCAGCTGAATATTGGATTGAGCCTCAATTTGGCATAAGCACTTGCTAGGCCAATCCAGAACATTATGCACACCAAAATCTAGCGTATGACGATATATAATTGAGATATGATATATAACATATTCATGACATATAGAGGATTTCATAAAGTGCGATTTGAATAATTAAACATGATTCCTGATCGTCATTAAGATGTCATACGAATGACATACGATTACCTTAAATTATCTTTGATGAACTTTTGTATCAGACTAATCAGAACAGTTATAAGGGAGTTGATAAATAAAACAAACATTAACCATTCATAAGAAAATTTTGATATTATTTTTATTGGTCTTCGTTAATAGAATTATCATTAATAATCTAATATATTAATTAATATTTAAATAAAGAAGAGTAATATTGATACGTATGTCTGATATTTTAGAATATTCTTTCAAAAACGATTTTTTTTAAGATAACATACTTTCTTAATTTAATTTCCAAAATAACATAAATTTTAAAATAATTACCAAACTAACATAGTTTGGTAACTCATTCGCCAAATCATGTGAAGAACAAGTGTAGTTTCTTATGAATTCGCCAAATGGATTGGCTATAATCAAATTTTTATCACTAATTCGCCATTCCATTTGGCGAATGAGTGTAAATTCATACATGCATTCGCCAAATGGTATGTTGCATGTTTAGGTGTTTTTTTTTGTTATTTTTGTGTTATTCATATATATATATATATATATATATATATATATATATATATATATATATATATATATACTATATATATATATATATATATATATATATATATATATATATATGTGTGTGTGTGTGTGTGATCTTACCTGATCAGGAGGGCCTTCCAAGGATTTGAAGACTGGGCCAGAGAGTAAGGTGAGTGAGGGGGTGTACCTGCAAGGTGCTCCAATGCTTAAGTCAGAAGAGGTACAGAGTAAGGTTATTTTAGAGTAAGTTAGAATACCTGACCCTTTGCTATGAAAGGGTATTTATATTGAGCCCCCAGCGCTGGGCCAAGGCTCCAAATGGGCTGGATTTAGCTAAGCCCAAGGAGGAGCTGCCAGGGGACGCGTAAGAAGCGTGAAGACCTAGACCAAAGGTCTATCCCCTGGTCCAACTGCCCTTATCCCTACGGAGATAGTATAAGGGAGTTGGGTGACGTGCCAGATGAGGTGGCAGACGTGGTTCTGCCCGACATGGTTCATGTGCCCGGGATACAGGCAAGTGATATGTGGATGAAGACCAATGAACGGGGGACGCGCTCCTTGCCCGACATGCAGTAGAGTTGTCGAAGTGACGTTCCTTCGACGTGGATGGAAGGACCCTCGCCCGACGCACTCATGTGCCCGGACGTTTGGGCCTGTACCCGACGAGCATTGGGCCATGCCGTGCATATCGTCATGGCCCAGTCCAGAACAGGAGCCCCCCAAGTCGAGTCTCTGAGTCAGAGTGATGACTTATATTGCAACTGGGGTTCCGCGTGTTGAGGGAGAGATGCGGTCGTTCGGCATGGGAGGTTATAATAGATCTGCTCGCGAGCTCCTCTTTCCACGGTAGTGTCGGGGATGGAAAGTGATCGGTGGATATGCATCTTCCTCGTAACGGACGAGGGCTCGACGCAGGGATATGGCGTCTTGATGAGTCGGGGAGATGGACAGATGCTCGGTGTCGTTTCAGTTTCTTTTTTGGGTAGACGTGTCTCAGACTTAATGGCGTCGCTTCGTTTCGTGTGCAAAGACGGCATAGGCAGTAGGCAATGATGACCTAGCGCGTTGGCCCACGCGCCAGGGATTATAAAAGGAAGTTGAGTGACTTCATTTTCACTTTTTCGCTCCTACGTTCACCGGAAGTTCTGAAGATTTCTCCTGTATCTGCCCGCCTTGCCGTCTGAACTGCCGCCTCCGCCCGTCTTGTTGCCTGAACCACCGTCTCTGCCCGTGCGCCACCGTCTCTTTTTCAACTTCTATATGTCAGGTACCACTTTGCTTCCGTAATCCATCATTTTCTTTTCTGTTTTATGTCAAATGTCTACAAATGTATGTCATATTCGTAGTATGTGGTTAGATTTGACTTAGGAATAGTAAACTGGATTGTAGATGGACTATAGATGGTAGAAAATAAGATTAGGGTTATACTGTCCTGGGCAGAAATTACATATGCCGGGCAATATTTGCATAAGCTGTATGAACTTTCTGCCCGGTCTCTTAAGAACGTGCGTGTCTTCGCATCGAGCACAGTTAGTGTCCGTTGCTGCTACGCCCTTTCACTTGACCTGCGGTGGAAGGGTGGATTTGATATGACGTCGAATTCACTCTTTCTGTCTGTGTTTCAGGTGCTACCGGGCGTTTACGACCGAGGGGGGAAGATTCCGGATCCTCGAATGAAATGCGGCCATCGCTCGCCTACCTGTAGGGGATGGGAGTGTCAGGGATGGTACCGAGCACGCCTCATCTTCCGGGCAGGTCGATCTCTCCTGGGTTGCGGATGAACCTTTGGAGGAGGAATCATATTTCTGTGACGAGGCTATCCCTGCTTACGCCATGGTCGAAAACATAAGCCGGGAAGATCCGCCGAATTGGTATTGCTGTGCCCCCAAGGAGGAGGACCGTATATGCCATCATTTCCCGGGGAAGCAGTTCACTATGTACGAGTTTGCTTTCCGGGAGGCGGGGATCAGACTGCCCTTCAATTCCTTCCAAATGTCGATTTTCAAATGGCTTCGGCTGGCGCCGTCCCAACTGCATCCCAACGCTCTCGCCTTCATGCGGGCATTCGAGTTGGTCTGCCGCTTCCTCAGCATCGGGTGTACTCGAGCCCTCTTCTTCCACGTCTTCCACCTCCAGCGGTCCGACCTCCGCGGGCGCCATAGTTGGGTTTCTTTTAAACAGCCCGTGCGCCTGTTCAAGACGTACGTGGACTCTGCCCTTCACTTCAAGGGTCGTTGGTATGTGGTGAGACCGATCACCCGTGCCGCCCTTCACTCCCTGTACTATTATCAACGAGCATCAAACGGGGAGGAGAAATTGATGTCGAAGATACCGCTGAGGTGGCAGCGCGATCGTTTTGACCTCTCCACTGCCCATTATAGGATCAAGTATGCGATGCTCGGTGTCGAGGATAGGCTCGCGTACAAGAAACTGGTTGATTACGTGCAGAGTTTCAGTTTGGGGGTCTGGGCGAATCGACAGGGCGTGCCCTATCTTGACGAGGCCGGAGCGCCAATTACTGAGACGCGTTATATTAATACAAAGGCCTTGCTCGAGTGTGGGACCGAGGAAGAGGCTCTAGCATTATTGAGTAGGCATATTTTTCTTAATCTTTTATTTTTGTCTATGTTTCAGCTCGCTAATGTTTGTGTGTAATGTTTCGCAGGTGCCATGCCCAGTACGCGTGATCGAGTCCTGAAGCTGGCCAACCAGGCCGGTGCGGCTGATCGGGTGCCGAAGAAGAAGAAGAAAACCGTGGCTCGTGTTCTGGTGACCGCTGCTGATGCTGGGATCGGGACTTCGAACACGGCAAGCTCGACCCCTTCCTCTCCTCCTCGGGTGTCTCCGATAGACATACCTGATAGTCCGTCGCCATCGGCCTCTCCTCTCCACAAACGGAAACGTCCGGCGGGGACTCTTTCGAGGTCATCTTTGGGAAGTCTGGGTGGACCGGGCAGCTATTTGTTACCTCCCTGCTATGTGGAGCGGTCGTTCTTCAAAGCCGAGGATGCGATCGCTGTGTCGGCGCCTGAGGCCAAGGCTATCCTGGACCAAGATGCTGGTGCCCGGCGTAAGGAGCTGGCTAGGGACCTGGCAGCTGTCATCCGGGTGATGGAGACGGCCATGGTCTTGACTGATACCTCGGTCTCCACTGCCTCCCTGGAGGATGCTCTCGTGCAGGTTCGGTCGGAGAAGGACAAGCTGTCCAGAGACCTGTCGGACTACAAGGAAGAGCATCAGCTGCAGGAGGGGCTGAAAAAGAAATTGGAAGAGGCAGAACAAGAGCGGGACCAGCTGAAGGCAGCCAAGGTGAGCTTGGAGGAGCAGGTGGCCGGGCACCCGAAGCTGATCGAGGACAATGCTGGACTGCGGGCTCAGCTTGAATCTCTCGAGGAAAAGGTCCGTCCTTTGGCTGATGAGACCGAGGAGGAGCTTGCCCTTGGTTCCCGTGGTGAGCTGCTGGGGCACATACGCTCTCTCAACCAGGACCTCGTGGCCGTTTTCAAGGAGGGTTTCGACAATGCCGTCGAACAACTGAGGCTTCTGAATCCTGAGTTGGTGACGGAGGGGTCGGCCCATAATTATTGCGTCAGGGAGGGAGAGATCGTCTGCCCGTTTGAAGCTGAGGAGGAGCTGGGGGATGACGAGGAGGAGGCGGAGGATGTTGAGGAGGTGCTCCGGGCGGAGACTTGATTATTTTTTTTTTGATTTGTTGTTTTTGTTATGGCCTGCGTGCCTTGTTGTGTGGCCTGCGTGCCCTTCATGTATTTTGGCCTGCGGGCATATGTAAGCCTTCGGGCGTACTTGGCCTCGGCCATTATTATATTATTTTAAATATATGAATGTTTTATGTTGTCATTCATTGTGTTCGTGTATGCGTTATATTTGCTTTTTTATGAATTTATACTCTGCTCGACCTCGTTAGTCTCCTCGGTTTAGGGAACCGACGAAGTGTCGGACTTTGTGTCCGTTGGGATCGAAGCCCGGGTTCGTTGTTCGGACTCTGGCCTCGAGGCTTGGGCTCTCCCATCGCGAGCTGGGTGCCCTGCCTGCCGTGGTACTTCGACGTTAAGTCTCGATTGAGATCTCAATCGTCGGGGAGGGTTGTGTTCGCTGTGTGGCCCGGTTCGTCCCCGGGTCTTGCGGTTCCTCTCTGGCGTTTTGGAGACGAAAAACGTGGTCGTACCACCCACGTCTCCCCGCGACATATTTAGCTGTAATATTGTCTAAGTTTTTCTGCGTTCCATGGTCGAGCGAGTTCTTCCCCTTGTAGGTTTTCTAGGTAATATGCTCCGTTGCTCGTCTTGTCGCGGACGCGGTAGGGGCCTTCCCAGTTGGCGGCCAGTTTACCCTCTTTTGGGTTTTTCTGGTTTCTTCTGAGGACCAGGGTGCCGACCTGGAACTCTCTTCTTATGACCTTCGCGTCGTGGCGTAGTGCTATTTTTTGTTTGAGGGACATTTCCCTTAAGGCTGCTTCGGAACGGATCTCTTCGACTAGGTCGAGCTCGGCTCTAAGGGTCTCGTCGTTCATTTCCTCGTCTAGGGGCTCTTCTATCCTCCTCGTTGGTTCCCGTATTTCCACCGGTATGACTGCTTCGGTGCCGTAAGTCAGTCGGAATGGGGTCTCCCCGGTGGTGGAGTGTGGTGTCGTGCGGTAAGCCCATAGGACGCTATGTAGTTCCTCGACCCATGCCCTTTTTGCCTCGCCGAGTCTTCGTTTAAGGCCACGTAAGATTACCCTGTTGGCCGCCTCTGCTTGCCCGTTCGTCTGTGGATGTTCGACAGACGTGAAATGCTGTTTAGTACCTAGGCTGGCGACGAAGTCCTGGAATCCTCCGTCCGTGAATTGTGTCCCGTTGTCCGTGACGAGGGCCTGGGGTATGCCGAACCGAGCGAGGATGTTGCGTTTAAAGAACCGGAGAATGTCCTGTGCGGTTATTTTAGCTAATGCTTCTGCTTCAATCCATTTTGTAAAATAATCCACCCCGACGATGAGGTATTTATTCTGGTACGATCCGGTGACGAAAGGTCCGAGGATGTCCATGCCCCACCATGCGAAGGGCCATAGGGAAGACAGTGATTTTAGGTCATGCGGGGGTACGAGGTGCATGTCGGCGTGTCGTTGGCATTTGTCGCATTTTTTTACGTGCTCCTTTGAGTCGTTTTACATGGTCGGCCAGTAGTAGCCTGCTCGAAGGGCTTTTCGTGCGAGTGATCGCCCGCCGAGGTGCTGAGCGTTAATTCCCCGATGTATTTCTCCAAGTATGTCGGGAACTTTCTCTTCCTCGACACACTTAAGTAATGGGATGGAGAACCCTCTACGGTAGAGTTTACCTTCGAGGAGTACGTACGAGCATGCCCGTCGTTTGGTAGTGGCCGCCTCCTTTGGGTCAACTGGGAGTTCGTCTCTTGTTAGGTAATTGTAGATGGGCGTCATCCAACAGTGAGCATCCCCGATCGCGTTGACCTCGAATGGAGGAGGTAGTTTGTCGATGTTAGGTCGAGGAAGGATTTCTTGAATTACGGATTTGTTTCCGCCCTTTTTCCTCGTGCTGGCTAGTTTTGAGAGGATATCTGCCCGTGTGTTGTGCTCGCGAGGTACGTGTCGAACTTCCCATTTCTCGAATTTCTCAAGTTTTTCTTTGACAAGGGACAAGTATTCGACGAGGTTGTCGTTTTTGGTTTGGTATTCTCCTCGTACTTGTGATGCCACGAGTTGGGAGTCTGTGGATATTTTCACTTCTTTTGCTCCTAGGTCCTCGGCTAATCTCAGACCGGCGATAAAAGCCTCGTATTCGGCCTGGTTGTTCGACATCGGGAAAGCCAGTGCTAATGAGACCTCGATCAGGATCCCATCCTCATTCTCGAGGATGATCCCGGCTCCGCTGCCCGATATGCTGGAGGCGCCGTCGACGAAGATCGTCCACTTGTGGGCGCCGTCCGCCGGTGTTGGGCAGTGGGTCATTTCCGCGACGAAGTCGGCCAGTGCTTGGGCTTTCAAGGCCTTTCTATTTTCGTATTGTATGTCGAATTCGGAGAGTTCCAGTGACCACTTGAGCATTCTGCCGGCCATATCTGGTCGCCCGAGTAACTGTTTGATCGGCTGGTCGGTCCTTACTTTTATCGTATGTGCGAGGAAGTAATAACGTAGCCTCCTCGCCGTATTTATGAGGGCCAGGGCGACCTTTTCGATTTGCTGATATCGGAGCTCAGGGCCTTGGAGTGCTTTGCTCGTAAAATAGATGGGTTTTTGTCCCTCGTCGGTCTCCCTTATTAGAACGGCGCTGACGGCCTCGGTCGCCACGGATAGATATAGGTATAGAGTTTCCTTTTCCAATGGTCGTGATAAGACTGGGGGTTCGGAGAGAACCTTTTTCAAATGGAGTAATGCTTGCTCGCACTCATCGGTCCAGTCGAAGTTGGCCTCTTTGCGAAGGAGTCTGAAGAATGGCAGTGCGTGCTGGGCGGATTTGGCGATGAAACGGGAGAGTGAGGCGAGCACTCCATTGAGGGATTGGATTGATTTCTTGGTCCTCGGGGTCGGAAATTCTGAGAACGCCCGGCATTTGTCGGGGTTGGCTTCGATCCCTCTTTCGGTGAGGTAGAAACCCAGGAATTTTCCTGCCCGTACCCCGAACGTGCATTTTTCAGGATTGAACCTCGTTTTGCATTGCCTCGCCTGCTCGAAAACTTTGGTTAGGTGTCGAGCATGTGTAACCTCCTCGTGTGACTTGACGATCATGTCGTCCATGTATACTTCGAGCATGTCCCCTATTTCTTCCTTGAAGACTTTGTTCATCATGCGTTGGTACGTGGCACCGGCGTTCTTGAGCCCGAACGGCATTACGTTGTAATAGTAATTGCCCGTTGGGGTCATGAATGTTGTGTGTCTCTTGTCTGTGGGCGACATAGGGATTTGGTTGTATCCACTATATGCGTCCATGAAGGACAAGAGTTTAAAACCTGCAGAATTGTCTACGAGCATATCTATATTAGGGAGGGGGAAAGCATCTTTCGGGCAAGCCCTATTAAGATCAGTATAATCAACACACATACGCCATTTTCCATTATTTTTCTTAATGAGGACTACATTAGAGAGCCAGGTTGTGTACTGGGCTTCAGAAATAAAATTTTCCTCTAAGAGGTCTTTTACAGCTCGTTCGGCAACCTCTGCCTTCTCGGGGGACTGTTTGCGCCTACGCTGTGCTACGGGCTTGACTGCCCGATCTAAAGCTAGCTGGTGACACGCGATCTCAGGATCCAGCCCGGGCATTTCTGCGGCATTCCAGACGAAGAGGTCAGAATTCTCTTTGAGGCATGCCACGAGCTTCTCCCTTGTTCCCTCGGGCAGTCCCTTGCCTATCTTCACTGTCCTGTCTGGATCGTCCCCGAGAGGAATGAGTTCGAACTCTCCGTCGGGTATTGGTCGGACCGGGTGTTCGAGAGATCGTTCCTCGGTGGGTTTACCTTCTTCGGTTTCGTCTATCCCAATGCGACAGTCGAGGTCGATGGAGTTAACTCCCCGGGTAGGATCCTCGGTCCTGAGTTTTTTGTTGTTGCTGCTACTCTTTGTGTTGACCATGGCCTGTCCTTTTACCGCAGCGTCGTAGCAGCGTCGGGCAGCTTCGATGTCACCGTGGATGGTGACCACGCGACCCAATTTGGTGTAGTATTTCATCTTCAGGTGGACGGTGGATGGGACCGCGGTGAGTTCGGCCAGTTTCGGGCGTCCAAAGATGCAATTGTAAAGGGACGGACAGTCCACGACCAGGAATTGGATCTTGATTTCCCTGGCCGTTTCCTGCTCCCCGAAGGTGACGAGGAGCTCGACATATCCCCACGGTCTCGTTGTTGCTCCGTTGAATCCATGGAGGTCGGATCCAACGTAGGGGGCCAGGTTGGTCTTGTCTAATTTCAGAGTCTTAAAGAGGTGGACATACATGATATCCACCGAGCTGCCCTGATCGACCAGGATGCGTCTGACGTCGAACTGGGCCATCTTTGCCCTGATCAACAGTGGGATACCCGAATTCGGGGATCCGCCTGGAAGTTCCTCCAGAAATAAGGATATTGGGTTGGATTTACCCCGATATTTTGTCAGCGTCGCCTTTTGCTCGGGGGCAGTTAGTAGGAGCTCGTTGAACTTGCGTTTGACCGAGAGGGCAGCGGCTTCACCGTTAATTCCTCCACCCGATATAACTAGTGCGGTTGGGAAATCTTCCCAGGGGCTGAGTGCAATGATTATACCTTCGGGCAATGGCTCGGGGAGGAAGAAATCTTCTGGGCGTGATATGCAGAGGGCCACTTGGTAAGGAGAGTTGTCGGGGGGTGTTTCTTCCCGGGGTCTCTTCTTCTTTGCCCCGTCATGTCTGGGGGTTTCGTTCTTCCTCGTATACTGTTTTAGGTGCCCTTCTTGGATTAAAATCTCTATTGCATCCTTCAGGTGGACGCAGTCTTCGGTCACGTGCCCGTGGCTCCTGTGGAACCGGCAGTACTTGGATTTGTCGGTGTGAGGCTTTGGCGCAGATGGTTTTGGGAACCTGACTCTGCCCTGTTTAAATTCAGAGTTGATGCATTCCGCGAGGATGCGCTCTCGAGGAGCTGTCAGTAAGGTGTACTCGCTGTATCGACCCGCGGGGCCTCTTCCTTCTCGGAGCTCGCGAGGTCTTTCTTCCATTCGCTTGTCCCCGTTGCGACGGGGGATGTTTGGGTCCTCGCGTTTGGAATGCTCGGTATCTCCAGCATTACGGCCGCTGCGGGCGTTGTGTGCTACCTGTTTTTCCTCATATCTGATGTAGGCCTGGGCCTTGTGCAGAAGTTCGTTCAAGGTGCGGGGAGGCTCGATCCCGACGGCTCTGCTAAGTTCACTGCCGGGCAAGAGTCCTCTTTCGAGGAGATACTTCTTCATGTGTTCGGTGGTGTCCACCTCGACAGCTTCTTGGTTGAATCGCTCGATGTACGAGCGCAGTGTTTCATTCTTCTTTTGTACTATGGCTTCAAGGGTCGCCTCAGTCTTGGGATGACGACGGGAAGCCGTGAAGTGCCTGGTGAACATGGACCTCATGACTCTCCAAGATGTGATGGATTCGGGAGCCAAGCTTTTGTACCAAGCCATGGCCCCTTTCCTGAGGGTTGTTGAAAACAGTCGGCATTTGAGATGACCGGTGATATCATTGCGGTAGTCGAGCATTGCGTTGACGTTGTCGACGTGGTCGTCGGGATCTGTAGTCCCGTCGTACACAGCGAGATTGGGCGGTTTCTCCATGCCTTTGTGGAGCGGGGCTTCCATTATTGCCCGAGACAGGGGGCAGTGCAAGTCTTCCTCGTCGCTCCTTAATGGAGATAATTCATTGTTGTCGGGGCTGCGCCCGCGCCTTGGTGATGTTCCTGCTCGATCGTTGTCACGACGGGCGCGTGCCCTGCTGACGTGAGGTTCGGGAGAGCGACGCACGCGCTTCTTTGTTGGCTCTGGACGTTGCTGTGTCCTCCTCTCCTGCTGGGGTCGGGCCTCTTGTCGCTCGGCTTCGAGGGCCATGATTCTTTCGTGCTGCTGGTAGAGCATAGAACCGGTCTGGTTGAGGGCATTCACCATGGCGATCATGATGGCGTCTCCTTCAACGGGGACGGGGATGGGATGAAATGTCTCTGCCCCTTGGTTTTGGGTGTGAGAGACATGCCCGTTGTTTTGAGGCTCTGGAGACGGGGTAGATGGACGACCGTCTCGAGCGTCTGCTTCATGGGGCTGCGGGCCATCGTCCATAGTGTAGTCGACAAGGGGACGGCTGCGCTCGCTAGATTGTTCTCCGACCATGTTGGAAGGACATGAATGGATGAGCTTTGATCCTATGTTGATGAAGATGGGGATAACTAGTTCCCACAGACGGCGCCACTGATCTTACCTGATCAGGAGGGCCTTCCAAGGATTTGAAGACTGGGCCAGAGAGTAAGGTGAGTGAGGGGGTGTACCTGCAAGGTGCTCCAATGCTTAAGTCATAAGAGGTACAGAGTAAGGTTATTTTAGAGTAAGTTAGAATACCTGACCCTTTGCTATGAAAGGGTATTTATATTGAGCCCCCAGCGCTGGGCCAAGGCTCCAAATGGGCTGGATTTAGCTAAGCCCAAGGAGGAGCTGCCAGGGGACGCGTAAGAAGCGTGAAGACCTAGACCAAAGGTCTATCCCCTGGTCCAACTGCCCCTATCCCTACGGAGATAGTATAGGGGAGTTGGGTGATGTGCCAGATGAGGTGGCAGACGTGGTTCTGCCCGACATGGTTCATGTGCCCGGGATACAGGCAAGTGATATGTGGATGAAGACCAATGAACGGGGGACGCGCTCCTTGCCCGACATGCAGTAGAGTTGTCGAAGTGACGTTCCTTCGACGTGGATGGAAGGACCCTCGCCCGACACACTCATGTGCCCGGACGTTTGGGCCTGTACCCGACGAGCATTGGGCCATGCCGTGCATATCGTCATGGCCCAGTCCAGAACAGTATGTATAAGTGTATATATATATATATATATATATATATATATATATATGTGTAAGTATATATATATATATAAATATATATATATATATATATATATATATATATATACATATACATAAATATATATGAATGAGTATATACTCATATATATATATATATATATATATATATATATATATATATATATACTTATATATATATATATATATACTTATACTTATATAAATATATATATATATATATATATATGTAAGTATATATATATTTATAAAAGAAAATATATATATATATATATATATATACTCATATATATATATATATATTTATATAAGTATAAGTATATATATATATATATATATATATATATATATATATATATATATATATATATATATATATATATATATATATATATATATATATATATATATATATATATATATATATATATATATATAAGTATATAAAAGAAAATTATAATATTAAAGAAAATTATATTAAAAGAAAATTATTGATATAAATGAAAATTAGAGAATATGAGAAAGAGAAATATAATATAAAAGAAAATTATTATTAATAATCCAACAACGACAGTACAAAAACTAATTTCCCGCCCGATCTAACTGTCCCCCAGTACCACATCCACGGGGATGACCCCGTCTTCGAACTCTACCACCAGGTGGTCGAGGTTCCGCTTGTATTTGTGTGTTTGGTGGAGGTGGTTGTTGTTGAGTCCATGATTTTGCTTGTCCCCAATTTCGTGGAAGGTTGCTGCCAAAGGCGCTGCCGTAACTCAGTTGTGTGCCCATGTTTTCAAAGCTGGGTCGGATAGGTTGGGTTGGGTTGGATTGGGTTGGGTGAGGACGATAAGCTTGACCAAATGAGGATATTGCCTCGTTTTGAGAACGAAACAAAGGTGGGGGGCTATAGGTTGGTGTGGATATGAAGGGGTTGTCGGGGGTATATTGGTGTTGGTAAGGCTCTTGTTGTTGTGATTGGGTTTGTGGCATGAAGGGTTACGTGTTTGGAGGAATGGTCTATGGGTGTTTGAAGTCGATGGCTGGAATTGGGTGGGGTAGTCATGTTGTGGGGTTGGTGGTTGGGCGTATGCTGCGGCCTGCGAGCGCGGGTCAATCAAGTATGGGTTATCAGACACCCATTGTTGCGTAGTAACTGACCTAAACCAAACTAAATATTCTCTATTTGGTTTGACATTTTGCAGCACTTGGTCAGTTAGGACATGTTGACGTCGATCCCTCCATTGTTGACGTAATTCCCTTGCAAAGTCTCTCCAATCTTCCATATTCCACATGTCACTTACTCTTTTCAAATGCCATTCTCCCAAACATGTCGGAGGGCCCGGAATATCCTGTTGCATTCCGAACTGCATTTTCACCCGATCTGTTTGGTGCATTTCAATCGTAGTGAACCGGATGATTGGTGTTTTTGCTGTCCAAATTTCAGCATCCTCTGGGTTAGGCTCATGGTCGAGGGCTAAATATGGCCGCCAGATGAACTACGGAAAAAAAAATTCGTTTAGTAGAAAATTATTTTAGTGAATAATATGCATTAAAACGAAAAAATATTTTTTATATATGACAATACCTGATCGATCCCCACGTGGTCTAACAATTGGCGATATAAAACTATGGAACTTCTTGGATTTCTACTATAATCCATCCCAAGATCGGATCAGCTAAGCACAATAGATTTAAACGCATTTAGATACAATAACAATTTAAATATTTAAAATTTAATATGTTT